>OX336378.1:49542789-50960289 GCA_946902895.1 Fragum fragum
TCTTTAAATTATATTGAAATTAAAACTGTATCGTCATTTTATAGCTTAAAAGCCATTCGAACACCATTCCGCTTTTTAACACCCTCAAGAACATTACTGAAAATGAAGAAACTGCTTGAAACAAGCACCTTGTCGATCAACGATGTTTTCTACTACAACGCGCAAATTGATAATACTGAATCGTCTAAAATTGGTTTAAAACGGACCCATCAGTAAGACAGGAACACTAAAGGAAGAGAAAGAAGTTCAAGTCGAACCTTCTTTGAGTTCGCTGACAGATAAGTATTCAATTACTGAAAAAAATCCAATCATAATATGTCTGCGATTACTTGAATTTGTTTATCGTCTAACAAATGTTTCAGTTAATATTAAGACGATACTTTATTGCACGATTGGGCACAAATAATTAGGACTAAACCAAAAAAAAAAAAAAGAATTTTTTTTTTATCTATCTAACCCATTAGCAGAGAGACAAGGTTTGAAACTTTTCAGTTTCGGTAGATCTTCTGAATAGTAAATTGTCATTCTCACCATTTGCTAATTGACGAATCGCTGACCACCGCCCCCTGACTCCGCTGGCCACGCCCACCGACTCTGAAAGACAGTTCTACTTCGATATCAAACGGCTTTATCTTGCTAATTCATGACAAGTAACATGTCAAAAAAGGTTACAAGGATTGGTTGGCGACCTAAACATCGTAACTACAGCTTGAGTAAGCAGTGATTATGACGATTAAGTCGCTAAACCAACAAAATTGCTTTACATAAATGTCGATTAATGTTGAATTTTAAAGATCACTTTGAATCATTTGGTTGGTCGGAAGATTCTTTGATTTACAACCACCGCTTTTCTGTTCTTGAAACCCTTTATATACTTGACATCTGCTGGACCATGTTTACTTTTCAAATACTTGGTTCGCGGAATTCTTTGAATGTCCCATTTTGCGTGTTAGTCAAAAGCTGAACATTTTATCATCAAATAAACAGCGGACCCCCCCCCCCCCTCCCCCCGAAAAATGAAAATAATGATAATAAAAAACTTTGTACCATTTAAAAAATGTTGTTCATCTCTACTTCGTTTTAACCGAAAACAAGACCTCAGATCTGAGCCGCCCACTGTTAATTTTAAGTAGATTAATGTTTATAACAAAACCATTGCTGAGAGACAAATGAGTCCGACATGACAGAAGTGGTGAAAATCCAGAGGCGGTATATCGACGTTGTTCTACCTAAACCTCGTAACTACAACTTATTATAAGATGTAGTGACGAGGCTTTGATAGAATACCGACGATATATAGTACAAAAACATGTTCTTCCCAAACCTCGTAACTACAGGCTTTTTTAAGATGTAGTTACGAGGTTTTGGTAGAACATCGACAATATACAGTACAAAACACGCAGAGAGTCCGATATATGACTCTAAACAAACTTGGGCCAACGAAGGGACGTTTATGTACAAAGACATTTCAACATCCTGGATTAAACAGAATTTAGATTGCATAGAAATCAGCAAAATGATTATCAAGGGACCAAAAAGAATCAAATCTGTCGATCCTGACCAGGCTGCATCGTTAGCTTAATGCTGACCTAGGTTGCAACATTTGACTTTTTTACTGTCATTCTTTTTTAGGAGTTTCTTTTTCTATACTTCTGACAAGAATTTATTGGACTAAAATGAAAGAAGGCAATAAACAAATGTATACATGTTGATCATGTCGTTGTGTCGGGGGGTAGAATGGAAAAAAGTTCGCTATTAATAGAAGGGTAAGCATAATTAATGATAAGTCAAATTTTATTATCCCTAGTATTGTTTGCGTTTCCTTAATCTTTTATTTAATCTGCAGATCGTTGACCTTGATATGGAAAACAAATGATTTAAGGAGCTATGAAAAATTAATCCTGTGGCTTTAAATATTTGGGACAGTTCAACATACTTAATTATATAAGCTCGTTCAATGTCTTACCCTGGAAAAGATCAATGGGAAGTTTTATTGGAATGTGCATTGTGTCGATATTTTAACCCAGTGATCAATCGCTGGACCCACCTACTTACTCCGTTTGCCCCGCCTATTGACTCCGACAGGAAGCTTCGATTTGAAACACCGTTATGTTGGATGGTTGGCAACCTAAACCTCGTAACTACAGCTTGATAAGCATTAGTAACGACGTTTAAGTCACCAAACCAACAAAGATGATTCACATGAATGGCGGCCAATGTTGGAGTTCAAAGTTAACTTCAAGTCTAAATGAACGATTTCAATGGTCGACTGATTAATTGATTGACAGCCGCGATTGATCAATTACTACACAACCCCGACTTATATCAAAGAAAACATTGTAGAAAAGGGAGAAATTGAATATATAAAGTAATTTATCGTTTTCTTTCTCAAGGTGTTTTCTTGCAAAGTTTTCAATTATTATTCAATTTAAATGTTCTTTGCATTGTCATCTGCACCTTTTTTTCAATTTCTAGGCCTACTCATTTAACCCTTTCCTGTTTTGCAAAATTTAAGGCCCTTCCAAATTCAAAGGTTTTGAAGACGAAAATTTAAAGTGGATTTCATTTGAAAAATAACCATTAAGTAGGGTAGAAAATCTCGTGGAAAAAGAAGAAATTGCTTGTTACAAGCAATTTCTTCTTTTCCGACGATATTTTCTCAAGTATAAAATTACATGGACGTAAAAACAAGGGATTGTACAGGAAAGGGTTAAAATGTGCCAACCGGTTATGGTTATAAGATTCAGACTTGGCAAATTTATTGAAAGTTCATTCAACTAAAAGAACAACTTCAAGACATTTCAATGGCAAATAAATATTCGATAAGAGATCCAGCTGCCTCATCAAGACAACACCCTCTATATTGAGTCGACACCTTAAACTACGAACATAGCTATGGTTAATCTTGATTAAAACGTTCCCACACGATAGAATTTTAGACCAGTCCAAATTCAAAGAAATTGTAGACGATAATTTAAGTTGATGCAATTTTTTAAAATCCTTTGTCTTTCAGGGTAGAACACTTTGTGGATAATAAATAAATTGCTTTTTCCCAAAGCTTTCATATTGAGGGGCATTTAAAAGCGTCATTGTGTGGGAATGGGTAAAGAAGTGTCGTTGGCAAAGTGTTGTCATTTAAAACAAATTTAGGATGGGTATTAGGCCTGAAGGAGAAATTTTATACCCGGATAGGCTTACGGCAAAGTCCTTCACTCTCCTGACCCATGACTTTGTTTTATTTCAATTCTTATTATTATGCGAATCTAGGTATCAGTGCCCGATCTTGTTTGAATGGGGTCTAACGCCACCTTTAACAATTTTTCAGTCATACCGCGGCGGCTGGAACACCTAACAATTGGTATTGGGAATTTCTCGCACCATAATATCCTTTCCAAGCCTCCAGCTGCTTTCCCACTTAGGTTTACGATTATCCACCCATTGGTGAGAGGCAAATGTGGAAAAGGATATGTGCCACCGCCTGGGATCGAACCTATGACATCCCATGATTGAAAATCTACCGACTGCTATGAGGGCGGCTACCATGGCCCAAGAACTCGGAACTCGCATTGAACCCATTCTCAGACATATACAATCACGCCTTTTGACGCCTCCAAGAAAAATGATTTAGAAAACATTGTGGAAATGAAGAAATTGGTGAATAATCGTAAACTTACGTAGGGTGAGAAGATTGAGGGTCGGAAAAAATGTAATGGTAGAACTGGTGGTTTCGAAAAATAACAGAAATCTATGGTTAGGTGCTCGAACCGTCGCGATATGACTGAAATATTGTTAAAGTGACGTTAAACCCAACCCAAACAAATAGATTAACCAATTCCCACACAATAAAATTTTAGACTGGTCCAAACTGAAAGAAGCTGCAGACGACAATATTAAGTTGATCGAATTTTAACTGTTTTCGACTTCTTGGGTAGAAAACATTCTGGATAATGAAGTAATTGCTTGATAAAAGTAATTTCTTCATTTTCTACAACGTCTTCGAAAGCTTTTTTTTCTTATGGGGCGTAAATAGGAGGGCTTATGTGGGAACAGGTTAAGAGACCCATTATATGCCCGTCAGATTCAAATGCAGTTTAAAGTTACACAACCCTGTATGACAATGCGACACAAAAAGGAATCCATCGTGCCGCTGTGCAGATAGCATAGTACACTAGTTACAACTTATTCAAGCTGTAGTTACGTTATATCATTAATCAATTGACAGTGCATTGAATGTGTGTGTCATTTCCGTTTTTAGCTAGAAAAGGGACAGCTTTGATAGCTTAAGTTAACAGACAAAATTTTGAGGTCTTCTCTGTGTTCAAACGAGTGCAAACTACCACTGGAGACTTAACCTCCAAAATCCAATGAATGTCAACGCCAAAAAAGTAGACTTATGTATTTCAGGAATATTGCAAAGTCTGCCTGAAAGTTCATCTAGGTAATTTTAGCTCACTCGTGTTCAAATCGACTGGCTACATGAATTAACTTTATTCAAATTGTAGAGAACTCCTTCAAAAGCATCCTATACAACGCATTCCCATTCAATCCCGCTTTTTAAGAATCCACCAAAAGGAGGCATTAATAAACATTGTGGACAATGAAGAAATTGCTTGTAACAAGCAATTTCTTTAGTGTCCGCAGTGTTTTCTAACCTAAAAAAGGCAAAGAAGATTACATAACAAAACAATGCTTTGCTAGCTTACAGTACTTTCAGTACTTTGATTTATCGTCGCTACAGTAGCACATACCCATATGAGCAACGCCCCCAGATGACGTTTAGTTGTTATCGGGGATAGTGCAAGGATACAGGGTGAAACTGTCGAGAGCTCGGCCTGGTTCTTTACTTGGCACGATGGATAGCACCGTCACACGGGGTTTAACATCTACCCGAAAGACAATTAGTTTGTCAGTGTGGTCAGGCCGGGGATCGAACCCGCAATCTCGAGGTTTGAAGTCAAAAGCTCTATCAACTGTTTAATGGCAGCTGCCAATCAAAGAAAAAACGGGCAATCAAATCCTTCATTTCTATCGGAGGCGGAATTTAAACTCCGACATTAGCTGCCATTTATGTGAAACAATTTTGTTGGTTTTGCGACTTAAATGTCGTAACTACAGCTTATTCAAGCTGACGTTACAATGTTCAGATCGGAAACCAACTATTCTACTTTGTGCTACATGTCACTGGCTATACATTTTACAAAATAACGTTGTTTAAAATTGAAATGGGACTTCCTGTCGGAGTCAGAGGGCGTGGCGAAGCCAGCGTTTTTTTGAATTGAGCTAATGGGGCTGATAATGCATTCTATAAAACCTTGTGTTTATAAATGTTGATTGTTGTACAGTAAGAGACAGACTTCCTCCTTTTAGTTTCCCAGGTTTCCTTTGCACTTCCGATTCACGCCCAGTTTTGATTCTTATCACACAAACGGAAAATTACGCATAAATGTCATTCAAATGTCTTATTTCCCTAAAACTCTAATTCAACGATCAATAAATTCCCTTAACCCTTTCCTGGTTAATCCCTAGTTTTTACGTCCCTGTGATTTTATAATTCAGAAAACATTGCGGAAAAAGAAGAAATTGCTTGTAACAAGCAATTTTTCCTTTTACCATATTTTTGTTCTACCCTAGTAAATGGATATTTTCAAATAAAATCAACTTTGAATTTCCGTCTGCAAAACCATGAAGTTGGACCAGTCTAAAATTTCAAAAAAAAAAAACAGGAAAGGTTAAATTCGCCGCCAAGACAGGTCTTTGAAACTGGTTGCGAACAAATTAGGTTAGCTAGAATGCTAGTTTGATCCTTTCCTGTACAGTCCCTTGTATTTAACCCATTCCAACTCAACAAAATTTTAGACCGGTCCAAATTGAAAGGAGCTGCAGACGATATTTTCAAGTTGGTAGAATATAAATTTTCTTTGACTTTTTGGACAGAAAACAATGTGGATAATGAAGAAATTGCTTGATCCAAGCAATTTCTTCATTTTCCTCAATGTTTTCTAAAGCTTTTTCGTTGAGGGGCGTAAAAAGGAGGGATTGAGTGGGAATGGGTTAAATCCATATAATTTTGTTCTTAGGAGAGTAATATGATAAAAAGAAGAAATTGCTTGTTATAAGAAATTTCTTATTTTCTTACACTATTTTTTTTTAACACATTGGGTAGTTTTGTTTCAAATTACACTCATTTTTCAGTGTCGCCTGGAACGTCTTTCAAATTGAACCAGTCTAACATTTAGTAAAAAAAGGGCCTGCGAAGGATTAACCTGATACCAAACGAGGAATTTTCAGCCTGGTCTTAATTGAAAGAATAGAAGACATTTTCAAGTTGACGAATTGGTCTTTGAGGTTAGAAAAACATTGTGGATAGTGAAAACATTTATACTGTAACAAGCAATTTCTTCTCATTTCCACAATGTTTGTCGAAGATTTTGTCTTGAGAGACGTCAAAAACCGGGGTTGTTTGGGAATGGATTAAAAAAATACTGCATAATTTTCATCTAGTGGCATAATGTCGTCCTATCTAAACGAGTCTAAACGAGTCTTATAAAGACCAATATCATCGGTCTGGGATAAATCCTAGGGGCGAATACGTCTTAAACAGTTTCTGTTTTGCACAATTTTAGACCAGTCGAAATTCAACGGTTTTGCAGAAAAAATGTAAAGTGGATTTCATATGAACAATAGCCATTCATTAGGGTAGAAAAAAGTTTGTAAAAGAAGAAATTGCTTGTGACAAGCAATTTCTTCTTTTTTAAAATGTTTTCTCAATTATAGATTCATAGGGACGTAAAAACCAGGAAAGGGTCAATCAGTTTCTGTTTTCAAAAACGGCATGCGAGGCCGCCGTCAGAGTAGTTGGCAGCGTACCAGACTCCAAATTTTCAATCATGGGATGTCACGGGTTCGATCTCACTAATGGGTGGATAATCGTAAACTTAAGTGGGCTAGTAGCAGGATGCAATAGTGGTACTGGTGCGAGATATACCAGGAATCAATTGTTTGGTGCTCCGGCTGACGCGATACGACGTTAGGTCGCAAACCAACCATTTTACTTTTCTGTTTCATATTGTACTTGAAAAAAAAAAATTGCAAAATTACACCGTTTAATAAAGAAGAACTTCCTGTCCTATTTCTATGGGGGCCATTGATTAATTATTTCCAACAGTATACAGGAAGTTTTCGCGTTCCAACCGTTTTACTCGTACACGAAGCACAAAAGTTGAACTGGCTGGACCGATATAGAGTAGTATTGAAGACATGCGCCGATTATAAACGATACTCCAGTCAATAGGCTATCTACATAACGCAAAGTGCAGACTCTGATCAGACTTTTGGATGTACTTGCCTTATCTGAGTCTTTATTCACAAATATTTGAACATTGTTGGATCTGCATATTTCCCACACAACGACGCTTTCTGATGCCCCCCCCTCCCCAAAAGAAAACAAATTGGGAAAAATGTGGAAAATGAAGCAATTTCTTCATTTTCAACTATGTTTTCTGCATAGAAAGTTGAAAAAATCTAAAATTCCGTAAAACTAAAATTGTCGTCTGCAACTTCTTTCAATTTGGACCAGTCTTAATTGTTGTCTGGTAATGGGTTAAAACCCGCGATCTGTAAATATCTGACTACAGTAAGAGATTCCCGTTATACGGTACCGGTATCGGAGGATTAAAACAGTCATTACAATAACAAAGAAAAGGAATGTTTGACTTTCTAAATGTTTTTTGTTACGTTATAAATATTTGTAAAACTTTGGATAAACAGAATAATTAGACTTACAATAATAAATCCATTTACATGCGTAAAACAAGACTTTTCATGGCTATTGATTATAATTGAGTAATTTTCTGCTGCATGAAAAGTACGAACGCGATTATAAACCCATTTAACCAATTCCAACACAATCCCATTTTTAAACCCTCAAGAAAAAAGCTTGGGAAAACATTGAGGTAAAATGAAAATAATTGCTTGTTACAAGCAATTTCTTCATTATTCACAATATAAATAACCAAAGAAAAAAGCTTGGGAAAACATTGAGGTAAAATAAAAAGAAAAAAATGCTTGTTACAAGCAATTTCTTCTTTTCTCACAATATATTCTACCTCAAAGAAAAAGAATTTAAAAGCACCACCAACTTAAAATTGTAGTCTGCAACTTCTTTCAACTTTGGCAGGTCAAAGTTTTGTCATATGGTAATAGGATAATGCGGACAAATGTAAGACCGGATAAAATTGAAAGAAAAAAGCCTTCACAAAGAGGTGAAATTAATGGAAGTAATCTTTGAAAAAAATCGAGTTTTGAAAGATCATTATTTCATAGTCCTTCAGCAAAATTTTCAAAGTTAACTACTTTGACTTGGAAAATGTAGCCGAGGCTATTCCTTATAGGAATTGACCAATCGCTTGCCCCACCCAATAACTCCTTTGTTCACGCCCACTGACTCCACAGGAAGTCTCGCTTCGATTTTAAACGGCATTTAAAAAAAACCCCAAAACAATAGGGCTAGTATCATACACCAAAAAAGTAATGTAGTTGGTTGGCGACCTAAACGACGTAACTACAGATTGAATGAGCTGTAGTTCGACGTTTAAGTCGCCAAACAAACAAAACAGGTTTACAAAAATGGCTGCCAGTGTTGGAGATCAAAACTCATTTCAAGTCTCAAAGAATGATTTCATTGGTCGACTAGCTATATGACTGACATCTGTGATTGGTCAATTAGGTATAACAAATGACGATTCGCCATTTTTAATAAAAAAAAAACAAATGACCAATAAAACCATTCATCCTGTCGGAAAGTGAACTTTGAACAGCGCCATTAATGTTAAAGTTTTTGGTTAGTTTGGAGACTTTATCGTCGTAACTACATCTTATTTAGGCTGCAGTACGGAGGTTTGGATCGAAAATCAACGATTGGCATCTTATTTTTTGTACACATATTATAAACACATATTTTAGAACATAATAGTTTTTGTGAAGTCCGTGATCTAGTGGAAAGACGCAGGACCGTGGAAATTCTTCTGGGCTCACTCCACGTTGCTCTTCTTTACATAGGTACCAACGTGATGTGGTTGCCAGAAGTGCCATAAGCTAACAGCAAACCTGTTATTTCGGTTGAGTGCGCTAAGCAAAACCTTACTTTAAACCTGACTTTTACTTTGACTATATTGACCCTGAACTGTCAAGTTGGAGGACAGTGGATGTAGCCAGCAATACGTCGATAGTTTTGTTTAACAGCTTCACATCAGCTTGACTGCATATTAAAGACGTCTATAGTCATACATTTCTTATTTCTGGTGACCACGTAGGTTACACTTAAGTCCATTATATTCATTAAATTTAAGTTAAATGGATGAATAATGATAGTGTGTGGACGATTTTATGTGCTTTCTTGGAAGCTAAGTTTATTTTGAAGAACAGTCATGAATTTTGAAATACATCCTAGGGTAATTGTAACCTTTAGGATAGTTAAATAGATGGTTAGATATGATAGAAAGATAGATAGGATATATAGGATAGATAGATAAATACAAAGGATGGATACATGGATAATGTATGTATGGAACTATGGATAGATAGATAGATAGATAGGTAGATAGATAGACAGATAGATAGATAGATAGATAGATAGATAGATAGAGAAAAATAGATAGATAGAAAGAAAGATAGAGATAGATAGATAGATAAAAAGATAAATAGATAGATAGATAGATAGATAGATAGAAAGATAGATAGATAGATAGATAGATAGATAGATAGATAGATAGATAGATAGATAGATAGATAGATAGATAGATAGATAGATAGATAGATAGATAGATAGATAGATAGATAGATAGATAGATAGATAGATAGATAGATAGATAGATAGATAGATAGATAGATAGATAGATAGATAGATAGATCCTATGATTGAAGTCTTTAATCTTTGCTATGTTCACAGGAACATGTTATTTCAGAAAAACAATGAAACTTACCTAATTACATTGTTTATTTAATTTTCTTTATAGCTATTTACCTTAATGAAAGGAAAAACATTCTCTTCATCTTTTACTGGATAGAAATATCATGACCTTAATAGTACAAATGCAGCTCTGTGGCCCAATAATGATCTACACTGACCAATAAAGCTATCAAAAATCGTGTTAAATGAAAACAGGGCGAGGGGTGAAAACTTTTTTCGTATTCAATATATATGCATGTTTTATTTTCTGTCAATAAAAATATAAAAAAAATGATAAATATCTACAATCCTGGTGATATTTATACGAAAATCAATCATGTATTCATTTCAAATATGCGTAAAATAACAACTAAAGTGCTCAAAGTTAGACGTTGTGGATAAATTATTGTAAAACCTGATTTTATATCTTATCAACTGTCAATTTAAAATGTATAACTTGAATTTGATTATATATTACCACAGAAAATATGTCAGAATCACGAGCATTCTTCTATTTTTTCTCGTTTCTTTTTATCTTAGATTCGAACTACATTTGTGTTTAGATATCATCGGTGCACGAGCAAAATGTCGTAACTACAGCTTTTATAAAGCTGTAGTTATGACATGTTTCTCGCGCACCTAAAATATAATATGGGTACTTTTTTACCCTTAAACAGATGTCACTATTTCTAAAAACCTTAACAAATTTACTTACATGTACTATTCATTCTTTTGCATTGAGCTTTTCATTCGTACAGTAAATGAGGGTTTGTGCAGTCGGTAGTGTGTTTGAATCTCGATCCCCGATCGCAGCGAATATGTTTTCCGTCATTTGTCTTCCACCAATGGGTTGATCGTAGACGGACAAGAAATGATCTCACATACACAGAACCATCCATCCACACACACACATGGACAGAGGTTATTCTAAGTACCCGTTGAGATTAAATGGAGGGCGCCTAGAGGAATGAAAATGCAACTCTACTTTCGTAAATCCACGAATAGTTGTTACCGTTGTCATTTTACGCGGGCGGTGCAGTCTGAGCGGGAATTACATTTGTGTTCTTATAGGGAAGTTACCTTTCTGCCTGACGAGTTCACCTATTTCTACTAATCATTATAGCCCATTAAGGAGGTGTGATTTTTTTCTAAATGCATAATTTTCCTACAGGCAAAGTATTAAATATATTCGCTTTTTTCGGTGTTGTCTCCAAACTTTATCTTTTTATGGGTAGCATTTACATGGGCCTCCGTAGCCTGACGGTATATCGAAAATATTTTTGCCAGCCTGAGTTGTTGAAACGAGACTTTCTAGTCTGTGTTTATCCTTTGACATAGCCGAGTAAATCCAATTCAAATAGCTTCTAAATCAAAGGACTGAAAGCAATAAAAGCATTAATTGTAGGCCAATGATTTCTTGTTCGACAACAACGCCGTCGACCATGACGTTACGGCAAAACTAAGGCTTTTCTCTCAAAACTGCTGATATCATGAAAAATAAAGGGAACCCGTTACAAGACGACAAATTATAAGATTGGTCCAGATGCAAAGAAGTTACAGACGATTATTTTCAGTTTATAAAATTTTTAAAGTCGCAATATGGGGTAAAACCCCATTGTAAACCATAAAGATATTGCTTCAAACAAGCAATGTTTTCATTTTCTACAATGTTTTCCAACCGTTTTTTTTTTGAGGGGCGTAAAATATGGAGTTGGCGGAATTGTGTTGGAATAGGTTTATGAGATACCTTGCATGCGTGGGTTCTCTATGATTTCATAGAATATAAGCAAAGTTTTGTTTGTCTGAACTTTTTACAGTATTTCAGTTATATATGGTGACTGGAGCACCTAACCATGGATTCCTGGATTTCTCACAACAGTACTACCACGACATCATTTTTGAGCCTCCAGCCGCTTGTCCCACTTAGCTTTATTTGTATCCAACCATTGGTGGTGACAAATACCGGAAAGGATATTTGCCACGACCAGGATTGAACCCGGGACCCTATGGTTAACCCATTCCCACACAAGCCCTGCTTTTTACGCCCCACAAGAAAAAAGCTTTTGAAAACATTGTGGACAATGAAGAAATTGCTTGTAACAAGCAATTTCTTCATTATCCACAATGTTTTAATCCCAAAAGACGAAAAAAATTAAAATTCCATCAACTTGAAATTGTCGTCTGCAGCTTCTTTCAATTTGGACCAGTCTAAAATTTCTTGTGTGGGAATGGGTTAAGTGTCCGACGCGCTACCAACTGCACCATGGCCGCGGCGGGTATAAGCAAAGTTAATTACAGACTGAAGTCAGCAATGTTTAATTACAGACTAAAGTCGGGAATGTTTAGTTACAGACTGAAGTCAGGAATGTTTAATTACAGACTGAAGTCAGGAATGTTTAATTACAGACTGAAGTCAGCAATGTTTAATAATTAGTTTCTTTATATGAAGCGCCCTGCAGCTGACTCTAAGCAAACAAATAGTGTCATCCACAGCAATAAAAACTGCAGGCTGGATTTTGTCTACAAAATGATTTAGTTAACTCTATAGGCTAGATCGATCAAAGTATGAAAGATATCTCAAGAGCTTATCTAAAATCTACGACATTCTACATTGAAACTTTAAATAACCACATGCCAAAATGATTCTTTACTTGTATAAGGGTAGTGTTTTGTAAATATATATATAATGTCACCCGTCACACTAAAAGGACCAAATCAATATATCGTTTTAAACATAGAAAGAAAATGATAATAATGGTATCTAGAATACCATCCACTATCATTTTGTCACTGAAGTAGCATAGATAAACGTAAAAAAGGTGTTCGGGCTATCATTTCCAAAGTACCATTCAGAAAGATTTATTTTAAATGTGCAAATACCAACAAAACATCAGGCTTCTTTTTTACAAGGATTTAACCAATTCCAATCCAATTCCTTCTTTTTACGCCCCTCAAGAAAATAAAGCTTCGCAAGAAATTGTGGAAAATGAAGAAATTGCTTGTATCAAACAATTTTTCATTATCCACAATATTTTCAATCCAAAAAGACGAAAAAAAAAAAAAAAAAAAAAAAAAAAAATGAAATGAAAAAAAAATCCACCAACTTCAAATTGTCGTCTGCAGCTTCTTTCAATATGGAACAGTGTAAAATTTTGTAGTGTAGGAATGGGTTAATGGAATAAGAGATCTTCACCGAATAAACAGACCTAGACTAAGTGGTTTAACCTACTTCACACGAGTCCACTTTCTTGATGCCCCTTCATTGAAAGATTCAAGAAAACAATGTGGAAAATGTTGAAATTGCTTGTTACATTGTTTTCTTCCCAAAGAGACAGAAATATTTGAAATTCTATCCAATTGAAATTGTCGTCTGCAAGTTCTTTCATTTTAGACCAGTCTGTTTTTTTGTAATCTGGCAATGGGCTAAGTGGGTGTTAACTAACTTGTTACATTGTTTTCTTCCCAAAGAGACAGAAATATTTGAAATTCTATCCAATTGAAATTGTCGTCTGCAAGTTCTTTCATTTTAGACCAGTCTGTTTTTTTGTAATCTGGCAATGGGCTAAGTGGGTGTTAACTGACTAAAAATCTTTTTGGGTGGAAAGACGATGCGGAAAAAGAGGGAGCTGTCTGTCGTAAGCAACCCCCCGCCGTTTCCCCTGTGGTTAAGTCAAAATAAAGGATAATGTGATAAAAGGTGAATATATCAAACCAAAAACATACAAAAAATCGTACACATGTTTAACTTGTAGCTAGCGACCGCTCTAACGATGGACGATATGTGGTCGTTTAAGAAAATGGTCGCTTCATAGAGCAGGTCGCTTAAGAAAAATTGACTTTATCGACCCACAGTCTAAAGGTGAAAATATCACACCAAAAACAGAATGCAGCATACATTAAACTTGTATAAAGCGACCACTCCAGGGACGATACAAATGTGGTCGTTAATGAAAATGGTCGCTTAATACACTTTTTGTGACATATGAAAGATCGGTTTGACTACATACAAAAATAGCAGGATTCTCACTTAATCATATATTGGTGGAACTCATTAGAATAGTCTCGATGAGACGGCTATAATGAGATCCAAACATTAACACAGGATTTAGTCTTGTATGATTGTATTAGCAAATAAGGTCCAATTATGAAGGTCCTTTGTTTTCGAAAAGGAAAACTTGATGCTGGTCGCTTAATGAAAGTAATCGGTTAATAGAGGTGGTCTCTTGAGCAAGATTGTCAGTATTGTCCTTAAGTCTCAAACTTCTTCGCTCTTATTTCTATACAACTGACGTATTAGAAAATATCTACAGTTTAACCCATTCCAACACAGCAAGATTGTCAGTATTGTCCTTAAGGCTCAAACTTCTTCGCTCTTATTTCTATACAGCCGACATTTTATAAAATATCTACAGTTTAACTAAAAATTATGAAAGTGCAAGTTCTTTGTATATAGGATCAATTAAAATATTGACGTTAACAACTTCATCCATGTGCTGATCAAGGGGTGGGGGTCGATTTTTCTCGGTGAAATATGGTGATCAGGGTGTAGAAAGCTTGGAACAAATATATCAAATAGTAAGTTAGAGGTCAAAAATGTCGTATCTACAGCTTAATTATACTGCAGTTACGATATTTTACCCCCCCCTTACCGTCACGATTACAAGACTAGTACAATCCCACCCCACCCCTTGAGAAAAAATTCTGGATCCGTGCCCCTCATTTAGTTTATTAACACCTTTAACCAAATCCCCAACAATAAAATTTTAGACTAGTCACATGCAATTTCTTCATTTTACACAATGTTTTCCAAATTATTTTTCTTGATGGGTCTCCAAAAGCGTCATTGTATGGAAATGGGGTAAGCCAAAAAATACAAGCATGTGCAAACCGTTATCGACCATTTTAATCACATTGTGCATTAATTCCAAAGGATAAGAGAACCTGACTTACCGTATAGAATGGGTAATCCAATACATTTATTAAATCCAACTATCCAATTGTACGAAATTAAAGGGTTAATTTACTGTGATAAAAATCCTTTTGAACTCATGCGGATAAATTTAGTTATGAGCTAGTATGCTCCAATTATTTAATGTCAAATGAGTTTATCTATACAGTATGTAAATTACTGTAAAAGCTAAATTACTAGCGAACCGTTCAAGTATTAAATGTAGACTGAATGCGAAACGGAATTATAACTATTTGGCCACTTAATACAACGTGCTTTTATAGACTGTACTTTGGTTCAATGTCGAGTTCATTTTTACGCTGATCTTACGTCTATCATGTTTGCTCTATGATTGACCGATCGCAGCTGTCAACCCAAAAATCAATCGGCCAATCAAATTATTCATTCAGACCGAAAGTGAATTTTAAACTCCGACATCAGTAGACTTTTTTAACGGAGTTTTTGTTGGCTTGGATACTTAAACGTCGTAACTACAGCTTCATTTAGGTCGCCAACTAACCAATTTTTGTTAACTGAATCTGGCCATATATTCATTTGCCCTGAAAAAAATGTTCGGCAAAATTTCTACATGAAACAGCAAATAGTCCCCTCAAAAATCTATAGCACCTTGCCACACAATCACGTTAATATGCACTTCATGAAATAAACAAACAAACACAACTAACAAAATATTGTGGATAATTAAGAAATTGCTTGGCAAAAGCGCAGGCTTACCAGGGACCAAATGTTTGGTCCATTGCAGAATAAGTGGCCATTTACCTTACTTAAGATTACTTTTAATATTCTCCGAATGACCCTACTAGATCTGATCTAGTTTTCTAGTACTCGGATATGCTACATTTCCTCTGACCGTAAGAAGTCACCAAAATACAAAGTTAATTCTAGCACTGATGTCCTTGTCCGAAAAGTGAAATATTGCATTTGATTGGTCGATATATTCTTTGATTAACAATTGCTATCAAAGTTCTGCTATGTATACTTCGGCAAGATTTACGAGACCAGGTAATTTTAGACAGTCATTTCCGTTAGTTAACCCATTCCCACACAACAAAATTTACATTGGTCCTAATTGAAAGAAGCTGCAGACGACAATTTTAAGTTGATGGATTTTTCTTCTTTTTGAAAAGAAAAAAATGTGGATAATGGAGAAATTGCTTGTATCAAGCAATTTCTTCATTTTCCACAATTTTTTCCAAAGCATTTTTCGTGTAAGGCGTATACAGGAGGGTTTATGTGAGAATGTGTTATGCCTAGTGTGAAGTTGAATTATTGCATATGTTGATGTCTCCTGCCTATTCTTCCTTATTATATAATTCATCCCTCCTACCAGGCATCAAGGAAATCATAGTTTATGCAAAAGTATCGAACCCGGTATCTCTTTGGATCAAGGTAAAGCGATCTGACAATCCGTGTCCTTTTGTCCCCGGAGTCCACCTTCTCAATACCAGGCGACATAATTTTAAACTGGTCGAAATTAAAAGATTGATTGATTGAATGGGGTTTAACGCCACTTTTAACAGTATTTCAGTCATATCGCGGCGGCTGGAGCACCTTACAACGGATGCCTGGTATTTCTCACACCAATACTTGCATTACATCATTTCCTAGCCTCAAACTGCTATCCCACTTAGGTTTACATTTATCCACCCATTGGTGAGAGACAAATGTCGGAAAGGATATGTGATGCCGCCGGAGATCTGACGCGCTACCGACTTAGCTATGACGGCGGCAAAAATTCAAAAACGTTGCAGCTAATTTCAAGTTAATGCAATTTTGAAAATCTTCATCTTTGTGCGTTGTTGTTATAAGCATTCTCTTCATTTTACACAATGTATTCTATGTCTTTTTTCTTTAGGGGCGTCGATAAGCGGTTTTTGTGTGTGGATTGGTTAAACAATTCTTAGTTGGTCATTTGCGGTATATAACGGAAACAATCTTTGAAGGAAGAGGAGAATTGACCAATCCCTGGCCCCGCCCACTTACACCATTGGCTCCGCCCATTGACTACTACAGGAAGTTCCGCTTCGATATTTAATGAGCTGTAGAAGGTTACAAAAAGGTTGAATAGTTATTTGGCGACCTAAACGTCGCAACTACAGCTTGAATAAGCAGTAGTTACGACGTTTAAGATGCAAAACCAACGAAAATGCTTAACATAAATGGCGGAGTTCAAAGTTCAAATCCAGTACAAATGAATGATTTCATTGGTCGACTGATAATTTGATAAACAGTCGCGTATTGTCAATTCTAAAAGAAACAGATTTCTATATTCATTTCACGAAAAAAAAACAAAAAAACCCCACTAAATATTGGCAAAGGGAATGAAATAAGTCGCTGAACACCTTTTTCTCGTGTCATACGCAGGTATGAGAGAAGGAAAAATATTGAGGTCTAGGTTACGGGCTTAAAACCTAGGTGTGAATTATATTTAAGTGTTCTTCTTGTGAGTCAACAAAGATTACAATAGAAAAACATTTTCTTTAATTTCTAAAGAATGTCTTTTTTGAAGTTTTAAAAGTGAATTATACGGTTTAAATAACCCTTCCTATAATATAGTGTATCGATTCTATCTCGTTTGAACCTGCAATTTCTTCAATCCGGTTTAACGCCGTTCACAACAGTATTTCAGTTTTATTACCGCGGCTGGTGCACCTAACCATCGGTTCTAGTCTTTTATCACACCGGTGCAACATCAAAAAGTAACATATCTAACTTCATGTCGCCTGCCATCCATCCTATTTAACCCGTTATCAGACGACACAATTTTAGACTGGTCCAAATTGGAAGAGTTGATGATGATAATCCGAAGAGTAAATAAACCGAAAACAAAAAGAGTGTCGTTTAGGTATACAAAACATTGTGAGTAAAGAAGAAATTACTTTTAACCCTTTCCTGTTTTGCAAACTTTTAGACCAATCCAAGTTCAAATGCTTTGCAGTCGAAAATTTAAAATTGTGTTTTCTTTTAAAAAAATAACCATTAAGTAGGGTAGAAAATATTGTGAAAAAAGAAGAAATTGCTTGTCACAAGCAATTTCTTATTTTCCACAATGTTTTCTCAATTATAAAACCAAAGGGATGTAAAAACCAGGGATTAACCAGGAAAAGGGTTAAAAATCACTTTCTTCTTTTTTCACAACGTTTACCTAAGAGGTTTAAGAAGTCGGGATGATTTTGTGATGTGTTCGACACATTACAGATAATTTGAATATTCATCAGAGTCACATAATGTACGTCGAGATGACTTTTGTCAAGTGTCGGAAAGAAATAGGGACATCGGGTTCGAACTCATGACTGCACAGCATGAAGCAAACTGAGCCTATATATCCTACAATAGGCAGATTTCTTAGCACTTTTCCACACAATGACACTTTTTTGCCCTCGACAAAAAGTTTTTGAAAACATTGTGGAAAACGAAGAAATTGCTTGTTACAAGCAATTTCTTCATTGTCCACAACGTTTTCAAACGCAAAAGACAATGATTTTTGAAATTCCACCAAATGTGAAAAAGTTGTCTGTAACTTCTTTGAATTTGGACCAGTCTTAAATGTTGCCGTCTGGTAATGGGTAAATACAGTACAATTTTCTATATAGGCATCACAAAAGGGAACGGGAAATGCCCTTTGCCACACTATCCCGGATCTTGACACCCGTAGGAAATAAAAATTTGGAAAGTATTGTAGAAAAATGAGAAATCTGATCGAACAACTGAAGCAATTTCATCACTGTCCACAATGTTTTCAACTTCAAATGATTAAAAATTTCGCCCATTTGGAATTGTCGTCTGCAACTTCTTTCAAATTGGACCAATCTAGAATTTGTCTTCTAGTAATGAGTTAAATAAACCCGATTCCATTAGCTATCAACAGAGCGAATTTGGTGCATAGGCTGGTGTTTTCGTTTTCCACAAAGTTTTCTATATGAAATCAATGTTAAACAGGTTTCTGCAGCATTCTTAATCCGCCAGTTAGTTTTATATTTCTTAATAAATCAAACATATCTAAACGTTTAAAATTTGTGGATCCTCAAGTCACACAAGTCATTCAACAATAATTCCCGGTGTTTAAAATTTATCTATATGGGATACCGCCGCTTTTAACAATCTTTAACATATATCATGGCGAAGATCGTTCATTCATGCGCTTCCTGAGAAAAGTCTTGTCCAAGGAAATACCAACGTCACTAGTGGTGTCACGTGGTTTCGGTCTAGTAAGCATAGACATCCCTCCCGCTGCCCTTACCTCTAAGCCCCGCTGGATCTCTTCCGGTGTACCGCGCCCATAACGCAGTGATAGAGTGTAGGGCACCTAGTCATTGGGTCTCGGATTCGATCCCCATCGCGGCGAATATCCTTTCCGACATTCGTCTCTCATCAATGGATGGATGATCGTCAACCGTAGTGGGATGAACAGCTGGAGGCTTAGAAAGGGTGTAGTGGTAGCACTGGTGTGGAAAATACCAGGAATGCATTATTAGGTGCTCAAGCCGCCGAGATATTAATGAAATATAGTTAAAAGTGGTGTTAAACCCAAATCAATCATTTAATCAACCTTTTTCGGTGTTTTGAAAACCCGGTTTTATTTTGTGCATTTATATACGACGGAGAAACTTTCATTGAGCCATTCCCACACAATGACGCATTTGAACCTTTCTCAAAAAAGAATTGGGAATATATTGTGTAAAATGAAGAAATTGCTTAAAACTAGCCATTTCTTCATTTTACACAATTTTTTCTACCTAGAAAGATGAAAAATCTAAAATTTCACTTGCTTTTTATAGTTGTCTGCAACTCCTTTCAGTTTGGACCGGTCTAAAGTTTTGACGTCTGGTAATAGGCAAGTTGTCTTCTGCAACTCCCTCCAGTTAGGACGAGTCTAAAATTTTGCCCTCTGGTAATAGCTTTAATTTTGAAAAGGAGCAACGTCTGAAAAATAGCAGAATAATAAAAAGATTAAATTATTGTTATAGGGAAAATTTGGACAATAGAGAAATCCACTTCAAAAGGACTCTTTATTTAAGTATGGGATTACTTTACTTCATTGGCCTCAAGTTAATAAAAGATGGAAACACTGAACTAGAGACTTCAAGCCTAGTCAAATACTGGTAAAAACCTCTCTTTTTGTGTATACAATATTTTCTTAAACCATTCCCCACAGTGACGCCTTTGGACGCCCCTCAAGAAAACCAATTTGGAAAACATTGTGTTAAATGAAGAAATTGCTTGTGACAAGCAATTTCTTCATTTTACACAATGTTTTCTACCCAGAAAGTTGAAAAATATTAAAATTCCATGAACTTGAACTTTATATTGTCGTCTGATACTCCTTTCAACTTGGAACGGTCTAAAATTTTGCAATCTAGTAATGGGTTAATAACAAGTTTGGTGCTCGTAAAGACACCTAAATAAAAAGGTCATTTTTATCCCAAATTAGCTCAGTTGGTAGAAAACACGACATCATACCTCGAGATCGCGGGTTCGATCAAGGACTTGACCAATGAACAAACTAACTGCCTTTCCTGTGAGTCGTTAAACCGAGGTCCCATGTGATGGTGCTAGTCGTCATACACTTTAAAGATGAAGGCGAAGCTTTCAGCAGATTTTCTTACAATGTGTTCTACCCTAAATGGCACTTTTTGAATTTGAGACAACAATTGAAAATTTGTGCAAATTAGAAAATATGTGTTAGGTAGGATACATTGTGTAACAGCAATATAACCTCTTTTCACAGTGTGTTCAACAACTATATTTTTCCATTGCATAGTAATGCGGTATTGTACAGTAATGGCGTAGATGGTTGACCACTAGATCTTATCAATGCTATGGTATAGCCATACAAAAGGACACATGTTAACTCATTCCCACACAACGGAATTTTAGACTGTTCCAAATTGAAAGAAGCTGCAAACAAAAATTTCATGTTGGATTTTTTTTCAACTTTCTTGGTAGAAAACAATGTGGAAAATGAAGAAATTGTTCGATACAAGCAATTTCTTCCTTTTTCTCAATGTTTTCGAAGGCTTTTTTCTTGAGAGGCGTAAAAAGGAGGGGTTGTGTGGGAATGGGGTAAGGGTCTTAGGTTCACTCGTACCCCTTTTTATCACATAATTCTGGAACTCGATAATACCCCAGTCACTTTCACTTATATAGAAGCAAGCCTTAAAGCAATGAATCATTTATTCATCTATAAAACATTCCTTCTTTTATAATGAAATTTAACAAAATCGGCCTCCTTGCCATTGTAGTCATCATAATTATGCGTACATATTTCGAAGAATGAAACTAGACTATCACTAAAGTGATTAACCCTTAACCAGACAAAATGTTTTAGACTGATCCAAATTCAAAGAAGTTGCAGACGACAATAACAAGTTGATAGAATTTCAAATACATCTCTCATTCTGGATAGAAAACAAAGGGGAAATGTAGAAATTGCAAATATAGAAATTGCATGTGACAAGCAATTTCTTCATTTTCAAAATTGTTTCAAGAACTTTTTTCTTGAGGGGCATAAAAAAGGCAGGCTTGTGTCGGGACAGGTTAATGCCACTCCACACGGCTTTATGTCACAGAAAAAAATGTCACTGAAACAAAGCCCTTTTTAAACCCATTCCAAAGTGGTAAGATTTTAGACCGATCCATATTGAAGAAAACTGCAGACGACAATTCAAAGTTTATGAAACTTCTTGAGAGTCGTCAGAAAGCGTCATTGTGTGGGAATGGGTTAAACAAATAGCCATAACTCCAAGAAAAATGGATAGTACCAAAAATGTTCATACCTTTAGTTAACTCACTACCAGAATAAAAAATAGTACACTGGTCTACATTCAAGGAAGCCACAGACGACAATTTTCTGTCTTTGAGGTTGAATACATAGTGGATAATGAAGAATAAGCAATTTCTTCACTGGCCACATTTTCTTTGGTGGCTTCAATAAGTATTGCTGTGTTGGAATGGGTTATTATTGAGTACATGTGTAAAATCTAAATCAGTAACCAGTAGTTTAGGGGCAGACAAGAAAAAAGCAACAAAATGACTCATCATATTCATCTTTTTTTACACAGCTAAATGTAGACAGGGCACTATAGGACCTAACATGAATGGGCGACTAAAACGTCATATTTACAGTTTACATTACGAGGTTTTATTTCCCCAACCACTCCTTGAGGATATCAAAGCTCTAGGCCTTATGGCTTGGGAGGAGAAGATTTTTTAAGTTTTCCATCTTTATTTCCATGTAAAATCAGGGATGGCAGAGAAAAGGACTAATTTTCAGAATATGGCAATTCTTTGAAGTATTTTGGTAGAGGGTCAATAGATGATAATTTGTACTAAAACATTCTGACCAATTTCCAAGACATTTAACCTAAAATTGTGGCCTCTAGAGTGCACATAAGAAGTTGACACACGATGGACCGCGGAAGACGTACATAGCTAGATCACAAAAGCTTACCTTTAGCACTTCATGCTCAGGTGAGCTAAAAACAAACTTATCTAGTAGCCACATGTAAAAGGCATTACTAGAAAAGGATGAATTACTAATTACAAATCTTTTTCTCATGCAGTTTTAAAATAGTTGATCTTCTACTTTGTATAAATCAGAATTGTGTGTGAATGAGTTGAATATATAATCATGTATGTACCGTATATAAATATATATTATTAATTAATGATACAAAGATATTTGATTTTGTACAAATATTTTTTTAAAATTTGACTTAACCCTTTTCCGTTTTTTTTTATTTTAGACTGGTCCGAACTGAAAGAGGTTGCAGATGTAAATGAAAATTGGATGCAATCATAGTGACGTAGAATCCCGGGTTTGTACAGGAAAGGGTTAACTGGTAACCCCCTTTTACCCGATGATAAGTTTGTTGGAATAGTATGATTTGATTTCGTTATCAACTTTGGAGCCAACGATTATTGCAAAATTCCATACCTTGATGCATCACAGAAAAAAACTTGAGAAAAACAATATCAGAAAGGAAAAAAATCTTGTAACAAGCAATTCCTTGTTTTCATAATTATTTCTACCATATGTGACTGAAATTGTGATCTTTTACAATATGTGACTGTATATTTCAATTTTCATACATTTTGAAGCTGCCACGTCTGCAACTTCTTTCAATTTTGACAAGTCTAAATTTGTTCAGTGTGATAAAGGTTTATCCAATTTCCACAAAATCCCTAATGGTACAGTCACACCACTGCATATGAGAGTAACTAATGTCTTGTATGTAAAAGAAAAGAACAAACTTTAGCTTGTACACAGAGCTTTACAGAATAAACCCATGCCATCAACAAATTTTCATTTTAAACACATGTGTGTGTGTATTTCCGTTTATTTATCGTCGCCACCGTAGCACATGCCCATATGAGAGACGCCCCCAGAAGACGGTTAGTTGTTAAGGGGGATAGTGCAAGGATACAGGACGAAACTACTGAGAGCCCCGCCTGGTTCTTTAACGTGCTCGATGGATAGCATCGTCACACGGGGCCTCGGTTTTAACGTCTCATCCGAAAGACGATTAGTTTGTTAGTAGATATGGTCAGCCCAGGGCTCGAACCCGTGATCTTGAGGTTTGAAGTCAAGTGCTCTACCAACTGAGCTAATCGGGCTGACTTTAAACACATGACCAGCGTAGGTGTTAATGTAGAGTTTTACCAGCATATATGCAGTGAATACCAAAGGAATGTCAACATTCACAAGCATATCTTGCTGTCAAAGTAACGTTCATGGTCGTATAAGTAGAGTATGCCAGCCAATAAGAAACATATCGATTACATATGTAAGTTTATGGATGAAATATAGAGCTTATGATGTAGGTCTGCAACTGACTAAAATTAAATACATGTACATGTCTAACTCTTTCCGCTATTGCAAAATTTTAGACCAGTCCAAATTCAAAGGTTTTGCAGATTAAAATTTAAAGTGAATTTGATTTGAAAAATAAATATTCAGCAGGGTAGGAAATATTGTGGTAATAGAAGAAATTGCTTGTTACAAGCAATTTCTTCTTTTCTACAATGTTTTCTCAATTATAAAATTACAGGGACGTAAAAACCAGGAGTTGAACAAGAAAGGGTTAATCCGAATTTGCTTGCATGACCAACAATTTCAATAGATTTGTATACACAACACTTGTCAAATTAGAGAGTCGAAGTTCTAACGGTTTCCATTATATATAATTACAGCTAAAATGATTACTTTCTGCCTTCTTAAAACAATAGTATTTGACCTATTGGCAATGTATTTTAGCAGTCACTCTAGAGCATTAAATGTATGCTTAGGGTATAATAAGCGCATACACAATACGCTGGCATATGCTGAACATTTTTGAACATGTTAGAAAATTTAGGGGGCATCTGCATATAAGAACGTACACTGACATAGAACAGCGTCCTTGGAACGTGAACGACTTATGACCGATGGACACAAAGTGTACATAAGCATATACAAACGGATTAGCATACATTCTCATATGTGAGTGCCATATGCTATGATACAACTGCCACTTCATTTAAACAATTACCAGACGACAAAATTTAGACTGGTCCAAATTTAAAGGAGTTGCGGACGATGTTGCAAAGTTTATGAGATTTTAATTTTTTTTCAACTTTCTTGGTACAAAATAAACAATTTCTTCATTTTACACAATGTTTCCCCAGTTGGTTTCCCTGAGAGGCTCCCAAAAACGTCATTGTGTGGGAATGGATTAACACATCTAAGAATTTAAAGAAGAAAACTGTTTTCCCTCATTGCATGGTATTTCATGGTGAATTTAAGTCACATTGTGATGTATTCTAGAAACTTAGACAAAGCCTTAACCCTTTCCCGTTCAAATACGGGATTTTACGTTCCTGTGATTTTATGCTCTATAAAACATTGTGGAAAAGAAGAAATTGCTTGTAACAAGCAATTTCTCCTTTTTCCACAATATTTTCTACCATATAGGTTGGTTTCATTTAAAATGGCATCCAGTTTTCATTGTCGTCTGCAACCTCTTTCAATTTGGACCAGTCTAAAATTTCCAAAAACGGGAAAGGGTTAAATTCTGTGATTAACAAATTGTTAAAACTAGATTTATTACCTTTAAACGGTATTTTAATGACTAATTACAGCCAGAAACCAGGTATTTGTGGGCAAATTATGCTGTTGATAATCCTTATATGCTATATATTTGGATTCAAAAAATTTTGAATATAGTTTAACCTATTCCCTACCTCAACTTAGACAAGAGGGCCGTTGGCCCTGGGGCGCTCACCTGAGATAAAGGCTCTTTTTCTTTCAACAGTCTAATTTCATGTTAAGGTTAGGATTATGAAACAAGTGGGCCACAATTACATATAAAGACTATGAACCTGGGGATCCAAAAGTCTAAATTACAAATTCCAAGGCTTTAGTGCTGATTTGAAAGAAGGAAAAAACTTTTTCCATGGGTTATAATTTAAGAAATAAGAAAGAAGTCTATGAACTGATGCTTCCTGCCTATACACCCCCCCTCCCCCGGGTCTGCCCCTGGAAACCCTAGGATCATGATTTTAGCTATTTTGTAAAAGATCAATATACTGATGCTTCATGCAAAATATCAAGGCTCTACACCTTCTGGGTTAGGAGGAGAAGATTTTTAAAGATTATTTGAAATTTCACTTTTGTTGCCATGGCAATCAGAGTTTTTAACGGATTTCAATTCTTTTAGCTAATTTTAAGGGGGACCACCTAAGGAACATTTCTGCAAAATTTGGTTCAAATTGGCCCTGTGAATTGGAAGGAGAAGTCATTTAAAAAATCGTTCTTACTTTCTATATTAACCCCCCCCCCCCGGGGCTCCGCCCCTGGAGACCCGAGGATCATGATTTTAGCTATTTTGAAAGAGGTCAATATCCTGATGCTTCATGCAAAATATCAAGGCTCTCTGCCTTCTGGGTCAGGAGGAGAAGATTTTTAAAGATTATTTTGAAATTTCACTTTTGTTGCCATGGCAACCAAAGTTTTTAACGGATTTCAATTCTTTTAGCTGTTTTTGAAGGGGACCACCCAAGGAACATTTCTGCCAAATTTGGTTCAAATCGGCCTTGTGGTTTGAGAGGAGAAGTCATTTAAAAAATCGTTCTTTATTTCTATATAACCCCCCCCCCCCCCGGGCTCCGCCCCTGGGGATCCGAGGATCATGATTTAAGCTATTTTGAAAGAGGTCAATATACTGATGCTTCATGCAAAATATCAAGGCTCTATGCCTTCTGGGTCAGGAGGAGAAGATTTTTAAAGATTTATTTAAAATTTCACTTTTGTTGCCATGGCAACCAGAGTTTTTAACAGATTTCAATTCTTTTAGCTATTTTTGAAGGGGACCACCCAAGGAACATTTCTGCCAAATTTGGTTCAAATCGGTCTTGTGGTTTGAGAGGAGAAGTCGTTTAAAAATCGTTCTTTATTTCTATATAACACCCCCCCCCCCCGGGGCTCCGCCCCTGGGGATCCGAGGATCATGATTTTAGCTATTTTGAAAGAGGTCAATATCCTGATGCTTCATGCAAAATATCAAGGCTCTATGCCTTCTGGGTCAGGAGGAGAAGATTTTTAAAGATTTTTTTAAAATTTCACTTTTGTTGCCATGGCAACCAGAGTTTTTAACAGATTTCAATTCTTTTAGCTATTTTTGAAGGGGACCACCTAAGGAACATTTCTGCCAAATTTGGTTCAAATTGGCCCAGTGGTTTGGGAGGAGATGTCGTTTAAAGAAATTGTTGACGGACGACGCACGACGCACGACACACGACGCACGACGGACGACGGACGGACGCCGGACAAAAGACGATCACAATAGCTCACTTGAGCACTACGTGCTCAGGTGAGCTAAAAAAGGTTTGGAAAACACTAAGTAAAATGAAGAAATTGCTTGTTACACGCAATGTCTTCATTTCCCACGTTTTCTTCCCAGAACAACTAAGACTTTTAAAATGTCATCAACCAAAAAACCTGTTCAGTAACTTCTTCTAATTTGATCTAGTCTTACATTTTGTTGTGTGGTAATGGGGCAAGACTACTTGCGCAGTGAAACCATGATTCACCTACATATATTGTTCACAGACATGATGTTATATTATATATTTGCTTTAGTTTTTACAAATATAGACTTCAAGATGATTGCCCTGTGAACAGTTTTACATCAAGATTTCGAATCTCAATAGCCTCACTGGCCACAGTTTCAGAGAGTAGTTTTACATCAAGATTTCAAATCTCATTGGCCTCACTGGCCACAGTTTCAGAGAGTAGTTTTACATCAAGATTTCGAATCTCATTGGCCTCACTGGCCACAGTTTCAGAGAGTAGTTTTACATCAAGATTTCGAATCTCATTGGCCTCACTAGCCAGAGTTTCAGGAAGTAAAACATTGAGAGTCTAATCTTTGATGATCTGTTATTTCTTCAACGTCTTGTTCCCCGCCTACGACCTTTAGCTATTGGACGAGGAGCACGTGGAGCGGCGCCGGTTCCAACAGAGAATGAAGGTGTTCCAGTTGGGGTACCAAACCCTGTATTAGGTGTTGATGCTGTAATAGAGAAAAAATAATGGTTACTTGTAATGGATGAAACTGTAGCATAAGAAAAAATGGTTTTTTGACATGTTAACATAATCATCTCAAATTATTTTTAATGTGAAACTATCCTCAAATTTTAACCTATGACCAGATGTCAAAATTCCCAATTTAACTTGCAATTGTCAATTTCAATTTGAAGAAATACAAAATAAAAGTCTTTTAGGACTTGTTACAAGCAATCTCTTCATTTTCTACAATTGTAGGTCATCTTGGATTGGGTCATACATGGCCTTCAAGCCAATCCAAATTAAATGAGGTTGCAAAAGACAAATTGATTGACTGTGTCAGTTTATGACCCACTTAACTAGAGGCACTTAACCCATTCCCATTCAGTGACACTTTTAGACGTACCCTAGAAAAAAGTTTTGCGAAAGCAACGTGGAAAATGAAGAAATTGCTTGTTTCAAGCAATTTCTTCATTTTCCACAATGTTTTCTACCCAGAAAGTTGAAAAATCTAAAATTTCACAGGCTTTAAGTTGTTGTCTGCAACTCCTGTCAATTTGGACCAGTCTAAAATTTTGCCACCTGATACGCTGAATCAGCCTGAATTTACTTATCATTCCTGAGAAATTTGGTTTAAAACCATCCTGCAGTTTGCAAGAAAAAGATTTTCAAAATTTCACAAGCAACCCCCCCCCCAAGCCATTAATTTCATCCGAGCCAAATTTTATGAATGAATCTGACAAATAGTCACCAAAGGATCATTTTGTGAAATTTTGTTGAAAACTTATAATCGTTTGTAATCTTAGAAGATAGTAGGTTTTCACAGTTTACTATATAAATCCATTAAAGCAATGTTTACAGCCAATCATTTTTTTTTCAATCAATCTAATAAGGGGTCACCAAAGGATCATTCCATTTCAATTTGGTTGAAATCAATCCAATGGTTTCTGAGAAGATTTTCAAAGCTTTCACAATATAAGGAAATTAGCCCCTCCCATTAAAACCATGTTTTCTGTCCTATCAAAATTCTTTGAAGCAATCTGATAAATGGTCATCCAAGGATCAATCCAGTGAAATTTGGTTGAAATCTATCCATTGGTTTCTGAGAAGAAGATTTTTAACTTTTTCACCAGATATGGAAATAAGCCCCGCCTATGAAAGCCATGTTTTTTTATTCAATCTTAACTCTATGACAGAATCTGATAAAGAGTCACAAGATGATGATTCCAGTTAAATTTGGTTGAAATTCATCAATTGGTTTCTTAGAAGATTTTCAAAGATTTCACATGGAAATAGGCCCCACCAATTAAAGCCAAATTTTTCATCTGATTTAAATTCTTTGAAGGAATCTGATAAAGGCTCACCTTATGAGCATTGCTGTAAAATTTAGTTGAAAAACGTCAATCGGTTTTTAGAAGAAGATTTTTAATGATTCAACCATATATGGAAATTAGCCCCACCCATTAAAGCCATGTTGTTCATTTGATCTTTATTCTTTGAAAGAATCTGATGAAGAGTCACCCAATGATTCAGTTGAAATCCATCAATTGATTTCTTAGAAAAAGATTTTAAAAGCTTTCACCATATATAGAAATTAGCCCGCCTATTAAAGCCATGTTTTTCATCCGATCAAAATTCTTTGAAGGAATCTGATAAAAGGTCACCAAAGGGTAATTCCTGTGAAATTTGCTTGTATTCTGTTCAATAATTTCCAAGAGGAAGATTTTTAAAGTAACAGTTTACAGACAGATGGACGCACAAACGGACGCACAACAGACACAACGCCAATAGCTTGCTGGCTTACAGCCAGTGGAGCTAAAAGTTGTACAATGTTATAAAATAAGGGTTATTAGGTAAAATGCAGTTCATAGAAATAATCAGTACATAAGGATTACGTGTCAAAATTTTAGACCGGTCCAAATTGTACAAAGTTGCAGATGAAAATTTCAAGCACTTTCTTCATTTTCTACACTAAAAGACAAAGATTGTTAGAATTGCACCAAATTTAAATGGTAAGGTGGTAATGTGTTAAGGTAGAAGACAAAATCGACATTTAAGAAATCTTTGGAAGATGTTAAAGATGTTCAAACAAGCTGACTAGGTTTTCTGGCCAATATGGTAGGGGTAAATAGTATTAAGAAGGGAACTCTCAACCCATTTCAACACAGTGATGCTTTAGGACGCCCCTTAAGAAAAAAAATTGGGAAAACATTGTGAATAATGAAGATATTGTTTGTAGCAAGCAATTTCTTCATTTTCCACAATGTTTTCTATCCAGAAAATTGAAAACATCTAAAATTTCATAAATTTCAAATTGTCGTCTGCAATTCCTTTCAACTCGGACTGGTCTACAATTTTGCTGTCTGGTAATGGGTTAATGAAGTAAAATCATTTATAAGTTTCTAAAAGTTAAAAGAGTGTTTGTTGTCTTGAATCGAAATAAAAATGCCAAGATGGCCATAGGTCGCTCACCTGAATATACTTCAAGCTAACTTATCAACTTAAATTTGATAACAAACCGATATTTTTACAAGGGCAATTAGAAGAAGGCAAAGGTTGTGATTGGAGTAGCAGGAAATGGATATTGCCATTAATGCTACATATAACATTGGATGTCATCATATTTCAATGAGTTTATTCTTTCATGACAATACAAGCATTTAACCCATTCCCACTTGACAAAATTTTAGACTGGTCCAAATTGAAAGAAGATGCAGACGACAATTTCAAGTTGATGGAATTTTAAATTTTTTCACCTTTTTGGATAGAAAACATTGTGGATAATGAAGAAATTGCTTGTAACAAGCAATTTCTTCATTTTCCACAATGTTTTCCAAAGGGCGTAAAAAGGAGGGATTGAGTAGGAATGGGTTAAGTTTGAGAAAGATTGAGCCATAATTGGATCCTGAGATTAGAACAGGAACAAGGTGATTGTTAGTAAGACCTTTTTTCCTGTTTTATTAGTCTGAATGTCTCCATATTTCAAAGGGATCTTTCTCACAACTATACAAAACTTTATTGCAATTTTGAGGAAGACCAAGTCAAAATTGTGACCTCTAGAGCAGTCACAAGATAATTGTAAATTAGGCCCATTAACTGTTATATTGGTCAGAATGTCACCATATATTGGATACTTTCTATTGAAAATGCAAACTTGTTCAGCAAGTATGAGAAAGATTGAGCCTAAATTGAGACCTTTAGAATGATGACAAAGAAATTTTCAATAAGGCTCTATTCCATTGATTTTAATCGGAAAATCACAATATTCAATTAAGACCTTCCTCAATACCCTAAAAACATTTTCAATAAGTTTGAGAGAGATTTAGTCAACATTGGGATCTCTAGTGCAGTAACAAGGAATTTTGTCAAAAAGGCCCCTTTTCTCCTGATGTCAGAATGTCACTTTATATAATAGGAATCTACGTCATGACCCTACCAGCATTTTAAACCATTATTTTTTTTTTTGGGGGGGGGGGGGGGGAGGTTGAGCCCAAATAATGACCACTAGTGGTAACAAGGTAGTTGTTAATAAGGCCTCTTTTCCATTGATATTGGCCAGAATATCACTATATTCAATCAATTCCTCACGACCATACAAAGATTTTCAGCAAGTTTGAGAAAGATTGAGCCAAAATTGGGACCCCTAGAGTGGTAACAAGGAAATTGTCAATAAGGCCCCCTTTTCACTTGATGTTGGTAAGAATGTCATCAAATGCAATAGGTGACTATACAAACATTTTCAGCATGTTTGAGTAAGATTGATCCAAACTTGTGACCAAAAGAGTGGTAAAACTGAATTGTTGATGATGACAACAGACAATCTAGTGTCACTAAAACTCATAATGTGCACATGTGAGCTAAAAACTAGAACACATTGAAGAAATAGCTTATCATAAGTTATGCCTTTATTTTCTTGATGATAGCAAATAGCAAGATTGGGAGGAAAGAGGTGATACAAGATTATTGGAATCAAACTAATAGCTAATAACAATATAAAATATATAATAGGAAGAGAGCTATATGGTGCTAGGAAGTACTAGGAAATGTATAATAAAGCAAATTAACTCTTGAAAGCTAAACAAAGCCAAAACAAGAACATTTACAAAATAACAAACAATAGGTCCATAAGGCCTTATCGGTTACCTGAGTCCAAAGAGCACAAAGACAGATTAAAGTCCAATAGATGATGCTACATACCAAATATCAGAGCTCTAGGCCTTTCTGTTTGGGAGAGGATTTTTTCACTTTGCAAGCATTTGTTAAACTTGTGACATCCGGAAATGAGCTAATTTTGACCCTGGGGTCTTAAATTATACAATCTTGAATACCAAAATATCAAAGATCTTGTCCCTTCTATTTGGAAGATGATGATTTCTAAAATTTTCACTATATGATCTATGTAAAACTTGTGATGTCAGGGGATTGGCTAATTCTGACCCTGGGACCATAATTTTTATGCTCTTGATAGAGGTCTACCAGATGATGCTACATAACAAATATCAAAGCTCTAGGCCTTTCTGTTTGAGATTGATGGATTGAATGGGGTATAACGTTACTTTAAACAGTATTTTAGTCATGTGGGGCGGCTTGAGCACCTAACAATGGATTCCTGGTATTTCTCACACCAGTACTACCACTACATCCTTTCCTAGCCTCCAGCTGCTATCCTACTTAGGTTTAAGATTATCCACCCATTGGTGAGAGACAAATATCGGAAAGGATATGTGCCACCACCAGGGCTTTCTGTTTGAGAGAAGAAGATTTTTAAACTTTTCACTTTATAAGCCTAATATGTTAAACTTGTGATGTCCGGGAATGGGCTAATCATATACAATCCTGATAGAAGTCTACCAGATGATGTTTTATACCAAATATCAGAGCTCTAGGCCCTCCTCTTTGGGATGAGAAGATTTTTAAAGTTTTCACTAGATAAGCCTATGTAAAACTTGTGTGACATCTGTGTAAAGGCTAATTCTGATACTGGGGCTTTAATTTATCTATTTTGGGGAAGAAGATTTTTAAAGCTTTCTTTATACATGTACAAGCCTATGTTAAACTTGTGATGTCTGGGGGGGGGGGCATAATTTATAAGGTTCTGATACTGGTCTACCAATTGATGCAAAATACCATATTTCAGAGCTGTAGATCTTTTGGTTTGGTAGAAAAAGTTGTCACTATTTAAGCACATGCCCCCCACCTTTGCGCCCCACCCCCCCCCCCCCAGAGCACAGCCATTTCTTAACAATTTTTTTTCTTGTACAAACTTTATAGTCCTTTGCCTAAAGACTCTATATACTGAATGTGAATCCAATCCAACAGCCGGCTCATGACAAAGAGATTTCTAAAGATATACCCTTTTCTGCCCCCTTTTGGCCCCTTATGGGTCCCCCAGGGGAGATAACTCCTTGACATGTACAAATCAGAAGCGCCTTTCTATGAGGATGCTTCCTGCCAAGATTGTTTGAAATTTGTCAAAGTGTTTTTAAGAAGAAGTGAAATTTAAATAGTTAAAGCACAAAGAAACACAATGCAATGATGAACTTCATTTTCCAGCACATTGAATGGCAGACAGAACAACCGACAGACATAAGCAATATCTCCATAATCTTTCAACACAGGGGCATAAAATCCTAATGTAAGAACCAACACTAATGTAGTCTATATAAAATGCTAATAGGACAAAAAGACGGAGAAAAACTGAGAATATTATGAACTTGACAATCTGTATATTACAGCTGAAGTATTGAAAGGCTGATGTACAGTTTCCAAAGGTTGATCAAAGATCATATTCTTCCAAAGAATTGTCCACACTAGATGTTCAAAATAAAATTAAAGAAAATACATGTATCAACCCATTACTGGAAGGAAATTCTTATGCTGGCCCAAAGTGAAAGAAGTTGCAGATAACATTTCGACTTGCAAATAAATGGGAAACAAGGGCCATGAGGGCCTGAGAAACTCTACTTACTATCAAGTTTTCCGTTAAAGTAATATAATATTTCAGGAAATTAATTGCTTAAATAAGAATGCATAAAATGAAAGTAACAAAATGGACTTGATCGCCTATATCATTTTGAGTAAAGAGGATCAGAAAATAATTATGGACTTCATTGCTTAAATTTGAATGATTTGAGAATGAAACAAAAGGCCCCTTTTTCAAAAATAATTTGAGTGTGAAAGGTGCCATTTCCTCAGATTTATGACAGTTTCACTCCATTTCCAGACAGAAGTTTCCATATGACCCTACAATTATCCTGTAAATTTTTAACAGAAACTTATAATAATTGTTGACTTTATAATGTAAATGACATTGTTTTGAGTGAAAATCCATAAGGCCCCCTTTTTCTGCATTTCTGATTGGTCAACTTCATTTCAAAAAAGAAGTTTCCTTAAGACCCTATAATCATCCCTTGAAGTTTCAAAGACAATCTGATAATAATTGTGGACTTCATAAAAGAGAAGTTTTGAGTGATGATTTTTAAGGTCCCTTTTCCTAATCAAATAATTATTCTATTCATCTTTCAAGAAAACTCTATAAAACCTGTGGACTTTATTATACTAACCAGGATATTACAATCAAGTCTCATAAAGCCCCTTTTCCTGTGATGCTTTAATGACCTGAACCATTTTCAAAAATAAATCATTCTGTGAAAGTTTGGAAAGAATTTGATGATAATTGTGGTACTGAAGATTTTGTAATAAAATGTCCATGATTCTTGGCTGATTAAACCCTATTTCAAAAAGAACTATACATATAATGGTAAAGTAATACTGTGAAAGAATCAAATATGGGGACTTCATTGTGTTAGCTAGAATAACCTAAATATTTTTTTCATGAGGCCCCTTTTCATGTGATATTTGATGGATTAAATCCAATGTCAAAACCAATGATCATAATGAAAGTTCAATCTATCAGTGAATTCTGTGGACATTATTGTGTTAATAAGAATTTTTTAATGAGATTTTTAAACCTTTCTAGTACAAACCCAGAATTTTACATTGCTGCCATTTTATACTTGAGAAAAAATTGTGCAAAAAAGGAGAAATTCCTTAGTGCTCAGGTGAGCTAAAATGTATTTAAAGTTATTCCCTTTGTTGCTATAGATTGCTCTTTTGACATTAACCCATTTCTTGTAATAAGCAATTTCTTCATTTTACGCGATGTTTCTACCCAGAGAGTTGAAAGAGTCTAAAATTAAAAAAAAAATTATAGTGTCGTCTGCAGCTCCTTTCAATTTGTCCAGTCTAAAACTTTGTCATGGGGTTATGGGTTAAAGATATATTCTGTGTTTCAATGAATGTGTTCAGTGATACCAGAAATGTTACAAAATGTCAAAGTTTTCCGACAATACTGACATAGACTTAACCACAACATTACCAGGGGTTTTCACCAAATTAGCAGAGCTATAAATATGACATTACTAGAGTTTGGTATCTTTTGAAAAATTCTGTTGGAGTCAAAGAGTTATTGGGGCTGTACCAATCCAATATATAGGGAATATTTTGTTACCATAGTGATACATCTTGTATTTGCTTTGAGTTGCGGACAAAAATTTTGATTTTTCAAGAGACCAAAGATTGATTTGAATATCAAAATTTCCTCCACAGCGGGAAGCAAATACAAGATGTTGTATTGCAATCTTATGTAATATTCCATTTATTATATTCCTATTTTTAGTACATCAGTTTGATGCAACAGTGAAAAACAAGATGGGTTTGTGAAACACTATGCCCCCGAAACGGGAATTCTTTAGAAATGGGTAAAGGGTTAAAATTTTGACCTTGACCTGATGAAATGACCTGTCCCAGTTGTGCCTTGTTGAGACCTATCTACATACCCAATATTAGCATTGTAACTTAATCAGGGTTGAAGTTATAGGAAAATGTTAAGTTGGAGGTTAAGTTTTGCAGACAGACAGATAGACGGACAGACAGACAGACGGACACCGGTAAAACAATATGCCCCCGATCTTATCGATGCGGGGGCATAAAAATCTGTACCTTTACCAGTATTTGACACAGTCAGATAGATTTTCTGTTTCTGATGTGTCCAATTTTGTGTGTGTGAAATATTTTAGTAGAAATATTGCTAGGTATATAATGATATGGAGTATGTGCTATACTATTGCCAAGGTCATAATATCCTGTCCAATAAAGCGGCTGGTATAACTATAAAGCAAGAAAAGCAGCCTAGCACAGCACAATGTACCTGTGGAACTGAAGTTAAACACGGGAGTCGAACTTGCTGCTGCTGCTGCAAACAACAGGGTTACAACATGGATTAGTTCTAGCTACTGTATTCATTAACCCTTTCCCATTTTTTAGAATTTAGACTGGTCCAAATTGAAAGAGGTTGCAGACTACAATGAAATTTGGATGCAGTTTGAAATGAAACATTCCTATGTGGTGGTAAATATTGTGGAAAAAGGAGAAATTGCTTGTTACAAACAATTTCTTCTTTTCCAACAATGTTTTTTCTAGCATAAAATTACAGCAATGTAAAATCCCAGGTTTGTACGGGAAAGGGTTAACAAAACAAAAAGGTTATAATCTGTCTAAACCCATAACCAGATGTACAAATTTTAGTCTAGTCCAAATTCATTGAAGTTGCTGACGACAGTTTTTAGCTGATGAAATTTTCAAAATCTTTGTCTTTTGTGGTAGAAAACATTTTGGATAAAGAAAAAATTGCTTGTAACAAGCATTTTCTGACATTTTCCACAATGTTTTAACCAGCATTTTCTTAGGGGCGCTAAAAAAATAAGGATCATATGGGAATGGGTTAACTCAATATTTTGAGACTGGTCCTAACTGAAAGTGCATGTAGACAACAATTATTCAATTACCAATCAAACATTTAGAGTACATTTATCTTAACCCATTTCCACTTGACAAAATTTTAGACTGGTCCAAATTGAAAGAAGATGCAGACGACAATTTCAAGTTGATGGAATCTTAAATTTGTTCACCTTTTTCGATAGAAAACATTGTGGATAATGAAGAAATTGCTTGATACAGGCAATTTCTTCATTTTCCACAATGTTTTCCAAAGCTTTTTTCTGGAAGGGCGTAAAAAGGAGGGATTGAGTTGGAATGGGTTAAACAGTAGGAAAGATTTTTAGAAAGGAAGATTGCACGTAACAAGCATTTTTTCTTTTCTAATAATGAAATCATATACAAGAAAAGCTTTGCAGAACGTTGCATATATGCCTACAGACTTGTCAGAGAAAAAAACACTGTAGTTTTAACCTATTTTGCTGAGTCAAGGACAGATAAATGGAAAACAACTTTAATTATCAAACTAATTTGATCTCATTCACATCTTGACACTGTAGCAGAAGTTGAACACACAAAATACAATTGCTAATAGACAGACGGACAGTACGATCCTTTGGAGATATAGAAACCAGGTAAAAAAAATTCTTGATTGTTTGCCCTACTATACATGTTCAATTAGAAACACCTGCAAATCAAATAAAAGATATTAAATTTTTTGACATGTCTATGAATCATCATATCAAAAGGAGAAATTGCTAGTTACTTTTCTCTTGTCCATTTTTATTTCAGGATATTTGTCCATTTTAGAATCCTAAGGAACTTATTGAATAAATCAATAAGCCAATATTAGATTGATTAAACATTACTGGACAACAAAATTTGAGACTGGTCAAAATTCACAGAAGTTGCAGAATTTCAAAACCATTCATAATCAATACATATGTTCAACAAATGATAAACATATTTGTGAGAAAATGAGAAATTGCTTGTCACAACTACTTTCTCCTTTTCTATCTATGTTTTCTTTCATATATTTCTTCAGGGACTTATTACAGCAATTGTGAGATGGAGTGAGATAACTAAATAAAATTTAACTTAAACACATATCAACACCTATTAATTTATTCTCAAATATGATGAAGAAGACTCAAGAAAAAAGCTTTGGCATAGAACATTGCATGAAAAATAAAAGAATTACTTGTGTCAAGCAATTCCTTCATCACCCACAATGTTTCCTACCCTAACAGACAAACATTCTATAGATTTCATCAAATCAGAATTTTCGTATGTAACTTCTTTGAATTAGGAATTGGGAATGTATTTAATAAAGTTTTTGTGAATCTCTGGCTGCTGTCTTTTTGAGTGAGTGCTCTCAAGTGTCCAAAATTCAAGTTTAATTTATCTGTCTTGGTCTATGTTCTTGATCTTGATAGAACAAAGACACAGTTGATGTGATTTCTTAATCCATTAACAAATGACAAAATTTAAGACTGGTTCAAATGAAAAAGAAGTTCTGGATATCAATATTCTGTTGATGAAATTTCAAATATAGCTGTGTTTTGGGGTAGAAAATGTAGTGGATAATGAAAAAATTGCTTGTAACAAGCAATTTCTTCATTTTCCACATTTTCATCCAAAGCTTTTTTATCTTTTGGGTGTCTAGAAGAATCTTTCTTGGGGACGTCTAAAAGCCTTATTGTGTTAGAATGGGTTAACTAGATAATATAACCTTTACCAAAATAAAAATTACTCACCGAAATTGAATCCTCCTGTACTCGGAGTAACTGCCCCAGCTGATGCACTGAAATCAAACCCTTTCTTCACCGAGTCATTTCCACTCTGTCCAAAACCAAACACTGAGCTCCCCGTGTTTTGTGGTGTACTGGCTGTGTTCATGGTACCAAATGCACTGCCTACTTGTTTGGCTGGTGTTGTTGGTCCTGTACCAAAAGGATTCACATTTGGTGCTGGCTGACCACCAAAGTTGAAGGTACCTGTAAATTTATAAAACAACTATTCGTTAACCACCAGATTGTGAAGTTTTAGACTGATCCAAATTGATTTGTTTGAATGGGGTTTTATACCGCTTTCAACAATCTTTCAGTTGTATCGCGGCGGCTGGAGCACCTAACAATGGAATCCTGGTTTTTCTCACACCAGTACTACCATTACATCCTTTCCTAGCCTCCAGCTGCTATCCAACATAGGTCTACGATTATCAACTCATTGGTGAGAAACAAAGGTCCAAATTGAAAGGAATTGTAGACAAAGTTCATGAAGTTTTAGATTTTTTCCAATTTTCTGTGTAGAAAAAGAATTTTTTGTTGGGAGTATTTTCTTCATTTTACACAATGTTTTCTTAATTTGTTTTTTTAGAGGCATCAAAAAGCATCATTGTGTGGGGTGAATAAACCCTTGTCATGCTGTATAAATTACCTTATTGAATTGTTGTAAAATCAAACGACTTCAAGCACTGATACAACTTGTTGTTCAAAACTAATATTTCTTTTAGAAATCAATTTTATGAACAACTCTTGCAAAAAAGGTACAAGCAGGTGATGTATATCAAGATCAGACTGCAATTATGTGCAGGCTGATCTTGGTCTACACCCCCTGCCAAAAACTGGGTATTTCGGTTCAGCGTGACAAGGGTTTAGCTAGAGACAAATCTGAGCATAGTGACAGAAATAGCAGGTGATTCCTGGATACACTCGCCAATATCCTTTTGTGGGTAGAATGAAAATGTCCCATTATTTCTACATACATTTGACAATATAGTAACAGCTGCAATTACATTGATGTCATTTTCCTACCCTCCTATGCTCAACTTGTCTGACAAGGGCTTTTCTACCTGTGGACTAATGCATTTTCAATGCCACTTGTATGGGGACAAGTAAATACAAGGTCAAATTTTGTAATGGTATCAAAAAGATCTCAAAGACAAGCGATTATATATTAGAAAATTATCATAATGTTTATATTAGAGAATAGAAAATATTGAGGTAAATGAGAAAAACAAAATGAAAATCAACTCAACCAAACCCATGCCTCTCAAGAAAAACAACTGAGAAAACATTGTGTAAAATGGAGAAATTACTTGTGAAATTGCTTGTCACAAGCAATTTCTTCATTTTACGCAATGTAGTCTGCAACTCCTTTCCATTTGGACCAGTCTAAATTATTCTTGTGTGGTAATTGGTTACAACCTGATTGAACAATATTATTCATCATTTTGATGCATTCTGAATCTTGCATAAATCATAGAACTATGGCCTCAAAGTTTACTAAGAATGGATCTATCTGCCATTTGAGCTTGATTAGTGAATATAGAATCTGCTGTGTTCATCATTATATAACTATACAAGTTTACTCATTAACAGGCAATCCTGCATTTTTACCTGCTAAGAAAATATAGTTATACAAAACACTGTGAGAAAAGGAGGAATTACCTGTCATAGGCACTCTTACATTGTTTTACTCTATCTGGAACCTACTATTTGATTTGCATCAACTTTGAATTGTCATCTTACATCTTCTTTCAAATTGGACCTGTCCAAATTTTAGCTAATAGATTAACCCTTTCCTGTACAAACCTTGGATTTAATATGGCTGTGCTTGTATATTTGAGAAAAAATAGTTGAAAAAGAAAAAAATTGATTGTTACAAACCTGTAGAACTGGAGTTATTGGTTCCAAATGAGGGCATTGAATGGGACTTTCCAAATCCTGGGGATCCACCAGAGCTGGTACCAAATGCTGATGTGTTTGTGTTGATAGCTGGTGCCCCAAACACATTAGTTTGCTGAGTACTAGCAGGGGCACCAAAAACAGAACTACCTGACGATTGCCCACCAAATGTTGGGGCACCAAACACTGATGACTGGGTAGTGCTGCCTCCAAATGTAGGTGCTGGATTGGTGGATCCAAAAGCAGGAGCTTGATTGGTGGCACCAAATGCTGGTGTTTGATTGGTTGATCCAAAGGCAGGGGTTTGACTGGTCAACCCAAAAGCTGGTGTTTGACTGGTTGTTCCAAACGCAGAAGCCTGATTGGTTGTTCCAAAAGCAGAAATTTGGTTAGTTGACCCAAAAGTTGGAGCTTGACTTGTTGCCCCAAAGGCAGGGGTCTGATTTGCTGATCCAAATGTAGACATTTGATTAGCAGATCCAAATGCTGGTGGAGGATTTGTTGTACCAAATCCTGAAAGAAAACACGGACATAATTTTCAAAAGCACAGACATTCATTCATTGATTAACTTGTAACTTAAGATCATTCCTATCTAGTTATGAGGTTTTGGAAATCTCAGGTACAATCCTTTTAACTCATTAACAGAAAACAAAATTTAGACTCATTCAAATTAACCCTTTCCTGTTCAATTACTGGTTTTACGTGCTGTGATTTTACACTTGAGAAATATTGTGGGAAAAGAAGAAATTGCTTGTCACAAGCAATTTCTTCTCTTCCCACAATATTTTCTACCCTTTTGGTTGGTTACTTTTTAAATTGAAATCATGTTGTATTGTCAGCTGCAACTTCTTTCAATTTTGACCAGTGTTCAGTTTTGAACAAGAGCTTTGTCCACAGGACACAGATGCCCCCACCGGTAGCTTTGATAATAACAAATGGTAATAACTCCAAAATTATGCAAGCAAGAGTTGTGGTTCTTAAGCACTGCACTTCTCCTCAATGAGGTCTATCCACCTATGAAGTTTGAAGTTGATAGCTATTATACTTTCAGAGATATGCCCCAGACAAAATGTAAGTCTTTAAAAAAACAAACGGCAATAACTCCAAAATTATGCAAGCAACAGTTGTGGTTCTTGTGCACTGCACTTCTCCTCAATGAGGTCTATCAACCTGTGAAGATTCAAGTTGATAGCTATTATACTTTCAGAGATATGCCCCATATAAAATGTAAGACTTTAAAATAACAAAGGGCAAAAACACCAAAATTATGCAAGCAAGAGTTGTGGTTCTTGTACACTGCACCTTTCCTCAATGAGGTCTATCCACCTGTGAAGTTTCAAGTTGATAGCTATTATACTTTCAGAGATATGCCTCAGACGAAATGTAAGTTTTTTAAATAACAAAGGGCAATAACTCCAAATTTATGCAAGCAAGAGTTGTGGTTCTTGTGCACTGCACTTCTCCTCAATGAGGTCTATCCATCTATCAAATTTCAAGTTGATAGCTATTATACTTTCAGAGATAAGCCCCAGACAAAATGTAAGTCTTTAAACTAACAAAGGACAAAAACTCCAAAAATATGCAAGCAAGAGTTGTGGTTCTTGTGAACTGCACCTTTCCTCAATGAGGTCTATCCACCTGTGAAGTTTCAAGTTGATAGCTATTATACTTTCAGAGATATGCCTCAGACAAAATGTAAGTTTTTTAAATAACAAAGGACAATAACTCCAAATTTATGCAAGCAAGAGTTTTGGTTCTTGTGCACTGCACTTCTCCTCAATGAGGTCTATCCATCTATGAAATTTCAAGTTGATAAGCTATTATACTTTCAGAGATATGCCCCAGACAAATTGTAAGTCGTTAAAATAACAAAGGGCAATAACTCCCAAATTATGCAAGCAAGAGTTGTGGTTCTTGAGCACTGCACTTTTCCTTAATGAGGTCTATCCACCTATGAAGTTTCAAGTTGATAGCTATTATACTTTCAGAGATAAGCCCCAGACAAAATGTAAGTCTTTAAAAAAACAAAGGGCAATAACTCCAAATTTATGCAAGCAAGAGTTTTGAAGTTTCAAGTTTATAGCTATTATACTTTCAGAGATATGCCCCGGACAATTTTGGGACGGACAGATGGAAGGATGGAGGACAGAAGTACGGACAGACGGACAAAGGCAAATCTATATGCCCCCCTCCATTAAGTGGTGGAGGCATAAAAACAGGAAAGAGTTAAAAGATGATGACAGCAATTTAAAGTGTGTTTTAATCTAAAAATAAGTGCCATATAGTGAAGAAAACATTAATGAACAAGAGCTACGCTGGAAGGGGCTTGTCAGTGGAATATAGTATTTTACCATACACTGTTTGTATAAACAGAACTATGGGTCACACTGCACACACAACACACAATAATATTAAGCAATTCTGTCTCATCACAGTTTTCACTACGCGCTGTCGATAGCTACTGACCAAATTTTTGGAGACAATAGGGAATAATTTAATTGTTAGTTTCGTCTATCAAAAAAAAGCGATCTGATTGGTCGAAAAATTTAATTCATACCTCCATGAACAAAATTTTGAGTACGCAGCCATTTTGAATGCTTCTGCACAAAATAGCTCACTACAAAAAGGTATCAAAATTTGTTAAGTTGTTGCATTTTTCGCTCGATGCTATTAAATTATAAGAAATGAAGATAATATTTTTTGTTTTCATGGAGGTATGAACCGAAAATCCTAATCACACAATGTATGAATCCGCTTCGCGTATTCATACAGTGTGATTAGGTTTTTCGGTTCATACCTCTATGAAAACAAAAAATATTCTCTTCATCTCTTAAATAATCAACACAAACTGTGTGATTGTCAAGGCTGCTCAATATCTTCACTTTCAGATATGTGAACCTGTCAAAAGTGTCACTCATACGCTCACATTTCTCTCTTACTTTTGAAAGGGGTTTAACACCACTTTTAACAGTAGATCAGTCATATCGCAGTGGCTTGAGCACCTTACCATGAATTCCTTGTATTTCACACACCTGTACTACTATCACATCCTTTCCCAGCCTCCAGCTACTCATCCCACTTAGCTTTACCATTATCCACCCATTGGTGGAAGAAAAATGTCAGAAAGGATATTTGCCACAATCCGGGATCAAACCCTGAACCTCCCCCAACTACCAACTGCGCTATATCTTTTACAAACAGACTTACCAAACCCTGTAGTTGATGTGTTTGTAGCTCCAAACTGGAATGCTGGTGTACTGCTGGCTGTGGATACAGGAGTTTGGCCAAAACTAAATCCAGTGTTAGGTGTACTTGCTGCAACTGATGTTAAGCCTCCCCCAAATGAGAACAAAGATGATGATGTTGTTGTTGTTGCTGCTGTGTTCAGTGAGAACGGAGCAGAACCTGAGGCTGACGACTGTGCAGCAGCATTAAATGAAAACGGAGTTGAAGTTGTAGTAGTTGTAGAGGATCCTCCAAATGTAAATGTTGAACCAGATGTAGATGTTGCTACTCCAAATGAAAACCCACCTACACTTGTAGTTGGATTAGTATGGCCTGCTGTGAAGCCAAATCCTGTTACAGAAGCTTGAGTTGAGCTTGGCTGGGAAAACCCACTAAAACCAGTTGATGGTGCGGTACTTGTTGAACTTGTTGAACCAAAAGCAGGAGTACTGGTGGATGTTTGCCCACCAAATGAGAATCCTGTATTGACTGTTGTTGCTGGTTTTGTAACCAAGCCTGTATTGAAGGTGAACCCTCCTGTTGCTGGTGTGCTTGATGTGGAAGTGGGAAATGTAAACCCTCCTGCAGGCTGAGCTGTACTTGTTGTTGTTGATGTGTTAAATGTAAATCCACCAGGAGCCGAGCTTGTTGAACTGAAAGAAAATCCAGCTGAAGTCTTTGCTGGATCTGAAGATTGTCCACCTAATGAAAAAGCACTTGAGACACCGGTTTGTACCGCAGGTGTACTTGATAATCCAAACCCGGAATTAGAAACAGAAGTTTGTGTAGAAACTCCAAAACTAAAGCCACCTGGCTTTACTGTCTGTGATTCACCAGTAGGTACCGAAATTCCTGATGACACCCCTAATCCAAATCCAGCTGTTGAGGCCCCTAACCCAGCAGTTGATGAAGATGGCTGAGAACTGGAAACTGCTGTAGATGTACCCAATGATGATGAGGTAAATCCAAATCCTGTCCCTAAACCAGGTGCTGATGGTACACTAGTGGTAGATAAACTAGAGGGTGCCCCAAGTATGCTTGGTTTATCAGTTGGTAAAATTCCTGTAATTGGTTTACTCAACCTGCAATGGAATATTTTGGATGATACCTTTTTGTACAAGTGAAAGATAACCACCTTGATTAATGATCTTGACCTAAACAATAACAGTTTTATGTAAATAGAGGTACATTTAGAGGTACATCAACAACAAGCATTGTACCTCACAAAGTTTGTAAGTATAATGTTAACCCATTCCACGACAATAAAAAGTTAAAATGAACTCCTTTATTAGCTGACATTAATGTAAAGCATTTGTATTGGATTGGGGACAATAAATGTCATAACTGCAGCTCTTTCAAGCTGTAAATGCATTGCTTAGGTCACCAACCAACCATTCTACTTTTTTGTTTCATGTTACCAGCCAAAGTCTTTTCAGAATAACACTGTTTTACATTGAAGTGGAACTTCCTGTAGAGCTTAGTGGACGTGGCCAATAGAGTCAGTGGTCAATTGAAATTCTTATTTCTAACACTGCAACATTATTATAACACTGTATGTGGGGTCCACCAAATGAAACAGCGGAAGTTATTATACTGGTTATTATATTATTATGACTGCCTCGATGGCCGAGTGGTATAGGTGCTTGACTCGTGATCTGAAGGTCACGGGTTTGAGCCCCACCTTCAACGGGGTGTGTTCATGGGCAAGACACTTAATAGCCAGCCCCAGTCTACACAGCTGTAGAATTGGGTAGCAGTGGGTTTAAATCACTGCCTCTCTTTCAGGGATGTGAAAACATCTGGGTTGTGAGTTTTCGAGAGCGACTCTATAAACCAAAGGCTTTCATTGCAATCAAACTAAAATAAATTAGTATAAACTAAGTTATTATGCTAATGTTGAAACACACCCTGCAGCCAAATTGTTCAAACACTTCTTTAGTCAAAGTTTGGTATTAACTAGATTGTAAATTCTTTTCTGTCAGTCATTGTTGGTTAAATTGCAAAAAACAGGGTATTACGACGGAAAGTTAAACAAGCTCTTCGTACTTCAATTTTCTTCCTTATTCATATGTAAAATATCCCATCCTTCCCCAGTTGCGCCTTGTTGAGACCTATCTACATACCAAATATTAGCATTGTAACTTAATCAGGGTTGAAGTTATAGGAAAATGTTTAGTTGGCAGGTTAAGTTTTGCAGACAGACAGACAGATGGACACAGGTAAAACAATATGCCCCTGATCAATCAATGCTGGGGCATAAAAATAGCAAAACTCTAAGCCTCATGGCTTTGGAGGAGATTTTAAATTTCCTTCTTTACACTTATGTAAAATCAGGGATCACACAGCAGAGATATTTTTCCCAGAAGGGTTTTCTTTGATGTACTTTGGTGAGGGGGCAATAGGTAATGATATTTATCAACTATCTTAGCTCTAGGACTTATGGTTTGGGAGAAAAAGATTTTCAAAGAAACCCCTTTTTATTTCCATATGATAATCAAAGATCACACAGAAAATAACTATTTTTCAGAATAGGGTAATTTTTTCAAGTATTTTAGTAGAGGGCAATAGGCAAGGAACTTTACCAAACATCAAAGCTGTAGGCCTGGCTTGGGAGATGATATTTAAATTTAATTTTTTTACTCGGTTGCCATGGAAACCAGAGTTCTTTGGATTTCAATTCTGTGAAGCATTTTGAAAGAACATGACCTATTGATCATTTCTGTAGATTTTGGTTGAAATTCAATGGTTATTTTAGGGAGGGATTTTTTTGTTAGTGTGAATGGACAATAGACTGATGGATGGATGGAACCCAGACAGAGATGGATCCACAATGTTTTCTACTTAAAAAAACAATTTTTGTATTCCATTTTGATAGAGGGGCAATAGTATGTCATCTGCAACTTCCTTGAATTTAGACAAGCCTTAACTTTTATCTTCTGGAAAGTGGTTAATGAAACTTCTTCAGCAAATCAGGTCATTTGTTGATAGAAAAAGTTTTCTGTACTTATGAAATATTGAAGGATCCTGACTGAATCCCTAGCCTGAAACTGTTGGGATCACTTTCCATTTTTCTTGGATCTCTGAGATCCTGGGACAGTGTTAGTTTCAATCCCTGGTTCATCATGACCGAATAATTATTCTGGCAAAATGTCAACATAGAGCAAAAATTAGAGCCCCTAGAATGTAAACAAATTGTCTTTTAAGCACCTTTTCCTGTGTCTTCATCCTTATGATTTATTAATCATTCCAACTAAGTTTAATCAAGATTGAGCCAAAATTGTGGTCCATAGAGTATAGCATTTCAATAGGTGACACTGCATGCCGTACAGCAGACAATTAAAGTATCATAAAAAGCTCAACATGAGCATGTTGTGCTCTGGCGAGCTAGCATAACTTAAGGAGATAAGTTCCGATAGTAAAGATGCTGATAAGAATCTCTGCTTTTCTGCAAAAAATAATCAATATCTTTTCCTGGACAATTTATGGATACCCTGAAGCAGTCAATGACAAGTAAAACTTTTTTAAGATAGAGCATAATTTAAAAATCTTACCCTACACCTAATTTTATCCCTTGATTAGGTATTCCATTTAAGTTAAATCCACTAGTTGTGGATGGGGCTGTAGAACTGACTCCAGTTGAGCTTGTCAAGCTGGTTCCAAGTTTAAAACCCCCAAGACTGGTTCCAGTAACAGCTGCAGTGGATCCAGTACCCGTGCTTGACTGGCTTACTAGAGAAGGCAGGACTGCCGTCGACACAACAGAACTTGAGGTTGTCTCTGTCAGTAAGCCAGATAAAGTCTGATTGCTGTTGATGACAGAGGACAACGTCTTAGTCTGGGACTCTGAAAAGGATAACATTGTGTCTCATCACATGAATAGGAATAATTGGTAGGTCTACTTGACCTTCAGTGTGACCTTGAACAGTTCAAAGTATCCAAAAGAGCTTTACACATGACACTAGACTTATCAAGGGGAGCCATTGATATTGTGCATAAAAACGAGAAAATGCCTGCAATTAGCAAATTTCTCCTTTTCTCAAAATGTTGTCTGTACTATATAGTATTCACCCCAGATTTGATTATAAAATATGTGCAGCCTTTTTCAATGTGGATAAGTCTAAAGTTCTGTTGTCTGGTTATCGTATAACTGAATTATGAAAGGTGATCAAATACAAATGTCCACCATGAACAGACAAATTAGGAACTTGTAATATTTCTATAAAAAGCTTACCTCCTACTTCTTGTATAGGTGATTTTGGCACTGACAGAGCACTAGACAAAATTGTATTTGACACCGACACAATGGACACTCCACTTGTAGCTGTAGAAGTTGAATTTGCTGTACTTGTTGACAAGTTTACAGATAAAGAAGATGTTGAAGATGCAGGAGTGATTATCCCCAGTGACTGACTTATTGCAGGCTTATCTGTATAAAAGAATCCATAATTCGGGATTTCAAGTCCTCATAAAATTATTCCCCAAACAAACAAGTTCTAGTCCTCTTATATGGAATCAAGAAAATGTTAAAAAAGATCTTTTCAATGGAAAGCTATTTTCTGAATTAACACAATCCAATTTTTTGTGCACATAATACAAAGATTTTCGAAAGCATTATGGAAAATTACAAAAAAAATAAAATTCATAGATAATTTCTTCATTTCCAACAATGTCTTCCCTAATAAATATTTTTTTTTTCAGAATTTCATTTACTTAAAATTGACGTCTGCTACCTCTTTCAAATGGACTAGTCTAAATTTTGTCATATGAGAAATAGTTAAGTAAAGATTGCTTTACTGTTAACAAATTCCCAAACAACAATGTGCTAGACTGGTTCAAATTGAAAAACATTGCAGACATTTGAGATCATTGGACTGGACAGCAACGGTGTTCCATATAAAGTAGATTGATCTTATACCTAACTCATTCCTTTACAATCCCTCCTTTTTATGCTCCTAAAAAAAAGCTTTATAAAATAAATTTCTACTTTTCTACCAAAAAAGACAAAGATTTACAAAATCAACAATAAAAAAAATAGGGGTGTAACGATAGAACGATGGGTCGATGTATTGTGATAGTGACAGTCACGATATCGATGTATCGATTGCAATTCCCTGACATCGATATCTATAACGATAGTTTGTTCAAATATTGATAGTTGGATAGTAAATATTCAAAGCTTACTTACACAGAAATTCAATGTTTTCTTGGTCTCTTAGGTTAAAGAGAGAGAGAGAGAGAACAAGTTTTCTGTGTATTTTATCCTACTTTCACTTTCTAATATCATGTGATAGGCATGTTTGATTTTTGTTTCTTCCGTACTCCTTTTTTATTTAGGAATTGATTTTTAACTTTCGATTTACGGAGTGAAAAGGTCCTCAAAAATCCAAAAGCATGTTAAGTTAAGACTTGCTATCAATGTTTTATGAATTCTCAACGCTAGAATTGTGGAAAAAATAAAAATAAGCCAATCATAAATGATATTCGATTAATTACGATAATTAGTTACTTATTTCGAGCACACTAATCGCGTTATTTTGTTTTATGTATTTTTGTCGTCTGACATGGCTACAAATTTCGAGATTGTGAAAACAAAGGCGGAAAGGCCCATGTCTGGGACCATTTTGGGACTATTTTGGCTTCGCAAAGGATAAAAAGAGAGTCGCCTGTAGACTATGCTATCTATACAGATTAACATAGAAAATAAACAAAGTAACATATACTGATAGTATCGTGATATTTGCGATTGATTTCTGATGATAGTGAAAGTATCACGATATTAATACTGTTATAATAAAACAATCATGATGGTCATTTTCTTAGCCGATAGTCAGCCCTTAACCCTTTTCCGTTCAAATACGGGATTTTACATTCCTGTGATTTTATACTTGAGAAAACATTGTGGAAAAAGAAGAAATTGCTTGTAACAAGCAATTTCTCCTTTTTACACAATATTTTCTACCCCATAGGATGGTTTCATTTCAAATTGCATCCAGTTGTCATTGTCGTCTGCAACCTCTTTCAATTTGGACTAGTCATAATTTCCTAAAACAGGAAAGGGTTAATTAAAATAAAATACCATGTGAAACTTCTTTAGATTTGGACCAGTCTAAAATTTTGTCGTCAACCTAACAATAATACAAATGTTATAAACAATTCATGAGATTAGGAGCTTTCGTTACACATACCTGGTTGTGTGACAGTAAAAGAATTATCCACATCGTTCAGCATTTGCTGTACCCGTCTGTTCTCTGCCTCTCTGTCTGAGTCGTAATCCTCCAACGTGGCAACAACATTGGCATACTGAGCCTGTATTGAAGTAGACAGTAGAGTGATCATAATTTACCCATTACCACCCAATACAAACCTTCAACACCCTTAACAAATGAAGTTTTGAAGAACATTTTGAAAAAGGAGAAATTTCTTTTTTTCAAGCAATTTCTCCTTGTTTCACATGTTTTTACCCTATATGACACTTTTTATTCCATTCAATGATCTACAACTTGTTTGAATTTGGGCCAGTCCAAACTTTTTGATCTGGTAGCTGAGTTAAAAAAAAAAGTAACCACTTTATACATTTGCCCCTACCATTGACTCCAATGGGATGTCCCAATTCAATTTTAAACGGTGTTATTTTGCAATATTTACATAGCATGTAACAACAAGAGGCCCAGTGGGCCTTAACGGTCACCTGAGTAAAAGAGCACCAAGACAAGTGATTTTGTTTGAAAGAATTAGAAAAAGGTTTGGTTGAAATCCCCTCAGTAGTTCTTGAGAAGAAGATGAAAATGTTTAAAAGTGACCAAAAATGACCCCCTTTTGGTCCCCATTTTAGGCACCCCTGACCACCAGCCTTTTAATTTTCACAAATCCGAATAACCATTACCAAATGATGCTTTTCACCAAGTTTGTTTGAAATTGGCTCTGTACTTCATCAGAAGAAGATGAAAATGTGAATTTTTTAACACGATGAACTTTGACCTTTGGGTGTGGCCCCATACATGACCCCAGGGGCATGAATTTCACAATTTATAATATACCTGTCCTAGTTGTCATGCACACAAAATATTTAAGCTCTGGTATTAACGGTTTATTAGAAGAAGATTTTTAAAGAAGTACCAAAAATTACCCCTTTTTGGCCCCTATTTGGGCCCCTATGACCCCCAGAAACCCTATTTTCACAAACTTGAATTGACATCCCCCTATGATGCTTTCTACCAAGTTTGGTTGAAATCCGCCCAGTAGTTCTTGAGAAGAAGATGTAATATTTAAAAGTTACCAAAAATTACCCCCTTTTGGTCCCCTTTTTAGGGCCCCCTGACCCCACAGCCTTTTTATTTTCACAAATCTGAATAACCATTACTAAATGATGCTTTTCACCAAGTTTGTTTGAAATTGGCTTTGTACTTCATCAGAAGAAGATGAAAATGTGAATTTTTTAACATGATGAACTTTGACCTCTGGGTGTGGCCCCATACATGACCCCAGGGGCATGAATTTCACAATTTATAATATACCTGTCCTAGTTGTCATGCACATAGAATATTTAAGCTATGGCATTAACGGTTTATTAGAAGAAGATTTTTAAAGAAGTACCAAAAATTACCCCTTTTTGCCCCCTATTTGGGCCCCTTTGACCCCCAGAACCCCTTTTTTCACAAACTTGAATTGGCATCACCCAATGATGCTTTCTACCAAGTTTGGTTGAAATCCGCCCAGTAGTTCTTGAGAAGAAGATGAAATATTTAAAGTTACCAAAAATTACCCCCTTTTGGTCCCCTTTTTAGAGCCCCCTGACCCCCCAGCCTTTTTATTTTCACAAATCTGAATAACCATTACCAAATGATGCTTTTCACCAAGTTTGTTTGAAATTGGCTTTGTACTTCATCAGAAGAAGCTGAAAATGTGAATTTATTAACATGATGAACTTTGACCTCTGGGTGTGGCCCCATACATGACCCAAGGGGCATGAATTTCACAATTTATAATATACCTGTGTTAGTTGTCATGCACTCAAAATATTTAAGCTCTGGCATTAACGGTTTATTAGAAGAAGATTTTTAAAGAAGTACCAAAAATTACCCCTTTTTGGCCCCTATTTGGGCCCCTATGACCCCCAGAACCCCTTTTTCACAAACTTGAATTGGCATCCCCAAATGATGCTTTCTACCAAGTTTGGTTGAAATCCGCCCAGTAGTTCTTGAGAAGAAGATGAAAATGTATAAAAGTTAACGCACGACGGACGACGCACGACGACGGACAAACGATGATTGCAATAGGTCAACATGACCATTCGGTCAGGTGACCTAAAAAGGTAGAACAGTTAGGTAGCGACCTAAATGTTGTTACTACAGATTGGAAAGGCTGTAGTTACTATGTCTTAGTCACCAAACAAACAAGAGTGCCAGTGGCCCTGTCGCTCACCTGAGATAAGCTCTTTTTTTCTTCAAGGCCTAATACAAACTGGGTCGGGAGAAGACCTTCTTTTACATTTAGATAAAATCAACTTATGTTACCATACCAACCAATGCTTTCAACTGATTTTAAATATTTCAGTAATTATAAAGAAGGGCAAACTAACATATTTCTGCCAAATTTGGTTTAAATTGGCCTCATAGTTTTGAAAGGGTTGCCTTCTTTATTTCTATTTAAGCCTAATCATCCTGTGGCTCTAAAATTTTTTTCAATTTTGAAAGAGGTCAATGTACTGATCCTTCATGCAAAATTCAAGATTCTTCAACTTCTGGGTCAGGAGGAGATTTTTTTTTCCGGTTTTTCTTCAATTCTACTCTTGTTGTCATAGCAACCAGAGTTTTCAACTGATTGAATTCTTTGGTTGAAATCAGCCCAGAATTTTTCTTTATTTCTATATAGGCCCACCCCTCCACTTGGGCTCCGCCCCTGGGGCCTGAGGGTGATGATTTTAGCAATTTTGAAAGAGGTCATTGTACTGATGCTTCATGCCAAATATCAAGGCTCTAAACCTTCTGGGTCAGGAGGATATAATTTTTAAAGTTTTCATTAAAATTTTAGTTTGTTGCCATTGCAACCAGAGTTTTTAACTGATTTCAATTCTTTTAGCAATTTTTAAAGGGCACCACCCAAGGATTATTCCTGCCAAATTTGGTTGAAATCCGCCCAGCGGTTTGGAAGGAGATGTCATTGTAAAAATCCTTCGTTTTTTCTATATAAGCCCAACCCCCCCTAGGGCTCTGCCCCTTCATACCTGAGGGTGATGATTTAAGCAATTCTGAAAGAGGTTAATGTATTGATGCTTTGTGCCAAATATCAAGGCTCTACGCCTTCTGGGTCAGGAGGAGATCATTTTTAAAGTTTTCAAAAAAATTTCAGTTTTGTTGCCATTGCAACCAGAGTTTTTAACAGATTTTAATTCTTTAAGCAATTTTTAAAGGGCACCACCAGAGGAACATTTTTTGCCAAATTTGGTTGAAATCCACCCAGAGGTATGGAAGGAGATGTCATTTTAAAACTGTTGACACACGACGGACAATGCACGCCGGACAGAGGACAATCAAAATATCTCACCATGAGCACCTTGTGCTCAGGTGAGCTAAAAAGGTTTACAAGAGCACCGCCTATGGATGCATACTCTCGGCTGTTGGGTGCTGAATAGTGGACAAAATGCATCTAGAGTTATCCCCCTTCATAGTATAGGTTGCTCTTTTGATAGTGAACAAGTGTACCAAATTTCAGGTGAATGCCTTTAGTAGAACCAGAGATATCACAAAATGTCAAAGCTTTCACACAACGACAACAACAACGACACCAAGACCATAGCAATACCTCGGGTTTTCTCCGAAAACAGTCGAGCTAATGAAAATGGCAGTCAATGTTGTAGTTCAAAACTCATTTCTGGTCTAAATGAATGAGTTCATTGTTGGACTGGTTATTTGATAGACAGCCACGATTGGTCAAATGCCTCAATCAACTGCCTTCTTTTTTGAAACTGATATTTGACATCAACCTAATTACTACCTTAATTTAACCCTTAACTGTTTTGCAAAATTTTAGATCCGTCAAAATTCAAAGGTTTTGCAGACGCAAATTTAAAGTTGATTTTAATTGAAAAATAACCATTTAGTAGGGTAGAAAATATTGTGGAATAAGCAATTTCTTCTTTTTCCGCAATGTTTTCATAATTATAAGGTCACAGGGACGTAAAAACCAGGGATTAACTAAGAAAGGATTGACTAATTACCTGCTTACACAATTTTAGACAAAAGTTGTGCTGAAATTGGAAAATAAGTGACAAATAAGGTATAAACATTGTGAGAAAAGTAGAAATTTCTTATTACAAGCAATTCCTCCATTTCTTGTAATATTTTCAGGGCACTGCAGCCTCTCAGAATTTGGGGAGAAATGACTTGTCCCTAATCTGAGAATTGGGAGAAGTTTCTCAAAATAGAGAAGAGTGGCGAGACTTTCAGGAGAAGTGGATTGCGTTAAATAACACTTTTTTGCACATATTCCTTATTTGTATAGGAAAATTAAATTAACTCTGCAACCAAATAGTAGGGGTGTAACGATAGATCGATAGGTCGATGTATTGTGATAGTGGCAGTCACGATATCAATGTATCGATTGCAATTCCCTGACATCGATAACTATCGCGATTGTTTGTTCAAATATCGATAGTTTCGATAGTAAATATTCAAAGCATACTTACACAGAAATTCAATGTTTTCTTGGTCTCTTGGGTTAAAAAAGAGTGAGAGAGAAAGAGAGATAGAAGGAGAACAACTTATCCTACTTTCAATTTCTATTAACACGTGATAGGCACGTTTGGTTTTTGTTTCTTCCGTACTCCTTTTTTGCTTAGGAATTGATTTTTAACTTTCGATTTACAAAGTGAAAAGGTTCTCAAAAATCCAGAAGCATGTTAAGTTAAGACTTGTTATCAATGTTTTATGAATTATCAGCGCTTGAATCGTCGAAAATAAAAATAAGACAATCATAAATGATATTCGATTAATTAAGATAATGAATTACTTATTTCGAGCACACTAATTGAGCTATTCTGTTTTACGTATTTGTGTCGTCTGACATGGCTGCAATTTAGAGATTGTGTAAAAAGGCGGAAAGGCCCATGTTTTGGACCATTTTGGGACTATTTTGGCTTCGGAAAGGAAGGCGAAAATATTGATAAAAAGAGAGTCGCCTGTAGACTATGCTATCTATACAGATCAACATAGAAAATAAACAAAGTAACATATACCGATTGTATCGTGATATATCGCGATTGATTTCCGAAGATAGTGATAGTAACACGATATCAATACTGTGATAGTAAAACTATCGCGATAGTGATTTTCTTAGTCGATAGTCAGCCCTACCAAATAGCTGCATTTTTTGTTATATATAGTATATTGATATAGCAATTGATATAAAAAGTACTGCTCATCCTTTCTTGCACTCCTTATTACAGAGATCATTCCTGTGAACAAATATCTTTGTCTTCTTTCTTTGGGTTTGGGAATTAAGAACAAATATCTTCGTCTTCTTTCTTTGGGTTTGGGAATTAAGAAATATGATTCAAATTTTTTTCTCGAATATTTCATATTAAGCTGTAAATGGTAATATATTCGGAATTATCAAAAATGAAAATAATCAATAATTGCTAAGAGTGCATAGGTGGTCTGAATTAACAAAAATAATCAGAGTTTGATTTGAAGCAAAAAATAAACAGTATCATCATTACTACTTATTTAACCCATTACAAGAAGACAAAATTTTTAGTCTTGTCCATATTAAAAACAAAAGTTGCATGCCACATTTCAAATTAGAGTATGCTCAAACAGAAAATGAGTTCGAGATAAGGTAAAAAATATTGTAGTAAAAGGAGAACTTTCTTGCTACAATCACTTCCTCCTTTTCTCACAAGTTTACCATTTAAACATTTACAATCTTTAAGGCATCAAAAATGGGGATTGTGTGGTAATGGGTTAAAGTCTGTCAACTTCACCTGTTTATAACAAAAAATGGATAAAAAGCTTGAAATCATAGATTAAGAAAGAGTTCAGTCTGACTGAGTTTCAGTTATTGTAAGTAAAGGGTAAAGATAACAGCTGAATACACAAATCACGGACTCTGAGACTGTGTAGAGAAGGTCTAAGTTTGAAACTAATTTAACACGGAATAATGTGCTCTAGTTGTTTGGATTACATGTCATTGAATGGATTAATTACCAAAATTGAATCTTCAGTCGGGAAACAGTTTGACATCAAAAAGTTTGTGTACTACCGACGGTTTGCAAGAGCTTGCAAGCATCCAATCAGCAGCCGTGCAACTAAAGCAAATATATCACCTATCGATACATGCTTGATTTACGATAACAGGGCTTCTATTGATCAATTGTGTAACTGATTTACTGGCCCCTGATTTGATAGCCTCTAGGCAAAATGTGATTGTTGCCTATCTTAACGAGGCAACTTCCTGGATTTTTCGGGCCACTTTCATTTCGCTTTGATCAGCAACTAGGGCAAAGTTTTAAAAATCCAGGCCTGAGTCGCCCCCCTCTGCAGAGCCATGATTTTCCATAATTGTATTTCTTGATGGCATCAAGAAAGTCTAAAAGCAGCATTCTGTGGTAATAGGTTACCGGGTAACTAAGAGAAACATGTGTGAAAAGTGAAGGCCCTTAGCAGATGTCATAATAGTCAGCTGGCAGGCTAAGTTAGTTAATTTTTATTTTTTCTATGACAACAACCTGACAAATTATGTCTGTGATCTATTGAAAGGGTGGGAGTGTAAACAAGAGGCCCATTTTTAAAGTTTTGGAGAAAAAGATTTTCGAAAGTTTTCACTATGCAAGCCTTTGTTAAACTTGTGATGTCTGCACAAGCAAGACTACAAGCAAGTGGTAAAACTATGTAATCTAGTCCTTGATAGTATATTAAAAATGTACCAGGTTTTTTGTTATTTATTTTTAATTAAAGAAGATTTATTTCCATGACCAATTCATGGTATTACAACGTTCAAAGACTTGGGAAACATGAAAATGCCTTTCTAAAACATACCTTTCTGAAACTAGAATTTTGACTCAAAGCAGAGAAAACAGATGTTTTCTTCTTCAATGATGGAAGTTGTTTCAGGGTAGTTGGTTTACCCACTGGCTGCTCACTCTGTGTGATCTGCAAAGAAGTTATTGAGATTCATAACCTTACCCATGAAAATCTTACTGAAGAAAACAAAATATATTGATGGGTCAGCACAAAACAGTTGTAACTGCCTTTAAACATATAGGCAGTTACAACTATTTTGCTAAAAAAAATCAATATACTAATCATAATTCAACAGATAAGACCAAACAGTGCAAGAATTTATCCTTTGTGTTTCTTGCTATTATTCTTAAATCATATCCAAGCAATAAAAGTGAACTGGTCAACAAGTCACTGAAGAAAACAATTTAAAGAACATGTCATTGAAACAAGATGTGTTTGTGAAACACAATGCCCCAATAACAGCCTTCTTTTGGAAATATGGCCTTGGTGGATAGGCTTAACCCTTTCCTGCACAATCCCTGGTTTTCACGTCCATGCAATTTTATACTTAAGAAAATATTGTGAGAAAAGAAGAAATTGCTTGTATCAAGCAATGTCTTCTTTGATCAAAATATTCTCTATAACATAGATTGGTTTTGTTTCAAATTGCACTCACTTTTCACTGTGGTCTGCAACATCTTTCAAATTGGGCCAGTCTAAAATTTCGAGAAACAGCAAGGGTTAAACTAATTGTTAATGTGAAGTTAGGTTTTTTTTGCAGAAGTTTGAACTTGAAAAATGACCTTGACCTTGTCACAAACCTTCATCAAGGTATCTGAAGATGTGTATCAATGAGATCTATCATCATGTCAAATATAATTGTATCTTAAATAGGCAAAGAATAATTGTTAAAGTTTTTTTGATTATGTTTTGCAAACTGACTGACAGACAAACAGATAGATAATAGTAAAACAATTTGTGCCCAATCCTTTGGTAGTCAAATATGAATGACACTACAGAAAACAAATTTTTAGGGTAGAATATCTTGTGAGGAAAGGTGAAATTTATTTCAACAATCGATTTCTCCTTTCCTCACAATGATTTCTTCAAAACCAGTCTTCAGAGCCATCAAAACAAGGGATTGTGGGGTAATGGATTAAACAAATGCATTGTAGATGCCTGATTCTAGGCTGAGGGTTACCTGATGGTTAAAAAGAAAAGATGTGTTTGTTAGGTACTTATGCCATGGAAACAGTACAGAAGTTTGACCTTTGATAGTGAACATATAATACAAAGTTAAGGTCAATACCTACAACAGTTTACCAATCGCACTGTCAAACAAGGAATGAATGGACTACTTAAATCATTCGTTCAGCCCGGTATTTAGCTTTGAACTCTAGCATTGACCACCATATTTGATAAGTATCTTTATTGGCCTAGAAGTCATAACTACAGCTTTAACCCATTACCAGACGGTAAATTTTTAGACTGGTCCAAATTCAAAGAAGTTGCAGACAACAATTACAAGCTTATGAAATTCTTGATTTTTTCAACTTTCTGTGTAGAAAACATTGTGAAAAATGAAGAAATTGCTTGTAACAAGCAATTTCTTCATTTTGCACAATGTTTTCCCAATTAGTCAATGTAGATGTAGATGAAGTAGACGTACTTTTATAAAGGGTCAATAGACATTGATACATACAAAATATTAAAGATTTTTAAATGTATCCTTCTTTAATTCTATGTAAAATCAGGGATTGCACAGGAAAGGGCTAATTTTCAGAGTACGGTAATTCTTTGAAGTTTTTTGATGGAGGGTCAATAGATGATGATTTATACCAAATATCACAGCTGTAGCCCTTATTGTTTGGGAGAAGAGGATTTTTAAAGGTTTCCTTAGAACTTCATTTCTATTTAGAATCAGGGATCACACAAAAAAGGAATAATTTTCAGAGTGTGGTAAATCTTTGAAGTATTGTGGTACAGGGTCAATAGACATTGATACCTATAAAATATTAAAGCTCTAGGCCAAATGGTTTGGGAGAGGAAGATTTTCAAAGATTTCCTTCTTTATTTCTTTGTAAAATCAGGGAACGCAAAGAAAAGGGCTAATTTTCAAGATATGGTAATTCTTTGAAGAATTTTGGTAGAAGGTCAATAGTTGATGATTTATACAAAATATCAAAGCCATATGCTTTATCGTTTGGGGGAAGAAGGTTTTTAAAGATTTCTTTCTTTATTTCTTTGTAAAATCAGGGATTGCACTAGAAGGGACTAATTTTCAAGATATAGCAATTCATTAAAGTATTGTGGTAGAGGGTCACCAGACATTGATACATGCAATAAAAAAAAAAACTCTAGGCCTTAAGTTTTTGGGAGAAGAAGATTTTTAAAGGTTTCCTTCTTTATTTCTATGTAAAATCAGGGATCGCACAGAAAAGGGCTCATTTTCAAGATACAGTAATTCTTTGAAGTATTTTGATAGAGGGTCAAGAGATAATTATTTATACCAAATATCAAAGCTCTAGGCCTAATGGTCTCGGAGGAGAAGATTCCATGGTTAGTTTAAGAGGAGAAGATTTTTTTGTAATTGTGAACAAAAAGATGGACATATGGACAGACTGACGCTGGACGTTGACTGATCACAAAAGCTCACCAAGAGCACTTCATGCACAACTGAGCTAATAAAATCAAAGGCCTAAATGGCCTCAATTGCAGTCAGGACTATATATTAACAATTTGTATGATAGTTGGAGTCATTGTCTGATTTGTCTGTTAAGTTTTCCTTATTATGAAATCACATTTGAAGACTTCTATCCCACCCCAACCCCCGACAGAATCCCAACCATGTTTTCTCGCCCATAACTGACTTGATCAACAGCATAATTGTCAAATTCGGACAAAATATAAGATGTTTAGTTTAAGGAGCATCACCCTCCGACATTTCAAAATAGAACAACTGTAGTTACGAGATTTTAGCAGAAACCGACGAAATATAGCGTGCGGAGAATTATTAAATTCTACCCTTACCTTCCCAGTCTATCGGAATTGAATAATCTGTAAATTTCTACAGGTCTACAAATTGTGGTTCTCTTTCGGTCCGCGTCAATATATAAAAGCTAGAATATTCATCGGAGATATGTTTTATTATCATTGATAGTTGTCGGAATTAATTAATCTAATTGAATTTTGCTTTACAACAACGTAAATATTTCCATCCTTTGACAAAAGGGATAAAATCTAAGTATCCAGCATAGTGACGTCTCCGTGGAGACCAACGAGTTGTTGAACACCTGGGGTAACTGACGCGTTGAGAAAATGTCACCTGGATCGACCTTCCAACCTCATTTGCGGTAATGGTCTTGGTCTAATTCCTTTACCATTTTTAAAAATATGCTAACAATAAATCAACAAAGACTATTTTACTAATTAGGAATTTACACCGACCAGATGCACATGTACAAAACTAGATTAAACTTTGTAGCTATTAACTTTTAAAATTGTAAGAATGAAGGTTATAATAATTGAAACAAGATGTGTTTGTGAAACACTATGCCCCCAAAACGGGAATTCTTTAGAAACGGGTAAAGGGTTAAAATTTTGACCTTGACCTTAATAAAATGACCTTCCCCAGTTGCGCCTTGTTGAGACCTATCTACATACCAAATATTAGCATTGTAACTTAATAAGGGTTGAAGTTATAGGAAAATGTTTAGTTGGCAGGTTAAGTTTTGCAGACAGACAGACAGACAGACGGACACCGGTAAAACAATATGCCCCCATCTTATCGATGCGGGGGCATAAAAATCCGAGATGGCAGAATGTCTAGTATCACTTTGACTATGTCTAAGATCGACGAATCATTGAACACCAAGGCCTACCATACCCATTTTTTGTTAAATAAAATCCATAATGATGGTAAGTTCTGGCAGTCAATTAAATGATGTCAGACATAAATATACATTATTCTATGTCTCTGATGATGTTAACTTTTGACATAACAACAAACCCGGAGGAATCCATCTATCGAGAGGTCTAGATGCAACACTGTTTAAGATGGTATAAATAGAAGTACCTGTAGAGGTCACGACCTTTATCACTCCACACATTCAATGATTCGGCTTTTCGCGGTCATTCTGTATGGATGGGCTTACATTTTCAGATAGTATACTACAAGGAATTATGAATCAATTCATGAGCAAGGAAAAAAATTTCAGGTCGTTGTCAGGTTCCTAGAAGCAATGAGAGAATTCAGGGGATTCCTAGGTTACAGTCAGTATCCTGACTGCAATAAAAAAGATTGTAAACAAAAGGGATCAAGTCATTGAGTCCAAATATGACCAGATGACAAATCTTGCAAACACCAAATATCAATGTTCTAACATTTCTGATTTTCCAGAGAATTTTTTTTTACGAGATTTCCTTCTTTTTATATCTTAAAATATTAAAGCTCATGGCATTCAGATTTCTGGGAAGTTTTTTAAAAGTTTTCCTTGTTTCATTTTAAAATGGTTTGCACCAGGGCAGGGCAAAAATATGAACCAAGGGACATCATTTGAACAAATTGGATAAGTGTACTCTTGGAGATGGTGCATACAAAATATTAAAGCACTCTGTCTACTGGTTTTAAATGAAAAAGTATTCATTTATTTAACCCTTTTTGTTACCATGGATGGCTACGAATTGATTGATTGAATGGGGTTTAACGCCGCTTTTAACAGTATTTCAGTCATATCGCGGCGGCTGGAGCACCTAACAATGGAATCCTGGTATTTCTCACACCAGTACTACCATTACATCCCTTCCTAGCCTCCAGCTGCTATCTCACATAGGTCTACGATTATCGACCCATTGGTGAGAGACAAAGGATGGCTACGAAAGTTTAGGGTGCATTTCAATTCTTTGAAGAACTTTGAAAGAGCTTCACCCAAGGAATATTCCTGAAATTTTTATCAAGATTGGCCCACTGGTTCGGAAAGAAAAGATGTTTGAAGACATTTTTGACCCATTCCCACACAGTGACGCTTTTGAATGCCCCCCAGGAAAAAAACATTGGGAAAACATTGTGTAAAATGAAGAAAATGCTTGTCACAAGCAATTTCTTCATTTTACACATTGTTTTCTATCCAGAAATTTGAAAAAATCTAAAATTTCATAAATTTTGAAATGTTGTCTGCAACTCCTTTCAATTTGGACCAGTCTAATTTTTTCTTGAGTGGGAATGGTTTAACAGCCACATGACAAATAGACCAGACGCCAGATATAAAGCGATCGCAATAGCTCATCTTGAGCATTTTGTGCTGAGATGAGCTAACAATAGGGCACTTCCTTGAATCATTGACAACAATTGAATGAAATTTCAGTAATGTGTTGCAGACATGGATGCCCCCAGATGATTGCTTGACTCATGACCTTCTGTTAAGACCTTGACTTTGGAAGTATCCAACACAATTTTAAGTATGACACCATTACTCTTCAAGAAGAACAACTGTGTCAAGTTATTTAAAAATCTATTTATTAATGTAGAAGATGTGAACTGGACAAGAATTACCCCTAACACACAAACACACACACACAAACACACTACCCATGAAGTTGAATAAATCTCAATTTTCATAAATGTTTAATTGCTGTCCACAACTCATTTCAATTGAGACCAGTATGAAATGTTGCCATCTTGTAATGGGTTAACTCATTACTAGATCAAGATTATATCTGTTCCTATTCCCACACAATAATACCTTTGGACACCCCTCAAGGAAATCAATTGGTAAACATTGTGCAAAATAGAGGTTTCAGGAATGTTTTGTAGATGAAAAAATTGCTTAAAATAAGCAATTTCGTCATTTTACACAATTTTTTCACAATTGTTTTTCTTGTAGGCGTCAAAAAGCATCTTTGTGTGGGAAAGGGTGAAACCATTCCCATACAGTGGCGCCTTTTGATGCCCTGCAATTTCTGAATTATCTACAATTTTTCTACCAAAAATAACAATGATTCTTAAATTCTGTGAACTAAAAGCCGTCGTGTGCAACTTCTTTCAATTTGGGCTGATCTAAAATTTTGTTGTCTGGTAATGGGTTTTACATACCTTCTGTGTTGATTCTTGAGCAGCAGTAGTCGAGGTATCAATGTGACCATTAGCAAGAGGTATACTTGGATCAGTTGGACCTCCGTTGGTCATCACTGGACTTCTGAAATACATGCCATACATAGTACATAAACCAGCCATCAATAACCCTTTCCTGATCAATCCCTGGTTTTTAACATCCCTGTGATTTTATAATTCAGAAAACATTGTAGAAAAAGAAGAAATGGCTTGTAACAATCAATTTCTTATTTTTACACAATATATTCTACCCTACTATATGGTAATTTTTCAAATTAAATCACTCTAAATATTATTCTGCAAAACCTTTGAATTCTGACAGGTCTAAAAAGTGTGCAAAACAGGAACCGATTAAACTTTATCTAACCTTTAACCAGACAACAGAATTTTAGACTGGTTCAAATTCAAAGACTTTGCAAATGACAATTACAAGTTGATTGTATTTCAAATATCTTTGTCAATTTTGGATAGAAAACAACATGGAAAATGAAGATATTGTTTGAAACAAGCATTTTCCACATGTTAACCTGAACTACTTCTTTGAGGGGCTTTATTTAATAAAGTTAGAGTGTGTAGTAATAGGTTAAAAGATGAAGATTAAACTTAATCACAATGTAGGAAGTCACAAAGGAGATTCATACAGAAGTCTGAGTAGGTTTCTTGTTTCATACCTTAACCCATTCCAACTCAATCCCTCATTTTTACGCCCCTAAACAAAAAAGCTATGGAAAACATTTTGGAAAATGAAGAAATTGCTTGGATCAAGCTTCTTCATTAACCACAATGTTTTCTATCCAAAAAGACGAAAAAATTTAAAATTCCATCAACTTGAAATTGTCGTCTGCAGATCCTTTCAATTTGGACCGGTCTAAAATTCCATCGTGTGGGAATGGGTTAATAGAAACCAAAAGTTGTTATCTTTATTGCTTTTTATTCAATATCAACTAGGCATGTATTATAGAAAAATGTCAAATTAGTGAAGATTTTACAAGGTTGGATCAGTTGTTTCATTTCCTTTTGCGAATGTATATAAATAATAATTTCATCGAGGAATGTTACTAATTCAATCAATCAGAATTCACAAATCTTGTTAGTCACAACTAGAATCAAATCGATGAAATGTTTATGAATATATTTCAATCTAAGCTGTTATTTACATTCAAGTCAACTTGTGACAACGAATGAACATTTGAAATACCAAACATCACTTCCATGGTTGACTTAGGACACTGGTGTCTAGCCCATGAAGATCTGACCAAGTGAACATAGGAGTTAAGGTCAAAACAAAACTTTGTATTGTGACCTTGGCCTTCGATACACCTAATTTCCTGTTTTGGACAGCATATATACTCATAGAGAACTATCCTGCCAAATTATTTTTACCCATAATTGTAACAAGAGGGTCTTTGGTGCACTCACCTGAGATAAAGCCTCTTTTTCTTTCAACAGTCTAATTTCATGTTAAGGTTAGGATAATGATACAAGTGGGCCATACTTTATACATGTTCATATATAGGCTCTGTACCTGAGGGTCCAAAAGTCTAAATTACAAATTTCAAGGCTTTGAGGCAAATTTGATAGAATGAGAAAACCTTTTCCTCCCTCTGGATCCATGGGTTATAATATCAGAAATAAGAAAGAAGTCAGAGAACTAGCACTTTGAGCATATAACCCCCTGGCCTGGGGGTTCCAACCCTAGGGACCAGAGGATGACGATTTTAGCTATTTTGAAAGAGGTCAATATACTGATGCTTCATGCAAAATACCGAAGCTCTTAACCTTCTGGGTAAGAAATGGAAGATTTTAAATGATTATTTTAAAATTTCACCTTTGCTGCCATGGCAACCAGAGATTTAAACAGATTTAAATTCTTTTAGCTGTTTTTAAAGGGGACCACCAGTGGAACATTTCTACAAAATTTAGTTTAAACTTGCCGGGTAGTTTGGAAGGCTATGTCGTTTAAAAATCATTCTTTATTTCTTTATATACACCCCCCAATGGGCTCTGCCCCTGGAGACCCGAGGATCACGATTTTAGCTATTTTGAATTAGGTCAATATACTGATGCTCCATGCAAAATTTCAAGGATTGATACCTGCTGGGTCTGGAGCAGATGATTTTTATTTTTTTTTAAAAAGTTCTCTTTTGTTGCCATGGCAACCTGAGTTTTCAACACAATTTAATTCTTAAAGCTATATTCAAAGGGGACCTATGGAACATTTCTGCTAAATTTAGTTTATATTGACCCAGTGGTTTGGGAGGAGATGACATTTAGAATCATTCTTTATTTATCTTAAAGTCCCACCCACCCTGGGGCCTCACCCCTGGGGCACAAGGATCACGATTTTAGTTATTTTGAAAGAGGTCAATATACTGATGCTTCATGCACCATATCAAGGCTCTACAATTTCTGGGTCTTGAGTAGATGATTTTTAAAGATTTTCAAAAATATCGCTTTTGTTGCGGTGGCAACCAGAGTTTTTTAAGGATTTCAATTCTTTGAGCTTTTTTTTAAGGGGACCACCTAAGTAACATTTCTGCCAAACTTGGTTCAAATTGGCCAAATGGTATGGGAGGAGATGACATTTAAAATCGTTCATTATTTCTTTGTAAACCCCACCCCCATGGGGCTTTGCCCCTTCGGACCTGAGGATCATGATTTTATCTATTTTGAAAGAAGTCAATAAACAGATGCTTCGTGCAAAATATCAATGCTCTACACCTACTGGGTCAAGAGGAGAAGATTTTTAAAAGATTATTTTAAATTTAACTTTTGTTGCCATGTTTTGTGGCAGTTTTAAATCTTTTGAGCTATTTTTAAGGGGAATGCCTAGGGAACATTTCTGCCAAATTTGATTCAAATTGGCCAAGTGGTTTGTGAGATGTTGTTTAAAGAAATTGTTTTCAGGCGCCGCACACCGGACATATGCCGTACAAATGTTGATCACAATAGCTCACTTGAGCACTTTGTGCTCAGGTGAGCTAAATATAACAGTTCTTCAAAAGATTTGACCTTTACCTTTGATCAACTTGAACAAATGCATGAATTTAAAATATATCTACTCATGATGAAAACAGTTATTCCTTTTAATGCTAAAATTCCATTCATAGATTTAAGATATATTATCGGAATAGATTAAATCTGTCATTTTACTTTGAGCTGTGAACTTAAAACTATTAAGACCGTTCCAACACAATTATGCTTTTTGATACCCAAACAAAATATGTTGGTAAACATTGTGGAAAATGAAGAAATGCTTGTAACATTCAATTTCTTCATTTCCCACATTGTTTTCTTCCACAAAAGAGAGATACTGTTAGAAATAAGGTTACTTGAATGTGTCTTTTGCCACATCTTGTAATTTGGACCAGTCTTAAACTTTCATGTTTGGTAATTTAAAAAAACAATTTCAGGGGAATAGCACATCTACTTTTGATAATGAGGAACAATTGCATTTAATTATTTTGACATTCATCAAAAGGTTATAGTCTGTACAAATTAGTATTGATTGAGTGAATGGGGTTTAACGCCACTTTTAACAGTATTTCAGTGATATTGCGGCGGCTGGATCACCTAACAGCGGATTCCTGGAATTTCTTACACTTAGGTTTGCAATTATCGACCCATTGGGGAGAGACAAATGTCTGAAAAGATATGTGCCACCATTGGGGAATTGAACCCATGATATCCCACGACTGAAGATTGGGAGTCTGATGCACTACCAACTGTGCTAAGATGGCGGCTACAAATTTGGAAGGCTGGGCTAACCTATGCACAGTACATTTTCATATTAAATAACTATGTCTCAGTCACTGCTAGGATGTTATAACAAAAACGATTCTATCAAGGTCTGCCTGCACATATCATTCTAAAAACTTGCTTATATGCTTCACAATAAACAACCTAAAACTAACTAATTCTCACTGTAAAAAGTTTTACAAGGGTCCAAATTCAAAGTAGCTGCAAACAAACCTTGCAAGTTGATAAAAGTAAAAAAAATGTCTTTCTTGGGAGAAAACATTGTGGATAATGAAGAAATTGCTTGTTACAAGCAATTGCTTCATTTTCCACTATGTTTTCTAAAGCTTCTTTTCTTGTAGGCGTCCATTGCCTCTTTTTTTTGAGGCATCCAGCTTCTCATCCCACTTAGGTTTATGATCATCAACCCATTGCTGGAAGGCAAGTTACAGAAGGAATATTTGACGTGACCAGGGATCGAACTCTGGCCCTCATGATTGAGCCCTACCAATAGCATCATTGCTGTGGCTGCATATCATATAAAGAACAACGGTTATTAAAATGAAACATAAAAGTTACCTTGGCTGTGATTCTGACAGAGTAATAGGGCTGTCAAAATGACTCAGTTTGGGTGGATCTCTTCTCAAAGACTTCACACTGATATCTCTATTCTCTAATATACTGAAGTCTGCACTTCTTTTTGTTCTCTGTAAATATAGTACCTCATAGTATTTTGGTCATTGCTGAAGCATTTAATTTTGTAATTCTAACTTGGGATCTCCTATCATTTCTTCATTTTCCACAATGTTTTCTCATTTGTTTTTCTTAATGGGCATCAAAAAGTGTCATTGTCTGGGAATGTGTTAACAAGAGCTGAGCTGAGCAGCACTGAAGTCCAAAGGGACTTTATGGAACAAAACAATTTTTGGTCTCAATCACAAGACATCACATAGATTCAATGCAAGATTTTATTCATTCCAATTGAAAATGTAGGAGGAATTGCCCCCACAAAACACTGCAATTTCAATCTATTTTGCAAACTCAACATTACATGCTTATGTATACCATTCTACTCCATTGTATTTTGTTAGCAACTATTAATATCATAACTCCCTCAACCTTTATTTGTAATCTGCAATATCCTTGAATTAAGACAAGTCTTAAGAATTTTTGTGTGAGAATTGGTTAACCCATTTACACTTGATGACGCTTTTAGACGCCCCCATAAAGTAGCGTTAAATGGAATTGTGTCCGATTGAAACATGAAAACCAATAAATTTCCATTTCAAAAAGGAAAACTACATGTATACAGATTTAATGTTTGCTGTTTTAAAAAAAGATGTACTCAGCAGACAAAATAGAGCACCAGGTTCATGATTCAGCATGGATCAAAATATTACAGATGGTACAGCCATTTGGTTGCAAGTAAAGGACGCAATTCCATTTAAAATTACTTGATGTCTGATTAAGCGCGGGACTGTCGATGTCGCCCAAAGGTTACCAAACGGCATTGATGTCATATCCTCCATTAGATAAAACAAATTGGCTATAATGAGTGATCGTAAAGTTATGTTCTAGATATAAGATTTATTTTCTTTCTCTTGATAAAGGTATTTTTGCTGGAATTTTGAAAAACAAGTGATTATGTATAGTGATAATCAGTTGGTTAGGGCTTCCAATTACGATAAATGACGGAAAATATTCATAATTGATTAATCGGTTTGTAACATGTTTTTGTCTGACATTTGTTACTTATAGGCCAAACATCACAATTATAATGCCATGTTTTAGGATTGACTGCAGTTGCTGAATGACTCTTTCAGCTCTTGAGTTTTAAGCTTTGATATTTTATTTTGGGGAGGACGATACAGGATAAAATCTCAGAAATGATTTTTATTTATACTTTTATAATCTATGGTCATATGATTATTTTTAGGAGATGAATCTTCCCTTTGAAAATATGCCTGATTAATATTAGCTACAGAAAATAAAGATTGCTGTTTGTTTGCACTTGATTATATTTTGTTAATAGTGTGACTCATTTGTTTTCTATGCTGGACTTGCTGATTCTTTTTTTCTGGGACTCCTTGCAAGTTTCGGATATATGAGTCCAGGGGACTCACAGAAGACAGATTATTCACTGCTTAATATGAAGGTACAAATAACTGATACATGTCATGTCAACTGGCAAGATCAATGTCAAGAATTTGGTCTTATTTACTTCTTGTTCTCTGGTAAAAATCTTTTACTAAAGAAACGCAATTCATTATAACCCTGTCTTGAAGATGAACCAAGTCTTTGTCATAATACCAAACCAATCATTTCAAAATCAAAGCTCACAAGTTTTAAACAAATGATATAACTAAGTAAAAATCTTTGACTTAGGAAACGCAATTCTTTATAACCCTGTCTTTGAGAAGAACCAAGTCTCTGTCAAAATACCAAATCAACAGTTTCAAAATCAAAGTTTACAAGTTTTAAACAAATGATATAACTTTTTATACATAAATCATAAATAATCAAAGTAGGAGGCAGTAGTGGTCATGCTATAACATATATTCATAGAGTACTGAATTGATTTCAAAGAAACATATTATGTAATTGTTCATTAGTTGATTTATTCTTTCAACTGACAATTGATTACGATTTGAAACCGATTGCCCAACACTAGCCAAAATATGAACCAAAGGGTATGGTATAAAATATTTCTTTAGATCGACTTGGAGATTCTAGAAACCAAATATTGGTACTCTAGGCTTTCTGGTTTCAGAAATGATTTTTAAATTTTCCTTCTTTGTTTCTATGTTAAAATGAGAAGAGCCTGGATGGAGCCCAAACATGATCCAAGGGACATCATATGAACAAATATGATAGAGGACCCCTATGAATTTCTGCATACCAAATATCAGTGCTCTAGGATTTCTGGTTTCAAAGATATATGAAGTTTTCCTTCTTTGTTTCAAAGTAAAATGGGGTGTGCACGAGCAGAGCCCAAATATTACCCAAGGGGCATCATTTGAACAAACTTGACAGCTATCAACTAAGAGATGCTGTATACAAAATTTCAAACCTCTAGGTTTTTTGGTTTCAGAGAAGAAGATATTTCAAGTTTATCTCCTTTGTTTCAAGTACTAGATGGTTTTCCAAGGACAAATGCTGTCGACCCTGCAAAATTTTGAACATCAACTTCACCTTGACCATCATTTTGTGTTTGACCTTTAGCTTTTACCTTGAACCTGAAGCTATCCTAAAAATTCTTTCAAAAGGCACATCTACTCATCATGGAGTATAATTGTGCCCATTTATTTTGAAATCCATTCATAATTGTAGGAGAAATGCTCTTGACAATCACAATTTAAGTGTTTGACCTTGAGCTGTGACCTTGACATTAGAACTATCCCAAAAAATTTTTCAAATGGCACATCTACTGATGATGGAGAATAATTGTGCCAATTATTTTGAAATCGATCCATAAATGTAGGAGCAATTGTCCGGACAAATTCAGACGGCCCACCCGACTAACATACTAAAGCACTAACACACATACATTGACTTGTCATAGTGACAACTATGTCTCGCTCACAGCAAGCAGGCTCAACAAAAATGGTGTGTGCCAGGGCATAGCCGCAAAATGACCCAAGGGGCATCATTTCAACAAAATTCAAAGATGTTCCCTAGGTGGTGCTGCATACCAAATATCAAAGCTTTCCGTCTTCTGGTATCACAGAAGAAGATCTTTTAAGATTTCCTTCTCGTTTCAATATCAAATGGAGCTTGCAAGGGGGGAGCCCAAATATGACCATAGGGGCAACATTTAAGCAAACTTCAAAGAGGTCCCCTAAGAGGTGATGCATATAAAATATCAAAGCTCTTGGTCTTCTGGTTTCAGAGAAGATTTTTTAAGTTTATCTCCTTTGTTTCAATGTAAAATGGGGTGCGCACTTGCATAGCCCAAATATGACCCAAGAGGCATCATTTCAACAAAGTTGATAAATGTTCCCTAGGTGGTGCTGCACCAAATATCAAAGCTCTAAGTCTTCTGGTATCAGAGAAGAAGATATTTAAAGATTTTCTTCTTTTTCAATGTGAAATTAGGCGTGCCCAGGCGGAGCATAATATTACCCATGGGGCATAATCTCAACAAACTTACTAGCTATCCACGAAGAGATGCTGCATACAAAATATCATAGCTCTAGGACTTCTGGTTTCAGAGAAGAAGATGTTCAAAGATTTCCTTCTTTTCCCCTTTTTGTTTCTATGGCAACCAGAGTTATAGGTGGATTTCAATAATTTGAGCAATTTTGGAAGAACTTTACCTAAGGAACATACCTGCCAAATTTTATCAATATTGACATTCTGGTTCAAGAGGGGAAGATGTCAAAGGAAATCATTGATAGACGTACCATGCCGAAGCATGTCAGCACTGGATGTCAGACTTCAGGTGAGCTAATGAAGAAATTGCTTGTTGAAAGCAATTTCTTCTTTTTCCACACTGTTTTCCCAATCTTTTTCCTTGAGAAACATCAAAAATTGGGATCATTATGAATGGGCTGAAGGGGACTGTAAAAGTAAATTATACCGGTATAGTTGTGTATCTTCTACTGGAACTCAGACTGCTCAATATAGAGTTGTTGCGGGATTCTAGTCTAGGTCGATTTATACTATTATCAAGCTCCCAGGCTACTTGTGTCTCATCTTGATTGGGTCTGCAGGGAAATAAATTAAATGATATCATCAAAAATAATGAACTTTTCCGCATTTCCATTTCTACAATAATTTTGTTGTCTTTAAATGTTTTATACGACATAACTTATACGAGGGTTGTTGAAAAACTGTTTGGCTTTCTTGATCATATGTTATCCTATCAAGATTTCTACAATCAACATTTGATGATTCATGCCTTATCCTCAAAATAAAATCAACTCTTTGCATAAATAATAGTTACTATGGCAATGTCAAGTAACATAGAATAGGGCAGCTCCCAATTTATTTGAGAGTTTATTTGTAATATATATGACTAAATATTTTTCTAGTTCCTTTTTTGCCTGGAAAATTTCTTTTTTTTTTTTGTTTTGTTGCATATTTTATTTGAGCTTTATCAAATCTTGCAGTATTTTACATCTGTTATCAGTAAATTTGCATTTTTTAACCCATTCCAACTTAATCCCTCCTTTTTCTGCCCCTCAAGAAAAAAGCTTTGGAAAACATGGTGGAAAAAGAAGAAATTGCTTGTGTCAAGCAATTTCTTCATTATCCACAATGTTTTCTATCCAAAAAGACGAAAAAGATCAAAATTACATCAACTTGAAATTGTCGTCTGCAGCTTCTTTCAATTTGGACCAGTCTAAAATTTTGCTGTGTTGGAATGGGTTAATATGCTTTGCTGGTAAAACATTATTCTTCAATAAAGTTATGGAAAATATATCCACAGACAACTTGGTAATTGACCAATGGCTGGCCCCACCCACTGACTTTTTTGGCCCCACCCACCAACTTTTTTGGCCCCACCCACTGACTTTTTTGGCCCCACATATTGACTCTGACAGGAAGGTTCCTCTTCCTTTTTAAACGGCATAATTTCGCAAAATTTATGGCCAGTAGTATGATACAAATTAGTAGAATAGTTGGTTAGCGACCTAAACGTCATAACTTGAATAAGCTGTAGTTATGACATTTAAGTTGCCAAACAAACAAAAGAAATTCAAATTGCGGAGATCAAAATCAATGATTTCATTGGTCGGTTAATTGAATATGTTTTAACGCCACATTTAATAGTATTTTAGGCATATCGTGGCAGCTGGAGCACCTGAATGATTTCATTGGTCAACTGATTGTTTGATTGACAGCCGGGATATGTCAATTATCTGTCACAAGTGAATTTCTATTCTGGAATCTAGCATTTGTGATGAATGAAAATTCTTAAAATCCTTTTATCATATAAAGCCATTTAGACACAATCCCTGCATTGGAACCCCCACCAAACCAGAAACAAGAGGGCCGTTGGCCCTGGGGCGCTCACCTGAGATAAAGGCTCTTTTTCTTTCAACAGTCTAATTTCATGTTAAGGTTAGGATTATGAAACAAGTGGGCCACAATTACATATAAAGACTATGAACCTGGGGATCCAAAAGTCTAAATAATAAATTCTAAGGCCTTAGTGCTGATTTGAAAGAAGGAAAAAAACTTTTTCCATGGGTAATAATTTCAGAAATAAGAAAGACGTCTGTGAACTGATGCTTAATGTCTATACCCCCCCCCCCCCTGGGTCTGCCCCTGGAAACCCTAGGATCATGATTTTAGCTTTTTTGTAAGAGATCAATATACTGATGTTTCATGCAAAATATCAAGGTTCTACGCCTTCTGGGTCAGGAGGAGAAGATTTTTAAAGATTATTTTGAAATTTCACTTTTGTTGCCATGGCAACCAGAGTTTTTAACGGATTTCAATTCTTTTAGCTATTTTTGAAGGGGACCACCTAAGCAACATTTCTGCCAAATTTGGTTCAAATCGACCCAGTGGTTTAAGAGGAGATGTCATTTAAAAAATCGTTCTTTATTTCTATATAAACCCCACCCCCCTGGGGCTCCGCCCCTGGGGACCCGAGGATCATGATTTTAGCTATTTTGAAAAAGGTCAATATACTTATGCTTCATGCAAAATATCAAGGCTGTATGCCTTCTGGGTCAGGAGGAGAAGATTTTTAAAGATTATTTTGAAATTTCACTTTTGTTGCCATGGCAACCAGAGTTTTTAACGGATTTCAATTCTTTTAGCTATTTTTGAAGGGGACCACCTAAGCAACATTTCTGCCAAATTTGGTTCAAATCGACCCAGTGGTTTAAGAGGAGATGTCATTTAAAAAATCGTTCTTTATTTCTATATAAACCCTTCCCCCCTGGGGCTCCGCCCCTGGGGACCCGAGGATCATGATTTTAGCTATTTTGAAAAAGGTCAATATACTTATGCTTCATGCAAAATATCAAGGCTGTATGCCTTCTGGGTCAGGAGGAGAAGATTTTTAAAGATTATTTTAAAATTTCACTTTTGTTGCCATGGCAACCAGAGTTTTTAACGGATTTCAATTCTTTTAGCTATTTTTGAAGGGGACCACCTAAGCAACATTTCTGCCAAATTTGGTTCAGATTGGCCCAGTGGTTAAGTAGGAGATGTCATTTAAAAAATCGTTCTTTATTTCTATATAAACCCCACCCCCCTGGGGCTCCGCCCCTGGGTATCCGAGGATCATGATTTTAGCTATTTTGGAAGAGGTCAATATACTGATGCTTCATGCAAAATATCAAGGCTCTATGCCTTCTGGGTCAGGAGGAGAAGATTTTTAAAGATTATTTTAAAATTTCACTTTTGTTGCCATGGCAACCAGAGTTCTTAACAGATTTCAATTCTTTTAGCTATTTTTGAAGGGGACCACCTAAGCAACATTTCTGCCAAATTTGGTTCAGATTGGCCCAGTGGTTTAGGAGGAGATGTCGTTTAAAGAAATTGTTGACGGACGACGCACGACGGACGGACGCCAGACAAAAGGCGATCACAATAGCTCACTTGAGCACTACGTGCTCAGGTGAGCTACAAAAAGGATTGCAAAACATATTGACACATGAGGAAATTGCTTTTGAGATACAGTTTCTTCAATATCATCATTATTGTCCACCCAAAAAAGACAAAGGTTTTCAAAATTTCATCTACAACAAATTGTTGACTGCAACTTCTTTAAATTTTGACCAGTCTTATATTATATTACCTGATAATAGTTAAGGTAATTGAATGAGATGCATGTCCAAATGATGGACAACATTCATGATCTAACAACCCATAAAACTCCTTGGAAGCAGGGTCTTATTTGACAAGAAGAGATTACAGGTAGTGTTTATCACATAAACAAAATAATATATTCAAACTTTGAAAGTTTTAGTTTAATAAAGCAGTGATGCCATTCCCCCTTACAGGTAAGTTTCAATCCAAAACTTCCAACACTTTTAGCAAATGTATTGATCCATTCCCACTCAATCCTAATTTCTTCATCTGTCAAAGAAAAAAGATTGTAAAAAAACATTGAAAATGAAAATAATGCTTGTTGAAAGCATTAATTCATTATAGAAAATGTTTCCTACACAAAGCAACCCAAAGCAAGAAATATTTTCAAACTTTCATCAACTGTAAATTGTCGTACGTAATGTCTTTAAATTTGGACAAGTCTAAAATTTTGTCATCTGTTTATGTATTACAGAAACTTGGCAGAGACCAATGTCGGATAGGAAATGTGCTGCGGCCGGGGATCGAACCAATATACAACCCTTGAACCATTACAAAAAAATAGCCAGGTAAAAGAGCACTAAAATATCTGATCATTACCTCGATGGCCTTTTTAAGTTGGGAGTTTCAATCCTGATAGAGAAGTCTGTGTGTGTCAAGTCAGGCAGGCTGTCAGGCATTGGTGGCATACTGGAGGTTGATGCATTGGATTGCTGACTCTCTTGACGCCTGAAAATAACAGTTACTTTAAAGCTTTACAATAGACTATTAACCCTTGTCATGCTGAATAAAATCAATATCTGTCTTTGTTTTGACATCAAAGGCCTGAAAGAAGTTAACCTTGATAAGTGACCTTAAAAGAAAACATTTGATGTCTATCAATTCAAGGAACCTTATTCAAAATACGAGCCGTGTACCTTAAATGTAGTTTGGATAACCACAAAATGTTCAGTTTTTTGCATTAAATTTACTGTTTGCAGACAGATTGAGAGACAAATGGATATGGTTAAAACAATTTGCACCTGCATAGAAAAGATAAACTAAATATTAAATTCCACTACAGTGAAGAGATTGATACATGCTAGGTTAAAATTCCTTTTCAAATATTTTGTTTTTGTTTGAGTCAAAAATGGCTCTAATTCAACCCTTTCAAAATTTAGGAATAGTCCAAATAGAAAAGAACTTGCAGATGACAACTTACAGTGAGTGCAACTTTGAAAAGTAACCAACCTATAGGGAAGGAAATACTGTGTAAAAAGTTACAAGCAGTTTCTTCTTTTCCAGTTATGTTTTCTCATGTATAAAATCACAGGGACATGCACAGGAAATGGCTAAATGAAAATTCACAACTATTTACACTTTTCTTTCACATTTCAAAATAATGTAGAATATCTGTCAGCCATAAAGTCAATATAACAAATCTGTCTGGAGGTAACTGCTCAGTATAGCAGTTCACAGATAGAGCAGTCTATTACCTTTTCATTATTGAAACTAACTCTTACCTTCTTTTCGCGTGCTGTGCAGGGATTTCACTGTTCTCTTCTTGGGAGGTTATTGACCTTTTTCTGTAAATATTTAACAAGGGAACTTTCAGTTTAAACTAATGATTAAATTCATTCCTTCAAAATCCTGCTGTTTTACACACCTCAAGTAAAAAGAAAGGGAAAACATTGTGGAAAAACTGCTTGGGCTAGTATTTGAAAGTCAAGAGTCATTGACCATTGGACCAAACATTTCTCGAGTCTAAGTTCAAATCTCAAGAGTCAAATTGCATCTTATCTCTCCCCATTCCCCTCCAAAAAACAAAAGGTAATACTACCCAAGAAATAATCTAAACAAGAGCACCGCCTACGGGTGCCTTTGCGAGGCTATTGGGTGCTGGATAGTGGATAAAAGCACAAAATGCATCTAGAATTATCCCCCTTGATAGTATAGGTTGCTATTTTGATAGTGAACAAGTGTGCCAAGTCTTCAGTAGAACCACAGATATCACAAAATGTCAGTTTTTGCATGACTTCGATGACAAGGACGACCAAGGCTATAGCAATCGAGTTTTCACCGAAAACAGCCAAGCTAGTAAAGAAATAATGAAATGAAATTTTGACATTTATTATCCTTCTTTTGCCATGCGAGGAATATTTCTCTAATCTGACACTATTTCTAGTCTTTTTAAATTCGTAAACAAATAATTACCGAGTAATCTTAGTTTTCCTGTAAATATTTCGAGTAGGAATAATTTTTAAAAATCTCAAGTTACCAAAATTTTTTTGTATTATTCATTAACAGAAGCGCCGAGTTTTCCATAAAAACTGATAACATTTTTCAGCAAAACTTTCTTTGATTTGATTTGACCTCAAATTTACATCTTTATTAGATTATTCACCAATAAGTTGATTCCAGTGGGAATAAAATTCTAAACAAAGTGCCAAATTGTCTCAAGATACTCCCATCACACTGCTTGATGTCTACTAGGGGAGGGAATTTAAATAAAAAGGGCAATTCCTCACAAGGTAGGGTTATGGTTCTTTTGCATGCTATTATGATCATAAAGTTTCATGATACTCGCTTTTATATTTTCATAGATATGTTCCTGACAAAATTCAAGTCTGAAAAAACATTAAAAGGCTATAACTGAAAAAATAAGCGTGGTAGAGTTATGGTTCCTGTGCACTACACTTCCTCCCTGTGAGATCTATCTTCCCATTAAGTTTCATGGTGATAACTATTATACTTTCAGAGATATGCTTCAGACGAAATTCATGTCTGAAAAACAACAAAAGTGGGGTCCATGGCCTGGTGGTAGGAGGAGGGACTCGGGATCGGAGGGTCACGGGTTTGAATCCCGCTCAGGTCATGGAGTAAAATATAAACTCCTCGTTGCTCCTCTCCACCCAGGTGTATAAATGGGTAAATGTGAGGGTTACAAGCCGTGTGTTAACAGCCAACTTGTAACTCTATGATCTTGGGGTTAAGTTGTAAAGTCGATAGAGCACGCATGAGCGTGGTGACAGACTATAAACTCACAACTTTAACTTTAACTTTTTAAATGGCAATAACTCAAAAGAGTAGGAACACTGAATACAACTGTAAAGTTTCAAGTCAATCAGACATGAGGTTCAAGAGATTTTCCCAGTACAAAGAACTCCACGACACCCGCCTAGATGCCATGGGTGATCCCGTAATATGTTCCGTATAAAAAGTATTTCAACATAAATTTCACAGGTGTCAAATACCTGTCAATGTCAATCGCCAATTCAAGTACTGTCACTGGAGAGTGTTAGTTACCAAAAAGCTTGTTTTTATCTATGATCGGGATTTATATCTACATAATAAACCATTTTCCAATTATATGGTTCATTTATGTTAACCCTTGACCCACAGCTGATAATTCAAATAGTCAAAGTGACGAGCAGTCACGATTGTTAAGAGTATCAAGATCACTTCTCTTTGATTTCCTGGGCTTCAAAACCCTACAATCCGGGTCAAACAAAACCCCTGCTCCTTGACCATGAACTTTGATGGATCAAAACTGAGCTTGAAGGGGTCAAAATAAAAAGAAAAGGGAATCAGGAATATGAACTTGAAGGTTTAAGAACCAACTGATCTATTCTTGTAGACATATGAAGTAAGCAATTTATTCATACAATTTTTCGATGGTATCTAACATACATCACCGAAAAATTGTGGGATAAAACCCTGCTTTTACCCTTTGAAACTTCGCCCATCAGATCAAAATAATCCTCCTTGTGAGAAATTGCTGAGGTTCAAAACGACATATTTACAGATTTATTTATATTTATTTACAGAGGGTCAAAATCCTGGTTTCTAAGTCAAACATGAGCCCTGCATATTACCTTCTCTCTTTCAAGGCTGACACAACAGCATATGTGTCTGGTGTACTTCTGTCTTCATGACAAATTGAATTATTTCTCATCTGGTACAAACTGAAAGGGAAAATCTTTGATCCATTATTATAATTTACTTCATTTTCATCCCATGGAGTATGGTATTGACCTGTCATAGACATTTCTAGTTGATATGCTAAAGGTTTTAAATCTTTTAATATAAAGTCAATGGTAAATGTCATATGCAACGTCTTTCAAATGGTTAGTTTGTTGAATTGGGGTTTACACCACTTGAACAGTACTTCAGTCATATTATGGCTGCTGGAGCACCTAACCATTGATTCCTGGTATTTCTTACAGTAGTACTACCACTATATCATTTCCGAGCCTCCAACTGCTCATCCTACAATAATTTAATTGTTAGTTTCGTCTATCAAAAACGAGCGATCTGATTGGTCGAAAAATTTAATTCATACCTCCATGAACAAAATTTTGAGTACGCAGCTATTTTGAATGCTTCCGCACAAAATAGTTCACCACAAAAAGGTTTCAAAATTTGTTTAGTTGTTGCATTTTTCACTCGTAGCTATTAAATTATAAGAAATGAAGATAATATTTTTTGTTTTCATGGAGGTATGAACCGAAAAACCTAATCACACAATGTATGAATCCGCTTCGCGTATTCATACAGTGTGATTAGGTTTTTCGGTTCATACCTCCATGAAAACAAAAAATATTCCCTTCATCTCTTAAGAGGTTTACGATTATTCACCCATATGAGGGAGTAAATGTTGGAAAGGATATCAGCCGCGACTAGGGATCAAACTGTGGATCTCATGAATGAGAGTCTGACACGCTACCAACTACACGTTTGCCACGGCCTACAGCTTTCATACGACAGGTCAAAATATTTGCCTACCTTGGACTAGCAATTTTCCCTGGAGTTGGTGGGGCAATCTTGACAGTGCTTGACCTTTTCAACATGCTTGAATTTCTCTCTGTTAGTGGAAGTTGTCTTGATTTATTCAGAACAACATGAGGAAGGCCACTGGATGAAGGCAAGCTTGACACATTGAAACTGTGACGTCTCTGTACACCTCTGTAGAAAAAAAAAATCCATAATTTTGAAAGATTCATAGCAAGACTTTTGTGTCTCACATTCACTCTAATGTTTTTGTAAATGAAAGGAAATTGTGCTAAACAGAAAGTTAAAAAAATGTACTGCTGAAGGGTTTAACCCTTTCCTGTTTTTGATATTTTAGACTGTTCCAATTTCAAAGGTTTTGTAGACATCAATTTAAAGTCAGATAATATTGTTGAAAAGAGAAATCACTTATTACACATAATTTCTTCATTTTCCACAATTTTTTCTGAGGTATTTAAACACAGGGGCATAAAAACCAGGGATTAAACAATAAAGGGGTAAAAGAACATCATTAAGACTCAATGCTTATTTAGTCTGGAACACTAAGTTTTTCTCATAGTTTAACCCATTCCAACACAGCAAAATTTTAGACTGGTCCAAATTGAAAGAAGCTGCAGACGACAATTTCAAGTTGATGGAATTTTGAATTTTTTCGTCTTTTTGGATAGAAATCATTGTAGATAATGAAGAAATTGCTTGATACAAGCAATTTCTTCATTTTCCACAATGTTTTCCAAAGTTTTTTTCTTGAGGGGCGTAAAAAGGAGGGATTGAGTTGGAATGGGTTAAGGAAGGGTCCAAAACAAGGCATATCAGGAAAATGTTTCATTTTCTAAAAAATTGGAAAAATATTTTCATTATGGTTTGTTTAAAATTGACAACTCTTAAGCAGTTTGAACTAAAACTGAGCTAAGAATATTAGAAGCTTCCATTCCATTAAGTGTTCTTACAATTTTTATATATAAACTACAATACTTTAACCCTTGTCCTGCTGAATATATATCCTTTCATCACATAATCTTAAGTTTTTGTCAAATTTTGTGTACTTTGTGTTAAAAAAATTCTCAGCACTAAAGCACAAGCAGGTGGTGTAGACTAAGATCAGATAGAATGTCTGTGCAGGCTGATCTTAGTCTATACACCTGCCACAGCTTTTGTCACAACAGAAATATTCTTGGATCAGCGTGACAAGGTTTGATAATGGGGCAAAGCTGACCAATTTGTTTGTTTGAATGGGGTTTTACGCCACTTTCAACAATCTCTCTGTTATATCGCGGCGGCTGAAGCACCTAACAATGGATTCCTGATATTTCTCACACCAGTAATGCCATCACAGCCCTTCCTAGCCTCCAGCTGCTATCCCACATAGGTCTATTATCGACCCATTGGTGGCCTGTCAGATTGGAGAAATGTTCCAATCTTAGACAGAGTTTATTCTGAGGCACCATTGTTAAAAAAATTACACACATTTTAAGAAATACTTTTTATCTAAATTAAAAGGGGGGACATTTTGAATTATGACTTTTGGGATTTCAAATTGACTATTGAAAATTTTGGCCCAAGGGTCAATGACTCTTGACTTTTTGGTGCTAGTGAAAAACCTGTGTAAGATTTTTACTCAACTCACTGCATGCAATACTTTATATTTTCAATATTGTATAGAAGTAAATTCAAATAAAACAAGATTTGTTTATTAAACACAATGCCCCCGGTACAGGACTAAACTTTGACCTCTGTATGTGACCGTGACCCTATCACATGACCTTGACATAAGGAGATGCATATTATGGAGATGTATCATCATGCAAAATATGAGCATTGTATCTTGAATAGGCTGGTGGTAATTGGCAATGTTAAGTTTTTTGGTTAAGGTTTGCAGACAGACAGACAGACAGACAGACAAACAGAGAGAAAGACTGAATGACGGACAGAAAGACAACAGTAAAACAATATGCCCTCTATCTTTAAATGTGGGGCATAAAAATAAAGTTCAAAGGCAAGTTTACTGTTTTGAGTGAAATAATATTTGAGGTAATAATGTTTTGAAGTATAATTGGTTTCTCTCTGTTTTGGAAAATGAGTAGATTGACGCCTGCAAGAGCCCTGATACAATTCATAAAATCTAGCGATGAGAAAGTTTTTCAAGGTACACCGGTAATTAAAGGGAGGTATCGATGTTTCTGAAACCTAGATAAGAAAAATTACCAAGTGCCGAAAAATAGACTCAAACGAACATTTAATACTTTAAGTTAGGTCAGGTATTGTCTTGGTGGTTATCTTCAAGACCTAAACAGGGTTTTCATTAGAGCTGTAACGATACACTCGAATATTCGGTGAATCGAATATTTTTTTACCGGCGAGTACGTATCGTATTCGTCTGTCCGAGAACCGAATATTGGCGAATACAAAATGTGAAATATTTTTTCCGGGATGCAAAGTGCAAAAAAATATCCAAGATGTCATAGATATCCAACATGCACAAGCTATAACGGCGGTTTAATCAAATTTATGAAGAAAGACGTAAATCCTTAAAGCCTAGGCGGCTCCCGTAGTCGATTGACAGAGGGCGCCTCTGATGCAACTGAATACATATTCTAGATACTAAATCAGGGTTCTCCCCAGGCCATTATGGCGTATCGGCCCCGATACGCCTTCATTAATTAAGAGAGTTTGCCGATACGCCTTCAGATCGCCGATACGCTTAAATTTGGTCACCGATACGGCTTAATTTCCAGCAGAAGAAAGGGTAAAGCAAACCATTAAAATTGGCTGCAGAAGCGCGGACACGACAGGCCCTTTATCTATAGTGTTGTATACCACGTATTACATAACATCTCTATTAATAAGACCCTTACACTCTTACAAATTGGTGATTATCGAGTTTTTCTCGCATTTCCCACTGGTACCTCGCTATCAGTCACCAAGCATGATGGGTACCAATATGTAAACAATGAATTCAAAATGGCGACCCGGTTCCGGAAAATTGTCACTTCGGCTGAGATTGGTTTAGTTAAAAGTAAAAGATGTGGTTATTTGATGTGACAACTATCAAACTAAAGCCACAGTGGTTTAGAATTTAATTTTGTGAAGGAAAGATTTATTGGGTCAGTTTATTTCATACATTGATCGCTGAAAACATACCATTTTCGCGATCTTTTTTCCTTACGAGAATTTGCCAAAATAATAAAGACAGACTTGTATAGAAGCCATCATAGTAATACTAAGCTCTTGTTTTCAACTCAGTTTAATGATTACACACATGTGTCTTCTGGAATAAGTCCATTTATTTTTTATCCAACATGGAGGGCATTATTTCAAACATTCGTACCCTTGTTTGTTCAACCCATTTTTTCAATAAATTTGTTTTAAAAGTTTGATGAAAAAAATTATTATACTTTTAGTAATCATCTAATAGTATCTCATCCTCTCATGTTTTTTACCCAAAAAGAAATAACCCCCCATAAAAATCAAAGTGCTGAAAGCACTTCAAGAAAAGAATGCCTTAGACCAATTAGGGATTTCTTTTTATAAAAAGTAATGGTTAAATAATTATTTAGAATCAGGAAAAGATCATTCACGCTATAATAATTGGAAAACAAAATCCTCTTTTGAAAAACAAAGTGCTGAAATCACTTAAAGAAGAGAAGAGTAAAGACACTTGTTTAATAAATTTGATCAAGTTTCATGTTATAATTTGAGAAATAAGGTTGGACACTGCTGATATATTATACTTTTTTTTATTAACTTATTGAAATCAAATAGCTGAAAGTCCTGTTAGAAGAATAGTTGTAGTGTCAGACAGTCGAAGGCTTCTGAATGGGCAAATAATGAGCATTTCAAATTTTACACAGAGAATCTAATGGAGCTCTTTAAGATGCAAAATTTTAAAATGAAACCAGGTATTTCACACAGGAACCTTATACATACATTTTTGAAATTACTGATAATAATTTCTATTTTTTTTTTCTGATGAAGGGCATTTTTCGTCAATCCAACACTCCATGCTTTTTTAAAGAGTCCTCAAGGATATGATTTTTGGACAGAGTTGATAAAATGGACAAGCATGAAAAGCTAATCCTATCTAATAGACGAGCAGTTGACACTTTTTTTTTACTCACGAGACTTTTTGGTATATTCTTTCATTATCTTTCCTTTTCACATCCTTTTTATGAGACAATTTAGTGCCCTTTCCAACAAATAGGATAGAGAGTTGAAGTTAGCTGAGTAATGTCACAATTGGTTGTTCTCAAAATAAGCCTCAGAACAGATAAATCAACTTATAATAATTAAAAAGTTGAAGAATATAATTCAAGAATAACTCTCAATAAAACAACAAGATGTCAATAATCAAGCTAAAAGGCACTTTTAATGACCTTTATTATGTATAGTCATACCAAGATGTTAACAGACAACACACCGCGCATTTGCCACTACGCCTTCAAAAATTTCTGGGGAGAACCCTGTAAATCAAAGAATTTCTATTTCACTGGTGACAGCTATTTATTTATTGTCTACAAGTGGCATTTTGGGTAGTAAATGATAGATTAACTGGACAATCGACGCATGACTTTGACCGTCAACGGTCAGACCTCTGTTAATACTAACAATCAAAAATCATCTTTTTTAAGTCAAAGTCTTGATCAACTAAACCTTTTAAATCAAGATTTTCAATTCAAATTCTAGTATTTATGGCCTAATTTTTCTATCTTATTGACCATTAAGTTCAGATTCTGAAGAAATTGAATGACATAATCTTTCGGAGCATAGACCGTTGTATTCAATTATTACCTCCCTTTAAAAATTAAAAGGTAAGCTATGGCTGCATGTCCAATATACCTTGAATGTTGGCTAGAATTTAATTATTTCGTCTTTTCATTATAAGTGATCTATTCTGGTGACAAAAATTTTCATATTAAATGGTAAGTTTGTAACAGATAGAAGTTTACAACATAATTCAAAATATACAAATTTAAGGTACAAATACGTGAAATCTATGATATACAGGCAAGTAATCAGAAATGATCCAGCATCAATCAATGACGGATCTTGACTTTAACCTTTGTTAGGCTTGAATTTGCCATACACCTGTGATTGTTCTTGCAGAATAATAAAATAATTAACATAAAACAGCTGTCTTTATCACAGATAGGCATAAGTTTGTTTCATTCTTTACTCAATAAAATATATAGATAAATATGTCTGATCCTGGAAAAAGTTGTATTCATGAATAAATATTCATATTCACGACCCTGTATCGTGATCTGTATTCGTATTCGTCACTTTGTGTATCGTTACAGCCCTAGTTTTCATTAGTACCCAAAAGTCAAGAGTCATTTACCCTTGGGTTAAAATTTTCAAGAGTCAAAATTGAAATCCAAAGAGTCAAAATGCATAATTCCCCCCCCCCATAGTGATTCATATATATATAATAATAGATAGAAAATATATTTTAAATTTGTTGTATTTTTTTTTTTCAATGGTTATATTGGGAATTTTTTCAAATCTGACAGTATTATATTTCAATACAAGATAAATTTAAGGGAAAATTAAATATTAATGCATATATTATAAGTTTGAATCAGTTTTAGTGAATCCTAAAAGGATCAAATTATTCCTATTTTTCATAAAATAAAGTGCCGACTTTATCCGCGAAAACCCATGACATTTCTTGAGCAACATTTTCTTTGATTTCATTTCACTTCTTGGTTATATTTTGTGAGGTTTCTGATAAAAGTATTAACAAATAAGTAAATTTCAGTAGCCTTTGAACTCTGAAAAGGGGTTTCAGCATTAATTTCACAGATTTGAAGTACCTGTCAATTACAATCGCCGATGCATGTCCATCACTCGAGAGTGTTAATTACCAATCAAGCTTGGTGTTATCCTTGATAGGGGTGTATAACTTAATAATCAATTAACCAGTTTCCTATAATTTGGCACACTTATGATGACCCTTGACGCATGGCTGCTAATTTCCGAGAGTCAAAATGACGCACAGTAATAATTTTTCGAGCGTCAAAATTGCTTCTTTTTCAATTTCTGTGCGTCAAAACCCGAGGTCTCGGGTCAAACGAAAACCCTGCTAAAGTTGCTTTTTGTGGTTATATCGGAAAGGTTAAGTGGAATTCCAGGCTATTTTTAGATATCACGGAATTTGGTTGTCGAGATCAAATGGCCTCATTTGCATATGAGCCAGTCAAATGAAGGTAACAAATTTACTAGCGAAACAGCCAACATCCTAAATCATGTCACTTGAAAGGACTGAACTTTACAGATCAGCTAGCGAACACTACTCCTGATGACGTAACGATGACGTTGGTTTGATGTAATTTGAACTAAATGCAAGGCTCTAACGGTTATTCGCGCCATGTGAATTCCCTATAATCTTCGTAACTGTCTCGGATTAATCAAAAAATAGATTAATAGCCTACATAGGCTTTTAGGGAAATACCCTGCTTTTTTCTGATAAGCGACCTCATATTTTGGCAAAACTACTTTTCGGCATATTGTATTCAAATGGTTTATGAGAGGAAATTAAAATAATCAAAATCTGTGACATGAAAAAAAACATTGATACCTACCTTTAACTGTTTCAGCCGTTCATTACGGTCTTGTTTATCCAGACTATAAAATTCTTTTAAAATAATTTTTGCCAATAATTGACAAGCCCTGGTACTTTCATGAATCATCATCTTTCGTAATGATGCGAAATAGTCCTAGAAAAAAATCAAACAATTCTAATGGTTGGATAATTTACATCAAGACCTCCATTAATTGGTTCAAGGAGCCAAATATCAATTTACTGTACTGAAAATTTACAGAAGTTACCTGAAATTGATTTATCCAGGGCCTAAAAAAGTAAAAGTGAGCCAACCCTGTGGAGTGAAAATGTGAAAGCATACCTGTATGATTGTTTCTGATCTGGGTCAAGTCCTAATGCACGCTTTATTTGCGGCATAAATGGGCTAGACAGTGGAGGTCCAGCCCCCGACAGAAGACCAGTCCTCATACTCTGGTTCAACTTGTCTGGCTGTCTTTTTCTCGAAGCCATTGGTGAAGTCACAAACGAAGGAAGAGTTGAGTTCATTCCGGATTTCGAGTTGCTCTTTGGGCTAAAATTTCTCTTATCCGAAAAAGAAAAATTACCCCACATTTTTCAAGTATTTTGGCAAATTACAACCGAGTCTGTATGTGAATAGGTCTTTGTTTGCTTACTCAGCTTATTGTCAAAGCTGATAAAACATGTTACAAAATTCGGATAGGGAAAAACATATTCCCTATGTTTTTAACTGTTTAAATTCTAATTCAATTTTCCTTCTTGCCGTCATTTTCTACTGGCTCCCTACTTCTTTGGTATGTTAAATGAAGAATAATCCAGCCTCGGGTACCAATTTAAAAACACTAGACTGGAAGTTTTACTATGAAATTATTAGTCTTGAGCCTTAAGGCATACTATGCCATCAAAGAAGGTATCACAATTTTCTATTTTCATCAATTTGAGACTTTTAAAGTTATACCTTTATATATGACAAGTCAAATATATCTTAAATGCCTTTGATCGATTTGAATTAATTTAACTGCCCGATATTTAAAAGCAGCCAATTTATTCGTACCCTTGCCAGTTCGACAACGGGTCTATTTGCCATAAAACAGTCAAAATACTGTTGGTGTAAGGTTGTGCTTTAACTTTTCTTGAAATATTTAAAAACATTTCACCTTCTTGGAAAATAGCGTAGTTTTGTTAATCAGAATGCGACCGTAGGTAGTGATTCAAAATATGTGATATCCTTGAGTTTCCTGTATATTTGAGCAGTCTCCCGTTTTTGATTGGTATTCAAATATAAAGTAATCCATTTCGTCATTTCCCTCAATATTGAAGGTATAAAATATTCCAAAGAAAACCATATTTGATGTCAAAACATGAATCAAATTTATCAGTGGTTAAATAGGATGTCGCAGCCTTGGCTAACTTAGGTTGTGATAGTGAATTTTGGTTGTCTTCAAACTGTTGACCAACAAACTTTTGTATGTCATACTTCTCAATTGAGGTTGTGGTAATCATATACTTAATAATCAACAGGTACGACTTTCATTTTCTATTATACTACAGGCCTCGAATTTCCCTGAAACTTTGACTCGCAATTTTTTGCAAATGGCTTTTGAAACAACTCGCAAAAAGTCAATTTCACTTGCAATTTTAGTAATTAGTTATTAACCCTTGTCATGCTGTATAAATTACCTTACTGTATTGCTGGCTGATCTGGGTCTACATCTCCTGCCAAAACCGGAATATTCCGGGTTCAGCATGACAAGGGTTAAACAGGTTTAACTATTGAAAATAAAATCATACATTTAACGAGTTATTCTTTTATTGTGAAAAAACCTTAAAAGATAAATTGAGTTGATCTAACATAATTTCATTTCCAGACAACACTACTAGACTAGTCCATATTAAAAGAGTTTGCTTACAACTGCTCTTCCAGTGCTTTCAACCTTTTGATTTTAATGCAAGTTTAACCCATTCCCACACAATGACGCTTTTGGACGCCCCTCAAGAAAAGCAATTGTGAAAACATTGTGTAAAATGAAGAAATTTGCTTGTGACAAGCAATTTCTTCATTTTACACAATGTTTTCCATTCAGAAAGTAAAAAAAAATCTAAAATTTCATTAACTTAAAAATGTTGTCTGCAACTCCTTTCAATTTGGACCAGTCTAAAATTTTCTTGAGTGGGAAATGGGTTAAATCCTGGCCAAAATGATATAAACCATTCATATCCAATTACCACACATTAAAATTTCAGACCAGTCCAAATTGAAAGATGTTGCAGTTCACAATTTCAAGTTTATGGAATTTAAAAATCTTACCTTTGTGGGAAGAAAGCATTGTGTGCATTGAAGAAATTTCTTTTAACTTTTTCTTGAGGGGCATGAAAACACGGTACATGTACTTTGTGGGAATGGGTTATACCATTAATGTAGAACAACTGCAGTATGTCGCAGAGGAAAATGACCTCAATACCATTATCACACAAGATTTGAAAACATCTAAACAATATGCTATATCTGCACAAAAAGCAAATATGACACTTGGAATGATTAAGAAACTCATTTTATCTGGGGACAAAAATACTGTAGTAAGACTATGATAAAGATCTTGTAAGACCAGAAATTCAGGATCCACTTGTCTGCTTGTATTTACAAGTAAGAAATCCAAGAGGATGAGTGAAACCAATGGCTGAGTGGTTTAGGTGCTTGACTCGTGATCTGAAGGTCACGGATTCGAGCCCAAACGTCACCGGGTTGTGTTCATGGGCAAGAAACTTAATAGCCAGCCCCAGTCTACCAAGCTGTAAAAGTGGGTAGCAGCGGGATACAGCCACTGCCTCTCTTTCAGGGACGTGAAAACTTCTGGATTGTGAGTGTATCACCTGCCAGTAATACCGAAAGGGTCACTGTGTCATTTTTATGCCCTCAAAGGGAGGCATATAGTAAACGAACTGTCCGTCTGTCCGTCCGGCTTTCGTGTCCACTCTGTAACTTCTACTTGCAATAGTGGATTTCAATATAACTTTACACAAATGTTCACCACTAAAAGACGACGTGTTGCAAAAAAGAGCCAGGTTCCTATCTCAAAAATCAAGGTCAAAGATAAAAATGGGGACTTTTTACCGTGTCCGCTCTGTAACTTCTAAAATCATGCACGCAGGTACAAATTTCTTTTATACAAATGTTCACCACCTTCAGACGACTTGTTGCGAAAAAGAACCAGGCTTTTATCAAAGGTCAAGGTCACAATCTGGGGTCAAAGGTAAAAAATGGGCACTTTTTGTCGTGTCCGCTCTGTAACTTCTATAATCATGCAAGCAGGTACAAATTTCTTTCATACAAAAGATAACGACCTTCAGATGACATGCTGTCAAAAAGACCCAGGTTCCTATCTCAAAGATCAAGGTCACAATCTTGGGTCAAAGATAAAAAATCAGCACTTTTTGCTGTGTCTGCTCTGTAACTTCTATAATCGTGCAAGCAGGTACAAATTTCTTTTATACAAATGTTAACAACCTTCAGACAACATGTCGCGAAAAAGACCCAGGTTCCTATCTCAAAGGTCAAGGTCACAATCTGGGGTCAAAGGTAAAAAATTGGCACTTTTTGCCATGTCCGTTCTGTAACTTCTATAATCATGCAGGTTCCTATTTCAAAGGTCAAGGTCACAATCTGGGGTCAAAGGGGCGTCCAGAATGGTTAAATTGCGTCCCGAATGGTTAAATTTTATTTACTCTCTTATTCTTCAATGGATTGCTTCCATATTTGGACAGATGCTTAATTGGGTGGACCACTTTACATGACCTTGACCCAGTGACCTTGACCTTTGACCTACTTTTGACCTCAGAAAAATCTGTCCATGATGCATTTCTCGATTTCATTCTGTATTTATAGAAATTATTTATTAAAATTTCATTTATTAAAAACCCAGACGTATTGATCACAAATGCATGTGGTTGTGTTTACAAAACAAATCACCCTGTCCTTTGGGGGCATTTGTCACATGACTGTGACCAGCTCTTGTTTTTTTGGAAAAAAACGTTTTGGGCACTGTAGAGGCCACTTTTTTGGCTGAAATGTCTTGATATTTGAATATTATCTCTATGGCTATGTAATCTTGGTCCAGTTTGATATTTTGTCATATGGGATAAAAAACTAGGTCATAAGATCAAATATTGAAAAACCTTTTGTGTGTTATAGAGGCCACACTTTTGACTGACATATCTTGATAATCCTTGAAAATCTTGTTAACATCTTTTCATCGACTTAGTAAATGGATATAACATCACATTTAAGAATGATTGAACTATCATTAGGATTATTCCTTAGTAAATTGGGTCTGATTTGTTAATTCAGTCCACTGTTTTCATTGATTTTCTTTAAACTTTTAGAGAATCATTGTATTTTCATTAGAATTATTATACTCCCAAAGGGTCGTATTATGTTATGGACTCGGTCGTCCGTCTGTCTGTCCGTCTGTCTGTCTATCCGTCTGTCCATTAGCAATTTTTTGTGTGCGCAGCTCCTCCTAAACTATCAATGGGAATGAGCTGAAACTTTGTACAGTTACTCCCTATGATGTCTAGTTGTGCATAAGACCTTTGAAATTCAAATCTTTCCAGTCATTTTTGAGTTATCTTGAATTATCTGCCCTTGAATTGAACGAAAAACACTTGATGCCCTGTATGCACATCTTATCCTACATTTTTCATGGCAATAAGCTGAAATTCTTCACAATTTTTCTCTATGATGTGTAGTTGTGCACAAGATCTTTGAAATTCGAATCACTCCAGTTGTTCTTGAGTCATCTTGAATTATTTGCCCCCGTATTGAATGAAAATAACTGTATTTCTTGTGAGCACAACTTCTCCTACATTCTGAATAGGAATGAACTGAAATTTGCTACAATGACTTTGTGTGATGTCTACTTGTCCTTAGGACTAGAATTTGTTTCAAATGTCAAGTTGTTCCTGAATTATCTGCCCTTGACTTAACAAAATAGCTTCAATTTACATTTAGATTTTTAAAAAACTCCTACAATTTACATAGAATTTAACAGAAACTGGCCATAATGTATCTCCATGATTTAAGTCTGTCTGTCTGATTGTCCGTCTGTCTGTCAGTCTGTCTGTCCATCTGTCTGTCTGTTAGCAATTTTTCGTGTGTGCAATTCCTCCTAAACTATCAATGGGAATGAGCTGAAACTTTGCACAGTTACTCCCTGTGATGTCTAGGTGTGCATAAGACCTTTGAAATTCAAATCTTTCCAGTCATTTTTAGCTCTACTGGCCGAAGGCCACTAGAGCTATAGTGATGGCTTTTTTCGTCCGTCCGTTAAACTTTTCCTTGTTTATGCGATAAAGTCCACAGTTTTCATCCGATTCTCTTCAAACTTTCACAGAATGATTGTACCAACATAAGGATTGTTCCTTTCGAAAATGGGTATGATCCGTCAAGAAACACGGGAAAAGGGGCCTTATGAAAATTCATTAAAAAAAACAATTAAAAATCCCCGTTTACGCGATAAAGTCCACAGTTTTCATTGGATGCTCTTCAAACTTTCTCAGAATGATTGTACCAGCATAAGGATCGTTCCTTTCGAAAATGGGTATGATCCATCAAGAAACACGGGAAAGGGGCCTTATGAAAATTTAATTAAAAAATCCTCATTTACGAGATAGAGTCCACAGTTTTCATCAGATTCTCTTCAAACTTTCACAGAATGATTGTACCAACATAAGGATTGTTCCTTTCAAAATTTGGTATGATCCATCAAGAAACACGGGAAAAGGGGCCTTATGAAAATTCATTAAAAATTCAATTAAAAATCCTCGTTTACGCGATAGAGTCCACAGTTTTCATTGGATTCTCTTCAAACTTTCTCAGAATGATTGTACCATCATAAGCATCGTTCCTTTCGAAAATGGGTATGATCCGTCAAGAAACACGGGAAAAGGGGCCTTATGAAAATTTAATTAAAAAATCATCGTTTACGTGATAGAGTCCACAGTTCTCATCAGATTCTCTTCAAACTTTAACAGAATGATTGTATTAACATTAGGATCATTCCTTTAGAAAATATGTATTATCCGTCAAGCAACACGGGAAAAGGGGCCTTATTAAAATTCAATTAAAAATCCTTGTTTACGCGATAGAGTCCACAGTTCTCATCAGATTCTCTTCAAACTTTAACAGAATGATTGTACCAACATAAGGATCGTTCCTTTCGAAAACGGGTATGATCCCTCAAGAAACACGGGAAAAGGGGCCTTATGAAAATTTAATTAAAAATTCAATTAAAAATCCTCATTTACGCGATAGAGTCCACAGTTTTTATCGAATTCTCTTCAAACTTTCTCAGAATGATTGTACCATCATAAGGATCGTTCCTTTCGAAAATGGGTATGATCTGTCAAGAAACAAGGGAAAAGGGGCCTTATGAAAATTTAATTAAAAAATTATCGTTTACGCGATAGAGTCCACAGTTTTCATCAGATTCTCTTCAAACTTTCACAGAATGATTGTACCAACATAAGGATTGTTCCTTTCGAAAATGGGTATGATCCATCAAGAAGCAAGGGAAAAGGGGCCTTATGAAAATTCATTAAAAATTCAATTAAAAATCCTCGTTTACGCGATAGAGTCCACAGTTTTCATTGGATTCTCTTCAAACTTTCTCAGAATGATTGTACCATCATAAGCATCGTTCCTTTCGAAAATCGGTATGATCCGTCAAGAAACACGGGAAAAGGGGCCTTATGAAAATTTAATTAAAAAATCATCGTTTACGTGATAGAGTCCACAGTTCTCATCAGATTCTCTTCAAACTTTAACAGAATGATTGTATTAACATTAGGATCATTCCTTTAGAAAATATGTATGATCCGTCAAGCAACAAGGGAAAAGGGGCCTTATTAAAATTCATTAAAAATTCAATTAAAAATCCTTGTTTACGCGATAGAGTCCACAGTTCTCATCAGATTCTCTTCAAACTTTAACAGAATGATTGTACCAACATAAGGATCGTTCCTTTCGAAAATGGGTATGATCCATCAAGAAGCAAGGGAAAAGGGGCCTTATGAAAATTCATTAAAAATTCAATTAAAAATCCTCGTTTACGCGATAGAGTCCACAGTTTTCATTTGATTCTCTTCAAACTTTCTCAAAATGATTGTACAAACAAAAGGATCGTTCCTTTCGAAAATGGGAATGATCCCTCAAGAAACCCGGGAAAAGGGGCCTTATGAAAATTTAATTAAAAATTTAATTAAAAATCCTCATTTACGCGATAGAGTCCACAGTTTTCATTGGATTCTCTTCAAACTTTCTCAGAATGATTGTACCATCAAAAGGATCGTTCCTTTCGAAAATGGGTATGATCTGTCAAGAAACAAGGGAAAAGGGGCCTTATGAAAATTTAATTAAAAAATTATCGTTTACGTGATAGAGTCCACAGTTTTCATCAGATTCTCTTCAAACTTTCACAGAATGATTGTACCAACATAAGGATCATTCCTTTCGAAAATGGGTATGATCCATCAAGAAACACAGGAAAAGGGGCCTTATGAAAATTTAATTAAAAAATCCTGGTTTACTAGATAGAGTCCACAGTTTTCATCAGATTCTCTGCAAACTTTCACAGAATGATTGTACCAACATAAGGATTGTTACTTTCAAAATTTGGTATGATCCATCAAGAAACACAGGAAAAGGGGCCTTATGAAAATTCATTAAATATTCAATTAAAAATCCTCGTTTACGCGATAGAGTCCTCAGTTTTCATTGGATTCTCTTCAAACTTTCTCAGAATGATTGTACCATCATAAGCATCGTTCCTTTCGAAAATGGGTAAGATCCTTCAAAAAGCACGGGAAAAGGGGCCTTATGAAAATTTAATTAAAAAATCATCGTTTACGTGATAGAGTCCACAGTTCTCATCAGATTCTCTTCAAACTTTAACAGAATGATTGTATTAACATTAGGATCATTCCTTTCGAAAATAAGTATGATCCGTCAAGAAACACGGGAAAAGGGGCCTTATGAAAATTCATTAAAAATTCAATTAAAAATCCTGGTTTACGCGATAGAGTCCACAGGTCTCATCAGATTCTCTTCAAACTTTAACAGAATGATTGTACCAACATAAGGATCGTTCCTTTCGAAAATGGGTATGATCCATCAAGAAGCAAGGGAAAAGGGGCCTTATGAAAATTCATTAAAAATTCAATTAAAAATCCTCATTTACGCGAAAGAGTCCACAGTTTTCATTGGATTCTCTTCAAACTTTCTCAGAATGATTTTACCATCATAAGGATTGTTCCTTTCGAAAATGGGTAAGATCCGTCAAGAAACATGGGAAAAGGGGCCTTATGAAAATTCAATTAAAAAATCCTCGTTTACGTGATAGAGTCCACAGTTTTCATCAGATTCTCTTCAAACTTTCTCAGAATGATTGTACCATCATAAGGATCATTCCTTTCGAAAATGGGTATGATCCGTCAAGAAACACGGGAAAGGGGGCCTTATGAAATTTAATTAAAAAATCATCGTTTACGTGATAGAGTCCACAGTTCTCATCAGATTCTCTTCAAACTTTAACAGAATGATTGTACTAACATAAGGATCATTCCTTTAGAAAATGGGTATGATCCGTCAAGAAACACGGGAAAAAGGGCCTTATTAAAAATTAATTAAAAATTCAATTAAAAATCCTCGTTTACGCAATAAAGTCCACAGTTTTCATTGGATTCTCTTCAAACTTTCTCAGAATGATTGTACCAACATAAGGAATGTTCCTTTTGAAAATGGGTATGATCCGTCAAGAAACACGGGAAAAGGGGCCTTATGAAAATTCATTAAAAAATCCTTGTTTACGAGATAGAGTCCACAGTTTTCATTGGATTCTCTTCAAACTTTCACAGAATGATTGTACCAACATAAGGATTGTTCCTTTCGAAATTTGGTATGATCCGTCAAGAAACACGGGAAAAGGGGCCTTATGAAAATTTGATAAAAATTCCATTAAAAATCCTCGTTTACGCGATAGAGTCCACGGTTTATTCTCTTCAAACTTTCACAGAATGATTGTACCATCATAAGGATTGTACCTTTTGGAATCGGATATGATTCATCAAGAAACATAGGAAAAAGGGCCTTATTAAAAATTAATTCATCTTTGTTAACACTCTAGAGTCCACAGTTTTCATCTGATTGACTTCAAACTTTCACAGAATGATTGTACCATCATAAGAATTATTCCTTTCAAAATTTGGTATGATCAGTCAAGGACCACGGGAAAAAGGGGCCCGATTAAAACTGGATTGAAAAAGTCCTCGAAAACACAATAGAGTCCATAGTTTTCAACAAATTCTCTTCAAACATTCCCAGAATGATTATTACATTAAATGGATTGTTCCTTTCGGAAGTAGGTTTGATCCATCAAGTTTCATGGGAAAAGGGGCCCTATGAAAATTTAATAAAAAAAATCTTAGTTAACATGTAATGGCCCTAGATTTCACCTGATTGACTTCAAACTTTCACATAATGATTGTACCATCATAAGGATTGTTCCTTTCAAATTGGGTCTGATTCATTGAGAAACATAGGAAAAGGGACCTAAGGAAAATTCAATTAAAAAAATCTTAATTAATGCTTGTAAGTCCACAGATGAGATGGGGTTGTCTTTATACTCAAACAGAATAATTATACTTTTGTAAAAAGAGTTCCCTTTAGAATTGGTTCAGATCCATCAAGTAACATGGGAAAAGGGGCTATATGAAAATTCAATTAATAAAACCCTGTTAACACAATAAAGCCCACAGCTTTGATCAGATTTTGTTGAAACTTTCACAGAATGATTGGAAGGTCATAACTATCATTCTTTTCATAACAGGGTTTGAACTGTCAAGAAGCACAGGAAAAGGGGCCTTATGAAAATTTCATTCATAAATCCTTGTTACCAAGTCCAGAGCTTTCAACGGATTTTCTTCAAACATTCACAGAATAATTGTACAATAATAATGATTGTTGATGTTTGCATTAGACCTGATCCGTCAAGTATCACAGAAAAAGGAGCATTATGAAATTTAATTTTAAAATCATTGTACCACAATAAAGTCAACAGTTTTCATCAGATTCTGTTAAAACTTTCACAGAATGATTATTCCATCATTAGGATTCTTTCTTTTCAAATTACGCTTGATCTGTCTAGTATCATGGGAAAAGGGGCCTTTAGAGAATTTTATCTATAATCCTTGTAACCAAGTCCAGAGCTTTCATTGGATTTTATTCAAACCTTCACAGAATCATTGTACAATAATCACGATTGTTGATGCTGACATGAGACCTGATCCTTCAAGTATCACAGGAAAAGGAGCCTTATGAAAATTTTATTTTAAAAATTTGACACCAAGATAAAGTCTGCAGTTTTCATCAGATTCTGTTCAAACTTTCACAGAATGTTTGTACCATCATAAGGATTGTTTCTTTCCAAATTGGGCCTGATCTGTCTAGTATCATAGGAAAAGGGGCTGTATGAAAAAGTATTACCAAATCCTCATAAACACAACAATGCCCTCAGTCTTTATCAGAATCTCTTCAAACTTTAATAGAATGATTGTACCATCATTTGGATTGTTCCTTTGTAAATTAGGTCTGATTGGTTAAGTGACATAAGAAATGGGACCTTATAAAAATTTTATTACAAAACATCATTATTACAATAAAGTCCTCAGTCTTTATCATTTTCTTCAAACTATCATTAGGATTGTTCCTTTGTACATTGGGTCTGATTTGTTAAGTTTCACAGAAAAAGGGGCCTCATCAAAATTTTGTTACAAAAATTCTTGACACAATTCAGTCCACTGTTTTCATTGATTCTCTTTAACTTTTAAAGAATGATTGTACCTTCATTAGAATTGTTCCTTTTGAAATTTGGTTTGTTCTGTAAAGTATCATGAGAAAAGGGGCCCTATGAATATTTCACTATAAACTCATTAACACAATAAATTCCACAGATTAAACAGATTGATTGTACCATCATTCCAATTGTTGATTTTGACAGTGGATCTGACTATAGCAAGGGTCACATAAAAAGGGGCCTAATGAAAAACTCTCTTAAATATTCTGGTTAACACAATGATGTCCCTTGATTTCACTGGATTCACTTCAAAATTTCACAGAATGATTGTACAAATACTTAGATGGTTCTTTTCAGAACAGGGTACAATCCATCAAGTATCATGTAAAAAGGGGCCATATGATTTTTTTTATTTTAAATATTCTAGTTAACATAATGAATTTCCAATATTTCATCGGATTCACTTTTAACTTTCATAGAATGATAAAACCAACAGTAAAATATCATGGGAAAAGGGGCCCTAAGAGAACTTTAATTTAATATCTTTGTTAACACAATAAAGTCAACAGTTTTATTGGATTCTCTTCAAAGATGCATGGAATAATTGTGGCATTTGAAACACAGGAAAAGGGGCCTTACAGATTATCATTCAAAACATTCTTGTTTATGTGATGAAGATCACAATCATTATCAAGTTGTCTTTTAAATTTCACAGGACAATTGTCGAGTTGTAAGGAAACTTCCTTTTGGAATGAAATTGATCAATCAGAAAACACAGGAAAAGGGGCCTTATTGATTTTCATTCAGAACAATCCTGTTTATGTGATTAAGTCCACAATTATTGTCAGATTCTGATGAAATATTCACAGAATGATTGTAGGGTCATAAGGTAACTTTTTTTTGGAAATGGAGTGGATCCTTCATGAAACATGGGAAAAGGGGCCTTGAGGATTGTTGCTTAAAATGATAAAGGGGATGAAGCCCCTTTTTTTTTCTTTATGCATTCTTCTTTGAGCAATTAACTTCCTTAAATATCAGATTTCTTTAACGGAAAACTTGATAACCAGTAGAGCGTCTCAGGCCCTCATGGGCCTCTTGTTGAGTTATCTTGAATTATCTGCCCTTGAATTGAACAAAAAACACTTAATGTCCTGTATGCACATCTTATCCTACATTTTTCATTGCAATGGTTTTAAATTTAACAATGGTTTTGAAAGTTGTCACGTTTCTTAAGTGTATACAATATTATTCAGGTAACAAGATCTTTCTATTGATAAAATGCATGAGCTATCATTCAAGCTAACATAACTGACAAAGCAAGGTTACTGACAAGCCCCTTCAGGCGTATATGCCCCGCTCTGTGAAGCTCTTGTTCCTTTTGAAATTTGGTTTGTTCTAAAAAATATCACCGGAAAAGGGGCCCTATGAAGATTTCACTATAAAAACCTTATTAAATTATGAAGTCCACACATTACACAGATTAATTGTACCATCATGATGATGGTTGATATTGACAGTGGATCTGATACGGCAAGTATCACATGAAAAGGGGCCCTATGGAAAAATTACTTAACCCTTTCCTGTTTTTTAAAACTTTAGACTGGTCCAATTTGCAAGAAGTTACAGACAACAACTAAAAGTAAGTGCAATTTTAACAGTAACAAGGCGACAGGGTAGAAAATATTGTGGAAAAAGAAGAAATTGCTTGTCACAAGCAATTTCTTCTTTCCCCACAATTATTTCTAAAGTATAAAATCACAGGGGCGTAAAAAGCAGTGATTGAACTGGAAAGGATTAAATATCATAGCTAGTTGACACAATGATGTCCCTAGATTTCACTGTATTCACTCCAAACTTTCACGGAATGATTAAACATTCATAAGGATGGTTCTTTTCAGAATTAGGTACAATTTGTCAAGTATCATGTAAAAAGGGTCCCTATGAAAATTTTACTTAAACATTCTAGTTAACATAATGAAGTCCCCATATTTCATCAGAATCACTTTAAAGTTTCACAGATTAATTGAACCATAATTAGTTAGGATGATTCTTTTTTAAATTGGATCTCATCAACGAATACAGGAAAAGGGACTTTATGGAAATTCTATAACAAAATAAAATCCATAGTTTTCATCAAACTTTCACAGAATGATTGTATAATCCTAAGAATTGATTCTTTTAAAATGGGTAAGGTCAGTATGGTATCATTGAAAAAGGAGCCTTATGAGAACTTGTTTGAAATATCCTCATTCACACAATGAAGTCATCAGTTTAGTCCTGTTTCGGGGGCATTGTGTTTCACAAACACATCTTGTTTACTGTGTTGTCTCATTGGCAAAACAAAGATTTTATTTAAAGGTTTTTCAGCTTTAAATTGTGTTCCAGACCAGTGGAGCAATTTAGATACTCAAATAAAAAATTCTCCTTGCAGTGATTATGTTATTTTTAGCTCCACTGGCTGAAATCAAGCTGGCTTTTGTGACTGCGCGATGTCCATTTTGCACTAATGCAATAAAGTTATCATTGGATTCTCATCAAACTTTCACAGAAATTGGTTATTGCTTGCAGTGTTTTCTAGAAAATTTAGTCGAAAAATCTAATATTTCATAGATTTTAATTTTCTTCATTTTCAAAATTGTTTTCTACCAAGAAGTTGAAAAAATTAGAATTTCATAAATTTGAAATTATTGTCTGCAACTCCTTTCAATTTGGACCAATTTTGCACTCTGGTCATGATTTAATTTAAATGCATTTTGAAATGTCTTCCACAGCTTCTATGGATTTGGACAATCCTAAAATTTTGTCAATAGGTTATGGTATAAGTAAAGCCATGATGATTTCAAAATACCAGTCATAGAAATTCAGATTGAAAATTACATGCAATTTTCACTTGCCCAAATGGAAATTTACAAGCCCAAATGAAACTTGATTACTTAAACATCTTTATACTAGCTTGTAAATGAAAATAAAAGAGAAAGAAAAATGAAAAACAATAATCATACTTGGATCATACTTGAAACTGGAATTGAAAATCTTTGAGGCAAAAATAACAGAGAAAACCAAAATAATGAAATCGGAAGGCCAGAATTTTATGAACATGTTGGGCTAGTCATTACAGATTAATTACAAGCCCAAAACAAGTTTTGGTCATTTTTTACCTTCAGGCTGGTGCAATTTTGATCACTGAAATACACAATTTTTGTTCCAGAAAAAGAAGAGCCCAGAGAGAGCCTGCACAAGTGTTGCACCAATTGAAGAACCCTCCCAGCCTTCACAGGTTTGAAAAACTTAGGCCCATTCCCAAAGAGACTCAAAGGCTTTAGAAAACATTGTGGAAAATGATGAAATTTTTTGTTTCAAGCAATTTCTTCATTATCCACAATGTTTTCTATCCCAAAAAGATATTTATTTATTTATATTTTTTTTCTAATTCCATCAACTTAGAATTGCCATCTACAACTTCTTTCAATTTGGACTTGTCTAAAATTTTGTTGTATGGGAATGAGTTAATCCATTTTAGACTGGTCAATGAAGTTGCAGACTGATGACAACTTAAAGTTTATGAATTGGTTACTTAGAGATTTCGCAAATTTCTGGGTAGAAAATGTGTAAAATAAATAAATTGTTTGTTGCAAGCAATGTCTTCATTATACACATTTTTTCCCAATTGCTTTTCTTGAGGGATGTCAAAAAGAGTCATTGTTTTGGAGTGGGTTAGCCTATTACCAGACAAAGAAAATAGACTGGTAAAAAGAAGTTGTAGACAACAATTAATATGTTTGATTCAAAGAAACATGTAGGTTTGCAAGCAATGCAAAAAAAGAAGAAATTGCTTAATTTGTGGTTACTCTAAATTAATTTTGTGCTTAACCAACCTCAGAGATAAGTCTGCATTGATTAACCCATTCCCACACAATCCTGCTTTTTTATGCCTACCTAGAAAAAAGCCTTAGAAAACATTGTGGACAAAGAAGAAGTCGTTTTTGATAAGCTATTTCTTAATTATCCACAATGGTTTCTACACAGTAAGTCAAAGAATTTTAAAATTCCATCATCTTATAACTGTCGTCTGGAGCTTCTTTCTATTTGGACCAGTCTGAAATATTTTGCTTTGTAACAGGTTAAATCTCTAACAAGTTACAAATTGGTGATTTTGGGTAAAAACTAGGTCTCAAGGTCAAATTATGAATGAACCTTGTCCCATAATCCTAAGTCAAACAGCTTGAAAATTAGTCTTATTATTGGTCTATAATCAGATTCAAATTGTGTCTTCCGACTATTTGTCTCTCACCAATGGGTCGATAATCGTAGACCTATGTGGGATAGCAGCTGGAGGCTAGGAAAGGATGTAATGGTAGTACTGGTGTGAGAAATACCAGGATTCCATTGTTAGGAGCTCCAGCCGCCGCGATATAACTGAAAGATTGTTGAAAGCGGCGTAAAACCCCATTCAAACAAACAAACAAATCAAATTGTGTCACGTGGAATCAAAAACTAGATCACAAGGACAAATCATTGAAAGGCTTTAGAGACCAGAATTTTAGCTGGTCAGAAAGTTTGCCTTTTGACCTGAGGTCAAAAACAAGGTCACTAGGCTAATTTTGAAAACCTGAGGACATTCTAGAGGCCACAATTATAGCTCAACCAACCTGAAAATTGAAGGATAAGTTCAGTTTCAGGTCACTAGGTAAATTTTAGAGAATTCTTTTGTTTCTCTACAAGCCACATATTTGATAGTTTTAGCTCTACTATCCTGATAATTAGCCAGAATATTTGTCTAGATACCTTTGTAGACATTCTGGAGGCAATAATACCTGAACATTGATCAGAATGTTTATCTTGATGTCATCTCAAATAACTTTGAAATTGAGTCACATAGGGTCGAAAAGTGGGTCACTAAATCAAATCTTTAAAAAAAATTGTGCACACTCAAGAGGCCACATAATGATATTCATGTAAACTGAAAATTTGGTAAGAATGGTTGTTTAGAAGTCTTACATGTTGTTATCAGCCTTATTTTGCAAAAGCCTCAAACAAGTTACACTTCACAGACAGCTTAGATGAGTGATTTTGGCCCTCTTTTCTGATTTTTAAATGCTCTTCAAAAGCCAAAACATTTAATGGGATCACCCATGGCGTCAGGGTGGGATGGCTGGCGTCCAATTCTTTGTTAGGGCAAAACTCTGGAACTTTATTTTGATTTACTTTACTTGTCACAAGCAATCTCTTCATTTTACACGATTTCCTACATGTTTTTCTCAAGGGGCGTAAAAAGCGTGATTGTGTGGGAATGGGTGAAGGAAAATGACATGACTAGTGATTTGTCTATATGACAGATCCCTGGCCATGCCCACTGTCCTACGACATCGTTGTTCAACTGATGCTATAAGCCATATCATTTTATAAAATATGTCGTAAGGGACATAAAATAAAAGGTAAACTGTTGGTTTGTGACCAAAACTTTGTAACTATAGCTGTGATGCTTAACCCATTCCCACACAATGACACTTTTTGACACCCCTCAAGAAAAGCAGTTGGGAAAACCTTGTGTGAAATGAAGAAATTGCTTAAACCAAGCAATTTCTTAATTCTACACAATGTTTTGGATCTAACTTCAGATTGTTATCTACAACTCCTTTCAATTTGGACCATTCTAAAATTCTGCCATCTAGTAATTGGTTAAATCACCAAACTAACAACAATCTTAACACAAATGCCCAAGTTAAAAGTTCATTTCCAGCCTAAATGAATAATTTGATTTGTCAATCGATTTACATTGACAGTTAGTTTTGTTGACAATATGTATTTCTTTCCACAGGATGTTGATCAGTTTGAGAGGGAACTACATTGGTGTATTGACCAGTTACAACTTGGGCTGGAGACACAAAACCCTGACTCTAGAAAAGGTAACCAAGGAAATTTGTTACAAACAAACTACAAACTTTTGTACAGGTCATTTTGTAAGTGTGGTCAAAATTTTAAAGAAGAATTGCATTTGAAAATGGTTGTTATAGAGGGAAGAAAACATTGTTAGAAAGATAATTGCTCAAAACAAACAGTTCCTGATATTTATGTTCTAGAAGTTTGGGGGCATAATTTATTACAGTTGTCTGTGTGTTTGTCTGTCTGTAAAAATTAACCAAACAACGTATTCTCTACAAATGCTGTACTTAAAGCTTATTCAAGATACAATGTCCATATTTGCAATGATGATATTTGACTGCAGTGTGTATCTGCAGTTACTAAGCTCAAGTCATGTGACAAAGTCAAGGTCAAACTTCTGCAACACATACCCCCCCTAAAAAAAAAAATTTACGAAACTTCAAGCCTATTTAAGATATAATTCTCATATTTGGTGTGATAGATCTCAGCAATGCGCATCTGCAGATACCTAGGTTAAGGTCACATATCAAGGTCACATTTCAGAAAAAGGCCATTATGGGGGCATGGTGTTTCATAAACACATTTTGTTTCATGATGCTTATGGATAATAATGCCTTGAGGAAGTAAAGGTGGTGATTATATAGTAATGGATTAAACTGGACTTTATAACACATTTTAGACTGTTCCAAATTGAACGGAACTGCAGACGACAACTTAATTTCTAAGATTTTTTAATTTTATGGGTAGAAAACATTCTGTAAAATAAAAAAATGCTTGAAATAATAAATCTCTTTTTAGCTCACCTGAGCACGAAGTGCCCATGGTGAGGTATTTTGATTGTGCTATGTCCGGCGTCTGTCATGCATCGTGCGTGGTCCGTCGTGTGTCAACAATTTTAAAATCCACAATCTTTCCATTTTCTCTGCTTCCTTATCCATGCAAAAACGTTGACATATTATAATATTTGTGGTAAAAGATGTTTTCATTGTAATTCCAAAACCTTGCAACTACAGCTTTAATAAAGCTTCAGTTACAAGGTTTTGGATTCTAACCTGACCTACTTTAACATAAAGTAGGTATGGTTTGCATATCTAAATGCAGTATTCCTCTGTTTGGTTTCACATCTGAGTTTATATTGGCATCAGCATACTACAGTAGTGCTCTTACCTTTCTAGCAGTTATATAAAATTCCAATGATACAAAGTATTCCAAATGGTAAGGAATTAATTTACACAATGTTCAATAAAACTCTTTTAATTAATTTTTTGGCTAATGCCTTCTTCAGAATTAACAGTATATTTTAACACTATGTAACATCCATTTTCATAGACATCAACATTCAAAATGTGTGTACATGTATTTTGAATGTTGATGTATATGAAAATGGAGGTTACATAGTGTTAACCCTTGTCATGCTGTATAAATTACCTTACTGAATTGCTGTAAAATCAAAGGGCTGAAAGCACTGATAGAAGTTGTTGTTCAATAATCAATATTTCTTTTGGAAATCAGCTTCATTAACAACTCTGGCAGGAAATTTACAAGCAGTAGGTGTAGACCAAGATCAGACTGCACTTATGTGCAGGCTGATCTTGGTCTATACCTCCTGCCAAAACTGGAATATTTCGGGTTCAGCATGCAAGGATTAAAATATACTGTCAATTCTGAAAAAGGCATTAGCCAAAAAATTGATTAAAAGAGTTATATTGAACATTGTTGTTAGTTATATAAAAGGTAAACAAGCTTTTCATGACAGGGAAATAACTGTCATTTGCATAATAAACAAAAGCAGTTGTTCTTTTTAATTCTATAACTCTTTTAGCTCATAACACAAGTGCTCAAGGTGAACTGTTATGATTGCCCAATGTCTGCCATTGGTTACCAGCATTGTTGTGTGTCTGTCAACAATTTCTTGAAACCCATTCCTGTTTTGCAAAATTTTATAAGTGTCCAATTCAAAGATTTTGTAGACAACAATTTAAAGTGGATTTAATTTGAAAAATAACCATTCAGTAGGGTAGAAATATTGGGGTAAAAAAAAAATTCTTGTCACAAAGAAATTCTTTTTTTTCTACAGTGTTTCCTCAATTATAAAATCACAGGGATGTAAAAACCAGTGATTGAACTGCAAAGGATTAAACATCTTTCTCTCCTTAACCAGTAGATCAATATTGTTGAAACTAGGAAGATTTGTGTGTGAAATTGTTAAAATGATTAAAATCCACTTGTCACTCTGGTATGCTATGGCAACAAAAGGGACAAAAATCTCGAAATGTTTGCAATATCTTCTCGGCAACCAGAGGATAGAGATTTGGTATTTTGCACCTCTAAAGGGACCTCTCCCTTCCTGCCTAGGTGCACACTCTTTTACATTTGAATAAATAAGGGAATTTCTTCTCTGTAACCAGAAAACCAAGAGCATTAACCCATTCCCACACAATCACACCTTTTTATGCTTCTCAAGAAAAAAGTGGAAAGCAATTTCTACATTATCCACATTGTTTTGGTTTTTTCCCCCAAAGAAATTTTTTTTAAATTTCCGTCAACTGAAAATTGTTGGTTTCAACTTTTTCCAATTAGGACAAGTCTAAAATGTTTTTGTTTGGGAATGGGTTTTACCTCTTCCTAGTTTGTAAGATGCCTCTGGAGTCATATATTTGATCCGTCTTTTCATGGAAACAAAATAGGAAAACCTGAAAAATCTCTGAAAGCACTTATTTGGTATGTAGGTCTTCTAGCTGACCTCTTCCATTATTGGCAATGTGATGCTCATAAGGGTCATATTAAGACTTGGCCCAGAGGCATCCTAATTTACATCCAAAAAAAGCAGAAAATCTCTGAAAATCTTTTTCTCTCTAACTGGAAAATTTAGAACTTTGATTTTGGAATTGTAGAATCTCCTAGTTAACTGCTTCATAATACATGTGTGTTCATGTGATGACCCCTTGGTCATATTTTGGCTCTGTCCGGTCCCTCTCTGTATACAAAGAATCTAAAAGAAAATCTTAAATAATCTCCAATACAAAAAAGTTTAGAACATAGATTTTTGGTTTAAAGCAATGCCTAGTAGTTCTTCTTTCAAATTTGTTCATATGATGATACTAGGGTTAAATTGGGTTGCATAAGGATATTACATGGGTTTCAACTGATGAATTTCTAAAAAAAAATGTCCTTTGTTTAACATTCAAAAGCTTTGACTAAGATGATTACTTGAGGACTACTTTCTCTGTGTAACGAAAGATATAAAATTGATTTATCACATAGCAAAAGTTAACCCTTGTCATGCCAAGTTAAAAATCCCTTACAGAATTGCTTTAAAATCAAAGGACTGACAGCACTGGAAGGACTAAATGATGGTCAAAATTCCTTTTGAGAATTGATTATTTAAACAACTCTGGATGAAAGGGGACAAGCAGGAGGGGTAGAGCAATATCAGACTGCACTTATGTGCAGTCTGATCTTTGTCTATACCACCAGCCAAGACAGGAATATTCCGGGTTAAGCATGGCAAAGGTAAATTTATGTTTTTACAAGCGATCACTTGTTTTCATAGCCCTGGATATATATTTGTTATTAAAAAGTGTTGCTGGTGAGGAAACAAGCCATGAAAAAACTGAAATTTATTTTTAAAAAGATGCATTTGGTACACATAGCAAATTGTATAAAAGAAATGACATTGATGTTTTATCTTAGAGGGGGTATAGATATTTCTGAGATTTAGGAAAGAAAGTTTTCACAATGCCCAAAGTACACTCATTTGATACTTAAATATGAAGCAGATATTGTCTTCATAGTTATCTGAATAATGAAACAGGCCTTTTCTTGTTATCCTACAAAGGTTCAGTGGAATCAGACATTATTTTTAGAATTTGTTCGAAAGCATGAGAACCAACTAACTGAAATTCCTTCAATACAATTTCAGCACAGGAAGCTGTGAAAGTGTTGAAAATCTTGACAAGCTCTAAAGCTCCGCTGATCAAGAAGAGACAAGCAATGCGGAACACATTTGGAGACTATAGAAAGAAAATAGAGGAAGAAGAAAAAAAGAGTACTGCTGGTGAGATTTTTAGCTCACCTGAGCACAACATGCTGAGCACAAAAAAAAAAAAAATCAAAATTTTCTTCCAGTGAAAATAGTTTTTTTTTTTTTCTGTGACATAAATCATTTGGAGGGAGTAATTAATCACATTTATTCATAGATTCTTCATTTGCAAGGCCACAACCATAGTGCGTATGACTTGATCATCGGTCATGGCAAATATCCTTTCTGACATTTGGCTTACACCAATTGGTGGATAATTATAATAAAAGTATGTAATGGTAGTAATGGTGTGAGAAAATATCAGGAATTCATGATTAGGTGCTCCAGCTGCCAAAATAGGAAATACATGTACTGTTAAAAGTTTCAATAAACCCATTTAAACAATTGATCTTTTGTCTATTTTCAGTTGCTAAGAAGATGAAGTTATCAAAGGTTGAGTCAGGACCAGAAACATCTAAATTCTTCAGGAAGAGTAGTTCAATTACACATCAAAGCACAGATATAAGCAATAGTTTCCAGTTTAATTTTAAGATAAATGATGAAATGACACACGAAACTAATCACATTAATGTAAACACCAAACAAGTGGTCACTGACAAAGTTGAAAAGACCTGTGAACAGACGTCTAAAGACAATTTGATTTGTAAGGATGATCTATCAGATTCTACACCATTCAAGTTTGCCAGAAGTAAAAACGATTTTAAATTTAATTTCTCTGTGACAGGTGAAAGATGAAAAAGTTGTAAAATTTTGTTTTTTAAAATACAATCTTGGATTGAACATCTTTATCTACATTGTAATGAAGAAATTCCTTTTTACAATCGATTTCTTCATTATCCACAATGTTTCTAACCTAAAAGTGAAAAAGTCCAATATTTCATCAACTAAAATTTGATGTAGGTTACACCTTTAAATTTGGTCAAGTCTTGTATGGGTTAAAATTTTGTCAACAGAGGTGCGTTCCTTTCCTAAAGATTCTTATTAAGCTTTTTTAGATAAAGCAATCTATTAAGATTTTTAAGCAGCTAAACAAGAATCTCAAGAACTGATAATGAGGGATTTAAGGGAACTGAGCAATTGCTGAAACAAGTAACTTTGACAATGTGGAATATTTTCATTTAAAATAACAAAAATCATTTCTAGATAATCTCAAAAATCTTATTTTGCGGCAATTTTCATCTTGACGAAAAGAACGCATCTCAGGTGATGGATTTAGAAAACATTGTTTGACTTATGCCTGTGATCAATCCTGGGCCATTCTGGTCCCCTTTTTGAAAAAATACTTTCCCTTATGTTAATCTCAACCCTTTCCTGTACAATCCCTGAAAATTACCTCCCTGTGAAATTATACTTGAAAAAATGTGAAAAAAGAAGAACAAGCAATTTCTTCTTTTTCTACAATTTTTTTTCCATATAGGATGGCTACTTTTTCAATTGTATCTACTTTGCAATGTCGTCTTCTACCCGTGTAAATTTGGGTAAGTCTAGATTTTCAATAAACAATAAAGGGTTAATTGAACATCTTAAATTGTTTAAACCTTGTCTGTTCAAACTCTGGTTTTACATCCCTGTGATTTCTTAATAGAGAAAACTTTGTGGGAAAAGAAGAAATTGCTTGTAACAAGCGATTTCTTCTTTTTTCACAATATTTTCTACCCTATTAAATGGTTATTTTTTAAATAAAATTAACATTAAATTTTTGTCTGCAAAACCTTTGAATTTGGACAGGTCTAAAATTTTGAAAAAAGGAAAGGGCTCAATAAATTACCAGACTGGGACAAATTGAAAGAAGTTGAAGCCAACAATTGAAAGTCAATACAATTTTATAGTTATTAGCTCACCTTAGCACAAAGTGCTCATGATGAGGTATTTTGATCACCCTTTGTCCGGCGTGCGTCGTTGGGCGTGTAGCATCAATTTTAAAACAACATCTCCTCCCAAACCGCTGGGCCAATTTCAACCAAATATTGCAGAAATATTTCTAAGGTGGCGCCCTTTTTAGAACATTTCTAGAAGAATTGAAATCCGTTGAAAACTCTGGTTGCTATGGCAACAAAACTAAAACTAGAAAAAATCTTTAAAAAAAACTCCTAAACCAATGGGCCAATTGGAACAAAAATTAAAATTTATTGAAAACTATGGTTGCCATGACAGCAAGAGTAAAATTAGAAATAAAACCTTTAAAAAATCATCTACTCCTAACCCAGAAGTCTTGGAATCTTGGTATTTCGCATAAAAGCATCAGTACATTGACCTCTTTCAAAATTGCTAAAAGTTCAGAGCCCTCTGGTGATTTGGCCTATATAGAATTAAAGAAGGCAGGTCTCTCAAAATAAATCTGCCTTATTTCAGCAAAATTTGGTAGAAATGTCCCCTGGGTTGTCCCCTTTTAATAATTACTAAATAATTTGAAATCTGTTGAAATTGCAAATTAAGTTGATTTTAGATAGATTTTAAAGGAGGTCTTAGTATCAGGTCTTGAAGAAAAAGAGTCACTCGCCCTCTTGTTTATCGATTTCGGCACAAACATTGTGGGAAATGAAGACAAGCCATTTCTTCATTTTCCATGTTTTCTAAACTCTTTTTCCTGGAGGGGCATCAAAAAGTAGGATTGTATTGGAACGGATTAATTGGACTTCTACCAATTATCTAATTTCTAATAAATCTGAATATATATTTTTATAACGAAATTAGAAAATAAACCCTGAAAGACTGATCAGAAATAAAATCACATAACACTGGCACATGTATAATGAGTCGTTATTTTGGAGGGTCAGCGCTGTGTTGGATTGACATTTACTCGTGAAGTCTTCTACTTTAGCTGCCACCTCAGTCCAGAAGTTTACTGCTCGCTGTTTGAATCCATGTTTGATCTCGTATCGGTCCCGCTGAATTTCAAGATAACTGTGAGATTCTCCAAACTCTGGCCATGTTGTGTTGATATCTGTGTTCACAATGTCAACAGTGGGATTACTGTAAAGAATAAATTTAATCTTACAAGCGTATCTTGTTTGGTAACAAAGTCATCTAAATCTTCTTTGAATTTGGACCGATCTAAATTTGTCTCATGTGGGAATGGCCGGGTTAACATATCGTCAGTTAGCTACTAAAATACTCATCAGTGAATCTACTAAGCAGTGTATTTACAGATAAGTTACATTATGAGCGTTTTCTATTTAGCCCATGTTAACACATTCGCACTTAGAGAAGCCCCTCGAGAAAGAGGTTTTGAAAAACATCGTGCAAATTGAAGAAATTATTTGTAACAACTAATACCTTCATTACATACAATTTTTCCAGCAAAAAAAGACATTAGTTTTGTTTAAAGTTTATTACTAAAATTTGTAGTCTGCAATTTCCTTCAATTTGGACGAGTTTAAATTGTGTTGTCTGGTAATGGGTAACTATGAGAAGATCAACTAAAAACGTTTTGAGATGATATTCAATAAGTCCGAATTTGACCCTTGTCATGCTGTAAAAATTACCTTACTGAATTGCTGTCAAATCAAAGGGCTGAGAGCACTGATAGATCTTTTTGTTAAAAAAATCAATATTTCATATAGAAATCAACCTCATAAACAACTCGTGAAGAAAAGTATGAGCAGGAGGTGTAGACTAAGATCAGCCTGCACAAACATGCAGTCTGATCTTAATCTACACCTCCTGCCAAAACCGGAATATTCCGGGTTCAGCATGACAAGGGTTAAATAATTACTGGTATGCTAGTATATGGACTCACACAAACTTGTTCATGGTTAAAAGATCAAGTTGGGATCCTACCTGGCTCAGTCGTTAAAGGTATGGACTTTTAATCCTAAAGAAGTAGACGGTTGCAGATTCGAGTGCCGACTGTGCCTTTCGTACGGCATTTCAGAGTTCAAGCCTCGTGTTGGGGTTAAAACAGCGCAAAATCCCAATCATTAAGCAGTACCAACGTAATAGGCGAGTAGGAAGATGGAGGGGTTTATTGTAGAATCTCTGACCACATCCACAACCCTCCGACAAGAAAACTTGACTGAGGTAACAAATGACTTTTTGTACAATTTGTGGTCGGGGACTACACACAAGAGGTAAATCATTCGTGGGCAACCTAAACATCGTTTGTTTGTTTTTTTTTGTTGATTTGAATTGGTGAGAGACAAATAGTCGGAAAGGATTAGTGCCGCCGTCGGGAATCGAACCCGGGACCTCTAGATTGATAGTCCGACGCGCTACCAACTGCGCTATGACGGCGGCGTCCCTAAACATCGTAACTACAGCTTTAATATGCTATAGATAGAAGCATCTAGTCTCGACGATCGATGCTTCCACAAAATTGTTTGAAATTAATGTCGGAGGTGAAATTGCGTTTCGGGTCTGAATGCTTTGATTGGTTAATCTATTTTTCTATTGACAGCAGCCTATATCTACGCTAGAAAATCATATAGACTTAAAGCGAACGATTAAATCGATTGAAATTGTTAAATGGTACGTTACCCTGTTTTTGCAAAATTGGTCCACAACTTTATCATCGCTTTGTACGTATGAAGCTGTTTTTGTCCCTGTTCTGTATTTATCTGTTTACCAAACAAAAATACAATGTCATCCATGTGGTTGGCAACATTAGGACCATCAAATGAATCTAAAACAAATACTAGATGTTCTGGCGGTCGCACAGATAGTCTGTATACGTACGTCTTGGTGCGACGTGAAAACTTTCCGTTTGCACGTGAATGTAATATAGCCGCACGTGCTAACGTTGTGGTATAGGTTAGATCATTTATGAGTTCCAATAGTTTGTTTTTGCGCGCCTTTTGTAGTTCAGGATCGTCCCAATCTGTATATTCGTGTATTACGCCCCGTATAATCAAATCGATATTGGCCTTGCTATTCTCGTATATATATTTTAAATACGCAGGAATAATAGCCTCTTCACAGGCCTTTCTTGTGAGTGTAATATTAGCTTTAAGATCACTCTCGAGAATGTCTGCCCAGTAAAATAGTTCATTCAAGCCGTCACCGTTGTTATACCCAACAATAAGGTCGACACTGTCAAACATGTCTATAACCTCGTGCTTCAGCGATTGACCTGACAAAATAGTTTCTGGAAAGTCCTTCACAAAGTCGTTATCGAAAACCGGAGTTTGAAAATACCAGAACGATGCACTAAATACGAGTTTTTGCATTTCTTTGCTTGGAATTTCTCTCATACATTTGACGAGGTTATTTGTATCGCGTTGTTTACAACCGGCGCTTTCAGCAAATTTCCTTGCGTATTTTAAAGCAGTTTTCGAGTCGGTAAATGCCCAGTAGTCAAACATCGTCCCGCTCTGAGCGATAGCACGATGAAACAAACCTTTATTCCCTGGATAAAAACTTTGATATACTACACTGGAAGCCCCCGCTGATTCTCCGAACAAGGTGACCCGCCCTCTGTCCCCACCAAACGCTTCTATGTTGGTATGAATCCATTTAAGAGCAAGATGCTGGTCCCATAGACCCATATTGCCAGGTACCACAGAATCTCCTGTTGACAGAAAGCCACATTCTGCCAGCCTGTAATTCACGGTTACCACTATGACATCACCCACACTACCCAGAATACCTCCGTCATACATATTCGCATTTCCGGTGACGAAACTTCCGCCATGAATCCAAACCATGACGGCCTTTTGTTTATCACATTTGTTTTGTGGAACATAGATATTGAGTTGCAGGCAATCTTCAGACTGTTGAGCATCGTTTGAAAGAGCTGTGAAGTGTTCACCAGTATCATGTCGTAGACACGCTACCCCGGGAGCTGTCGCATCAAATTCCGTCAGGAACCGAGCCTTTGGAACTGGCTTTTTGAAACGCAGTCTTCCAATTGGTGCCTCGGCGTATGGGATTCCATAAAACACTAGGACTCTATATGATCCCAAGTTTTTGATATGTATAGATTCATAAATTCCTCTGATGTGTCCGGCTGCAGATTTCACTACATGTGTGCCATCTTTGACCTTTTCACTGGCGCTTAAAATGACCACCAGAAGTTTCACTAATACATGTAATTTATGCTTTAAGTACATGTACACCATTTCGGGATTTCAGAATACTATAAATGCTTAACCACAACTTTACCTAGTTACATTTTGGGTTTTATATTTTTTTCAAGACTAGTCCTAGATAAAGAACCCGACTTAAGGCTATAGAAGAAGAAAATATAGTGGGAGAATTGACCAGTCACTGGCCCCGCCCACTTATTTCTTTGGTCTCTCCCATTGATTCCATAGAAAGTTTCGCTTCGGTTTTAAAAGGCGTTCTTTGCAAAATTTAGTAGTACTTAACAAAAAAAAAATATAGTGACAGCCACGTCTGGTCATTTGACGGGGTCGTTTCTGCCCATCAAGAAATCGAATCACCCCTCAAATCTTCTTTTAAATCGAAAATGATTGTTAACTCCAGCATTCATGTCAAGTATTTTTCGGTCGGGCGACTTAAACATTGTAACAGCAGCTTGTTCAATATGTAGTTACAACGTTTATGTTGCAAACCAACGTTTTGCCTCATGTTCCTGACCATAAGCTTTGTGAACTAACATCGTTTGATATCTCGACAAACGGCATTATCGGAGGTGAGTGTGTTTTGCTAGCGATCCGTGAATTTATCTTATCTGTCACACTTCAAACAGGAGAGGTATTCACGAAATGTAGAGAATATGACTTGTTGGTGTTATTTCCTTTGGGGTATTAACTTAATAAAACTCTCTGCAATAGTGTGATGACCTTAATGAAAACAATAAAAAATATATATCATCATTACTTCTCTTTTAACCCATTCCCACTCAATCCCTCCTTTTTACGCCCCTCAACGAAAAAGCTTTGGAAAACATTGTCGAAAATGAAGAAATTGCTTGGATCAAGCAATTTCTTCATTATCCACAATGTTTTCTATCCAAAAAGACGAAAAAAATTAAAATTCCATCAACTTGAAATTGTCGTCTGCAGCTCCTTTCAATTTGGACCAGTCTAAAATTCCACTGTGTTGGAATGGGTTAATGTCATCAAGCAAAACAAGGCAAATATTTTACTAGTTTTGAGTAAAAATTTAATGGATCTACTTTTTGCACAAGTTTATTAAAAAAGGGGTAAATTCTTTAACAAAGAAGTGTGAGAAAAAAATCAACCGACCAAAACGCTTGAATCTTGATAGACGAGACTTATGATTAGATTAAAAACTAGAATGACCATACAGCCTGCATGAAATTCTGCAAGTACGTCAAGTTTCCAGTCTTGTAAGCTCCTTCAAGAGATATGACCATTTTACAGGATGAATCACAAATCAAACATTTATGTTTGATGCACTATGTTGTGTGTATCCCATTCGATTAACCGAATAACATGAAAAATATTTAGATTAGTCTAAATAGTTAAGAAACGGAAGAAATATGTTTTTGCATTGCTTTGTTTTTATTGAATTATGAAAGTAAAAACATTGTCTTATTGACTGAAGCCGCGAAGTGGATGCATACAGAATAGTAATTATCATTTCAGTTTCTTTTTTCTCGACGAAAACAAAGTCTTATAGTTTAGTGTAACCATTTTTGTGAAGGTATAAAAAAGTTGCTAGGAACAGTGGCGCGCTCAGTTTGTATTATTTAATCATTCTACGTGATTGCGTGAAGTTGATCCATACATTAGTATTATTAATCTTTTTATATCTCAAAGAAAACAAAAATGTATGAATTCGAGAAGCGGGTTTATACATAAGTGTGATTAAGTTTTAGTTTCATACCTCCATGAAAACAAAATAAAAATACTTCATCTCTTATTATTTGATGCCTTCAAGTAAACAAATAAAATATTTTATTAGTTTTGTGTAAAATTTCAGGATTCACTTTGTGCGCAAGAATTAAAACAGTTGCGTGCTCAGAATTCTGTTCAACAAAGTATAAAAAAGAGATGTGTGTTTGTGAAGCACCATGCCCTCCGTTACAGCCTTTGATTTTCAGAAATGTTACCTTGATGAGTGATCTTAACCTTGATGAATGACCATATAACTAACTGATGCATATCAAAGCTTTGATCAATTGTGAATTACAGAATAATGTTGAGATTTTGCGTTAAGTTGATCTTCATAAGATCTTCAGCTTACGAACACCTGATGCCCATCAATACTAGGGATATATTTCCCAAATATCAGTCATGTATCTTGAAAGGTGTTTGAATGATAGCCAAATCTTAAGTTTTTGTGTCAAGTTGACGTTGACAAATGACCTTGCCCTTGATAGATGACCTTGACCTTACAATCACCTGATGCAAATCAACGCAAATTTTACAAAATAACGTTTTTTTGTTTTTTTTAATTGAAGCATGACTTCCTGTTGGAGTCATTTTGCGGGACCACCGATTGGTCAATTGGCGGATCGTGTGTACCGATTGGTCAATTGGCGGATCGTGTGTACCGATTGGTCAATTGGCGGATCGTGTGTACCGATTGGTCAATTGGCGGATCATGTGTACCGATTGGTCAATTGGCGGATCGTGTGTACCGATTGGTCAATTGGCGGATCGTGTGTACCGATTGGTCAATTGGCGGATCGTGTGTACCGATTGGTCAATTGGCGGATCGTGTGTACCGATTGGTCAATTGGCGGATCGTGTGTACCGATTGGTCAATTGGCGGATCGTGTGTACCGATTGGTCAATTGGCGGATCGCCTCTATCCGATTAGAAATTCGATCGAACACTTAACCCATTCCAACACAGCAAAATTTAAGACTGGTCCAAATTGAAAGAATCTGCAGACGACAATTTCAAATTCATGGAATTTTGAATTTTTTCATCTTTTTGGATAGAAAACTTTGTGGATAATGAAGAAATTGCTTGATACAAGCAAATTTCTTCATTTTCCACAATGTTTTCCAAAGCTTTTTTCTCGAGGGGCGTAAAAAGGAGGGATTGAGTTGGAATGGGTTAAATCATTCTCTTAGACCGGAACTTAGTGATGACCTCCATCATATCTGTCAAGAAATGAAGTTTGTTTTGCAGCGTAGACGTCGTAAATACAGCTTGAGGTTTCCTTATTGTGACATTTATCTCTGACAATATATATGGTTTTTTTAATAATGTCTTTTGATGTCACAGTCGAGCCACTGGGTCGGACGTCAGTTGGCGGGACCAGGGATTCAGCATTTTAAATAACAACACTTCTGGCTCATCCATCGCAGTCAATATTTCGCAAAAGACATACATGTATTCTAAAGCCGAAAAATGGTAGGAAAGGAAGACAATGTGGTTAATTAATTAGATCCTAGGACAACAGATTGTCAGACTCTATACTTAGTTAGCAAAGCGTCAACTTTGATAACTCAAGTTAACGGACAAATTTTAAGGTATTCTCAGAGTTCAAATGAGTGCAAACTTCCACTGGAGGCTTAACCACTAAATCCATTGAATGACTACGCCACAAAAAGTGGTTCTTACGTATTTCAGGAATATTGCAAACTCTTTTCAAATCGTAGAGCAGTATTTTAAGGCGTGCTATTTAACCAATTTCGAATCAATCCCGCTTTTATGCATCTCAAGAAAAAAAACCTTTGGAAAATATTGTGGACAATTTCTTCATTGCCTTCAATGTTTTCTACCCTACAAGGGCAAGACTTTCTAAATTCCACCAGCTTGAAATTATCGTATACAACTGCTTTCAGTTTGAACTAGTCTAAGATTTTGTATTGTTGTAATAGGTTTACTCCTGAATTACTTTAATCTCCTATATGTATCACGATTACCTTGACAAAGAAGATTACTAAACAAAATCATGCTTTGCTAGCTTACAGTACTTTTAGTACTTTGATTACGAGACGACATGACTGAACACCACTTGCCCACCAGTGACGTCCATATTTCACTGTTTGCCTTTTTTCTCTTAATCAAATACGGCATGTTCTAGGGTTCGTGTTCGACTCTTGAACCGGACCTATGACACTCAAAATTATTTTTACCGAAATTTGCCCTTGGTAGAAATTTCTGAGAAAATTTGCTCTCTCAGGTTTTTAGTGATGCATCTTATAAACTTTTAAAAATTATGTGAATTAATTGCGTACTTTATATCTTTATTTGAGATATTGGTATTAACCTTTTCCTGTGCAAACCCGGGATTTTACGTCATTGTGATTTTATGGTCGAGAAAAAATTGTGTAAAAAAAGAATAAAAATGCTTGTAATAAGCACTTTCTCCTATCCCCACAATATTTTAAATCACATAGGTTGGTTTCATTTCAATCCAATTTTCATTGTCTTCTGCAACTTCATTCAATTTGGACCAGTCTGAAATTTCAAAAAACGGGAAAGGGTTCCAGTAAAAGTCTGTCAGCACTAATAACTCAATATTTTTACGATTGATAGTGACTCAACTTTGTTGTTGTCGTTGTTGTTGTTTAGGCCCCTCTATAATTATTTTGACAATTTCATGCAGTAGTATGCAAGGGTCAGTAACTCCTAAATTTCAAAAGCTAGCACAAAAGCGGCCCTGTTTCGTAGATACGAATTCCATTTAACAAACGTCTGATCTTACAACGAAAGCTCTTCCATCCACTACACTAAACAGAAAATCGTATTTCGAACATAAAATAATTCCTCCTTACACATATTGGTTTAACACTGCAGTTCAAGCTATAAATAACGCTCTACGCCTTTGGGGGAAAACAGACTACTTCCATCAAGATAAACAATTCTCTGTGCCAAAAATTCTATGATATTCACGTAATATTAGCAGGTTCGATCGAAACACAAAAAAGTGGATAGGTAATTTTAAAACGGTTTTGTCTTACATTGAGAGAGGCATAATTGTCACGATGACAAATTAGTGAATATGCGTCAGTGGGTACCCCTTGTCATGTTGAACCCGGAATATTCCTGTTTTGGCATGGGATATAGACGAAGATCAGCCTGCACATAAATGCACCCTGATCTTGGTCAACACTTCCTGCTTGTCCCGTTTCAGCCAGAGTTATCTAAATCACAAATTTTCAAAAGAAATATTGACCCTCATTTAGACCTTCCAGTGCTGTCAGTCCTTTGATTTTAAAAGTTTGTATCGGATTTTAATTCAGCATGACAAGGGTTAATAGTGCGTTAGTATCACGGTTAGTCCGCTTTTGTTTGTCCAAAGCGTGTCTCCTACATATTTGTATGGATTTCAAGATAACTTGGCACTGTTGTTCTCCATTAAAAGCAGATGTGCCAACAGGAATATTAATTAGGGTAGCCCAAGGGTCAAGGTGCCGGTTCAGGGTCATCTTGAAGTTCAAAAGGGGCTTGTCCAGAGTACATCTCCTACTTTTGGAATAACTTGACACAACTTCATTTTTTCCATCATGAGTACATGTACCGTTTTTAACAAATTTACGGATAGCTCCAAGGTCAAGGTCACAGCTCAAGGTCATGCATTTACATTGAGCTTGTCGAGAGCATCTCTCCTACATTTGTGGATGATGAGTTCAAATTTTCGAATAGCCCTAAGGTCTGGGTCACAGTGACTAAAGATTACATATATTAGGCGGAATTGTCGTGTTGTTCGTATACAAAATGCTCGTAAAGGCTTGCGACACTCTACTGGCTATCAATCTTAGATTGGCTCAAACCCTTTCCTGTATTAGAAATTTTACACTGGTCCAAATTGAAAGAGGTTGCAGACGACAGTGAAAACTGGGTGCAATTAAAATGAAACCTTCCTATGTGGTAGAAAATATTGTGGGAAAATGAGAAATTGCTTGTTACAATGTTTTCTCAAGTATGAAATCCCAGGTACGTACAATCCCGTGTTTGAACAGGAAAGGGTTGAGGCACCCTTACTTGTATTTCCTGACAGATCCACAAAAGTTTCAAGAGTATTAAATACTAGATGTGGGCTTTACTAAGTATACGAAAATATTTTGAGTAAACATCCAAAAGGCCCTTTCTCCCATATTTCCGACGGATTCACGCATTCTTTATTTTCCCGAGACAATATTTTTCCTAATCTTTTGAGGGCGTAAAAACGCGGGATAGTTATAGAGTGGATTAATGATAATCCAATGAAATGCGTAACTACATGCAGTTGTGCTGAAATGAGGTTAGGTTTAAACCAAACCGTTAGTTATTATACACCGATTGAGAAAAAAGCTTTTCAACTTAGATTAAACCACTCTCGATTCGCTTCCTCGAGAATACATCAGTACTCGTATCGAATATGTGAGCCAATGAAAAACCCAGGATCGAGAGCTTTTGACCTTTTGTTCGGGAAGCCGTCGCTCCACCTCTAAATCACGGACACTACATATTGAAGTTAGCTGCGGGGGTCAAATAAAGAAGGATTAAACTAGGCCTTTAAGAATTTAACTTCCTAACGTATTAACAATACAACGTACATAATGTAATAGGATGACTACATAAAATATTGGAAATACACAAAAACATGTAGGATTGAAAAACACCAGAACAATCTGAATGGTGACTTGATTTGCATTTTTGTTATAATTCTATAACAATATAAGACAGTCATGGCTTCCCATACCCCAGTTTACCGTTACGGTTATCGTAACTGTAATCATGGTAACGGTAGGAAATCAGTGGCGATCCCGCTAAAGCTCGCTTTACTAATGCTTACTTCAATATTAATAGCTTATGATTGTTACATTTATTTTCTATAATCTCTCTGTATCGTCGATGTCTTGTATGAGTTGCTAAGATTTAATATATGTGAACTTTGAACCGTCGTCCAATCAGAACGTACGACCTGGGTCACACATTTGGGGACCCTACCCACAATATAGGCGTCACCACAAATAAAGAAGGCCATGCAATAAAAGCAATTTCCGACGATATTGTTTCAAAGAATATTCAGAAGATAAAAGAAGACACATTACAGTTGTTCTCAAGCTCTTGAAGGAACATGCAATACGGTGAAATACGATTGCTATTTCTGACATCGGCGAATGAAGCCAGTCTAAATCGTCCAGTCTAGATTCAAGCGGTAAACCACATTTTGTCTCTGTGAAAACACTGGTTTAAATTCATTTTAGCCTACATCTATTGAACGTAAGCTTTTAGTTTTATATTTAGCAAATGATTTATTCATATGAATTGAAAGTACCAATTTGTAGACGTTCCTTGTAGATGTAGTTGATATAAGTTCGTAGTGTTAGAGTATTCGGACAGCTCACATTCCGGAGGGACGCATTTTGTAGCAGACTGTATATGAACCCGACTGTATATGTATAGATGTTCAAGGTACAGAGTTATCATGCGGCATGAATGATTTAAGTGTCTACATTCTAGAGGTCACAAATTATCCTTAATTTTGACGACACTTCAGGGTGCCCATTCACGTACTGCAGTACGTAATTCACGTACAACTACGTCGGTTCACGTACAAATCTTACACCAAGACGTGCATGAACGTACAGAAAAATAAATGAACGTAGAAACAAAAATGCCATTACGTGTGCGTTCATTTGAAATGATTAGCGTATAAAACGAGAAATCCTACGTGCGTATTTTTCCCTAAAACCCCCCAAAACTGCAGACAAAGTAGAACAAAACGCATCGGGAGCGAGTGATTTCCCTTTCATGCGACAGGAACCAGCTGGTTTGTTTTCATATTGAGAATGGGGAAACCAGCAGTTGGAAAAGTTCATATAATGCGGATCCTGATGGCCTCACCAGTTTGTTTTGAAATAGGCCCAAAGTTGCGCTATTTTTCAAACTAAACGCAAGATATTCATGTGTTTTTGGGCAAGATTGACAAGAACTCATGATATAGAATCTGATTTTGAATTCAGTTCTCTCGTAAGTTCCGTTGTACATGTAATTCAGGCGGGACAAAATTGAGCCGTTTGTTTAACGTTGTAGTTTTGTTTTGGCTACATAAGTTGCTGTCAAAGAAAGTTTATTATCTTTCCGTCTAAATTCATCTGAAACTTGCACATGACGTGTGGTACTTCTTTACTGAGTAATAACAAACTATATAACTACAACATTGTCTGTCATTTGGTAAAGGTTTCAGATTCGTATTGTGTACCCTTAAATCTGAAAGTTAAGGGTACACTGTACCCCCAGATTTTTCTTTGTACCCCCACTTCAAAACCTAGGGGGTACATGTACCCCCAAAATAAAAACCCAATGGGCACGCTGCACTTGGATGATTGTAAGGTCATGTAGATGAACCGTTGAGAAGAGAGAACACAGGAAAGAGTCCTTTATTGTCAAAACTCAATTATCATGCATACCTTTGTTATCGTGCATGGCCTCTAAGGAGCCCCAGTGAACTTTGGTGACCTTATTTTTTCACGGGATCAGGGTTTTAACGGACGCAGAAAACCTGTGTCTCGTACGCAGAATCATGATAGCAGGACTCACAAGATTGGTAGACATGCGTCCCCGGGGACGCAGTTTCAAAATCAAAATATGGATTAATGATAAAAGAGTTCTAAAAATTTTCAATTGTCGATGTTTACACTAGGTGGTACAAATGTCTTAACTCTTCATCAAATACCAATACGCCACAGTATTTAGGCTTGCGTAACGTGCTGATCTTCACAACTTATCGGACAATGAATGAAAAGAAGAATGAAAAACACCAAGTATTCCAAATAGCTGTTGGAGTAACTCCAGTCCGCAACGTTTAGCGGCGATTATTTATCAAAGTGAACCCCTTAACTGTTTTGTTTTCTCTTATTAAATTCACAACAGATAATTTTTGTCATGATTTATCAAGTCAGATATCCAAATGCAACTTCAAGAAACGATCTTTTGCGCTGCCAATTCGATTTTTTAGTTATATTTTGATAAGCAAAAAGTAACAGGAGGGTAACAACTTTTTACATTCTCCGACAGCCAATCAAATTGCGAGAAACTGTTTACGGTGGATACAATGGTCTTGATGAATATTCCAGCCTTTCATTTACAAAATAATGCACAATCTCTATCTTAAATTTTGAAGTTGATTGATTAAGACAATATTTCTGTAATAGGGTAAATATTCATATAACTGCTCCAGAGATTTGCTTTTTTGATTATTTTGCCTGAGGCAAAGAAAATCTCGTTTAGTCCATATTTGCTTTGCGGTGATGACGTGATTTTAATTCTTCATCTGCAGCAGGAAATAACAAAATGTCGCAGCAAAGCGACCTTCGGTCCTACTTCAATAAAGGTTTTAAAAATCCTTTAGACCCTCAACAGACCCCATCAACATCACTAGCAGTACATGTAGTTTAATTGATGATACTCTAGTTATGCTTATTAATCTATTTTTCCAAACCAATGAGGGACCCCAAAACTTAACCAGGGACTCCCTTAACCAAACATGTTGAGTCCCAGGGACCCCCAAAATTTAAGATAAAACTAAATCCCTGCGGGATGTTTAGTTTTTGGGACCCGTAACTGTTGCTGTGAGAAGCGCCCATACCATACAGCACACTACAATAATACATTTCACAAAATAGGGGACAGGGTATGAATTTAACCTGAGTTTTCATAACTCTAAACTAAAACTTACATCAAATAAATCTTCTAGATTAGTTGTTTAAAAGAAAAGATGGATGACAAAAATTGAAACAATAAATTTGCTTCTTTTTTTGTTGTCATAGACACTCTCTTTTGTAAGATGCACGATAACTGCAGAAGCAATCCAAAATTTCTAAAGGGTCAACAAGGCCCTTTCAACGTAAATTTCATGTCGAAGTTTAGAATAGAATTGGACAAAAACTTTACTAAAAGATAAATTGAATGTATGTAAGATATATAAAAACTATTTCATCAGATAAAAAACATTTTTGATTGGTACTGAACCCCGGGTTCCTTACATGCACGATAATAGAGGTGAAGAGTACATTTTCTTTATTAACACTGTAAAACTTGGCTGAATCTTGATGAAATTTTGTGGGAATGACAGTTAACAGAGGATTTCTACTTATGTAAACTAGATTGTTCAGTTGCGGAAAACAATCTCAAATACTTTTTCTTTAGCTGATTCTTGAATGATTAAACTTGGTCAGAATGACTGTTAAGTATGAAACCCATTTGATAATGGGTAACACAGGAAAAAAGTGGCCCTTATGATGGGTATACGATAGAATCAAGACATGCTTCGGTTTTGATACAATTCTAATAGGCCAATTCAAAGAATACAATCATTTTTGTTCCTGTATCTCGTTTTAGATGCAATGCTATAGGTCCATTCAAGGCTAGAATCAAAACATATATACCTCAGTTTAGATACAATACTAACTATGTGTTTTTTCTTGATTTTGAGGGGAGTGGGGGAAATCTTGAAGAAAAGTTTCATAAATAACATTTCTTTAAAAAGTGAATCATTTACTTTCAACTTTTACAGTCTTACAAAGAACCCTTTGATACTTTAGAAAATTTCATCTAGGGGGGAAAATATATATTCCAGGAAAGTGAAACGGGGCTGACATGATCCTTCGTTTATTTTGGTCAGAAAAAAGACTAAATAGGCCTGTTTTAACCCATTCCCACACAACAAAATTTTAGACTGGTCAAAATTCAAAGGAGTTGCAGACAACAATTTAAAGTTGATGAAATTTTAGACTTTTTCAACTTTCTGGGTAGAGAACATTGTGTAAAATGAAGAAATTGCTTGTTACAAGCAATTCTTTTATTTTACACAATGTTTTCTCAATTGATTTACTTAAAGGGGCGTCCAAAAGCATCACTGTGTGGGAATGGGTTAATCAATACTGTTACCAAGTTAAGATACAGCACTTATAGGCATAGTGAAGGCTTGAGTCAAACCATGTTCCTCAAACACTAATTTATGCCCATTAAAGGCTAGAATCATGGCCTATTGGGTTTGAAACAAGTGAACTATTTCAGGAAAAGTTGAGCAATACTCCCAAAAGAAAAGTACATGGTAAATAACTTTAGATAAGTGGTTTCACTATCTAAGCATCTTTGAATGGTAGAACTGGTGATTTGACTCTCCCTAAGTTGGATGAGCAGCTGGAGGCTCAGAAAGCATGGTAGACTGGTTGTACTGGTGTGAGAAAACCATGATTAGATGCTCCAGCCATTTGATATGACTGAAATACTGTTAAAAGTGGTGTTAAACCCCATTCAAACAAACAAACTAACATATCAGAGTCTACAGTATCCAAAGAATTCCAAAAATGGGCAAGTAAAAAATTTAGTCATCAAGCCTAAAAATCTTTAAAAAATCTTGAAAATAGACATTATTTTGTTATAATATCTATTTTGTTTGACAGTGACATTTTAGAGTGCAGACGAAATGAAAACTTAAAATTCACATAATTCCAGGACCTGAATATCGGTAAAATGACTGAGACAAACAAGTGGAATGATATATTGATAATTATATATACAATATTGTTATTCTTTCTTGTATAAATGAAAGGACAAAATTTGATGCGACTAAATACACAAATTACATAAACAAAATCTATTAAATTGATATTATATGCATGATCATTTTCATGACTATTTACAATATTTGGGTCAATGAAAACTTGAAATACATGGTTGTTTGTATTCGTTGCGAACTTTTTCAACGAAAACTTCGGGGGAACAGTTTGTGGTATTTCTATCAATATTGACCCTGAAATTAGTTATTTGGTGCATTTTTTTTTTCGTTCATTCATGTGGACCACAGCCTCAGAATTTTCACTAGTACTCCTGGCTTTCTTACTCATTGATACACGCAGATGTGTTGATTCTTCAGACTCTAGTTTGGCTGTGCAAAAGTGTTACTACCGCTTGAAATTAGGATAATGGCATATTTCTTGTCATTCTGCTATTAGTTATATATTTGTCTAGCCGTTGGGAATTGAAACTGCATTTTCTTTATTTTTCTGGTGGGCCAAGTTCTTTATTTTAGGGTGTTTGTCAGGTGAAAACTTACTTTAATACTGAACGCATTGGAATCCGCGACTTTGGAGTCTGACAAAGTGGTACTAGGGCCATAGAAACTTGTTCCGAGATCGGGAGAACCTACTACTTCATTTACTTTTTGGCCGAAGACACCATAACAAAGCCGATAATTGTTGTAGGATCCCTCTTAATGCATTGACAGACGGCAAAGTTTAAGACTGGTCCAAATTCAAAGGAGTTGCAGACGACATTTGAAAGTTTATGAAATTTTAGTTCACAGTGCTTTCCTAATTGCTTTTCTGGAGAGCCAGGAGGGGTGTCCAAAAGTGAACTTGTATTTGAATGGGTTCCTTTTCAAAATAATTATTCATGGATTTCAACACCAACATTCACAGAAATGATTCTTTTATGACACTGTGGAAGATTCAGTAAGGAAATCAATGGCTTGTATGGGTAGGCCACATATTCATTCAGGAAGAGAGTATCAGTGAATGGCTGCTGGTATAGGTGAAAAATTCTATCAGAATTGACTCCCTTCAAGCTAGAAATACAATACATGTACTGATGAACATTGCCTTTCTCCATTATTTTAACCCATTCCAACTTAATGATGCTTTTAGATGCCCCCCTCCCCCGAAAAAAAGCTTTGAAAACATTGTCGAAAATGAAGAAATTGCTTGTAACAAGAAATTTTTCGAATTGTTGTCTGCAACTTCTTTCAATTTGGACCAGTCTAAAATTTCCTCATGTGGTAATGGGTTAATCTTTTAAACAATTCCCACACAGTGACACTTTTGGGCGCCCCAAGAAAAAACAATTGGGAAAATATTGTGTAAGATGAAGAAATTGCTTGTAACAAGCAACTTCTTCATTTTACACAATGTTTTCTACCCAGAATGTTGTAATAATAAAAAATTCATATACTTTAAATTGTCATCATCAACTCCTTTCAATTTGGACCAGTCTAAAATTTTGCCGTCTGGTAAAGGGTTAACCCATTCCAACTCAACGATTCTTTTGGATGCCCCTCAAGAGAAAAAAAATGGAAAAACATTGTGTATAATGAGGAAATTGCTTGTAACAAGCGCTTTCTTCATTTATTACATCACGCCTGGTAATCTCGGGCTCCATCTCTTTTTGGAGAACAGTGCAAAAAGGAGACAATAATACTTCCGATATGGAGCCAAGGACCCTAACAGAAAAGGTAAGTAAAACAGTGCACCTCGCGTACAATTTGATCTCCACTTTACCTATTATACATTTGCCCAAAACGTCCAGAGTTTCATACCACATAGAAATGATTATATTTTCCATTGGTGGTGATAGATTTTAAAAATAATTCCATCTGTGAATAGAAACTTGAATCAAAGTTTGGACATCGGACCTGATCAAACATGAAAATGCGTGTTGAAATCGTTAAAATTCATGTTATCAACAGTTCTGAAAGATTTAAGTTGCGATGACAGTGAAATGAATGATAACGTGTTGATATAAAACAACTTTTCCACAAAGAACTGCGTTTTTCCTACCCCTTTTACGGATTTTCTTAGATGAGAAAGAGACCAGGATGCGGTGCGGGAGACAAGGTACGGAGGGAGAGGCGATGCATATAAAAGAGTACAGTGAATAATTTTCTAGGACTATAACTTTATGAATATTACAGGACACTTTTTCTTTCCCTTTTACACAGTAAGTGTGTCTGTCAGACTCTCTTGAACAGCCATATTTATATCAAAGTCGCAAGAATCGAGTTGAACAACTCACCAATAAATTAATACAGAACCCACGCTTTGAGCTCATTACTTTCAGTCACAACTCTGCTACACAATGGTTTATTTTCTGCTGACTTGTGTTAACTTTGAGATCACACATGAAGTGAAATGACCATTCAAAATCACTCACACAGCACTCCAACCATTCATTCCAAACACTCACACAGACCATTAAAAATGCTCAAATTAGTTCAAAAACATTTAAAACCCTTCCAAAATGAGCAGCATTTCATTCAAATTGATAACAATTTTCCACAATTTTTATTGGCTGCAGTGGGTTTTAAAGCGTCTGATTGGTCCGTGAAGACAAACAAACACAAAAGCAAGTATATTTTAATAAAGGGAGGTAATAAACCTTCATCTATCTATATATACTGCGGCTACTGCCTAATTCCCCTTTCGGGTATGACTGGTCAGTGCGCGTCTGTGCTGGAATATAAACTGTTAGTCATTGGTTAAGGTGTCATATTTAAAAGTATTGTGAATATTAGATTAAGAGATCTGATAAAACATATTCTGGTCATTCAGGACGGCTCACTATCTGAAAATAATCGAGACTCTTTTTGAATGCTGCAATGTCAGGTTGCTGTTTCTGGTAGGCTGTTCCAAAATGTCACTGTGTAGGGAAAGAAAGAATATTTAAGGTAGAAAGCATTCGGGTGGTCCTAGCTGGTCTTTCAAGATAAGCTGGTACGGGCACTGCAACAAAACTATTGACGATTTTATAAAGCATGGTGACTCTGGAAACGTCTCGTCTATTTTGAAGAGTTTGCCAGCCAAGCTCCTTTTGCATGAAAACTATTTTGAACCCATCTTGCTGTTCTACATTGTAGTTTTCCCCTTTATTGATAGAGGTTTTTGTATAAGGGCTCCAAACGGTTGATGCGTATTCTACCTGGGGTCTGACTAATGTTTTGTACGCTGTCTCTCTGGTCTTATTCTTGGTCTGGGTGTTTCTGCGAAGAAAACCTTAGGTTTTATTTGCCTTTGATGTTATATTGTCAATGTGCTTGCTCCATGAAAGATCTCCAGATATTGTAACTCCTAGGTATTTAGCATTGTCCACAGTCTCTAGCAGTTATCCATGTAGCCTGTAACCAAAAGAAATCTTTTTCTTCTTTTTAGTAATATTTAGGAAAATGAATTGCTTGGATTAAACTCCATTTCCCACTTTTTCTCACACTGCATTAACTTGTCTAGATCTTCTTGCATGGTGATACAGTCTTGCTTGTTGTTTGTAACTAAGTGATCGACAGTATCATCTGCAAACAAACGAAATTGGGAGGGGATGGTTTTAGGAAGGTCGTTAATATATAAGAGAAACAGAAGAGGACCAAGCACCGATCCCTGAGGTACTCCAAATGTGACTGGAACTTTGGATGAGCATCCACCTTGTAAGACTACTTTTTGTGTTCTGTCTATAAGAAAACATTTAATCCACAAAAGGGTAGTATTGTTGACTTCATGTTACTGCAATTTATACAAAAGTTTCAAGTGGCTAACTTTATCAAAAGTCTTGTTGAAGTTTAACAAAACTAGATCAGTTTGTTTTCCTTCAGCAAGGTTTCTGGCAAGATGGTCGGTCAGTTGTAGTCGCTTGGTTTCACATGAACACCTTGCTCTGAAATCATGCTGTAAGTCATAAAGAATATTATTTTGTCAAAATGTTTAGTTAGATTTGATGCTACAATATGTTCAAGAGCTTTACACAGTATACATGTTAAGGATATAGGTATGTAATTTGCAGGATCTTCTTTGTTTCCTTTCTTGGACAGTGGAGTCACGTTTGCCTTTGTCCATACCTGGGGGAGGGTGCCTGTGTCAAGGGATTTCTGAAAGAATTTGGACGAAATTAGCGATTTTGGATTACATTCCTTTAATTTCATTCAAAAGTCGCTCCTACCACTCATTCAATTTCATTCCAAAATCATTCCCAAATCATCAAAAAATTGTCAATTTCACGGTATTATGAACTGTAGCAGTGATTTTTTTACCTTTTGACACAATCTAGGATACAGCGCCCTCTAAATATAATGAAAATACTTAAAGCAAATCAATTATGTAAGCATTGAACATTTGGTTGAGAACAGTAATTTCGCCCTCTATTGATTCATTGTGGCATTGATTTGTTGGGGATTGGGGTTTATTACAGGCTATAAGTTTTCAGAAAATCATAGAAAAGAGGTCGCTTTTGACGTTCGAAGGTGGACTGGGGTTACATAATAGTATCGGGTTCTAAAAGAAGTTTTACAGTACACTTTTATATGCATCGCCTCTCCCTCCGAATCTTGTCTCCCGCACCGCATCCTTGTCTCCATCTCATCTAAGAAAATCCGTAGAAGAGGTAGGAAAAACGCAGTTCTTTGTGGTAAAATTATTTTATATCAACACGTTATCATTCATTTCACAGTCATCGCCACTTAAATCTTTCAAAATTGTTGATAACATGTATTTTAACGATTTCACCCATTTTCGTGTTTGATCGGGTCCGATGTCCAAACTTTGATTCAAGTTTCTATTCACAAACGGAATTATTATTGAAATCTATCGCCACCAACAGATAAAATAATAATTACTATGTGGTATGAAACTCTGGACGTTTTGGGCAAATGTATAATAGGTAAAGTGGAGATCAAATTGTACGCGAGGTGCACTGTTTTACTTACCTTTTCTGTTCAGTGTCGGTCCTTGGCTCCATATCGGAAGTATCATTGTCTCCTTTTTGTACTGTTCTCCAAAAAGAGATGGAGCCCGAGATTAGCGGGCGTGTACATTGTTTTCTACCAAGAAAGTTTAAAATTACATACAAACTTCATTGTAGTCAGCAACTCATTTCAATTTTGACCAGTCTTGAATTTTTGTAGTGTGGGAAAGGGTTAACATGAAACATGCACCAAAGATTGTGCTAAAAGCACTACAAGATATAGTCCTCACATCTGACCTAGTTTAGGAATTTTGATTGACTTGATTTGACATTTATCTATTTGATTATGGATTTATTTGCTAGACATGGAAGATTTAGATTATATTGAATTTCTGAAAACATGATTATATTATGTTTATTTTGGCCTGTGGAATGATACAGGCACTCAAAGGCCTATTGTTGTTTGGTTCAGCTCATATATATATAGTTGTCTAGAAATAAACTCAATTTTAATTTCTCAATTAGGGTTTAGTTCGAGAGGAATTTGACTAGAAAGGCAGAGCAATGGTGGAGGGACAGGATTTGGAGGTTCTGAAGGATATACCTGGATATAAAGCTATACTGAGAGCCCTTATCAAGAGTCAAATGCAACATTTGGTATGTAGGGCATTGATAGGAACAGCAGCTTAACCCATTACCAGTCTACAATATTTAACCTTTGTCATGCTGAACCCAGAGTATTCAGGTTCTGGCAGAAGGTACAGACAAAGATCAGCCAAACATAAGTGAATTCTGATCTTGTTCTACACCTCCTGCTCGTACATTTCCTGCCAGAGTTTTTTTTTTCAAAAGAAATATTGATTATAGACCAACAAATACTTCCAACCTTTTGATTTTATTAGGTCACCTGACCAAATGTCATTGTGACCTATTGGGATCGTGTTTCGTCTGTCATTGCCTGTTGTGTGCCGTGCGTCATGTGTTAACTTTTTACATTTTTGACTTCTTCTGAAGAACCTTTGGATGGTTCAACCAGGCTGGAAGTATCCCTATGGGAAGGCGCTCTAGATTTGTACACATCATGGAGTTATCTCCCCTGGAGGCCCCATAAGGGACCAAAAAGGTTACATCTTTAAAAATCTTCTTGTCATGAACTGGCTGTTATATTGAATTCTCATTATTTAGAGTCTTTAGGGCAAGGAAACTGTCAAGAAAAGCCTTGCAGATGGGAGGTGGAGGGGTCATAAGCTTACATAGTAAAAAATATTTTTCTCTGAAACAGAAAGGCCTAGAGCTTTGATATTTGGTATGTAGCATGCACTGGCGGACCTCTGTCAAGATTGTATAAATTATGCCCCCATGATCATAATTAGCCTGTTTCCAGATGTCACCAGTTTATCAATAGTAAATAATGCATATATTGCATAGTGCATAATGAAAACTTTAAAATTCTTCTTCTCCCTAACAGAAACACAAAGAGCTTTGATATTTGGTTTGTATCTTGTTGAATTTTATCTGTTTTTGTGCACTTTGGACTTGGGTGACCATTAAGGCCTTATGGGCCTCTGGTTACAAGCAATTTCTTCATTTTTCCTCAATGTTTTCCAGACTTTTTCTTGAGGGTTGTATTGATAATAGACAATTGTGATACCACTAGAACATTTAAACTGTCAAAGGTAATAAAGTACATGTACTGTCATTGAGGCAGCTTTTCATGGATAACTATGCTAGGTGCATCTCAAGGCAAAAGATTATCTCTTTTGCCCATTACCATTCAACAAAATTTTAGACTGGTCCAAATTGAAAAAAAGGTGTACACAATTTAAACTTGATGAAATTTTAGATTTTTCAACTTTCTTGGTAGAAAACATTGTGCAAAATGAAGAAATTGCTTGTTGCAAGCAATTTTTCATTTTACACAATGTTTTCCAGATTATCTTGCTAGAGGGGCAACAAAAAACATCATTGTGTGGGAATAGGTTAATGAACAATTGCAGTTTTAGATAGAACGTGTGTTTTGAACCATTATATTTTTTACGCCCCTCATGCATAAAGGCCTTGAAAAGCATTGATACAAGCCATTTCTTGATTACCTACAGTGATTTCTACCCCAAAGGACAAAGATTTTCAAATTTTTAGTGGCAACTTCTTTGAAATTCAGACCTTTCCTAAAATTTGTTATCCAGTAATGGGTTAACCCTTAACTTAACCCTTGTCATGCTGAACCCGGGATATTCCTATTTTGGCAGTAGTTATAGACTAAGATCAGCCTGCACATAAGTTGCAGTCTGATCTTAGTCTACAACTCCTGATTGATTCCTTCAACTCCCACTTGTTTATAAAATTATTTTTCAAAATTAATTTTGACCCTTAACCAGTGTTCCCAGTGCTTTCAGGACTTTGATTTTAATGCAAATTCAGAGAAGAAATTTATTCAGCATGACAAGGGTTAACAAACACTTTTGTTTTAGGTGGAACAGCTGGCCACCCATACTGAGGAAGAATGTGTGCTTCTCTCTGCTAGTCTAAGTGACGGGTCACTCAGTCATCTTGGGTCTGACTACGGCAAACAGTTCCTCGATGACTTTGATGATGTTAAGAAACAATTCCTGAGTTTTTGTTTGAAAAGTGAGTCAACTGATTATGTTATACAATGACTTAACCCTTTCCTGTTTCTCGAAATCTTAGACTGGCCCAATTTGAAATATTTTGCAGACAACAATGTAAAGTGAGTGCAATTTGAAACAAAACTATTCTATGTGATAGAAAATAGTGTGATAAATGAAGAAATTGCTTGTATCAAGCAATTTCTTCTTTTATCACAATATTTTCTTAAATATGAAATTGCATGGACATAAAAACCAGTGATTATACAGGAAAGGGTTAAATGGAGGTATTGAAGTTTCTAAGATTTAGAAAAAGATGCCTATCACCAAAAAATAAGTAAGAATGGGCGCTTTATACTTTGGTTATATAGAAAAGGTTCAACAGAATTCCAGGTTATTTTAACCCTTTCCTGTACAATCACTTGTTTCAATGTCCCTGTGATTTTATACTTGAGAAAACATTGTGGGAAAGGAGAAACTGCTTGTAACAAGCAATTTCTTCTTTCTACACAATATTTTCTACCCTACTGAATGGTTATTTTTCAAATTATATCCCTTTTAAATCTTTGTCTGCAAAACCTTTTAATTTTGACAGGTCTACAAAATTTTGAAACAGGAAAGGGTTAAGATATCATGGAATTTGATTGTCAACGCTGCATGACTTCATTTGCATATGACCCAAAGTCAACAGAAGGTAACTAATTGACAAGTAAAACAAACAATGTCCTAAATTATGTCCTACCAAATGATTATTGCAAAACTATGTAAAGTGTCTATATTGGTATTAACGCTAACAGCAGTTTTGGACTGACTTTTACAGAATTGAAAAACGGCTAGCAAACATAACATCAGATGACGTATTGATGATGTTTGTTTGAGCATATTCAAACTGAATACGGGATTCCAACGGTTATAGGCACAGCTTGAATGACCCAATATTCTTCGCAACTGTCTCCGCTTGATCTAAAATAGATTAATATTAGGGAAATACCCTTGTTTATTCAGATAAACGACCTCTGATATTAGCAAAGCTACTTTTCAGAATATTGTATCATAATAGGATATGAGAGGGAATAAGAATAATCAAAATCTGTGACATGAAAAAAACATTGATACCTACCTTTAAACCCTTGAACCTTTAGATACTAATTTTGTGTCAAAATTTGTTTCGAAAATTACAATTAGAAGAATCCTGAATCAAAAGTGACAAACATGTGGTGAAGACTAAGATCAAACTGCCCTTATTTGTAGGCTGATCTGCCAAAACAGGAATATTCAAGGTTCAACATTAAAAGGGTTATTCCATTACCAGACAGCAAATTTTTAGACTGGTCTTGATTGAAAGGAGTTGCAGAAAATAATTTTAAGTTTATGAAATTTTAGATTTTTTCATCTTTCTTGGTAGAAAACATTGTGGCAAATGAAGAAATTGCTCATTGCAAGCACTTAGATCATTTTCCACAATGCTTCCTAATTTTTTTAGAGGGGCTTCAGAAAGCGTCATTGTTTTAAAAAAAATCCTGAGATTTTGTTTGAAAAGTGAGTCCATCTGTTCTATGAAAAATGATTATGAGCTTACATTAGTTCACCAAAGCATCAAAATTCAACCCAGAAGCATTAAGCTTGTTTGCTTATCGACATCTTTGCATTGTGTATTATCTGTTTTGTGTTAACTCGCATCCCTCCATAATTTCTTTATCCCTGTCACATTTTGAAATTTTAGACTGGTCTCAATTGAAAGAAGCTGCACATGACAATTGAAATTGGAATCAGTTTGAAATAATACCATCCTATGTCATAGAAAGTATTGCGGGAAAAGAAGAAATTGCTTGTTACAGGTAATTTCTCCTTTTCTACCAATGTTTTCAAAAGTATATTACAGTATATGCAGAATCCACAGTGTTGCATTCAGGCTGCGCAATTGCGGGAATCCCCCATGTTTTTTATTCACTCACGCTCACAGGGAGTAATGGCGCAACTATATTCTGACTCCTGCAGAATTGATTAACGAAAGGGGGCGATTTTAAAAAAACATGAAAAAGACAAATGATGATTTAAAAACAGATACTTGATGAAAATAGTTCCGATCATTGCCATTTGTAACAATTACAACATGTCGAAATCCAACTTGTTCCGGATTTCGAGTCATGTGTATTTAGTAGAGCATGCGCAGTAAATTCTTTCCGTTTACGGTTAAAGACAATCATGGCTAACTTGACAAAAGGAAATAATTTAAATCAATCTGCATACCACCAAAAGGCACCACCAACTTTTTTATGGGCCTCGATATCTGTGCTATTTCATTGTAATAGACGGACAAGAAGTGCTTATTATATGACTACAACAGATATTGCCATGTAATTGTTGGCCCTACAGGAATAGAGTGGATTAGACTTGAAGGACTTAAAAATAGGTGAAAATGCAACATATTCCTCAAGAGCTTATTTTTCTGCCTCAAATATTCAGTGATACATCTTGTATTGTATTGAAAATTTATTAAATTAGTTGTTAACTTTATATCTTTATGAGAGATTTATCAATGAATCAACATATTGCTTAGAGTTTTAGACCTCCTCTCTTAGCATTTGCCACTCCCCCATTTCATTAATTCAGTAGGGGAGCTCCCCCTCTTGGAAGAAATCCTGGATGCAACACTCAGGCCTCCTAGTGAAACCTTTAAAACCTTTAAAAACCTTTAATTTCAGAGCAAACCTTTAAAACCTTTACATTTCCCCAGAAAACCTTTAAAACACCAAAATAGCCTGTAATTCTCACTCAAAACCTTTATATTTGCTCTGACTGGTTGCCGTGCTAGCTTAAAGCAAGTAATGGATTTTGTTCTGCATTTTCCTACACTGTAAAACAGGAGCTATGTATGATATAAATATGCAGAGAAAATAGGTATACACATTAAATAAGGTATGTATTATATTGCATAATTCAAACAGTATATAACATCAAAAAATGACTTTGGTATGACTGTGGGTTTAATAAAGAAATGAGAACTTCGAAGAAAATAGCCTTTATTCACTCTTTATTTTTTCATATTTTACACTAAAAGGCCTTTATTTTCATACATTGGAGCCTTTATAAAAACCTTTATTTTTGTTTTGGCCTGCTAGGAGGCCTGAACACTGAATCCATGGATGGAATCAAATTTTTGGTCCCAAGGGACAGATCAACATTGACAGAAGAGGAATAGGCCCAAAAATAAATAGTTATCAATTTTAGCTCTGCTGTTTTTGTAGAAAACCCGAGGTGTTGTGATCACCTTGGCGTCGTTCGCAGTGGCGTTGGCGTGACAAACCTTGGTCATATCTCTGTTGTTATTGAAGATATCCTCATGAAACTTGGCAAGTGTATTGACCATAACAAGAGCTATCTTGACTCTCAAGGGAGATTACTCTAAGAGCATTTTTGTAAGAGATATGCCCCTTTTTCGACTTAGAATTTTTGCATTATCCAGCACCTGCAGCTGAGCGTTGGCATCCATGGGCGGTGCTCTTGTTAACCCATTCCCATGCAAAGACACTTTTAAATGCCCCTCAGTATGAAAGCTTTGGAAAACATTGTGGAGAATGAAGAAATAGCTTGTTACAAGCATTTTCTTCATTATCCACAATATTTTCTAACCAAAAAGACAAAGATTTTGAAGATTTCATCAATTTAAATTGTCTTCTGCAAATTCTTTGAATTTGGACTGGTCTAAAATTTTGTCTAAACAGTAACGGGCTAAACAACATCTTATTCAAAGCTACTGAAGCAGTTGAACCATGTATCATCGATGGTCCTATTTCATAACAGCTAAACAAATTTAAATGTAGAAACTTATTGTTATTGCAGCAAAAGTGATAATATAAAAATGATAATTGTTTCCTCCTGACTTAAAGGGCCCAGAGCCTTGATTTTCGGCATTGGGTTAAAGTTTTACATGTAAGTCTCACATCTCTGTTTCTGCTGTTGCTCAGAAAGTTGGCACATACCTTTGTGACCATCATATCATCCTGTAGGCAATGATTCATTAGGCTGATATTCTTGTTTGACTTTGAAATTTTTGGTTTTAAAAGCAACTTTTGTTTATAGATACTTAAAGTAAATTACTAGAACATTGCCGTTTGGTAAAGGGTTAAGACTTGATATGGTGTACCCTTTACTTTGAAAGTATTGGGTACACTGTACCCCTAGATTTTTTTTTAACCCCATTTCAAAACCTAAGGAGTAATGTTTTCCCAATTGCTCATCTTTGGGAGCATCAAAAAGTGTCGTTGTGTGGGAATGGGTTAATCCTTCCCTTTTCAATCCCTGGTTTTTGTGTCCCTGTGATTTGATAATGGAGAAAACATTGTAGAAAAAGGAATAAATTGCTTGTAACAAGCAATTTCTCCTATTTCTACAACATTTTCTACTCCTCTGAATGGTTATTTTCAAATTAAATCCACTTTAAATTTTGTCTGTCAAACCTTTGAATTTGGATATGTCTAAAATTTTGCCGAACATGAAAGGGTTAAACGGAATTTTGACCCTGTTTTGACTTAGAAATTCTTCATTAAAGTTTTACATGTAACTTTGTAATCTCTGTTCCTACTAATGCTATAACTCTGAAATAATGCATTGTGTGAACATGATATCAAACCCTCAATAATTATTCATCAAATATTAATTACTCTGACATCTATTTTAGTGGAGTTTTTAACCATTTTCAACTTAGAATTGTAAGTTCAAGATTGTTCGTTATTGTTAATGGTTAGAAACTTGGAGACATGTGTTCAGTCATGATTTATCATATACTCATTCTGACATTGATTTTGTTCAATTATGCCAAATGTTTAATTAAAATTTTTTTATAATCCAGCACTCAGAACAGTTGAGTCTTGCTGTCTTCTGACATTTCTTGTTTTCTTGGGGGTCAAAAAGTGTTTTTGCGTTTGCAAATGGGTTATGATGTGCTCAAATCTTTGTAATTTGAATCAGATAGGTAAAGATAATGTGGGATCAGAAGAAAATGCTGGTTTGTTTCTCTCAATGTTTTTCTTAGTTTCCTCCTTTAGCCTGTTACATTTCAGGATTGTGTGGTTTTGGGTTAATGGTCCAAATTGGAAGGAATTGCAGATACCAATTTACAGTTGATGAAATCTTAGATTTTTTCACATTCCTGGGTAGAAAAAATGTGGAACAAGAAGAAATAGCATATTACAAGCAATTTCTTGATTTTCCTCAATGTTTTCCTATTGATTTTCTTGAGGGGCGTCAAGAGGCATTATTGTTTGGGAATGGGTTGAGTGAAGTTTTCCACTTTGTATTTGTTTAAAAAAATGAAACAGTTTAGTGATAATAATTGTTTCTTTTTCCAGAACAACTTAAAAGGCCAGTAACTAATACAGAAACAGTTAGAAGCAATGAGGGACCACCCACTAGTTTTACCCAAGCAACCATGTTTACCCAAGCAAGCTCAAATAATAGGAGAAATAGACCCAACCATGTAATGTCAGTTCGCCAGCGGCCTTCCACATCCCCATATAGCAGGTTTAGACCCCATAAACAAACACCAGTGAGATCAAGTTTTTCATCACCAACTTCAACTGTTACAAGTCAAGAGGGGACATCTATGCATGAAGCAGGAAATCAAGGTACTTTTGGTATTAAAGTAGAACAAACAGACATATCAGAGGTCAACAAATGTTTGAGTGTATTTGATAACTCTAACAATACTGGGGACCAGTTGGAAAGTACTAACAGTCTTTCTGAAAATCAAGAAACCGGTTCTCTACTACCAGATAGCAGTTTTACAAATTCTGATCAGGTTAATGTGAAACAGGAACCAGCTATAGATGAAGAGCCAGAATTGGAAATAACTGGAATAGAAATTAACCCCACAGAGCTGAAAGATTGGGCACCAGTTAATGAAGCAAATGCTGGGAACCTTTTTTCTGATGGTAAGTAACATTGTCTTGTATGTTTAATTGTTTATTCCATTACCACACAATCCACTTTACAAAAATACTGTAGTGAAACTTTGATATCCTTTGTTTGAATGGGGTTTAATGCCACTTTTAACCCTTGTCATGCTGAACCCGGAATATTCCGGTTTTGGCAGGAGGTGTAGACTAAGATCAGACTGCACTTATGTGCAGGCTGATCTTAGTCTATACCTCCTGTTTGTACTTTTCCTGCCAGAGTTATTTATGAAGTTGATTTCTAAAAAAATATTGATTTTTGAACAGCAAGTTCTATCAGTGCTTTCAGCCCTTTGATTTAACAGCAATTCAGTAAGGTAATTTATAGAGCATGGCAAGGGTTAAAAGTATTTCAGTCATATCACAGCTAGAGAACCTGACCATGGTTTCCTGGTATTTATCACACCAGCACTACCACTAATCTCCCAAGCCCCCAACTGCTCATCCAACTTACGCTACAATTATCCACCTATTGGTTAGACACAAATGTCGGAAATGTTTTTTACTGCAACCAGGGATCAAACCCTGGACTTCATTATTGAGAGTCTGCTGCGCTATGAACTGCCCTATGGCCGCAGCCAGGAAAACATGGAATATAATGGAGAAATTACTTGTTATGAACAATGTCTAATTTTCTCAGATTTTCCTAACCTCTTTGACACTAATATTTCAATTGAAAAATAACTTGAAAAGTCATCTGCAGTGTCAAAAAATACAGACCAACTAAAAGTATGTCATCGAGATCACATACATAGAGTTTCAGACAATATTTTCAAAATCAAATAGAATTTAAAATATCTTTGTCTTTCTGTATAGAAAATAATGTGGAAATCACATAGAAATTGCTTATTACAAGTGAATACTACATTATCCACATTGTTTTCCTGAACACTTTTAATGAGGGGTGTCTAAAACGGGCTTATATAGTAATGGGTTAAATAGCAGTTACATGCATTTTACGCTAGTCTAAATGAACTTTTGGCCTAAGGACAGAAGAGCTATGGTAAAGGTGATTTTTCCATATGTTCATGTGATTTCCATTGGCTTGTTAACACTCTTAACTATTTCTTGTTAACCCATTCCCATACATTCCCCCTATTTTGATACCCCTTAAGAAAAAGGTTTTGAAAACACAGAAAATTGCTTGGGAAAAGACAGTTTTCATGGATTTTTCTTTATAATTGCACAGAATGTTTGCTTCGTCATGAGGATTGTGCCTTTCATTGACTGGTTTTGGAAAGTTGTTAAGCTCAACAGAAAACAGCCAGAGCGGCTATTTTCATTGTGTTCTGTGTGAATATTTGCGTCCGTCAGTAAACTTTTCTAAACCTGTCATAATTCAAAGATTTTGCAGATGACAACTTAAGTTGATTTTATCAGGAAAAAATAATTCAATAGGATAGAAAAAATTGTGGAAAGAGAAGAAATTTCTTCTTACAAGCAGTTTCTTCTTTTTCCACAATGTTTTCTCAAGTGTAAAAACTCTGGGATTTGATAAACAGGGATTGAACAGGATAAGGTTAAAAATCTTCTCTTCAGAAACTACTGGGAATTCCCTGGAATTATCCAAGAATGACCCTTCATCATAAAAAAATTTGATCAGATTTAAATCTTGCCACAGAATCTTTTACAATGCAGGGAATCACTGATATACATATATAAAAAGGAAAATCCCCCAAACTAGAATAACATGTATAAAAGGGCTCTTTTGTCTTTTCTTAATCTGATAGGCATGGAGCTTTGAAATTTGACATGTAAAGTTTCTTTATGACCCTCCATCAGAATACCTCGAATGAAGTGACTTAGTCACTAAAGATTAAATCCAACAAAGTCCAAAGTCATATTAGTCCAAATCTTTCTGTTGGAAACTGAAACATTTTGGATCAATTGTACATTTACCCTTATTTTCAATGACTCAAATCTATTTACCCATTTGTAAACCAAATTTTAGACTGGTCTAAATTGAAGCAAGTTGCACACAATAATTCAAAGTGTATGAACTCATAGATTTTTCAACTTTCTGGGTAGGAAAAAATGTGGAAAATAAAGAAATTGCTTGTTGGAAGTAATTTCTTCATTTTACACAATGTTTTCCCACTTGTTTTTCTTGAGAGGCTTCAGAAAGAATCACTAAGTGAGAATGGGTTAACCAAGAGTATCTGAATACTAATTTTGCTTGTTTACACCCTTGGATCAAGACTTAACTAATTCCCACACAATCCCATTTTTTAAAGTCATTCAAAAAAAGCTTTGGAAAACATTGTAGACAATGAATGATTGACTGATTTGGGTTAAAGGCATATCTGCCCTCCGAGGAAGAAAAAAAAAATTGTTGAAATAATCTATGGCTTATTTGGTCCCTAAAGCAAAAGCCTTCTTAATATTGACAAACAAAAGGAGGGTAATTGCTAATCTCCAGCATTGACTGTTATATGCACAGGTGCTGATGACTTAACTTCACGGATGTTTTCTTTAATCTTTGTGACCTATCAATTTGTTTAAAAGACTAGCAAAAGTTAGAACGTCATCACTGACATCATAATTTGATGTAAACAAACCTTAAATTGTGGTGGGTCACAATTTGAATTACAGAAATTTCCTTCGTGAATTGTAGGCTGACTGAGTAGAATTATGTTGATCTGCTAATTTCAATTGTCATATTTATTATGCTTTTGGGCCTTGAGTGTGGTTTTCTTATTGATTTTTTTGAGTGTTTTGGGGGGGAGGTATGGTTTTAAATGCCACTTTTCACAGTATTTCAGTCATATGTGGTGGCTGGAACAACTAACTGAGGATTCCTAGTATTTCTCACACCAGTACTACCTCTACATTCTTTCAGAGCCCCTAGCTGCTCATCTCACTAAGGTTTATGATTATCAGCCTATTGGTGAGAGACTGATGTTGGAAAGGATATTTGCCTTAGCCATGAATCCTACCTGGGATCCCTTGACTCGGAGTCCTATGCGCTATTGCATGTAGACAAGAATTGCTTGTAAGAATCAATTTCTTTAATTTCCAGTGTTTTCTACCATAATTTATTTTTTCTTTAGCCCTTGTCATGCTGTGTAAATTACCTTACTGAATTACTGTAAAATTAAAGGGCTGAAAGCACTGATAGAACTTGTTAAATAATCATTTTTTTCTTTTAGAAATCCATTTCATAAACAACTCTGGCAGGAAAAGTACAAGCAAGAGGTGTAGACCAAGATCAGACAGCACTTGACCATGCGCTATTGCATGTAGACTATGAATTGCTTGTTAGAATCAATTTCTTCAATTTCCACATTGTTTTCTACCCTATTTGATTTTTTAGCTCACCTGAGCACAAAGTGTGAGGTGAGCTATTGTGATCGGTTGTTGTCCGTCATCCGTCCGTCCATCAACAATTTCTTTTAAGAACTTCTCCACCTAAACCACCAGGCCAATCAAGATGAAACTTTGCAGGGATGTTCCTTGAGTGAAGTTCTTCAAAAGTTGTTAAAAATATAATTCCGTCAAAAACTCTGGTTGCGCGGCAACTGAAAATGGGAATCTTAAGTAAATCTTTAAAAATCTTTAAAAATCTTCTGCTCCTAAACCAGTAGGCCAATCAAGCTGAAACTTTGCAGGGATGTTCCTTGGGTGAAGTTCTACAAAAAGTTGTTAAAAGAATTTAATTCCTTCAAAAACCCTGGTTGCCGCAGCATTTGAAAATGGGAATCTTAAGTAAATCTTAAAAAAATCTTCTTCTCCTAAACCAGTAGGCCAATCCAGCTGAAACTTTGCAGGGATGTTCCTTGGAAGAAGCTCTTTAAAAGTTTTTAAAAGAATTTCATTCCGTGAAAAACTCTTGTAACCGTGACATATGAAAATTGGAAATTTTAGAAAATCTTTGTTGTCTTTTTTTTTCACAGACTACAAGGCCAAAGGCATTTATATTTTACATAGAACTTAATCATATGGTTCTTTACCAAGTTTTTAAATATTTAATCTCTGGTGTCAAAAATGGCCCTGCCCCTGAGGTCCGAAGTTTGGAAAATGCTTAATTAGAGCAATTTCAAAAGACTTCTCCTCTTAAACTATAAGGTCTAGGATATTCATATTTGGTATGTAGCATAACTAGATAGTTTTGTACTATATCACCAAAAGTTGTCTTCCTCGGGTTAAAAAGGGCCCTGCACTAGGGGTCAAAAATTGGGAAAATGCAAAATTTGAGTATGCTAAAAAAAAAATCTTCATTTTAAGGAGGAGGGCATTTATATTTTGAGTGTAGCATAGCCTGGCTGTTATCTATCAGTTTTGATTAAATTATGCCTGTAGGTTAATAAACACACCTTCCCTGGGTGTCCAAAGTTTGTAATAATGCTCAATTAGACCATGTTCAATTATTTTCCTCCCAATCTACAAAGTCTAAGGCATTCATATTTTGTATATAGCATATCTAGATGGTTCTCTACCATGTTAGCTAAAATCTTAGCCCTGGGATAAAACATGGCACTGCCCCAGAGGTCAAAAATTTTGAAAACATCCAATTAGAGCAACATCAAAAGTCTTCTCCTACTGAAATATAAGGTGATGGGCATACATATTTGGTATGTAGCATGACTAAATAATTTTGTACTATGTAACAGGAAAATATGGTCTTAGGATAAAAAATGTCACTGCTCCTGGGGTCGAAAATTGCGTAAATCGCATTGAAAGAATTCTTCTTCTTAAATATAGGCTCTAGAACATTTACATTAAAAACATAGGATAACATTATTGTTATCTACCATGTTTATATCCTTTGGACAAACATGGCCCTTCCCAAGGCATCCAAAGATATGAAAAACGCTCAATAAGAGCATGTTCAAATATCTTTCACTCCTCATGTATAAGTTGTAATGCATTCATATTTTGATTTATAGTACAACCAGATTCTTCTCTACCAAGGTTGCTAAAATCACACCCATTGAAGTTGCAGGCAGTAATTAGAGTTTGATTGATATCTAAATACAAAGAATTTCAGGTAGAAAACACTGTGAGAAATGGATTAATTGCTTGTCACTCCCTTTCTCACTATGTTTTTTTTCAAACCTGAGGGTGACAAATTCTTTGATAGTTTGGTAATGGATTAAACTATAAAGCCAAAGGAATTCATTCTTTTTGTAAAGCATTACTGGATTGTTTTGTACAAAGCCCAAAATCTTATATTTGTTTTATTTATTTTGCTCAAGTTGTGTCTTTTTTATACTAAAAGTACCATAATTTGCAGGTGCCTCAGGTGAGCGATTTAGGACCATCATGGTGCTCTTGTTTTTAATTTCCAGACAAATCTTAGATTGATTCAAATTGAAAGAAATTGAGGACACATTTCAAAGTGTCTTTAACCCATTCCCACACAGGGCTCTCGGAAACGACAGTACTGTTGTCTGAGACGACAACTTTCCGCATGGGACGACAAAAAATCCTATCAAAGGATTCCGACGGACGACAATTTTTTCAATGACATGCGTCCGACGTTAGCTAGCTGCGATATCGTAGCCCTCTTTCTGATAATCTGCTGGCGAGGGCTACGACACCCCCCTTCTTCGCTCTTTGTTGCAGTGCCCGGAGCGATTCACTCCGGGCACTTTGGGGTCATTTATTTTAAGTTGTGTAAATAGTACAAACACAAGTTTAATACCAAAATTGACCTTAACCATTTATCTATCCATGTAAATAAATGAAAATCTAAAAAATGTCGGATATTTTATGCATTTAAGTCTCAATTTGCTGCACCATCGAAAACTCTAAGTTTTTCGGCCATTTTGAATCAAATGTCAGCCATTTTTTCAATTTGACAGCGAGATCTCTTGAGATCTCGGGTTTCCCGCCAAAATGACAGCAAATGAGAATTTAGGTCACCATATTTGGAACACATAGTATTTTTTGAAAACAGGACAGTTTTGATAGAAAATAGGAAAAGAGTTGTATGAAAGTAATTCAAAAGTTGATTGAATTTGATAGATGAAATAAAGACATTGAAGATTCAGAATCTTTGAACATAAACTTTTATCAATGGTAGGTAAAAACGGATACTATGATTTTTTACGAGTACCTGTTTTGACAACATGACAATAGTAAACAACGTGACGTAATAATAGATCACATGACCAACCAAATGTCATGGCCGCCAAACTTAGGAAATATTTTATAAACTCAAAAGAAACCGGTATTAAACGATTGATACAATTGATATTCTTATTATTTTGATAGAATTTGTCCATTATAATAATGTATGTAATGAATTCATCCATAGAGAGTCGCTTATCACAAAACATACAATATTAGGACTTGCAACAAAGCGGAAAGAAGGTGGGAGTTGTAGCCCCTGCCAGCAGATTATCAGAAAGAGGGCTACGATATCGCAGCTAGACGTTAGCAGTCATTATATCAAAGTGACTCTGTAAAATCATCTGTCATGGTTCAAGGGTCATTAAAATAGTAAGTAGATTATTGGAAGATGTTAATTTATTATCCTAACATACAACACAATCATTGATAACACCCAACTTGATAGAACATTACCACTTAGCGGTGACCGGTCATGCATAGACGATCGTAAGTGACAGGTGTTAGAAACCTGTGTAATTTGGGTAAAATTATTTTACTAGCACCCTTATCTCACTGAAATCAAATTATTATTGAAAAATTTAGTGAAAAAGTAACCAAAACTTAATAAAGAAGTCAACTTATATTGCAAAGTTAAATTGTCATGGGTTTTCGAGGGTACAACAGGCAATTCAATTGAAAATGAAAATCATTAGATTAACTTTTTTTGGCTCTTAGAATTCTAGAGCTGAGCATGAATCATAAATTTACTGTCATTTTTTAGTTTAAAAAATTGTCAATTTGACTGTCAATATATGCCTTTATTTTGTTCAAATTTCAACAAGAAATTTAACCCTTATCAAGCTGAATAAAGATTGTTGCAAATTTTCATCAAAATCAAAGTGGTAAAAGAAGGGATTAACTTATTGTGAGTCAGTATTTATTTTGAAAATACAATTTTTAAAATGGTTGAATTTAAGAAAGAAAATTAGGTGGTAAAGACTAAGATCAGACTGCACATCTTTGTCTTTACTTCATGCTAAAGGAGGAATATTACATTTTTAGTGACAAGGGTTAACTTAATTACCATGTGTGCTTAGAAAAAAAAGAAAAGAAAAATTACACATGTTGGATAATTCTATCATTTGGTCTATTTTTACATTAATTCTTTACATTCTTAATTAGATTTACAAATAATCCTAATTAAGAGAACTTGCTGTTGATCAAATGAACATGATCAGACATGTAAACAACATTATATGGGCTTGAAAATATAATAATTCTTAAAACCAAATTGAATCTCCCTTTTCCACACTATTTTCAACAAAGAAAGTGCTCTAAAAATGATTTTGTGGAAATGGCATTTAGTATGAAAATCCTGCATGATCAGGCTGGAATCAAAATTTCTGCTTGGAATCCAACTTTTTCCTAGATTGGATTCCTGGAATCCTACTTTCAAACTCCTAGTGAGAGCCCTGCCACAGAATCATGCTTTTTGATGCCCCTCAAGAAAAACAATTAAGAAAATATTGTGGAAAATGAAGAAATTGCATGTAACAAGCAGTTTCTTCAATATCCACAATGTTTTCTACCCAGAAAGTTAAATAAATCTACATTTTTGCTTTGAGATTTTTTTTTCAATAAGTTTCAATGAGATTTCTGGCAGGAAAATGAGAGAATCTCTCAAAATAATCCCTGGTGTGGTAACATGTTAACCCTTGTCATGCTGGACCCGGAATATTCTGGTTTTGGCAGGAGGTGTAGACCAAGATCAGCCTGCACATAAGTGCAGTCTGATTTTGGTCTTAATCTCTTGCTTCTAGTTTCCCTTCCAGAGTTATTTATGAAATGGATTTCTAAAAGAAATAATGATTATTGAACAACAGGTTCTATCATTACTCTCAGCCCTTATACAGCAATCCAGTAATGTAATTTATACAGCATGACAAGGGTTAATTAGTCCTTAATGAGTTCTTATTAGATCTTAACCCATTTCATGCTTAAACCTAAATATTCTGGTTTTGGCAGTCTGATCTTGGTCTACACCTCCTGCTTGTACCTTTCCTGCCAGAGTTGTTTATGAAATTGATTTCTAAAGGAAATGTTGATTTTTAACAACAAATTCTATCAGTGGTTTCAGCCCTTTGATTTTGAAGCAATGCAGCAAGATATTTCATACAGCATCACAAGGGTTAATGATGGTAAAAATTGCAGGAAAATGAGAGAATCTCTCAAAATTATCCCTGGTGTGGTAACATGTTAACCCTTGTCATGCTGAACCTGGAATATTCTGTTTTGGCAGGAGATGGTTCACTTGTGAGTCGGTTATGGATTTACATGGAACATAATTAGGAAATGTTTCAAAATCTTTTCCTTTCAAAAGTATGAAGTCTCCAAGTTTCAAGGCTGTATGTAATTTCCCAAGGTTCGCTTCAAAATTCTTTAAAATATTGTTATAGCTTAACCCATTCCCACATAACAAAATTTTAGACTGGTCCATATTCGAAGAAGTTGCAGACGACAATTTAATTTGATGGAATCCTTAAATTTTTTGTATTTTGGGGCGAAAACTTTGTGGATAATGAAGAAATTGCATTTTCCACAATTGTCTCCGAAGTTTTCATATTTAGGGGTGTTTGGAAATGTCACTGTGTGGGAATGGGTTAAAATTTAGTCCTAAAGTTGTTGAGGAATCCTGTGCTTTGAATAGATAAATAGGTACAGTATTAACTCTAATAATTGCTCATATTCTAATAAACACCCACCCTTAAAGATACTCAAAAAATTTGTCTATCTTTTGCCTATTTTCAACAGCAATAGGTGATTTTAATTAACGATTACCCCTTCTATGACCAAAAATCAACTCTGCTAATCATTTGATGAATTTGGATGAAATGTAATAATAATTGAAGCCACCGTCATAGCCCAGTCCGTAGAGCATCAGATTCTTAATCTTCTATCATGGGATGTCATGGGTTTGTTCCCCAAAGGCGGCATATATTCTTTCCCACATTTGTTTTTCACCAATGGGTGGAAAATCAAACCTAATTGGGATAGCAGTTCGAGGCTAGGAAAGGATGAAGTGGTAGAACTGGTGTGAGAAATACCAGGAATCCAATGCTAGGTGCATCTTTGAAAATCTTATACCAAATCATAAGGCCTAGAGCTTTTATATTTGGTATAAATCATCATCTCTTTACCCTCTACCAAAAACGTTAAAGAATTACTGTACTCTGAAAATAAGCCCGCTTCTGTGTGATTCCTGATTTTACATATGAATAAAAAAGGAAATTTTAGAAAATTCTCTCCCAGACCGTAAGGCCTAGAGCTTTTATTTGGTATGTATCAATTCCTATTGAACCTCTACCAAAATACTTCAAAGAAATATCATGCTCTGGAAGTTAGCGATATATGGTAGCATCTTCAATATACCTTTTATTAAAGGGGAAAATCTTTAAAATTCTTTTCTCCAAAACAATTAACTATAGGGCTTTGATATTTTGTATATATCATAAAGCCTTGAGCCATCATACTCAGGGGACCATCGTGGTCCTCTTGTTTATATTTCAAAAAACAAATTTTTTCCGTGTCATCAGGACACACTTGTTTTCGTTTTCTCATGGTTATTCCAACTTTGCTATGGAGTTCTGAATGCCTCTGTGTCTGCAGGCATGAAACTATTATAATCTCCTGTCTCACTTAAATTTTGAAAGATTTAACCCATTCCCACTCAGTGATGCTTTTGGACGCCACTCAACTATTTTGAAAACATATAGCATCAAGCAAATACTTCATTTTCCACAATGTTTTCTACCAAGAAAGTTGATAAAAATTTTCATTAACTTTAGATTGTCGTCTTCAACTTCTTTCGATGGCCCTATACAAAAAAAAAAATTATTTTAGGTGGAAAAGCATAGAGATCGACTAACAAAGTTGTATGCAAATATTAACTTTTTTTTGGTCTAGGAAATTCTTGCCTTGGTAACAAGTAAAAGATAATAAAATGATTGGTAAGAAATTCTATGAAATTAGGATAGATTCAAGTATTAAAAGCAAGTAACATGTTATTCCAAGGCTAAGAATGATCAAAGTCAACTATTCCTTTACTTTGGACCTGTTTTAGTTAGAGGAAAGGAGATATAAAGGTCTATAAAGTTTGAGATTTTTCACACTTAATTACATTCCGTAATAATTAATTAAATAGTATTCTAGCATTGCACATGAATACAGCCTTATAAACATGATACAGCGTGGTTGAATCTACAACAATCGCACCTTGGGGCATTGTTTACATTTATTGTATTTAAAATACCCGATAAAGCTATCCATGGATGGCAGAAAAATCGAAGAACTGCTCTGTTTTTCTGTTGTTTTCCATTGGGATAGAAAGTTGCCAAGATTCCCAGTAGCGTCCAAATTACACCAAACAAGACCAGATAGATTATATAAATACTAAGTATACCGTAATTTGTCCATATATTCGGACACAATTAAATAATTATTTTTTTTCATGTCCGAATACATAGATAATTACTCAAGCCAGTGTCCGAATTTATAGATAAATCGTCGTTCGGCCGGGAACAACCATTGCCGATTTTCATTAGACACAAACTGTTTTGCTTAGACACTGAATTCATTTCAACAGTAAATAAACTTGATATGTGTTACGCATTACGTTCGTAAATTTATTCATTATTATTTTATTTTTTCAGATTGTTTCAAGATACCGGCGAAGACGACGTGAATTAAATGATCATTCACTGATTAAAAACCTTAATAAACCATTTACTTTTCTAAACTGTTGTTTTTCTTCGTTTTAACGATTGATAGAATTCCACATATCACCATAAGAATACGACAAGATCGTAACTGCAGCATGTTCAGGCAAAATTGTTACGACGTTTCTGTAGTCAAAATCCGATTTTGAGAGGATGGTAAATTCTTTTTCTGTCATTTATACACAATCATCGTCGGTTGAATTGAAAAAAAATGGGTTATTAATATGGAGAGCTAAACAAAATCTTCGCATTTTAATTGTTCATGTATTAAAGTCACCAAGAGATAAGAAGTAATTTGTCAGAATAAAATCACGGCATCGGTCAATTACGACAGTTTTTCTCTGATCTGCTTCACATAAATCATCGCGTAATATTCCCCGCAAATTTAAAGTAAATGCGGTGGCCTACCTGTGAGAAAAAATCCTTTTTTTTTTTAATTATATCCGTAATGTTTGAAGAGTATTCAGACAGTCGATTAAACCATGTAAACTTTCGGCATAATGAGAAGGGTAAAAATTCGGTCACAAAGAATTCTCACGGGGTACGCGTCTGGCACGTGCCTACTCCGGAAACTCTCCCAAATATAGCTGGACATCTGGCGGCGGCGCCTTTGATCACCTTTCCTCCCTCGTAGTAAAATAAACTGTACCCGAAAACCTTTACTTTACATTTGTCGAACGAGACGTCTTACGTGTGTTTTATTGAACAGTATGAGATTAAATTTTCGGATTATTAAAAGAAGCGGGGATAAAAAAAGGTATTTTTTTTCAATCTACCAATATTATATATCGGATGAGAAGTTGATTTTTTTGGGACAAATTAACAAGTAAAATTCTCGCATTTTCCGTATTTAGGGAAAACGTCGTAGCTACGACTGATTCTTCTCAAAGCATATCGTTGAATTTTTTTTTCTTGATTTGATACGGCCGATGACAATACCCTCGATGAGCTCCGGATACGAGGAAAGTGTAGTAAAATCGAAAGTAGGTTCAGGTCAATTTGACTAATTTCATAGGGTCGCACATGTTAATCGTAGCCATCCTTTTAGAGCATGTCCTGTCGGGGATATAAAATTAGGAAATCAGAGAGAGAAACCAAGCGTGATATTTTAATTGCATCACCTTCACGGTTCGTGGCTTAAGCATATCGAGGTGCGTGCCTATTCTCGGTCACTGTTATAAACAATATACACCTGTTGACACTTAACCCAGACAGTTTGGAGATACTGATCGCCAAGATTCCAAATTACCGATAATGGATGCGGTATTTGTTAACCTGATATTTTATGTTCGTTAATTCGGTGTCCGAATTTATAGATAAATTCCAGACACCATTTGTCCGAAATTAGAGGCACAAAATTAATTATTTCATGAAATAATTAATGGTGTCCGAATTCTTGGAGTGTCCGAATATATGGACAAATTACGGTACATGAATAAGTTACTGATCTAATATGTTTCCATGTAAAGGAAAATGTTTACATGAGAAAATGGTATTCAAAATAAACTTACGCCAGTAAATTTTGGTACCATTGGACATTCAGTAACTATGTCCTTCAACAGTTATCATTACCTTTACATTGCTTCGACATTTCAAGATAAAATTATAACGGCATTGCTTATTTAATCCTATCACCATAAGGGTTTATGAAAAAGTGACAATTAATTACCACACATTATTCCTGTAACTAATTTTGCTTTGGTTGACCAAATCAGCTTTGTTTCTGTATTTATCGACTGACAGTAGGAATTTGTTTTCATAAATAAACAGAAGTGTAATCAAGGGAACTAATCATCTGCACTTCATATTTCTATAGGACATCAGTGTTTGTTTCCCATGGATAAGTAAAAGCTTGAAATAGAATTGAAATAATAAATTCTTATCCTTCATGGATCAGTTATTGAGCCTTATAACTCAGCGTGGTTAAATTTTCAATAGCCAACGATAAGAATATTTTATTCTTTGAATAATAAAAGCCACTTTCTTATGATTTGCCCTTACTGCCTCAATTATTTTCATTCCTTGAACTGAAAATTTCATATAACCTACATTAGGAATATTTCCATGATAGTGTTTTTCTGTAACCTTGCCTACTTAGAAAAGGCAGTCCAAACTGGCAACAAGAAATTAATGTAATCAAAATTAACTGGTATTAATGCAGACGTTTTGCTGGGGCTAAGGAAAGTAAAACAAGAATTTAAATTCAATACAGAATGAAGATAAAGAATTTGGGAATATTCGGTGCAGAATGAAGATAAAGATTTCTGGAATATAATAAATAGGATAACTAACGGCAATTGGTTATTTTTGATAAGAACAGTCTCTTACTTTGTGCTATTGAACTTGACCTACAGACTCATTTTCGAGGTCTTCTAACATACATGTATTATCTTTGTATTGTTCATATTGATTTTTCTCTCTCATTCCATTGATTCTTCACACACTAGCCTAAGTTTGGATTTCTTTAGTCTTTAAGGAAAGGAAAGGACTGAAAAGTCAAAGGACTGAAATCACTGGAAGCACTAGTTGTAGGTCAATATTTTATTGAAAACTGATTTTATAAACAATTTCAGCATGCCCAATGGGTGTTCATTTTGGGGGTACATGTACCCCTTAAGTTTTGAAATGTGGGTACAACAAAAAATCTGGGGATAGAGTGTACCCTTTACTTTCAGAGTTAAGAGTGCACCATATGAATCTGAACCCTTTACCAAATGACAATGTTCTTGTTATATGATTTGGTAATAATCAGTAAATTAGTGTCACACGTCATGTGCAAGTGTCAATTAAATTTAGAGCGAAGGATAGCAAACTGTTTTTCAAAAGCCGACTTGACAATTCACTTTCTCTTAATTATTGGATTTTGAAGGGGTTGAATGGGATATGAGAGCGATGGCTAAACAACTCTAACAAGTTAATTATGAGGATGGGGAATGGCATTTTGGAGCAGGCCATACCAGGCATGTTAGCTCATTGTTAGCTCAAACTCTGGTTTTAAAACGATTCTGTTACAGAAAATATCAAATGGCCTTATAACTGTCCAAAAGTCTCCATTTGTGGAGAAATAGATTAGGTTTTGCTACAACATTTTACAGACGGCAAATAACGTAGCTAAACAAAACTACAACATCAAATAAAGGGCTCCGTTTTGTCTTACCCAACTTACATGTACAACATAACTCACAAGAGAAACTTATTTCAAAATCAAATTCTTTAGTATGAAATCGTGTCAGTTTCATGCCAAAAATACGTAAATATCTTGCATTTTGTTTGAAAAATAGCGCAGCTTTGGACTTATTTCAAAACAAACTGGTGAGGCCATCAGGATCTGCATTATATGGACTTTTCCAACTGCTGGTTCCCCAATTCTCTATATAGATGAAAACAGACCAGAAAGAAGCCATGGTTCCTGTCGCATTTAAGGGAAATCACCCGATCTGATTTTGTTCTACTTTGCTTGCATTTTTTTTTGTTTTTAGGAAAAAATAAGCATGTAGAGTTTCTAGTTTTAATTGCTAATAATTTCAAATGGTCACACACGTAATGGCATATTTGTTTCTACGTTCATTTATTTTTCTGCACGTTCATGCACGTCTTGGTGTAAGATTTGTACGTGAACCGACGTAACTGTACGTGAATTACATACTGCAGTACTTGAATAGGCACCCTGAATTTTGGTTTTAAAGGGACAAGCAGGAGGTGTATTCTGAGATCAGACTGCACATATGTGCAGTCTGATCTTTGTCTATACCTCCTGCCCAAACAGGAATATTCCGGGCTCAGCATGACCAGGGTTAACTTTTGTTTGTGTAACTACTTCTACGATTTTGATGAAGCCATTGAAAAACTTGTTTTCTCCTGTTTAAACCATTCACAGACAACAAAATTTTAGACTGGCCAAAATTGAAAGGAGTTGCAGACGACAATTTTAGGTATGTGAAATCTGAGATTCTTTAACTTTCTTGGTAGAAGATATTGTGAAAATGAAGAAATTGCTTGCAACAAGCAAATTCTTCATTTTAAACAGTAATTTCTAGATTGTTTTTCTTGAGGAGCATCAAAAAGTGTTATTGTGTGGGAATAGGTAAATTGGTATATTCAAATCGTCATACTTTTCATTATACACCCATCTGACGATAGGTTTTCACCTGACACCAAATACTTTGACCTCCAATAAATCAGCCTTGACTTTTGCCAACTACAAAAAAAAAGAAAAACTCTAACCAAAATTTTAAGCTTGTTCACTTTTTCTTAATGATTTTTCTCGGACCATAGTAGCTCATATAAACACTCATTTGGTGATATGCTTTCACCTCATATTCAGTACCTTGACCCTGTGATTCACCAACATTTCAAGAAACTAAAACAAAAACTTCAACCTTGCTTCTATTTACCAAGGCTCTCCATAATTCAAATATAACTTGTCGCCTTGGCTCTGACCTTTGACTTATTTACTAATATTTTCATTCTCATTTAACCTTGAATGATCATATTTCCTGTATACTTTCAACAGGTGGGAGACTTCCACTTTGTAGTGACCTTGACCTTTGACATACTTAAACGAGATTGTGTTTTTTTTAACCTATCTGGTATCTTTTATGAACATATCCACCGCAGAACTTTGAGGTTTTGGGCTTTCACTTAGTGACTCAGTTCACTGGGTCTTTGACCAACTGAAAAGAAGTTATATTTATATGTCCGAGATATTTCATGATTTTATCTCATACAGGACTTCATAAGTTGACTGACCTTTACTTAGTGACCTTCTTCTAGATCTAGATGATTAATTAAACATTTTTTTGACAAGCAGGTTTTGGTGCAATCTATGTTTTCCATAGCAACTCTATTTTATGAGAACTGAAAGTTATATATGGTAGACCAAATATATGGTAAAATAAAGGGAATAAGTGCATTTGAGAATGGTTTTAAGACCTTGATTTAGATTTCAACTAATTCTTTTGAATATTTTCAAAAAAGAGATAAGGGACTATTTATGAAAGTGTTTAAGAACATATGCAGCTTTTTAAAATTTGTAAACAATCATTCTAAAGTAATGCATAGCAGTACTAAGTCCCCTACTGGCTTGATGTATATCTTTTTAGAGAGATATCTTTTTTGGTGATAAAGGAGCTCCTTCAAAATCTTGCTGCTGTATCTGACTTTAGGTGCAATACTTTTAAAAAACAACCAAACAGGTATCTCTCTTTGTTGTTAATTAAATTATACTTCATAAAGAGTGCAAAGAAAAAAAATGAAGTTATGCATGACATTTCAAGAGTGTAGCCAATTTCAGAATAAAGCATTTATTGTGAGGGAAACCTTGTTGTAATTTTACAGTAAATTTCTATGCGCAGCATGTGTCTTTCTCAAAAACTAATGGATTGGAACAAAACTCCAACTTTGTATGTAGCTCATTAATGTGGACGCACCAAAAATCAGCTTAATACCTGCAAGCATATAGAAAAAGTCTGGAAAATTGAATTACTGAAGTGACGGACTGATTGACAGACGGATGGATGGACAAACGAATGGAGTGCAAACCTATAGTCCCCTTTGGCGTTGCCAGTAGAGGAATAATTAAATGAGGTTGTGTTTTAATTGGTATTGATATGTTAGTATAAAAACATGTAATCTGAGTAGTTCAGGGCTCGCAAATTACCACCAGCAAATAAGCAAAATGCAAGTGGGAGTTTGATTTTGCTAGTAGATTTTATCAGTACAATAGAATCTTAATAATCACAACGCCAATTTGTCAATGATTTTGTCTCAATTAACCAGAAGGTGCTAATAAAAGGAGCTGTTGGTATTTATTCTTTAAATTTAATAGTTTTTACAAATTGTGAGTCACAATTAAGCAATGCATTGCTATTATCAGGGTTGCGATTAAGAGGATTTCATTATCCTATCAATTTTTGCCAGTTGCATTTAATGGACCTTTAGGTATTTATAAATGATATCTGGTTTTTGAGAACTTTTGACAAAGTTTCTAATGACTGAGTGATGCATTGAACATATTGAATGTACGTGGTGAATAAACGGAAATTTATGCAGCGAAACTTGAAACGAACAGGGTGCTAATCAAAAATGTAACATGCTAGTGGGTTTAGATTCTTTGCTACTAGAAAAATATTGCCAGTAGTTTACCCAATCCCACGCAATGACACCTTTTTATGGCCCTGGTAGAAAATTGTTTCAGAAAAAATTATGGAAAAGGAAGAAATAGCTACAAGCAATTTCTTCATTTTTGACATTATTTTCTAGCCAAGAAGTCAAAGAATTTTGAAATCAAGCTGGTAATTATTGTTGTCTGAACTTTCTTGCGATTTGGAATGTTTAAGATTTTTGTTGTGTTGGAATGGGTTAAAAAAGTTAATTGCAAGCCTTTAAGTTGTTCTTATTCTATCCCAAACCCTTCCCGCACAATTTCTCTTTAAGCACTTTAAAAAAAAAAGATTTGGAAAACATTGTGTTAATTAAAAAAAAAAAAAATGTAATAAGCAATTTCCTCATTTCCCACAGTGCCTTTTACAAAGTTGTTCAAAATTCTATCAACCAAAAATTATTGTTTGTAACTTTGTCTTTTGGGGCAGAAAACATTATGGATAATGAAGCAATTTCTTCATTTGCCACAATGTTTTCCATAGCTTTCATATTGAGGGGTGTTTAAAAGCGTCACTGTGTGGGAACAGATTAGGAGTTTATGAGAGTAGCTAATTAACCCATTACCAGATAGCAAAACTTTAGACTAGCCCAAATTCAAAGAAGTTGCAGATGACAATTTAAAGTTAATGAAATTTTGGATTTTTTCAACTTTCTGAGTAGAAAACATTGTGGACAAGCAATTTCTTCATTTTTCACATTGATTACAAAAGCTTTTTCTCCTTGGGTGGCGTCTAAAGGCTTCACTGAATGGGAATGGCTTAAGGGTTGCTTGATTATGAGATCATAAGGACAAAATTAAGATGTTACATTTTTAGCTCACCTGAGCCTGAAGAGCTCATGGTGAGGTATTTTGATCATCCTCTTTCTGTTGTGCGTAGTGTGTCAACAATCTTAAAATGACATCTCCTCCCAATCCACAGGGTAGATTTCACTCGAATTTGGCAGGAATCTTCCTTGGGTGGTGCCCTTTTAAAAGTGCTAAAAGAATTTAAATCCATTAAAAATTATGGTTGCCATGGCAACAAAACTGAAATTTTAATGAAAACTTTCAAAATCATCTCCTCCCGCCTTGATATTTGGCATGAAGCATCAGTACAATGAACTCTTTCAGAATTGCTAAAATCATCACCCTCGGGTCCCCAGGGGCGGAGCCCCAGGGGGATGGGGCTTATATAGAAATAAAGAAGGATTTTTTAAACGACATCTCCACCCAAATTGCTTGGCTGATTCTAACCAAATTTGTCAGGAATGTTTCTTTGGTGGTGCCCTCTAAGATTTGCTAAAAGAATTTAAATCTTAAAAACTCTGGTTGCCATGGCAACAAAACTGAATTTTTTATGAAAACTTTAAAAGATATCTCCTCCTGACCCAGAAGCCTTGATATTCAGCATGAAGCATCAGTACAATGAAATCTTTCAGAATTGCTAAAATCATCACCCTCATGTACCCAGGGGCCGAGCCCCGGGGGGTGGGGGGTGGGGGGTAGTGGGACTTATATAGAAATAAAGAAGCAATGATGTGCTCAGACCCAAATTTTTAGGGGCCACAGGTGTCCCCCTACCTTGATTTCAGGGGGACCCTTGAAAATTCCGGGGTACACAATAATAACATTATTCATTACCCACCAGACTAGTAACAATGGGAATTTAACAAGCCAAGATTTTTGGAAAGTCCGATCGTTTTTAGCTCTACTGGCCGAAGGCCACAAGAGCTATATCGATCGCTTTTTTGCGCCTATGAGTCAGTGCGTCCGTCCGTCCGTCAAACTTTTCCTTGTTTATGCGATAGAGTCCACAGTTTTCATCGGATTCCCTTCAAACTTTCACAGAATGATTGTACCATCATAAGGATCGTTCCTTTCGAAATTGTGTATGATTCGTCAAGAAACACGGGAAAAGGGGCCTTATGAAAATTAAATTAAAAATTCAATTAAAAATCCTCGTTTACATGATAAAGTCCACAGTTTTCATCGGATTGTCTTCAAATTTTCTCAGAATGATTGTACCATCATAAGGATCATTCCTTTCGAAAATGGGTATGATCCGTTAAGAAACACAGGAAAAGGGGCCTAATTAAAACTTAATTAAAAAATCCTCGTTTACGCGATAAAGTCCACAGTTTTCATCGGATTCTCTTCAAACTTTCACAGAATGATTGTACCATCATAAGGATCGTTCCTTTCGAAAATTGGTATGATCCGTCAAGAAACACGGGAAAAGGGGCCTTATGAAAATTCAATTAAAAATTCAATTCAAAATCCTTGTTTACGCGATAAGAGTCCACAGTTTTCATTTGATTCTCTTCAAACTTTCTCAGAATGATTGTACCATCATAAGGATTGTTCCTTTCGAAAATGGGTATAATCCGTCAAGAAACATGGGAAAAGGGGCCTTATGAAAATTTAATGAAAAAATCCTCGTTAACACTCTAGAGTCCAGAGTTAACATCAGATTCAATTCATACTTTCACAGAATTATTGTACCAACATAAGGATCGTTCCTTTCGAAATTGGGTCAGATCCGTCAAGAAACATGGGAAAAGGGGCCTTATTAAAACTTAATTAAAAAATCCTCGTTTACACAATAGAGTCCATAGTTTTCATCGGATTCTCTTCAAACTCTCACAGAATGATTGTACCATCATAAGGATTGTTCCTTTCGAAATTGGGTATGTTCCGTCAAGAAACATGAGAAAAGGGGCCTTATGAAAATTCAATTAAAAATTCAATTCAAAATCCTCGTTTACGCGATAGAGTCCACAGTTTTCATTGGATTCTCTTCAAAATTTCTCAGAATGATTGTACCATCATAAGGATCGTTCCTTTCGAAAATGGGTCTGATCTGTCAAGAAACACAGGAAAAGGGGCCTTATGAAAATTTAATTAAAAAATCCTCGTTAACAATCTAGAGTCCACAGTTTTCATCAGATTGTATTTAAACTTTCACAGAATGATTGTACCATCATAAGGATTATTCCTTTGGGAATTTGGTGAGATCCATCAGGAAACACGGGAAAAGGGGCCTTATGAAAATTTGATCAAAAATCCACTTAACACTTTGGAGTCAACAGTTTTCATCGGATTCCCTTCAAACTTTCTCAGAATAATTGTACTATCATAAGGATTGATTCTTTCGAAATTTGGTATGATCCGTCAAGAAACACAGGAAAAAGGGGCCTTATGAAAATTTCAATGAAAAATTCTCATTAATAATCTTGAGCCAACAATTTTCAACGGATTCTCTTCAAACTTTCACAGAATGATTGTACCATCATAAGGATTGTTCCTTTTGGAATTGGATATGATTCCTCAAGAAACATAGGAAAAGGGGCCTTATTAAAATTTAATTCAAAGATCTTTGTTAACACTCTAGAGCCCACAGTTTTCATCTGATTGACTTCAAACTTTCACAGAATGATTGTACCATCATAAGAATGGTTCCTTTCAAAATTTGGTATGATCAGTCATGGACCACGGGAAAAAGGGGCCCCATAATAACTGGATTGAAGAAGTCCTCGTAAACACAATAGAGTCCATAGTTTTCAACAAATTCTCTTCAAACATTCCCAGAATGATTATTACACTAAATGGATTGTTCCTTTCGGAAGTAGGTTTGATCCATCAAGTTTCATGGGAAAAGGGGCCCTATGAAAATTTAATAAAAAAATCTTAGTTAACACATAATGGCCCTAGATTTCACCTGATTGACTTCAAACTTTCACATAATGATTGTACCATCATAAGGATTGTTACTTTCAAATTGGGTCTGATCCATTGAGAAACATAGGAAAAGGGGCCTTAGGAAAATTCAATTAAAAAAATCTTAATGCTTGTAAGTCCACAGATGAGATGGGGTTGTCTTTATACTCACACAGAATAAATATACTTTTGTAAGAAGAGTTCCCTTTGGAATTGGTTCAGATCCATCAAGTAACATGGGAAAAGGGGCTATATGAAAATTCAATTAATAAAACCCTGTTAACACAATGAAGCCCACAGATTTGATTAGATTTTGTTGAAACTTTCACAGAATGATTGGAAGGTCATAACTATCATTCTTTTCATAACAGGGTTTGAACTGTCAAGACACAGGAAAAGGGGCCTTATGAAAATTTTGTTTATAAATCCTTGTTACCAAGTCCAGAGCTTTCATCGGATTTTCTTCAAACATTCACAGAATAATTGTACAATAATAATGATTGTTGATGTTTGCACTTGATCCGTCAAGTATCACAGGAAAAGGAGCATTATGAAATTTTATTTTAAAATCATTGTACCACAATAAAGTCAATAGTTTTCATCAGATTCTGTTAAAACTTTCACAGAATGATTATTCCATCATGAGGATTCTTTCTTTTCAAATTAGGCGTGACCTGTCTAGTATCATGGGAAAAGGGGCCTTTCGAGAATTTTATCTATAATCCTTGTAACCAAGTCCAGAGCTTTCATTGGATTTAATTCAAACCTTCACAGAATCATTGTACAATAATCACGATTGTTGATGCTGACATGAGACCTGATCCTTCAAGTATCACAGGAAAAGGAGCCTTATGAAAATTTTATTTTAAAATTTTTACACCAAGATAAAGTCTGCAGTTTTCATCAAATTCTGTTCAAACTTTTACAAGGGGCCTTATGAAAATTTTGTTACAAAAATTCTTGACACAATTCAGTCCACTGTTTTCATTGATTCTCTTTAACTTTTAAAGAATGATTGTACCTTCATTAGAATTGTTCCTTTTGAAATTTGGTTTGTTCTGTAAAGTATCATGAGAAAAGGGGCCCTCTGAAGATTTCACTCTAAACTCATCAACACAATAAATTCCACAGATTAAACAGATTGATTGTACCATCATTCCAATTGTTGATTTTGACTGTGGATCTGACTATGGCAAGTATCACATAAAAAGGAGCCTTATGAAAAACTCTCTTAAATATTCTGGTTAATGCAATGATGTCCCTTGATTTCACCGGATTCACTTCAAAATTTCACAGAATTATTGTACAAATACTTAAATGGTTCTTTTCAGAACTGGGTACAATCCATCAAGTATCATGTAAAAAGGGGCCATATGATTTTTTTTTTTAAATATTCTAGTAAACATAATGAATTCCAAATATTTCATCAGATTCACATTTAATTTTCACAGAATGTTAAAACCAACAGTAAAATATCATGGGAAAAGGGGCCTTATGAGAACTTGAATTTAATATCTTTGTGAATACAATACAGTCCACAGTTCTAATCGGATTCTCTTCAAAGATGCATGGAATAATTGTGGCATTCGAAACACAGGAAAAGGGGCCTTACAGATTATCATTCAAAACATTCTTGTGTATGTGATGAAGATCACAATCATTATCAAATTGTCTTTTAAATTCCACAGGACATTTGTCAAGTTGTAAGGAAAGTTCCTTTTGGATTGAAATTGATCCATCAGAAAACACATGAAAAGGGACTATATTGATTTTCATTCAAAACAATCCTGTATATGTGATAAAGTCCTCAATTATTGGCAGATTCTGATGAAATATTCACAGAATGATTGTAGGGTCATAAGGTAACTTTCTTTTGGAAATGGAGTGGATCCGTCATGAAACATGGGAAAAGGGGCCTTGAGGATTGTTGCTTAAAATGATAAAGGGGATAAAGCCCTTTTTTAGCTCACCTGAGCACAAAGTGCGAGGTGAGCTATTGTGATCGGTCGTTGTCCGTCGTCCGTCTGTCCGTCTGTCTGTCCGTCCGTCCGTCCACAATTTCTTTAAAAATCTTCTCCTCCTAAACCAGTAGGCCAATCAAGCTTAAACTTTGTAGGGATGTTCCTTGGGTGAAGGTCTTCAAAAGTTGTTAAAGGAATTTAATTCCGTCAAAAACTCTGGTTGCCGCGGCATTTGAAAATGGGAATCTTTAGTAATTCTTTAAATATCTTTAAAAATCTTCTCCTCCTAAACCAGAAGGCCAATCAAGCTGAAACTTTGCAGGGATGTTCATTGGGTGAAGCTCTTCAAAAGTTGTTAAAAGAATTTAATTTCGTCAAAAACTCAGGTTGCTGCGGCATATGAAAATGGGAATCTTTAGTTATTTTCTAAATATCTTTAAAAATCTTCTTCTCCTAAACCAGTAGGCCAATCAAGCTGAAACTTTGCAGGGATGTTCATTGTTTGAAGCTCTTCAAAAGTTGTTAAAAGAATTTTAATTCCGTCAAAAACTCTGGTTGCTGCGGCATATGAAAATGGGAATCTTTAGTAATTATTTAAATATCTTTAAAAATCTTCTCCTCCTAAACCATTAGGCCAATCAAACTTAAACTTTGCAGGGATGTTCATTGGGTGAAGCTCTTCAAAAGTTGTTAATAGAATTTAATTCCGTCAAAAACTCTGGTTGCCGCGGCATATGAAAATTGGAAATTTTAGTAAATCTTTGATGTTGTTTTTTTCATAGACTACAAGGCCAAAGGCCTTTATATTTTGTAAAGAGCTTAATCATATGGTTCTCTACCAAGTTTTTAAATATTTAATCTCTGGGGTCAAAAATGGCCCCGCCTCTGAGGTCCGAAGTTTGGAAAAATTCTTAATAAGAGCAATTTCAAAAGGCTTCTCCTCTTAAACTATAAGGTCTAGGATATTTATATTTGGTATATAGCATAACTAGATTGTTTTGTACTATATCACAAAAAGTTTTCATCCAAGGGTCAAAAACGGCCCTGACTAGGGGTCCAAAAATTTGGAAAGACACAAAATTTGAGTATGTTGAAAAAATTCTTCATTTTAAGGCGGAGGGCATTTATATTTTGAGTGTAGCATAGCCTGGCTGTTATCTATCAATTTTGATTAAATTATGCCTCTAGGTTAAAAAACACCCCTTCCCTGGGTGTCCAAAGTTCGCAAAAATGCTGAATTAGACCATGTTCAACAGTCTTCTCCTCACAATCTACAAAGTCTAAGGCATTCATATTTGATTTATAGCATAACCATATGGTTCTCTACTATATTAGCTAAAATCTCAGCCCTGGGATAAAACATGGCACTGCCCCAGAGGTCAAAAATTTTGGAAAACACCCAATTAGAGCAACTTCAAAGTCTTCTCCTTCTGAAATATAAGATGAAGGGCATTCATATTTGGTATGTAGCATGACTAAATTTTGTACTATGTAACAGGAAAATATGCTCTTAGGATAAAAAATGTCTCTGCTCCTGGGATTGAAAATTGCATAATCACATTGAAATGATTTTTCTTAAATAGAAATGGAGAAATTGCTTGCTTTCTCACAATGCTTTTTTAAACCTTTTCCCTGAGGGTGACAAATTCTGGGATAGTTTTGTAATCTATTAAACTATGAAGCCAAAGGCATTCATTTTCATTTTAAAGCATTACTGGATTGTTTTGTACAAAGCCAAAATCTTATATTTGTTTTATTTATTTTGCTCAAGTTGTGTCATTTTTATACAAAAAAGTACTGTAATTTGCAGATGCCTCAGATGAGCGATTTAGGACCATCATGGTCCTCTTGTTTTTCTTTATGCATTCTTCTTTGAGCAATTAACTTCCTTAAATATCAGATTTCTTTAACAGAAAACTTGATAACCAGTAGAGCGTCTCAGGCCCTCATGGGCCTCTTGTTTTTATTTGTCCCAGGGACCGAAGAAGAGGCCGCCTCCGTATCAAAGCCTTCGGAAAACGTGGAGGGCTTGGGATCCGATGACAGGATCAAATCAGCATTTTCTCCTGTTCCTGACAATTTGGCCTCGTCTGCCAGTTTTCTATTTTAAGAGCTTCCCGACTTTAAGTCAGTCAAGCAAAGCTGGCATTTCGCCATGTTTACAATTTAAGACTGGTTTAATATTGGAATTTGAAGGCAAACTAAAAATCGATAATTCCGCGGGTCGCAGTCTTTGTTTACAGGTGAGCGTTAGAATAAAACGCTATGAAATCTTACTACTGAAATCGACGTCAGTCTAGAAAAATCGCGATTTTTCATGAGCGCGCCTGAGATCCCTCACTGGCTTGATTTTTGGGGGACATTGGTGAAAAATATGGTACAAATTTCTTTCATACAAATGTTCACCACCTTCAGACGATGTGTCGCGAAAAATACCCAGGTTCCTATCGCAAAGGTGAAGGTCATAATCTGGGGTCAAATTTAAAAAATCGGCACTTTTTGCCGTGTCCGCTCTTTAACTTCTATAATTATTCACACAGGTACAAATTTCTTTCATACAAATGTTCACCGCTATAAGACAACATGTCGCGAAAAAGACCCAAGTTCCTATCTCAAAGATCAAGGTCACAATCTGGGGTCAAAGGTAAAAAATTGGCACTTTTTGCTGTGTCCGCTCTGTAACTTCTATAATCATGCACACAGGTACAAATTTCCTTCATACAAATATTCACAACCTTCAGACGACGTGTCGCGAAAAAGACCCAGGTTCCTATCTCAAAGGTCAGGGTCTGGGGTCAAAGGGGCGTCCAGAATGGTTAAATTATTCTTCAATGGATTGCTTCCATATTAATTGGGTGGACCACTTTACATGATCTTGACCCAAGACCTTGACCTTTGACCTCCTTTTGACCTCAGAAAAATCCGTCCATAATGCATTTTTTCGATTTCATTCTGTATTTATAGAAATTATTATATGTATTAGAATTTCATTTATTAAAAACCCAGAAGTATAGATCACAAATGAATGTGGTTGTGTTTACAAAACAAATCAAATTGCCACATGCTTGACCCTGTCCTTTGAGGGCAATTGTCACATGACTGTGACCAGCTCTTGTTTCTATTAATCATTATCAGTTATTGATTTAGGTTAGATACTACACTAGTTTTTAGGTCACCTGACCGAATGGTCATGGTGACCTATTGCAATCATAGTTTGTCCGTCGTCATGCGTCGTCCGTCGTGCGTCGTCTGTTAACTTTTAAACATTTTCATCTTCTTCTCAAGAACTACTGGGCAGATTTCAACCAAACTTGGTAGAAAGCATCATTGGGGGATGCTAATTCAAGTTTGTGAAAATAGGGGTTCTGGGGGTCATAGGGGCCCAAATAGGGGGCAAAAAGGGGTAATTTTTGGTACTTCTTTAAAAATCTTCTTCTAATAAACCGTTAATGCCAGAGCTTAAATATTCTGTGTGCATGACAACTAGGACAGGTATATTATAAATTGTGAAATTCATGTCCCTGGGGTCATGTATGGGAACACACCCAGAGGTCAAAGTTCATCATGTTATAAAATTCACATTTTCATCTTCTTCTGATGAAGTACAAAGCCAATTTCAAACAAACTTGGTGAAAAGCATCATTTGGTAATGGTTATTTGGATTTGTGAAAATTAAAAGCCTTGGGGGTCAGGGAGCCCTAAAATGGGGACCAAAAGGGGGTAATTTTTGGTAACTTTAAAACATTTTCATCTTCTTCTCAAGAACTACTGAGGGGATTTCAACCAAACTTGGTCAGAAGCCTCATTGGGGGATGCCAATTCCAGTTTGTGAAAAGAGGTTGGGGGGGCTTTGGGTAAAAGGGGCCCCAGTCGGGAGCAGAAAGGGGTAAATTTTTGTACTTCTTAAAAAATCTTTTTCTTATAAACCCTAAATCACTTGTCTTGATGCTCTTTTACTCAGGTGACTGATTTTCAGTGGCTGATTGCTTGTTCCATCTTTAATTTTAGTGAAGGTATCTGAGCAACATATTTCTGAAGAAGAAAGACAGAAATTAGCTAAATCAGAGAAAAGTGTTACTAAAAGGAGACTTGTACAGAAACCGCTAGGAGTAAAATACAGAGCAATCATGGAATTTGAAAAAGGCCAAAAGTCAAAAACAGCAATTGCAAAGATGTTTAAAATTCCTAAGAATACATTTACTGGTTGGCTTAAACAATCAGAAATGATAAAGACAGGTTACTCAATATTTGGACCTAAACGCCAAAATGCAGTGTGATGATCTAGAGACAGCTGTACTAAAATGGTTTAAAGATGAAAAGGAGAAGAAAAGACCATTGAATGGGCTACTGGTGATTGAGAAAGCAAAAATCATTGCCAAGGAGCTTGGATTAAAGGAAATTAAGAATACCAGACGCTGGCTAGACAGTTTTAAGAAAAGGAACCAAATTTCATTCAAAAGACTGTACCTTGCTGATAGGAAAAATTCAGATTCATAAGCTTTTCTTCATGTAAATAGTAGATCCTGGTAGGTCTTGCGGAATAACAGTTGGTATGACATGTCCGGTTGATTGGCATCTTAATGTCAAGGTCACTTGAAAACATCTGCGTGTGAAAACAATTTCTGTTTTGGGGCATAAGTGTTCCATAGACTCATCTTGTTTGACAGTTATGAATTTGTTTTTTTTTTTCAAAACATTTCCCTTGGAATACATAGAGTCGGTCTTTGGAACTAAAAGGAAACTTTGAGCCAGTAGAGCGTCTCCGGCCCTGTTAGTGGCATAGTATCAGAGGTGATACCTTTAGTAGTGAAATGCGTTCCAGGGTGATTTTGTTTAAATTATTGAAAGAGAAAATGCCATCATTAATAACTAACAGTGTTCTTATTACAGATTTATGTTAATACTAATTGATGAGTGTTAGGGTTTGGTCAATGAGAGTTGGAGATTTTCTTATTATTTTGTGTATGGATACCTGTGAAAATTCCAATTTTCTGTATTTCTGCAATTATTTATTTCCAAGAAGGCTGAGAAAATAGTCTCCATTCCAAAAATTATGCAATAATGTTTTTATTTCTCAATAGATTTCTTCAGAATTCGTTTATCTATACATCGGATCAATATCAAAGATAATTCAAATTTTGTTAGGTTCGCTCTTTTCCAAGATTGTCTACACAAAGATTGCCGGGCTACTAATTAATTGACAAGCAACTTTTTGTATTTCCTTATGCATTACTTCATCCTAGTGCAGTTGGTAGCGCATCCGACTCCCAATCTTTAATCATTGGGGAATGTGTTCGATCCTCGGTGGCGACACATAATTATCCTTTCCGACATTTGTTCTCTCACAAATGGGTGGATAATCCTAAACCTAAGTGGGATAGCAGCTAGAGGCTAGGAAAGGATGTAATGATGGTACTGGTACAATATATACCAAGAATCCATTGTTAGGTGCTCCACCCACGTGATGTGGCTGAAAAATTGTTAAAATCGGCATTAAACCCCAAACAAACAGCAAAGCATCTACTTCAAATTTTGGATATGTGCTCAATATATTCAGTTGCTTGTTTCAAAGATGGCAGACAAAATTCATTTCAACAATTCCTTGACATGTGATCTTTAATTTGTCAGAGGATTTTCATTTGTGTATATATACATCTTATGAATCTTATCAATATCTCATTTTAATTCAAATTTTATTTTCTTTGATAAATCTTTAAAAGACTTACCAAAAGGCTGTTAATTCCTGTCATGCTGAATTAAAAATCCTATATAGAATTGTTTTAAAATCAAAGGACTAACAGCACTGAAAGCTCTTATTGAGGGTCAATACTTCTTTTGAAAATGGATCATTTAAAGAACTCTGGCTAAAAGGGGTCAAGCAGGAGGTGTAGACCAAGATCAAATTGCACTTATGTGCAGGCTGATCTTTGTCTTAACCTCCTGCCTAAACAGGAATATTCCAGGTTCAGCATGAGAAGGGTTAAAAGCAGGGGTTGAAAAATCCACTCGCCCGCTCGCATTGGCGAGTAGAAAATGCCGTAGGGCGAGTAGATTTGGGGACGAACTAGTCCGGCGGGGCGAGTGGAAATTTAGGACTTGAATCACGCTGACTGAGGGAAAAAATTAAAGGATCGAAAAAGAAAGTATTTATTTCAAACAACTTCATATCGGAAACAATAATATTTGCTGTAAAATTAGACCGTTCCCAGTTTATGTTGATCAATCTTCATAGACGCTTGATTTGTAGATTGGAGACCATGTCGAAATACACGATAATGTATAGACAGGATCTCCAGTTTAGCCTGCATAGTATTCCGTATCTTTAAACGCTTGATTGATCACTGTAATGTGCATTGCAAAGCGAAAATACGTTGATCTAGATAAAATTCGTTTGTTTTAAAACTCATGGCTGGAACATCGGCCATCCGATCGTTTTTGGGTAGTAATTTTCTTCATCTTTAAGGGCGAGTTGGGTTGCCTTAAGGGCGAGTAGAAATTCAGAGCTACTAGTCCTACAGGTCTAGTAGGTTTGAAGAAATTTTTCAACCCCTGAAAAGACAAATCCTAGTTTGACAAACAATAACTTCTTTAGTTGGTTTCATTAACCCTTTCCTGTGCAATCCCTGATTTTAGGTCAGTGCAATATTTCTAATTGTAATATATGTAATAAGCAATTTCTTCTTTTTCTATAATTTTGTCTAAAAAGGGTAACAACATGACTTCTGTTGGATAATTGTCTGATTCTAACTATGATTTCATACTTCATTTGCAAATTATTTATTTGTTAGATTATTGATAGAAAATGAGCCTTTATATTTTGCCCCAAAAAATATTAATACCCCCATGAACTAAATTTTGAGCATGCAGCTATTTTGTATGTTTGCACACAAAATAGTTCCATAAAAAGTGATTCAAAATTTGTAACATGTTGGCTTTTTACGCTTGCTGTCATTACATTTAGAATACTTATGTGAGAATCTGCCTCATGGAATGAGTCAGTAGTAAGATCAAGGCTATCCATCAAGGACAAGGTCACTTGCCAAGGTCAACTTAACCCATTCCCACACAAAGATGCTTTTTGACGCTCCTCAAGAAGAACAATGGGGATAACATTGTGTAAAATAAAGAAATTCATTGCAACAAACAAATTATTCATTTTCAATTTTTTTTCTATCCAGATAAATGGAAAAATCTAAAATTTCATAATATTTAAATTGTTGTTTACAATTCCTTTCAACTTGACAACCTAAAATTTTGCAATCTGGTCATTGGTTAAAGCATAAACTTAACATTTTGCTGTTATTCAGATACTTTTCAAGATACATGGCTCTAATTCGGGACATTGGTTCCTTGCATTGATAGACATTAGTTGATTGTAAGTTTAAGGTCATCCATTAACCCATTCCCACACAACAAAATTTTAGACCAGTCCAAATTCAAAGACGTTGCAGAAGACAATTTTAAGTTGATGAAATTGTTAAAATCTTTGTCCTTTTGGGCAGAAAACATTGTGGATAATGAAGAAATTGCTTGTAACAAGCAATTTCTTCATTTTCCACAATGTTTTCCAAAGCTTTCATATCTAGGGGCGTTTAGAAGCATCACTGTGTGGGAATGGGTTAAAGTCAAGGGTACCATTCAAGATCAAATATCTGTAAAAGGCCGTTTTTGGGGCATGGTGTTTTACACCTACATCTTTTTTTACCTTATATTTATGTTACTGATTTTTCAATTTGAAAGAACTGTTTTGTTGTCTGCAACCTCTTTCAATTTTATTGTTTGGGAATGGGTTAATTTGACCACTGCTTTAACTTGAGGCCCTTATGGAGCTGTTTTAGGCTCACAGCAGTTATAGTCAAAATTGTAGAAGGGATTGTTTTAATTAATGTTAATTCTTTTGCATTTATAGTAAGCCTATCATTAATTACTCTCACATCTACCTAACTGATCATTTAAGGAATTTGGATAGGAAATAAATGAAACTTTCTGTTACGTTAAGTAAGACCTGGGTTTAACCTTGTTATGGTTGGTACTGATGTGTGCTTTCAGATACTCTGTACAAAGGCAGCATGCAGGACTCACCACATAAAAGCTACATTTTGCCTCATTCAGATGTCTGTCAAACAATGGAAACATCAACCTTATACAATTATCCACAGACAGTAATGCCTTACAATCAGAAAGAGAAGAAATACCAATGTACATTGTGTGAGCGCCGGTTTGTGCGGAAAGACTATTTAAATAAACACCTTCTCATACATTCGGGTCAGAAACCCTATAAATGTACAGAATGTAACGCTGCCTTTAGACAGAGGAGTCATCTGAGGTTACATGTCATCAAACATTCAATGAAAGATTATGTACAAGAAGCTTTGTTGTAGGTCTGTGGCAAGGGGTGTGGAATTCCCATGCATGACTTGTCGAAGAAGCGCTTTTCTTCTTGCTTATAAGTACATTTTTCATTGAAACATGTCTGGAGACAAGTAAATACTAGGACAAATGCTACAAGATAACCATAATGCTTATGTGTAGAAAATGTTTTTATTAAGAAGGAAATGCTGGGTTCCAGCATTTTCTTCATGAACAAACATGTTTTCTCAAAATTTATCCTTACGCTTTTTAGGTCACCTTACCAAAGGTCATGGTGACTTATTGCGAACGTGTTTTGTCCATCGTTGTGCATCGTGTGTTAACTTTTTACATTTTTTACTTCTTTTAAGAACCGTTGGATAGATTTCAACCAAACTTGGCAGGAAGCATTCTTATTGGAAGGCGCTTCAGATTTGTACACGTCATGGAATTATCTGCCCTCGGGGCTCCACAAGGGGCCAAAAAGGGTACATTTTTAAAAATCTTCTTGTCATGAACCGGCTGTCAGATTAGATTCACATTTGGTATTTAGAGTCTTTAGGGAAAGGACTATCAAGTTTGTACAAGAAAACAAATACGTCTAGAAATGGCCGTGCTGGGGGGGGGGGGCAGAGGGGGGGGGGGGGGCAGAGGTGTGTGTGTGGGGGGTACATAAGCTTATATAGTGACAACTTTGAAAATGTTTTTCTACCAAACCAAAAGACCTACAGCTCTGATATTTGGTATTTGACATCATCTAGTGGACCTCTATCAATATTGTATAAATTAGAAACCCAAGATCAAAATTAGCTTGTTCCCAGACTTCACAAGTTAAACATAGGCTTATATAGTGAAAATTTCAATAATCTTCTTCTCTCAAACTAGAGGGCCTAGAGCTTTTATATTTGGTATGTAGTATCATCTGGTGAATTTCTGTCAAGATTGTATAAATCATGGCCCCAGAGACAGAATTAGCCCATTCCCGGATGTCACAAATTTTACAAAGGACTAATATAGTGAATTTTTTAAAAATCTTCTCCCAAACAGGAGGGCTGAGAACTTTGATATTTGGTATACAGCATCATCTGATAGACCTCTATCAAGATTGTACAATTTATTGCCTCAGGATTAAAATTAGCCCATTCCCAGATGTCACAAATTTAACATAGGCTTATACAGTGAAAACTTTGAAAATCTTCTTCTCTCAAACAGATAGACCTAGAGCTTTGATATTTGGTATGTAGCATCATCTGGTGGATTTCTATCAATATTGTATGAATTATGGCCCTAGTGTCATAATTAGCCCATTCCAGGAAATCCCAAATTTTACATAGGGCTTTTATAGTGAAAATTTAGAGCTCTTCTTCTCCCAAACAGGAGGTCCTAGAGCTTTAATATTTTTTATGTAGCATAACCTGGTGGACCTCCATTAAGAATGTATGAATTATGGCCCGGGGTCAGAATTAGCCCGTTCAAAGATGTCCCAAGTTTAACATAGGCTTGTTTTGTGAATATCTTCTTCTCCAAATTTAAAATGCTTAGAGCTTTGATATTTAGTATGTAGCATAATCTGGTGGACTTTTATTTGTTTTTGTGCTCTTTGGACTCAGGTGACTGATAAGGCCCTATGGGCCTCTTGTTTCTGGACTGGTTCATTTTAATTTTGGACTAGTAGAAAACCATGTCTACTTTGTCTGAAAGGTGTCGTTTTTCTACACCACTGTCATCAAATATAAAATGGATGAATGTACAGAAAACTGTGTTGCACATCTGTGTGGTGGTATAAAAGTTAATGAACGACTTCAGTTTGTTGTTTGCTGCAAATTCAAATTATCCTTTATTAGATCTCATTTAAACCATTCCCAACTAACAAAATTTTAGAATGATCAAAAATTGAAAGATGTTTCTGACAACAATCTCAAATTGTTTAATTTTCTAAAATCTTTGTCTCTCTGGGTAGAAAACAATGTGGAAATTTCAGAAATTGCTTGTTACAAATCATATTATGTCAAGCCTTTAATTTTCATAGATATATCTGAGCAAATTGACGATGATGATGATGAGGAAGACGATTGGGATTATTTAACTAAAAAGACCGAGAGAAAAGGTTTCAAAAGAAAACATGTGCAGCAGCCACTAGGAGTTAAGTATACTGCCATAATGGAATATGAGAAAGGCAAGAAATCAAAAACACAGATATCAAAAATGTTCAACATTCCAAATACTACATTTACTGGCTGGCTTCAAAATGCAGATTCTATAAAGGCTGGTTTCTCAAAATTTGGACCAACACGTCGCACTATGAAACAGATCAATCATACTGACCTGGAAGATGCTTTACTGAGTTGGTTCAAAAATGCAAGAGCAAAAAACAGACCTCTGAATAGCCACATTGTGACAGAAAAAGCTAAAATTATTGCCAAACAGCTAGGTATTGAGGAATTTAATCCAAGCTCATGGTTGGAAAGATTCAAGAAGAGAAACCAGATAACATTCAAAGCAACTTCGTCTATTAAAACAGATTCCATCAACTAAGTTCATGCTATGAGCTAATGGTAGTGGTTGAGATATGATTAGTTAATATCACCTGCCTTTAATCCATTAACATATGACTAAATTGTAGGCAGGTCCAATTGGAAAGAAATCCACCGTCACAGCCTAGTTTGTAGCGTTTCAGACTCCCAAACTTCAATCATGGGGTGACATTGGTTTAATCCCTGGCCCTAGTACATTATTGTCTCTCACCAATTGCCATTGTTAGGTACTCCAGCTGCTGCAACATGACTGAAAAATTGTTAAAAGTGTTTTGAAACCCCATTCAAAGAAACAAAAAAATATGGACAACAACTCAAGTTGTGGAGATTTAAAATTCTTCGTCTCTGGAAGAAAACATGTTGGGGAAATGAAGAAATTGAATGCCACAAACAATTTCTTCATTTTCCACAATTTTTTTGAAATTTTTGTCCTAGGAGATTTAAATCGCAGACTTACGCTGGAATGGGTTAAACTTGTTTTTAAGTCCTTGCATTTTAATGGCTGATCTAGAAGGATTTCTGTATTCTGTTTTAGAGTACTATGACCTAAGTTTTTGATTTGCTGTTTAAACCAATATACTCATTTTTTTTTTTCATTCATTCATTCTTTGGATTAAATGTAGTATTTTTGGGGCAACAGTGTCGAAGACAAATTTATAGTCTTTTTTTAGCTCACCTGGACACTGTGTGCTCAAGTTGAGCGTTTGTGGTTGTGTGATGTCTGCTGTTTGTAGTCCCTCGACTTTCTTGTCAATACTTACAGTAACTCTAAAGGCTCAATCAACCAGAATATTGGTCAGTATGTTTGTCTTGATAAGATTATGGACAAGTTTGAATCTCTTGAATTCTGGATCCTCAGGTGCTGAGCCAATATAATGTATAAAGAGATGAAGAGAATATTTTTTGTTTTCATAGAGGTATGAACTGAAAAAAACTAATCACACTGTATGAATACGCAAAGCAGATTCATACATTGCGTGATTAGGTTTTTCGGTTCATACCTCCATGAAAACAAAAAATATTCTCTTCATTTCTTATAATTTAATAGCATTGAGCGAAAAATACAAAAACTTTACAAAATTTGATACTTTTTTGTATTGGACCATTTTGTGTGGAAGCATACAAAATCGCTGCGTGCTCAAAATTTTGTTTATGGAGTTATGAATAAATTTTTGACCAATCAGAACACACTCTTTTGATAGACGAAACAAAAAATTATATTATTTCTGTCATAATCCTAGCCTTATCATTAAATTAGACTATTGGAAGAAAAACAGCTCTCATCTCAGGTGAGTGCTTCCAGGCCAAGGGCCCTCTTGTTTTAGACTTGTTTTAAAACATTCCTTTTTATTGGAATGGGTTCATTATACCCCCCAAAATTATATTTGGGGGATATATAGGAGACAGCTTGTCGGTCAGTTGGTCCGTCTGTCTGTAGCTTTTTCGTGTCCGCTCAATTTCTCGGCAACCATTGGACGGTTTTTATTCAAACTTTACTGATATAATCATTTTGGTTACGGTCCATTGATTTTTTTTAAAGAGTTATGGTCCTTGGTGAAAAATCCTGTCCACCTAATTTCTCAGCAACCATTAGACGGATTTGATTCAAATTTCACAGAAAGGCTTGGTATAAGTCAGACATGTGCATATTATATTTTGGTTATGGTCCATTTATTTTTGTCTGATTTATGGCCCTTTAAGAAAAAGTCCATTTTTGGTTACAGCCCTTTGGACTAGCGCTGTTGGGGGGTATTAGTCCCCTTTGCGACAATGTCTAGTTTAGCCTCGTTTCAAGTAGAGATAAGATGGTGATGCAAAGAAAATGAATGATACTACTTTACTTCAAATGTTTGTTGCATAAAAGAAAGTTGTTTTCCTTAACCCATTCCCACACTGTCCCTCCATTTTACGCCCCTCAAGAAAAAAGCTTTGGAAAACTCGGTGGAAATTGAAGGAATTGCTTGTCTCAAGCATATTTTATATCCCAAAAGACGAAAAAAAAAAAAAAATCCATCAACTTAAAATTGTCATCTTCAACTTCTTGCAATTTGGACCAGTCTCAAATTTTGTTGTGTTGGAATGGTTCAAGTATATTGCAAAAATAATAAATCTTTCTAAAATGAGTTGCCACCAGTGTTTAACCCATTCCCAAACAACAAAATTTTAGACTGGTCAAATTTTAAAGAAGTTTAAGAAGACAATTTTTTAAGATCTTTGTCTTTTGGAGTAGAAAACATTGTGGATAATGAAGAAATTGCTTGTAACAAGCAATTTCTTCATTTTCCACAATGTTTTCTAAAGCTTTCATATTGAAAGACGTTTAAAAGCATCATTGTGTGGCAAAAGGTTAAGAAAACTGCTGTATTTATTCTAACAATCGCCTTGTCGATTATTAGAATAGTGACCATCAAAGATGTTTGGGGTTGGTGGTTATAAGAGATTTTTTGATACAGAAGTAGGCAATTATTAAACTTGTATTGATGAAGATGACCTTGGGAATAAAAAAATTAGTCATAGTTACATTTAATTTAGGATGTGTTTATGATCCTATAAAGTCAACAATCCATTAAGTTCTGCATCAGCATTCGAAATTTTACAGCCAAAAGCTTGGGAATGAGAAATTCTGCAACTCGCCCATAGTTGCAAATAATATTTAGCTCCTCTGCTTAAAAACCATTTGGCTAATGTCATGAGGTGGTGTCTGTCCTGTGTCTGTCCATCAGTCTGTTAGTCCATCTTTAGAAATTTTCTCCTCATATTTGACAGGAATTATCCCTGGGTCATATTTCTTCAAAGAATTTTGATTGGATAAAAAACATGGCTTAAATGGGCTGGGCTAATTGTCATATATGACACAATGATTTTTTATGCCCCACAAGATAAAAGCTTTGGAAAACTTTGTGAAAATGAAGAAATTGCTATTTCTTCCATTTGTCCATAATGTTTTCTACCCCAAAAGACAAAGATTTATGAAATTTCATCAACTAAGAATTATCGTCTGCAACTTGTTCAAATTTGGACCAGTCTGATTTTTGTGTTGTCTGGTGATAGGTCTGGTAATAGTTAAATGGCAAGGTCGTGATGATCTGACAAGGTCATGGTCATGCATCAAGGTCGTACTTACGATAACTATATAATGGACAGCTTCAGTGTTTATTGGAAATTTCCTCAAAATATGTTTTTGTGGGAAAATTTCACATTTATACAATGTCTTGGCATCAAATTTCTGTATCCCTCTTTATATGCATTTTTGAGACATCAATGATGGACAATTGTCAGATTTGGTATAAAAAACCTGATAGGTATCAAGAGAAATGGAAATAAATAGAGGATGTTAACACCCGTTTAAAGAACTCTTGTCAACAGAACCATAATTAGTTTAAATCATATATGAAAAAAAATGTATTTTATTTGACTGTTTATAGCCCAATAAATGTTTTCTTGTGTAAAAGTTTGTCTTGATTATCTAATTTCAAGATATCACATCAACATGTTGGGATAATTTACTACAGTATATTGTAGTTTATCATGTCCATACCCCCACAGACCTATTTTTTGATGCCCCTCAAGAAAAAAAAGGGTGGAAAAAATTGTTAAAAATTAAGAAATTGCTTGTAGTGTGCAATATCTTGATTTCCCTCAATGTTTTCTACCTCCAAGCCCCACCAATATTGTAAAATTTCATCAACTACAAATATTTGCTTGCATCTTTTTTTCAATTCTGACTAATCTAAAACTACTTTTTAGCTGTACTGGCCAAAGGCCACTAGAGCTATTGCGATGGCTTTTTCCCATCAGCGTTCCTCCCTCTGTTTGTCATCCCTCCATCTTTTAACTTTTCCTTGTTTACGTGATAGAATCCACAGTTTTCATTGGATTCCCTTCAAACTTTTTCAGAATGATTGTACCATCATAAGGATTGTTCCTTTCAAACAGAACGATTATACTTGTAAGTATGATTCCCTTTGGAATTGGGTCAGATGCATCAAGAAACATGGGAAAAGGAGCCTTATAAAATTCATTTCTTGTACTACCAGTAGGATTGTTTCTTTCAAAATGGGCCTGATCTGTTAAGTATCAGGGAAAAAGGGGCCTTATGATCTATAATCCTTGTTACCAAGTCCAGAGTTTTCATCAGATTTTCTTTAAACTTTCACAGAATGATTGTACAATAATTATGAATGTTGATGTTGACATTAGACCTGATCTGTAAAGTATCACAGGAAAAGGGGCCTTATGAAATTTACTTTAAAAATTCTTACACCACAATAAAGTCAACAGTTTTCATCGTATCCTGTTCAAACTTTGATAACACAATTGTACCATCATTTGGATTGTTCCTTTGTAAATTGAGTCTGATCTGATAAGCAACACAAGAAAATTGGCCTTTTATGACAAAAACGTCAATATCACACTAAAGTCCTCAGTCTTTACTGTTTTCTTCAAACTATCTATCATTAGGGTTGTATGTTTTAAATTGGTTCTATTTTTTAAGTTTCATGAGAAAAGGGGCCTTATGAGAATTTTATTGCAAAAAATACTTGACACAATTTAGTCCATAGTTTTCACTGATTCTCTTGAAACTTTTACAGAATGATTGTACCTTCATTAGTATTGTTCCTTTTAAAATTTGGTTTGTTCTGTAAAGTATCATGGGAAAAGGGGCCCTATGAAAATTTCACTTTAAAATCCTTATTAACACAATAAATGCACAGATTACACATTGATTGTACCATCATTACAATTGTTGATTTGACAGTGGATCAGTTTATGGCAAGTGTCATTTAAAAAGGGGCCTTATATAAAACTTTCTTAAATATTCTAGTTAATACAATGATGTCTCTGGATTTCACCGGACTCACTTCAAAATTTCACAGAATGATTGTGCAATTACAAGGATGGTTCTTTTCAGAACTGCGTACAATTTGTCAAGCAACATGTAACAAGGGGCCATATGATTTTTAGCTCCCCTGAGCACGAAGTGCTCTGGGGGAGCTATTGTGATCGGTCATCGTACGTCGTCCGTCCATCTGTTCACAATTACAATAAAGTCTTCTCCTCCTGAACTAACCATGGAATTTCAACAAAACTTCACAGAAATAATCCTTAGGTCATGCTCTTTCAAAATACTTCAAAGAATTGAAATCAATGAAGAACTCTGGTTGCCATGGCAACGGAGTGAAAAAACTTAAAAAATCTTCTCCTCCCAAACAGTTAGGCCTAGAGCTTAGATATTTGGTATATATCATCATCTATTGACCCTCTACCAAAATACTTCTAAGAATTATCATATTCTGAAAATAAGCCCTTTCCTGGGCAATCCCTGATTTTACATAGAAATAAAGAAGGAAATCTTTAACAATCTTCTTCTCCCAAACCATAAGGCCTAGAGCTTTGATATTTGGTATATATCATCATCTATTGACCTTTTACCAAAATACTTCTAAGAATTACCATATTCTGAAAATAAGCCCTTTTCTTTGTGATCCCTGATTTTACATAGAAATAAAGAAGGAAATCTTTAAAAATCTTCATCTCACAAACCATAAGGCCTAGAGCTTTGATATTTGGTACAAATCATCATCTATTGACCCTCTTCCTAAATACTTATAAAAATAAAAGTATTCTGAAAATTAGCCATTTTCTTTGTGATCCCTGATTTTACATAGAAATAAAGAAGGAAATCTTTAAAAATCTTCTTCTCCCAAACCATAAGGCCTAGAGCTTTGATATTTGGTAAAAATCATCATCTATTGACCCTCTTCCAAAATACTTCAAAGAATTACCACATTTTGAAAATTAGCCCTCTTCCAAGCAATTCCTGATTTTACATAGAAATGAAGAAGGGAATCTTTAACAATCTTCTTCTCCCAAACCATAAGGCCTAGAACTTTGATATTTGGTATACATCATCATCTATTGACCCTCTACCAAAACGCTTCAAAGAAAAACGGTATTCTGTAAATTAGCCCTTTTCTTTGTGATCCCTAACTTTACATAGAAATAAAGAAGGAAATCTTTAACAATCTTCTTCTCCCAAACCATAAGACCTGGAGCTTTGATATTTTGTACGAATCATCATCTATTGACCCTCTACTGAAATACTTCAAAGAATTGCCGTATTCTGAACATTAGCCCTTTTCTTTGTGATCCCACAGTTCTAATCAGATTCTCTTCAAAGATGAAATATAATTGTGGCATTGGAAATACAAGAAAAGGGGCCTTACAGAATATGATTTAAAACACGTATATATGTGATGACATTCGCAATTATTATGAGATTGTCTTTAAAATTTCACTGAGGACTATTGTAGGGATGTAAGGAAAGTTCCTTTCAGAAAACGCAGGAAAAGGGGCCTGATGGAAATTTTACTCAAAACAATCCTGTTTACATGATAAAGTCCACAATTATTATCGGATTCTGATGAAAATTTCACAGCATGATTGTAGGGTCATAAGGAAACATCCTTTGGGAAATGAAGTGGATCTGTCATGAAAGACGGGAAAAGGGGCCTTAAGGATTGTTTGCTCAAAACAATATTGAGGATAAAGTCCAATATTTTATTTTTTCATGCATTCTTCTTTCAGCAACTAACTACCTTAAATATCAGATTTCTTTAACAGAAAACTTAATAACCAGTAGAGCGTCTCAGGCCCTCATGTTCAGTATTGGGTTGAAGGATATGAGTACAATTAATTTGAATTGATCCTAGTGTAGTACCTATTTCTGTTGGTAGTGGGTTGGGGTTTATGAGGTTCAGGGTTTGATTCCCAGTTAATGATAATACCCTTTACAACATTTGTCTCTCACCAATTGGTGGGTAATTGTAAACTTAACCCATTCCCACACAATAAAATTTTAGACCAGTCCAAATTCAAAGAAGTTGCAGACAACAATTTAAAGTTTTAAGTGAATTTTTTTAAATCTATGTATTTTGGAATAGCAAACATTGTGGATAATGAAGGAATTGCTTGTAACAAGCAATTTCTTCATTTTACATAATGATTACATGTTTGTTTTTTCTTGGGGGATGTTCAAAAGCATCACTCTGTAGGTATTGGTTAAATTGTGTTATTTTGCAATATTTATGGCCAGTAACAAGTAACAAAAAAGAAAAATGGTTGGTTGGTGACCTAAACATTGTAACTACAGATTTTATTAGCTGCGGTTACTATGTTTGAGTCACAAAACCAACAAAAATGCTTCACATACATGGCCAATAACAGAGTTCAAAGTTCACTTCCAGTCTAAATAAATGATTTGATAGGCCAATTAATCATTTGATTGTTGCCATCTACCAAATGACTAGTTATGCATCAATGAAAAGTACCTTCATACCAAATGTACACATTGTAACTTAAATGGCTTTAACAAGTCAGTGTTCAAGTTAGGCTTTGGCTGATATTGAACAAACCAAATAAGGACAGACAGACAGAAAGATATACAATCAAATTGACAGAAGGAATAGAAATGAATAGAAATGAATAGTCTGTCCCTCAGTGTACAACATAAATACTAAAATTAGCAAATCTAATGTTTCATTGTAAAATAAACATTTCTTATATAGCAATTATAATTTTGTTGATTTCCTTGGGAATGATGAAATCAACACTTACATAACAGGATTTTATGTGTTAACCCTTTACTGTGCAAACCCAGAGTTTACATCTCTGTGATTTTATACTAAATATAAAAAATGAAATTGCATGTAACAAGCAACCTCTTTCATTTACAACAGGTCTAAAATTCCCCCCGCCCCCCAAAAATGGGAAAAGATTAAATGGCTACCTAGATTGCTAACAGAAGGGCTGTTCTATTTGTTATACACCCGCAAAACAAATGTTTTTGGGGGTATACTGGAATCAGCCGTCTGTGTACAAAACACTACCTTCAGTTTTGTTTCATTACCATTGAAACGTTTATATAAAGATCAACCACATGTTGAAGTTTTGCAAGACGCAATTTCTAAGTCTTAATTCCCCCTGATTCAAGACTTATCTCTCCTTGAACTTAGACATAACCGGTATTTATGCTTTGTACACATATATGGCTAATTATACTAACAATTTTGTATCGAAAACTCCTCCTTCAGTTTTGCTTCAATACCAATGAAACTTTATAAAAAAAATTAACCACATGTTGAAGTTTTGCAAGACGCAATTTTGAATTCTTAATTCCCCCTGATTCAAGACTTATCTCCCCTTGAACTTAGACACTATTTATGCTTTGTACACATATACAGCTAATTATACTACAAATTTTTTGTCGCAAACTCTTCCTTCAGTTTTGCTTCAATACCAATGAAACTTTATGAAAAAATTAACCACAGTCATGTTGAAGTTTTGCAAGACGCAATTTTGAAGTCTTAATTCCCCCTAGTTCAAGAATTATCTCCCCTTGAACTTGGAAATTATTTTTGCTTTATAGACATACACAGCTACTACCAATTTTGTATCGCGAAATTCCTACCTTATAGAAAATTTAAGTCAGAAGCTATGTCCTTGTATTGTTAAAGCTCTCATTACACTGAAAGCTTTTGAGGGGGTATTAAGTCACAAATTGTGACAAGTTCTTGCTGTACTTGTATCAGTTATCTTGGCTTAATGGTCAAATAAATGGTCAGCTTTTAATGTTAGCCAAGGTACCTTTAAATTCATTATGCCTGTTTGTCCGTTGGTAGGTAGGTCAGTCATTCAATGAACTAAACCTTGTTACTATAACTTGGCACAGAAAAAGGGGCTGTTGCCATATTGTATCGGTTGTGCGTAGGACTCCTAGTCCTGGGGTCCTTTGTTTAATCGCTGGCAGCAGCAAATTTCTTTTCCAATGTTTGTCTCCCACCATTTGGTTGATAATCGTTAACCTAAGTGGAATGAGAAGGTGGAGGCTCGAAAAGGATGTAGTGGTAGTGCTGGTGAGAGAAATACAAGGAATCTATTGTTATATGCTCCAGCCACCGCAATATGACTGAAATATTGTTAAAAGTGGTGTTAAATCCCATTCAATCAATCAATCAACAGAAAAAAGCTAAGAATACAAAATTATGTGCAGACATTTATCTTGGTATGTAGATGATCCCTCTCAATTTTCAGATTAATCTGTTTTACCCTAAATATAACCTTGTCATGAATGATAAACTTGACACCGAATAGAGCTAGGGTCACAATATTTCGCACAGACATGCGTCTGCAGTGGTCAAGATGAACACTGTAATATCAATTTCACCTTGCTTTATCTCCAGATTTCTGGGTGTTGATGATCCCTATTTTTTCAGATTAATCCATTAAAGGTCAAGGTCCAGAGTGATCTTAACCTTTTTACACCAAAACTTGTCCTTATGATAACATGACACAAATTAACCCTTGTCATGCTAAACCCGAAATATTCCGGTTTTGGCAGGAGGTGTAGACTAAGATCAGACTGCACATATGTGCAGGCTGATCTTAGTCTACACCCCCTGCTCATACTTTTCCTTCCCGAGTTGTTTATGAGGTTGATTTCTAAAAGAAATATTGATTTTTGAACAACAAGTTCTATCAGTGCTTTTGTCCTTTGATTTGACAGCAATTCAGTAAGGTTATTTATACAGCATGACAAGGGTTAAGCCAGGATCGCCAAATTGATTTTTGTTATCTGTCTTTACCAAATGAGGTATTGAGGTACCATGTTGTCTTCATTTTTACATCTCCCAAGCATAACATGCTCAAGGTGAGCTTTTGCAGATGTGTGATGTCAGTCATCTGTCATGCATCGTTAATTTTTGCCATGTAGTCACTCTAGAGGCCAGAATATTTGCTCAATCAACCAGAAAATTGGTCAGAATGTTTATCTTTTTTAAATATTGGACAATTAAGTAATTAGGTTACTAAGGATAAAATCTTGGTTACTGGGTCAATTTTTAGAATTTTTAGCTATATTAAAGTGGTCAATATGTTTGTTTGATGAAAACTTGGACAATTTCTAAATTGGATTACTTGAGATCCAAAAACAGGTCGCAAAAATAATTCAGAAACCTTGTAGACACTCTGTCAGAATGTTTGTCTTGGTAAAATCTGTGATAAGTTTTAAATTGGGTCACTTTGAGTCAATTACTAGGTGAATAGGCCATTTAAGAAAAAAAAAAAAATTGACGAAGAGAAAAGGGCAAGGTAAGAATTTTTACCTCAATGTGTTTATCTTGACCATTGGAGCAGGATCCAGAAAACAAAATTTGACAGAAATGTTCCTTAGGTACCCCTTTCAAAAAAGCCAGAAGAATTGAAATCTTTTGAAAAAGTGAAATTGAAAAAATAATCTCCTCTTGACCCAGAAGGCCTAGAGCCTTGATATTTTGCATGAAACATCAGCATATTGACCTCTTTCTACACAGCTTAAATCATTACCATCGGGTCCCAAGGGGAGGAGTCCCTAGGATGTCTATATAGAAACAAAGAAGTAATGTAAAACGACATCTTCTCCCAGAGCACTGGGCCAAATTTCAACAAAATTTGACAGAAATATCTAAGAGTTGAAATCAGTTGAAAATTCCTGTTGCCATTACCACAAAAGTGAAATTTTAAAAAAGTCTTAATAAAGCCATAATATTCAGTATATTGACCTCTTTCAAAATAGTCATCATTATTAATTTCAGGTCCCCAGGGGCAGAGCCCCTTGGGGGAGGGAGTCTGTATGGAAAAGACTGATTTTAAATGACATCTCAATCAAAAAAGGCAAAAGTGTTCCTTAGGTGCCCCCTTTATAAATAGCTAATAGAATTAAAAAATCCGTTGAAAACTTTGACAGCAATGACCAAAAAAAATGAAATTTTGAAAAAAATCTCTATCTTAATTCTCCTGACCAAAAAGGCCTATAGGCTTGATATTTGCGTGAAACATCAGTATAAAGACCTCTTTCAAAAAAGCTAAAATCATTATTGTCAGGTCCCCAAATAAAGGAGAAATGTCCAATAGGTGTGCCTCTTTCAAAGATACTAAAAAATAAAGAAATCTGCTGAGAACTCTGGTTGCTATGTTGACAAAATTTAAAAGTATCTTGTGGAATTTTAAAAAAGATCTTTGATTACCTTCTGAACCAGAAGGGTTAGAGCCTTAATATTTTGCATGAAGCATCAGTATATTGACCTCTTCTTAAATTATTAACTTCATATCGTCAGGTACGTACCAGCGGCAAAGCCACAGGGTGGGCTATGTAGAAACAAAAAGGATTTTAAAAGGACAACTCTTTCGAAACCATTGGGCGAAGGCCACTAGAGCTTTTCCCGTTTGGCATCCATGCATCTGTCCGTCCGTTGTCAGTGCATTAACTTTTCTTTGTTAACACTCAAAGAGTCCACAGTTTTCATCAGATTCCCTTCAAACTTTCTCAGAATGATTGTACCATCATAAAAATCATTCTTTTTTTCAAAATTGGGTAAGATCAGCCAAGAAACCCTGGAAAAGGGGCCTGATTAAAATTTGATAAGAAAAATCCGTCAAGAAACATGGGAAAAGGGGCCTTATGAAAATTTAATTAAAAATTCCAATAAAAATCCTCATTAACACTCCAGAGTCCACAGTTTTCATCAGATTTTCTCCAAACTTTCTCAGAATGATTGAACCATCACAATGATCCTTCCTTTTGAAAATGGGTTAAGAAACACGGGAAAGGGGGCCTTTTGAAATTTTAATAAAGAAATCCTCATTATTACTTTTGAGTCTACAGCTTTCTTCGGATTCTCTTCAAACTTTCACAGAATGATTGCACCATCATAAGGATTGTTCCTTTTAAATTGGGTATGATCTGTCAAGAAACACGGGAAAAGGGGCCTTATGAAAATTTGATTAAAAGATCTTCGTTAACACTCTAGCGTCCATTGTTTTCATCAGATTCTCTTCAAACTTTCATAGAATGATTGTACCATCATTATGATGGTTCCTTTCAAAATTGGGTATGATCTGCAAGAAACACAGGAAAAGGGACTTTGTGAAAATTTGATAAAAAAAATTCTCGTTAACACAGTTGAGTCCACAGTTTTCAACAAATTATCTTCAAACTTTCACAGAATGATTATTACATTAAGTTGATTGTTCCTTTGGGAAGTGGGTTAGATCCATCAAGTTTCATGGGAAAAGGGGCCTTATGAAAATTTAATAAAAAAATCTTAGTAAACACATCATGGCCCTAGATTTCACCTGATTGACTTCAAATTTTCACAGAATGATTGTACCATCATAAGGATTGTTCCTTTCAAATTAGGTTTGATCCATTGAGAAACATAGGAAAAGTGGCCTTATGGAAATTTAATGAAAAATACTTATAAATGCTTTAAAGTCCGCAGATTTCATGGGGTTGTCTTCATACACAAACAGAATAATTATACTTTTATAAGTATAGTTCCCTTTGGAATTGGTTCAGATCCATCAAGTAACATGGGAAAAGGGGCTGTATGAAAATTTAATAAAAAAATCCCTATTAACACAATGAAGCCCAATCTTCATTTAGAAATCCTTGTTACCAAGTCCAGAGCTTTCATCTGATTTTCTTCAAGCAATCACAGAATAATTGTACAATAATAATGATTGTTGATGTTGACACTAGACCTGATCTGTCAAGTTTCACAGAAAAAGATCAACCTTATGCAATTTATTTTTAAAATCTTGTACCACAATTAAGTCAACAGTTTTCATTGGATTCTGTTTAAACTTTCACGGAATGATTATTCCATCATGAGGACTTTTCAAATTAGGCCTGACCTGTCTAGTATCACGGGAAAAGGGGCCTTTTGAGAATTTTATCTATAATCCTAGTAACAAAGTCCAAAGCTTTCATTGGATTTTATTCAAACCTTCACAGAATAATTGTACAATAATCACGATTGTTGGTGCTGACATGAGACCTGATCTTTCAAGTATCACAGAAAAAGGAGCCTTATGAAAATTTTATTTTAAAATCTTTACACCAAGATAAAGTCCGCAGTTTCGTTTGATTCTGTTTAAACTTTTACAGAATGTTTGTACCATCACTAGGATTGCTTCTTTCCAAGTTTGGCTTGATCTGTTTAGTATCATAGGAAAAGGGGCTGTATGAAAAATTATTACCAAATCCTCATTAACACAAGAATGTTCTCAGTCTTTATCAGAATCTCTTCAAACTTGAATAGAATGATTGTGCCATCATTTAGATTGTTAAGTGACACAAGAAAAGGGGCCTTATGAAAATTTTATAAAAAAAAATTCATTATCACAATAAAGTCCTCAGTCTTTATCATTTTCTTCAAATTATCTATCATTAGGATTGTTCCTTTGTACATCGGGTCTGATTTGTTAAGTTTCATGAGAAAAGGGGCCTTATGAAAATTTTATTACCAAAAATTCTTGACACATTTCAGTCCACTGTTTTCATTGATTGTCTTTAATTTTTACAGAATGATTGTACTTTCATTAGAATTGTTCCTTTTGAAATCTGGTTTGTTCTGTAAAGTATCATGGTAAAAGGGGCCCTATGAAGATTTCACTTTAAACTCATTAACACAATAAATTCCACAGATTACACAGATTGATTTTACCATCATTACAATTGATGATTTTGGCAGTGGATCTGATTATGGCAAATATCACATAAAAAGGGGCCTTATGAATTTTTTTTTAAATATTAGTATATTAGTTAACACAATGATGTCCCTTGCCCCTACTGGATTCACTTTAAAATTTCACAGAATGATTGTACAATGATTTAAATGGTTCTTTTCAGAACTGGGTACAATCCATCAAGTATCATGTAAAAAGGGGCCATTCGATTTTTATGCCCCCATAGGGAGGCATATAGTAATTGAACTGTCGAGCCGCCGTCATAGCGCAGTTGGTAGCGCATCGGACTTTCAATCTAGAGGTCCCGGGTTCGATTCCCGACGGCGGCACTCATTCTTTCCGACTATTTGTCTCTCACCAATGGGTCGATAATCGTAGACCTATGTGGGATAGCAGCTGTAGGCTAGGAAAGGATGTAATGGTAGTACTGGTGTGAGAAATACCAGGATTCCATTGTTAGGTGCTCCAGCCGCCGCATTATAACTGAAAGATTGTTGAAAGCGGCGTAAAACCCCATTCAAACAAATGAACTGTCCGTCCAGCCGTCCGTCTGTCTGTCACACTTTCGTGTCCGCTCTGTAACTTCTAAATGCAATAGTGGATTTCAATATAACTTTGCACAAAAGTTCATCACTATAAGACGACATGTCGCAAAAAAGACCCAGGTTCCTATCTCAAAGATCAAGGTCACAATCTGGGGTCAAAGGTAAAAAATGGGGACTTTTTGCCGTGTCTGCTCTGTAACTTCTATAATCACACAAGCAGGTACATATTTCTTTCATACAAATATTCACCACCTTCAGACGACGTGTTGCGAAAAAGACCCAGGTTGCTATCTCAAAGGTCAAGGTCACAATCTGGGGTCAAAGGTCAAAAATCTGCACTTTTTGCCGTGTCCGCTCTGTAACTTCTATAATCATGCACGCAGGTACAAATTTCTTTCATTCACATATTAACCACCTTCAGATGACGTGTCCCGAAAAAGAACCAGGTTCCTATTTCCAAGGTCAAGGTCACAATCTGGGGTCAAAGGGGCGTCCAGAATGGTTAAATTGCGTCCGGAATGGTTAAATTGTATTTACTCTCTTAATCTTCAATGGATTGCTTCCATATTTGGACAGATGCTAAATTGGGTGGACCACTTTACATGACCTTGACCTTTGACCTACTTCTGACCTCAGAAAATCCGTCTATAATGCATTTCTCGATTACATTCTGTTTTTATAGAAATTTCTATTTGTATTAGAATTTCATTTATTAAAAACCCAGAAGTATAGATCACAAATGCATGTGGTTGTGTTTACAAAACAAATCAATGTGCCACATGCTTGACCCTGTCCTTTTGGGGCATTTGTCACATGACTGTGACCAGCTCTTATTTTTTAAATATTCTAGTAAACATAATGAAGTCCCCATATTTCATCGGATTCACTTTTAAATTTCACAGAATGATAAAACTAACAGTAAAATATCACAGGAAAAGGGGCCTTAGGAGAACTTGATTTTAATATCTTTGTTAACCCTTTCCAGGTTAATCCCTGGTTTCTACGTCCCTGTGATTTTGTAATTGAGAAAATATTGTGTAAAAAAGATGAAATTGCTTGTAACAAGCAATTTCTTCTTTTTCCACAATATTTTCTACCCTAGTAAATGGTTATTATTCAAATAAAATCAACTTTGAATTTTCGTCTGCAAAACCTTTGAATTTGGACAGGTCTAAAATTTTGTAAAACAGGAAGGGTTAACACAATAAAGTCAACAGTTTTATTGGATTCTCTTCAAAGATTCATGGAATAATTGTGGCATTGGAAACACAGGAAAAGAGGCCTTACAGATTATCATTCAAAACATTCTTGTATATGTGATGAAGATCACAATCATTATCAAATTGTCTTTTGAATTTCACAGGACAGTTGTAGGGTTGTAAGGAAAGTTCCTTTTGGAATGAAATTGATCCATCAGAAAACACAGGAAAAGGGGCCTTATTGATTTTCATTCAAAACAATCCTGTTTATGTGATAAAGTCCACAGTTATTGTCAGATTCTGATGAAAATTTCACATTATGATTGTAGGGTCATATGAAAACTTCCCTTTGGAAATAGAGTGGATCCGTCATGAAAGGCAGGAAAAGGGGCCTTGAGGATTGTTGCTAATAATAATAATAGGGATAAAGTCCATTTTTCCCCTTTATGCATTCTTCTTCAAGCAATTAACTTCCTTATATGTCCGATTTCTTTAACGGAAAATTTGATAACCAGTAGAGCGTCACAGGCCCTCATGGTCCTCTTGTTTACTTTTGGATCCCAAGGTATAAAGCCAATAGGAAAATAAAATATTGTTATGCCCACTTGTATCATAATCCTTGCATGAACATAAATCTGACTGTTGAAAGATAAAGCCCTTTTCTCGGGTGAGCGCAACGATGACCTTCTTCTCTGTGAATACTTGTGCAACAACCGTCACACAACTGCAAGCAAAATCACAACATGATCTCATTTAATCATAAAGTTAGTTATTGCCTGGAACGTCGAATCCACACGTCGCTTTTATTACCCCATATTAAGACAAAATGTTTATACTTGTACAATGATGATATTCTATTTTGTTTTTAGCCTGAGATTGCGTAAGCAATCTGAGGCTAAAGTTACAATGCTTAAAATTCAAACCCATGCAGAGTTTAATGTGAAAACATAATATAAAAACATCTATCACAATCAATGTGATCTTCTGTCGCATGAAAAGTAGATCGGATCTGACCATAAATTAATACGCCTGATTGAGGCGAGAAGGACGAAGGCGAGATATGACTCATTGAAAGGTGTCGGCTCCATGTACAGTACTTTCGTGTGAGTGTTCTGAATTTGGCAAAATTATCAAAACTTGACGAGTGAATGGAAAGAAAGAAAGGAGATATAAAATACATTGAAATTATTAAACATATATAATCATGTCATATTGTTAGGAAAAAATAAGGTGTTTGTTTCATACCAAAATAATATTACTTATTCTAGAGTAACAATGTTAAAACGGTCCGGTTAGACGAAGTTTCTGTATAAAACTGATAAGCGAAGCTGTCGGTTTTATGCACGATTGGAATGTTTTGTTTAACAAATTAATTGGTAATTCATAGGATCATATTCGGACTGTTTGAAAACAGTTTAGTCGTGCTCGGACTTTGTGTCTATATATTTTTACCTCCGAATTCTGCCCAAAGGATGCAACGTCTACATACCGCTTTTGAGAGGTGTACATAATCATGTTAACCTTGTAAACGACCGCCCAAACCCTCTCGCTCTCTTTATCTGGAGATTATAAAGGGCATATTTACATAACGAAATTGGCCTGTTTGGTAGAATACTCACATCGCACACAAGAGCCTCCTAGTTCGAACCTGGCTACCCATCTCTCTCACTCTCTAGCTCTCTCTCGCTAGCTCCACTGGCTGAAAGCCAACGAGTCGACTTTTACTTTAAAAATCTTCTTCTCAGAAAGTACTGAACATACCAAACTTAACCAAAATTCACCGGAAGGATCCTTGGGTAGCCTTTATCAGATCCCTTCAAAGCATTTTGATAGGTGAAAAATATGTAACGATATATACATGTAAATATATCGTTACAATACCCCAACGTGATGAAAATTATTGCGGGCAGGTCTTGTCCCCTAGCGCACAAATTGGCAGATCTGTGCATAATCGACAGTAGATTGGGTAGAAAGTGGCACCTCCGATATTCCGACCATCAAACTTTTTCTGCCCAGATTATATATCTCCTGTATACATATCTCAGGCTTTCAGCGCTTTCAGCGCTTTGATTTCTAAACCCAACTACACACAAAATCAAGTTTTCTGTCCATTTATGAGTTCAGATTTAAAGACATTTAAAGTTACACACATTTATTCTCCATTTGACATCACATGCTGCGTAATACAAAATATGCAATATTCTCAAGAGCTAACTCTGTGATACCTTATTTATTCTCACAATTTTCAACTAAATGACCCGATTTTAAAATTTGAGCCTTGTCCAATTTAAAACAAGTTGCAGACAACAACTAAAAAGGAGTGCAATTTAAAAAGAAACCAAACTACAGGGTAGAAAATATTGCGGGAAAAGAAGAAATCGCTTTTTCAAAGCAATTTCTTCTTTTCTCACATATTTTTCTTAAGTATAAAATCAGGGCTTAAACAGGAAAGGGATAATATGATAAAAACTTATAGTCATTTTTTGAAAATTATGAAAAAGTATTTTTGTTTTAATTGAAAATACGACAATTTAAGTTCAATCTTAAAGCGTTTAGCCGCCCAAAATTGCGTTTACAATTCTAAAAATCATTGAATATCATAGCAAGACATCTCTGTTGGTGTATAAGAACGACTTGGTGAAATCATATTAATTTTGATAACGTCATATAAACCCTTTTAGACCCCCATTATAGTCTTCGGAATATAATACAAAAACCGATTCGGTGACCCCTTTGAAGTCTTCTTTATGCATATTTTGATCTACAAAATAATAAATCAAAGGACTGAAAGTACTGAGAAGTTGAAGTGCACTGAAAGGGTCATAACTGGAATTCGGTTCAAATTCATTTATTACTTTCCGAGCAAGTCTCCCTCCTTTAAACTTAAACCAGCATTCCGATTCGTGTATATATGTGCGTGAAAAAGGCACAAAAACATATATCCACATACAGAAATCAAAAACTAGCATTGTCATTGTCCAGACAGTGACTCTTTTAAATGACCCTCATTATGAAAGCTTTGGAAAACATTGTGGAAAATGAAGAAATTGCTTGTTACAATATTTTCTGTCCAAAAAGACCAGAATTTTAAAGATTTCATCAACTTACAATTGTGGTCTGCTACTTCTTTGAATTTGGACTGGTCTAGATTTTATCGTATTGGAATGGGTTATAAGCTAGTGTCACGCACAGCAAAATTAGAATTTTCAAGCATAACATTCTCCTTTTGATCAACTGTAATACGTGAACTCCTTTTGGAATCTTGAAAACAGAGAATAACAGCTTCTACAGTAAGAAATCAACGACCTCGATGATTATTTGACCCTCAATTCGGCCTATTGCGTAACGATCATACTAAACTCACGTAGATTTCACTTCAAGTTTATGAATAATACGTGGAAATTTGTGGAAATACGCGGAAATTTGTTTCAGGGTGATCGATTTGAAATACCGGTTTAGACTTAGGAAAAAAGAATATTTAAAGCGTTGTGAGTAAAATTAAAAAGAAGAAGAAGAAGAAGAAAAAAAAGACGGTAATGTTATTGTAACGTTATTGTTTGCACATGGTAGTTTTGCCCTTTTCCTAAAAATTCCCATAATATGATGAAGATAATATCAAATTATCATCGGCGCCCTGTAGTTGCGCGATTTCCTTATTCGTTATTCGGCTTTAGAACGGTAAAAAATCTTAAGTAAAAAGGACCAAGCTGAAAGCTAGATGACACTTGTTAAAGGTTTGATGTGTTATAATTGATTTATACTTGTAAATAAAGACATAATAAAGCGTAATTATTTAGTAAATAAATAGAAACCGGAAGTTGATAAGTTTACATTCTTATTTTCAAAATCTTCTACTTTCGTTTTGCATCTATTTGATTTTATTGAGTAAAAGCTGTAAATCCCAAAATCGCGTTTGCTTGACGCCTACGATCCCCCTTGATCGCTCTAGAATGTTTTAAAGCACTGGGCAGCGTGATTATTGTAAAAATGCATTTGCGACCTGAGCCATATTTGTAAATATTGCCTATCTATGGTCACATGACTACCACATGTCACTTGAGATCACGTGATTACCAAACATAGGACGGCGAATCACACACACACACAAAAAAACTTACTGTGCTGATTTTTACCTTATTTTTCAATAATTTAAAGCAAACTACAGCATCTTTAGAAGTCTCTAAACGAATTTTTATATCATCCTATACATGTGCCATATTATTGTCTTCGGCTGCAACTGATTGTCCGTGACAAGTTGAGATGAGAAGTAACATGAGGTGTATTCATATCTAAGAGATCACGTGATATGTGTTATCAAGAAACCGAAATGAAATTGTCTTGCGTTAATTTTGCGGTTTTGTTAAATCTAAGTTAGACTTGTTCCGCATTCCAACTTGAAAACAGGAGATTTTTATGGAAGAAATCTTAACTATAGACAGCGTCGTTAGGGTTACATTTATGTTTCTTACCCGACATCGGAGTTTTAAATTTTACAAATCACTACATTTCGCTGTTAATTAAACACTGTTTAAGAAACATGGCTCATATTTTGTGCAAACATTTATGGCTTTGATAGACATTAGTTGATAGTAGGATCAGGGTCATCTATCAATGTCGAGGTCACTTATCAAGGTCACCATATTTCCTATAGACGCATCTACGTTATGTATATGATTGATCATGAAAGCTTGGGATGTAAATGAATTTCATTGGAATTAAATTTTGTCAGGTTGCTTGGAAACAACTGGTCGTTTGAATAACAGCATATAGTTATTTTTTTAAAAACATTGTCTTCATAAAAACCGTTGTTGGATCTCAATCAGGAAATCTATATATCGGTAAAATAAGCACTATGTCTAAATGGGAGCAACAACTTGAATTGTCAGGGAATAGATTAATTTTAATACCTTAAGTTTTTAATTTCTAATTTTAGTAAATATATCTCAACAAATGAATGATGGAGAAGATCAAGAGTGGACTTATATAGAAAATACTTTAGAGAAAAAACGCATAAAAAGAAAGCTGGTACAGTATCCGCTAGGAGTGAAATACAAGGCAATCATTGAATATGAGAAAGGCCAGAAATCAAAAACGCAGATTTCTAGAATGTTCAATATTCCAATTAATACATTTACTGGCTGGCTTGAAAATGCAGACTCGATAAAGTCTGGCTTTTCAAAATTTGGACCAACACGTCACAAAATAATACGAGTGAACAACGGCGACGTTGAAGATGCTTTGTTGAAGTGGATTAAGGATGCCGTTGCAAAGAATAAACCATTAAATGGCCGTATTGTGACAGAAAAGGCTAAACTCATTGCAAAAGAGCTTGGAATTAAGGACTTGAAGTATTCAAGTGGCTGGCTGGAAAAATTCAAAAAGAGAAATCAGATTAAATTCAAATTACTACGTACTGCCCAACCAGATTGTAAGATTCAAAGACATTGACACAGCAGCAGCTTCAAGTTTTAGCTCACCTGAGCATGAAGTGCTCAAATGAGAAATTGTGATCACCTTTTGTCCGGCGTCCGTCCGTCATGCGAGGTGTGTCGTCCGTCAACATTTTCTTTACACAACAATAACCTAACTACTCGGAAAATTTTGGACCCAATTTTGGAGAATTTTTTCTCGGGTAGTCCTCTTTAGAAATGGCTTAAATCTGTTGAAAACTCGTTTGCCATGGCATCAAATGAACAATTTTAAACTACCTTTTAAAATTTTCTCCGCCTTTCCAAAAGAACCCCCGGTATTTTGCGTGAAATATCAATATGGGATGGGACCTATATTGAAATGAAAAGGATTTAAATGACATGTCCTCTCATGCGGTTGGGCCAATTTGAGCCAAATCTGGAAGAAATTTGTCCGTTTGCCATGGCAACAAAAGTGAAATTAGAAATGATCTTTTAAAATCTTCTCCTCCTTGTCAGAAAGGCGTGGAACCTTGATATTTTGCATGAAACATCCTTATATAACCTCTTTTAAAATTGGTTAAATCATTACCTTCGGGTTCCTAGGGGTGGAGCTCAAGGGAGGTGAGACTTATATTTAAATGAAGAACACTTTTTGAACGACATCTCACTAATGGACAAATTTCATACAGATTTTACTGAAATGTTCCTTTGGTGGTCCTCTTTCACAATATCTAAAATGATAGAAATCTAGTAGAAGAACTCTGGTTGCCATGACAATGAAATTTAAATATTTTAAAATCTACTCCAGGCCAGACCCAGTTGTCCTTCTACCTTGATATTACTATGAAGCATCAGGTAATTGACTTCTTTCATATTTCTAAAATTATAACCCATTGATCCAGAGGGGAGGAAAAGGTGTTCTCTTTTCTTATTTGTGCTAAAGCCTTTGAATTTATCATAAAGACTTTTGCAACCCAGGTGAGGGCCCTTTTATGTATAAAGTATCGTCAGGCCCACCTGTATCCTAATCAAAACGGTAAATGTACAGTGCGGAGAATCACGTTACGGACAGTATAAAATCATATTGACCGCTTCACCGGCAAATTTCATACTTAACAAGCTATGTATTGAAGCTACGTTGTTTACCAATCCTATCATATGCGCTACTGTCTAAGGTTTCCATTGATACCCAACTTTTCCCTTTCTATTCGCTGCATTTAGAGAACGCTTAGAGAATATTTTCGAAGTAACAAACAATCTAGATGAGTATTAAGCACGTTGTTACTTATTTACGGCTATATTTCTTGGCCAAAGAACTCTCTGTTCATATGGTATATTTCTGGACTCCTCTTTATCGATATTTCATTCCAACCCATTTATAAAACACCCAAGATTTCTTAGTGGAACGCACTCACAAAATGATGTTTAAGCATACGTGATATAAGGCACCTCAAATCTCAGCTGTCGCCATGTTAAAGACGCACGTGGCAGATGAATTGACGGAAAAAATTCTGCGGGATTTTGGGTTTTGAAATCGATTTAGCGTTTTAGGGATTGCATCTTTAGCACAAAAAAGTAAGGTCATCTGGGGTGTGACCAGTTTTTGATTCTGGAAAGCTGTTTCGCCTTCCGAGTTCACATTCTTAAAAGAACACCTATCTAGTCAAAAACATGCTATGACAGTTTTGGACTGATCTTTAAAGAATTGAAGACCGGCTAGCGAACATAACTCCTGATGACGTAGCGATGATGTTTGCTTGAGCAAATTCAAACTAAATACGAGATTCCAACGGTTATATGCACCGCTTGAATGACCCGATATTCTTTGCATTTGTATCGGCTTAATCTAAAAATAGATTAATAGCCTACGTAGGCTATAAGGGAAATACCTTAGTTTATTCTGATATGACCTCTGATTTTAGCAAAACTACTTTTCAGAATATTGTATTTAAAAAGTATACGAGAAGGAATAGGAATCATTGAAAAACACAATAACTTAGGCTAGAATGGTACTGCCTGACACAACGATGGGTCTCATAGGACAAGATTTTTTTATAGATTCTTTATTCTATTTGATTTTGTATATAAAATAATTACCTTGGCTATTAAACTTAGGTTTCTTTCCAACATACCTACATATCAAAGTACTGAAAGTACTGTAAGCTAGCAAAGCATGGTTTGATTTAGAAAATCTTTCCCTTGTTGGATAGAAAACCTTGTGAACATTGAAGAAATTGCTTGTTACAAGCAATTTCTTCATTGTCCACAATGTTTTCCAAAGCTTTTTTCTTGAGATGCTTAAAAAGCGATATTGATTGGTAATGTATTAAATGGCATGCTTTTAAAAGAGTTCTCTGCATTTTGAATAGAGTTTGCAATTTTCCATAATAACATAAGAACTACTTTTTATGGTGTAGGCATTCAATGTATTTAGTGGTTAAGTCTCCAGTGGCAGTTTGCACTCGTTGAACTTTGAGACGACCTCAAAATTTTGTCTGTTAACTTCAGCTATCAAAGCTGACGCTTTGCTTGCTAACAAACATTTTAATTGATTTCCTCGGACAATCTTCACTGATAAGGGTTATTATGTTCCTTAGCTAAAGATACAACACATCTGATGGTGATGAGGTATTAAAAAGAGGAGATGAGAGAGTTGGGGCGATATAACTTACTTTTGTATGGTGAATACATTTGGATCTTTTTTAAAAGTATTTGAGTTCAATTATTCTCCAATATTTTTTTCTAAAAGAAAAAAGTGCAGTGCAGTTCTTTGATCTTAAAAGAATTAGCGATTTCTAAATAATCCGTATTCGTGACAAATCACGCGAGAACAAATAAGCAAAAAAGAAAGGAACCAAAACATGTTTAGATTAAGTATTACAAACGGTAAATCTTGGAAAGGTTTATGTATAGAAAAAAAAAAATACAAAACTATCGATTCATGCCATGTTAGGTTAATGCAAGCTGGCCAGTTTCGATATGTAACGCGATTCTTTTTAACGTGACGTTTAGCTTATGAAAGAGGCATTTCGCTCGCCCCTTCAACGTAGCAATGCACATGAATATCTCGCATTAGTCTTAATGTATATTCTTCACAGATAAACCTTATAAAAGTTATATATTCCAAGAATTGTAAACAGTTTAAGTTGTAACTACGACGTTTTGCTTTCCAAATGAGGTATAAGACTAACCAAAGGTTTGAAACAGTCCCGCCAAATAATGAATCATTGATGAAACCCTGTACGTATGATTAATCTTAATCCTTTCCATTTTGTTTTCGTCGCTTTGATTGAAAAAGGTTTGACACAAACTTGATAAAGGGCCATTCGATGAGAATAAGGTTGGTCAGTAAAACAATTATAGTTCATTTTTCGACAATTGACAGGAAATATCCATGTGTTTCGCCTAGGTTACATCGCGTAGTTTATCAGAAATAAACTGTAATTAATAGAGAGAATCAAATAGAGTATAATGGCCCTGTCCCGGGGCGTACCTAGTATTTCGAAAATCATACGCTTATGTAAATTGTGTTAATACAAATATAGAAACAGTAGTTTTGTGCTATCCATTTGACTTTGGATCTTATGCAAATAAAGTCATGCGGTGTCGACAACCGAATTCCATGATATCTTAAAATAACCTCGAATTCCGCTGAACTTCATTAAGCCTATTAGATTACCGCAAATACAATATCTGACTCAAATTTAAATATTAAGCGTTCGTTTTAGCTTATTTTTAGTCAAATGGCATTTTTTAATGTTTCAGAAACATCGATACCCCTCTCATTAGACTGTTGAAAGAAAACGAGCCTTTATCTCTGGTGATCGTCCCAGGGCCAACGGCCCTCTTGTTGTTTTGATTCATTTCACCAACATAATTTTGAGACAGTTTGTGAGGTTTTAACCTGAATTCTTTATTAAAATCGGTGCTAATGATGTAGACTTTGATTTCTTATGAACATTTATCATATAGAGCATTTTATGCAATATTGTTTTAATTCTCGTGTTTTAATCTGTACCCCGAAGTGCGAGCATATATCAACCGCTTCATCTGCCAGTGCGTCCGTCCGTCCTTCCGTTTTTAGTCTGTCCGTCCGTCCACCCCGTTCGATTTCATCAAAGGCCACTTACAATGGGTCTGTGTCGTAAATTATCTTGGAAAAACATACCTTTGTGACGTAAATATTCCCATTCGGATGTTTTCAAACTTACAACCAAATGTTGTTCTGTCTTACAAGATTAATACCGTGACAGAAAAGAAAGCCGGTAGAGTGAGCCAGACCCTCATCGGCCTCTTGTTGCTGAGGCTAATAAGCCTAGCTGCACCTCGAATATGAATGTTTTCCATCATTAAATGATCTGTCCGACGTCAGATAGATAAAGATAGATAGTGCGCTTTTACAATGGTACAGGGTTTCTATGCACGTTATGGTTACTTCAAATGTACTAGTGTAAGAAAGTACAAGATGTCGTGCTTAAATAGTCTGAAAGGTGGTGTTAACCCCGTCCTATCAATCGGTGAATTGGTCAAATGCAACGAATTCCAACATTTGGTGTAGCCATGGTAATCGTACGGCTTTGCTCGAATTAAATCGACTGGACATACAAGAAACAGCCAATTCCCGAAAAAGTTGACTCTGAACAAACTGCAATAATATATTTTCTTTAATTTCTGAAGTTATTGCAGCATGAAATAATCCATTTGCCTGCTATTGTTGTCTTTCTTATTTCTCGGTGTTATTTCAGTTCCAGACATATTGTTAGATTTCGAAGCTCCTGTAAGTGATACATCTAGTAACAAAGGAAGACTGTATGATCATGGCCAACAACGTGGACCGGCTACACAATCCTATGAAGCAATCGTAAAATTAGCGGATGGCAGATTCAAATGTGATATTTGTGATCGTGTGTTTAATAGAAGAGATTATGTTACAAAGCATATGTTGATTCACAATGGAGTGTACCCATTCCAATGCAGTGAATGTAACAAGTTTTTCAGACAGAGGAGTCAGTTCAGATTACACATGCTGAAACATGGTGTCAACTTTGAATCATTTTTCCAGAAGGAATAAAGCAAAATAGTAACCCAAGGTCGAAAGTTGAAATTAAGCATGTCTAGAGCGTGGCTCCTTCATTTGTAGAAGGATTTCAATATAACTTGGCAGAGTCGTGAGAACATGGACGATTTTGAAAAAAAATCAAGGTCACAGGTCAATATCAAATGTTGCCAACAGTAATGTCTGGTGCATATTATCTTAAATCATGAAATGAATTCAAATTAATTTTACACTACATGTATTTTTCTCTATCATCAGTGGATGTGCAATTTGAAACAAATCTTCAGATTAGCCTAAGGTCGTGGTCACAGCTCAAGGTTGAATGTGAAAAATTAGCATTTCCAGAACATTGATCCTTCATTTATAGATGAATTTCGATATAATTTTACGCAATTGTTGTCTGTCATGAGTAGATGTGCGCTTCGAAAAATGTATTCATATAGTTTCAACAGGTCACAGTTGGTCACAGTTGGTCGAACATTAAAATTAAGCATGTCCAGAGCATAGCTCCTTCATTTATAGATGGATTTTAATATAACTTGTCACAATTGTTCCGAGTCATTAGTAGTTGTGCAATTTTTAAGAAAAAGATAGGCCAAGGTCAAAGTTTAAGGTCAAACATTAAAATTAAGCATGTCTGGAGTGCAGCTTCTAAAATTATGGATTGATTTCGAAATAACTTGGCACATTTGTTCTCTATTTTCAGTTAGCTCTATGGTCAAGGTCAAATCTCAAGGATGTACATTAAATTTGAGCATTTTAGCATGTCTGGAATACAGCGAGCATATACCCACGGGTCTGTTGGTCCGTTCGAACCTTTTACTTGTTATCTTTAGCTTACCTGAGCACAACGTGTTGAAGGTGAGCTATTGTGCTTGGTAAATGTCCGGCGTCCGTCTGTCCGTCTTTCCATCTGTTCCTCTGTCCGTCTGTTAACAATTATTAAAAAATCTAGACCATAAGGCCTAGAGCTTTTATATTTGGTACATATCATCACCTATTGACCCTCTACCAAAGTACTTCAAAGAATTACTGTTTTATAAAAAGTAGCCCTTTCCTGTAAAATCCATGATTTTACAAAGGAAATCTTTGAAAATCTTCTCCTCCAATACCATAAGGCCTAGAGCTTTGACAATTGGTATGTATAAGTGTGTAATGGCCTTTTACCAAAATACTTAAAAGAATTACTGTATTCTGAAAATTAGCCCTTTTCTGTGTGATCCCTTATATTACAAAGAAATAAAGAAGGAAATCTTTGAAAATCTTCTTCTCCCAAACCATAAGGCCAAGAGCTTTGATGTGGTATGCATTAATGTCGATTGAACTTCTACCAAAATACTTCAATGAATTACTAGACTCTGAAAGTTAGCCCTTTTCTGTGTGATCCTTGATTATACATAGGAATAAAGTAGGAAGTCTTTGAAAATCTTCTTTTCCGAAACCATGTGGCCTTGAGCTTTGGTGTTTGGAATATATCATCATCTTACGACTTTTTTATTTAAATACTTCTTAGAATTATCGTACTTTGAAAATTAGCCCTTTTCTGTGCAATTCCCGATTTGAGATAGGAATAAAGAAAGATATCTTTGAAAATCTTATTTATAGTCAGATCCTCAATATACCTAGGATTAAAATAGAAAATCCAAAATAATTAGAAAGAGGGCTTTACTATTTTTAGCTCACCTGAGCACAAAGTGCGAGGTGAGCTATTGTGATCGGACGCTGTCCGTCGTCCGTCCGTCTGTCTGTCCGTCCACAATTTCCTTAAAAATCTTCTCCTCCTAAACCAGTAGGCCAATCAAGCTGAAACTTTGCAGGGATGTTCCTTGGGTGAAGTTCTACAAAAGTTGTTAAAAGAATTTAATTCCTTTTAAAACTATGGTTGCCGCGGCATTTGAAAGTAAATCTTAGAAAAATCTTTAAAAATCTTCTCCTCATAAACCAGTAGGCCAATCAAGCTGAAACTCTGCAGGGATGTTCCTTTGGTGAAGTTCTACAAAAGTTGTATAAAGAATTTAATTCCGTCAAAAACTCTGGTTGCCACGGCATTTGAAAATGGGAATCTTAAGTAAACCTTTTAAAATCTTTAAAAATCTTCTCCTCCTAGACCAGCAGGCCAATCAAGTTCAAACTGTGCAGGCTTGTACCTTGGTTGAAGTTCTAAAAAAATTGTTAAAAGAATTAAAAACCGTCAAAAACTCTGGTTGCAACGGCATGTGAAATTGGAATCTTAAGTAAATCTTAAAAAAATCTTTAAAAATCTTCTCCTCCTAAACCAGTAGGCCAATCAAGCTGAAACTTTGCAGGGATGTTCCTTTGGTGAAGGTCTTCAAAAGTTGTTAAAAGAATCCAATTCCATGAAAAACTCTTGTAACCGCGGCATATGAAATGGGAAATATTAGAAAATCTTTGTCTTTTTTCACAGACTACAAGGCCAAAGGCATTTATATTTAATATAGAGCTTAATTATATGGTTTTCTACCAAGTTTTTAAATATTTAATCTCTAGGCTCAAAAATTGCCCCACCCCTGAGGTCCGAAATTTGGAAAAATGCTTAATTAAAGCAATTTCAAAAGACTTCTCCTCTTTAACTATAAGGTCTAGGATATTCATATTTGGTATGGAGCATAACTAGATGGTTTTGTACTATATCACTAAAAGTTGTCTTCCTCGGGTCAAAAACGCCCCTGCACTAGGGGTCAAACATTGGGAAAAACTTAAAATTTGAGTATGCTAAAAAAATATTCTTCATTTAAAGGAGGAGGGCATTTATATTTTGAGTGTAGCATGGCCTTTCTCACTATGTATTTTTCAAACCTATTTTCCCCGAGGGTGACAAATTCTTGGAAAGTTTGGTAATGGATTAAACTATAAAGCAAAGGTATTCATTTTTATTGTAAAGCCCCAAATCTTATATTTGTTTTATCTATTTTGCTCAAGTTGTGTCTTTTTTATACTAAAATGTACTGTAATTTGCAGATGCTTCAGATGAGCGATTTAGGACCATCATGGTCCTCTTGTGTATATATTATAAAGCTATGAATCATGATACTCATGGGAACGATTTAGGACCATCATGGTCCTCTTGTACACATTTGTGACAGGGCCATACTCTCTGGCTGCTCTTGATACACATTATTTTAATGCTCTCAGCATATTTAAGCTTTCTTCATTTGATATAGACTTAACCCTAGCGTTCACCGTTACAGAAAATGAAAACAGATGTGCCACTGAAAGCTTAACCCATTACCAGACGGCAAAATTTTAGACTGGTACAAATTGAAAGGAGTTGCAGATGACAATTTTCAGTTTGTGAGATTTTATATTTTTTCAACTTTCTGGGTAGAAAACATTGTGTGAAAATGAAGAAATTGCTTGTGACAAGCAATTTCTTCATTTCCACAGTGTTTTCCAAAGCTTTTTTTCTTTGGGGGCGCCTAAAAGTGTCACTGAGTGGGAATGGGTTAAGTTCAGTTATCAAACTGCTTATTATGTCTATAGCAGATAGATATAGATTTCGCCTGTTTGATACTGATCATCATTGTCATTTAACATTGATTATCATTGATAACACTTTTTTAAAATCGTTGTAATATTATGATGCACATGTAATGAAGTTTTTGTGAGTATCTTCACCATTGTTTTACGTTGAATGATGAATCAGTTTTAGTAGCTACAGGAATGTTGACATCGATTAATAAATCATTGACTACTTGACCAATCGCCCACTTACTCCTTTTGCTCCACCCATTGACTCTGGCAGTAAGTTCCGCTTCTATTTTAAACTTCGTTGGTTTGCAAAATTTAAGGCCAGTAGCATAAGCAAAAAAGTAGAATGGTTGGTTGGCTTACTAAAGATCGTTATTATAACTTGAATTGGTTGTAATTACAATCTTTTAGCCGCCAAACCAACAAAAGTGCTTCATGTATATGGCGGCCAATGTTGGAGTTTAACTTCACCCTAGGTCTAAATGAATTATTTGACTGAATGTATTATGACCAATCAAATTAACCTAATAATAATTCTATATTCGTGATTGGTTTTTCAAAATTATTTGATATATAAGCAGATTTTTCATTACAACCAAATATTCAGATAGATCCAGCCGCCGTCATAGCACAGTCGGTAGCGCATCAGACTCCTAATCTTCAATGATGGGATGTCATGGGTTCGATCCCCGGAGGCGGCACATTTTTCCGATATTTGTCTCTCATGAATGGGTAGATAATCGTAAACCTAAGTGTGATAGCAGCTGGAGGCTAGGCAAGGATATAGTGGTAGTACTGGTGTTAGAAATACCAGGAATCCATTGTTAGGTGCTCCAGCCGCCAGGACATGGCTGAATTACTGATAACAGTGGCGTTAAACCCAATTCAATCCATAATCAGATAGGTCAAGTTCCTCTCAAAGTTGCATAAATATGTGCATTTTGCTTGTACTTGGAAAAACTTTTACAATTATCAGTGGATTTCAATAAATGAGTTTGCAAAGTTTTTTCTATATCCTTACCAGAGGTTTCCTTTTAACCCCCTTCTCGTTCAATTCCTGGTTATTACGTCCTCGTGACTGAGAAAACAATGTAGAAAAAGGAGAAATTGATTGTAACAATCAATTTCTTCTTTTTCCATAATAATTTTTACCCTACAGAATTGTCATTTTTCTAGTTAAAGTTTTGTTTTCAAAACCTTTGAATTTCGACATTTTTGATAATTTGCAAAACAGAAAAATGTTTAACACATTTTGAAGGGTATCCTCATAAAACAAAGGTCGCTTGATGGTAAGTTCAGTTCAATAAAGAAAGGTATTAATACATTTCCAAATTAGTATTTATTGGGAACAACATAAACCCTATGCTGTGGATTCCAGGACTATGAAAAAAAAATGAAAAGAAAAAAAATTAAGAGGGAAATCTTAAAATAAAAGATGTCTCTTTAAAACAAATAGGCATGGATTTCTCACATTTTGCATGTAATGTTGCCTTCCGATGTCAAACCAAAATACTATGAACTATTACTCTTTGATTATTACTCTTTATAAGCCGTTTATTCTTGGTTCTTGAGTGTAACCTATAGATAAAGAAGGTATTGTCTTGAGTAATTCTACGAAAAATCTGCAAACTATCATTATATAACCAAAAGCTATGATCAGGTAAGTGATACTGGACCATCATGGTCCTCTTGTTGTTTAATACTTTCATAAACAACTATTTTTAATGTTTTCGCACAATTAAGAGATGAAGAGAATAGTTTTTGTTTTCATGGAGGTATGAACCGAAAAACCTAATCACACTGTATGAATACGCAAACAAAAAAACATTTTCTTCATTTTTTATAATTTGATAACATCTAGCGAAAAATTCAAACCTTTACAAGTTTTGATACATTTTTGTATGGGACTATTTTATGGGAAATAGCTGCGTGCTAAAAATTTTGTTCATGGATTTATGAATAATTATTTCGACCAATGAGAACTCCCGTTTTTGATAGACGAAACTAAAGATTAAATTATAGTAGAGTAATAAAATTCAACTCCAAATTAGTTCGATTTTTGCTTTGGTTTCCTTGATGACATTTCATTATAAATAATGAAGAGAAACGCGTATTTCTACAGTGATTAAGTGTTAAGGTGCATACCATATACATGTAGATTTTTGAACGCCATGAAACAAATAATTCACAACTGTAAATATGATACTTTTATCTCAATGGAACAGATGTAAGAATGATCATACTGACCAAGATGTATTTTCAGACCAGGTGTTAAAATAAACACATTACCTCATGCCGCCTCATTAAGTCTTCATGAACACAAATTACTAATGTCATGCTCAATTAAACCCTCTATAGATAACATCAAATTCGAAGGACTGACCACGCTGGATGCACTTATTTTGACTCAATATTTGTCTCGATAATTCATTGCATGACCAATTCTGGTTTAAAAGAGACATACAGGAGGTGTTGACAAAGATCAGACTGCACATTTGTGCAGGCTGATCTTTCTCTACATCTCCTGCTAAAACAGGAATATTCCGGGTTCAACATGACAAGGGTTAAATACTCCCAGCGGCCGCGGCAAAAGCGCAGTATATAGCGCATCGGGTTCTCAATCACGTTGCGGCAAATATTCTTTTCGACATTTGTCTCCCACCAATGGGTAGATAATCGTAAACCTAAGTAGGATAAGCAGCTGGCGGCTCGGAAAGGAAGTAGTGGTAGTACTAGTGTGGGAAATACCAGGTATCTATGGTAAGGTGCTCCAGCCGCCTCGAAATGGCTGAAATGCTGATAAAAGAGGCGTTAAGCCCCATTTAAGAACAAACGATTACAGTGGAATCCTCTTAATTTCAACCCTTATGATGACAATTTGCTGCTTAAAAGCAACTCACATTTTGCACAATCATTAGATTTACAGAACAAATATCTCCCTTCAATTGTAACTTCTGGTTAATTGCAAAAAAGCTTTGACAAATTGGTGTTGCGATTAGCAGGATTCCACTGTACTCCCAAACAAACAAATAGATTGGTTGATTGAATGGGGTTTAACGGCATTTTAACACTATTTCAGTCATATCGCGGCGGCTTGGGCACCTAATAATGGATTCCTGGTATTTCTTACACCAATACTACCACTACAACCTTTTCTGGCCTCCGGCTGTAATCGACATTCATGTGAAGCTTTTTTGTTGATTTGGCGACGTAGATATCGTTTCTACAGCATATTATATCTACGTTCGTTTGAGTTTAAAACAGTTTGAAATATCATCATTTTGATAATCTAAGACCTTCGAAATATGCCCCATGTACACTCTGTAACATTTTCCTCCGATCTATCCATTTCAGGAACACCGCCAAGTACTACTGTTAACTCAATATCGGTCAACAGAATTTTAGACTGGTCCAAATTGAAAGGAGTTGCAGACAACAATTCAAACGTTATGAATTTTTAGATTTTTCCAATGTTCTAGGTATAAAACATTGTGTAAAATGAAGAATTTACTTGTTGCAAGCAATTTTTCCTTTTTTTTCCTCGATGTTTTCCCAATTGTTTTTCTTCAGGAGTGTTCAAAAGCGTCACTGTGTAGGAATGGGTTAAGGTAAATATGTTGTAGAAACTGACAGGGCGAATCTCCTATACCACTGGCTAAAGTGAGCTAATGCGATCATCCTATGTCCGTTCGTCAAAATTTAACTTATTTACATCGCAATCCACGGCGCCAATTTCAACCAAATTTGGCAAGAATGTTCATTAGATCACACCCTTTTAAAACGGCTAAAAGAACATATGAGCCTGTGCGTGACATTTACAACAATTTCGCATGTGCGTGACTCGCACACATTGAGCACCCTGGACAGCCATTCGGGACAATTAGAGTATTCGCTGATTGTTTAAAGATGCTTTGGGTCAGTATCTATCTACAGAGCGCAGAGTGAAGACTCTGATCAGACTGTGCGGATGCACAGGCTGTTCTGAGTATTAACTTGGCGCACATGTGTAATGGTTGGAAATGTCACGCACGCGCTCATATCAAAGAAATTAAAGAAAAATCTTCTCAATCTGACTCAGAAACAATAATTGAACAAACGGGACCGAACAAACGCCCAAAAATTCTTTTCCCCCTGACTCAGAAGGCGTAGAGCCAAGTTATTTTGCATGAAATATCAGTATATTGACCACTTTCGAAAATGCTTTAATGATTGCCCTCGGGTGCCGAGGCCCACTTGTATCATAATCATAATAACTGATTCTCTCGCTCACTTCTTTCCCGCTTAAAAATAAAACAACATCATAACAACTCTATTACATGGGCGTATCAAGAAGACATTGTTAAGTAATGCAAGATAATTAATCGATACTACTTGACTGAGAATATTTATTGCATAAATTATTTTCGCTATACCGCGTAACTTGGAAAAGACAGATTCACACATGCTCATTCAATGGTGGTTTGGCGAAAAATCGATGATAACATTTAATAATAAGGCATATTGACGCTGCAGGGCTAGGAATTCACCGACGGTCCACCATACCGACAAGATCCTTCATTTAAATGACACCAACTAACTTGAATTAACACCCGAGAAGGCATTCTGGAAATACCCAATTTCCTGATTTGATCGGATTAAAAACATTGCTTTAATGTGCGGGACTAATTACAATATGTATTGAAAACTTTGAAAATCTTCTCAGAAACGAAATTGATATCAACCATAGTTCACAGGAATGGTTATTTGATGACCCTTTATAAGATTCCCCAAAGAGTTTTTCATTGTAGTAAAACATAGCCTTAATGGATGTGGCTAATTTTGACAAGTTGAAAACTTTGAAAATCATCTCATAAACCGGTCGATGAATTTCAATCAAATTTTTAAGGATTGATCCTTTCGCGACCCTTTTTCAGACTCCTTTAAAGAACTTTAATTGGATAAAAGCATGGCTTTAACGGGCGGATAAAGGGTATATAGTGAACACGTTGAAAATCTTTGTCTCGGAATTTAAACCAAATTACCAGGAATAATTCTTTGTTAATCCGAAATCAGATTCCTTCAAAGGATGCTGTCCGCCACGATATGAATGAAAAATTGTTAATGGCGACGTTCAAACAAACAAACAAATCGAAAAATCCGGATCTGTCTAATTTCTATATATGACATATTGTGACAAATTTGAAAATCTTCTCAGTAACAAGTTGCTGCCGTCAAAACAGTTGGTAGTGCAATCCCAATCTTTAATCATGGGGTGTCATGGGTTCGATCCCCAGCGGCGGCACATTTCGTTACCGACATTTGTCTCTTACCAATGGATGGATAATCGTAAACCTCAGTGTGATAGTAGCTGGAGGCTAGGAAAGGATGTAATGGTTGTACTGGTGCGAGATATAGCAGGAATCCATTGTTAGGTGCTCCAGCGATATAACTAAAGGAAATGTTAAAAAGCGGGGTTAAACCCCATTCAAACAAACAAACAAACAATTTCAAGAGTGTAAGATTTCAACCAAAACGCCAAGGAATTATATTGGTGACTATCGGATTCCTTCAAAAATATTTTCTGGGTTAAAGAACATGGATTTTATTAGCGTATACGTCCATAATAAATTGGAGGGAAAAAAATGTACACCGAATTTTCACATGAATGATCTTTTGGTAATCCAAAATCGGATTTTTGAAGGAATTTTATTATTTATACCCCCCCCCCAAAAAAAATAACAACTATGTTTGGGGGGGGGTTATATATTGGTCAGCTTGTCGGTCCGTCTGTCTGCAGCTTTTTCGTTTCCGCTCAATTTCTCGGCAACTATTAGACGGATTTTATTCGAACTTCACTGATATAATCAGTATCAAGCAGAGATGTGCGTATTTTATTTTGGTTACGGTCCATTGATTTTTGACGGAGTTATGGCCCTTTGGTGAAAAGCGTGACCGCTCGATTCCCCAGCAACCATTTGACAGATTTAATTTAAATATCAGAGAAAGACTCGGTAGACATGTGCATATCCTATCTTGGTTATGGTCCATCTATATTTGATTGATTAATGATCCTTTAATTAAAAGGTCCATTTTTGTCACGGTCCTTTGGCGGATAGCACTTGTATATAGACAAGCGCTGTTGGGGGTATTGGTCCGCTTTGGGGTAATTTCTAATTTTGGCCTGGTTTAGCAGGCCATAGGAAACAACCCTGTCTGCTAGAAATTGCCTAGGTAAAAGATAAATGAGTCAAAAACCGAACAACGTGTGTACTACGTAGCTTTTTTGTGCTCATGCGCACGCAAAAAATAGGTCTAGAATACGTCATCAACTTTTGAGCGACACGAAGTGCTTTGTGTGTTCAACGCAGTGCTTGCATATCACTACGCTGTGTCACGGAAAATTCCGGAAAAATACGCAGGTTATTTTAAACACTTACTATTCCAACCGACTATATTTGCAATCATATTATTTTGAAATATTAAACTTTATTAATATGTTCTAGTGGAAAAGAAAACGTAAAATAGAAGAATGAAAGAAAAAAGTAGACTGGAACATTTTTACATTCCAGAAAACTTTAAGGATGTTCGCTCCTGCGTATTTCGGTTCATATGACGTACCGCGCAATAGTTTACGTCGAGTCGGAAAGTTATTGACAACGGAATTTAATGCAGTTGAATATAACACTATATCACTAATTTTTCTGTCAGGCATTCAATCGAAAACATATTTCTGTAATGCAATCAATACAACCATTTATTGCGACGCCATAGTTTTTTTCCACGTTTCCGCGCTAAATAAAACGAATAACGCTATGTAAAATTGAGCATGATTTACGCTTTACAAAAAGTTTTGTTGTACCGCCTGGAGATTATTTTATCCGTGACGATTCATAGTATGACGCTCTTTTCTTTTTGTAAAGTAGGATACACATGCTTTACCTTGTATCTTCAAGAACCGTAGTTCCTGCCATTTTTAAGTTAAAATTCATCATCTTTGCTCATGAATTAGACGTTCATCGCTTTTATTTCCGGCATTGTTCTATTTATTTGCGTCTCTGTCTCTCTCATATATTCAAAGATTTCACATACCTAGCACATAATAGCGTTCACCACATTTCACTCTACTTACAACTGGCCGGTTTGAGGATTATAAATACCAGACGAAAATGTGTCTAAATACAGTTTGGGGTATAGAAGTTTCCTTTTTAAGTTATCTAAACAAAATCTAATACATGAAAACTCTGATTATTTGTGCAAATAAAGTTCAATTCGTTAAAAATTGGTGTGATTACTGATTTACAAAATACCTGAATGGGTTGAAAAGAAATGGCAATTTTCTCGTGAATTTCCCCCGTTTAATGTACAAAAATCTCAAAATATTAAGAACTTACTCTATGACCCGATTTGAAAATTTTATCACCAGAATTCTTGTAATGTATGACTTTTTTGTGGAAAATGAGAAAGACCGTATTACTCCACCAATATCATTTTAGCTAACATCGAATGTTGATGCCATTGAAAATTTTGACAAAACGAGTCATCAGTAGACATTGTAAAATGGCCATAGATCTTTATGTATTTTATAGAGATCGATACATCTATCAATTATTTAATCTGATAGGATATATTTTATCCGAAGAATAAGGAATGGGCCTCGTATGAACTCAAAACGGGCTTTTATTTACCAATTCATTTGTAGGGGGTATCTTTTTAAGTGTCAATTTCACACTCAAGAAAATAAATGACCGTTTTTATCTAAAGCCACTTTGGAATGCATTTTTGTAGAAGATATACATTTATCTTCTTAATGTAAAAAACAAATGTTGGATGAGCAGCTGGAGGCTCAGAAAGGATGTAGTGGTAGTACGGGTGTGAAAAATAACAGGAAATCATGGTTAGGTGCTCCAACCGCCGCGATTACACTGAAAGATTGCTAAAAGCGGTGTTTAACCCCATACAAACAAACAAAAAGAACCAAAAAAACATAATGTAAAATATTGGAGAAACCCTATATTACTGATTGCATGAGCGTACATCCTTATTAAAATTGAAATAAATAGGGAACCAGCTCGTGTTTTCAACGACCCGCCCCATTTCCCGCCGAATCTTAACCGTCAAAACACGCCATTCTTTTCGTAAGAAATTTCAAAGAGAAGGTGAGATCGACCCTATGAAAGAACTTTTTCACATTGGTATCTATATTTACGAAAATGCTATTCACGTGAACGCCTGCATTTTATTCTTACATTTTTATGAAAGCCACGATTTTGATAAGCAGGTCACGATAGCATCATTACTCTGGCACTCAAAGTTTTGCAGATCATAAAAACATGGGAAGCACTTGGTTTTAATGTATATATTGTGCATGTTGTACAACAGGGTACGATACTTTTTAGTTCAAACTTTGTATCTAAACTTTGTAGTTGGCTTCGAAATAGTTCTATGCTACAGTTTGGCTTGGAAATCAATCTTTGTGTTCATTTAGACTTTGGAGTTTAAAAAAAAACCCATGGAGTTTCTTGTGTCTTGGAGAAAAATGTTTTGTAAAGTCAGCTGGCTTTTAGTAATTTTTCAATATAACTTGGAGGACAATCTTTGGAAATTCATTTCAGCATTGGAATTGAAAACTAAAGAAGTTTGTTTCTTGGAAATGTACCATTGATGTTAAATTAAATGAATTAAATCTTGCTCTTTCATTTGTATTTACAACAAAATCTAAGGAGACCAAATTAAGACTTTACTTCAAACTTTGGATTTTACTTAGTTAATAATGATAAAACATAGTTTGTACATGTTGAAATTTTGATGTAAGTGCAACTTGTGAGTTCAGATTACACAGAAAATATCATTTTTGGGGGAATCATTTAAACTCTTGATTTGACCAATGGGAGTTACTGAGGGGAAAATGTCAATTCGTTATGTCAGTTGTAAGCTGTCTGTTGACTTATGTAATATTTCGGGTTGACTTGGTAGAATCTTCAGAAATTCATTCCAATTTGGGAATTGTAAACTAAAGGTCAACCTATTTTAAACTCCAACTTTTAAATGGCCTATTATTATATTGCTGATGGTGTGCACCCTGTGAAGTAAGTGACATTATCATATGAGAGGAAAATTATAGATTTCTTGTACTAGCACATTGTAGTCACAGAAACACTCCAGTCCTTCTTGAATTATGTCGTGACTTAAGCATGTACACTGTGTAACAGTAGTGTCATCCCCTGAAAGCCCAACACTTATTTCTAAAAATAGACGAAATTGTTTTTATTTAAAAAACTGTTACTTATAATCAAATGTGATGAAAATAAGAGGTGGTTGGAAGAGCGAGAAAACGGGCGAGAGCGTCAAAAGAGAGTGTGATAATAGAAAAGTAGGGAGAGTTAGAGGAGAGAATGTGATTATAACCTTAGAATGTATTATAATATGTAATGAAATTGTGACTATGTACTATGTACACGTCTATTAAAATGTTTGTTCTGTTCTATTCTTCTTGAATTGTCTGCCCTTAAATTTAAGTAAATCACCGTAATTCTTGTGTGCCCAACTTCTCCTAATTTTCAAGTAAAAGAAGTTGTAACTTTGCATAATGATCTACATAGTCTCTAGTGGTGCATTAAACCTTAAATATTAAAATAACTCCTTGGTAGGATTCTTGGTTTTCATCCCGGCGGCCTGGGTTCGATTCCAAGCAACGGAACGATTATTTGCTGCCGTCATAGCGCAGTCGGTATCGCAACAGACTCGTAATCTTCAATTATGGGATGTAATTGGTTCGATCCCCGGCGGCGGGACATATTCTTTCCGACATTTGTCTCCCACCATCGTAAACCTAAGTGGGATAGCAGCTGGAGGCTAGGAAAGGATGTAGTGGTAATACTGGTGTGAGAAATACCAGGAGTCCATTGTTAGGTGCTACAGCCGCCGCGATATGACTGAAATACTGTTAAAAGCGACATTAAACCCTATTCAATCAATCTTAATCAAATTATCCGCAATTGAATTGAAACTCGTCTAATCACTAGTGTAAACAACTTTTCAAATTGTTTTAAATTGTGTCCAGTGTTGGTTGCAAATGGTTGAATTTAACTACGATGATTGTCCATAATGCGTGCTTGTGCTTGAGATCTTGAACATTTTTTCTTTTCAGTGATTAATGAATTGTCACCCCTTTGTTTTGTGAACTGCTTAATATTATCGCGTTTATTTGTGCAATGTGACCCATAGTGATCTTAATACAATCATTGTTTCACAGTGACGAATCTTAGTGTTGAAAAAGTTGGTATTTTCTTTGATGCTGGGATCATATTGCTCTTGTAAGACCAGTCAAAATTGTATTATTTGGGGTCTTGCCATTTTGTTGAATGTTGGTATTAAATTTACTCTTATCTGTCAAGGTCAGTTTTCAAGGTCGTTTTTATCATAAAAACTTATGGTAAAATATTAAATCGTATTCTTTGCTGTGAAATCTTGGGATTTCCAAGCGTAATAAATTTTGATATTATCATAAGTGGTGATATCTAGTTTTACTCCGAAAATCGGGAACTACTTTTGTTTCAAAAGGACCAGGCCGCCCCTTGTTAACATTCATTGCCAAGATTTGCAACTTCACATATATATTAAAGAAAGCGTTTTTCTAAATCCTCCACATAAAATTTAAGTGTTAATAAGATTTTAAACATAAGCTACAATATAACATAACTTTTCTGTTGAAAAAATGGCGAACGATGTAATGGGAGAGTGAGAAATGCACGGTGACCTTGCATTCGATTTCCTAGGCTAAAAATTAATTAAAAAAAGTAAATAAGAAAAAATAGATAAAGTTCATAAATACAAATCCAAATAACCGCTTTGTTAGCTACTAGTTTTAAACAATAACGAACCTGAATGCCTGTGTTATCACCGATTGACTAAAAAAAATGCGTTATTTTGCTTAACGTCCAAAATTATTCCAGATCTCGAATACTGATGATATTGCAGTCAAAGTGATAGACTCTCAAATCTAACCCGCACGAACTTGTTTTGTACTCTTAATTTACGAGACTTAGTGCTCACATGCTGCCTATCCATTGATTCTGTCCAAGTTCAAGTCTTGATTGGTTGATCGATGTTCGAAATTTCCCGGGGCATTTAGATCGACGATAAGATTGTCGCCCTTAGAAACAGTATATGTTTCGTCCAAATTATGTTCGTGCGTGTCAGTGCATATTTCTGAGTGTCTTTAAATATGGACTTTCAATCGAAAATTTCCTTTTAAACCCTCGCCCACTTGGAAAGGCAATCCAAGTTGGCGAACAGAAATTATTGTAAACAAAATTCGTTGATATTAATGCGCACTTTTCCCAGGTCCGAAGATGACGAATACGATTGAAATAAATAGGTAACGATTTGAAACGAATATGATAAATAGAATGATCAACTAGACACATTTGTAAAATCTCTCACTCGAATACGTTGTTAAGGGTTAGAAAAATTCGTCCCTTGGACTCATTTTTTCAACGCCTTACAACGCATTCTCGTGAGAGATTTTTCATATGAAAATAATAAGTTGATTATCCTCTATATATTTACACTTACACGCCCCTTTTGGCGTATATGCGCCGCCCTGTGACGCTTTTGTTTAAAAAATGATTTACCTCCTATGTTTAAGAAAACTGTAAAACTTTCATAATAAGTAAATTCAGGCCGGTTTGAGCGAATCATGGGACAAAGAGCCTCTAGTTACAGAGATGTGGTTTCTTTATTCCTTGATTGACCTATCCCGTAATAAGGCCTGTAAGATTCAAATAGAATTATCCTCATTTCAGGTAAAATGTCGCAGCAGGGTGAAGGGCCAGGAATCCAGGATCTGTGTACAATAGACACAAGACCAGAGTGTTACACATCATTTATGTGTAAATATTGTGGGAAGATCTCGGCCACGCCCACTGACCTACATAAACATTTGAGAACACACACTGGAGAACGTCCGTTTGCTTGTAATTTTTGTGATCATCGGTTTTCACAGAGTAGTTCCTGCTATAGACATATGAGAACTGTACACAAGGAACAGCTACGGGAAAATCTTACACCCTACTCCACTGAACAAGTTTTAAAAAGCGTCAATCCACCTCTGTCAGAAAATATGGATTCTCTCTTACGATAGGCATTTTAGACCCATATTTAAGGAATTATTCGAAGATGATACAAGACTTCTAATTTCTATTGGTTTGTGATATCAGTGATCAGTCGTGTGTCGTCCGTCATCAACTTATACCTTAAGGATACTCTGGAAGCTAATTATTTTGCGCAATCAACCGGAAACTTTGTATGTTAGTTAATCATGATTAAATTTTAGTCAAGTTCAAAATTGGGTAAAAAAAAAACTAGGTCGCTAGATCAAATCGTAGAAAATCATTTGGCTTTTTTGAGGCCACATTTGATGTTCAGCCTTGAAATTGGTCAAATGTTTTTCTTAATGATATCTTTGAAAGGATCAAAATTGGGTTACTTGGAGTAAAACGTTAGATCACAAGGTCAGAGTAAAGAAAATTCTTTTTGACATTCTAGCACAACCTATGCCCAATAAAGGTGAATATTGGTCAGCGTGTTTATCTTAATGAAATCTTGGACAAGTTCGAAATTTCGAACACTTGAGCCATGGTCAAAATCTAGGTCATGAGGTAAATTTAAGAAAAATGTAAACACTGTAGAGGCCACACAGCAATTTGGGACACTTGGGATAATAAAGTGTAAATATGTGACAAATCTTTCACAAGCTCTAGAAGCCACATTTTCTGCTTAACCCTGTCCTGTTTTATCCCTGGTTTTTACGCCATTGTGAATGATAATTGAGAAAACATTGCAGAAAAAGAAGAAAATGCTTGCAACAAGCAATTTCTTCTTTTTCCACAATATTTCCATACTTAATGAATGGTTATTTTTTAAATAAAATCTACATTGTACTTTACTTTTTCGTCTGCTAAATTTGAATTTGGACAGGTCTAAAATTTTGCAAAACTGGAAAGAGTGCGTTTACCTGAAATTTGGTCTAAATGATTATCTGGAAGGAATCTTGTATATGTTCAAAATTTGGTTTAAAACTGTGTCAAATCTTAGTATACTATCTCGGAACATTCCTTGTTTATTCAAACTAGATATCAGTCAATATATGTGTCCGGACAAAAACATTGATGAATTTGACATTTTTTCTTCTCAAATTACCCTAAAATGGGTTAGATTTGTTGTCTGTAAATTCGGGCAGGCCATTTACGGCCAAATAAGCGCTCCTGTTATAGATGTTTTTTTGTTGTTTTAAAAATGATTTTTTTTAACAACAACTGCACTTCAGGAAAATGAGCACATTCTTTGGGTAAGGTCTTACCCTGTGAATACATAAATCTGATCGTTCATTATTTAAATCTAAAATCTTACCCAATTCCATATGAAAAGTTATGCCGTAATAACAGAACAAACATTTAGACTGGTCTTAATTGAAAGAAATTGCAGACACCAATTTCTAGTTGCTAAAATTTAAAAAAAAAATAGTTGTCTTTAGAAGGAGGAAATATTACGGATTATGAAGAAATTGCTTGCAAGAAGCAATTTCTTCATTTTATACAATAATTTTCTAGGCTTGCTAAAAAGCGTGATCAAGTAGCCATGGGTTAAGACAGAAAGCGGATTATGCCTACAAAATAAAGTTCTTAACGCCCGATGTTTTAAAGACATACTCAGATGATAACGTTTTGTCAGTTTTTTGTGCGTCATCAACACAGAACAATTCGAAATATCGGTGTCAGGTTTTTGTATCGATGTTTTATTTGTATTTTATCTGCTATTCCTTCAACGTAATTATTCTCATCAAGTCCACACGACTTAAAAATGGAAGTGAGCGCATGCGTGATATTTCCAACCATTATACATGTACGCCAAGTAAAGACTCAGATCAACCTGTGCATCCGCACAGTCTGATCAGGGTCTCCACTCTGCGCTCTGTAGATAGATACTGACCCAAAGCTTCTTTGAACAATCAGCGAATGTTCTTATTGTCCAGAATGGCTGTCCAGGGTGCTCGATGTGTGCGTGTCACGCACATCCAAAATGGTTGTAAATGTCACGCATAGGCTCATATATATTAGTTAAATAGGTATTAGGTACCACTCTTTTCTAAAGTGATGCCTGATATTGAAATCTGTCTGACCTTAAAGTGGGAAACATTAAAGCCATATCTTCCACCACAACACGCACAAAATTTAATACGAACCATACTCGAGGCCGAAAAGCATAAATAAATGTGACGATTGAAATGCCAAGATCATAATAATTCTACGCGGTAAGCCTACAATTCATGAGCGAAGTTTCTAAATTGTGACCCACCGCAATCTAAGGTTTGTTTACACAAAACCATGACGTCAATGATGACGTATTGACTTTTGCTAGTCACTCGGTCAAGGAGATTAAAGAAATCGCCCGTAAAGTTTATTCATGTGTATATAACCGTCAATACCGAATATTAGGGAAAATTTCCGGTGAAGAATCCGTTACATTCGACTCGATTTCAAAATGTAAACAATCACATGTTGAAAGTGATAAGAAAAAAACAAAATACTCTTTCCAGAGAACTTCACTCATATCCTCCTTTTGCATATAGATATCTTGATTGCTTGGACGAAAGATTGTTTTAACGAGGTTTCCGTCCTCGGAGGGAAGATATGGCTGAAACCAATGTTAGTTTGTTTAGCGTGCATCCTAACAAACCAGTGGAGGATAAATATGTCATTTATTAAATAGTTTAGAAAGAACACACCTCGGTTCCACTTTATTAATCGGTGCATAGAGAGGTCAATTCATTGTGAACAAGTTGTTGTTCGGAGCTTAGACTAAACTGGACAGAGGAAGCTTTTCTCACGAAAATAAAGTTTTGTTCACTATGCAGACTTCCTTAACCCATCACCTGATGACAAAATTATAGACTGGTTTAAATTGAAAGGAGCTCCAGATAAAATTTAATGTTTTTGAATTGTTAGATTTTTTTTAAAAGTTTCTTGAAAGAAACACTGCATAAAATGAAGAAATTGCTTTTTTCTTAGAGGAGGGGGGCGTCAAAAAGCGTCACTTTGCTGGAATGGGTTCAGTCTGTTAGTGCTGCTTTGCAGCATCTAGGTCGAGAATCGGTTTGTCTGCTTAAAATATTCCTATATCGAAGGTTGTGATATAGACTACTTCGTGATTGGTTGTAGATTAAGTCTGATTTCTTGCATTGGCTCAGCCAGTTCCTACCAGATATTTTACAAACATGATTCTGGCATACATCAACTTCCTGTCACTGTATCACACTTTCGACTGCGTGATGTTTGTTGCCTGTGATCGTCAGTAACCGAGCATAGCCGCCGCTTCGTCTGTCCGTCCGTCCATCCCTTTTAAGTCCGTCCATGCGTCTGTCCGTCCGCCCCGTTATCTCCAGAGGCCTTTGGCCAAATTGGATGAAACTTCACATGTAAATTCCTTATGATATTGTTTCGACGCACTTTTACCGGTTTTAGGATAGCTCCTAAGTCAAGGTCATAGTTCAAGGTCAAATGTTAAAATTGACCATTTCCACACCATAGCTCCTTCAATTATGGATGGATTTTGATATAACTTGACACAACAGTTCTCTATCATGAGTAGATGTTACATTTGAAAAAATCAGACAGCTTCGAGGTCATCATTAGAGAAGCTGTGCGATTCGAAACAAATCTTCAGACTACTCCAATGTCAAGGTAACAGCTCAAATTAAAACGTGAATATTAAGTATTCAAAGAGCATATCTCCTTCCATTTTGGATGGATTTCAAAATTTCTTAGCACAATTGTTCTCTATAATGAGTAGATGTACCACTTGAAAAAAAAATCAAACAGCTCCAAGGACAAGATCACAGCTTAAGGTCAACATGTAACTAAAGCATTTCCATAGTATAGCTCGTTCGGTCATGATTACATTTCCAAATGACTTTACTCGATTGTTTTCTATCATGAATAGATGTACAATTTATAAAAAAAAATCTTCAGATAGCTGCAAGATCAAGATCACGGTTCAATGTCAAACGTTTAACTCAAGAATTTCCAGAGTATAGCTCCTTTAATTACGGCTGGGTTTCAAAATAACTTTTCAAAATTGTTCATGAATAGATGTGCAATTCGAAACAAATATTCAGAAAACTCCAAAGTCAAGGTACCAAGCGATTATTAAGTATTTACGGAGCAAACTTAAAAATAAGTATGTCTAGAGCATTGCATCTTCAACCATGAATGAATTTCAATGTAACTTTGCACAGTTTTTCTCAGTCACGAGAAGGTGTGCCGTTTTGAAAAAAATCGGATAGCTCCAAAGTCAAGATCACAGCTCATGGTCAAATGTTGAAAATAAGCATGTTTTGAGCATAGCTCATTCAATTATGGCTGGATTTCAAAATAAGTTTGCACAATTCTTCTCTATCATGGGTAGATGTGCCATTTAGAAAATAAATTCATATAGTTCCAAGGTCAAGGTCGTAGCTCAAGGTCGAGTGTTGAAATTATTCATGCCCAGAGCATAGCTCCTTCAATTATAGATATATCTTAATATAAATTATCACAATTGTTTCTATCATCAGTTGATGTGCAATTCGAAACAAATCTTTAGGTTACTCCAAGGTAAAGGTCACCATTCAAGGTTGAATGTGAAAATTTAATATTTCCAGAACATAATTACTTCAGTTAGTGATGGATTTGAAAATTACTCGGCACAATTGTTCTCTAGCATGGGTTGATGTGTCATTTGAAAAAAAATATTCATATATTTCCAAGGTTAAATTTAAGTATTTCTAGAGTATAGTTCCTAAAATTATTGATTGATTTCGAAATAACTTAGCAAAAGTGTTCTCTGTCGTATGTAGATGTGCCATTTGAAGCAATTTTCAGATAGCTCCAAGGTTAAGGATGTACGTCAAAATTTTTCATGTTTAGAGCAGCGAAAGCATATACCCGCTTCTGCGTCTGTCGGTTTGTCTGAAACATTTTCCCTGTTAATTTTATACTTTTGTGACAGGGCTATATTCGGGGAGCATAATACGTCTCTGAAGACTCTTTTTTTTTATTTTACTAAAAAAAAGATGTTACGTGCGAAAGTCACCGGAATCTTCTGAAAATAACCAGTCCATTGTTTCAATCATACTTCTTGACTTCTTCAATTTAAAAAAAAAGCTTCGAAAAACATCGTGGAATACGAAGAAAATGCTGGACACAAGCAAGTACTTCATTATCCACAATATTTTCTACTTAACAGAGCAAAGATTGTTAAAAATTCATGAACTTAGAATTAAAGTCTGCAAGATTTTGAACTTGAACCAGGGTTAAATTTTGTCGTGTTGCAATGGGAATGGAATAGTGGGAATGGGTTAAAGAAACTTGTAACACTTGAACATTGCAGATGTCTTTCAACTGCTGTGTTTCCCGATGCGTCTCTCAAAAACCTTTGACATCTAGCCGAACATGTATTTCATGCCGACAATTTCTTAAATTAACTCAGAATTTTATGAAAGCGCGCATTTCTATCAATGCCGAATCTTCCATTTTCCGATTCTTTTAAATTCCAATACGGCATTGTAAGTTCAAGGATTCAGATCTCGACATGATACTTTCTGCTTATAGCTTTAGATCCATGCACTGAGAGTAAATAAAGGATTTCATAAGCTCACCCGCGCACAGCGGGATCAATGTTAACTTTGTGACTACCCTGTGTACGTCATCTGTCAGTCGTAGTCAACAAGAAGGACCATTCCTGTGTTATCTTCCCTTTGTCCTGTTACCATTAAATCAGATGTGTGCCAAATTGTACATTGGTCCTTTCACTTCATTACCTTTTGTTTTTTTCTTGTTCAGTATGTGGAGTTGCGATATTTTATTTGCTTTTTATACGCCCGTCGAAGACGGGACGTATTATGGGATCACCCGTGGCGTCCGGTTGTCCGGTTGTCCGGGCGGTGTCCACTTCTTTGTCCGGAGCATAACTCTGTCACCGTAAGTCCGATTGACTTAAAACTTGGCAGTTTTATTCTTCTTATCAATACGGAGTGCAGTGCTCAATAACCATAACTCTACCTGGCCTATTTTTTGAGTTATTGCCCTTTGTTGTTTTTCATACTTGAATCTTGTCCGGAGTATATCTCTAAAATTATAATAGCTAGAATCAAGAAATTTCATGGATGGATAGAGCTCACCAAGTGGGAGTGCAGTGTACAAGAACCATAACTCTACCTAGCCTTTTTTTGGGTTATTGCCCTTTGTTGTTTTTCATACTTGAATCTTGTCCGGAGTATATCTCTAAAATTATAATAGCTAGAATCATGAAATTTCATGGATGGATAGAGCTCACCAAGTGGGAGTGCAGTGTACAAGAACCATAACTCTACCTAGCCTTTTTTTAGTTATTGCCCTTTGTTGTTTTTCATACTTGAATCTTGTCCGGAGTATATCTCTAAAATTATAATAGCTAGAATCATGAAAATTCATGGATGGATAGAGCTCACCAAGTGGGATTGCAGTGTACAAGAACCATAACTCTACCTAGCGTATATTTTGAGTTATTGTCCTTTGTTGTTTTTCATACTTTGTTTTTGTCCAGGGCATATCTCGAAAAGTATTATAGCTAGAATCATTAATTATTCCTCTTTGTTATTTTTCACATTTGATTTTGTTTCAAATCTCTTATTGTGTGACAGTCTATGGTTTTCAAAACCTCATGATAACAAGAACACCAGAACCGTAAGTTATCATTGTGAATTGTTACTCTTTCTTGAAATTAGACTTAAATTTTAATCCCCTTCCCAAGTCAACAACCAGAAGTGTTACGGGCGTATTTTGTGACAATTGGCCACCTTGTTCCAGTTTGATTATAGATACAAATCTCTCGATGGTGTTAGTTAATAATTTTGAAATAACACAGAAATGTATTTTCGCGATGAAACGAACATTTCCAGCTCTAAAGTTTGCATTATACAGCTGATCTTAATTCCAGACAGGGCAAAGAAAACAGGGATAAAGTCCAAGTAAAACACTGATAGGGACCAATGTATTTCTGGAGAGTATTCAAGAGAGATAACCCAAGAATGTCCTTCATTCTTAAAAAATCTACTCTGTAACTATTTGGCAACTTTCAACTAAACTTGCAAGGAATGTTCCTTGGGTGATCCTTTTCAAAACTTGTTCGTTATTTTTGATTTGTTAAAAGAATATGGGGCATGGTAGGGTGGGGCTTATCAGACTTTAGAGAAGTAATGAAAACTTTCTTAAAAAAATCTTCTCCTAAATTAATTGACCAATTTGGACTAACTTAGAGGGAATGTTCCTTGGCTGACCCTTTTCAAAGCTTCTTAATGAAATTTTGATCAATGAAAAATAGGGACGTGGCAGGTAGGGCGTATCAGACTAAAGAGAAGTAATGAACTATTTCTTTAAAAAATTTCTCCTCCTAAACCACAAGGCCGATTGCAACCAAGCCCTGTTGGAATGTTTTTTGGGGGATCCTTTTTCAAAACTTCTCCATGAACGTTTGTGGGCAGGGCCGCTTTTATCAGACTTACAGAAATCATGAAATATTTCTTTAGAAATCTTCTCCTCCTAAACCGATGGGCAAATTTGGACCAAACTTGGTAGGAATGTTCCTTATCCTTTCCTTTTCAAAACTTGATTATGAAACTTTGATTAGCGAAAGAATGGGGGCAAGGCAGGTAGGAATTATCAGATTTGAAAGAAATAATGAAATAATTCTTCAAAAATCTTCTCATAAAGCATCTAGACAATTAAGACAAAACCTGGCAGGAATGCTCCTTAAGTGACCCTTTTCAAAACTTGTTCGTGAAATGTTGATTTACACGCCCTGCATAATCCAATGAGGCCTTGTTTTATCAGACCTGTAGAAATCATTCTCAGGTGAGTGATTTATGGCCAATTTTGGTCCTCTTGTTTTGGTAGCTCAACTGAGCACGAAGTGCTAAAGGTGAGCTATTATGATCGCCCAATGTCTGGCATCCGGTGTCGTCGGGGGTCGTCGTCGTCGGGGGTCGTGCGTCCGTCAACAATTTATTTAAACAGCTCCTCCTGAATCAGAAAGCCAATATTGATGAAACTTGTCAGGGGTGTTTCTTGTGTGAAGCTCTTTCAAAATTGTTCAAAAAAGTGAAATCAACCCCTAACTCTTGTTGACATGGCAACAAAAAAGGGGAAATGAAAAAATCTTTAAAAATCTTCTTCTCTGGAAAACATTAATATTTAGTATGCAGCACCTCCTAGGGGTTATATTTGAGCTCCGCCCGGGCGCACCCCATTTCGCATTGAAACAAAGAAGGAAAAAATTAAAAATCTCCTTCTCTGAAACCAGAAGACTGAGAGCATTGATATTCGGTATGCAGCACCTCCTAGGGGACATCTATCAGGTTTGTTCAAATGACAACCCTTGGATAATATTTGGGCTCTGCCTCGGCTCACCCCATTTTATTCTCTAAAACCAGAAGACCAATAGCTTTGATATTTTGTATGCAAGGCCTCTTAACCCATTCCAACTCAATCCCTCCTTTTTACGCCCCTCGAGGAAAAAGCTTTGGAAAACATTGTGGATAATGAAGAAATTGCTTGTATCAAGCAATTTCTTCATTATTCACAATGTTTTCTATCGAAAAGGATGAAAATATTCAAAATTTAATCAACTTGAAATTGTCGTCTACAGCTTCATTCATTTTGGACCAGTCTAAAATTTTGCTGTGTTGGAATGGGTTAAGGGACCTCTATCAAGATGCTTCAAATGATGGCCTTTTGGTCATATTTGGGCACTGTCCCGGCTCATCCTATTTTAATGTATGAATAAAGAAGGAAAACTTTAAAAAAAATCTTCCTGTCTGAAACGAGAAAGCCTAGAGTATTAATATTTGGTATTTAGAATCTCAAAGTCAATCTGTACATTATTGTCTATTTAATACCCTTTGGGTTATATTTTGGCTCCGCCCAGCCGCACCCAACTTCAACCTAGAAACAAAAAAGAAAAAAATCTTCTCTGAAACGAGAAAGACTAGATCATTGTTATTTGTTATGAAGAACCTCCCAGTGAAACTTTTACATAGAAACGCCGTAGAAAATTAAAACCAACCGACCCCACACTCTATTTTACTTTTAATTCACAATCTAGTTCAAAAGTGCTCAAATCTTCCTTGCAGTGTACATGCAACTTTTCTGGCACACACACAAAAAACTGTATCTTTGTAAGAAAGTCTTTTCGTTTCTGATTTTCTAGCATTTTGATTTCTTCTGCAGTCATCGATTCAAGTGAGCGCTTTAAGGCCAATGCCCCTCTTGTATTGTATTATTCAGGGGCGACAAATTTTCCATAGTCTTGAAACCATGTCATACTATTTCCCAGGTCACTAAAATGATCTTGTTGAAAATGCACCTGTTCCTTTGGCTCATATGAAAATGGCTTGATATTGACATAAGTTTTGTGTAATGCTTGTTTCTTTACAAATGCAAATGCTATAGAGTTTCAGTTTCATGTTTGAGTACCCAGGTGAGCAATCAAGAGTCATGTTGGTCCTCTTATTTTCTTTGTACCCTTAAACTTTTTTTGATAAAGCAATAAAAGGATTACTGCTTAAAACAACCTTGACCATAAGGGGTTGATAATGTTGATCTTTATTAGAAAAAATAGCTTTGAATATTCAGCAGTCTTATCGATACAAAAAATGTTTTATTTCAGAGTAAAAGATTTTGATAAAAAAAAAGTTTAGCAGTGAAGTGTTAGAAAATTGATCTCGATATTAAGCTTCTGTCATTCACTTAGATTGTATTCATGAAAGTAGCATATATAGCAAAACAAGCAAATGTTGGGGTTTTTTGGGGTTTTTTTTTGACAGACTGATTTTAGTCCAAATTATCCACTTTGTCAATTTTACGTGAACTTATACCAGGAACGTCAACAGTACTTTTAGTCCTTTAATTTGAAGTGACGTACTCATGCCATATCTGGTATCATATATAAGTGAGTGAATTATAACACACCACACACACGCATGCACACACTACACACACATATACCCTCAGTCAGCTTTAGACTTCGAAATTAGATTTTGTCCCTGTGACCGGTATTCTGAAGGACTAGATAAGTGAACCTATTTAAAGAACGGCCACTGACATTACTTTAATATAGCTTTGGCGAAGAATGTCATCCACCAGGCCCCCTTCCCAAGCTCTAGAATTTGTCTGAATGAGATTTTTAATGTATTTTCAGCTCAAGACAGTGTACTTCATACCCTAACCAGCTCCTCTAACAGCCTAATCACGGAAAGTTGTTTTATCAAGAGAGTCTCAGAACGGACACTGGCCGGAAAAGTTATTCAATTAAAGGAGTTTCACTGTTTATATAGTGGACGGAAGTTTCATCATAAAACAAACATGCGCACGCATGTGCGTACTCATACTGGAGAAAGACCATTCACGTGTCGCCTATGTAATGCGACATTCTCGGACCAGAGTAGTTTTATACGACATCGAAAAAACATCCATGGTATATTCTATTCTTAACAAATCACATTTATCAGATGTAATAACAATAAAAAGTGCACAAGAACTATAACTTGGCCTTGGTTTCTTTAAGAGTCCATCTTCTCGATTTTTTGTCATCTGCTGGAAAGAATGTAATTTGGATTACCCTTTTCGAAACTCTTACACGAAATTTGACTTATGACTAAATAGGGGTGTGGCAAGGCGGGCTTATCAGATTTAGAAAAATCGTGAAGTATTCTTAAACATCTTCTCCTCCTAACCTACTTGTCCTGTTTGGTTTCAACTTGACAGGAATGTTCCTTTCGTGACCCTTTTTAAAATATGTTCGTAAAATTTTGATTCACGAAAAAATTGGGGCAGAGCGGTACTTATCAGATTTGGCGAAGTCTGGAAATAATTCCTTCAAAAACTTCTCCCTCCAAACAACTAGACCATTTTGGATCAAATTCGGCAAGAGTGTAATTTGGTGACAATTTTCAAAAATTGTTCATACAAGTTTGAAATTGGAGTGTTGTAGGTTCATGATTCTTATCAGGCTTCGAGAATTTATGAAATATTTTCCTCTTGAACTATTTGGCCAATATTGCGAAAACTTGGCAGAAATTATCTTTGCATGGCCATTTCAAAAACTTGTTATGAAATTCTGATTTGTATAAAGATGTGGGCATGGCAGGGATTGGCCTAAAAGATCAAATCCTTCTCATGTGAGCGATTTAGGGCCAATTTTGCCCTCTTGTTTTACAGAAAAGGCGCAATACTATTTAAAGGAATTAAATTTGAATCAACGATGCATATGTTTACAAAATATGTTAAACTTTCGGACTTGAAATCTTCAGTTTGATTTGTTTGTTTAAATGGGGTTTAACGCCGTTTATAATAATTTTTCAGCCATATCGCGACGGCTGGGTTACCTAGCAATGGACTCATGGTATATCTCACATGGGTACCTCATTGCATTTTTTCCTAGCCTCCACCTGCTATCCCACTTAGGTTACCGAATATCCACCCATTGGTGAGAGACCGCCATCGGGGCTTCTTTTTAGCCCACCTGAGCACAACGTGCCCACGGTGAGCTATTGTGATCGGTATTTGTCCGGCGTCCGTCTGTCCGTCCGTAAATAATTATTGAAAAATCTTCTCCTAAACCAATAAACCATAAGGCCTAGGGTTTTGATATTTGGTACATATCATCACCTACTGACCCTCTACCAAAATACTTCAAAGAATTACTGTACTCTTAAAATTAACCCTTTTCTGTGCGATTCCTGATTTTCCAAAGGAATAAAGAAGGAAATATTTTAAAGGGATCTTCTCCTTCTAAACTATAATAAAGAGCTTTGATATTTAATACATATCATGACCTATTGACCCTCTACCAAAATACTTTAAAGAATTATCGTACTCTGAAAATTAGCCCTCTTCTGTGCGATCCCTGATTTCACAAAGGAGTAAAGAAGGAAATCTTTGAAAATCTTCTTCTCCCAAACCATTAGGACTAGAGCTTTTATATTTGGTAGGTATCATCACCTATTAAACATCTACCTAAATACTTCAAGGAATTACTGTATTCTGAAAATTAGCCCCTTTCTGTGCGATCGCTGGTTTTACAAAGGAATAAAGGAGGAAATCTTTGAAAATCTTCCTCTGCCAAACCATAAGGCCTAGAGCTTTTATATTTGGTAGGTATCATCACCTATTGATCCTCTATCAATATACTTCAAAGAATTACCGTATTCTGAAAATTAGCCCTTTTCTGTGAGATCCCTGATTTTTCAAAGGAATGAAGAAGGAAATCTTTGAAAACCTTCTTCTCCCAAAAGAAAAGGCCTAGATCTTTGATATTTGGTACATATCATCAGCCATTGACCCTCTAACAAATACTTTAAAGAATAACTGTATTCTGAAAATTAGCCCTTTTCTGTGAGATCCCTGATTTTTCAAAGGAATGAAGAAGGAAATCTTTGAAAACCTTCTTCTCCCAAAAGAAAAGGCCTAGATCTTTGATATTTGGTACATATCATCAACTATTGACCCTCTTCGAAATTACTTCAAAGAATTACCGTATTTTGAAAATTAGCCCTTTTCTGTGCGATCCTTAATTTTAGTTAGGAATAAATAATGATATCTTTGAAAACCTTCTTCTCCTAAATCATTCGGCCTAGAGCTTTTATACTTTGTATGTATTGATGTCTAAATTTCAAAGCATTACCCTATTCAGGAAATTAGTGCTACATGAAGGGATCAGCAATATACCTAGGATTTCATGAGAAATCCTTAAACATCTTCTCCAAAATAATTAGACAGAGGGCTTTGCTATCTTGTTTATATCATAAAGCCATGAACCATCTCTCTCAGGGGAGCGATTTAGGACCGGTATGGTCCTCTTGTTGAAGGATAGTATCAAACTTTCAGTGTTAGTACTAGTCTAGTTTGTGCTATATACTGTGTCCGTATTATGTCTAACCCTTTTTACGATTTTTTGTTTCGTACAAAGTTTTCCCCGTCCATAAAATTTCGGCTTTACTTTGGATGCATCTAGAACTTTGTATCCAAGGACGAATTGCTACTTTAAGTAAATGAAAAGGCCAAGCACTTCATCCAACTTTTAACTAAAATCATTATTGTTTGATTGTTTTCGTAGTTTTGTAGGACAGACAGACAGACAGACAGACAACTTTAGGGGCGGTAGATGAGCATTAATGACAAATTCAGAAGTTTTCCTTAATTGACAGACGACTTCTATTATGATCTCAGATGCTAAAAGTTAACATGTAATACGTCAGAGACACCGATAAACAAAGCAGAGAGATAGCAAAAGTCTTACATCCAAAATTATAACTCCTAAACACGGAGTCCCGGATTCGACCCAAGGTCGCGCGACCAATATAGAGGAATGGAAAAGGACAAGGGTCTATAAAAGTTCAGGTATCATAGAGGAATGATAGAATAGACACAGATATTCTAAATTGCTTTAAACAATTTTGAGCTTTCCTTCATCTTCGATTGAATTTTAAGGCGGTTTTTTTTTTGCGGGGCGGCTAGGTGGAAAAGGGTTTAAAATAAATATAAGGGTATAAAATATGTTCAGTTAATCTAAGCTTTAATAATCTAGAGAGGTATACGTAAGAAATATGCAATACAAATAGCATCATTTTTTAAGAACAGTTCCAAACTCCGGACCTCCGCCTTTCCTTTACTCTACGTTGAAAATTTCTTAACTTGTTATTCTAATTATTCAACGTAACTTTAAAAGAATCTAGTGTTTAAAGCATTATGGCATGCACGGAAAAAATTATTCCATACTCAAATTCAAAGAAATCCAGGTGCTCCTTTATTGACAGCTATTAGAACTGCTTATTACCAAGAATGTTCAGTATTGTATGCGTCCAGTTGAGATAAAGGAAGTTTTGGGAAATAGGGTCACCAACTGAATTTCGAAAATGCGGACACTAATCGCTTCTAAAAGGTCGAGATTAATAATCTACATAATTATATTGTATTACTTCTGTCGCTTGTCAGGTAGTTTACTATCAATCGGGTGTGTCCGTCATACGTCCGATCTTTAGTCAATGTAGATGAAATCTCCGATATTTGAAATAAATCGGAAATATAGCACAGATAATCTTTTGAAATTTAGAGCCCATTCTACTTCGAGGTTTTGTTTGTTTTTATCTGAATTGAACATAATGCACAGAAAAAAAAGATAAGTATTCTTGTTCGTTGGAACACGTAAGGACACTAACAAAATGTTTCCCGTCATAACCCAAATTTAAATCATAGAATATAAACACTGAGCTTCTAATAAAGACCTATTTTCCGGTGTTCCTGTGTCTAACGGAACGTTACCATTTTCAATAGAACAAGATATCAGAAGAAACATTCTCACCAATACCAAGCTAAATGCTTGCGTCTTTGGTGTAAACAGTGGAATTGACATTATGACCCATTTCCTATTTTTCTCCAACGAAAGCTTCCCATTTTCACATTGACTGGCGAATATTCTGGCAGAATTTTATGAAGGCCGAGCAAAAATTGTGACCCCATTACAGTTAAAACAGTGTTATTTTTACAAAACCTCCTTTTAATGTGTCTTCTAATAGAACCTTGCCTTTTCAAGTGGATCCATCCTTATAACCCGGCAAACATTGTGATAAAGTTTCAAAACAATTGATCCGTAAATGTTAAAGTTCTCTAGAGTGTAAACTCTTAAATTGTTGATGCCACACGATGGACAGATTCACCATGATCACGTTGTGCTCAGGTGCGCTAAAACTTATAATTATGCATCATAATTATCCGATTTGATAATTTGTATAGAATTGGTGTACTCTTAGGTGGAGGCAAGAATTATAATTTGCATCTTTGAAGAGAACCGATTAGAACTGTGGACTGTATTGTGTTAACGAAGATATTTCAATCAAGTTCTCATAACCCCCCCCCCCCCCCCCCGATACTTTATTGTTTGTTTAATCATTCTGTGTAAGCTTAAAGTGAATCTGATGAAATATAGGAACTTCATTATGTTTACTAGAATATTAAAAAAAACAAAAAACAAAAAAACAACAAACAAAAAACAAGAGGGCCGTTGGCCCTTGGGCGCTCACCTGATATAAAGGCTCCTTTTCTTTCAACAGTCTACTTTCATGTCAAGGTTAGGATTATGAAACATGTGGGCCACAATTACATATGAAGACTGTGAACCTGGGGATCCAAAAGTCTAAATTACAAATTCCAAGGCTTTAGTGCTGATTTGAAAGAAAGAAAAAACTTTTTCCATGGGTTATAATTTCAGAAATAAGAAAGAAGTCTGTGAACTGATGCTTAATGCTTAACCCCCCTCCCCGGCTCCGCCCCTGGAGACCCGAGGATCATGATTTTAGCTATTTGTAAGAGATCAATATACTGATGCTTCATGCAAAATATTAAGGCCCTACGCCTTCTGGGTCAGGAGGAGATTTTTAAAGATTATTCTGAAATTTCACTTTTGTTGCCATGGCAACCAGAGTTTTAACGTTTTCAATTCTTTTAGCTAATAATAAGGGGGACCACCTAAGGAATATTTTTGCCAAATTTGATTCAAATCGGCCCAGTGGTATGAGAGGAGATGTCGTTTAAAGAAATTGTTGACGGACGTCGCACGACGGACGGACGCCGGACGAAAGGTGATCACAATAGCTCACTTGAGCACTTCGTGCTCAGGTGAGCTAAAAAAATCACATGGCCCCTTGTTACGTGGTACTTGACAAATTGTACCAAATTCTGAAAAGAACCATCCTTGTAATTGTATAATCATTCTGTGAAATTTTGAAGTGAATCCATTGAAATCCAGAGACTTCATTGTAATAACTAGAATATTTAAGAAAGTTTTTCATAAAGCCCCTTTTAACGTGACACTTACCATAATCAGATCCTCTGTCAAAATCAACAATTGTAATGATGGTACATCTGTGAAATTCATTGTGTTAAATAGGATTTTATAGTGAAATTTTCATAGGGTCCCTTTTCCCATGATACTTTACAAAACAAACCAAATTTCAAAAGGAACAATTCTAATGAAGGTATGATCAATCTGTAAAAGTTTAAAGAGAATCAGTGAAAATAGGGGACTGAATTGTGTCAAGATTTTTTGTAATAAAATTTTCATAAGGCCCCTTCTCCCGTGAAACTTAACAAATCAGACCCGATGTACAAAGGAACAATCCTAATGATAGTTTGAAGAAAATGATAAAGACTGAGAACTCTGTTGTGATAATGATGTTTTTGTAATAAAATTTTCCTAAGGTCCCTTTCCTTGCGTCTCTTAACCGATTAGACCCAATTTACAAAGGAACAATCCAAATGATGGTACAATCATTATATTAAAGTTTAAAGAGAATCTGATAAAGACTGAGGACATTCTTGTGTTAAAGAGGATTTGATAATAATTCTTCATACAGCCCCTTTTCATATGATACTAGACAGATCAGACCCAATTTGGAAAGAAACAATCCTTATGATGGTACAATCATTCTGTGAAAGTTTGAACAGAATCTGATGAAAACTGCGGACTTTATCTTGGTGTAAAGATTTTGAAATAAAATTTTCATAAGGCTCCTTTTCCTGTGATACTTGAAGGATCAGGTCTCATGTCAGCATCAACAATAGTAATTGTTGTACAATGATTCTCTGAAAGTTTGAAGAAAATCCAATGAAGCTCGGGACTTGGTTACAAGGATTATGGATAAAATTCTCAAAAGGCCCCTTTTCCCATGTTAATAGTCAGATCAGGCCTAATTTGAAAAGAAAGAACCCTCATGATGAATCAATCATTCTGTAAAGTTTAAACAGAATCTGATGAAAACTGTGACTTTATTGTGGTACAAAGATTTTAAAATTAAATTTCATAATACTCCTTTTTCTGTGATACTTGACAGATTAGGTCTGATGTCAACATCAACAATCATTTTTGTTGTACAATTATTCTGTGAAATTTTGAAGTGAATTCAGTGAAATCAAGGGACATCATAGTGTTAACCAGAATATCTAAGAAAGTTTTTCATAAGGCCCCTTTTTATGTGACACTTGTCATAATCAGATCCACTGTCAAAATCAATAATTGTAATGATGGTACAATCAATCTGTGGAATCTGTGGAATTTATTGTGTTAATGAGTTTATAGTGAAATCTTCACAGGGCCCATTTTCCCATGATACTTTACAGAACAAACCAAATTTAAAAAGGAACAATTCTAATGAAGGTACAACCATTCTTTAAAAGTTAAAGAGAATTAATGAAAACAGTTGACTGAATTGTGTCAATGTTTTTTTGCAATAAAATTCTCATTAGGCCCCTTTTCTCAAGAAACTTAACAAATCAGAAGTAATTTAATCAAAGTGCCGTACGCACTGTAATTGGTCGTCACTGAGAAATTGGACATATCGTTGCATTCCGACTTTAGAATTGGGGTAAAACAACTTTAATTTCTATTACTTTCACAACACGTAGGTTCTATCCTAGTGTACGATATTTCCGTGAACGTTTATTAGAACTAATATTATTTTACACGAACGTAAGACCTTGACGCAACATGAGTACCGACAAAAAAGCAACTTTTAGTGATTACTAAATTTTCAAAAATTTTCGATTGTTAAATAGTCATAGTTAGATCATCCCTGCAAGCTTTTTTTTTAATAAAGCCAAAACAGAAAAATTATGGAAATATGATAACTTAAGTTTAAGAGCAAATGCTGACAGCAGGTTCATGAAATTTCAAAACCCTCTCTTTTCCGGGCAGAAATTAACAAGTTCCTAAACAGCGCCGATTATAAACAAAGGAAAAAACAAATTGATACTATTCTTTCGGCGAATTCGTTAGACAGCTTGAATGCATAATAATCAAATTTGCTCTCCAGAAGAACTTTCAGTACTTTGATTAACTTATGGCTGGAAAATAATTGAGTGGCAGTATCATCTTTTTTTACACCTCGATATGATTGAAAGGGTTGGTTAGACGCGTTTATCACTAGCGGAAAATCCTTGAAGCATTCATCTTTAAAGCGTGTAACCGCCCAGTTTTCCTTTACTCCTTTTGATAATTATTAACTTGTAAATTGAAATGATTTTTTTCTGTTTTCCCGTCAGAATATACGTACAGTTTTCCCGTCAGAATATACGTACAGTTGGGCTAAAGGCAGTTTTGGTAAATTGCAGCGACACAATCTCGAGTTTATGGTTATATAAATTGGTCTACGACCAATTAAAAACGGACAATCCTAATGATAGATAGTTTGAAGAAAACGGTAAGGACTGAGGACTTTATTGTGATATTGATGTTTTTGTCATAAAATTTTCATAGGGCCCATTTTCTTGTGTTGCTTATCAGATCAAACTCAATTTACAAAGGATTTGTTTGAATGGGGTTTAACGCCGCTTTTAACAATCTTTCAGTTATATCGCGGCGGCTGGAGCACCTAACAATGGATTCCTGGTATTTCTCGCACCAGTACTACCACTAAACCCTTTCCTAGCCTCCAGCTGCTATCCCACATAGGCTTACGATTATCTGCCCATTGGTGGTAGACAAATGTTGGAAAGAGTATTACCGCCGTCGGGGATCGAACCCGGGACCCTTTGAATGATAGTCCGATGCGCTACCAACTGCGCTATGACGGCGGCTAAATTTACAAAGGAACAATCCAAATGATGGTACAATTGTTTTATACTAAGAGGAAAAAGTTTAGCATTTTTTTTCGACCTACATTATTTTTCAACGTAAATGTATTAACCTTATAAAATCAGTCTCGTTTGCAACTAACTAATTATGCATTAAGAGCACGTTTTCCTCGCTTCTAAAGGCTGTCTGACGCAATTTTGCTGGTACACGTTCTGCACGTGCTTCCACATGTTCGTGAAGTCTATATCCACAATATCTATCCCAGTTTATTGGTTAGCATCAATTACAAGATAACTCATTAAAACATTTAAAAAAATTCAAATGGGACGTCGCCCAAGGCTTAACTTAGACCAATGGAACGTAGCCATCGGTATGCTGGCTGGTGGTATGATGGTAAAAGAGGTGGCTCAACATTTTGGCGTGAGCCAAAGTTCCATTCAAGACTTAGAATAAAGTATCGTCAATTAGGCACCGTCAGAGACAGGCAACGTTCAGGCAGGCCACGTAAGACTACCCAACGTGAGGACAATTACGGCATCGTGACGTGTGCACGGCGTAATCGCTTCCTCAATAGCACTCGTATAGCCGGTTTGGTCCGAAATGCAACGGGAACACGGGTCTGTGCTCGTACTGTAAGAAACAGACTTCGTTCGGCACGTTTACGCGCACGTCGAGCTTACGTTGGCATTCCTTTGGCACGTGCACACAGACATACAAGATTGAATTGGACAAGGGTACAACGTCGATGGCCAAGACGAATGTGGAATCAGATCCTATTCACAGACGAAGCCCGTTTTAATTTGATGTTTGCGGATGGCAGGGTACGTGTTTGGAGGCGTGATGGCGAAAGGATGGATCCCGCCGACGTCATTCAACATGACCGTTTTGGAGGCGGCAGCGTCATGATCTGGGGTGGTATATCATTACATGGCAAGACTGACTTGGTAGTTATTCAGGGAAACTTAGATGCCGTTCGATACTGCACCAAAATTGTCCAGCCAGTGTTATTGCCGTTCTTGCGTCAAGGACTTGCTACCATTTTTTCAGTAAGATAATGCCCGCCCACATGTCGCTCGGCACACGTTGGACCTTTTACAGACTAATAATGTTGATGTCTTGGATTGGCCAGCCAAATCACAGGATCTGTCTCCGATCGAACACCTTTGGGGCCATCTGGGTAGGAGAGTAAGAGATAGGAATAACGTTAGAGACCTGGAACGTTTTCTGCGTCAGGAATGGGGTCGTATCCCTATGGCCATTAATCGTAGGCTCATTTCCAGCATGAGAAGACGCTGTGATGCCGTTATTGGCGCAAATGGTGTACACACAAGATATTAAATCTTTGTGTTACTTTTAATTCCCTACCCCTACCATGTTTGACGCTGTACAACAAACACGTATGACCTTGAAATCATCTGATTTTTTTAGATACTGTGGCTAACACATAAAAGATCTGTGTGTGAAAATATGGTTTGAACCCAAAGATGGACACCGAAGAAATTCGCTGTAACGTACGAAATTGCTAAACTTTTTTCCCTCAGTATATTTAAGTTTGAACAGAATACGATGAAAACTGCCGCCATTATTGTGGTGTAAGGATTTCAAAATTAAACTTCATAAGGCCCCTTTTCCTGCGATACTTGACAGATCAGGTCTAATGTCAACATCAATAATCATAATTATTGTACAATCATTCTGTTAAAGAAAATCTGATTAAAGCTCTGGAATTAGTATATACAAGGATTATAAATGAAATTTACATAAGGCCCCTTTTCCCCTGATACTTGAGAGATCAGGCCCGATTTGGAAAGAAACAATCCTATTGATAGTACAAACATTCTGTTAAAGTTTGAACAGAAAACGATGAAAACTGTGGACTTTATTGTGGTACAAGGTATTTAGAAATGAATTTTTTAAGGCTCCTTTTCCCAAGTTACTTGATGCATCTGACCCAATTCCAAAGGGAATTATTCTTACAAAGTATAATCGTTCTGTTTGAGTATGAAGACAAACAGATGAAATCTGTGGACTTTATAGCATTAAGCTTTTGCAATTAAATTTCATAAGGCCCCTTTTCCCGTGTTTCTTGACGGATCTGGCCCAGCATTAAAAGGAGCAACCTTTACGATGGTACAATCATTCTGTGAAAGTTTGACGAGAATCTGATGAAAACTGTTGACTCTATCGAGTAAACGAGGATTAAGTAATTTTTAATTAGGCCCCTATTCCCGTGTTTCTTGGGGGTTCTGATCCAATTTCGAAGGGAACTATCCTAATTATGGTACAATCGTTCTGTGAAAGTTTGAAGAGAAACTGATGAAAACTGTTGACTCTATCGAGTAAACGAGGATTAAGTAGATTTTTATTAAGCCCCTATTCCCGTGTTTCTTGATGGTTCTGACCCGATTTCGAAAGGAACTTTCCCTATGATGGTACAATCATTCTGAGAAAGTTTGAAGACAATCTGATGAAAACTGTGGACTCTATCGCGTGAACGAAGATTTTTATGTTTTTTTTTTAAATAAAACATTCACAAGGCCCCTTTTCCCTTGTTTCTGTAAGGATCAAACCCAATTTCGAAAGGAACGATCCTTATGATGGCACAATCATTCTGTGAAAGTTTGAAGAGAATCCGATGAAAACTGTGGACTCTTTTGCGTAAACGAGGATTTTTTTCATTAGGCCCCTTTTCCCTTGTTTCTTGACGGAACTGACACGATTTCGAAAGTAACACTCCTTATGATGGAATCAGATTTAAACTGTGGACTCTATCGCGTAAACAAGAAAGAGTTAACGGACGGACGCCGGACAGAAGGACGCCTGACGGGAATAAGCCATCACAATAGCTCTTGTGCCCTTCAAGTAGACCTAAAAACTGTTAAACGTGTTGTTAAACCCCATTCAATCACTCGTTATGATACAGATAAATTCATATTTTTTCTCAATCCTTTTCAACGGGATATTCATACATGACTATGTAGTTTAAAAACACAAAAAATCTCCAATCCACGCCAATTAAGTTTCATTGTTTAGAAGTTTATGTGTAACATTTATTTCTATCTATGGACAATTGATAAAATAAGATATCGTGAGTGGGCTATCAAAATGACGTCGATACAATTTGCTTAAAGCTTTGATATGTGCCACCAAAAGAGCATTTTATAAATGGAAAAATAGAATATGCCAAAAAAGCCAGTTCCATTCAATCACATTTTGAGATAAATCTTGAAAAGTTTAAGCTGCATTCAACCCGATGCCAACACATACGCTCACCCTCCTCGGTCTCACACCTCCTTCTTCAAAATTATTTTTGTTTCCAAGTTGAATTTAGATATACTAGAGGTGCTCAAGATTCACTCCATCGGCCTGAATTAACTTATCTTTCCTGAGAAATTTGGTGGAAAACCATCCTTAACCCTTTCCTGGTTTTTGAAATTTTAGACTGGTCCAAATTGAAAGAGGATGCAGACGACAATGAAAATTGGATGCAATTCCAAATAAAACCACCCTATGTGGTAGAAAACACTGTGGGAAAAGGAGAAATTGCTTATTATAAGCAATTTCTCCTGTTTCCACAGTATTTTCTCAAATATAAAATCACAGCGACGTAAAATCCCGGGTTTATCCAGGAAAGGGTTAAGATTGTAGGTTTTCACTGTTTACCATATACATGTATTGAAATTGGACCAATCAATAAAAGCAATGATTACAGCCAATAAATTCTTTTATTAGCAATCTAATTAGGGGTCACCAAAGGATCATTCCAGTGAAGTTTGCTTGAAATCAATCCAATTGTTACTGAGAAGAAGATTTTAAAAGCTTTCATCATATATGGAAATAAACCCCGCCCATTAAAGCCAAGTTTTCTCTTCTCTCAAAATTCTTTGGAAGAATCTGATAAAGGGTCACCCAAAGATCAATCCAGTGAAATTTGATTGAAATCCATCCATTGGTTTCTGAGAAGAAGATTTTTTCAAGTTTTCACCATATATGGAAATAAGCCCCAGTGAAATTTGGTTTAATTCTGTTCAAAACTTTCTGAGGAGAAGATCTTTAAAGTAAAGGACACACAACCGACACAATGCCATTGTGCTAGAAATCCATAATTTCATTAACTTTGAATTGTTGTATGCATCTTTTTTCAATTTGGAGCAGTCTAAAATTTTGCCATCTGGTAATGAGTTAAATGTTCCTTCCTTTGTTTATATAGTTGAAGTAAAGTCATATCCCAAATAGACCTATAGGGTCATCACATGAATATGCTTGTTATAGGTTTGATAGGCAATTCTACATATCACAATGGCCTATGCAGGCAATCATTTAAACCTTCCTCATTTTTTTTCAAATTTTAGACTGGTCCAAATTCAAAGAGGTTGCAGATGACAATACTAATTGGAAGCAATTCAAAATTAAAACCATCCTGAAAGTATTGTGGGAAAAGGGGAAATTGCTTTTTACAAGCAACTTCTTCTTTTTCCACTATGTTCTTTTTCAATAATAAAATCACAGCGACATAAAATCCTGGGTAAGCATAGGAAAGAGTTGAGCTCACCTTGTGTTAATCCCAGACAATGACCCTTTTGGAAGCCCCATAGCAAAAACAATTTGGAAAACATTGCATAAATGAACAAGATGTGTTTGTGAAACACCATGCCCCCGAAAGAGGAATTTTTAAGAAACGGGTAAAGGGTTAAAATTTTGACCTTGACCTTGATGAAATGACCGTCCCCAGTTGCGCCTTGTTGAGACCTATCTACATACCAAATATTAGCATTGTAACTTAATCAGGGTTGAAGTTATAGGAAAATGTTTAGTTGGCAGGTTAAGTTTTGCAGACAGACAGACAGACGGACAGACAGACAGACGGACACCGGTAAAACAATATGCCCCCGATCTTATCGATGCGGGGGCATAAAAATTTGCTTGTAACAAGCAATTTCTTAATTCTACACAATTTTTCTTTCCCAGAAAGTTGAAAATAATTCATAAACTTTAAATTATCATCTGCAACTCCTTCCATTTCGGACCAGTCTAAAATTTTGCCGTCTGGTAAAGCTGTAAGGAGTTAACAACATGACAGCTACCAATCTCTCCTTTGGAAGTTTGAAATTTGCTTATGGTTCATTGACTATAAACAAACTAGAGAAAATATGTTTGCTTTTACTAACAAACTTGGTAAAATTTCTTTTGTTTCATTCAGTCAAGCTCAATGTAATATTTCATTTAACCCATTTCAATACAATGATGCTTTTTGACACCCTTCAAGAAAAACAATTAGGAAAGCATTGTGGAAAATCAAGAAATTGCTTGCAACAAGCAATTTCTTCAGTTTCAACAATCTTTCCTATCCAGAAAGTTAAACTAGAGGCGCTTGAATGCCTGTATCGATTCACAGGCCTGATTGTTCTGATTAAGGTAATTGTGGTCTCTGGAATTCAATATAAACCAAATCATATTCACCATGTGGAATATAAATCTAGTCAATGAAATCTTTGAATATTTCAATTGTTGCATTGATTTTCAAAAGTCCATTTATTAACAAAGTCAGATGAAAAAGGTATTAAAAAGAATTCAATCTATACCATATCCTTGTTGTTGTTCTAAAACCTCGTAACTACAGCTTGATTCAAGCTGTAGTTACGAAGTTTTAGAACAACAACGACAATATATGGACATAAGCCATGAAGGTAAAAGCTGTTTTCAAACAATCAAAACTGATTGATGGAATCTGAAAAAGAGTCACAAAAGAATCAATCCAGTGAAAATTGGTTGAAATCCATCTACTGGTTTCTGAGAAAAAGATTTTCAAAGCTTTCACCATATATGGAAATTAACCCCACCCACTTATTAAAGTTATGTTTTTCATCGGATCAAAATTCTCTAAGAAATCTGATAAAGAGTCACCCTAAGATCATTCCTGTAAAATTTTGTTGAAATCCACCCGCTGGTTTCTGAGAAAACGATTTTTAAAGGTTTCACCATATATGAAAATTAGCCCCTCACATTAAAACCGTGTTTTTAATCTGATCAAAATTCTTTGAAGAAATCGGATAAAGAGTCACCCTAAGATCATTCCTGTAAAATTTGTTGAAATCCAGCTACTGGTTTGGGAGAAGAAGATGTTTAAAGGTTTCACCATATAAGGAAATTAGCCCCTCCCATTAACCAATTCCCACACAATAAAATCTTAGACTAGCCTGTATTCAAAGAAATCGCAGACGACAATTTAAAGTTGATGAAATCTTTAAAAGCTTTGTATTTTTGGGTAGAAAACATTGTGGATAATGAAGAAATTGCTTTTAAAATGCAATTTCTTCATTTTCCACAATATTTTCCAAAGCTTATATATTGAGGGGCGTTTTAAAGCGTCATCATTTTGGAATGGGTTTTAAGCCATGTTGTACCCCGAGCATAATTCTTTGAAGGAATCTGATAAAGGGTCATCCGAGGATCATTCCTGTAAAATTTTGTTGAAATCCATCCACTGTTGTTTAGGAAGATTTTTTTCAAAAGTTTTCACCATATATGGAAATTATCCCAAGCTATACGATCAAATTTCTTTGAAGGAATGTGATAAAGGGTCTCCCAAGGATCATTTCTGTGAAATTTGGTTGAATTCTGTTCAGTACTTTCTGAGGAGAAGATTTTTGAGGTATAAGTTTACGGACAGACGGACGCACAACAGACACAACTCCATAAGAATAACTGGCTGGCTTTCAGTCAGTGGAGCTCAAAATCTGGATTTTCATAAACTCTATGGTGTTGTATGCAACTCCTTTCAATTTGGACCTGACTGAAAAGTTACTGTCTGGATATGGGTTAAAACGATGCATGGGTATATGATACAAATATTTCTATTGTCCTCTTACATTGAAGGAGCATACATTCATTGCTTCATCTTCTTGAAGATTTTTGAAAATTCACTCATTTCTTCATCCTCCAAGAAAGTTTTTATCCGCTTAGGTTTGCCAGTTTCATAGTGTAAAAATTTACCTTCAATTCTTTTGTAAATTTCACTTTCATCAGTTGATAATTTACTTTTGCAATCCCCAAACTTTAATTTTTCCTGATATATATTTTTTATGTCATCACTTAAATATTTAAGAAAGTCAGCTCTGAAGCCTCTGTCTAAAACCAAATCTGTAAGACCGGAGCAAGTCAATGAATAATTCAGAGCTAACCATATAGCCAGTATGGTAACATAAGGAATTTCAGTCCCACTGAACAGATGAAAAGGGGCGCATTCAATCAATATGTCAAACTCTGCATCATAGAAGAAAATTTGCACAAACTTCTTAGAAATGGCAATTTTTGGAATCAAAAAGCTCTCAGAATCTGAGAGTATTTTTTTCTGCAGAAAGGCAAAAACAACTGTTTCAGCAAGGATTTTGCTTCTGTAAGAGTTGAAAGATTGGTGTCCTTTGACCTCAATTGAAGAAGTAACAGAGCTATCTTCACCCTCATCATCACTATCACTTGCATCTACACTTATAGATATGTCTGGTCTTTGATTAGGAGTTCTCATTAGAATGTCAAGACAGCCATGCCATACATCTTCATTACCTGTAATGAAAGGGATAGTATTAACCCATTCCAACACAGCAAAATTTTAGACTGGTCCAAATTGAAAGAAGCTGCAGACGACAATTTCAAGTTGATATAATTTTGATTTTTTTCGTCTATTTGGATAGAAAACATTGTGGATAATGAAGAAATTGCTTGATACAAGCAATTTCTTCATTTTCCACAATGTTTTCCAAAGTTTTTTTCTTGAGGGGCGTAAAAAGGAGGGATTGAGTTGGAATGGGTTAACCCATTACATTTTGGACTTGTCCAAACTGAACAGAGTTGCAGATGACAATTCAAGGTTTAGGATATTTTAGATTTGTTCACCTTTCTGGGTAGAAAACATTGCGAAAAATGAAGAAATTGAAAGCAATTTCTTCATTTTACACAATTTTTTCCCAAGTTGTTTTTCTTGAGGGGCCTTAAAAAGCTTCATTGCATGGGAATGGGTTAACAAGATGGTGATACCAAAATCAATATGATATAATTTAATTTTTAGTTTTGTCTATCAGAAACGAGCGTTCTGATTGGTCGAAAAAATTATTCATAATTCCATTAACAAAATTCTGAGCATGCAGTGATTTTGTATGCTTCCGCACAAAATAGTCCCATACAAAAAAGGTATGTAAATTTGTCAAGTTTTTTTTTGCTTGATGCTATTAAATTATAAGAAATGATGAGAATATTTTTTTATTTCATGGAGGTATTAACCGAAAAACCTAATCACACAAAACAAAAATATTCTCTTCATTTCTTAAATAAAACCAGGAGATGATGCTATGTAAAATATTTGAAAATTCTAGGCCTTACTTTTTAAGAGGAGATGATTTTTTAAGAATTCATTAGAAATTCCTTTTGGTTGCCATGACATCACAAGTTATTGATGGATTTCAATTCCTTGAGGCATTTGGAAGCCCATCAAACAATGATCATTTCAGTACATTTATATTGAAATCTGATTTTTGTAAGTTTAGGAGGAGAGGATTACTAAAGATTTATTCTTTATTTCTAAGTACAAACAATACAGGATAGTATATAAATCACATAATCATAACCTGAAGTAATTTGGATAATAGGGTGCATAATTTGAAAGCCTTAGTCCTTATGGTTTAGGAGGAGATTTATTTGAATGGGGTTTAACACTATTTTTAATAGTAGTGTAGTCATATCATGGCAGCTGGAGCACCTTACCATGGGTTCCTGGTATTTCTCACACCAGTTCTACCACTACATCTTTTCCAAGCCTCCAGCTACTCATCTCACTTAGGCTTAAGATTATTGGTGGGAGAGAAATGCCGAAAGGATATTGGCAGAGACTGGGGATCTAACCCTGATTTACAATTTTCAATGCCCTACCAATTGGGCTACGGCTGGGGCCTTCAGGAGGAGATTTTCAAAGATTTCTAAAAAATTCCCTTTGGCTGCCATAGCAACCAGAGTTATGGATGGATTTCAATTCCTTGAAATATTTTGAAACAAGATCACTCAAGGACCTTTTCTGTAAAGATAATTGAAATCTGATGGGTAGTTTTGGAGGAGAATATTTCTAAATATTTTTTCAAAGATGGATGTATGGATGTGCATCCCTGTATGTTGGACAGTAAGTGATCACAATACCTTCTCAGTGCTCTGGTGATCTAAAAATTCAGCCAAGAATGACTCCTGTAAAATTTCATTGAAATCCAACTCCTTGTTTTCAAGAAGAGTTTCAAATTTTTCACTGTATGTCATATAGTGGAATAAGCCCCGGCCATAGGAGAATGCTTTTTTATTATTCAAAATTCTTTGAAGGAATCTGATTAAGGGCCATCCAAGGATCATCCTTATGAAATTTGGTTCATATTCAAAGGTTAGTTTCTTGGATTATTTTTTTTCAGTTTTCATTAAACACCACATATTGAAATTAGCCAAACCCCCAAAAGCCATATTCTTTATCCGATCTAAATTCTTAAAAGAATATGAATCTAAAGGGTCCCAAATGAGCTAGTCTAAAATACTTAGAATTAATGCTCTAAGATCAACGTAAGCCCAGTTTTGGGGGTTCCAGGATTTTACTCAGAGATTAAAAAGGAAATTGCCTGCAAAACCGTAAGGCAAAGAGCTTTCAAATTTAAAATGTATAAATGCCTTATGGTACTCTTTAAAAATACTTCAAATATTATTTAGAGAACATAGTAAGACCTATGTTGTGGGTTCCTAAATTTTGTATCTAGATAACCATCTTAAAAATGAAATTTTCATATTCCTAGTAAGAAGGCATTGTTGTTAATAAGAAATTACTGATAACTAAATATTTCTTGATTTTTCACAATGTTTACCGAAACCCATGTCTTTAATGGCATAAAAAAGGGACAAAGTTTGAATGGGTTAAGGGTCCAGGTAAGATTTTTACAGGTGTTTTCAAGTAAAATCAGGGGCAATAACTCATAATTCTTGATGGAACATTTAAAACAAGAGGCCCATGAGGGCCTAAGACGCTCTACTGGTTACCAAGTTTTCCGTTAAAGAAATCTGATATTCAAGGAAGTTAATTGCTCAAAGAAGAATGCATAAAGAAAAAAAAGGGGCTTTATCCCCTTTATCATTTTAAGCAACAATCCTCAAGGCCCATTTTCCCATGTTTCATGACAGTTCCACTCCAATTCCAAAAGAAAGTTACCTTATGACCCTACAATCATTCTGTGAATATTTCATCAGAATCTGACAATAATTGTGGACTTTATCACATAAACAGGATTGTTTTGAATGAAAATCAATAAGGCCCCTTTACCTGTGTTTTCTGACAACCCGACAATTGTCCTGTGAAATTTAAAAGACAACTTGATAATGATTGTGATCTTCAACACATACACAAGAATGTTTTGAATGATAATCTGTAAGGCCCCTTTTCCTGTGTTTCGAATGCCACAATTATTCCATGCATCTTTGAAGAGAATCCAATAAAACTGTTGACTTTATTTTGTTAACAAAGATATTAAATTCAAGTCCTCATAAGGCCCCTTTTCCCGTGATATTTTACTGTTGGTTTTATCATTCTATGAAAGTTAAAAGTGAATCCGATGAAATATTGGGAATTCATTTTGTTTACTAGAATATTTAAAAAAAAAATCATATGTCCCCTTTTTACATGATACTTGATGGATTGTACCCAGTTCTGAAAAGAACCATCTAAGTATTTGTACAATCATTCTGTGAAATTTTGAAGTGAATCCGGTGAAATCAAGGGACATCATTGTGTTAACCAGAATATTTAAGAGAGTTTTTCATAAGGCCCCTTTTTATGTGACCCTTGCTATAGTCAGATCCACTATCACAAAATCAAAAATTGGAATGATGGTACAATCAATCTGTTTAATCTGTGGAATTTATTGTGTTTATGAGTTTATAGTGAAATCTTCATAGGGCCCCTTTTCTCTTGATACTTTACAGAACAAACCAAAATTCAAAAGGAACAATTCTAGTGAAGGTACAATCATTCTTTGAATTGTGTCAAGAATTTTTGTAACTAAATTTTCACAAGGCCCCTTTTTCCGTGAAACTTAACAAATCAGACCCAATGTATAAAGGAACAATCCTAATGATAGTTTGAAGAAAATGATTAAGACTTTATTGTAATAATGATGTTTTGTAATAAAATTTTTATAAGGTCCCTTTTCTTGTGTCACTTAACCAATCAGACCTAATTTACAAAGGAACAATCCAAATGATGGTACAATCATTCTATTAAAGTTTGAAGAAAATGATAAAGACTGAGGGCATTGTTGTGTTTATGAGGATTTGATAATAATTTTTCATACAGCCCCTTTACCTATGATACTAGACAGATCAGGCCCAATTCGGAAAGAAACAATCCTAATGATGGTACAAACATTCTGTGAAAGTTTGAACAGAATCTGATGAAAACTGCAGACTTTTTCTTGGTGTCAATTTTTTGAAATGAAATTTTCATAGGGCTCCTTTTCCTGTGATACTTGAAGGATCAGGTCTCATGTCAGCATCAACAATCGTGATTATTGTACAATGATTCTGTGAAGGTTTGAGTAAAATCCAATGAAAGCTCTGGACTTAGTTACAAGGATTATAGATAAAATTTTCTAAAGGCCCCTTTTCCCATGATACTAGACAGATCACGCCTAATTTGAAAAGAAAGAATCCTAATGATGGAATAATCATTCTGTAAAAGTTTTAACAGAATCTGATGAAAACTGTTGAGATTATTGTGGTACAATGATTTTAAAATTAAATTTCATAATGCTCCTTTTCCTGTGATTCTTGACGGATCAGGTCTAATGCAAACATCAACAATCATTATTATTGTACAATTATTCTGTATATGTTTGAAGAAAATCAGATGAAAGCTCTGGACCTAGTAACAAGGATTTATAAATGAAATTTTCATAAGGCCCCTTTTCCTGTGCTTCTTTACAGTTCAAACCCTTTTATGAAAAGAATGATAGTTATGACCTTCCAATCATTCTGTGAAAGTTTCAACAAAATCTGATCAAAGCTGTGGGCTTTATTGTGTTAATAGGGTTTTATTAATTGAATTTTCATATAGCCCCTTTTCCCATGTTACTTGATGGATCTGAACCAATTCCAAAGGGAACTCTTCTTACAAAAGTATAATTATTCTGTTTGAGTATAAAGACAACCCCATCTCATCTGTGGACTTACAAGCATTAATTAAGATTTTTTTAATTGAATTTTCCTATTTTTCTCAATTGGTCAGACCCAATTTGAAAGGAACAATCCTTATGATGGTACAATCATTATGTGAAAGTTTGAAGTCAATCAGGTGAAATCTAGGGCCATTACGTGTTAACTAAGAATTTTTTTTTTTAATTTTCATAGGGCCCCTTTTCCCATGAAACTTGATGGATCAAACCTACTTCCAAAAGGAACAATCCATTTAATGTAATAATAATTCTGGGAATGTTTGAAGCGAATTTGTTGAAAACTATGGACTGTATTGTGTTTATGAGGACTTTTTCAATCCAGTTTTTATCGGGCCCCTTTTTCCCGTGGTCCTTGACTGATCATACCAAATTTAGAAAGGTACAATTCTTATGATGGTACAATCATTCTGTGAAAGTTTGAAGTCAATCAGATGAAAACTGTGGACTCTAGAGTGTTAACAAAGATATTTGAATTAAATTTTAATAAGGCCCCTTTTCCTATGTTTCTTGAGGAATCATATCCGATTCCAATAGGTACAATCCTTATGATGGTACAATCATTCTGTGAAAGTTTGAAGAGAATCCGTTGAAAATTGTTGGCTCCAGATTATTAATCATATTTTTTATTAAACATTTCATAAGGCCCCTTTTTCCTGTGTTTCTTGAAGGATCATACCAAATTACGAAAGGAATAATCCTTATGATAGTACAATCATTCTGTGAAAGTTTGAAGGGAATCCGATGAAAACTATTGACTCCAGAGTGTTAAAGAGTATTTCTTAAAAGATTTTTCGATTAAATTTTCATAAGGCCCCTTTTCCTGTGTTTCCTGATGGATCTGACCAAATTCACAAAGGAACAATCCTTATGATGGTACAAGCATTCTGTGAAAGTTTAAATAAAATCTGATGAAAACTGTGGACTCTAGGGTGTTAACGAGAATTTTTTAATTGAATTTTCATAAGGCCCCTTTTCCCATGTTTCTTGACGTATCATACCAAATTTCGAAAGGAACAATCCTTATGTTGGTACAATCATTCTGTGAAAGTTTGAAGAGAATCTGATTAAACTATGGACTCTATCGCGTAAACAAGGATTTTTAATGGAATTTTAATTAAATTTTCATAAGGCCCTTTTTCCCATGTTTCTTGACGGATCATACCAAATTTCAAAAGGAACGATCCTTATGTTGGTACAATCATTCTGTGAAAGTTTGAAGAGAATCTGATTAAAACTGTGTACTCTATCGGGTAAACAAGGATTTTTTATTGAATTTTAAATAAAATTTTCATAAGGCCCCTTTTCCCGTGTTCCTTGAAGGATCATATCCATTTTCGAAAGGAACGATCCTTATGATAGTACAATCATTCTGTGAAAGTTTGAAGAGAATCGGATGAAAACTGTGGACTTTATCGTGTAAACGAAGATTTTTTAATTAAATTTTCATAAGGCCCCTTTTCACGTGTTCCTTGAAGGATCATATCCATTTTCGAAAGGAACGATCCTTATGATAGTACAATCATTCTGAGAAAGTTCGAAGAGAATTCAATGAAAACTTTGGACTTTATCGCATAAACGAGGATTTTTAATTGAATTTTTAATTTATTTTCATAAGGCCCCTTTTCCCTTGTTTCTTGACGGATCATACCAATTTTCGAAAGGAACGATCCTTATGATGGTACAATCAGTCTGAGAAAGTTTGAAGAGAATCTGAAGAAAACTGTGGACTTTATCGCGTAAACGAAGATTTTTTAATTAAATTTTAATTAGGCCCCTTTTCCTGTGTTTCTTTACAGATCTGACCCAATTTCGAAAGGAACAATCCTTATGATGGTACAATCATTCTGTGAAAGTTTGAAGAGAATCCAATGAAAACTGTGGACTTTATTGCGTAAACAAGGAAAAGTTTAACGGACGGACGGCGGATGGACGGACGGACACACGGACACCGGACGGGAAAAAGCCATCGCTATAGCTCTAGTGGCCTTCGGCCAGTAGAGCTAAAAATCTGCATTTTGCACATCTACAAAAAGAACACTTCTACCATATATAGAGCAAATTAGACTGAAACTCAGAGAGGAGATGTCCAGACAAGCATTTCTAAGTAAAATTAAGGGCTATTACTAAGTAATTCTAGATAGAAGCTTCACAAAAGTTGTGTCTCCCAAATCTACAGTTCCTAATGAATATTTCTACAAAGTTTAAAGCAAATCAAACAGAAACTGTTGGAGGAGTTGTTTGGACAAGAGTTTTTAATTTGAATCAGGGACAATAACTCAATAACTCTTGGTGAAATTTTTACAAAAGTTGTGTCTTACACATCTACAGCTTCTAATGAAGTATTCTTCCAAGTACAATGTATGAAGCAAATCGGACAGGAATTGTAGGACAAGTTGTCCAGGCAAGGTTTGTGTACAGAGAAACCAACAGTTGGGCTGTAATAACTTCAATTTTTAGACACAGCTTGATAATGTCCAAGTTAAAGGGGAGATAAATCTTCTATCTGGGGGACTTAACCCTTGTTATGCTGTATAAATTACCTTGCTGAATTGATGTTAAATCAAAGGGCTGAAAGCACTGATAGAACTTGTTTTTCAATAATCAATATTTCTTTTAGAAATCAATTTCATTATCAACTCTGACAGGCAAAGTACAAGCAGGAGGTGTAGACTAAGATCAGATTGCACTTATGTGCAGGCTGATCTTAGTCTACACCTCATGCTTAAACCGGAATATTCCGGGTTCAGCATGACAAGGGTTAAGACTTCAAAATGGCGTCTTTAAAAACTTCAACATGTGATCAATGTTAGTATAAAGTTTAATTACTTTTGAAGCAAAAAAGTTTGAGGAGTTTGTGACACAAAATCACTTCAAATTTTTGTACACATACAGACAGATATACAGACAGATGGAGAGACAGGCCGATTCCAAAATAACCCCAAAAGCATTCGCTTTGTGGGGGTATAAAAAGTAAAACGTACCCATGCTAGTGTCTCCATAAGAGCCAGTTCTTTCTTCACCACAACATTTACAGCTATCATATTGTTCTTGATCACAATCCATTACATAGTACTTTTTAGACAATGGCTCTAAAAGATGCATGGCAAGTTGCAGAACAAAAGTAGACTTGTTTTTCTCAGCTCTTTGCAAAAAAGTTGAAATTCCTGAAAACAAAATGATAACTACATAATGGTCTCTGACAAACACTTTCCTATAATATTGTTGTAGTGTACTTTTATTTAACCCTTTCCTTTTTTTCAAAATTTGAGACCTGCCCAATTTCAAAGATTTTACAGACGATAATCTGAAGTGGATTTTATTAGAAAAATAATCATTCAATAATGTAGAAAATATTCTTAAAAAAGAAGAAATTGCTTGTGACAAGCAATTTCTTCTTTTTCCACAATGTTTTCTCAAGTATAAAAACACAGGGACGAAAAAACCACGAATTGAACGGAAAGGGTTAAGACCTTTAACTCTATATTGAATTTTTAGCTCATTTAAATGTTTACTTATAAGCTATGACTTTGATAATGACATCAAATACTATTCTGTAATATTGTGGTAGTGTATTTATGACCTTTAATGATTTTTTAGCTTTTTTAATGGTTTATGTATAATTTATGACTTTGATAATGACATCATAAGATAATTACTTCATGACATCATTTGTTACTACTTGATCAGATAAAACGGTCACATTTTACCTTCAAATAATGTCTTTTTTAAAGGTAAAGCCCTATGTCCTTTAAAAACAAGAGGACGATGATGGTCCTAAATCGCTCCCCTGAGTATGATCGTTCATTGCTTTATGATATAAACAAAATAGCAAAGCCCTTGGTCTAATTATTTTGGAGAAGATGTTTCAGGATTTCTCTTTTGATCCTAGGTATATTGATGATCCAACCATATAGCACTAATTTCCTGAATATGGTAATGCTTTGAAGTATAGACATTAATACATACCAAGTATAAAAGCTCTAGGCCGAATGGTTTAGGAGAAGAAGTTTTTCAAAGATATCATTATTTATTCCTAACTAAAATTAGGGATTGCACAGAAAAGGGCTAATTTTGTTAAAGTAATTTGGTAGAGGGTCAATGGCTGATGATATGTACCAAATATCAAAGCTCTAGGCTTTATGGTTTGGCACAAGAGGATTTTCAAAGATTTCCTTCTTTATTCCTTTGTAAAATCAGGGATCGCTCAGAAAAGAGCTAATTTTCACGGTATGATAATTCTTTGAAGTATTTTGGTAGAGGGTCAATGACTATGATATGTACCAAATATCAAAGCTCTAGGCTTTATGGTTTGGGACAAGAAGATTTTCAAAGATTTCCTTCTTTATTCCTTTGTCAAATCAGGGATCACTCAGAAAGAGACTAATTTTCACAGTATGATAATTCTTTGAAGTATTTTGGTAGAGGGTCAATAGATGATGATGTATACTAAATATCAAAGCTCAAGGCCAAATGGTTTGGGAGAAGAAGTTTTTTAAAGATTTCCTTCTTTATTTTTTTCTTTATTCTATGTAAAATCAAGGATCACAAAGATAAGGGCTAATTTTCATAATACGGTAATTCTTTGAAGTATTTTGGTAGAGGGTCAATAGATGATGATTTGTACCAAAAATCAAAGCTTTAGGTTTTATGGTTTGGGAGAAGATTTTTAAAGATATCCTTCTTTATTTCTTTGTAAAATCAGGGATCGCCCAGAAAAGGGCTAATTTTCATAATACGGTAATTCTTTGAAGTATTTTGGTAGAGGGTCAATAGATGATGATTTGTACTAAATATCAAAGCTTTAGGCTTTATGGTTTGGGAGAAGATTTTTAAAGATTTCCTTCTTTATTTCTATGTAAAATCAGGGATCGCCCAGAAAAGGGCTAATTTTCATAATACGGTAAATCTTTGAAGTATTTTGGTGATGATGTATACCAAATATCAAAGCTCTAGGCCTTACCGCTTGGGAGGAGAAGATTTTTTTAAGTTTTTTCACTCCGTTGCCATGGCAACCAGAGTTCTTCATGGATTTCAATTCTTTGAAATATTTTGAAAGAGCATGACCTAAGGATCATGTCTGTAAAGTTTTGTTGAAATTCCATAGTTAGTTTAGGAGGAGAAGATTTTTTTGTAATTGTGAACGGACTGACGGACGGACAGATGGACGGATGACGGACGATGACCAATCACAATAGCTCCCACAGAGCACTTCGTGCTCAGGTGAGCTTAAAAGGAAATAAATTGAATTTCTAAATAACCTTTACAGGTAAGTTATCCATGTTTTTTTTTTCATGTCACAGATTTTGTTTATTCTTATATCCTCTCAAATGCTATTTTGATACAATATTCTGAAAAGTAGTTTTGTAAAATTCAGAGGTTGTTCATCAGAATAAACCAGGGTAATTCCAAAGAATATTGGATAATTTACACTGTGCATATAACTATTGGAATCCGGCATTCAGTTTGATTTTGCTCATTGTTACATCCTCATATGTTCACTAGCCGGTCTTCAATTCTTTAGAGATTTGTCCAAAACAGCCGTAGGCGTCAATAATAATAACATGATAAGCTTATGGTGTTTTTAGGAATCACCATGTGTTGCAAATAAATCTTTTCAAAGAAATCTTCTATTTCAACCTGTTCAATGTTTTACAAAAGTCAATTCATTATGACAAGAGGACCATGATGGTCCTAAATTGCTACCCTTCGTATTATGGCTCAAGACTTTATGATATAAACAAAATATCAAAGCCCTAAACCTAATTATTTTGGAGAAGATTTTCTCATTTAATCCTAGGTATATTGAAGATCCTACCATTTAGAGCAAGTTTCTAGAGTATGGTAATTCTACAAGTATTTTGGTAGAGGGTCAATATATGATGATTTATACCAAATTGATTGATGAATGGGGTTTAACACAGTTTTTAACAGTGCATCAGTCATATTGCGGCGGCTGGAGCACCTAACAATGGATTCCTGGTATTTCTCACACCAGCAGTACCACTACATCCTTTCCTAGCCTCCAGTTGCTATCCAACTTAGGTTTACGATTATCCACCTATTGGTGACAGACAAATGTCGGAAAGAATATGTGCCACCTCCGGGGATCGAACCCATGACATCCCATGATTGAAGATTAGAAGTCTGGCGCGCTACCTACATCTGGTTTAGATGAGAAGATTTTCAAAGATATCCTTCTTTATTTCTTTGTAAAATCAGGGATTGCACAGAAAAGGGTTAATTTTCAAGAAACTGATATTCTTTGATGTATTTTGGTAGTGGGTCAATAGATGATGTTTTACACCAAATATCAAAGCTCCAGGTTTGGGAGGAGATTTTTAAAGTTTTTCACTCAGTTGCAATGGCAACCAAAGTTCTTCATGGATTTCAATTCTTTGAAGTATTTTGAAAGAGCATGACTTTAGGTTCATGTCTGTGAAGTTTGGTTGAAATTCCATGGTTAGTTTAGGAGGAGAATATTTTTTTGTAATTGTGAACGGACAGACGGAGGATGACTGATCACAATAGCTCACCCAGTCAATAGCAGCTGTAGCTCTTCACATAATAGTAAAATTTTGAAAGTACCAATTGAATCGATGTAGCAATAGCTACGTCTGTTGATCTCTACTGGACATACCTCGTATAACTTGCATAAAACTCAATTTAAAAGGGAAGTATCAATGTTTCTGAAATCTAGATAAGAAAAAAATACCAAGTGCTGAACGAACATTTAATTCTTTGAGTCAGGCATTGTCTTGGTGGTAATCTAATAGGCCTAAAGTGGCTTTTTGTGGTCATAACTGAAAGATTCAGCGGAATTCCAGGTTATTTTTAGATATTACGGAATTCGGCTGTCGACATATTTACTAGCGAAACAGCCATCGTCCTAAATCATGGCACAAAAGGGTTAGCACAAAACTACGGTAAGTGTTCATTTTCGTAATAACTCTTACGACAGTTTTGGACTGATCTTTACCGAATTAAAGACCGACTAGCGAACATAACTCCTGATGACGTTACGATGATGTTGGTTTGATGTTATTTGAACTAGATGTAAGGTTCAAATGGTTAATTGCACCATGTGAATGATCCTATATTCTTCGCAACTGTCTCGGATAAATCTAAAAATAGATTAATAACCTATGTTGGCTTTTTGGGAAATACCCCGCTTTTCTCTGATAAGGGACTTCAGATTTTTGCAAAACTTCTTTTTGGCATATTGTATTCAAATAGTTAATGAGAGAAAATAAGAATAACTAAAATCTGTGACATGAAAAAAACATTGATACCTACCTTTAAATCTCTAGACAAATTTTTGGTCACTTTATAACCAGAAGCGGATACCATATAATGAGCATAAGCCACAACCATATTTTCAATGAATCAAAATTAATTGATGGAATCTAAAAAAGAGTCAACAGATTATCATTTGAGTGAAATTTGGTTGAAATTCATCAAATGGTTTCTAAGAAAAAGATTTTTCAAAGCTTTCACCATATAAGGAAATAAGCCCCACCCATTAAAATCATGTTTTTCATCCAATCAAATTTTTTTAAAGGATTCACAGTATATGGAAATTAGCCCCCCTGTTAAAACCATATTGTTCATCAAATCAAAATTCTTTAAGGGAATCTGAAAAAGGGTCACCCAATGATCCTTCCTGTAAAATTTGTTTGAAATCCATCTACTGGTTTCTGAGAAAATTTCTAAAGGTTTCACCATATATGGAAATTAGCCCCACCCATTTAAGCCATGTTTTTGTCTGATCAAAATTCTTTGAAGGAAGCTAAAAAAGGATCACCCAAGGATCATTTCCATGAAACTTTGTTGAATTCTGACGGACACACACCAGACACAACCCCTTAGACAAATGCTTGCTGGCATTCAGCCAGTGGAGCTAAAATCGATGGACTTTATTGTGTTAACAAGGATATTTCAATCAAGTTCTTATAAGCCCCCTTTTTCCTGTGATACTTTATTGTTGGTTTTATCATCCTGTGAAAGCTTAAAAGAGAATAATGGGGAAATATGGGGACTTCTTTAAGTTAAGTAGAATATTTTAATGCATGAGGCCCATGGCTACCAAGTTTTCCGTTAAAGTAATCTGATATTTAAGAAAGTCAATTACTTAAATAAGAATGCATAAAATGAAAATAAATTGATTTGCTTTAATCCCCTTTATTATTTTGAGCAACAGTCCTTACAGCCCCTTTTCCTGTGGTTAATGACAGATCAACTCCATTTCAAAAAGGAAATTTCTTTATGACCCTACAATCAACCTACGAATTTTTCAACAGAATCTGATGATAACTATGAACTTTATCATGTACACAGGATAGTTTCGAGTGAAAATCAATAAGGCCCCTTTTCCTGTGTTTTTTTATGGATCCACTTCATTTCCGAAACGAACTTTCCTTGCGACCCTACAATAGTCCAGCGAAATTTTACAGACAATCTGATAAATAACGTTTAAAGTGGATCTGATAAAATTTCGGGACTTCATCATGTTAACAAAAATATCTAAATTAATTTTTAAATGGCCCCTTTTTACATGATACTTGATGGATTGTACCAAATTCTGAAAAGAACCATCCTTATAATAGTTTGAAATGAATCAAGTGAAATCTAGGAACATCATTTTGTTAACTAGAATATTTAAATAAGGCTTTCATAAGGACCCTTTTTGTGTGATACTTGACAGATCAGATCCACTGTCAAAATCAACAATCAAACTGATGGTACAATTAATCTGTGTAATCTGTGATTTTTAGTGAAATTTTCATAGGGCCCCTTCTCCCTTGATACTTTACAGAACAAACCATTTCAAAAGAACAATTCTAATGAAGGTGCATGTTTAAAGAGAATGGATGAAAACAGTGGACAAAATTGTGGCAAGAAATTGTTGTGATAAATATTTTCATAAGGCCCCTTTTCCTGTGAATCTTTAACAAATCAGACCCAATTTACAAAGGAACAATCCCAAGTCAATCAGTCATTCTAAAACTTTGAAGGAAAATGATAAAGACTGAGGACTTTATTGTGATAAAATTTCTTAAGGCCCCTTTTCTCATGAAACAGATCAGACAAAATTTACATAGGAACAATCCAAATGATGGTACAATCATTCTATTAAAGCTTGATGAGAATCTGATTAAGACTAAGGACATTCTTGTGTTAATGAGAATTTTGTAATAAAATTTTCACACAGCCCCTTTTCCTGTGATACTTGACGGATCTGTCTAATGTTAACATCAACAATTGTAATTATTGTACTATCATTCTGCGAAAATTTGAATAAATCCGATTGAAAGCTATGGACTTAGTAACAAGGATTTTTAAATGAATTTTTTTTATAGGCCTCGTTTCCCATGCTTCTTGATGGTTCAGACCCCATTTCGAAATAGAATGATCAATATGACTTTACAATCATTCTGTGAAAGTTTAAAAAAATCCAATCAAATCACTGGGCGTTATTGCATAAACAGGGATTTTTTAATTAAATTCCCATACAGCCCCTTTTCCCATGTCACTAGATGGATCTGACACAATTTTGAAGGAAACTATCCTTACAAAAGTATAATAATTCTGTGAGAGTGTGAAGACAATCTAATGAAATCTGTGGACTTTATAGCAATAATTAAGTTTTTTTAAAAATTAAATTTCAATAAGGCCCCTTTTTCCTGTGTATTTTTCATAGGTTCAAACCTAATTTTGAGAAGAAAAATCCTAATGATGGTACAATCATTCTGTGAAAGTTTGACATGAATCTATTGAAATCTGGGGACATCATTGTGTTGACTAAGATTTTATGTTAAACTCTCATAAGGCCCCTTTTCCGATGAAACTTGATGTATCAGACACTGTTTCGAAAGGAACAATCCTAATAATGGTACAAACATTCTGTGAAAGTTTGAAGGGAATCTGATGAAAACTGTGGACTCTAGAATGTTAACGAGGATTTTTCAATTAATTTCTATTTAAGCCCCTTTCCCCATGTTTCTTGACGGATCAGACTCAATTTCAAAAGGAACAATTCATACAATAGAACAATCATTATGAGAAAGTTTGAAGAGAATCTTATGAAAACTGTGGACTCTAGAAGGTTAACTAAGATTTTTTTGTTAGATTTTAATTAAGCTCCTTTTCCCATGTATGTTGAAGGATCGGACCCAATTTCAAAAGGAACAAGCCTAATGATGGTACAATCATTCTAAGAAAGTTTGAAGAGAATCTGATGAAAACTGTGGACTCTAAAGCGTTAACAAGGAAAAGTAAACAGACAGATGGACAACTTAACAGACAGACAGACGCATGGACAAACACTTGACAGGAAACCGCCATCTCTATAGCTCTGTTGGTCTCTGGCCAGTCGAGCTAAAAATGGGAGAAAAGATGGACTTATTTGCTCTCATAATTATATTGTGCAAATAATTTTTCTTCTTCTTATAAATGCATAACCACACAATGTTGTGAATTTCTTGTGCAGTCTGACCATTTAACCCATTCCAACTCAATCCCTCCTTTTTACGCCCCTCGAAAAAAAGCTTTGGAAAACATTGAGGAAAATGAAGAAATTGCTTGTATCAAGCAATTTCTTCATTATCCACAATGTTTTCTATCCACAAAGACGAAAAAATACAAAATTCCATCAACTTGAAATTGTCGTCTTCAGATTCTTTCAATTTGGACCAGTCTAAAATTTTGCAGTGTTGGAATGATTTAAGTTGCTATGGCGTCAGACTCTCAATCATGAGGTCCAGGGTCCGTTCCGAGGCACGGTCAATATCCTCCCGCCAATGGATGGATAATCATAAACATAAGGCTCAGAGAGGATGTAGTGGTAGTGCTCTATTCTACGTCAAGTTATCATCTGGACAAGGTTTGGTGTACTAAAGGTCAAGTTCAACAAGAAATATAGTAGTCGATACTGCATTACCTCATTTGCATATAACCCAAAGTCAACGGAAGGTAACAAATTGACAAGCAAAACAAACAATGTCCAAAATCATGTCCTACCAAATGGTTATTGCAAAACTATGTAAACTGTCTATAATTAGTATTAACTGTTACAGCAATTTTGGACTGATCTTTTGGAGAGTTGAAGATACGCTAGAGAACATAATCTCCTGATGACGTAATGATGCCATTAGTTTGAGCAAATTCAAACTGAATGTGGGATTCCAACTGTTATTATGTACTGTGTGAATTACTTGATTTTTCCTTGCAACTGCCCGGGCTTAATCTAGGGATAGATTGACCCATTACCAGACAGCAAAATTTTAGACTTATCCAAATTGAAATGAGTTGCAGACAACAATTAAAAAGTTATGAAATAGCGGACTTTTTTTACTTTCTGGGGAAAAAAATCATGAATAATAAATAAATTGCTTGAAACAAGCGTCATTGAGTGGGAATAGGTTAACAGCCTATGTAGGCTATAAGGGAAATACCCTAGTTTATTCTGTTAAACCTCTGATTTGTGTAAATCTTCATTAGAATATTGTATTAAAATAGTATATGAGAGAGGATAAGAATAATAAAAATCTGTGACATGAAAAAAAAAAATTGATACCTACCTATAAAGTTTGATTGATTGAATGGGGTTTAACACCACTTTTAATAGTATTTCAGTCATATTGCAGCAGCTGGAGCACCTAACAATGGATTCCTTGTATTTCTCACAACAGTTCTACCACTACATCCTTTCCTAGCCTCCAGTTGCTATCCTACTTAGGTTTACAATTTTCCACCAATTGGTAGAAATTTCAGAATGGATATGCGCCGCTGGCAGGGATGGAACACATGAAATCCCATTATTGAAGATTGGAGTTTGATGTGCTTCCTACAGGGCTATGACAACCACACTAAAGTTTGAAGAGAATCATAAAGACGTGGGACTTTATTGTGTTACCATCAATTTTTGTAATAAAATTCATGTCAGGTAGTTATCTCGTGAAACTTAAAAGGATGTTATCAATGTTTCTGAAACCTAGATAAGAACAAGAGGCCCATGAGGGCCTGAGACGCTCTAATGGTTATCACATTTTCAGTAAAAGAAATTTGATATTTCACCCATTTTTCAATTTACATAATGTTTTCTATCCCAAAAGACGGAAAAATTAAAATTCCATCAACTTCAAATTGTCCTCTGCATTTTCTTTCAATTTAGAATGGTCTTAATTTTTGTCATGTGGGTATGGGTTAATAGACAACTTCGTGGACGGACGGATGGTCACCAGACGAGAAACACACCATAACTATCGTGTACTTTGGCGAAAAATAGGCCAGTTGATGGAAATCCCAAAAGTCTGCATTTCCCATGACAATCTGCTTGTTGAACCATTTGTAAAAAGCATTGAGATCCTGATTTAATTTTATTGCATGCAGTCAAATAAGGGCTTGTTAATTCAAGCGTTTTCATTTCCATGATCCAAACACAATTTTACAAGATTAGGAACTCTGCTGCTACTACATAAACAACTGTACCCATTGCTTGTTTTAACCAATTACCATACGGTCACAAAAATGCTTATTAGAGCCCTGAAGAAATACAATCATAGAAAACTCTATGGAAAAGGAGATATTGCTTGTAACAAGTAATTTCTCTTTTCTAGCAAATTTTCCTATCCATCTATATATCTATATATACTGCCTAACTTCACTTTCAGGTATTACTGGCAGGGTCATTTGGCTTTTATTCTCCAAATCAATAAAGACTAGTCTAAAATTTGGCAGTCTGGTGCTGGGTTGGGTGGCTCTCTTCTGTACAAATCCCTGAATGGTCCTGTTGATTTTTTGATAAAGAAAACATTGTGGAAAAAGAAAAAATGCCACTATCAAGCGTTCTCCTCTTTCTACAATATATTTACTACACATAATAGTTTCATGATATCAATTTCTATTGGTGTCTGAAACTTTTTTCAATTTGAACTAGTCTAAAATTTCAAAAGGGTTAAAAAATTTACCCGAAATCAAGGTTTTGCCTTATTTCATATATAATTGCATACTTACTGCTTACATTAGAAAATACGTTAAATAGACATTCATAAGCCTGTTTCTCTTTTTTGGATAAGTTGACATCATTTTTGGAAAGAAATCTGAACAATTTCTTGATTCCCAGTTGAAATAAACTTCCATAAAGATAAAGGTCCCCTGGGCAATCAGTCACCTTGCAGGTTGCTTCGGAAAACGATACATTAAAATCAGCATTACTACTCCTCACTTTAAGTATAAAGAAAGAATAAGTTGCTCCGTGAAAAAGAGATGCTATACTCTCAAGAATCCTGTCTCTAATATATTTATCAGGTTGTTTAAACGAAGTCATGGTTTCTGTCATTTTCTTGTTGACCAACTTGGAAGGCACCCCCGAACCTATTTGAAATCACTCCGAGTCTCGGTATTCCAAATTTGAAGAAACCATCTCGAAATGGGAAGCTGTGCCCAGCCTTCTTTCTGTAATCTCGTTTGGTAGTTAAAATGTTTCGGAATATCACATTAATTTATTTAAAAAATGAAAGGAGTACAAAATTGGCGTTCGAAGCACTTTGTTGACGAAGTCAAAGACTAGACTGGAGAACCTGTCCCATCTATGTAGACTGGTAGTCCTGTCCCATCTACGCTGCTCTCCGATATCGGTAGAATTGCCTACAACAATTTTGAGGGCCCCAATTTTGAAATTCTCGAAAATCGAAAGATTTACATTCTAATTGCCCAGGCAACGTCCTCACTATCGATTTTTTTTTTATAAATCTACGATGGTGTTAATTCAGTATTCAAAAGGCTTGAATTGCCGTGTAATAATTCAAAAGGCTTGAATTGCCGTGTAATAACTGACCATCACGTATCCGGGCTATTGATGAGCAACAAGAGTTATATGATTATATGTTTAATGAAGTATTCTCATACAATGACTTGCTCTAAGTGCCTAAACAATACAAAGGTAGAATACTATATAGGGTACTGCAGCAGTAGAATGTATATACCAGCTTATAAGACAATAGGTATTACTGAATACATCACATCCTTCCCTTTAAGTTAATTTTGACAAATAAGAAAAATAATTTTTCAAAGTGAGTAAAGAGTTTATACTTGAACGAAATTCCTCACAGTTTAGTAAATGAATGAAATTGTAACTTGATACATTATAGTGTCCAGAAAACTGTGTGTATAAACATCTGGAGAGCGTCACTGGTATTATCACTGGGTGTAGTCTTAATGTCTCACAATTATCATAGGTAAAGACAATGAACTCATTAATTTGATATCAGCCTTATTAGAATAACAAAATAATTAACTTATTATGACTGGGATAATTTGTTGGAATGAAATAGAGATAAAAGATGAATATTTGGAATTCGAACAAATATTTCCCACGACCTGTAATTACCGTAAAGTATCATATAAAATAAAAGCACCTTTAAATCCAGCATAGTGAATATACATAATAAAACACATTCGAACTTTTTGAATTTACTTGCTTTACCCCATAGACTGATTTTAAATCCATTTCAACAATTTTTTACTTCTATGTAGATTACACACACACACATATATATATATATATATTGATTATACTAATAGCACTATTTCACAAAATCCCCATATTTCTGTGGTGGTTTCACTAAACGACCAGACCGAGTATGATAACCGTTTCCTTCTTTTTCTATAATATTTGAAGGCGGATGTTGTTGAGTAATCTGTTGATTTTCAATTTTAAGTGGTTGATTTATCTCCATGTTTGTTGGTTTGATATGTTGTCTATTTCGTCGGTATTGAGCGCCAGAGTCAGATTCTACATTGTAAGATCGAGGAGATTCATGTTTGGATAAAATGTGTCCTGGAATCCAGTTATTATTATGTTTGAAAATGATTTTGTCCCCTTGGTTCATTGGTTTGAGTTCATTTCCTGAATGTTTATCATGATAGAGTTTTTGTTTCAATTTTCTGGTTTTCATTTTCTTCATAACATTTGATGAATTTTTCTGTGACTTGAGAAAACTTGAAGTACATGGTAGATCTGTTTTTAATTTTCTCCCAAGAAATAATTCAGATGGCGATTTTCCAATTTTCTCAATTTCAGCATTTTTGTAGTCCAAAAGCGCCTTGTGTGGATTGTCAGCCTTCTTTAACAAATTTTTGACGGTTTGGACCGTTCTCTCTATCTGACCATTCGAACGTGGAAAATTTGGACTTGATGTTACATGAATAAAGTCATAATCTTGCACAAATTTTCGAAATTGATCACTAACAAAATTGGTGGCATTGTCAGTTATGAGCTTATCAGGTATACCATATCTTGAAAATTGTCCTTTGAGATAACTGATTGTTGTACTTGATCTCAAATTGGTAAGAAGTGATATTTCTGGCCATTTCGAGTAATGATCAACAGTTAATAAATAATGATTACCTTTCAGTTCAAAAACATCACTCGATATTATTGACCACGGTCTGTCCGGTGTTTCAGTTTCCAGCAACGGTTCGCGCGGGTTTGAACGCGAATATTTTGCACATTTTTCACATTTCGAAATCAGAGTTTCTATGTCTTTCGACATTCCTGGCCAAAAGACAGCATCGCGTGCAAGACTTTTGCATTTCACAATTCCAAGATGTGACTTATGAATTAGTTTCAATACGTATAAACGCATGTCTTGTGGAATAATAATCTTTTGTCCCTTGAATAGTATTCCATCAATGCAAGAAATTTCATCTCTAATGTTCCAATATGATTTAACACTCGGTAAACATTGCGATTTCTTTTCTGGCCAACCTTCATTAATGATTCTTTTCAAATCTTGAAGATTTTGGTCTTTCTGAGTGCATGTCTTCAATTCAGCATATCTATTTGGGGTTATAGGTAGATATTCTATCAAATTAATTTCATTGACAGCTATGTCAGGTACCAGTTCCTCTTTTGTTTCATTCAAAAAGGACCTACTTAATGTATCTGCTACTACTAGAGTTTTTCCTGGCCTGTAAATCACATCAAGATCATAACATTGTAGAGAAAGCAATAACCTCTGTAACCTAGGCGGTGTTTGGTGTATTGGTTTTTTCCAAATACTTTGCAACGGCCTATGATCAGTTTCAACAGTAACCTTTCTCCCAAAAATATATTGATTGAACTTGTTTACACCAAAAGCGATTGCCAGGGCTTCTTTTTCTATTTGCGCATAGTTTTGCTGAGTTTGAGTCAAGGCTCTAGAGGCAAAAGCAATAAAGTTTCCCTCTTGTTTTATAGCACACCCAAGACCTTTGCTTGAAGCATCTACGGTAAGTGTTAGTTCTTTTTCTGGATCATAGTAACTTAAAACTGGAGCATTTGTAACTAATGATTTCAATTCTTGGAAACTATTTTCTTGTTTTTGACCCCAATGCCATGAAACGTTTTTTTCTAGTAATGTTCTTAGAGGAGCACTTGCTTCTGATAGGTTCTTCAAAAATTTGCCAAGATATTGTATAAATCCAAGAAAACTTTGAAGTTCTTTGACATTTGTTGGCTGCGGCATTTCCAAAATAGCTCTCACCTTTTCTTTGTCAGGCTTTACTCCATTGCCACTTAATACATGTCCAACGTATGTAACTTCTGGTTTTCGAAATTCACATTTTTCTGCTTTTAGCTTCATATTATTTTTATGGAGGACATCAAGAACATTCTTCAGCCTAGCATCATGTTCCTCCTTGTTTCTTCCCCATACAATTATGTCATCTATAATTGCAGCACATCCTTGCATATTTGCAATTAAATCAGAAATTATCCTTTGATAGATTTCACTCGCAGTTACGATTCCAAACGGTAATCGCGTAAAAGAATATCTTCCGTATGGCGAATTGAACGTACACAATTTTGTGCTTTCTTCATCTAACTGAATCTGCCAAAATGAAGAAGTACAGTCTAGTTTAGTGAATATTGAAGCTTCTGGGATCTGTTCAATAACATCTTCTACCGTTTTTAAAGGATGATGTTCTCTCAAGATTGCTTTATTTAAGTCTCTCGGATCAATGCATATGCGGACTTGGCCTGACGGTTTTACAACAGAGACCATAGAATTCACCCAGGATGTCGGTTCTGTTTGTTTAACAATCACACCCGAACGTTCCATCCTATCTAATTCTTCTTTCACTTTGTGTCGAAGTGAAAGTGGAACTTTTCTTGGAGCATGTACCACTGGTATAGCCTTAGGATCAACCTTAATTTTGTATTTTCCTGGTATGCATCCTATTCCTTCAAATAAATCTGGAAATTCTTTTTGTACGTCTTTTGGAACACTGTTTGCAACACTGTTCAATCTCTTGATTAGATTTAATTCTTCACAAGAGTCAACACCTAACAAAGGTTTTGATTTCATGTCAACAACATGGAAAGTTAAGACATAAAATTTATTTTTGTGTTCACAGTCCAACGTAACAATACCTTTAGAATCCAGTTTGTGACCTGAGTAAGATTTCAATGGAATGTTACTCTTACGTAATTTCATATCAACACCCAACTTCTTTGCGAGATCTAAGTTGATCACATTGCACATTGCACCTGTATCCAACTGAAAATTAACCTTTTGGTTTTGCACAGTAATGTCCTGTGTCCACTCTTTGCGTACAGTATTCACAGCGGTATCAACTGAAGACATAAGCAATGATGTGTCAGAGGACTCTGTATCTGAGCTGTCGGAGTTGGTGTCACACATATTTACGTTTTTCTGCCTATCTGCTTTACAAACACGAGCAAAATGGTTTAACTTTTTACACTTATGGCATTTTTGACCTTTGGCTGGGCAAGTTTCATGAGACGAGTCTAATCCACAGCGAGAACAAGATGATTTAGATTTTTTCTTTTTCAAATTTCCTTTCTTTTTTGGCGGTTTCTGTTTTTTCACAAAGTCAATTTTTTCTGTGGACATTGATTTTGCTTGCATAGCTGATTGTTCATGTAATCTAGTGATGTCCAAACAGTTCTTCAAAGTTAAGTCTGATCCTTGATTTATTAACTTTTCTCTGATTTTAGCACTCTTAATCCCAAAGACAATTCTATCGCGGATCATTTCTTCCTTGTTCACGAAGTTACAGTCCTTTGCGAGAATTTGCAGATCAGCAAGAAATTGGTCAAAGCTTTCAACATCATTTTGCACCCTGGAATGAAATTTGTAACGGTTGTATATGACATTTGTACGTGGCTTGACATATTCTTCAAATTTGTCATAATGAGCTTGAAGAGATTTCTTTTCGTCATTCGTCAAACCCCAAGTTGAGTACAAACTTCTTCCTTTTTCACCAGCCCACAACATTAAATACGAACATTTATCCTCCTCAGATTTAGATTTAAGCGGACCCGAAAACATAAATCCAATGTGTTCTCTGAAATTATTCCAGGTTCCTTCTAAATCATGACTGTCCCAGTCCATGCGAGGTGTTGTGCCAGAAATATTCATATTGTCCATATTTTCCTCTTCCAATAATGATTCAGTCCATCTATTGAAGATTCACTTCTGACACCATGTCACGTATCCGGGCTATTGATGAGCAACAAGAGTTATATGATTATATGTTTAATGAAGTATTCTCATACAATGACTTGCTCTAAGTGCCTAAACAATACAAAGGTAGAATACTATATAGGGTACTGCAGCAGTAGAATGTATATACCAGCTTATAAGACAATAGGTATTACTGAATACATCACAATTTTGCGTCCCATTACGCGAGAACTTTTTGAAAGACGACTTTTTTCAAATCAAAAAAGATGCAGACGGATACCAATGATGGTTTTCGTTCTAAAATAGGTTTCACATAGGATGGACAATATCAAGAGAACAGGATAACAGTATCATTAGTATGAATTAGGCAAAGCCTAGAAAACGGGCGAAAAATCAAGCTCTCACAACCAGCAACCTTACCCAACAAAAGATTTCGATATCACATCGTAATGATAATCTAGTTTACAATTGTTTTACTTTATGTCTGTACAGCATGTTTATCATATGTCTAGGTCCTACATGTGGCACTAGGGCTCTTAATTCGAAGGAAATCGAGGATTGCGGCTTAAATTTGAATGTAAGCTGTGTTGCTGGTTACATGGATATATCATTTGCCAACACATTTCAGAGCACCTACCTAGTACTTGGTTTACCCAGGCAGCACATGAGTAAATGCATTCTGTTTTGATATAACCGAAAGATTGTTAAAAGAGCCGGTAAACCCCATACAAGAGGACCATGATGGTCCTAAATCGCTCCCCTGATTATGATGGTTCATGGCTTAATGATATAAACAAAATGGCAAAGCCCTCTGTCTAATTATTTTGGAGAAGAGGTTTACAGATTTCTATTTCAATCCTAGGTATATTGATGATCCCACCATATAGCACTAATTTCCTGAAGATGGTAATGCTTTGAAGTATAGACATCAATACATACCAAGTATAAAAGCTGTAAGCCTAATGGTTTAGGAGTAGAAGGTTTTCAAAGATATCATTATTTATTCCTAACTAAAATTAGGGATTGCACAGAAAAGGGCTAATTTTTTAAGTAATTTGGTAGAGGGTCAATGGCTGATGATATGTACCAAATATCAAAGCTCTAGGCTTTATGATTTGGGAGAAGAAGATTTTCAAAGATTTCCTTCTTTATTCCTTTGTAAAATCAGGAATCGCACAGAAAAGGGCTAATTTTCAGAGTATGATAATTCTTTGAAGTATTTTGGTAGACGGTCAATATCTTATGATATGTACAAAATATCAAAGCTCTTGGCCTTATGGTTTGGGAGAAGAAGATTTTAAAAGATTTCCTTCTTTATTTCTATGTAAAATAAGGGATCATTAAGAAAAGGGCTTATTTTCAGAATACGGTATTTCTTTGAAGTATTTTGGTAGAGGGTCAATAGATGATGATTTGTACAAAATATCAAAGCTCTAGGCCTATGGTTTGGGAGAAGAAGATTTTAAAAGATTTCCTTCTTTATTTCTATGTAAAATCAGGGATCATTTAGAAAAGGGCTAATTTTCATAATACGGTAATTCTTTGAAGTATTTTGGTAGAGGGTCAATAGATGATACCAAAGCTCTAGGCCTTACCGTTTGGGAGAAGAAGATTTTTAAAGATTTCCTTCTTTATTTCTATGTAAAATCAGGGATCGCCCAGGAAAGGGCTAATTTTCTGAATATGGTATTTCTTTGAAGTATTTTGGTAGAGGGTAAATAGATGATGATTTGTACAAAATATCAAAGCTCTAGGCCTTATGGTTTGGGAGAAGAAGATTTTAAAAGATTTCCTTCTTTATTTCTGTGTAAAATCAGGGATCATTAAGAAAAGGGCTAATTTTCATAATACGGTAATTCTTTGAAGTATTTTGGTAGAGGGTCAATAGATGATGATATATACCAAATATCAAAGCTCTAGGCCTTACCGTTTGGGAGGAGAAGATTTTTTAAGTTTTTTCACTCCGTTGCCATGGCAACCAGAGTTCTTCGTGGATTTCAATTCTTTGAAGTATTTTGAAAGAGCATGACCTAAGGATCATTTCTGTGAAGTTTTATTGAAATTCCATGGTTAGTTTAGGAGGAGAAGATTTTTTTGTAATTGTGAACGGACGGACGGGCGGACGGACGGACGGACGGACGACGGACGATGACCGATCACAATAGCTCCTCCAGAGCACTTCGTGCTCAGGGGAGCTAAAAAACAAACAAATTATCATATTTACCTATTTCTTTTCTAACACCAGATTAAGTCTCTATATTAAAAACAGACTCTTTACTACAGAATTATATGTTTGATATAAGCAATTTAACAAGATATAATGTCTATGTTCTAATAAAGGTTAAAGTAGTTGCCCTTTTTGGTTTTAAGATGATTGGAGGTTCAGAGACACATAGCACACATTTGCATAAGACATAGCAGAGAATAATTTGATTGAACTTTTTTCGAGAAAGGAGATAGATAATAATATTTAGATAATGTTTTAAAAGTTTGTTTGTATAATTTTAATTTGAAAAACCTGCCAGTTACTAATATATCACTAATATATAACTTGAAAGTTAACTTTTGTGCATATGTTTCCTGACTATAAGGCAGTGTTCTCCTAAGTAACTGAAATGTTTGGTCCAATGAAAAACCATGGCACTAAGAATAGCAACATAGCATGAATTTAAACCCATGGTCACAGCTAATGTTAGAGGAGGACTAGAGATGGATATTTTAGTTCAGTAGTTTTCAGATAGCTTTATCCAGTTAAAGACAGCAAATGCAAATGAAATATATTTCCAGGTGTCTTTATAAGTGCATTTTGAATTTATAAGTGCTTTTTGAATTATAAGTTGGCGCAACGAGCAACTGAAGACTAGAATTACAGCTCTTGAAATCAAAGCCGATAAAAGTGAACAGTATAGTAGGCGCAATTGTTTGCGTCTATCGCGCATACCTGAGACCAACGATGAATCCATTGACGACAAAGTAATGGAAGTAGCAGCAGCGATTGACTCCGACCTTGTGCTATCAGAAATAGATACAGCACATCGGCTCGGTAAGCCTAAAGGTTCTTCAAGACCAAGAGATATCATTATCAAATTTGTTAGTTATAGGTCCCGACAGAAAATGATGTCAAACAAAGCTAAACTGAAACAAAAGGGGTAGAAGAAAGTCTACGTAAATGAGGACTTAACAGTATCCCGGGACCAAATTTTCTATAAAGCCAGAAATATGATGAAAGATAAAGTGACATCTGGCACATGGACCAAGGATGAAACAATAATGAAAAAGGACTTAAAGTAAAAAAAAAATTACAGAGTCAATACGCAAGCAGACATGGGCCTTGTAAAGGCTAACATTTAATCGACCTTAACTTATTTTGTGCAGTATACATAAGTGCTCGCTCGACTGGTTACATATACTCTTATACAAACACCATTTTTTCAATGATTAAAGGTAAGACGTAAGCAGTGCATAAACAACTCTGTAGTCTTTGTCTGAATTGCTTTAGAACATTTTGTAGCAGAATAAATGATAAACATTATCGACGATTAATGTAAAATGTATACATGCATCAGAAAACTATTGTACAACATTCTTCATGATACAGTCTGTTTGAAATACAAAATTCCAGACTAGTCCCAACTGAAGATCTTACTTACAAATATAAAAATCAAACGTCGATGGGCGATCGAAATCCCGTAACCACAGCTTATCAAAAGCTGTGGTGGCTCCGTTTCGGCCGTCTACCACCTATAACCTGGTATTACGACCATTAAAGTGTTATGACTTTGCAGAAACTAAGCTTGGAGAATGAATAATTGTTATTATTATAAACATTATCGACGATTAATGTAGAATGCATACATACAACAGAAAGCTATTGTACAACATTCTTCATGATACAGTCAGTTTGAAATATAAAATTCCAGACTAGTCCCAACTGAAGTTCTTACTTACCTATATAAAAATCAAACGTCGATTCGCAGTCGAAAACGCGTAACCACAGCTTATTAAAAGCTGTGATGGCGGCGTTTCGGCCGTCTATCGCCTATAACCTGGTATTACGACCATTTAGATGTTATGGCGGCTAGGAGAATGAATTATTGTCATTTATGATAAACATTATCGACGATTAATGTTAAATGTATACATACCACAGAAAACTATTGTACAACATTCTTCATGACACAGTCTGTTTGAAATTCCAGACTAATTCGAACTGGAGATCTTACTAACCCATATGAAAATCAAACGTCAATGACGATCGAAATCCCATAACCACAGCTTATTTAAAACTGTGGTGGCGGGGTTTCAGTGTTCTACCGCCGAAAAGCTGGTGTAACGACCATGCAAGTGTTAAAACATTGCCAGTCACAATTGTCGATCCAGTCTGAATTGCTCTCGGACTTTGCTAGGAGATTAAATTACTTTAATAAATGATAACATTATCGAAGATTAATGTTAAATGTAAACATGCAACAGAAAACTATTGTACAACATCTTCATGATACAGTCTGTTTAAAATACAAAATTTTAGACTAGTCCGAACTGGAGATCTTACTTACCAATATAAAATTATCAAACGTCGATGGTCGGTTGAAATCCCCTAACCACAGCTTATCAAATGCTGTGGTGGCGGGGTTTCGGACGTCCACCACCGATAAACTGTTGTAAAGACCATGCAGGTGTTAGACTGCAGATCACCATTATCTGTCCGATCTGAATTACTCTCGGACATTTCATAGGAGAAAAAAAAAATATTTTGATGAATGATAAACATTATCGACGATTAATATTAAATGTAAACATGCATGTTAAAACGTCATGTCATGTACGTTCAACTCCTTATTTTCATCTGTTGAATAAGTCATTATGCTTGTACGTGTATTTTTACTTTAAAATGATACTCTCGTCTTTATTTGTAAAAAGACGAGAATAAGGTTATAATTAGCCTTAACATGTAAATACAATCTGAAGTTTTAGGATATTTTGCGGTCATTGGAAGAATGTTTTTATTTAAAAAATCATTAGCAGACGACAAGCTATTGGAACTGGTCCAAAAGAAAGAAAATGCAGACCACATTTAAAAGAGTAATTTAGCATTTGCTTCATGATAATGCGGTAGAGGTTTATTTATTTATTATCTGGCGCAAACACTCAATTTCTTTTTTCAATCTTTGTCCTGTATTTACAATTTCAGTAAATCCATTTTAAAAGCTGTCATTTTCGAAGTTGGCAATACTATTTGTCTGTTCTAATGCTTGTTTTTGTTTGCTTTGTCAGTAGTTTGTGGATTACATTTGATTGACATCTCTAGTGTAAAATAAGTACACTTACTCTAAAATAGGATTACAGCTATATTTTATGCTGTATGAAATGTTATGTCTAATATAGAAATATTCTTAATTGAAAAGAATCTTATGAAAAATACCTTTAAGCAAGATTAATAATCTATGTAAATGTATTTGTGCGAACTGATTATGCACTAGTGCAGGTAGAGCGTGTGTGAGTATGCGCGTGTGTATATGTCAATGTACAGATATATATGGATATTTAAATGCGCATGTATGCATATCAATGAAATTGTGTTTGTGCTTGTAATTGTGAGTATATATATATATATGTGTGTGTGTGTAAGTATGCGTCACTGTATATGTGTATATGTGTATATACGTGTGTCTGTATGTATATGATTTGCTAAATGGGATAGCAGCTGAAGGCTAGGAAAAACTGTAATGGTGGAACTGGTGCGAGATATACCAGGAATCCATTTTTAGGTACTCCAGCCGCAGCGATATGACTAAAAATTGTTTAAAGCGGCCTTAAAATCCATAAAAACATACTCATAGAAATAGAATGAAATGCGTCTCTACACAGGTGTTCAGCAGTCTTCCCTTGATTGGCCGTAGTAGGTTTCATTTAGCCATAGTATTATTTTGAATCTTCTCCAACCTCCTTTTATTTTTTCTATGTCGCTTTATGTTGATGCGAAACATTACTATGATTTTATGGATTCACTACTTATACAACTACATCCTCTCTGATTTCTGAACTTCTTTCCTTTGACTTGTCTACCCTCTTTTATCTTATTATTACTATTACGTTAGTGCATAACCCTCTGTCAGTCTAACCTCGAGCCCCTGAGATTCCCTTTAAGTTCCGATATCCGTGTTCCAGACAATGTTCACTCACATTTAGACCACCAAAGGTACTGATATAGTTTCGTGGCGCACGGCTATCGGAAACTTTCATGCAAGTACCAATACATGTTGCATACAAAATCGATATATCATGAAAGCTTGGTCACTGCTTGGTCATTATCATTTGTTCCCTTCTCAAGATAGTGCATAATGTATATTTAAAACATATAACGTATATTCTAAAACATACACTCGTTTTTATATGCAAAACCTTTTTATCTCGTCTCTTGTTACTCTCCGCCGATAAAGAAAGTGATCCTGGTCCACGACAATCTCAATTTGTAGCAAATGATAAAGGCGATTTATCAATTGCGCATCTAAATATGTGCAGATTTAGAAACAAACTTGAATATTTGGCGAATAATCTCGTGGACTTCGACATCATGTGTTTTACAGAAACTCATCTTGACAGTAGAGTTCACGACATCGACCTGACGATTGACATTCATGACAGTTCGATACACAGACGTGACCATACCTCACATCCTGGCGGAATCATTGTTCATGTTGTTTATGTGTCCAACTCTTACATTTCGAGACACAGAGATGACTTAGAAATAGGATCAGTCCATGCTATTTGGATTGAGGTAAAGCATAAAAGCGCAACACTTTTACTCTGTACTGTATATCGACCCCCAGATACATCTGTAGTAGTTTGGGACAATTTTGACGTCTCTTAAGAACGAGCTCTAGATTCAAATTCTAATATTATCATTGTAGGATATTTAAACCAGGCCTTTCTTAATATGAGAGAATATCATCTAAATAATATTATGTCTATAAATGATCTCAAAATGTGATAAACAAACCTACACGCATTATACCACACTCTACTTTAATTGATCCTATTCTTGTTTCGTCTTCTTTCGATGTTTTACATTCTGACACTTTAGATATTCAAAACGATATAAGTGATCATAAAGCAACAATTGTTTTTATCAAATTCGAAAATGTCTCTTTTCCAACTTCAAGGAGAAAAGTTTGGTATTATGACAGAGCTGACTTTGAAAAATCATTTGACAGATAATGAAAATTGGGATTTTATTACAACTTATGACATTGACCAAGGTTGTAATAGGTTTTCTGAAACTATACTTCAATAGGCATCTCAGTGTATACCAACGAAAGAAATTACAATTCGACCGACAGATAAACTGTGGTATGACTCTGAAGTAAGACGCCCTAGACAAAGAGACCGACAAAAGACTATTTCAATAAGAAAAACGCCGAAATATCCAGTGGATGAAGTACAAAAAGATAAGAAAAGAAGTAAACAATGCGAAGAAGGTTGCAAAGGAGCGATATTTTAGTCATCTAGACGAATCTTTATTTCAGTATGGATTTGAAAATCCCAGTAAATATTGGAGACAACTTCGCTATATGATAAATGTCAATAAAAATCGGAATCAATACCAGTTCTTAAATCAACCGTTGATGGTACTGAGTTTTTCTACTATAGCGATGTAAATAAAGCTGAATGTTTAAATAAATATTTCACTTCCATTTCAACAATTGATGAAGAAAACGCATCTTTACCACAATTTTATCCCAAAACCAATGTAAACTTAGTGAAATAAACATTACTGAAACAGAAATTGAAAGTATAATAGGCTCTCTAGATATAAATAAAGCAATAGATTTTGATCAGATTAGACACAAACTGCTCAAAGGTACAAAACATTCTTTATCCAAACCACTTTGTATGCTTTTTAACAAATCATTAAATACACAAAAATTTCCGGATAAATGGAAAGAGTCAGTCGTCTACCTTTTATTTAAAAAAGGCTACAAAACTTCAGCTGAAAATTACCGTCCAATATCTTTATTGAGTTGTGTTGGCAAAGTAATGGAAAGGTGTGTATATAAACACTTGTACAATTATCTTCATCTAAATCATCTATTGTATGAAAAACAATCTCGATTTTTACGAGGTCATTCAACAGTCTATCAGCTTCTTGAAATATACCATCAGATTGTCTCTGCATTCGATAAAAAACAAAATCTTTGTATGGTTTTCTGTGATATTTCTAAAGCTTTCGACAGAGTCTGGCATAGAGGTTTAATTTTTCAAACTTCAACAAGAAGGCCTATACGGCCCGCTTTTAAATTGGTTAACCAATTACCTATCTTTTCTTAAACAGTCTGTGATGGTAAATACAGCTAGATCAACCCAAAGACCAATAAATGCTTGCGTTCCACAGGGCCCTGTTCTCGGTTCATTACTTTTTCTTGTTTATGTCAATGATATCGCAGAATACTTGTAAAGTATTTCTCGTCTATTTGCAGACGACACTTTCCTGACCTGTTCTTCAAGTCATATATCAGATGTAGAAGGTATTCTAAACCATGATCTACAAATGATTTCCCTGTGGGCTAATCAATGGTTAGTAACATTTAATCCTTCTAAAACTATTGCTATGTATTTTTTCAATACAGATGGTAATCACCCAAATTTGATATTTCAAGATGTGCAAATCCAGTTTGTTGATGCACACAAACATCTTGGAATTACATTTTCTACTGACGGTAAATGGCGAAAACACATTTCTAACATCCTTAATTCAGCTTCAAAAATCTAGGTTTGTTGAGATCACTAAAATTTAAATTGCAAAGACCTTCTCTCAATTAAATATACATTTCTTTTTTACGCCCAATTCTAGAGTACGCTTCAATAGTCTGGGATAACTGCACAGTAAGAGAAAAAGAATCCTTAGAAAAAATTCAAAACGAAGCTGCAAGAATCGTAACAGGCGTCCCTAGGTCAACTTCAATGAATAAGCTATAAGAAGAGATTTGTTGGTTAACTCTTTCTGACAGACGAAAATACCAAAAACTTAAACTCACTTATAAAATCTTCAACGGTCTTACACCAAATTACCTCCTTGATATTTTTCCACCCAGGGTGAACTCAAGAACACAATACACTTTACGTAATGCTCTTGATATTGATCTATTCACTCATCGAACAGAACTGTTTGCTAGTTCTTTTTTCCCATCTGCAGCCAAACTTTGAAATGATCTACCCGAATACATTAAATCTACACCATCTTTGTCATTATTCAAATCTAAAATATTACAAGATTTTCCAGTTTCCAATGTACCCAAATATTATTTCTCGGGAGATCGGAGGTTTTGTGTTACTCAAACTCGAATTAGAAACAGGTGTAGTGATTTAAAGCATGACCAATTCTCAAATCATATATCAGTTATTGTCACCTGTAGTTGTGGTTATCCGAAAGAGGACGCGGAACACTATTTCAATGTCGAAATTTGATGGCGCAAAAGGGTTAAACTTTTTAGGCATTTACATGGTTTCAATCCGTTAAACAAGAATAAGCTTCTATTCAGATCACCCAATCTCAGCGAAGAGGATAATTCTGAAATGTTTAAGTATGTCCAAACTTATATAAAGGATACAGAAAGGTTTGTGTAAACTGTGCGGCATAGTCTCACAGGGCTTGGGTCCCGCTGACAATGGATTGGTCTTACTGACAGAAAAAGTACTGATACGCTCTTCTCCTTCTATCTTTTCTTCATTTCTTTCTGTTCATTTTTCTGTCTTTATCAACTTAATCATTATCTTCTCAATACTTTAAGCTTTAATGAAAAATGTTGCCATCTCAAGCAATTCCATAACTTGGACAAATTGTCTTCAATATTTTTATATACATGTATATCTAAAGAATAAATAAGAAGAGTTAAGCGTATACAAGATGTGGTTTTAATGATTCGTATGCTCACCGTCGAATCGAACAGAAACTTGAGGACTTTCAAGGAAGTAGATACATACACAAGGGAATGGCATAATCTAAGTTGGAGAACTTGTTGCCAGACCCTTTTGCCCTTTGAAAATTTGTAATGATTGAAATGAATGTATGTGTAAAATGTAAAAATGGCAATAAATCATGTTTAAAATACACTAAAATTATAAGTTCATTTTGAATAAAACATTGAATAACAAAAGGTGTAATTACTTTCTCCATAAACACAATGCTTTTCGTATGTAATTTTTCAAAAGTATAGTATTTTTTTCATAAGGATCGTATATATGCTAGACGGTTAGTACCAATAAAAGAAAATTCTTTTTTTTTTATTCAAATCCAACTATTGATAAGAAAAAAAAATATGTATATTGAATGTAGGTTCAAAGCAGTCATGGTTTATTTAAATTCTGGCCATTAGGACCCCCTCCGCCCATTGTTGCGGCTAGCATCTGCCTTTTGATAGTTAGTGTATCACTATCAAATCATTCCTAATCTAATCGTATTCTAAAGATTTTTATAATACAAAAGGCAGTCATTTAGAAAAAGTACTGGGATGCAACCATAATCAGTTGGTATCAGTTTTGGTAATGCTAGATCTTTGTTTGGTTTTCTTTATCCATCCTTCTTTCTTAAAGGTCAAATTCAAAGAAATTTTTATATTGTCTTTTCATTCATTATTTTTCAAGTATATGGTGTTAATTTAACACACAAACAATATTTTCGCGATTGCAGACCGTGCACATGTACAAAAACCAATTCGAAATGTCAAGATTTAATACTGCCCCAAAACAGCGCATCGCTTACTTCCCCTGTACATTCCCCAAACCGCTTATCTCCCCTGCATTTGTGACGTCATAGTAGAAGCTATCTGTTTTACATGTCCAATGGTTGCTGTACTAAATACAGGCGATAATACGTAAAAAATCGATTTTAAAGGAGAATAATGACGATCTGTGCCGCTTACGGTTGTAATGTTGAATCGGGGACTCAGAGGATCAGCATTTTTACGTTTCCGATTGATTTTAAAAGAAAATAGTTGTGAATTCATAGCGGACAGTAGTGACAAATTTTGAGCCACCGAGTCATGCAAAGCTTTGTGCGAGACACTTTAATTTCGAGTTTTTGATCAGCCCGAAACTAGCAAATGACGTTGTTTTTAAGAACTTTCGACTCCGATTGAAACCTGACGCCCTGCCAACAATCTTGATCTCGGAGAACCGACGGGAAGAAGAACCGACATGCCGACCATCAGCTAGGGCAATTTCGAGGAAGAAGCTGCAACAGCGGTTAGATCAATTTGGTGAACAAATTGATATCTCGGCCATATATTGTGGGGGTTGGGATTATATAAAACAATGAACGAATCACATTATGGACCGATTTTTCGTGAGACAGCAGAACTGAAAGGGTTCCCATTTTGTTCATCTCGGATATTGTCCTTCCAATATATTGACCAAACGAGACTTTAAATAGAGGAGTATACCGACCTATCAAATAATTCATTCAGTCCTGACCTGAGCTTATCAACTCCGACATTGGTTGCCATTTTTGTTTACCTTTATTTTTTATTATTTTTGATTTGGCGGCTTAAACATTGTAACTACAGCCTTTTAAAGCTGTAGTTACCACGTTTAGGTCATCAACCAACCATTTTACTTTTTTGTTACATGCTACTTGGCATGAATTTTGCAAAAGAACGCTGTTAAAAATCAAAGCGGAACTTCCTGTTGGAGTTCATGAGCGGAGACTATGAAGTAAAGGGCGGGCCAGCCATTGGTCAATTTTGACATATTCACGAAAACTGTGTGGCAAAATGAGAAATTAATAATTATAAGTCATTTCCCCATATTCTCACCATTTTCTCCTCTAGTCATACTCTCATTTTTCATTGATCCCATTCCAAAATGACATAATTTTAGACTAGTCCAAATTGAGAGGTGCTTTGAATTTAATTGCTGTTATCAACTACTTAGACCTGTGTTTATTATTGATATGAACATATTTCCCTCATAAACATACTGTTTATCTAGAATTCCAACAAATTTTCAAAATGTTCCTTTTACATGGTTGTTAGAAGGTATTTCCTTTTTTTTTATTACCAAAAAATCCATTTAGACACATTAAGGGGTCGACACTAACAGTGTTCCGGGATCCCTTAAAATTGGAAGGGACCCCAGCAATTCCAGGCTAGAGATTCCATTAGGAGCCTTCAATATTTCTCCAGTACAATAGATCTTAAGGTATCAACTAATGCTCCTGATTTTTCGTTTGCTTGCCTTTGTAGAAAACATTGTGGATAATGAAGAAATTGCTTGTACCAAGCGATTTCTTCATTTTCCACAATCTTTTTTTAATTTTTTTTTTAAGTTGGGCTTAGACGGACAGGATTGCGTATGAATGAGTTATTACTGGGCAAAAAATTTTAAGATCAAATTAAAAAAAAAGTGTTTTTTTTTTATTGAAAGAGGTTGCAGATGACAACTTAATTTGTGCCAAAATTGAATAATTATTGTAAATAGGCTTCAAAAATTTGAGAAAATTTGCTATTGCTAGTCACAAGTAATTTCTCCTTTTCCCCCAATATTTGTCACAACTTTCTCCTACTGTGAGTAAAAATAGAGGATTTAGTTGTAATGAGTTAAAAGGAGGTACAGATAATTGAACAGAAAATAGTGGCTATCATTAAGTTCAATTTTTTTCAAAGATCACAATAGTCACTAGCGGAAAGACAAGCTACTGATTGCTTGGTAAAGGGTAAACTTAGGCCATGGTCATGTCTTAATTAGTGTTTTAAACAATACAGGAAATGATTACATAATATATGCATACCCCATCCTTTCATGTTAGACAAACTAGTGATGTATATGGCACCCTTGATTTTCACCCGTGATCTATGTTTATTCCAAGGACTGTATAACTCCTTGTTAAAGTCCTTATTATTCTATTGCAACTTACTATGACTTTGGAAATAAGCTAAGATGATACTGGAAAAGGTCATAATTTATGTCATGTATGAATTAATCTTAACTTTTTTATAACATGACAGAAAACATTTCCTTGGCAGAAAACATCGTGGGAAATGAAGAAATTGGTTGCAACAAGAAATTTCCAAATTTTCAACAATTTTAATCAAAGCCATTTCTTGAGGTGTATCATAAAATGGTTTATAATGGATTTAAAGAATTGAAAGGTTGACAACCAGAATTTCTTTCTTTCAATAGTCCACAGAGGGAATCATGTCTCTGATAGCAGTCACCACATGTGAAGGAATCACTTTCCTCGCTCCTTTCGCAATCGTCTAGAGGCCAGGTGTCTGTGTAGCCTAGAATAAAAAAATGTAAAGAGATCTTAGCTTTTAAACCAAAATTTTTTTTGGTGATGTTTAACTTAATGATAGACAACAGAGTTGGGAATGGTCCAAATTCAAAAAGTAGCAGATGGCAATATAAAGTTGATGATCTTTACAGGCTTTGTCTTACATACGACAGAATCAAGTAACAAGCATTTTCTTCTTTTTCTACAGTGTTTCCAAGATGGTTGGTTGGTGATCTGAATTGTAACTACAGACTGAATTAGCTGCAGTTACAATGTCAAGGTCCACAAACCAAGAAAAATGCCTAAAAGATGTCCAAAATTGCAGCCCAAAGTTCACTTTTAGTCTAAATGAATGAATTGATCGTAAAAAAAATTCTTTGACAGTTGACAATTGGTAAATCACTGAATTTTAAGAGTTTAAGTGTTGAATGGGGTAGTAAACTTTGTATAAGGACAAATTGCATGTTACAAGCAATTACTCCTTTTCCCACTATTTTTTTGCAAACTACATTGCTTCAGTATGTCAGAACATTGGATTGTGTGGTAATGGGGTAAGTTTCCTTGCCTTAACCCTTTTATGTTCAATCCCTGATTTTACACCCTGTAAATTTATGAATAAGAAACATTGTAGAAAAAGAAGAAATTGCTTATATCAAGCAATTTCTTCTTTTTCCACAATATTTCAAATCCCACTGAATGCTTACTTTCAACTAGAATCCACTTTGAATTTTCGTCTGCAAGTCCTTTGAAATTGGACGGGTCTAAATTTTTAGAAAACAAGAAAGGGTTATAAACAATGTAGGTCATTTATGAAAAATAATTTAGCACTATAACAAAACAATATTTTACTTACTCATGAATTCTTTGGTTTTCCTCAAGTGGGCCTGTCTGTAACGAATGGTCATAGTAGGTAACTCCCAATACATGAATGTTCAGACAATTCACCCGGAATGCAATGTGATCTGTTATGCGTGTCAATCCTGCTTCATCCTTCCCATCTATACTGTTTGTTGTCTTGCAGCACTTGGATTCTGTCACAGTTGGCATATTCACACAAATCTTGCACTGGCACCTGTGAAATTGAATTATTTATTATAATTTTCATATTTGAGAATGATTTACTGTCCATATTTGCAGAGAGTAAACAAACGTTACTGTAACTTTTCTGATGGGGGCACAATTGTAAACCATATACCAAGAACTGTTTTCAAACATTGGACAATGTAGTACTGATTCAAGCAACCAAAACCATTTGAGCCAGTGTTAGACATTTGCATATAATCCTGTCCGATCAGACTTCACTTTGCACCTAGTAGATAGCTACAGACTGAAAGTTTCTTATGACAGCCAGATAATCATCTAATGCACTATTTGGACAATAAGACTGGGAATGTCATGCACATAATTTCTTATTATCGTATTAAATTTACAAACGAGATGTTTGATCGTAAATTTTTGGTAGAAGAAAATTCAGAGGAGTTTTTGTTACAGTGGTAATAGTCTAGTGATAATTCAAAAGGGGTCTCACTCGCAAACGTCACTTCATTGGGATCTTCATTTAAATTCGTTATTCAAGTCAGATTCAAACGTTCAAAAAGGGAGTAAGTTAAATTTTTTACGATTCTAATGTTTATAAAGGGCAATATTCGCCGCAAATATTGATCACTCACCATTTTGACACCTCAGGAACATTATCGTCAAAATCGGGGCAAAAAGAAGACGAAGAATATAATCATCACTATCCTCCGATTCCGTAGCAATTGCCCTTCAAACTGGTTCGTACACATATGGCCTTAAAGTACCAGAAACATCCATTTCTTCTTCGGGAATATCGCTCAAATCGCTGTCATACTCTACGTCCATTTTTAATAAACTTCTACTATGACGTCACAATTCAGGGGAGTTAAGCATATGTATCCAATAGGTAAGGGACATAAGCGATGCCGTAAAAATGAAAAGGTAAAAATAAAAACTCCAATAAAGTGTTTTTGAAACAATCTCAAGAAAAATCAATGAGTATTAATGCACATGTTTATTAATGGAATTTTGAAAATTTGAATTATGTTACCCCTATGGATTTGCCCTTTAAGTACCAAGAATCCCTTGTAAAAACATTAAGGTTGTGCATTTTTGAGAATCCTACGATCACAATGAAGTTAGGTAGGTATTCTAGTCTAACATTCGAGGAACCGGAAGTCACTGAAACACGGTTGACTGCCTCCATAGTAGCGCGTGACTCCATAACGTCACGATTTCGACTGCAAAAGTTTTATGTGGACATTTTTCAACCTAAATTTTTTGTCGTCTAAATAACAAAAGAATTAACTCAACGTACAGTTATGATGAAAAAATAACTACGGAATTCTATTTGCTTATCGTTTATCATCTGGGTAAGTTGACTGTTTTCTTGAATCGTGTTTTCATGCGTATTTTAGCTGCATAGGAAGTAGATGTTGAGTACCCGTCCAAAATTGAACAGTGGGCAAAAAAAATGGCCGCCAAAAAGTCTTATGGTAGTCTGAGTCTGTTACACGTGGAACCTATAGGCGGTCTCCAGACCGCCTGTATAAGCATTTTCTTTTTTCTCACAATGTTTTCAAAAGCTAAATGTCTTCATGGTGTCAAAATACAGGATCGTGTGATAATGGGTTAACTCTGAATAATATGAAATTAGGAAAAGCCTAGTTTGCAGGCGCAAGAGCAGCAAGAAATCACACTATGGATTTGAGTTTTAGGCTTTAATTTGTGACTTTATTGTACTAAATATATATCCTACTTCAGGTGATTATTTATCCCATAGTTTCATGATAATAAATGTTCATACAAAAAATAGCCTCTTTATTGCAAAGGTAACAATATCTAAGTAGAACAATAAACATGATTTCAACATGTTGCAAGAGACAGGTTTGACAGTAAAGCTGAGAGAATCATTAAAAGAGACTTGCTCCTGTACTGCATCATTATATAATCAATGGAAGGGGTCTCTCCAACTACAGTCACGAAGCTCCAGTGATCATACAGATGGTATGGAAATAGTCCAAAGAGGAAGGAATACATAGATGGAAGTTATTCCGAGATGTAAAACAACATATCAATACTTTTACTTATAACAAATCCTTTAAGAATTTCATTTTGCTTGAAGTAAACAAAGATCCAGATAAGAAAGGGCAACAACATTTTAAATCCCCATTTCTCAATGAAATCCTGTCATGGGTACTTATTTGAGTAGTCTTGATAAAATGTTTCAAATGAATCTTACAAAATAGAGTTAATAGCATTATTGTTGAAATATATAAATCTAAAGTCCTAATTGCGCCCCATATATGTGTAAAGACTTGGAATAAAAATAACAGAAATCATTCTATCACAAAGAACCCCTTTTAATAAATGATTAAATTGTAATTGAAAAAGTACAATATTGTATAAACAATAAACTGGTCATCAGAGTTGAAAATATTCGTAAATATTATTTATACAGATTGCCAGTACCACAGTTGTATATATAGACAGACTATATGTCTATTATTCATAAAAAGTTGTCCTCTCAGAGAAACACGTTTTGGCAGTGCCATCTGTCTTGGTCCATTCTTCCATGAGTAATATTATCTGCATTTTTATTTTCAATAGAATCTGATATAGTCTTAAAGGTTTTAATGAAAGTTCACATTCTTGTCAATCTTAGTCCTGCAAGAAACAAATATTATTTGTTTGCCCAAAGTACAGGGTGAAAATTCTAGTAAGCTCTGACTTGTTAGGAAAATTTCTAATTTCATAGTGATTCTACCATAGTGTTAAGGTATAATTTGTTTTTAACTTGTAATGGGTGTAGAGAACTGTACGCAAATATTCATTTGAGTGAATTTCGGCACAGAGAGAGAATATTACATGTAACAAGTGTAATTCTATGGTCTTTTCCTAAGAAGTTGGTGCTTGTTAAATTTAAAAAAGCCTGTCATATAGCCTAGAGGGGCAAAGAATAAGCTTCTATATTAAAAAAGATTTTAGTTTCAAGAAAAATACTTTGGAAAACATCAGGGAAATTGTATAAATTGCATGTTATAACTTATAAGCAATTTCTTCATTATTCACAATATTGTCTACCACAAAAGACAAAGATTTATAACATTTCATCTACTAAAAATTCTCGTCTGCAATTTCTCTGAACTTTTACAAGGGAAAGGGTTTATCCAGATGATCTGATCAATTCCTCATATTGATTTGGTGAGAACTACACATACTAATTAAATTTGTGTACATTTTGTTTATATCACTTAAATTATCACTAGGAAACATGCCTTAACCCATTCAGACACAGCCAGACATTTTGATGCTCCCTAATTGATAAAGGGTTTGGAAAACATTTTGGAAAAATAGAAATTCCTTGTAATAAGCAACTTCTTCATTGTCCACAATATTTTCTACCACAAAATGACAAATGAATGAATAAATGAATAAAAAGTAGAAAAATAACATTTAAAAAATTTATCTTCTGCCACATCTTTAAATTTGGGTCAGGTAGAGTATTCCAGAGAGCAAAAATGCTGGGTTGCTACCATATATAGTATATAACCGGAAGTCATTAAAATAAGACGAACTGCCACATTAGTAATGCGTGACATTTACACAGAAGTCCATGACGTCACAGGTTTGACCGATAAAGTTTAATGTTGACATTATTTTAACTGGAATTTTCTGCGACCAAGTGTGTAAAGGAATAAAGTTCAATCGAAGCACCAATTCTTAGAATAACTGCCACGGTTTGTCTACTTTTTCCTTAGATTAACTTTACAAAAAATAATGACTGTATTTTCGCATACGATTTTTTCTTCATAATTTGTCCTTTAAGGAAGTAGTTGTTGAGAACCAGACTGGAGAAGTTTACTGTGTTTTCGAAACGAGGTTTTCTGCATAGTTTAATTTTCTTTTGAGGAAGTCTTTGATGAGAACCAGACTGACATAGGAGTCTTTTTTTTTTTGGAGAAAAAACAAAATGGCCGATTTTTGTTTAATGGGTATATGACTTGTATATGTACGAGTAACCTATAGGCGGTCTTTCGCCCGTATGATTTAACTCAACCGACGACTACTTATGGACGGATAAAGCTAAAAAAGAATCAAAGGACTGAAATTCCTGAGAGCGGTTTTGCTGGTTTATCAGTAACCGCCTCAATAATGCGAGCATTCTTCATCAATGAGTGGGTAAATCGTACACCTAAGTAGGAGAAGCTGGTGGTTCCATAAGGATGTAGTGGTAGTATTGGTATTGAACTACCAGGAATCCATGGTCAGGAGCTCCACCCGCCCCGATATAATTGAAATACTATTAAAAGTTGCGTTAAACCCTATTCAATCAATCATGACCTATTACTCTTTACCGAAATCGCTATTTGGAATTAATCGTAACGTTTTCTTCTTAAAGACCTAGTTTAAGGAATGTTGTGTATGTTGGACCCCTACTGATAAGCTAATTGCCTTATCTGTAAATCACACCAGGGGGTTAATCATCTTGTATATTCCATTGATGACCATGGTCAAAATTTGTCAATATTATGCAAAAGCTGCACCTTAGCTATATGCTGAAGAGAATTTGATAGACAACAAAGTAAAGTCATTTTTTTTAAATTTATCTTATCATTTTTTATGCTTTTAAAATTTCAAATTACTGAATGAAAAGTGACTAAGCTGCAGACTGTGCGATTGAATGTAATTGAAAGAAATTAACATGCATTACTTTTTTTGTAATTTAAGCGGCTAAACAGTTTCTTTAAACATTGTGGTAAAGTAAGAATTCTGGCAAAATTACTTTTTATCCATTTTGATTTATCTCCTGGCCTAGAATATTGAAGTATTTCCTGAATATTATAGCAGTTTTACAAACTGATAAAACGATCGATTTGATAGAAGAGAAAAAGTGTTTAAATTTCGAGACTTAGGGGAAAATCAGAAAAAATCAATGTTTTCTCCTCTTATTTCAATTTTATCTATCCAAGTTATTCCAGTTGCTATTCATAATCTGCTATGATAACAATAGCTTAATACGTTGTATTTTTACTCCTCCTGCACTTTGAAAAAGTCTTAAAAATGAGAACTTATTATTCATTAACAATTATAACCAAATAAAATTCAAAATTTATTTCAAAAGACAAATTAGCTACAAAGAAGTGCAAATATATGCCACACTTATCCATGGTAATATAGCAGATTTAATCCCTTGTATACTGTATATAGCTTCCTTATCAGATAAGGTCGTTAAATTCTCAGTCGGTGGTTAATTGTATATCTCATTTGGGGGGGGGGGGTAAATAAAGAAGGATTAAACTAGGCCTTTAAGTGCGTGAAAGTTTGTGGTTGTGTGGTAAAAGGTTAAATGATAAAAGGTAAAGAAATCAAAGCTAACATTCAATTCTTTTTTCGTTGAGCATATTATTATCACAATTGAGGTAGATAAATGTCCGTTTCAAAGACTTAGTCGAATTCGAGAGGTAAAAGGTGTTTTATTCGATGGGGTTAATAGGCGCTTGAATATAACAGGGTTGTAACGTGTTACATATACTGTGTATACGGGGTGTAAATTGCCCAGCCCTGCCAGGTCAAAACACTAACAGACAGTTTTACACGTATTCTCTAACTCCACTTACCACTGACCTAGATTCTATCTTGAAACGCGAGGAAATTATTTATCTCATTTTGACAGTTTATTAGAAAATTTACCAAGGATATATTAAGTTTTAAACAATTTTCCTGGATATTCATGATTAAAAGGAGGCTGTTGGAATTCAGCAAGTAAGTTATTTTCTTCATCAGCGATGAAACAAGATGGAGGCGATCACATAGATTTTCACTTCACGTTTATGGGCATGCGTGGAAATGAGCGGAAATGTGTGAGAACTTGTTTCCGGTTGATCGATATGAAATACCGGTTTTTCCTAAAAAAAAAAACGCTAAAAATGGTGCAGACTTCAAAGTACTTATAAATCTAATTATAAGCGAAAAAACGGATAGAAAGCATTGTTGTGAAAAGAAAAGCATTTTATCGTAAGAGTAAATTCTTCTTTTTTCACAATGTTTTCATTCTTTTATATGCACGGAGTGAGACTGCACTGTGGTTACTGACTAAATAGATAAACTTGGAAGAGAGTGATGAATTCGTTCTCCTGATCCATAATTCTTCATTCAAGACAAAATAGAGACATGCTCACAGTAAAGGCAAAGATCTCTGATTTCGAAAAAAACCTTCGTTAATTATTATGCCTTAGAGATCAAAGGCTTTAGAATTATATGGTCCTTTCTGCTCGGGGATATAAAGGGGAGAGTCGGATGTGGCCATGTTTTGCAGAATACGCACTGTGTTTAACCACGACCCCTTTAAATAAAAAAAATCGATACTAATATCTAGATTATAATCAAATCGTTTATCAACCATTTCCTCTTTCTTGTCCTTTTGGAGTCCCAAAATCTTCAAATGATAAGTTCATGCGATAACCTCTAGGAACAAAACTAAAGTAACAGTGGTGAGTTTGAAATACTCTTAAAATTAGACTGCTTACTTTCTCTTTTTCTTATGTTGTTTTCGAATTGATTATAAAACATTTCTCTGCCAAGATAATTACTCTTTGTGATGCAGTTTACCCCGGTCATTACCTGGCTTCAACGCGCACCCACTTAAAAGGGCAAAGCCAATCAGCGACATAAAAAAATCGACTTAGAAAAGATAGGTACTATAGACGAATAAATGCGATAATTACAAACAATAGTGTTTACCTCTCCTCGTATCGCCAGATTAGGACAGACTCACCAGCCAAACAAGAGCCATGTCGGACATGGCCATCCCCCGCCTTAAAAGCTTGATAGTAAACTGAAGCCTGTTAGATTTAGGCTTCTTGTGCACTGCATTTCTTCTCAATGAGTTCGATAATAGCTATTTTTATTTCAGAGATATGCTCAGGGCAAAATCTAAGTCTTTAAAAAAACAAAGGGCAATAACTCCAAAATTATGCAAGCAAGAGTTGTGGTTCTTGTGCACTGCACTTCTCCTAAACAAGATCTATCCACCTATGAAGTTTCAAGTAAATAGCTATTATACTCAGTTATCTTCTCACAAAAGGTCATTAATTAAAAGTTTCATATAACGTATATGATTGGCATTCTTATGTTTAGTAATTTTCTTTGTCAAAGGTTATACTGATTAATAAACGAGGTTAAAGTAACACATGAATTAACCCCTTACAACATGCCAAAATCCTAGACTGGAAAAAGTTGTAGTGGACACCTTTAAATTTGTGGAATTTAGAAATCTTTCCTTTGTAGGATAGAAAACGTAGTGGCATGAAAAAATTGCTTGTTACTAGCAATTTCTTCACTGTCCATTATGTTTTCCCAATATATTTCCTTGGGAATGCTTAAAAAGTGGGATTGAGTGGGAATGGGTTGAATAGCATGGTTTTGAAAGAGTTATCTACAATTGGAATAGAGATTGAAATATTCCTGAAATACTTAAGAATAACTTTTTATGGCGTATGCATTCGATGGATTTAGTGATTAAGCCTCGTGTGGCAGTTTGCACTCAATGAACTTTGAGAAGACCTCAAAATTTAGTCTGTTAACTTAATCTAACACAATGACGCTTTTTGACACCCCTCAAAATACACTAGAGAAAACATTGTGTTAAATGAAAAATGCTTCGAATAAGCAATTTATTCATTATACACAATGTTTTCTACCAAAAAGTTGAAAAAATCTAAAATGTCATCAACTTTTAAATGCGGGCCACAGCTTTGACTGGTTGGCATTCTATAGGTCCAATTGTAAGCTTAATGATTTTTTTAATTTTGAAAAGCTTTGAAATCAAAGCAATATTCCAAAAATTACCAGGGAAAAACTGATATTTACTAATATTTGTTGTAACAGTCATCAATCAAGGTCAATGTCACTTATTAAGGTCGCATTTCTAGCATGTCTGCTGCAGGGTTATAGTATTTGACGATCACATTTTTTGTAAACTTATTTACATAAATATGTGTCTCTTATTCCAGAATGATAATGGCTTTCTTGCTTATTATGCCAGTTGAAATGCTCTTCACTGCCTGCATGGAATCAGTGGACATGCAAGAATCTTTGCAGTATGGACATGGGTACTTTACTTGTTGATTTTTAGCTCATTCGAGCACAGTATTCTCAAGGGAAGTATTTAGGAACACTCAGTGTCTGTCATCAACTTTGTTCTAGCTCATCCAATCAAAATATACTCCAGCTTTTGTGATGACCCTATATCTATTGTGCGTGTTGAGTTTTCAAAACTTTTTCATTGCGAATAAATGGAGCTTTGCATGGGAGCTTACTAGACTTATGAGAAATAATTAAATATTTTCTTTATCCTCTCTTAAACCGCTGGGCCTAAACCTAGAAAACCTAGTAAGAATGTCCTTTGGATGACCCTTGTCAAAACCAGTAATGAAAATTTGATTAGTGAAAAATAGGGTAGTGGCATGTGGAGCTTATCTAAGAGAAATCATGAAAGAATTCTTTCAAATTTTTTCCTCCTGTGAATATTTTGATCAAACTTGGCAAGGATGTATTTGTGGTGATCTTTTGAGAACTTTATGATGAAACTATTATTTGTGCCATGGGACCATGATATGATGGGGTAATTAGACTTTGATAGATCATGAAATAATCCAACGTTGGGCGATTTAGGGCGATTTTGGCTTTCTTGCTTTAACTCTCTGTGCAGAATGAGCTCATGGTGATCATTCAGTATTCATCTTCTATCAATTCGGGTCTTTCACAATTTTCATCATATCTCGCTTCCCAAATGAGTAGTCGTTGATGATTTTCTTCATTGAATGTGTATGAAAGATGTTACAATAGTTGATATCAAACCTTACTTTTGTTGCCATAGAAACAAAGTGGAAAATAATAGAATATTTTTAAAACATTTTTCTTTTAAACCAAAAAGCATAGAACTTTGATATAAAGCACACCGTACTAAGTTTGTTCACATGATCCCCCTGGTACATTCCATTTATAAGGAAGTTAAGTAAGATAGCTTTTATCATCTCTAAACTAGATAAGCAATATCATTGACATTCTTGGTATATCATCTTCCAATAGACCAGTTGGAATCAGGTTAACTTTGGAAAACATAATTTACAAAGATAAAAAAGAAGAAATATCAAAAATCTTCTTTTATGAAACGAAAATCCTAGAGCATTGATATCTTGTATGTATTTTATCCACTAGGCAATTTATGAATCCTGTTCATGTGATTCACAACAGGTCATAATGATTCTGGCTTCAATCTTGCTTATCTTATTATACATAGATAGCTGACAGATTTCTTTGTCAAGACTCTTTGCTTAAATCAGCTATCCTGGTTGAATCCTAGTCGAGTCGCTGATCATGTGGTTTTGATCTAAGGTAAGATACATCAGAGCAACAGCCTAGTTTTTGTAATATCTAGGATGATCACGATGATTCACCTGAAATTATTCAGAGTGATTATAAACCCCATGCAAACTTGTTGATTCTCCCTTTATATTCTTATATATTTTTTAAGAAGGGTAAAGAGTTTAGGACACTTGGTCAATGTTATTGTCTCAAACGAGAGCCTATTACATGAATAGTGCTCAAAGGAAATATAAGCACCCCAGGATGAAAAATGATCAAGATAGAAAAAGTTTAACTTTTTTGTTAGAACTTGTATAGGTTGAAAATGACCAGTAAGAAATTCACGTTTTGGTTGGAGTTTTTTTATATTAGGCTAAAGTTCAAGCTCACATGGTTAAATAAAAGCGTACTAGTTATAATAGAGATATATAAAATTAAGCCAATAAGACTCCAACACTGACGTTGAGAGTTTGTCAATAGTTCTTCAGAGTAATTAGTCCTTGGAGAGCTTAAATCATTTTCCGTTCCTTTTGAGTTATTCAAAGTACAATCCTTGACAACTGTAATTGTTACAGGTACGTAGGTCAAATGGGGGTCATATGTTTAAGGTCAAGGTAAGACTTGAAATCCTAACCCTGTAAACTTCTTTCAAAACTTATCAAAACAACTTAACTGATTTTAATGAACCTATTCAAAATACAGTATTCATATTTTGTACCATTATATGTCCTTTCAAAACACATCTGATCATAAAAAGGTCAGTTTCATCTGGCGTGGCCAAATTTATACACACAACTTGTCAGATATTTCAGGAGGACATTCATTATTTACTTCTTATTCATTTCATATCAGTGTAAGTGGCAAATAAAGTTTTCATAAATAGCTCAAAGCATTTTTACGTTTAAAACAATTACATTCCCAATTTGATTTATCACGTGTTTGAGTGAAAAGACACAATTTGATTCATTGATTCAGTTCAACATTTTTCGAGTTGTTCTTGCAAAATCTAACAGATAACTACTGTTTTTTTTTCGGGTGCTGATCTGGACTTTGAAATGGAAGATGAACTAGATGGAGGAAGAGAACTTACTATGGTATCCTCCGGAGGAAGAGAACTTACTATGGCATCCTCCGTTTGGAAAGAAACACTGATAGATTATTGATGACATTGTTGGGTTATTTTTGTCATAATAACAGATTTAAGTGTTATCATGTGTGTCTTGTCAGAAAGCTTGTGGGTCAGTATTGTTTGTTAGATTAGGTGTGCCAAAAACTTTTTTTTCTATTTTCTAAATTCAGTTTTATTACTAAAGATGTTTTCATGAAGTCTTGAATATATGTTGACTATCAAATGGGCAATCTGTATTATTAAGGGAAGTCTATTTGCATTTTGGAATGGATTATATTTCTGATTAGCTTACCTGAGCACTACGTGCTCATAGTTTATGTATTATGGTCGGCTAACATCGAAATGTCTGTCTGTCTACCCATTTGCCTGTCAACATTTTCTTCGGAAATATTCGCTTTCTAAACCAGTTTGCAAATTTGACTGAAACTTGATAAGATGGTTCTTTTGGTGAATGTGTTCCTAAGTTATCAAAGCAATTTAATAAAATAAAAAAAAACTCTGGTTGCCATTGCAACATAAAGGCAGACCAGAGCACCTCTTGCAGGTCCAAACTTAACCCTAACTTACACCAAGTAACAAAGTTCTACCATTTTATCCCGGCCAAAGACCAGAACCAGAGCTACCGCATGCCCGATTTTGCGAATGCGTGTAGGAACCCGCAATACCTACATCCGTGCCAAGTTTGAAGTTAGTCCAAGTCATAGCGCTAGAGAAAGGTCCAAACTCGATCACGCTCTCAAGCTCCTTAAGTATATGCGAGTCCGACTTATAGCGACAGAGAAAGTTCAAAACCAATATCCACACTTACAACAATTTCTACTATTTTACCATGACCTAGGATCGCATTTTTTGTTCGGAACCAGAGCCACCCGCAATACCGACTTCTGGGCCAAGTTTGAAGTCAGTCCTAATCAGAGCGCCAGAGAAAGGTCCAAACCTAAACCTACGCCAACTTCAACCATTTTTGCCCGACCTAGGATCGTACATTTTTTCGGAATCATAGCCCGTGCGGGCCGGTTTCGGACATCAAGTATTGACTCCCTATACTAGTAGAATCGCTAGATAAACAATCGTGAGAATTCGGACGACAGTGTCAAATTTGTCTATAGTTAGAGGCGTCCATATTCATGAATTTGCACTAGGAGTGCCCGGATTTAAGAGCCTCTGAGACCCGATCTCGCTTGTTTAGAATTCGGATAGATGTGCTATCCAGGAACTTTTCCTTTTATACATGAAATTAGTAGTTTGCCTGATTTAACACTACTTTGAGACCAAAAACTACCGAATCTGTTAGAATAAAACACTACTTTCCGAAATTGCGTATGTAAACGTTAAAAAGCATTCCTTTATTAGATTTTATAAGGCACCTTTGATATTTGAATATTAGCGATTATTGCTACATTTGCACATGAGCCAAAACCATTTCTTAAAAGATAAACCTACAAATCTTTTTCTCATGGTTAGGGACTATTTAGAATTTGTATTTGCACAATGGGTGCTTGGGTTCAATGACCTTTAAGATCATGAAATCGTTAAATTAAAATTCGAATGGATGTGTTATCATGAATTCATCTTTGTTTAAGTACCGCTCTGCTATACGCCACTTGGATATCTCTAACTATTCTGCTCCATCAAAAACAAGGCAAACCGAAAGAAGAAAGCTTAAAAATCGATATTTTTGAAATACTTTAGGATTGAAATGTATGCTTGAGGTAGAAATTAACTTGAAATTTGACCTTGACAGATGACCTTGACCTTTTGTCACACGACCTTGACCTTAGAACAAGCAGATGAATATCACGCCAAATGTTAACATTGTATCTTAAGTAGCCTTGAAATAATTGGCTTTGTTAAGATTTTTTGTTAAGTTTTGAAGACAGGCCGACATACAGACTGAGGGACGGACAGACGGACAACGATAAAACAATATGCCCCCGATCTTTGACCACGGAGTCTTTTGGGAAAAAAAGAAATTCTGTTTCAAGGCTTATACAAAAATGAATATCATATATTACGTGATAATGTCTTTATTATTCATGGCGCATTATTGTGATTTAGTCTGTGATAGTGGTGCGTTAACTTCGTTATCAAGAGGTCGTTCCGACTTCGATTTCCCCAAAAAGGTCATCCTTGTGTTTTCAAATAACCAAGGCCATCAAATACGATATAAGTACGGTGCAAATTAGAAATCGGGCAGAATGCAGTTTTTTAGGGATCAATCTAAGTAATAAGACCTTGTTTCCGATACGTTGTTGAAAGCAAGGACAAAATTATTTGTTATATAAGTACCCCCTTGAGTAAGACTGAAATTATTGCGACCGCCAACCGACCGACCGAAACGACTGTTATGAAGAACCATTTGGATGAATTATGGATTGCAATTGCCATTGCAATGACAAAGTGAAGTGCATGGTAACTGATGGTTTTTACATGCACATTTCTTAGTGCGAAGAGGTTCCGCATTACTGTCACACTTGATAAGCTCTCTGCAGCTCTTCGCTGCTTCAGGCAAGTTGGTCCAAACTTGTTTCCAGGTATTTTCAATTTTCTTCCTACCAAACAATTGCGGCAAACGAAGATATTGTAAGGGTTGAAGGCAACTAGCCCAAACACCGGCTTGGTACAAACTCCGATTTACATTAATGTAAAGTGCATACTGAGTTGGTGGGGTAAACTTTGCATCGTTTTGGCACCCTTTCCTTGAGTAAATAGCTCGCGCCGTAGCAATGTTCACCTGGCCGTGGTTTACTGTGTAATAATATAAAACACAAACAAATTTCTCTATAAGTGCAAATGAAACAGAGTCATTTTCAAGAGGGGCAAATGGATGTTCTATACAAAAAGCATCGGTGACGTCGGAACAAGCTGACCATGACTTCCACCCTGCCTTTTTACCTTTACCAGAAAACTGAGAAGTCATATCACATCCTATTGTTGCATGAAAAAACGGAAGCGCATTTGGAAATCTTGGACCAAGTTTTCTCGAATACAGTGTTTAGATAGTATTATCTCCCGTGTTTTCCTTTACCAAGTTCAACCCAGATTTGTGAGAAAATCCCGAGAAGTATAACGAAAGCATCAGTACCTACACTACTAACCATGATGGAATCGGATCCATGACTAATTGCATCTAGTACATGTAAACACATTCTAGTGTCGGCGTCTTCGTGACCAGAGTCATTCATTGGCTCCGCTGTTCCTTTATGAACAACATTTTCACATCCAGTGACGAAAACCTGTTTATCTGCGTAATCTAGAAACGAGTCATCTCATTCGCTCGGAAATTCAAATTACCCTAGAACCGTCGTCATAGCGCAGTTGGGAGCGCGTCGGACTGTCAATCTAGAGGTCCTGGGTTCGATCCCCGACGGCGGAACTCATCCTTTCTCACTATTTGTCTCTCACCAATGGGTCGATAATCGTAGACCTATGTGGGATAGCAGCTTGAGGCTAGGAAGGGATGTAATGGTAGTACTGGTGTGAGAAATACCAGGAATCCATTTTTAGGTGCTCCAGCCGCGGCGATATAACTGAGAGATTGTTGAAAGCGGCGTAAAACCCCATTCAAACAAACAAATCAAATTACCCTTCTTTATTTCGGGGGTCACGAAGGGAAAAAACCCCAAAGTTGGCAGGTAATTTTGTTTGAAGCGAAACTTTTCTTCTATATCCTAATCCCCATTTTTTCTTGTTGTTTCTTTTAGACTGTCAGTTTTGTAAGAAAAGTTTGTTAACCTGTAAATGAAACATTTTGTGTTGCAACCCCTTCCTCGTGACTAGCTGCAGAATCGACTGATTTATCGGAGTTGATTGTTCAAAAACATTGAGAAGTCTTGCCTGTTCAGGACCCGTTACCATCCATTTTTTCAAAGTGTTTGTTTTTTTAGCTCACCTGAGCACAACGTGCTCAAGGTGAGCTTTTGGTATCACCTTTTGTCCGTCGTGCGTCGTGCGTCGGAAGTCGTCAACAATTCTTTAAACATCTTCTCCTCAGTAACCACTGGGCGGAATTCAACCAAACTTGGTAGGAATGTTCCTTGGGTGACCCTTCTCAAAAGTTGTTCGCGGATTTTTGATTGACCCCCAAATATGGGCGTGGCAGGGCGTGGCAGTTTTTAACTTAGAAATCTTTAAACATCTTCTCCTCAGTAACCATTGGGCCAATTTCAACCAAATTTGGTATGAATGTTCCTTGGGTCACCCTTTTCAAAAGTTGTTCGCGGATTTTTGATTTATGCCCAAATATGGGCGTGGCAGGGCGTGGCAGTTTTTGACTTAGGAATCTTTAAACATCTTCTCCTCAGTAACCATTGGGCCAATTTCAACCAAATTTGGCATGAATGTTCCTTTGGTGACCCTTTTCAAAAGTTGTTCGTGGAATTTTGATTTACGCCCAAATATGGGCGTGGCAGGGCGTGGCAGTTTTTGACTTAGAAATATTTAAACATCTTCTCCTCAGAAACCATTGGGCCAATTTCATCCAAACTTGGCATGAATGTTCCTTGGATGACCCTTTTTAAAAGTTGTTCGCAGAATTTTGATTTATGCCCAAATATGGGCGTGGCAGGGCGTGGCAGTTTTTGACTTAGAAATCTTTAAACATCTTCTCCTCAGTAACCATTGGGCCAATTTCATCCAAACTTGGCATGAATGTTCCTTGGATGACCCTTTTTAAAAGTTGTTCGCAGAATTTTGATTTTTGCCCAAATATGGGCGTGGCCGGGCGTGGCAGTTTTTGACTTTGAAATCTTTAAACATCTACACCTCAGGAACCATTGGGCCAATTTCAACCAAACTTGGTATGAATGTTCCTTGGGTGACCCTTTTCAAAAGTTGTTTGGCAGAATTTCGTTTCACGCCCAAATATGGGCGTGGCAGTTTTTGACTTTGAAATCTTTAAACATCTTCTCCTCAGTAACCATTGGGCCAATTTCGACCAAATTGGGCATGAATGTTCCTTTGGTGACCCTTTTCAAAAGTTGTTCCTGGAATTTTGATTTACGCCCAAATATGGGCGTGGCAGGGCGTGGCAGTTTTTGACTTAGAAATCTTTAAACATCTTCTCCTCAGTAACCATTGGGCCAATTTCATCCAAACTTGGCATGAATGTTCCTTGGATGACCCTTTTTAAAAGTTGTTCGCAGAATTTTGATTTATGCCCAAATATGGGCGTGGCCGGGCGTGGCAGTTTTTGACTTTGAAATCTTTAAACATCTACACCTCAGGAACCATTGGGCCAATTTCAACCAGACTTGGTATGAATGTTCCTTGGGTGACCCTTTTCAAAAGTTGTTTGGCAGAATTTCGTTTCACGCCCAAATATGGGCGTGGCAGTTTTTGACTTTGAAATCTTTAAACATCTTCTCCTCAGTAACTATTGGGCCAATTACAACCAAATTTGGTATGAATGTTCCTTGGGTGACCCTTTTCAAAAGTTGTTCGCAGAATTTTGATTTATGCCCAAATATGGGCGTGGCAGTTTTTTTAACTTTGAAATCTTTTAACATCTTATCCTCAGTAACCATTGGGTCAATTTCAACCAAACTTTGCATGAATGTTCCTTTGGTGACCCTTTTCAAAAGTTGTTCCTGGAATTTTGATTTATGCCCAAATATGGGCGTGGCAGGGTCAGGCACTTTTTTTGACTTTGAAATCTTTAAACATCTTCTCCTCAGTAACCATTGGGCCAATTTCAACCAAATTTGGCATGAATGTTCCTTTGGTGACCCTTTTCAAAAGTTGTTCCTGGAATTTTGATTTACGCCCAAATATGGGCGTGGCAGGGCGTGGCAGTTTTTGACTTAGAAATCTTTAAACATCTTCTCCTCAGTAACCATTGGGCCAATTTCATCCAAACTTGGCATGAATGTTCCTTGGATGACCCTTTTTAAAAGTTGTTCGCAGAATTTTGATTTATGCCCAAATATGGGCGTGGCCGGGCGTGGCAGTTTTTGACTTTGAAATCTTTAAACATCTACACCTCAGGAACCATTGGGCCAATTTCAACCAAACTTGGTTTGAATGTTCCTTGGGTGACCCTTTTCAAAAGTTGTTCGCAGAATTTCGTTTCACGCCCAAATATGGGCGTGGTAGTTTTTGACTTTGAAATCTTTAAACATCTTCTCCTCAGTAACTATTGGGCCAATTACAACCAAATTTGGTATGAATGTTCCTTGGGTGACCCTTTTCATAAGTTGTTCGCAGAATTTTGATTTATGCCCAAATATGGGCGTGGCAGTTTTTTTTATCTTTGAAATCTTTAAACATCTTATCCTCAGTAACCATTGGGTCAATTTCAACCAAACTTTGCATGAATGTTCCTTTGGTGACCCTTTTCAAAAGTTTTTCCTGGAATTTTGATTTATGCCCAAATATGGGCGTGGCAGGGCGTGGCAGTTTTTGACTTTGAAATCTTTAAACATCTTCTCCTCAGTAACTATTGGGCCAATTTCAACCAAATTTGGTATGAATGTTCCTTGAGTGACCCTTTTGAAAAGTTGTTCTAGAATTTTGATTGATGACCAAATAAGGGCTTGGAAGGGTAGGGCAGTTTTTACTTTGAAATCTTTAAACATCTTCTCCTCAGTAACCATTGGGCCAATTTCAATTTTGAATCATCTTACATTAGTCAGGTGAGCGATTTTAGGGCCATTCTGGCCCTCTTGTTTAGTCAAATCTACGACCCCAACCACGTTTTTGACCATTTTTAGCTCCACTGGCTGCAAGCCAGCAAACTAATATCATGGCGTTATGTCCGTCGTGCGTCCGTCCGTCCGTAAACTTTTACTTTAAAAATCTTCTCAGAAAGTAAAAAACAGAATTCAACCAAATTTCACGGAAATGATCCTTGTGTGACCCTTTATCAAAATCCTTCAAATATTTTTTATCAGATTAAAAATGTGGCTTTAATGTGCAGGGCTATTTCAATATATGGTTAAACCTTTAAAAATCTCCTATCAGAAACCAGATGATGGATTTCAACAAAATTTCACAAAAATGATCCTTGTGTGACCCTTTATCAGAATTCTTCAAAGATTTTTAATTGGATGAAAAATATGGCTTTAATGGGCAGGGCTTATTTCCATATATTCTGAAACCTTTAGAAATCTTCAATTCAGAAATCAATGGATGACTTTCAACCAAATTTTACAGGAATGATCTTCAGGTGACCTTTATCAGATTCCTTCAAAGAATTTTAATCTAATGAAGAACATGGCTTTAATGATCGGGGCTAGTTTCAATATAAGTTTAAAGCCTTAAAAATCTTTTTCTTAGAAACCAATTGATCAATTTCAACCAAATTTCACTGGAATGATCCACTGGTGACTTTTTTCAGATTCCATCAGTTTTAATTTTGATTTGTTGAAAATATGGCTTTGATTGCTGTGGCTTATGTCTATATTTGGTATACAATGAATTTTTCAAAACGCCATTCTTGAATGGCAAATTTTTACAATCATCTTAGTAAAGTGAACTGTGTTAAAGGGTTAAACGTTCATAGTGAGTTTCTGAAACTTCAAGGTTTATGTGTATGTATACATGGATTGACTAATTAATACCAAATTTTCAAGGAGACTGTTGTTAATCAGATTACACCAGTAAGTGATTTACAGTAAACTGGATTGCATTTTAATGTCTGCACACACTTATTTAAGGTATTCCTCTTTGCAGTTCTAAAAATAGATCAAGGAGATGCAAGGTTGTTAGAACATGGTGGTAGAAAATGGGGTTTTGTCTTATTAGTTACTACTCTTGGATATGGAAGATAAAAGCTTATTATTATCAAGGGAAATGTGGATTATATATTTTAACCCATTAGCAGAAAATAATTTAAGACTGGTTCAGATTGAGAGCAGTTGCAGGTAACAATCTTAAAGTGATGGAATGAAGAAAATCTTTGTATTTTAGGATAAATAACATTGTTGACAATGTAGAAAGTGCTTGTAACAAGTTAAAATTGACCCTTTAACCCATTACATCAAGACAAAATCTTAGACTGTTTCAAATTGAAAGAAGTTGGATGTCACAATTTCAAGTTGCTGGAATTTAAAAAATCTTTACCTTGTTGGGTAGTTTACATTGTCCACAATGTTTTCCAAATAATTTTTCTCGAGATGCTTTAAAAGCAGGATTGAATGGGAATGGGTTAAATGCAAATGCAGATACTTGAACTTAATTTGACATACTTATTGTCAAGTTCCTTAACCTTCAATCAAAACTGAAATTGTAACAAATATTTTTATAGCTTAGCCCGTTCTCACACAGTGACATTTTTAATGCCCCTTCAGAAAAAACATTATGGGCAACAAATGTGTAAAATGTAGCAATTTCCTCATTTTCAATAATGGCTTTACCTAGAAAGTTGAAAAAATAAGCTTTAAATTATCACCTATGACTCCTTTCAATTTGGACCAGTCTAGAATTTGGCCATATGGTAATAGGTCGAAAACTTTAAAATTAAGGATGGTAACTCTGAATTAATTGTGTGCATTTTTTTATCTGAGGTTATCTGATGGTTTGTAATAGTACTCTCATGTTTACATTTCAAAATAACTGAATTAACTCAACACTTAGCATTAAACCAATTCCCACACAGCAAAATTTAAGACCAGTCAAAATTACAAAAAATATTTCACATAATTCAGTTTATATTGAATTCTCGAAAATATCATTTCCTTAAACAATACAATCAGGCCTGTGGAGCGATACAGGCGCTAAAGTGCCTCTAGTATTGTTTTGTTCGTGGGGTTGATCAATAGGAATAGATGGGAATCTAGTGTTTGCCTTTTGAAATACCAAACATGGATTGAATTCGTGTAGAACTTCATCCAAAGTGATTTCACGTCACGTATGTGGACAGACGTCTAACGTGCATACCTTTATCGTCAAGAGCAAATAACCAAGGGACAATCATAAGTACCCGAAGAAGCTATTTCAGCTGCTGCTAATACATTTGTCCAGCCCGATTCAGACAAAAGAAGTCCCATCATTCGCCATAGAGACATCTCACTATGCAAACCCCCAATTACAATACACTTTTGTTCTCCGAGAATTTCCGGCCATTTCCATTGGACTAGTTTTGCTAATGCAAAAAGTGGTTGATCAACTGCCATTACCGGGATCTGTCCTAGGTTGCAGAACTGAGTAGTATCACGAATTATCGTCATACTATGTTTGACCATCGCAGCTGTTGCAGCTTTTTCATGAAATAGTGGATACAAGCAGGCCATGCAAGTTTGACATCTCTGTCCGTGGTTTCCTGTTTTAATAACAGAGCGGTATGTGACAACCATTCATATTCTTGTCGCTTTGCAAATTCAAGATACCGATTGAGGAACAGATGCAAGATCAAGATTGCAACTAGCTTCCAGAACTATCTTATATGTCTCCGGCAATAATTTAAATTGCACTTGTTTCTCAGTTTCGTTGATTATTGTCGGGGGTTCTTTACTTAAACCTTGGTTTGCTTTTGTTCAAAACTGAAAGATACTTATACTTGTACTATGAAAAGATCCCTGAGCTGTGGCTGAAGACGGATTGTCAAGAGCCCCAACACTAAAAATGCATTTTCTTAGCCGAGTTGGACAAACAACCTTTTCCTCGTGAAACCTTTTACAAAGAGCAAATGTCATTTCTCCTTTGATTTCTGAAACCGATGAAAGCTTACACTTGGACCTAAATAATGTAAGTTCTGTGATATCAATTTCTTGCTTCGAGTGAGGGTATGGATCTTAAAGGCCAAGTAGAGGCATGGGTGGCTCCTTCGACTTAAAGTGTCGTTGAAACTCAGACATGCTTTTGCGAGCATAATTTTGCTTCGAACAAAATCAACTGACAAATAGAAAGGCAAGAGCGCGAGTTCTTGAAATTTTTCCTTATTTGGTCCGTACAATAGGAGACACCAATGATTTGAGACTTTCTGGCACGGACATTTCTTCACAATCTTCAGGAAAGGCACCAGAAAAAGAAAACAATTCTTTTTCAAACATTTCTATTCTAATCGAATTGCAGGTGCGTGTAATTGCGACTGCCTCAGTTTTCAAATAATTAGAATCAACAGTTTCTCTCAGAAGAGATTCTAACCCTTCATCGAAAACTAAAAGCATATTTTTTACCATCAGATTGCTCCTGACAATTGGGGCTTAAATGTTTCAAGTATTTTGTTTTTGAGGCGATCTTTATTGATATTCTACTCAGAACCAACGATTCGTTAGTGCTCTTCAAACAAAAGGTGGAGTTCATAAAGTTTATAAATAAAGTTGCCATCTTTAACACCAGTTTCAATGTAATCAATCAGCTCAGCGAAAGTCGTTGCTTCTGTCGAACCAGTACAAGAAGTAGACACATTTTCTGTTTGACGCTCAAACGAACGAAAACGGTTTTCGTACATCAGCATATATTAAATGTGGTACATAATTTCTATAGCAACAAGATCAACCCCAGAAATACTACTCAAAAGGGACAGATCTTGTATTTTTGTAGTCTGCATCCGAGTGTAGAGTCCCGACAGAACCTTTCCAGAAAATGCGATTCCACTGTTGCTCTGTAATGGTTGAAGAAAGCCGGTGAGATTTTCTTTCTGGCGGGACAATCGTCTTCAGTCATTGGTTTAAAACGCTCTTTCGATTGTAAGAGCTTAACCTCTAAAATTTTAACCTGCAAGATTTGTGCAATTTTGCAGAATTCGGGATTAAGTTATCCAAACTTTGCAGGTTTGAAATAACAATGACCGTAGGCATTTTCTTCATTTCAAAAAAAGCCTTGTACAATCCATAGAAAGTCGTTATATATTTCTAGGCAATTTGGTCTGTGAGAAGGGTTTAACAAGTACCCATCTGATTTACCACATATAATTCAAGTTGACCAATCCATGTCTAAATTGAGAAATCGGTGCTTTGGCGATACGGTCTTTGTAAGCCGGATAATTACTCAAACTAGATCGGATTTGAAAACAGATTAAAGGTTTTAGCTAACACAACTTATATTGATATAAAACGATATCAAGACAATACCGTTCTGATAAAACAGAACAGAGCTTGATATACAATTTAAATATGCTCTGGAATAGCAATTTATTAGTCGTAATGACCATAACTCTCCTCTGCAAGTGAATTATTTTGCAGAATTCTTCACATGCGCGTAGGGGCCCAAACACCTGCCCCAGTGCCAAGTTTAAGACGAGTATGAGTTAAAGCGGAAGAAGGGTTCTACCAAAACACTAAAACTAATTTCTACAATTCAACCCGACCTAGGATCGCTTGTTTTTTTTTGGACCAGAGCACCAAAAGGTCTTTTTTCCGCATGCGCGTAGGGGTCTCAAAATATCCCTCACACCAATTTCAACCATCTTGCCTCGTTCTAGGATCGGACATTTTTTCGGAACAAGAGCACCCGCGGGCCCGATTTTGCATATCGAGAAGGAATCCCAAATACCTACCTTCGCGACGAGTTTGAAGTCTGTCCGACTCATTGCGGAAGAGAAAGGTACCAACCCAAACCCATCCTTCAACCACCCTCCCCCGATCTCTAGATGCATGTATGAGTAATAGCGGCAGAGAAGGGTCAAATCCCTACCCCTCACTTACACCAATTTCTACCATTTAACCCCGACCTAGGACCGCACGTTTTTCCGGAACCAAAGCACACGCCAGCCTGGTTTTTTTTGTTTTGTTTTTTTTTTGCATGCGCTGGGGCCCCTAATACATACCTCCGTGCAAATTTAAAGGCGTGTTAAGAGTTATAACGGCAGAGCAAGGTCCAAACCAAAACCCACACTTGCAACAACTTCAACCATTTTTCCTCGTCCTTCGGTCGCATGTTTTCTGGGACCAGAGCGCCCGCGGGCCCGATTTTGCTAATCAAGAAGGGACCCGCAAATACTACCTCCACGCCAAATTTGAAGTTTGTCCGTCTCTTTGAGGTAGAGAATGCTTCACCTTCGACCAGGATCTCTCGATCTCTGAATACATGCATTTTCTTCTGATCTAGGTTCGCATTTTTCCAGAATAAGAGCACCCGCGGATCTAATTTTGAGCATGCGCGTGGGGCCCAAAATGCCTACCTCCGTGACAAGTCACAAGGTAGTACAGGTTATAGCGGCAAAGACATTTCCAAACCCTCACTTTTACAAATTTCTACCATTTTACCCTGTCTTAAATTCGCACATTTTCCCGGAACAATATCACCCGGGGGCCTTATTTTGCATATCATGTATGGAACCGAAATACCTTCCTCGGCACAAAGTTTGAAGTCGGTCCGAGTCATGGCACCAGAAAAAGGTCCAAAGCCAAACCCACCCGTCGACGACGCCCTCCCGCTCTTTAAATACATGCATTTTACCCCCGATCTAGTGTCGCACTTTTTCCCAGGACCAGAAAACCTACGAGCATTATTTGCGCATTCGAGTATTTACTCAAAATACATACCTGCAATGCCAAGTTTGAGGCGATTCCGAGTTATAGCTGCAGAGAAAAGTCCAAACCCAAACCCACTCTTACAACACTTTCTACAATTTTATCTCGACTTATGATCGCACTTTTTTAATGATCCAGAGCATCCGCTGGCCTGATTTTGAACATGCCTGTTGGGGTCGACAAATCCTACCTCCGTTCCAAGTTTTAGGAGAGTCCGAGTTTTAGTTGCAGAGAAAGGTCAACTGCAAACCCATACTTTTACAAATCTACCATTTTACCCGGATCTAGGATCGCACTGTTTTTCAGAACTAGAGCATCCGCTTTTCCGACATTTGTCTCTCACTAATTGGTGGATAATCGTAAACTTTAGTGGGATAGCAGCTGGAGGCTAGGAAGGGATGTAGTGGTAGTACTGCCGTGAGAAATACCAGGAATCCATTGTAAGGTGCTCTAGCCGCTGCGCGTAACTGAAATACTGTTAGAAGCGACGTTAAACCCCATTCAATCAATCAATTGTCCGATTATGTACATACGCATAGAAATACCATAAACCTACCTCCGCGCCAAGTTTGAAGTCAGTTCGAGTCAGTACCAGAGAAACGTCCAAACCCTTACCCACCCTTCAACCACATTCTTGCCCGAAGGGTCGTATTATGTTATGGTCCCGTTCGTCCATCCGTCTGTCCGGCCGTCTGTCCGTCCGTAAGCAATTGTTTGTGTGCGCAACTCCTCCTAAACTATCAATGGGAATAAGCTGAAACATTGCACAGTAACTCCCTAGGATGTCTTGTTGTGCATAAGACCTTCGAAATTCAAATCTTTCCAGTCATTTTTGAGTTATCTTGAATTATCTGCCCTTGAATTGAACGAAAAACACTTAATGCTTTGTATGCACATTTTATTCTACATTTTTTTATGGCAATGAGCTGAAATACTCAATAATTAGTCTCTATGATGTGTAGTTGTGCATAAGACCTTTGAAATTCTAACGACTCCAGTTGTTCTTGAGTCATCTTGAATTATCTGCCCTTGTATTGATTGAAAACGACTGTATTTCTTGTGAGCACAACTTCTCCTACATTCTGAATGGGAATGAACTGACACTTGCTACAATGACTTTGTGTGATGTCTACTTGTCCTTAGGACTAGAATTTGTTTGAAATGTCAAGTTGTTCCTGAATTAGCTACCCTTGACTTAAAAAATCAGCTTCAATTTACATTTAATTTTGTACAAAACGCCTACAATTTACATAGAATTTAACAGAAACTGGCCACAATGTATTTCTAGTTTTGAATGATCTACCCTTGATTTAACAAAACAGCTTAAATTGACATTTTAGAATTTATAGAGGGTTTCAGAAACTTGCCACAATGCCTCCTACAGTTTCAATATGATGGAACTGAAACTTGCCATAACGAATCTATCTTATGTCAACTTGTGCATCAGATTAAAGATTTGATATACTTTCCCTTTTACGTTTTATCTTTTCAGTGATTAATGAATTGACTAACCCTTGCTTAGGGCTACACCTTATCAACTAAGGATTTACTGCAATTCTTAAGATTAATCAAATACAATCATATCAAACATTCTAAATACTCAATTTTTTTTTGAGACTTCAGTATAGACTGGTGTTCTCAATCTTCAGACAAATGTAACCTAGAAAACCTTATGAATTCCTTCAGCCTTCACCATGTATTACAGGAACCAACAACTGATTACAATTCTACTTTAGACCTTTTTTTCACTAACTTGAAGGATGTGAAAACAGGAACAGTAGAGGCCTACTATTCAGACCATAAACTTTGCTGGATTTGTTTGGATTAAGGTATCATACACATTATACTTGTGATTTTATTTTTGTGTTGGCTAGACTGACAGAGGTATCTGCGACTCCATGATTTAGCAAAAGGACGGGATTTTTTCTTTACCAAAAATAAAAATCTTGCAAATAAAACCCGATTTACAATATTTCTTTTGCAATGAATTATCTGTTAACGTTCAGTTTAATGTCATATGTCAAGGTCATTTTAGCTCTAAAAAAACATAAACTGGACCGTTGAAATAGTTTATTTGTCAAGATCGGCCCTGTATTCAGGATGACAAAACGTGTAAACAGTTTGAAAATTATACCCGTCTGCCAATCATACCCTGCTTTGCACGCAAGTACATGTGCAAAGTGGGGTATAATTGGCAAAAAGGTTGTACCGCTTTGTCATTATGAATGCAGGGTAGTTTTTCAATGTCATATTCTTTTTTGCTGGTTTGGAGTCCTTTCTGTTGAAACTTGTTTCAAAGTCGTCAGTCAAGGTCAATTTTTTTGATGTCGATTTTTTTCTAATCATAGAATTTAACAATGGTTTTTAAAGCTGTCATGTTTTTCAAGTGTTTACAATATTATTCAGGTAACAAGATCTTTATATTGATAAAATGCATGAGCTATCATTCAAGGTAACATAACTGACAAAGAAAGGTTACCGACAAGCCCCTTGGGGCGTATATGCGCCGCTCTGCGAAGCTCTTGTTAAATACATAAAACCTAAATACCTACCTCGGCACAAAGTTTGAAGTCAGTCCGAATCATAGCCGCCGTCATAGCACAGTCGGTAGCGAGTCAGACTCCTAATCTTCAATCTTGAGAGTCATGGGTTTGATCTCCGGCGGCGGCGGCACATATCTTTTCCGACATTTGTCTCTCACCAATGGGTGGATAATCTTAAACCTTTTGGATAGCAGCTGGAGGCTAGGAAAGGATGTAGTGGTAGTACTGGCGTGAGAAATACCAGGAATCCATTGTTAAGTGCTTCAGCCGCCGCAATAAGACTGGAATACAGTTCAAAGCGGCGTTATACCCCATTCAATCAATCAGTCCGAATCATGACGCCAGAAAAAGGTCCAAAGCCAAACCAACCCGTCGACGACGCCCTCCCGCTCTTAAAAAACATGCATTTTAGCCCGACCTAGGATCGCACTTTTTTCCGGGACAAAACCCTCGCATACTCGATTTAGCGCATTCAGAAAGGGATCCTCAATACCTGCATCGGCGCAAAAATTTGAAGTCAGTCCCAATCATAGCGTCAGAGTGACTTTCAAATCCAAACCAACCCTTCGCCCACGCTCTCCCACGCTCAAGTTCATACATATTACACAGATCTAGGCTCGCATTTTTAGCTCACCTGAGCACGAAGTACTCATGTGAGTTATTGTGATCACCTTTTGTCCGGCGTTCGTCCGTCGTGCGTCGTCCGTCAACAATTTCTTTAAAGGGAGGTATCGATGTTTTTGAAACCCAGACATGAAAAAATTTGTCAAACTCCAAAAAATTCGCTTTAAACAGACGCTTAATACTGGAATTTGAGTCAGATATTGTCTTCGCGATTATCTGATTAGCTTAAAGTGGCCTTTTTGGGGGTTAATTAGAAAAGGTTCAGCGGAAATCAAGGTTATTTTCAGATATCACGGAATTTGGTCGTCGACACCGCATGACTTCATTTGCACATGACTCGGTCAACGAAAGGTAGCAAATTGACAAGCGAAACATCCAATGACCTGAATTATTTCACATCAAATGGTTAGCGCAAAAATATGGTAAATGTCTATATTCGTTATTAACGCTTATGACAGTTTGGGACTGATCTTTACAGAATTGAAGACCGGCTAGCGGACATAACTCCTACAGACGCATTGATGACGTTGTTTGAGCAAATTCATATTGAATATTGGATTCCAACGGTTATGCGCACCGCTTGAATGACCCGGTGTTCTTTGAAATTGTCTCGGCTAAATCTAAAAATAGATTAACAGCCTACGTAGGCTATTAGGGAAATACCCTGGCTTATTCTTATAAACGCCCTCTGAATTTCACAAAACTACTTTCCAGAATATTGTATTTAAATAGTATATGAAAGGGAATAAGAATATTCAAAATATGTTAGCTGAAAAAAACATCGATACCTACCTTTAAACGACATCTCCTCCCAAACCACTGGACCAATGTCAACCAAATTTGGCAGAAATGTTCCTATGTGGTCCCCTTTAAAATAGCTAAAATAATTGAAATCTGTTGTAAACTCTGGGTACCATGGCAACAAAGGTGAAATTTAAAAATAATCTTCTCCCCCTGACCCAGAAGAGGTAGAGCCTTGAAATCTGTTAATATCAACGTTATCATGGCTATATCAGCAAATGGTCTCTAAGATTTATATTGTGACGAACAGCCATCACTAAATAACCGTATCTATTAGGTGGCTTCCAGGTTTGTTCACGTATGTGTGTATTGACAATGTCCTGATAATGATGCACATAATGATAATCGTGTTTGTTATCCTCTGATATAATTACACACGTTTCTCGCACCAATCCTTCTTAAGAGTGATAAAAGTTTACTCTTGGGTGAACTGTGACCTGGTTTGATTGTTTGGAGCTAAGAGGTCTCACTTTGAGTGGATTCTTTTTAGACTTGATAATTGTTATCTGGTGTAGTGTCCGTGTTCCTTGAATGGGCTTCATTGTTGTTTCAGGTCTCGTTCGATTCACTTCGTTTTCTTTTACAAAGAAAAACTTGCGTTTCACTCGAAATAGTTAATCTCGAGGTTATCTTCGCTATAGTTGAATAAGTCTTCTGCGTCATTGATCACTGCCTTTTGGATTATAATTGCCCTATCTACTGCTTCATTTAACATCTCTGTCTCACCGTACTCTTGGGTGAACTGTGACCTGGTTTGCTGTGCAGAACGTAGACTTTATTTCATCCTGATACTTGATCTCTCTGTTTTTTGCGAAGTCCAATACTTGCAAGACTGTATCATCTGGTAGCTGTTTTTTATTTGCTGGTATTGCATACTCTGTCATTTGGAAGTGAAATAGTGGTTGATGAACGTGGTGCCCTGTGCCGGCTTCTTAATGTCCTCAACAAGCTCCTTTAATAGAACAGACTTGCTTCCCTTTTGGTGACAACAATACGTTTTTCTTTTCCGTCTTTCATTTTTGTCTTTTCCCTCCTACTCTAACTTAAATTTTGGTCATTACCAATGTTGTTATAATACTCATCCAGTGTTTGTTTATAGTCATGACACTTTTCACACTCTCCGGCAATACAACATGGTTTATGGCATCTCTCATTGTCACCCTCTGGACACAAAAGAATATCTCATAAATCCCCTTCATGCAGTTTTTTCTTTGTACTATCTGTTTTTGCTCGAGACAGTGATAGCAGCTTGAATTTTATGTTCATACAATAAGAACAACAACAATAGTTTCTATGTGTTCAGAAGGATTATCGGAAAAAGTGAAACTATTCACTGCCACCCTATGTCTTCACAAACTTTCCGCTGCTACGTTGTCAGTATAACGTCTTCCGGTTGTATCGAGGAAACATGTGTTCGAGAAATAAATCGCAAATCGATGAAAAAAAGACTTGATTCATTCTTTCCACTGTATTATGTATCCACTGTTTATTCAACTGTATTATCGACGTAAATGATCAAAAGCGAATATGAGCGACGAGGAAACGTCAAAACAATCACCAGCCGAAACGAGTTCGGCGCAACACCACGTGCTATTTGAATTAAAACGCACAAAAAACAGGTACAAAAGTACTTTCTCAAGACACAAGAACAAACTTATCGCATAAGTAGAGAAACCTGGTTTGGGCAAACGATTTGTTAGAGAACTGCAGTCAAATTTGGACAGGGCGCAGGTGTCAGGATGATTTGTTTAAAACTTATGAAAAACTGGTTCAATTTTACCAGCACATTTGAGACGAAGAGGGAGAAGACCTTATTACTAATGAAATAGAGTCTATTGACAAAGAATACTGTAATGCACAATTAAAAGTAAGTCGGACCCTAGAGAAAATTTCAAAGAAAATGCAGTCGAAAAGGATCTCTAGAAACAAATGAAAAGCGTTAGCATCCCCATTTTCAATGGTGAAAAATGCTATATGAATCATGGAAAGCAGCATTCATGGCATGTATTGATGTTGCGCCGGCCACTACCGTATACAGGTTATTACATTTACGAAAGCACCTTGAGGGAGAGGCATTGAGGTGCTATACTTGGGACAGTCTGAAGCAGCTTACCTCACAGAGTATGGCCATTTAAATGATATGGGCAATGGGGCATTGTTTATTCGTTTGAAGAAGAAGCTCACTTTAATATGTTATCACGATTCCATCAATGTGTCCATGTGAATGATGAAGAATCTGTCAAATCTCTCCGTAATTTGGTAATTGAAGAATCAAAATTCAAGACTATTGCGTCTGAGAGTATATTGGGTTTGAATCGGTCAAGTAAAACAAGAAAAGATGCCAATTGATCAACATATTTCACAGACAGTAAACAAAAACAAAGTGAACGAACATGTAAATTATGTATTGGGCCATGTGGGGTATGGGCTTGTGAAGCTTTCAAGCAATTACCAACCAACCAGAGATGGGACAAGGCCAGATCTCTGTCTCTACGTTACAGGTGTTTGAATGTAAATCACGTTGGACGGAATTGCCACTTCAGTAGGGAGTGTGGGATTGGGAACTGTAAGTAGATACACCATAGGCTACTACATTGTGACAACAGGCCTTGTGAAAATGTTCTACAACAGCCAGAATTCCAGCAGAATACTAGCATTCCAGTGATTACTCACGCATCTCACAATGCTGATAGAATGTGATTGGGATTCGAAACGTTACTGTTAAAGTACAATATGGACAAAAACAAATGAAAATCTACGCGCATTTAGATGACGGAAAGACACAAACATTCATCTTCAAAGACGTCGCGTTGGAACTGGGCGTTCCTGTTAATCAACACTCTATGGCCACGATAGTAAATGTATTGAACCGTCAGACCAAATTTTGTACCAGTAACATCACTTTCGGTGTTGTTTCGCTAACGGACTTATACGCTTGAATATAAACGCTAATACCATAGAAAATGTTACTGGAAAGTTGAGAGCCTTTGACATTAACCACTTTTCGAACCAGTTCAGTCATCTCAAAGGGATTCATTTCCAAGCCTGGAACACAAGCATGTTGACATGTTAATCGGGTTAGATTATCCGGATCTTCATCAGTCGTTGTATGAAGTTCATGGTAAACCGGGTGAGCCTATAGCGCGTCACACGCCTTTGGGATGGACATGCGTAGGGAATTTTGAATTTGTAGACAACTGTATTTTCATGACTCATACTTTTCCTTTTCATCATGATAATAGGAACACTGATCTAAATGGAACTCTGCGGCGATTTTACGAGGTCGACCAGGGCATTTTAGAATCAGACACTATATTCAGAAAGGATAATCTTTTGTTACAAAAGACGGGAAAATCCGTTAAAGTTGTGAAGGATAGGTACCATGTGGAAAACAAAGAACTTATCAGAAATAACATTGAAATGGCCCACAAGAGACTTGGAAACACTGAGCGACGATTAACCAAAAAACCCGAATTGTATGAAAAATATGACGAAATTGTAAAAACTTATTGAAAATTGGGTTACATTTCAAAAGTAGAAGATGCGCAAAGGTCGGACTCCTGGTTTATACCCCATTTCACTGTATTACGTCCCGACTCGGTTGATCTGTGTGCCATACTTGGGTTCTTATCTTAAAGAAATAGAGAAATAGATAGATGGATGGATGGATGGATGGATGGATGGATGGTAGGTAGGTAGGTTGGTAGGTAGTTGGGAAGGAAGGTAGGTAGGGGTAGGTAGGGGCTGCTTTCGGTAAGCTCGTAATCATGATCGGAATTCCGGATATTTCGTTAGCCCAATCTAGGTAAGGAAACAAACGAGGAGAAATTTTTAATTATTATCTTATTTTTTGGTTGCCGAGGTTTGTTGGTCGCCCTGTGTCTATCAACTTCGAACGAGGGATGGTTCGTGTGCAGATTGCATATCAGATGCTCCTTGCCTCTCCAGTTTTGGGTGTGGGGGCTTAACCGACCGGTGTGATCATTACATTCATAGTATTGTATTCCATACCGAGGTTGGTTGGTCGTCCTCTGTCTATCAATTTCGATCGAGGGTGGTTTGTGTGCAGTATGCATATCAGATGCTCCTTGCCTCTCCGGTTTTGGATGTGGGGGCTTAACCGACCGGTGTGATCAGTACATTTATAGTATTGTATTCCATACCGAGGTTGGTTGGTGGCCCCCTGTCCATCAACTTCGAACGAGGGTGGTTCGTATTCAGTATGCATTTCAGATGCTCCTTGCCTCCCCAGTGTTGGGTGTTGGGGCTTAACCGACCGGTGTGATCAGTATATTCACATGTATTGTATACCATGCAGATGTTGGTTGGTCGCCCTCTGTCTATCAACTTCGAACGAGGGTGGTTTGTGTGCAGTATGCATAACAGATGCTTATTGCCTCTCCGGATTTGGATATGGGGGCTTAACCGACCGGTGTTATCTATACTTCCACATGTATACCATGCTGCAGCTCCACACCTATTGGTTTAGTGGGGGTAAACATCTTCATTTCACGTGCATTCATGTACTCCTTATGTCCAGCATAAGAATATACACAAGATTCAGGGTACCCATTCCTATTGTTTCAAACATGTAGCTCTGCAAAACTGTCATGTCTATTGCAACAGAGTTTCTTTCGATTCTTATCAACGATCGCAACATTTCTGCCAGCAAATGCAGATCGCAACAACGTATCTGTCGATTCTTATCAACGATCGCAACATTTTTGTCAGCAAATGCAGATCGCAACCTCGTATCTGTCGATTCTTCTGTCAGCAAATGCAGATCGCAACAGCGTATCTGTCGAACTTGGGCAACGATGTCTGTCGAAAATTTACAAAATCGCATCAGCGTTCTGTCAAAAAAGTACGATCGCAACACCATGCCTAAAATAGGGCAAGTAGCCATATTGGTAGTACTCCTTTCATATAAAATCAATTTATTTTGTCAAAGAAACTGTCTAAACTGGGCTGTGATAAAGTCTGCCTATAAACGATCCGAAAACGGTAATGTGTGAAGCGATCATAACATGTTCTGATCGTAAATTGATGCTGACAAACACCTAAGGATATAGATTTACTCACTGTACGTTCACCCTTGTATTATTTAACATGTCTTCTGCGCAAGGTCCGTTGCGCATGCGTAGATCCGAATCGTCTTAAACAAGTCGAAACTCTCGGAAAGCCACCAACTAATGGAGCGATCGTAAACTGTCAGGATTGACAGAATTGACGATCTCACATCTCTCGACTAAATTCTCATCGAAATACGTAATGTTGTGTCTCAAATGAATAAATGATAATTAAATAGGTCTATGGAAGCAATGGATCGTCAAATTCGCTGAAAATTAGCATCTTGGTGCAGGTTATTGTCGTCTGTGAAATCGTCAGTTCTGCTGACATATTCAATATGGAAAAATGATGTAAATCAAAACTTTTTTTTATACAGGGGTTACAAACTAACAACAACTCGTAAAATTCGATTAATCTTATATCACTTTTATTGACAGATAAAGCTAGGCTATGAGTTGAGCTAAATGTTTGCAAATATTATACAAATAAAATGGAGGCCCTAAAGATCGGGAGTTGTGTCTGTCAAAAAGAATGCAGATATTTGAACCGACCTTTCCAGTTTCTTCTTTTGCAAGAATTGAAATAAGAAATATTATTGTTTTTAACTCCACATTGGTGAATTAAATAGGCCAGACAAAAATGTAAAGTTTTATTCAAATGGTATAAAACCTGTGCGATATTTTACAGAAATTTTGTCCCCTTAAATGGAAGTTGTCATATCTGTCATTCGTCCTTCTTGCCTAAATCGGGCGTATTAATTAATACTTGCAGTCGTGTTATTCGGTCCGATCTACTTTCCATATTGCATAATGGAATATTTATTGCGTTAGATGTTTTTACATTAAACTCTGCGTTGGTTAAAATTCTACCGTGGTAACTTTATCCTGAGAATGACCGTGCGGAAGGAATGTATCATACTAGACGAAGAGAAATCAGGCTTCCATTACTCGACTGGTATTCTCTTTACCTTGAATAAAACCATTCAGAAATCTTGGAGGTAGGTTTTTATTTTAGCTCTTTTTTTCGGAGAAAAACCGAGGTATTGTGATCACCTTGGCTTCGTTCGCGTCGGCGTTGGCGTGACAAACTTTAACCTTGGACATATCTGCGTTGAAGCAATCCTCATAAAACTTGGCATGTGTATTGACCATCACAAGAGCTATCTAGACTACCAAGGGGGTAACTCTAAAAGCGTTTTTGTAAGAGTTATTTCCCCTTTTTCGACTTAGAATTTTGCATTATCCAGCACCTGCAGCCGAGCGTTGGCACCCGTGGGCGGTGCTCTTGTTTATTTATAGATTTCTTGCATATTCTAACCTAGTTTGATATAACAGTCTTTGCGAAGTCTGCAAAAGAGTGGCATTCATGGTATTAACGTATATTGCGGTCAGAATACGGGAGACTATCACCATGGGTCAAAACATCAACTGGGTAACTAGAACAGAAAATGTGTAATGAGTTTGCAACAGTTTGATACCATCTATTTCTTTGGGGTCGTTATAAATCTGAGAACACAAACAAACCAGGTTGATATATCTGATACATTTTAGAAACGCTGCATTTTGAAATGTCAAAACACACATTTATCGAAAGGGTTAAATAAACGAGGGAAAAAAAGAAATCAGCGAGTCAAAACTAACTGTGAATACCCCCGCATACGCTACCATAACTACAGTGGAAATGAAATTATCTCTCAATATATTTGATAAGCACCACGTAGTGCTGCATCTCCACATTAAGTATTGGAAAGATTCCACTACATCAGGCAATGACCAAAAATATACTATTGGCTAAAATTAACTTATTCAGAACACAGTAAGCAAATCTAAATTTGATAGCACCATGGACACCCCTAGTTTGGCGTTCGTATAAAATTTAAAGACAATACCTATAATACATCCTGAGAAAAACATTGTGAAAATATACGACTATTACAGGCAATGTCCAGGAATAAACTAAGTCCTAGAACAGGAAGCGGTAAAGCTGCTGACTTTAATTCGGTAAGAGCCATGTACAACTCCTAGCTGAACCTCCACACCATATTGCAAGTCAATGCAAACACTATACTAGGCAATGTCTGATAATTATCGAAGTCCTAAAACAGGAAGTGGATAAATTATTGACCCTTGTTTTTAAGCATAATGGGGCCCAAAGATGAACCTTCACATCAAGTTTCAAGTCGATGAAATGACAGGTTGCTGAGGAAAATGCGACGAAAATATACCACTATACCAGGCAATTTCCTAAAATAAAGGAAACATTAAACCCCATTCAAACAAATAAAATAAAATCCACATTGACGATAGGTCAATGCAGAGTCGTCATTATTCATAAAGAAAGCCTACGAGGGTACACTCTTTTGTAAAATTGTGCCTGGTTAGTAAAGCTTCATTACCAGACGACTTTGGTTTAGTCCAAAATCAAAGATGTTGCAGACAACAATATTTACTAATGAAACTTTGTTGAATATGCCTCTTTGAATGGAAAACATTGTGTGTAATGCTTGTAACAGGCAATTTCTTCATTTTTCAAAAATGTATTCCAAAGTGTCTTTTTCTCGGAGGCGTCAGAAAATGTGATTATGGAAGAAATGTGTTAAAGTCTTAAAACCGGCCCAACATTTGCCCAAGATTGGTCTAAGATTGTCTTTGGTTAATATAACTTAACGCATTACCAGACGAGAAAATTTAAGTCTGGTCCAAATTCAAAGATATTGCAGACAACAAATTTATTTTTTATATCCTTTGCCTGTTTTGTAGAAAACATTGTCGATAATGAAGAAAATGCTTGAAACGAGTAATTTCTATATTTTCCACAACATTTTCAACGCGTTTTTGGAGGTGTCTAAAACGTGATTATGTAGGTTGACATAAAAACAAGAGGACCATTATGGTCCTAAATCGCTCCCCTGAGTATGATGGTTCATGGCTTTATGATATAAAACAAAATGGCAAATCCCTCTGTCTAATTATTTTGAAGAAGATGTTTACAGATTTCTCTTTTAATCCTAGGTATATTGCTAATCCCACCTTATAGCAGTAATTTCCTGAATATGGTAATGCTTTGAAGTATAGACATCAATTCATACCAAGTATAAAAGCTGTAAGCCTAATGCTTTAGGAGAAGAAGGTTTTCAAAGATATCATTATTTATTCCTAACTAAAATTAGGGATTGCACAGAAAAGGGCTAATTTTTTAATTAACTTGGTAGAGGGTCAATGGCTGATGATATGTACCAAATATCAAAGCTCTAGGCTTTATTGTTTGGGAGAAGAAGATTTTCAAAGATTTCCTTCTTTATTGCTATGTAAAATCAGGGATCACAAAGAAAAGGGCTAAGATTCAGAATACGGTAATTCTTTGAAGTATTTTGGTAGAGGGTCAATAGGTGATGATGTATACCATATATCACAGGTCTAGGTCTTATGGTTTGGGAGAAGAAGATTTTTAAAGATTTCCTCCTTTATTTCTATGTAAAATCAGGGATCGCCCAGAAGAGTGCTAATTTACCGAATACGGTAATTCTTTTAAGTATTTTGGTAGAGGGTCAATAGATGATGATTTGTACTAAATATCAAAGCTCTAGGCCTTATGGCATGGGAGAAGAAGATTTTTAAAGATTTCCTTCTTTATTTCTATGTAAAATCAGGGATCATTAAGAAAAGGGCTTATTTTCAGAATACGGTAATTCTTTGAAGTATTTTGGTAGAGGGTCAATAGATGATGGTATATACCAAATATCAAAGCTCTAGGCCTTAAGGTTTGGGAGAAGAAGATTTTTTAAGTTTTTTCACTCCGTTGCCATGGCAACCAGAGTTCTTCATGGATTTCAATTATTGAAGTATTTTGAAAGAGCATGACCTAAGGATAATTTCTGTGAAGTTTTGTTGAAATTCCATGGTTAGTTTAGGAGGAGAAGATTTTTTCGTCAATAAGAACCGACGGACGGACAGACGGACGGACGATGACCGATCACAATAGCTCCCCCAGAGCACTTCGTGCTCAAGGGAGCTAACAAGCTCAAGGTTTTCCTAAGACTGTCCTAAGATTGCCATAAGTAAATACGACTTTACACATTACCTGACAATAAAATATTAGACTGGTCCCAATTGACCAATCGAAGGCCCCTCCCATTTACTCCAAGCGGAAGTTCCGCTTCGATTTTTACGAATTTTATATTACGAAATTTATGGCCAGTAGCATGTTACAAATAATTAGAATGGTTGATTTGCGACCTCCACGCCCTAACAACAGCTTGAATTAGCTGTAGTTACGACGTTTAGGTCGCCAAACCAACAAAAATGTTTTCAAAAAATGGCGGCCAATGATGGAGCTCAAAGCTTAGTTCCGGGCTGAATGAATGATTTGATTAGTCGATTATTTCTTTAGTTGAAATCCGCGATTTGTCAATTAAAAGATATTACAGATAACATTTTTTACTTGAAGTTTTCATAAAAAAATCATATTTTTATAAAAGACATCGTGGAAATTGGTGGATAATTGTGAAATATCTGCATTTTCCAAAAAGGTTCTCCAAAGCTTTTTTATCTTAGAGGCGTCAAAGTGCTTGGTGTGTGGAAATTGTTTATAGGCTTTAAAACCGGTACAGGATTGTCACATTTAGCTTAATGGTCAAACAACGTTTATTTTTAATTTTAGAGCGATCATGTGTGGACATGTTCACATTGTATAAAGTCAAAATGAACGTTAAATAAGATTTTATTACGTGCGAAACATGTTGTTATCATGTTGATCAAGGATACCGTAAATAATTGCATGGGTTCTTAATTGATGAGTGAATGGACAGAAAGAAAGCGGACATATAAATATATTTGACAATTATTAATCAGTTATAATCATATTATATATTTTTAAGAAATAATAAGGTCTTTGCTTTATACCAAAAAATATTACGTATTGAACCGGTGTAAAATATGTAACAATATATACATGTAAATATAACGTTTAAAAAACTCAATAGCGAGAAGAAAATTGTTGTGGGCAAGTTGTGTCCCCTAGCGCACAAATTGGCAGATCTGCGCATAATCGACAGTAGATTTGGGTAGAAAGTGATACCTCCGATAACCCGATCATCAAACTTTTTCTGCCCAGGTTATATATGTCTTGTATACATATCTCAGGCTTTCAGCGCTTTGATTAGACATGCCATTGCTTTCCCTGATCTGCAAGTTAATTGTTAGTCTCGTGCGCTCTGATTGGTCGAAAAAAAAATATTCATAACTCCATGTACAAAATTTCAAGCATGAAGTTATTTTGTATGCTTCCACACAAAATAGTCCCGTACAAAAAAAGTAAAAAAACATGTTGTTGTTTTTGCCTTTTTCGCTCGATGCTATTAAATTATAAGAGATGAAGAGAATATTTTTTTGTTTTCATGGAGGTATGAGCCGAAAAACCTAATCACACAATGTATGAATCCGCTTCGCGTATTCATAGTAGTGTGATTAGTTTTTTCGGTTCATACCTCCATGAAAAAAAAAATATTCTCTTCATCTCATAAATACAATCGATTTGAAAGCGATACCCATAATCGACGGTTTGCTGGCCATGCTAATTTGGTTTTAACAGGAAATTCCACGTCGATATAAAACGGTGCTATACTGCAAGCAATATGTCATAAAGTAGAAATGTTAGGTGACGATCTAAACGTCGTAACTGTTTACAACTTGAACAACTGTAGGTTCATCGTTTAAGTCACCAAACCAACAAAATTGCTTTACACAAATGTCACAGTTCAAAGTTCACTTCAGGTCTAAATGAATGATTCGATTGGTTTTTGATTGCTATTCGCGATCCGTCAAGTCCCAAATTATCATATGAGCGCGTGCGTGACATTTCCAACCATTACACATGTGCGCCAAGTAAAGACTCAGATCAACCTGTGCATCCGCACAGTCTGATCAGAGTCTTCACTCTGCGCTATGTAGAAAGATACTGACCCAAAGCTTCTTTAAACAATCTGCGAATGTTCTAATTGTCCTGAATGGCTGTCCAGGGTGCTCAATATGTGCGAGTCACGCACATGCGAAATTGGTGGAAATGTCACGCACATGCTCATATGTATTTTTATTGTTGTTGTCTTTTGAGGTAAACACTTGTGTTTAAAGTCAAGGAATTGCTTGTAATGAGCGATTTCTTCATCTTCTACTAAACATTTCCAAAAGCTTTTTTCTTTTGGATTCAAAAAACGTGACTCTGGGGGAATGGGTTCATAAATATTCAGCCTTTTTATACAAGGGAAGTTACTTTTATTTCTAACTTAAACGCAATAATCAAAGGAATAACATAACAATAACCTCGAAAATATTTTTAGTTTTGTCCACATAGAAAAAATGCTTTTTTGATGAAACGTAATGATTGTTAGGTCTAAAGGATTAACCCTATGTTAATGGGAATATTCCATAGGAAACGACGGGATAGGGGCATTAATTACAGTTTCATTGTTTTCACTCCGGGAGACACACTTTCCGCTCAATTGTGATGAAATTTGGTAAGAATAATTGTAGAGTAAAAAGGGTGAACCCTATAGAAAAAAAGGGACTTTCTATTGGAAGAATTCGGGAAAAGGGGTTTAAATGGCATTGATATTAATTGTTTACGCTCTATTTGCTCATAATTTTACTCATTCTTTATGAAACTTATTAAGATTCTTGTCTCATCAAAAGGACCTCCTTTCTTTCAGTAGGACCGTATCATTATGAAAGAACAAGGACTGGTCATTTATCAAATGATTGAATCTTATGTCTCAACGAACAAGACCCGCTTTTGGAGTTTAATATGTATTTGTGTATATATGTGTGTAATTCGGGAAAAGGCATGTACACCCGCGTATCAAAATGCAAAATATTTATCTCGCATAAACAAACGACTATCTTAACCCTTGTCATGTTGAACCCAGAATATTCCTGCTTTGGTAGGGGGTATAATCAAAGGTCAGCCTACACAAATATGCAGACTAATCTTGATTTACTCCACCTGTTTGTCCTTTTGGAGTCAGAATTGCTCATAAGATCAATGCCCAAACTAAATATTGACCCGGGCAACTAGACCTACAGTTCCACTAGCCCTTTGATTTTAATATAGTTTAAAATAAGACTTTATTCAGCGTGACAAGGGTTAACGTATAGACTTATCAATATTGCACCGCATCAACTTCTAAAATTTGGTTTATAGGTATTGACTATGACTTGAAGACGGCCTATTTTCCAAAATCACTTCTAGATCAGTGAATTTCCTCCCAGATACATCGATTAGCCTGGCCAGGTAATCATTACCAAAATTCTAGTAATAGCCTACTATTATGCGCTTGACAATATTTCTGGTAAAAGAATTATCTGCCAAAAGTTATTTCAAATATATGTCCGTGTATACAACCGTAAACCTTTGCAAAGAAAATCTGGTGAAATAATCATAGAATAGCAATAAGAAAAGATAAAAACATCATCCACGTCATCGGTTGACGAATGCATCGTCGAGCAGTAGTTCAGGGGTTTGGGTCTGTCGGATTGTTAGATAACTTTAGGTAATTGTTGAACATATCCGGATGATTGTTGGTCATATCCCGCATGTGCTGGATTTGTAGTGATCGCCCCAGCTGAAAAAAAAATAATGTCTCTTCTAATAACACATGATACCAGGTTGGAATTAAATGTGTTTCTGTTTAACAGTTCACAATAGACCTCATGTTTGAGAGTCCGACGCTCTACCAACTGCGCTAAGGCCGCGGCCCATGTAACGATATGTAAACGATATGTAAACGATAGTACACGTATCTTTACTTTAACTTAACCCTTGTCATGCTAAACCGGGATTATTCCGGTTTGGGCAGGAGGTGTAGAACAAGATCAGCCTGCACATAAGTGCAGTCTGATCTTGGTCTACACTCCTGCTTATACATCTCTTGCAAGAGTTGTTTATGAAATGGATTTCTAAAACAAATATTGATTTTTGAACAACAAGTTCTATCAGTGCTTTTAGCCCTTTGATTTTACAGCAATTTACTAAGGTAATTTATACAGCATGACAGAGGTTAACTATGCGTATGTGACAATTCGTACTAAATATAGTGTGAATAAAACGTCGTCTATTAGAATTCATGTATTCTTATTGGCTGAAAAAGTGTTTACATTTCAATAAAAAGCCCTGAGTAACTTACTCACAATGTAAAAAAAAAATCCATAAAAAAAATTCTCCAAATACCAATTACTTTGCTTGTTTTACCCTCAATAATATAGAGAAGATCCCATTTGAATCATGGTGTGATATTTCCAACCAGTACACATACGCGCCAATTGATCAAGCGCTGACACCACGCCACTTATTCAGTTCGATCCGATAGGAAGTTCCGCTTCTATATTAAACAGCATGATTTTGCAAACTTTATAGCCAGTAACATGTTATCTAAACGTAAATGGCAGGTTGGCAATCTAAACGTCGTGACTGCAGCATAAACACGCTGCAGTTACGACTTTTTAGTCGCGAAAACTACAAGATTACCTAACATAAATGGCGGCTAATGTCGGAGTTCAAACTTTACTGGCGGTTTTAATGAATATTTTGGTTTTTCGATTGTTCCTTGATTGACAGCGATTTGTCAATTGAAATACAGATTAGCCTGTGTGTCCACAGTCTGATCAGAGATATAAAAAATAGGCGGACTGATACTGATCTAAAGCTTCTTTAGACGATCAGCGAATATTCTGAATGCTCTGAGTGACTGATTGGCCTTAACTTCACCTCAATCAACGTGCTTGTAAGGAAACTAATGTTCAGTACAAAGAAAAGCCGTTATAAATCTGATCAACTAGTTAGCTAGCAGAGCGTCGGCTTTGATAGCTTAAGTTAACAGACAAAATTTTTAGGACTTCTTAAAGTTCAACGAGTGCAAACTGCCACTTGAGGCGTAACCACTGAATCCATTAAATGCCTAAGCCATAAAAGTAATTCTTTTGTATTTCAGAAATATTGCAAACTCTGCCTGCAAGTTCATCTCCTAGGTATTTTTAGCTCAATTAAGCACATCGTGTTCAAAATGACTCTGATCAGAGTATTCAAAGGAGTTGCAGACGACAATTTCAAATTGTTGAAAATCCTAAAATATATATCTCTTTAGGTAGAAAACAATGTAGAAAGTTAAGAACCAAGAAATTTCTTCATTTTCCACGTTGTTTTCAGGAACTATTTTCTTGAGGGGCGTAAAAAGGAGGGATTGTGTGAGTGTGTGTGTGTGTGTGGGGGGGGTTAACTCCTTGGTTGCTTTAACCTCGGTTCTTCATTATGACAAAGAAGATAACTGAACAAAACAATGCTTTGCTAGCGTAAAGTACTTTTCAGTTCTTTGATTTTATATATCTTTCAGACTTTTTTTTCTGATTCAGCAAAAAGTGTGTCCAGTCCTATCCTGAACTTTATCTTGGAAGTTGCTTCGTTGACATTTGAGACAATTTGGATAGCTACCGCAGTTATCGTGCATCTTATAATAAAGGGTGTTCATGACTACAAAAAAAAAGAAGTAAAATTATCCTTTAAATTTTGTCAACTGTCTTTGCTTAGAAAAGTAATCTCGTGGATTTATTTGATGTAAAGTAAAGTTTACAGTTATGTAAACTTAAGCTAAATTTATCTTGTGGCTCACAATTGTGTAAAAATGTGTTATTTTGTGGGTCAATTATGCATATCGTTCGGTGTAAATTAATAATGCAATACGGTTAAAGCGATTTTCATAGCACCGGATGTAGGAGCAAAAGAGAAAATATCCTGTGAAAAAAAATGTCACCAAAGGTCACTGAAGCTCCTTAAGGGCCACGCACGATAATGTCTCTAACATGTGACATATAGGAAATGTTACGCATAGGCTCACTTTCTTTCATAGTGGTATAAAAAAAGAGACATAATCACTCATTTTCGCGGCTGCATGAAACGCTGCATAAAACGTGATAAGGTTTTAAGTTTCATTCCTCCACGAAATTGAAATAAAATAAAAGTCTCTACATTTTTCAAAGGAAGCATTTGGGATGGTCGTAAACAAGAATTATACAGACATGCAGGCATAGAGGGCGATCTTTTTTTGATATATCAAGACGATTTAATGAGTACGACAAGAGAAATAAACGATTGAAAATGCTATCACTTTTCCTGTTTTGGGGGTACTGTTTGAAACAACAAACAAGCAAACAAATAAAAAACAGATCGAATGGAGTATAGGTCAAAAAGTAAATGTTTTTAAAATGACGACGTTTGACTGTAAAGGATTTTTCTCTTCAAATGCGAGAATGTTCGATCCAACTAAATTTGCGTTATCCATGCAGACAGAGTAAGATCAATTCTTGTCGCATCTACTATAATGCCTTTATTACTGTACCGATACTTACTTGTTCTCTGCGTCGCTGTGGCACGTTCAATAATAATAACATGACCACGACGTCGCCGGCAACGACACACCAACACCCAGATTAAGACTTTTAAGAATATTACTCCTATAGCGATGAGTATGTAAATGGCGTGTGGACTCCTATGAAAATAAGTATAATGTTAGGCAAATTGATCTGCATCTTCGAAAGCCTTGTAACTACATTTTGTGTCTACAAAGACGACATTGAGTAAGAAGCATTTGCTTGCGAAGGTGCTATATCTGATAAAAGACACAATTTGAGTCATCAGTTTCGTTGAGGATTAGATTATTGGATTATTTGTCATAAATTGCACAATATTGTTTCGAATTAAGAAACATTTAGTATGACAAAAACATAAACTGTGAATATAAATATTAAGCATGCGTATTAACAAAAAAGCATCTTCCTTCTGTCTGTAATTAACCAATCGCCGTTGTCAATCAAATAATAATTCAACCAAACCAAAGCAATCATTTGGACCGGAAGTGCAGTTTGAACTCAAACATTTGTCAAACATTTTTGTGCAGCATTTTGTTGCTTTGCGACCTAAGCGTGGTTCGAGCTGTAGTTACGAAGTTTAGGTCTCCAGTTAAGCATTGCACTTTTTGTTCTATTTATTTGGCTATAAACTATGCAAAATAACACCGTTTAATACCGAAACGCATCTTCCTGTCCGCGTCAGTTGACGTAGTCGGCGAACCGTTAATTGAATTACCGGTTCGCATTATGTTAAATTACTGTTTACCGTAAGATGGATAGCATATCAGCTTGAGATTCCCCTGTTAACCCATTCCAACACAGCAAAATTTTAGCCTGGTCCAAATTGAAAGAAGCTGCAGACGACAATTTCAAGTTGATGGAGTTTTGATTTTTCTCGTCTTTTTGGATAGAAAACATTGTGGATAATGAAGAAATTGCTTTTTTTCTTGAGGGGCGTAAAACGGAGGGATTGAGTTGGAATGGGTTAAATTAACATCTTCAAATAAAGTATTCTCTTTTGATCGAAATGGGTGTAAGTAAAGTGGAAGCCTATTTCCTTCAAGCAATGGTTTACGAACTGACCGGGAAAAACTTATTTGTTTCAGTGCATGATCGGTTTTTCTTTCCTTTCGTGAACAAGAAAAACAAGAAATGAATATTAGGTATTCTTGTTCACGAAATGAAAGCAGTTCTATGAAGACAAAAACCAGAAGTCAGAAGCGAGCTATAGAAGCTATAGAAGCATGTTTGCGCCGAACCTCGTAATTCCTGATTTTTTTAGCTGAAGTTACAGGGTTCTGGTCTCCTTATGACGATATATTTGGTGTGATTCTGGAGCCTTGTAACTACAGCTTGGATGAAGCTGTGGTTGTGAGGCTGTAGAGTTACACATACGATTTAATTCCGTGAATTATTCCGTGCATAGTAGGAATAGCAATATTAAGCTTCATTTCTCTGTTGCATGTACATATATATATCTGTATAAGTTTAGAATGGCAACAATTCCATTCTGCTTTCCAATGATTTTATTGATGCACGATATATTACGAAAACAGCTTCTTAAGGACTATGGTAAAGACACGGCAGGGCGGGGGCCAGATAATGTTTTATCACACGTTAGATTTATTGTAAGCAGAAATTCAGGACACATGTTTATATAAGCTTTTGACAGACATGATAGATAATGGTCAGCCAGCACAGACGTGCAGTAGGATCTTAGCCTACACTACCAGCTTCTACTTATGTGAGTAAAACCTGAGCATAAATCTAAATTTTTAAAATCAAAAATGTGGTTACATGGTCTTTTTCAACGATCAATACGATTTTGAAGACTTCTACAATTGTTGGTCGAATGGAAATATATAATGACCAATGCTATTTTTTATTCAAGTTGTCGTTAGTTGATCGCCAAACTATTATACTTCAAATTCTTTTTCATAAGCTTCATTATAAAAAAGTAAAGTACATGAATAGATTGAGAAAACATTATCAAAACACAAATACACCAAACTAAAATTTTTCGTGTATTTGTTTCCAAGCACACATCCTACTGTCATATAATGCACTCTTTCTACCTTGCACCACACACTAAACACACACATGACGCAGCATAGATCGTTGATACTGAGTTTAAAAATTATGGTTGATCTAAGAATTAACTCCTTTAATTGCCGGGGTCTGAAAAATAACAACAAGAGCTTCGAAGAGCGGCGCATACACGCCCGAAGGGGCTTGTCAGTAACCCTGTTTTGTCAGCTATGTTAGCTTGAATGATAGCTCAAGCATTTTATCAATAGAAAGATCTTGTTACCTGAATAATATTGTATACACTTGAGAGATATGACAGCTTTCAAAACCATTGTTAAATTTAAAACCATTGCAATGAAAAATGTAGGATAAGATTTGCATACAGGACATTAAGTGTTTTTCGTTTAATTCAAGGGCAGATAATTCAAGATAACTCAAAAATGATCGGAGAGATTTGAATTTCGAAAGTCTTATGCACAACTAGATATCATAGGGAGTGACTGTGCAAAGTTTCAGCTCAATCCCATTGATAGTTAGGAGGAGTTGCGCACACAAAAAATTCGAACGGACGGACGGACAGACGGACAAACGACCGGGGCCATAACATAATACGACCCTTCGGGCGTATAAAAAAGTTTTGATTTATTCAACCTTTTTCAAGAAAAGGGTGCAGATATTCTATGTTTAAAAGAAACCCATTTTATGGAAGATCCTAAAAAGAAAATTCATTTAGAATATGAAGGTAAATGCATTTCAGTCATGGCAACCTCAAAAGGGGTTGCTATTTTCTTTAGGAAAAACCTTGATGTTGACGTTTCAGAATGTAAGATAGACCATAACGGGCAATTTGTTGTTGTTAATTTATTCTACGGAGAAACACCATTTACTAAAATAAACATTTACGTACCAAATTCGGATAGCCCTAATGTCTTTGAAAATGTTTTTAACAAAATAGATTCTTTTAGAAACGAAAGATATATAATATGCGGTGATTTTAATCTCGTTCTTAACGCTTTATTAGATTATGAAAATTATAAATCGGCGAATCATAATGTAAACTCGAGAAAACTATTATCCTCCGAATTAAGCAATAGAAATATTATCGATCCTTTCAGATATCTAAAGGGTGGGTCAAGAAAGCTTTCATGGAAAAGAGTAAGCCCACTACAGTGAGGAAGACTAGAATTCTTTTTAATTAATGAAAATCTGAACACTTTTCTTAGAAATTTTGATATAAGCTATAGATCTGACCACTCTATATTACTCGAACTCCATTTTTCAAAAGAAAATCATGGGAAAGGTACCAGGAAATTTAACATCTCCTAACTGTTAGATAAAGTTTTATTGGATATTGTAAATAAAACAATTGAAAGAGTATTTCTACAATACAATTTGCCAATCTATAATCCTGAAAAGTATGCAATATCAATAGGGAAAATCTAGATCTTATGATAAATGATCAACTTTTTCTACAAACCTTACTAATGGAAATTCGTGGTGACACAATATTTTACTCTTGTCATTAAATAAAAAAAATAGAAACAAAAGAGAGGAAATGTAAAAAAAAGAAACATCTGATGTTGAAAAAAATCTATATGAAAGGAACAAAGAGAGACTGCCTGTACTTCAATCGGAATTGGAAAACATACGCGATGAAAAAATGAGAGGATTCTTTGTTAGATCGAAAGCCAACTGGATCGACAATGGTGAAAAAGCAACAAAGTATTTTTATAATTTAGAAAAACAACATATTTCATCCAAATCTATCCCTGTCCTAGAAAAAGAAAATGGTTCCCATATCGTGGATCAGTCTGAAATTTTAAATGAAAAGAAATTAAAATATTTTGAGAATTTAAACGCAGAACCACAAACCAAGAAAATATAAATCTTGATTATGACTAAAAAGATTGTAATTTCGTGAAATTAAATGATATTCAGAAAAATAGTATTGAAGGTTTATTTACTTACAGAGAGGTATCTGATACTTTAAAAAAAAATAAGTAACGACAAAAGCTCAGGAAATGATGGCTCCTATGTGAATTTCAATAAAGTCTTCTGGAGCAAAATAGGCCATTTCGTCGTGAAAGCATTAAATTTCATTTTTATGAATAATTCCTTTTCCGAAAATATCAAACTTGGAACAATTATTCATACTCATAAAGACAAAAAATCTAAACATTTAGAAAAAAAAAAAAAAAAAAAAAAAAAAAAAAAAAAAAAAAAAAACTGGAGGCCAATTACTCTTTTGAATGTTTTAAAAAAACGAGTTTTATACAAACTCGCTTCATGTAGTATTGCAAATAGAATGAAATCGGTTTTAAGCAATATACTTTCTAAAGAACAAACAGGTTTTTTGAAAGACAAATTCATAGGTGAGAACATCAGATATGTTTACGATATCATGAACCACAATTAAGTTAATAATATTCCTGCTCTTAATGCCGATATATTTCGAAAAAGCATTCGATTCGCTATCGTTTAATTTCATTGAACATACATTGAACTTTTTGAATTTTGGAGAAAAATTCATAAAATGGATTCAATTGTTTCTGTATAATACTGAAGTCTGTGTACAAATAAATGGGTTTCTTTAAAAAAAAATCAATGTGAAAAGAGGTTGTCGCCAAGGAGATCTAATATCTTCTTATACATTAATTCTCTGTGCCGAAATACTAAGCATCAAAATCAGAAGTAGCAAAGATATTAAAGGAATTCATATAAATAGCAGAAAATACACAATATCACAGTTTGCTGATGACACCACCCCTTTTTAAGAGGGTTGGAAAATACACTCAACAAAATTATAGAATTACTGCAATATTTTTCTGAAATATCAGGCCTGAAGGTTAATTTTGATAAAACTAAACTAATATGGATTGGATCGCATAAGTACACAACACGTTCTATTAAGACTAAATGGAAATAATCTTCGGGAGAAAAACAGTTTAAGCTATTAGGAAACGTATTTCACGTTGAATTAGACCAAATGATTTATTCAAATTTTGAGCCAAAACTACAGCGCATCAAAAAAAAAAAAAATAATATTGGAAAAAAAAAGAAAATTGTCGCGTATTGGAAAATAGCTGTTGTTAAATCAATTTTAAGTCCACTCCTGACCAGCCTGTTTATAAGCTTACCATCACCCTCGAATGAAAATATTAAAGAATTTAATGATTATTTTTATGAGTTCGTGTGGGATAGTCCAGCAAAGATTTAAAAACTGTTCTAATAAAAGATTACAAAGAAGGTGGGTTGAAAATGATTGACACTGAAAGCTATGATACTAATATGAAAACAAATAGCTTAAAAAGCTTACAATTGGGGCAAATGACTGCTATGAATTCATAAATAATATATTTGATCTAAATAAATTGATGAATTTAGGAAATAAATACTGTGAAAAAAATTGTCATGAAATTGAAGATAAATTCTGGGTTGACGTTTTGAAGTCATGTATTAAGTATGCTTTAAAATGTCAAGTCACAGAATGGATGGACGTCATCCACATGCATTTATTTTACAACGAAGAACTTTTGATTCAATAAAACACTTTATAAATACGGCTTCAGATATATCAAGGATATGTTGAAGGAGAATGATACTTTCAAAAGTTGGAATGAAGTAAAAGATATAACCAAAGACAAGATTAACTTTCTAGATTTTTATGGTATTTTATTGGCACTATAGTATTTTAAGTGCCGTTAAGGCTTTGTTTTTGAAATATGGATTCCCGAACAATGGTAATTCTATATTAGGGTTTCACAACCCTTCAGGTAACTTTTTTTTCAAATCATTACCCTGTCAAACAATAAAAGAATTTACAATACCTTGGTAACAAACAACGACGAAGCTTCAAGTATGCAAAAGTGGAATACATTTTCGGATGTAAATATCAGCTTGAATCAAATATGCGGAAATGCTTTTATTTTAACAAAAGATTCATACACCCAATGGTTTCAAACGCGAATTATACATAGGATTATTGCGACGAATTCACCTTTGCAAAAGATAAAAATTATTGACGACGACAAGTGTAGTTTTTTTTTGTTTTTGTTTTTTTTTGTTTTTGTAATGCACATGACGAAACGATCTCTCATGTGTTTTATTGTTGTGAACAAGTTAAACCTATTATAGAATGATTATCAATTCTTTTATATAGAATTGACCAAAGATAAGTAATGAATTGTAAACAAAATCTTAGGAAATTAAAAAGCAATACCTGGCCATTACAGAGAAAATTGCTATTAACCTCCCGTAAGCCATTATCAAATTTGAATTAAATATGTAAATTGTCGTTTGAGGAGGGCTTTGTAGCAACTTCTTGAATACACTATGGCTACGAAGTTTTCGTCTCCAACTGACAGTATGTCTAATTTTATCTATGTAAATAAATGTATAAATACAGGTATATACAAATTCCCTAAGAAACATGTAAATTATAGATACCTCCTTTTTACACACCATTTCTAAATGAGGTTCAATTGTCAAATATGTTTCTGTCACATTGATGATATTGATCTATCACAAGCATTTGAATAGCGATGAATGACTTGATAATTATTGTTGTTGAAGTGGATCGCTGTAGGTGGCCATGACACCGTAGGTACGACCCGAACAACAGGCTGTGCATGTGGTGTTATGGCGGATCGTCAGCTTTGAATTTGTCTCAAATCATCAACGAATCATAGGTTCTTAATATTGATATGATGAATGCTAAAAGAGGGCTTAATGCCATGTAGCTTTACATTTTGTATATTTCCTACTCTAAAATAAATCAGTTTTTTGTTTCTGTAAGACTTATCAAGTTAGAGTCTTCATTTTTTGTATGTAGACATTTTTCATTGAAAACTTGGATTGTCAAGGTAAAATATTAAACCCTTTACAATATAATGATATTGAATTTTATTAGAACCAGGCCTGTAAATCCAAACAGATTCCTTCAATGTTTGTCATACTTCCAAATTTCTTCTGAACTGAACTCTCAAACTATAGTTGCATTAAATAAGAAGTTTTTTGTTCAATAATGGCCTACATTTTTCTGACAAAGCCTTATTTGGGGAGTATAATCCGTCTCCGATGGCTCTTGTTTTATATAGGCAAAAGCATTGTTTGAATATGGATATCAGAAAATATGTTGTATACTTCTTTACTACAGTGTCGTTTTGACTATGCTGGTTCCTCATGGTATTAAGGTTTAACCAAGTACTTGAAAAATACATTATAGGTAGCTACCAAAGTTGTGAGGTTTAAACATTTTAATTTTAGAACTTCTTTAGATGTGAAATATTTCAGCAGTACCGGATGGTTAAATGTAGAAAATAGAGTCAATAGTTAAGTCTCAATCAGGTTCACAAATTTTACAGTACAATATGCCCATCTTATTAGTGTGTTAAATTTTCTCTGGTATCTGATATGCATTCCCATAACAGTATAATTTCTCTGTTCATCCAATGTCACAAGTCCACTGCCAGTCCTTTTTACTACCAATCAATTCAAAATTGTAATAGTCTTACTCTATCTGTAAAAAAAAACTACTAGCAATAGTTTAAAGGAAAATATTTAATCTGAGCTTAAGAATGATATGAAAACTTGCGAAGAAGCGGATTTTATTTTTTACTTGTAGTTAGAAGGTTCATTGCATTTTGTATACGAATGCCTCTATTGAAGTAAGGTACCGTTGATCCTTATTCAAAACACTACTTTTTGCACGCTGGTGTATCTTCTACACATGTAGGTTTTGACGAGACTAAATGCCGATTAATTTTAGTCTGGTCTTGTTTCTAGGCATTTGTTTCACTGTCTCGATTGTACAGAATTGTCTTTGAACAACTGGTAGTTTCTTACTATTTCTAAATCGTCACTTAACTCTTACATTGTGACACGAGTATTCGAATCATTAACACTACCTTTAGACCCCATTGGAAATAAGTTGTAAAACTTCATTGTTATCCTGTGTTTTGCATATATATATATCATTTCTCTAGAGCAATTAAAAGTTCATAAACGAAAAACAATGTGATTTTATGACTTTAACTGTGACAATTGCATAATCTATTTTTACTTTGATATTTTGAATACTGAGCTCTTATATATGTTAACACTGTATGACACACACACACACCCCACATATATATGTATACAAACACACACACACACACACACACACACACAAATAAATAAAAAAAATCAGTTTATTTCTTTAATGCATGAAAGGGGAAATGCTTCATATTTGGGACAAATCTACATAATGCATCTAATGCAATGACGTATCGACGATGTGTTCATGTTCTTTGTCAAATGAAATGGTGATTTTAACTTCTCGTCAATCATTTTTTTATCAGCCTTTTTGTTAGTTTTGATTAATCCTATACAGCCGTGGTTGAAATACCGTTGTATTTGCGTACCTGCTTACCGTAGTGCGGAATTAGAATACCAGTGTTTTTTCTGCTTTGCAAAGCGGGGGGTGGGGGCACTATTGGGAGCGTACTATTAAGACAGCTCGAGCGGTTCCAATGTATGCCGGATTTCATGTAAAGACACACTGGAGCAATTCCAGATAGGTGGGGACTCACAGATGGCATGTTATATTTTACAATCCTTTATGGAAGGGGTTTTAAATTTAGGACAGAGTGTTTTAGTAGATATTTTAAAACCAATGCAAATTATTTTTCCACTTTGGCAAAAATAATTAAAATAGTCATATTTGATTAACGTATGTGAGTATACTATAAGTTGTCCACGAGTTAACGGGTTATTGAAGGTATTGAAATGTTTTATACGTTCAAAAGAATGAAGATGTTAAATTCCTGATCCAAATTATTGGATCGATGTTTTCTTCGTTATATTCTTCACACTTCTAATGCTTCTCCAGAAGGAATATTCTTCGGTTTGAGACCAAACCAAAATCTAGAAACAACAATATTACTATACCTAAATCTGCAAAGTAGAGGGAGATATATCGGTTTTACTATGTCTCTCCGTTCGTCGGTCCATCGATTCATCTTTATACTTCTCGTCTTCTGCTCTAACTCTTCAACTATTTTATCTAGGCCTATGTTACTTTATAGAATGTTGACCTCATACTGTTTCTTCACATAGGTTAAAGGTCAAGACTACAATTGAACTTTCTTTGAAAACAGTTGCCATGCTCTTACTCGAGAATTATTTTATCTCGGATTATATTACTTTACACGAGTGTAGTCATTGACCCAACGATGTGCCATTTTGGTTTGAGTCACATATGTCAAAGGGGATGTACACAAGTTAGGTTTGTTTGGAAACCCGTTTTTTCCTGTCCATTACTATGAAGGCATTTAATCTAGGACCTTTTGAATTTAAATAAATCTTTCCCATGACACAAGGAGGTACCGTTAATGATCTGAACCAAGAAAAATCCTACACTGGCAGACAAAATAGATAAAGATCAGATGAAGTATGATCTTTGCCAAACCTACCTGCTTATCTTTTTAATCAGTGGCCAATTGTAAAGCGACCTTTATTAGGTTTAGATTTCCTTCCTGTGTGAAAACACCCTTGTCATGCTGAACCCGGAATATTCATGTTTTGGCAGGAGGTCTTTTTGTAATTTGTGCAGTCTGATCTAGGTTTATACCTCCTGCCCTTTTAGAGCCAGAATTGTTTATAAGATACATGTTTTGAATAATTATTATCACGACAATTGTGTTTTCCTTGCTTTCAGCCTTTTGTTTAAATGTTTATTTGAAGAGGATTCAATTCAGCTTGACAAGGGTTAATGCTTCCTTACAAAGCATTTCTCAAAGAATTGTGTCAAATTGGAAAATCTTCGCAAATTCGATTTTTTCTTTGATATGAGGCGTCCACAAATCATTATTCAAGTCGTTTCAACCATTTATAAAATTATAAGAATGTATTTAGTTCTTTCGTAAACTGGCCATTAGACCATTAAAGGGATGCGATAAAGGGATTGAGCATGACTACTACATCTACAGGGACACGATTGACCAATCGAGGTTGTCAATCTAAAACTCAGTCGAAATCATTCATTAAGACTGGAAGTTAACTTTGAATGACGCCATTGACCGCCATATATGTGAAGCATGTTTGTTTATTCGGTAATTACAACCTTTTAGTCGCCGAACCATATTACTCCTGTGTTACAGGCGGTTGGCCATAAATGTTGCATAACAAAGCCGTTAACAATCGTATCGGGACTTCCTGTCGGAAACAATGAACGGGACAAACAGAGTAAGTGGGCAGGGCCAGTGATTATTAAATTGTTATTCTTTAGATGCATGTTAGTATCCACAAGGAACCCGAGCTTTACTGCATGGATGCACAATGAATCTAGATGTATACCGTTGTCTGCGCATGTCATATTCTCCGAAGATTGACCTGTCTTCGGGACCGTATCACTTATCCAGATTGAGATAAATATTACTACGTCGTACGCATAACTCCATATTATATCTCCATAAAGTAGCAAGTAGATAATTGCAATACAAACTACAATTGTGGAGAAATCATACTTAACTGTCGCCCCAATTTAATAAGAAAAATAATTATTTTAAATTGTGAAAGCATTTATGTATTATCTGAGCTCCAAGAAGGGACTTCAAAAATTCGAAGCGTGCTTTTCACGGGCGCTGACATTTTGAATGTAGTTTGACGGAATCGGCCGAGTTTTTTAGAATGACACTACCCAGAATGCTCAAATTAGATAGGTCAGTATTTAAAAAATGCCACCCATCGGAAGATAACGAGATGTATTCGCATTTTGTTTTTACCGAAAGATCGGAAGTCGCAAACGTACATTACGTGATTTGAGGATAGTGTTATGGGAAGTCTTACAATGTCTAAGTTGCTATAACGGGACACGTGTACAAACTAGCAAGAAAATTTGTTCAAATGCTTGGCGATCGAATGTAAATCAGACTTTAAATAGCGTTCTTTCAAATCAAAGTTTTGAGTTCAAAGTAGGCTCAAAACCCATTATCTCTTCTATTCGACAGGATTCGAGACTAATCTTTTCTCGGTATTGTGCGATTAAGTGATTAAGTATTTATTTTCATACTTAAATAACACAAAAATGTTCTCCTCATTTGTTATAATTCAGTGCCGTCAAACAAAATCATGCAGGTATGTTACTAGTTTTGAGTAAAATTGTATGGCTTTACTTTGTGTGAAAGCATACAAAATAGTTTCATGCTCAAAGTTTTGTCCGTGGAAGTCTAAAATGAAAATTGACGCGAATGCACACGTTTGAATCTTGAAAGATGAAATTAGATTTTTTTTTTCATTTATCCATGAAATGAAATATATATCAGTCAATATTGTTAAAATACTGATTGGCTGAAAAGTTTGTTGATTACACAATGAAAGATGGAACTTTTGTATGTATACCCGCACAAAGTAGTTCCTTCAGAAAAAAAATGTTTAAAGAAGTGAAATTCCAGCTAAAATACTGTACATGTTTTAATGATATATTTCCGAATGGTATTAGAACCAAGGAAATTGAAAAGTATTTCTGTTTTCAGGGATGAACTAAAAATCTAATCGCACCGGCTGTGTATTTAGATTCAATTTTCATATCTGCGTCTTTTCAACCAATAAACTTACAGAGAGTGTTCCTTTGGGTATATGTGGTGTATACAGCATCCATCTGATTCTGAATCATTACAGCAGCCAAATTTACAGTAAACTCTTCCGCCGAGTCCCCCGCAATAACTCCTGAATTAAAATTGTGTTATGTTCATCATTGTTTTGTGTGTAAAATTATAAAATTTTGGATTTGCTTTAACATATTTCCACACAATTACTATTTGTTTACGTCCCTCGAAAAGAAATTAGGAAAACAATGGGGAAAATGAAGAAAATGCTTGATTTAAGAAATTTCTTCATTTTCCATACTATTTTCAACCAAGAAAGACAGAGTTATTTAAAGTTTTTTCAACATGATTTCTGATTTTACACCAATAATTTGCTATTTTCTGGTAATGGGCCATATACGACCAATTCTGCAATGTGCTTCCTTTTACAGATACCTTAAATATTATCAAACTCTAAAGACTAAATAAAGGCACATAATGAACTCAGTAAATACCTTAACTTGTACATTAGACTTTGCTTAAAGTACGATATCAATCACCTGGAGCACCTAACAATTGGTTCCTGTTATTTCTCACGCCAGCACCACCGAGACACCCATTCCTAGCCCCCAGCTACTCATGCTACTTTTTGTTTAGGATTATCCAGCCATTGTAGGGAGACAAATGAAGCTGCGGCCGGGGATCGAACCCGTTGATTAGGATTTCTACGCGTTACTAACTTTGCTATGGCCTCTGTTTCTTATCACACTTCGGTATCAAGTAAGAGCTAACTAAATTATAGAAGTTTTGTTAATACTTTTATATATATGTATTTGCAATTCCGCATGATACCGGGTGCTTGAATGATATGTGCACTGTAGAGAAACAATTCCATCGAAGCATAGTATAAGTTATATGGTTTCTATATTCATTTTCTCCAGCCGGGAAAAAATCGTCATATACCCCGGCAAGAAACCATATACCGAATTATTATACAGTTTTAATCTCGAAGTTCATGACGGCGGAATATCAAAACTTCTTCTGTGACGTAATTTATGACAGAGGTACTTTCCCTCGTGGAAAATGCTTCTCTATACAACTTGTCTTTTTTTTCCGAGCTACATTTTGTGTTTAAACATTTCACTTTATTTCAAGACAATCTCAAAAGAGCTCAATGACTCAATGTTGTAAAACGGCAGTAATTGACCAATCGCTGGCTCCGCCCACTCACTCCTTTGGCACCGCCCTGACTCCAACAGGATGTCCCGCTTCGATTTTGTACTGCGTTAGTTCGCACAATCCATGGCCAGTAGCATGTTACAAATAAGTAGAATAGTTGATTGGCGACCTAAACGTCGTATACATAGCTGCAGCTTGAATAAGCTGTAGATACGACGCTTAATTCGCCAAATCAACAAGGTTAACAAAAATGGCAGCCAATGAGGGACTTGAAAGCTCAAATACGGACTGAATAAATGATCCGATTGGTCGGTTGAATCCGTGATTGACAGCCGCGATTGGTCTATTGTACAGCAAGAATTATTGGGCACAACGAAAATAACGTCGTCTAGTTGTCTACTTATTTTAAAGACACACATTTGGGACACGTTGAATTTACCCATAGCAGATATAAAACCAATTATGCACAAAGTTGTAAAAGACAAACTAAATATTTCAAGTTGAATGAAGGATTAAAAAAAGATACTTAAATGAACATACGTAGATCGTCACACAATAAGAAAGTTATGAACATATTTACCCGCCATCTGCAAAAGAAAACAAAGAAAGTGGTATAACATAGCATAACATAACATATAGTTTATTGCATGTAAACACATAGCAAATACAAATATACATAACAAAATAAATGAAATGGAATAACGGAATAGCTCATGATGTTAGAGTGGTTAAGGATCGGATTTTATTTGCAACAATTAAATACTTTGATAAGTTCAAAATGACATTATTTGATGTAAATGACAAAGCGGTAGATTGTTTTTGAACTTTTGCCCATATATAATATTTCTTATGTATTTCGAACGAATGATAGAAACCCTTGTACAAATTAGTATGAAGCTAAATTCGTTTTCTATCAACCCTGGTTTGCACCTTTTACAAATGCTGTCTTGTTTTGTTTAAATTAGATGTTTAGCCAATTTTCATGAGAAGATAATCATAGTCTTTTTAAGGATATTCTGTATTTCGGTTCGTTCAGGAAATCATGAAATTTTTCAAATACAAAATCATGTTTTACAAGGCTGTAGAAATCAAGGCGTGGCCAATTATTAATAAAAAATCACCAGCTTTGTTTATAGATATTAAGTATACGTTGTTTAATGATATTTAAAATTGATGTTTATATCGAATTGATGTTCCCAAATGTTTTGAATCGTTTTTGTTCTAGTGTCCGTTTTACGTAGAATACTCAGTTATTAACTTATATGTGTGGTTACTACATTAAGCGTATGGCATGTTTTGAATAATATCGATTCGCGTTTTGAATTTAAGATTATATAGCGCTTAAATTTGTAGATGTTTTTACACATAAACTTTTCCTGCAGAACTTTGAAATTATTATTCGATATCCTGACAGGGGTGTACACCCCAAACTTCAGCATAATAATTTAATACAGGCAACACAAGAGAATCGAACAAAATGAGTTTTTTTACATCAGTTAAATATTGTGAACAGACTGTGCACAGGGATTCTTGCGTTTTGTTCTATTACTTTTTTGTGAGCGTTTCCAGTTTCCATACTCGAAGAAGAATACTGCATGATATTTCAGAGAATCTTCAATTTCAATGTTTTTGATATAGAAAAAAAAAGACTCGTGCGTTTTTTCAAAAATTATTATTTTGGTTTTTGAAACCTTTAATGTGCGTATTACTAAATGATTCGATGTCAATAAGGATAGATTTAAGTGATTTTGGGTCGTGAGAAAACACAACGGCATCATCAGAAAATAAAAATATAAATTATTTAACTTCATCAAGTGGAAATTGTCCTTCTATGTTACAATTTAATCTGTAGAATGTCATTAACGAAGAAAAAACAAAGAATACTGCTGCATGGACGCCCTGCTTGATGCCTTTCTTTGACAAATTAGGGTCTGATTTAAGTGTGTTGTAGCGTATTGGCGATTTTACTGTTTTATTCAATTTGATTGTTGAAATCAGAATCGTAAGGTTATTTTCTGCCATAACGTTCTATCAATTCTATCACTTTCACATCTACAAACGCTGTATATATTTTTTGCTTTTCCTACAATGCTTTGAGATTATTGCCTTGCAAATGAAAACACGGTCAACTGTCTATGTTTTGTTTAACCCAAACCGATTGTCTATCAATTGATCATGTTAATTTGATCTTCTCGAATATATTTTTGTAAAGTTTATGTACTTTACTGGCTACTGTAATGGCTGCGTTTATGATAACAACGATTGATCAATCGTTGGGTCCGTCCACTTACTCCGTTGGCCACGCCCATTGACTTTGACGGGAAGTCCTACTTCGATTTTTAACGGCGTTATTTTACAAAATCTTTGGCCAGTAACAAAAGGTAGAATGATTGGTCGACGATCTATACGTCGTAAATGCATCATGAATAACCTGTACTTACGCCGGTTATGTCGCCAAACTAACAAAAATGCTTTACATCAAATGAGGCCAATGTTGTAGTTGAAAGTTAACTTCGAATCTATATTAAAAGTTGATTAATACCTCCATGAAAAGATAATATTCTCCTCGTCTCTGCCAAATTTCGAAAAGAATGCTCGTCGAGTCCGGAGAGCTCCCAATAAGAGGGAATAATGACATCTTAATATGCTCTTTCTCTTCACAACCCATGCTGTGACTAATTATCGAAAATATCATAAGGACACGACTCTATTGATTAAACAGGACAAAAATTGATAAATTGATTAAATCAAAATGAATCCATCTATCTGGGACTCTGTGACAATTCTACTATAAACGAAAGGATTCGATAATGTCCTGCGTTCAAGATGACAAAACGCGCAATACTGTTTAAACTAGAGTGTATCGATCCACAGGTCTGAATTTACTCATAACAAAATTCAAAATCATGCCCGAATTTTCATCAGCATAGAGAAAAAGAGGTAAAAATTTAGAAGTTTAACAAATAGCTTAAAACAAGCAGTTTGTTCATTGTCCAAAATGTTTCTTACTCGGAAAGATAAGTTCTTTTCAACCATTAATATAAAATTGTCGGATGACAATTTAATCAATTACGAGCAACCTAGATTGTCTGAAACAAGTCTAGTAGTATTTATTATTCCCTTTAAGACGTTAAAAAAAGAATAGGCCCGTTATGTCCATAACTTTCATTGTATCAAAGTCTTTAAAAAAAAATGCCACCCAAGGAACACCCAAGTAAAATTTGGGCGGTGTCATTTTTTCATCCCGCCCCCTAAAAGCCATGTTTTCATCCGGTTATTCATCCTCTCATGGCCAACCAAGGATCAATCCTGTGCAATTTTTATTAGCCAACCAGTAGTTTCAGAAGTTTGCCCATAAAAGACACGTTCTAATCTGATCAGATTTTCTAGAAGAAATCTGGTTTGCGGTCACCCAAAGTAGATCATCTTATTTGCCTTTAGCCTTAGGTGTCTAGAACGAGCAACATATGCCGACTGTAAAGGTAACCTGTAAATCGAAGATGAAAGACACCAAAAGTTTACACTTTTCCTAAGATATCAAATTCCTACAACCACTTTTGATTAAAAAAAGAAAAACGGATAATGGTATTAAGGATAATTATTTGTATTTCGAGAGAGTTTATATCAAAGCTATAGCGTTTGAAATATGTGGAATACTGCTTGATCTACCGTTGGAAAAGGTCTAATTGTGTACACACAGAGCTACATGCCGGGAATACTTTCAAAATGTGTCCGCCAAGAACTGCAAAAGTTGACAAATAAGAGAACGCCTAGAATGTCTACTAGTGAAAATCATGACTACATTGAATGAACACCTTTCTATTTCGATGTCAGGTATTATCTTTAGCTTCGACGAACTTGATTGTCTCCAATATAGCTTCTTCGAGAATTGCCACTGCAATTCATTCATTTTTGTGAGTGCCTAAATTACAATTGTATTAGGAACTAAAACATTGTTCTGATGTATCAGAATCATTGCATTGATACACATGATTGATACAATTTTATAGAATGTGCCCATATTCAAATCATATTAAATTGTAGCGTTAAAGCAAGAGCCCACTGGAATACGAAAGGAATTAAAAAGAAAATATGAAATTGACAAAGATTATTCTGAATCTTTAACCTCACCGAACGGGCTGCAAAATGACAAACATTTTATACACAGCATTCAGGTTAAACAAATCCTTCTCCTTTTTGACGACAGAAATGCTTAATTAATATCAACTAGAGCTGTCGCCCTCAAGGGCTGGCGAGAATACCCCCCACATCGCTAAAAAGGCTTTTCTATGAAGGAGTGGAATTTGAAGCTGTTTAATCACATGCATGTCATGGTGGATGAACATTGCCAACCCTCCACCTCTTTCTGATTTTGTGTTTGTTGCTAGAGTTGACTGATTAGGAAAGGTTGGTCAATATGAGCCTATGTTAAAGAAAACTGTGTGAGGAGATGATGACACAAAATTATATCCACGAAAAGTCAATATGAGCCTATGTTAAATTTTTGACCCCCGGGGGCGGGGTCAAATTTGACATCAGGAAATAAACCGTTCGATATTTTGTAAAGGTCAACAAGATGATGTTACTTACCAAGTTTGGTAACTCCCCTTATGGTTACTGAGTTCTGCAATTTTAAATTTTGACTACACCCCCCCCCCATTAAAAAGTTCAAAATGGCATAACTCTGAAACTTACGACTGGATCAAGATGAAAATTGCAGGTGCACAACTTCATATGATAGGAAACAACCTGATAAAAATTTCAGCAAAATTGGTCAAAAAATGTGGGAGGAGAAGAGGACACAAAATTATGTCCACGGACGGACGGACGGACAGACGGACGGACGGATAACCTGATTCCAGTATACCCCCCATAACTTCGTTGTGGGGGTATAATAATCAATTCAAATACGGCAGAGATAATGGGAGTATTTTGTTATTTAATTTGTAAAATGCGGGAGTGCACAACGGATTTTCTAACAATTTATCAAACGGACATGAGAAAGGTGACATGTATGGTATTTATTCAGCATTATATATATTTGTATATTCAATCTGGGCGTACCTCACATGTCTAGGTTATGTCGTCTTTTGTTTGTAAATAATGTTAACTTCATAGTTATTAATATGGAGTTCAATTGATTTGGTCGGATTTAACGCCCTTTTCAACAGTATTTCAAATTTATAGCGGTGGCTAGAGCACCTAACCATGGAATCCTAGTTTTGCTCACACCAGTAAGACCACAACAACCTATCCATGCATTCAGCTACTCATCCAACTAAGGTCTTCGATACCCGCCAGTTGTTGGGAGACAAATGTTGTGATGGATATTCGCTAGGACCAGTGATCGAACCCGGGACCTATAATTAGAAGTCATACGCGTTAAACCTTGTCATGCTGTATTTATTGCCTTGCTGTAAAATCAAACGGCTGAAAGCACTAATAGATCTTGTTGTTCAAAAATCAATATTTCCTTTAGAAATCAATTTCATAAACAACTCTGGCAGGAAAAGTACAAGCAGGAGGTGTAGACCAAGATCAGACTGCACTTATGTGCAGGCTGATCTTGTTCTACACCTCCTGCCAAAACCGATATAATCCGGATTCAGCATAACAAGGGTTAAAAACTGCGTTATCGTCACCGCCAATGTAGAGTTAATATAGAGTTAAATGCGATAGCTCTACATATTCAAACAAATAATGGTTTACATGTCTGAAGATAGCATATGGAATTAACGCTTTTAGAATCAACTGGACAAAGGTTTAAAAAGCGTAAACATAACAGTCGACGGGACAAGACGAATTTCAAAACAGATTTTGGTTTATTCGTTAATTGACCAATCTCGGCTGTCAATCAAAGGGTCAAAAGACCAATCAAAGAATTAATTTAGACCGGAAGTGAATTTTGAACTCCAACATTTATGCAATTTAGTTGGTTTGGCGATATGAATGGAAAATTGTTCAAAGCGGCGTTAAACCAAATTAAAACAAACAAACAAACAAAACATTAAATACCACTCTATTGCTTTAAAGACCGCGGATCCACAGCAAGTGTCCCATATAAATGAAAGCTTTCTAGTTAATACCCCAAATAGCATAATCGAATAATATGGGTTGTTCTGGATTAGCTGTGTGTACTCGTGAGCTAGAACATGTATATTTCATTATATAGAGCTAGGTGATAGCAGCTATACTTTTAACATGATTTTTGATTTTGCATCTTCATTGAATGTTTAATGCTTTGTTGAGGGGGTCAACTTATTAGCTAGTGTGGCGAGAGAGATAAGAAGATTAATTGATTTACGTTGGCGCACTTCTTGGTTTTCTCAGTCATTTGTTGACACTAGAAATCACGGAAACCTAATGCATCGATTATAATTTGTTTTATTTAACGGTAAGTAGGCCTATAGGTATTTTTTCTGAAATTTTCCAAATAAAGACTTTTTGGTTAATTTGAGTTCATTTATGACAGAAGGTTAGAGAGATATTTTGACGAGAAGTTTTAGTTAGATTCAGCTTAAAACCATAAATCATAAACAAAACATGTCTAATTGCGTTTTTCTGTTAGGTTTTACCTGTATAAGAACTAATTATATCTGTACGTCTAACTCATACGTCCTATTAGCAAGCTTATTCTAGACAAAATCTATAATTACATTTTTTTCAATTCAAAGTTAATGCCTTTTCAGCAATATATCTTCAGTTTGATAAATTCCTGTGCCATGCAAAACTTTAAGCCATTAAGGTACTTGTATCTATTACCATAGTTAAGATACTAAGTTATATGTTTCACATATTTCATCGTGGCTGCTGTAAAACCATGTTATCAACTGATGTCATGGGAAAGACGTAAATTTAGGGCACCTCCCCGCTTCAAAAATTAAGAAAAGAAAGTGAGTACGTATATGACTTACCTACAAATGTCACCAAGGCAAATAATAATACACGTATCAGCCAAAGCGCGGCCATTTCTTTCAACAGGTCGTTGATAAATGTTCTTTATCGTAAAACGAATTTTGTTAATCATTGTTCTGTGATTAGAGTGAGAATCAAAGTAACTTCATCACAAATCACATGAAGATACACTATTTACGAAGGGATTTTATATTTTATCTGGGCATACTGATAAAAACTTTCTGTCACAGAGAAAACGCTTTAACACATTCCAATAATGATATATTTTCCTTCCTGTTCGTATTGATAGCAGTATATCTAAAGCGAGAACATTTCAACCACAATTTAACAGGTTGGCAGATTACTCGTAATGCCCTCTTATCTCCGATGATACAGTTTGTTAATTTTTTTTTAACTTCATTAGTTTTCACATTCAAGGACAAGAAATATGAAACTTATTGTTGGTTGGCGAACTAAATGTCGTAGGTAGAGATTGATTAAGCTATTGTTACGATATTAAATTCACCATATTGCGACAATGCTTGGCATGAATGTCGAATTCGAAAAAAATGTCATTCCGGTCTATATTAAACTATAGATTAACCAACCATTGATTGACGGAGGCCATCCAACAATTACTAAACGATAGAATTTTAGACTGAAAGTTGAAAGGCGGTCGTATTTGAACTTCATGTCATTTTTTACACATTTGGGATACTTCACTTCGTGAAATCAAAGCATTGAAAGCCTGAGATATGTATACAAGACATATATAACCTGGGCAGGAGAAATTTTGATGATCGGATTATCGGAGGTATCCCTTTCTACCCGAATCTACTGTCGATTATGATTAGATCTGCCCATTTGTGCGCTAGGGGACACAACCTGCCCGTAATAATTTTCCTCAAGCTTTTGGGGTATTGTAACGTTATATTTACTTTCATTACATATTTTTCACCCGATCAAACTGCTTTGAAGGAATCTGATAAAGGCCACCCAACGATCCTTCCTGTGAATTTGGTTGAATTATGTTCATTACTTTCTAATAAGAATATTTTTAAAGTAAAAGTTGACAGACTGACGGACGACGCACACCACATCATCACAAAAGCCCGTAGGTTTTCAGCCAATGGAGCCAGAGAAAAATATCTAGAGAGGGAGAAAGAAAGAGTGGGGTAGGGAAATCGAGCGTGTAGCCAGATTCGAATTAGGTAGTGAGGCGGTTAAGACCCAAATTTTGACCAATATTTGCATATAACTAATATAATATACCTAGATTCCAAAAAGATTAAGATCCATGAGATCCAACAATTGGATCTTAATAAAAATGGGGGTCAAAGAGCGGTACCCTATTTTCAAATTTTCACCAAATTTTGTTGCTTTAATTGATCATATTTCAAATACAGGAGTTTCATATTAAGTTTTAAAAGCAAGATAATTTCATTTGATATACAATGAACCGCGGCATGTATAAGGAAGACTCTTGACATTGCACCGGCGGAATCCGTATTGAATACCATTCTGAATAAATTGAATGTCCATAATATCATCAAAAATCAAGGGGGCCAGAATGACTCTAAATCGCTCACCTGACTAATTCATGATGATTGAAAAAAAAAGAAAAAAAAAACAAAAAAACTTGAAAGATCACAGGCATGTTTGACCTTGAGCTATGACATTGAGCTATGACATTGAGTTTATCTGAAAATTTCTTTTAAAAGGCACATTTACTCACGACTGAGATTAAATGTGACATATTATTTTTGACAACAAAAAATGGTCCTCGCAAATATGGACTAAGGAAAATTTACCGACTTGTCATAGTGACAACTTTGTCTTGCTCCCTACAAGAAGCATTGACGAAAAGAAAGTAATTATAATCTTAAAAGTTGTCCTGTTTGTTAATCACTGGAGATCAGTCGTTGTTTCTCACTAGTTGCCCATCTCACTTGCGCATACCGCTTGTCTATTGCCAATTGGTGGGAGACAAAAGGTACATGCCACAATGATTGTGCCAAATGTCCGATGAAAGTTGACCAAGTCGTTTTAACAAGTTTTCAGTCATATTGGGGAGCATTTAACAATGGATTCCTGGTATTTCTCGCAACAGTATTACCATTATATCCTTTCCTAGTAGTATTAATTTTAAAGAATTTCTTAAAATAGAGTAGCCAAGGGGTTATGGAGGAGATGTTTACAAGTTTTCAGAATCAAAAAGCCTCGCCCTGCCACACTGATATTTGGGGGGGGGGGGGGGTCAATCAAAATTTCCTTAACAAGTGTTGAAGAGGGTCACCCAAGGAACATTTCTGCCAAATTTGGTTGAATTCGGCCAAGTGGTTACAGAGGAGAAGATGTTTAAAGATTTCAGAGTTAAAAACTGTCCCGCCCTGCCACGCCCATATTTTGGGGGTCAATCAAAATTCCGCTAACAACTTATAAGGAGGGTCACCCAAGGAACATTCATGCAAAGTTTGTTTGCAATTGGTCGATAGGCTACTGAGCAGATGTTTATAGATTTCAAAGTAAAATATGTCCCACCCTGCCACGCCTATATTTAGGGGACAATCAAAATTTCTCGAACAAGTTTTGAGAAGGGTCATATCTCTGTGCCTACAAACGTTATTGCTCTGCAACATTTGGCATGCCTTTCTGTTTATCATATCATCCCCATAGTCAAAGACTTGTTACTCTTACATTCATTTTAGTGCACTTTTAACCCTTTTTCGACTTAGAAATTCTTTGTTTAAGTTTTAAGTGCAACTGTTTTATCTCTATTCCTGTATGAGCTATTACTCTGGAACTTGCATATGCTTTTTTACTGTAGTTTATTTGCCTATGAAAAGGGTTGTTAGCTTGAGATTCATTTAAGTGGCATTTTGGTCCTGTCTCGACTTGTGTTCAGAGTCATTATTTAACAAATACTTATGATTCTGACATTCATTTAGAGTAATTATGCCCTATATGGACATTGATTTTTGGCGTTCCTATGTAGCACTTGGAAAAGTCGAGCGTTGCTGTCCACTGACAGCAGCTCTTGTTTTAAATGCCGGGCTGGGCCGAATTTACAACCTATAATGTTAATGATGATAACACTACTGACTGAGCTCGGGAGAAAAAGAAACAACGTCAATATAATTGAGAGGATTTCAAGACAGTTTATGGAAGCATTTATAACGACACGCAGATTGTATAAGCAATTAAACACTATTAACTGCTCATAATACATTTATGTTTTGCATCGGGTTTTGTCCCCTTTCAAGATTATGTAAATTTTATCCCAAACTTCTGTTATTTAAATGCTTCCTGTACATCATTGTATTAGAGCTCTGCTCAGAATTTAAACCGTTCCTATTTGAACGCTTCACAAGTACTATCATCAGATCTCTGAGATGCATTGTCCTTAAAGATGACTTTTCGACATGAAGCTCTTGTAGGATTTATTATCGGTATACAGTTTAACGCAGCTTCCAACACTATATCAATTATACTGTGGCGGTCAGTTCACCTAACTATGACCTGTCATTTCCAGCATAAATACAGCTACAGCATTCGATCTGAGCCAACTGCTTCCCATCCCGTTTAAGTGAACTACTTATCGTTTTACTTAGTGATGTGGGTTAAATGAATGACATTAGTCATATATGGAAAAGAATGTTGGCTGAGCTGAGATTTGAACTCTCGACTCAAGAGTACAGTGAGGTAACGACTGGACTAAACAGGGTTTGAAACGTAAATTGATCGATACATGAAGAATTACAAGACTTGAATTCCCTTGCATTAACTCTTACGAATCAATATATTGACCGAAAAAAGAAAATCACTTAATACTTTGAAAGGTTTTAAGTCACATTTTGACTTTAACAATTACAACATTTTGAAAATTATGATAATGTAGGATAGGATTGAGATTCGATTGAAGCAATTTTGAAATATTTTTCTCCAACCTGATATTCTTGTTGGATATTGGTGTTAAGTCTTAAGTGCCACACGGTATTAGATGAACCACCCAGGTAAAAACAGTATGTTGTTCAACAGGGTTGGACTTCGGGTGATTGCATGTTTACCGTGACACAGGCAGTCTACTATATCTTGTTGTTTGTCAGGTTTCTGAAAGCCGTTGACTTTTTCGGGGCATTTTTACCAAAAAAAAAAAACAAAAACAAAAAAAAAAAAAAACACACAAAAAAAAAAAAAAAAAAAAAACCTGAAACTACTACCAGTAATTCATTTTCCCTGTGCTGCTGTAAAGTTTGTTAACTTTCATTGTTAAAATTTCTAGCAGTTATTTGTTTGTTTATTGGAGATTTTGTCTGAAATCATTTACTAATGTGGCCAAATGAAGTCAACAAACCTTGTAAAAATACATTAACTCCATGGTAAAACTTAATCTTATTGTCAACGCATACCACGGTTTAAAATGTGAACATATTTCGGTCAAAGAGAAGTACAATTGGTAAATAAATATCCTTTTACTTAGATATATTCAAAATATTCTTGATATCGTTTAAAAGTCGATCACATATCATGCATGAATTTGAGAGTTTCGGATGTATACAGCAATGCAAAATGTTACAAGTTAAGAAAAGGTTTGGGATCGGCTACTACCCCCAAAAAAATGATATCTTTAGATTCTAGAGTCTTGGTGTATTTCAAAATTTAGTCTGTCGTGATACTTGACATATGCTATAGCTTATCACATATCCTGTGGTGTTTCAAATTTTGATCCCGCCGTGTTTATACAATTCATTACATTTTTGATTGTGACATGTGGTGTTTCGAAGTTTGGTGATTCAAGAGTTTATTTCACAACCATTCATTATTTGTATATAATAGGTCAAATGAAATTTATTTATCGTACATATGATATAACTATATAACGGTTCAATGATTAAGAGTTCTAAAAATTAAAATGAAGATTAAAACATACCAGAAGCAAACTTTTTATATGATGCATTTATTTTATTCTTGATACTAAAGGCTTTATGACTATATTTTGTGCTGGGATGTCCTATTTTATGATTTTTTGTATAAGACGGGTAATGCAGTTATTAGTGTGATTAAAATTAAAAAAATGGAAAAGTGAAAAGTCCAAACATTCTTGATAAAACTTAATTGTATATTGGTGATGCTATTTGTGGTACTAACAACTATATCATGAGACGTCCAGGAGTGAATATAAAGATACCCCCCCCCTTTTGTCTGGTCCTGTTTACGTATCTAAAATTGACAGAAAGTTGTAAAGGGTTACATGAAGAAAATCTCCAGTCTAGAAAATATAACTATATAACAAATTTAACACATTTACTACTGGCTTTCAATCATTTGAATATTCCTACATTATATAAAATAATAACAACTAAATGGTGGCACAAATAGGCTTCCATAGGTAGAAATTTTATCAGCGATCCTCTACAACAAATATACTTCTCCGAATCTATTGAAAATAACAAAATACTACCTTTTATAATATTACTTCCCAGGTTTTGTTTAAAATTTCCATTTTATGGTTTAAAATTCCATAAACTAAGTGCCCCGTTACTTTTATGACGTTTCTGACGTTTAAAATTTCATCAACTTAGAATGTTTGTCCGCAACTTATTTGAATGGACCATACTAAATTTTTTGCTTTAAGGGTTCAGCACATATCTGTTTATTTAAATGCTAAAACATTGTTTAATATTGTTTTACATAAGATTTGTGTCTTTCCTCTTGTTTCGCTTTCTTCCTTATTCGTCGTAATGTTTGGACTTAACTATGATATTGCTTTCATTGGTATTGGTTAGTACGATGTTGTATTCTTTTCCTTGATTCCAAAACTCAATCGGTATATTACTGTTCGTTTAAAGTACCTTGAGAAGTTTGCTAGGATAATGTATTCTCTCTCGCCTGCCTTAAAGCCAGACTTTTGTGATGACTTTCTTGTCCCCATCCTACACTAGTCCATTATCAAAATTTGCTTATTAACCCTTGTTATGCTGATCCCGGAATATTCCTGATTTGGCAGGAGGTCTAGACAAAGATCAGGCTGCACATTTGTGCATCGTGAACTCTGAATAGACCTCCTACTTGTCCCTTTATAGCAAGCATTTTCATACCATTAATTTTCTAAGTAATTTCAAACCCAAAATGAGTCTTTTCTGAGCTTTTAGTCCTTTTATTTCAACATAATTTTGTAGAGGATTTTATTCAGGTGTCACGGGTTAACATTTTATCGTATTTTCATTAATACTTATCTTATACGAAAGTATATGTTTACATTTACTAAGTAGGATCGACGCATGAAGCTATCTGTGACATTAACCTTCCTGTTGTTGTTGTTGTTTTTTTTTATTTTTACTTTGAGATTTCAATTTTGGTGTCATATAGTAAGAAATACCACATTATTTTAAAGAGATTGACCCTTTCCTGTTCAATACCTGTTTTTTACGTAACAATGATTTTATACTTGAGAAAGCATTGTGGGAAAATAATAAATTGCTTGTAACAAGTATTTTTTTCTCCCCCCCCCCCAATATTTTCTACCCTACTGAATTTTTATTTTTCAAATTAAATCCACTTTAAATTTTCGTCTGCAAAATTTAAAGTACCTGCAGAAGTTTGTTAGCATAACCTTTGAATTTGGACAGGTCTAAAATGTTGCAAAACAGGAAAGGGTTAAACAAGTCAATGTCGAAATCTAAGTAAATCAAGCAATTTCTTCATTATCCACAATATTTTCTATCCAAAAAGACTAAAAAAATATAAATAAATAAATAAAATAAAATTCTATCAACCTGAAATTGTCATCTGCAGATTCTTTCAATTTGGACCAGTCGAAAATTTTGTTTTGGAATGGGTTTAAGCACTAAAGGGCCAAAAACCTTTGCTTATTCTTTATTAGTGCTATGAAATGATAAATTGAGCTAGTCAAGATAAACAAAATCTCCTAAGAGGTTCTCAATTATTTAATATTTCTTGTTTCGAGTTTGAATCGAATTTTGAACATCTCCTCACATTTTCTCCTACTCAAAATAGGGCGTGTCTAGGTGGGGCCCATCTACTTCACCATAAGCATCATATAAACAAACTTATTAACAGTCCACTCTGGATATATATAACTGGAATTTTGGAGAATATTTTGTAAAATTTGCCCCCATTGGTAATCGACCTGGCTACCGGAGTAAAGGGTAAGGTTAAATTGTTTGAACATTCTTGTAAAACCCCACCCAAGGACTATCCTTTCGAGTCTACCAAACTTACCAAACTGGTTTAGGAGAAGAATTTTTAAAGGCGCACAACGCGACGTAAAAACGATATTCGACGTTGGATATCAAAGAATGAACACAATAGCTAAACCTGAGAACAGATGCGCTTAAAAGTTGCACGGACAAACGGACAGACGGACACAGCGCTATGAATTAAAACAAAACAATGATATGCTGCGCGTGACTTTAAGAGAAAGAGGATTGAAATCCTCTCGTGTAGTTATTTTTTCCTCCCGGGTGCTGACCCATCTATCCCCCGTTTAGCGGGGGGGGGGGGTGTTGGTATTGGGTTTACATTCCGCATCGGACTCCACTGGTCATCCAAATAATTATATTTGATAAGACCACAGATGGAAACTTACTAATATTTGTACGACCCCATTTGATTATCAATATTGTTATAATTATTATTATACCAATGTTATATACATGTACGATTGAATGAATAAATAACTCATACACCGATATCGTTTATAGACTATCTCTTAAATATTGCATTTACATGAATTACTAAAATATATTGAAACTTTCACCGTTACTTTCTCCTTGAAAGACACTTTCTGGGTTCTATTAAATTGTAAAATTAAATGTCCTTTAACCTGTCCGCAGTTAATTAAGTTTTCCGTCACCCTAAAGAATACCGCCATTGTTAAGACGTTTACAGGGCTGAACAAAAGTCCACTACAAGAGTGACAAAAATAAAAAAAGCGGAGGCTTTAAAGCCATATCTTCCCTCCGAGGACGGGAAGACATTTTAAACGATCTATCGTTTATTTGGACCCTAAAGCAAGCAATAACTTTCTTAACCCATTACCAAACATGATATTTTAGACTAGTCCAAATTGAAAGAAGTTGCAGACGACAGTTTCAAGTTGATTGAAATTCAAAAGTATTTGTCCTTTGGGGCAGAAAACGTTGTTGAAAGTGAAGATATTGCTTGTAATTTCTTCATTTTCCACAGTGTTTTTCTTGGAATTTTTCTTTGGGGGTCAAAAAGCTTATTGTGTGGTAATGGGTTAAAATCAAGGTCGAGTGAAATTCTCTAGAAAGATTATTTTGTGTTTTTCTAATCGAGATAAACTCGTGTTTGATCTAGTCTAATGCACCCGATTCTTCATCGGAAATGTCCGCTTATCTTCGGCATTGACTATTAAATGCACAGGTTTTGACTACTAACATTTGCGGACAATTTCGTTAATCTTCGTAACCGAAATAATTGTTTGGATGACTAGTGAAAGTTAAAGCGTTATCCCCGACATCAAATTTCTATGTAAACAAATCTTAAATTATGATGGGTCACAATTTAAATATCAGAACTTCTTTCATGAATTGTAGGCTTATCGCATCGAACTTTTTTATCTTAAAATTTCATTCGTCATATTTATTAATATTTTTGAGCATCTGGTATGGTTATCCTATGATTTTTGTAGTGTGTTTGGGGGTCAGATATGGTTTTAAGTTATTTGACATTTACATATTCAAAATTCTTCATGTTAAACATTTCAGTTCTTTACGCGATAGGTTGATTGATTGATTGAGTAGTATTTCAGTCACCTGGAGCACCTAAGAATGGATTCCTGATATTTCTCACACCAGTACTACCACTACACCCTTTCCTAGCCTCCAGCTGCTATCCCACTTAGGTTTACGATTATCCACCCATTGGTGAGAGACAACCGACGTGATAGGACTGAAAACTAGCGTCTAACTCCACTCAATCAATCTTTATTCGTCATTGTACTAGCCGTTTACAGAATTATTTTTTTCCTCATTCTTGAGTGCAATTCGCCCCACAAAACGCATTCTTATTACGATCATTGCTTATCATTATGACTTGATTTCACTTGTCTTGTTTCTCTAAATGCCGAAAATTATCGTATACATACATAAATCAAAGAAACTAATTGGTTCAGATGATAAGAATTTCCAACTAATGCATATTATGTCGGATTTCCAGATTTACCCCTGTTGTCTTGTTACAAAAGTTAAAATCTAGTATATACGTGGAGAAAAGCAATACGTGACTAATGGTATCAAAGACAGCAAGGCTATATGTACAACCTACATAACCGCCATATCTTCTTAACTTTCTGATAAAGTTCCCGTTATCATCGAAAAGTTTTTTTTGTCGTGATTGATCTCTGGTTGTATTGTAAAACAACTGAACTGTACTAGAATCAACCAAAGATAAGATGTTTTGGCACAAGTTTGACGTTAAGTCATCAGTACTTATGTTTTATTTGGGTAAATACCCCGACAGGGAGACCACATTCTTATTTCTTGTGTTTTGATCCAATAATGATTTAAGCACAGCGTCTGAATAATCGAATTTCAAAATCGCTCCGGATTCAAGATAGATAACAATATTTAGACTCGGACATATTGTAAGAAAAGGACATTTTCCTTATACCATTGTTTTCCTAATTGTCTAATCTTCGCTGTCCACTATACTCTAATTATCCAATCACAGCTGTCAATCAAGGAATCAATCGACCAACTAAATCATTTTTTCAGCCCGGGATTGAGATTTGAACTCCAACATAGGCCGCCATTTTGTGAAACGTTTCTGTTAGTTTGGTGACTTAAACGTCTTATTCAAGCTGTAGTTACGACGTTTAGGTCGCCAATCCCGTTTTACGCTTTGAAATATGCTACAGGCTATGGATTTAGCAAAAGTTTACGCCGTTAAAAATCGAAGACGGTCTTCCTTTCGGAGTCAATGGGCGGGACCAACGGAGTAAGTAGGCGGGGCCAGCGATTTGGCAATTCGGATGTCTGATCATTTTCACATTGATTCAACATACGTAGTGAAATGATATAATAACCGTAACATGTCCGTTTTTCTCAGGTTTTTTTTCTCTCTTTTTTTAAAGCATTGGGGAAATGTGTCTATATTCTTCAGGAACTATTTTAGGTATTTGTTGGTCATCATCCCATTACAAAGTAACAGTTTAGACCGGTCCAAATTGATAGAAGTTGCAGACAGCAATTTGCAACTATTATGGATACTGAAGAAATAACTTCATTTTCCGAAATGTCTTCCAAATATTTGTTTTTCTTGAGTTGCGTCGAAAAGGGGGATTGCAGGGGAATATGTAACGATAACGGTAAGGAAATTGTGAGATGAGATAGTGCAGATACGAAAAGTCGAAAAAACGAAAAATCGATACGGGGAGAATAACATGCAGTTAACAGGGAGTTACAGTTTCCTTAGATTGTTGACTATGAAAGACATTGTGAAAACATTGTGGAAAAAAATGCTTGTGACAAGCAATTTCATATTTTCCCGCAATGCTTTCTATCATATAGGATGCTTACTCTTTGAATTTTACTCACTTTATCTACTTCTAACCCCCTTTGATAAAGAGCAAGTAAACAAGAGGCCCATGAGGGCCTGAGACGCTCTACTGGTTATCAAGTTTTCCGTTAAGGAAATCTGATATTTAAGGAAGTTAATTGCTCAAAGAAGAATGCATAAAGAAAAAAAAGGGGCTTTATTCCCTTTATAATTTTAAGCAACAATCCTCAAGGACCCTTTTCCCATGTTTCATGATGGATCCACTCCATTTCCAAATGAAAGTTACCTCATGGCCCTACAATCATTCTGTGAATATTTCATCAGAATCTGACAATAATTGTGGACTTAATCACATAAACAGGATTGTTTTGAATGAAAATCAATAAGGCCCCTTTTCCTGTGTTTTCTGATGGATCAATTTCATTCCAAAAGGAACTTTCCTTACAACCCGACAATTGTCCTGTGAAATTTAAAAGACAATTTGATAATGATTGTGATCTTCATCACATACACAAGAATGTTTTGAATGATAATCTGTAAGGCCCCTTTTTTCTGTGTTTTGAATGCCACAATTATTCCATACATCTTTGAAGAGAATCCAATAAAACTGTTGACTTTATTGTGTTAACAAAGATATTAAATTCAAGTTCTCATAAGTCCCCTTTTCCCGTGATATTTTACTGTTAGTTTTATCATTCTGTGAAAGTTAAAAGTGAATACGATGAAATAGTTGGAATTCATTATGTTTACCAGAATATTTAAAAAAAAATCATATGGCCCCTTTTTACATGATACTTGATGGATTGTACCCAATTCTGAAAAGAACCATTTAAGTGATTGTACAATCATTCTGTGAAATTTTGAAGTGAATCCGGTGAAATCAAGGGACATCATTGTGTTAACCAGAATATTTAAGAAAGTTTTTCTTAAGGCCCCTTTTTATGTGACACTTGCCAAAATCAGATCCACTGTCAAAATCAACAATTGGAATGATGGTACAATCAATCTGTGTAATCTGTGGAATTTATTGTGTTAATGAGTTTATAGTGAAATCTTCATAGGGCCCCTTTTCTCATGATACTTTCCAGAACAAACCAAATTTCAAAAGGAACAATTCTAATGAGGGTAGAATCATTCTTTAAAAGTTAAATAGAATCAATGAAAACAGTGGACTGTATTGTGTCAAGAATTTTTGTAACAAAAATTTTCATAAGGCCCCTTTTTCCGTGAAACTTAACAAATCAGACCCAATGTACAAAGGAACAATCCTAACGATAGTTTGAACAAAATGATAAAGACTGAGGACTTTATTGTAATAATGATGTTTTGTAATAAAAATTCTATAAGGTCCCTTTTCTTGTGTCACTTAACCAATCAGACCTAATTAACAAAGGAACAATCCAAATAATGGTACAATCATTCTATTAAAGTTTGAAGAGATTCTGATAAAGACTGAGGACATTGTTGTGTTTATGAGGATTTGGTAATAATTTTTCATACAGCCCCTTTTCCTATGATACTAGACAGATCAGGCCCAATTTGGAAAGAAACAATCCTTATGATGGTACAAACATTCTTCGAAAGTTTGAACAGAATCTGATGAAAACTGCAGACTTTATCTTGGTGTAAAATTTTTAAATCAAAATTTTCATAAGGCTCCTTTTCCTGTGATACTTGAATGATCAGGTCTCATGTCAGCATCAACAATCATGATTATTGTACTCTGATACTGTGAAGGTTTGAAGAAAATCCAATGAAAGCTCTAGACTTGGTTACAAGGATTATAGATAAAATTCTCAAAAGGCCCCTTTTCCCATGACACTAGACAGATCACGCCTATTTTGAAAAGAAAGAATCCTCATAATGGGATAATCATTCTGTGAAAGTTTTAACAGAATCTGATGAAAACTGTTGACTTTATTGTGGTACAATGATTTTAAAATTAAATTTCATAATGCTACTTTTCCTGTGATACTTGACGGATCAGGTCTAATGCAAACATCAACAATTATTATTATTGTACAATTATTCTGTGAATGTTTGAAGAAAATCCGATGAAAGCTCTGGACTTGGTAACAAGGATTTATAAATGAAATTTTCATAAGGCCCCTTTTCCTGTGTTTCTTGACAGTTCTAACCCTGTTATGAAAAGAATGATAGTTATGACCTTCCAGTCATTCCGTGAAAGTTTCAACAAAATCTGATCAAAGCTGTGGGCTTCATTGTGTTAACAGGGTTTTATTAATTGAATTTTCCTATAGCCCCTTTTCCAATGTTACTTGATGGATCTGAACCAATTCCAAAGGGAACTCTTCTTACAAAAGTATAATTATTCTGTTTGAGTATAAAGACAACCCTTCTCATCTGTGGACTTACAAGCATTAAGATTTTTTAATTGAATTTTCCTAAGGCCCCTTTTCCTATGTTTCCCAATTTGAAAGGAACGGTCCCTATGATGGTACAATCATTATGCGAAAGTTTGAAGTCAATCAGGTGAAATCTAGGGCGATGATGTGTTAACTAAGATTTTTTTATTAAATTTTCATAGGGCCCCTTTTCCCATGGAACTTGATGGATCAAACCTACTTCCGAAAGGAACAATCCATTTAATGAAATAATCATTCTGGGAATGTTTGAAGAAAATTTGTTGAAAACTATGGACTCTATTGTGTTTACGAGGACTTTTTCAATCCAGTTTTTACCGGCCCCTTTTTTCCCGTGGTCCTTGACTGATCATACCAAATTTTGAAAGGAATAATGCTTATGGTACAATCATTCTGTGAAAGTTTGAAGTCAATCACATGAAAACTGTGGACGCTAGAGTGTAAACAAAGATCTTTGAATTAAATTTTAATAAGGACCCTATGTTTTTTGAGGAATCATATCCAGTCCGAAAGGAACAATTCTTATGATGGTACAATCATTCTGTGAAAGTTTGAAGAGAATTCCTTGAAAATTGTTGGCTCTAGATTATTAATGAGAATTTTTTATCAAAAGTTTCATAAGGCCCCTTTTTCCTGTGTTTCTTGACAGATCATACCCAATTTCGAAATGAAAAATCCTTATGATAGTACAATCATTCTGTGAAAGTTTGAAGGGAATCCGATGAAAACTGTTGACTCCAGAGTGTTAAAGATGAGTTTTTTAAAGATTTTTCGATTAAAATTTCATAAGACCCCTTTTGCCGTGTTTCCTGATGGAAAAAAATTACAAAAGGAACAATCCTTATGATGGTACAATCATTCTGTGAAAGGTTGAAGAGAATCCGATGAAAACTGTGGACTCTATCGCGGAAACGAGGATTTTTAATGGAATTTTTAATTGAATTTTCATAAGGCCCCTTTTCCAATGTTTCTTGACGGATCATACCCAATTTCGAAAGGAACGATCCTTATGATGGTACAATCATTCTGTGAAAGTTTGAAAAGAATCTGATGAAAACTGTGGACTCTATCGCGTAAACGAGGATTTTTTAGTTAAGTTTTAATTAGGCCCCTTTTCCAGTGTTTCTTGATGGATCTGACCCAATTTCGAAAGGAAGGATCCTTATGATGGTACAATCAATCTGCGAAAGTTTAAATACAATCTGATGAAAACTGTTGCCTCTAGAGTGTTAACGAGGATTTTTTAATTAAATTTTCATAAGGCCTTTTTTCCCATGTTTCTATACGGATCATACCTATTTTTGAAAGGAACGATCATGAGGATGGTACAATCATTCTGAGAAAGTTTGAAGAGAATCCTATGAACACTGTGGACTCTATCGCGTTAACAAGGATTTTTAATGGAATTTAAATTAAATTTTCATAAGGCCCCTTTTCCCGTGGTTCCCGACGGATCATACCCATTTTTGAAAGGAACAATCCTTATGATGGTACAATCATTCTGTGAAACTTTGAAGAGAATCCGATGAAAACTGTGGACTCTATCGCATGAACAAGGATTTTTTAATTAAGTTTAAATTAGGCCCCTTTTCCTGTGTTTCTTGACGGATCTGACCCAATTTCAAAAGGAACGATCCTTATGATGGTACAATCATTCTGTGAAAGTTTGAAGGGAATCATGGAAACTGTGGACTCTATCACATAAACAAGGAAAAGTTTAATTGACTGATGCACGGAGGGGAAAAAGCCATTGCTATAGCTCCAGTGGCCTTCGGACAGTAGAGCTAAAAAAGTAACGGGTCTTTGTAGAATATTTGTAGTTGATTTGGACCATGCGGCGACTTTAACCCACTGCTACCCAATTGTAAAGCTAGGTTAACTGGTGCCGTTAAGCGTTTAGCCCATTAACACATCCTGGAGACGGACAGCAAAAGGATTTTAACACTGGATTCATATATAATGTTGAGAACCACAAGGTTTACCGTTGCATGAAACATTTTCAATAAATTTGTTGTAATTTGTTACATTTCTCGCGTTTGAAATTAGCTGTGCTTCAAAACTTTGATTTGTGTCATCTGAAATGTTTAGACTATAATACCTCAAATTATACTAGTGCTGTCTGGTAAATAGCTTATACATTAAAAGGGGTTGAAGATTTAAAGCAGAAATGTATGTTAACCCTTGTCATGCTGAATAAAATCCTCTACAGAATTCTATCGAATGCAAACGGCTGACGGTACTGAATGCACTAATTTTGTCTGAATATTTGTGTTGAACATTTATTATATTACCAATTCTGATTTAAAAGAGACAAGCAGGAAATGTAGACGAAGATCAGACTGCACATATGTGCAGGCTGATCTTTGTCTATACCTCCTACTAAAACAGGAATATTCTGTGTTCAGCATGACAAGGATTAAGTATTTCATAGAGTATGAAAATTCCAGTAAACCGACTTTGCGTAAAAGTACCTGCATCTCCTTTCCCCACTATCGTATCTTAAAGATCCAGTAACACTGTATTCCCATTAAAATCATTTGAAATACTCCAGACTCTGAAAACTTCATATTTTTGCGTCATACCGACAACATATAATAAAAAAAAGTGACAAAATGCTTTATTTTTTATTTAAGCAAAATGAAAAAAATCACATGATCTCTGCTACGAGGACAAAATTGAACTAAGTGTAAGGGACAAACACTTAGTTTGAAATGTTGGCGAAAATTCAACCAAGTATTTAAAACTAAATGTGACATGTCACTCAAATAAGTCCTCAATTGAAGGCTAATTTTATTTGTTTATGAACTGTTCAAACATTATCGACCGAATTACTATTGAAAGTGCTATTACACCCAATCAAAATATAAGACCTGTCAAAGTTTAAAGGGGTAGGACGACATCATAAATTAACACAATTCTGAAAGGTGACAGAACTATATGAGAGAACTATTGTGGAAAAAGAAGAAATAGAGGATAATCGTTTGTTTCAGTGTAAGATCGATTGATATTTCATTGAGTGAACAACAAAAGCTTTGTTTTCATGAGTGGCGATAATCGATAGGGTATATCTTTATGACCTAATAATTATTCTGGCAAAATTTCATTAAGATTGAGCCAAATTGTGGCCTCTAGAGAATAAACAAAGATATTGTCATTAAGGCTCCTTTTCCTGTGTTTTCCCATAATTAATAGGGTTCATCCTGATGACCTAACAATTTTTCTGACCAAGATTCATAAAGATTGGGTCAAAACTTTGGCCTCTAGAGTGTAAACACATCTATTGTTGACGCCACACGACACATGACAAACGACAGACATTCAACGATCACAAAAGCTCACCATGAGCACTTTGTGCTCAGATGAGCTAATAACAAAAAAAGGTTTAACTTTTACTTTAAGTTTACTCCTTACATGATATCCATAATGCCCCTGATCTTATCCATTCCAGAACATAAAAAGCTACTACCGGTAATTTGGATGACAGCAACATTCAGTTTATATAGCTGAAAGAAAATATTCAGTTTTTTTATGTAGTGCACACCAGATATTTTTCATAGCTCTTTTTCTTGCTAAAGCAAATGACACAAGAAATATTAAAAAGAGAAAAAAAGAATTCTGAAACTATAGTAGCAATCTGTACTTTGTATTCATTTATGCAGACTCTGCAGATCTCACATTTCATTTCATTAACTGTACATTAATCCATTCCCACACAATCCGTTTTACGCCTCTCAAGAAAAAGGCTTTGGAAATCACAGAAAATATAGAAATTGCTTGCAAGCAGTTCTTCATTATTAAAAATGTTTTCTACCCTGAAAGACAATTTATTTAAAATTTTATAAACTAACAGTAGTTGTCTGCAACTTCTTGTAATTTAGAGCATTCTAAAAAATTGTTACCTGGTAATGGATTAAGTTTTAACATAATTTATGGTGACCAATCAGATGATTTCATTTAGACCAAAAAAGTAATGTTAAACTACATTGTTCATGTCAAATGGAACTGTTTTAGAGAAACAATGATTGAGTGATTGATTGAATGAGGTTTACTGCCACTTTAAATAGTATTTCAGCCATATTTCAGCAACTGGAGCACCTAACAATGGAATACTTGTATTTCTCACACTATTACTACCACTACATCCTTTCCGAGCCCCCAGCTGCATATCCCACTTAGGTTTACAATTATCTAACTATTGTTGGGAGACAAATGTCTGAAAGGATATTTGCCACAACTAGAGATTGAACTGCAGACCTCATGATTGAAAGTATGATGTGCTACCAACTGCGCTATTACCATGGCTGTGATGAGCAACAAGGACATTGTCACTTCTGCTTATCAAAGCTATAATTATGGCGTTCATGTTGCTCATCTTGTTATGTTACTTGTTTATGCTCCCGATCACATACTGTGCAAACTAACAACATTTAATATCTCAGTTACACTATCTTGTCTGAGATCAGCAGTTGTTATCATTTTTCTACAATTCTTCCACAAGAAGTTTTTTCTTTGGTTTCACTTTTCCACCCCATCTCTGTTCAAGGTCACTCTTTGTCTGATTAAAAAGGTCAAGGTCACTCTTTAACAGGGAATACTCAATGTCCAACTCAGGAAGCATACATTCTATACTCATACCATAGCTTTGAGCCCAACTCAACAGAAATTCACACTTCTTTTTGCACTGAAAAAATTGTTTTTTATCTTTGTCCTGTTTGTCACTTGTCTTTTTTTGTTTCACCTGTACTTTAGACTTAACTTTGTGAGCCTTTTTAAACACTTCATAGACATCTGATAAAGCACTGAGAAGGTATTTCAAAGGTTCATCTTTATAAGGACATGTTATAATGTCTGTAAGATCTTCTATAATTGATATATTTTGCTCCATCGTTGAGTCAAACCCATGATCTTTAACTTGCAAGTTACTGAAGCAAGACTGTATAGCATCATGAACATTATTAAAATTTTGACCTTTACCTAAACTGGCAGAAATACTCAAAAGGTCAACTGCACTTTCAGCTCCCATGAACACATGTTCTCCATTGTGTAGTCTACACACATAGGCATAGGCGTATAAAATGTTTATCATATTGTATCTTAAATCAGATGATGGTTTCTTCTTTAAAATATCTGCTATATTTGAAATATTTGGTTTTATAACTGGTATACTTGTCTCTTTATTTGTCTGATCCATTTCCATGACAACTGGAACATTTTGTTTCCACCATGGAATCCAAATCTCAATAAGGCTACCAAGGCGTCCGTCTGTTACCATGTAATGAAATTCTTTCTTTTCCTGTAGAAGAATGCATAAATACAAATCAAGAAGTACTAGTGTTAAGACATTTTTACCCATTACCAAAACACAAAGTTAAAAGCATGCAGAAAACAATTCAAATTTGCCATATTTAAAAATATGAGTAAAAAAGGGTAGAAAACTTGGTAAGATATAGGAAATATTACAACAGTGTGTTTTTCTATTTGTTGTTAACCATGTTCGAGAAACGTGTGTAGGTATTTTTTATTGGATGAGACCTTCGGTCTCATCCAATAAAAAATACCCACACACGTTTCGAGTACACGATAACAGCAACTAAAAAAACACACTGTTGTAATATTCCTTTTATCAAATAAATTTTGGACATGACATAAAGAAAACTCTCATAAATAATTAAGAAATAATCAACTTTCCGAAAAAAAAAACGTACATCAATACACAAAAAAGGAGTCCGTGTTTAGCTGTACTCGACGAATACGGTTTTTGGTACACGAAGAATATTGATTTTTTATCTATCGAGTTGTATGAGAAAGCCAGATTTTAATTCATATTATTTACAGGTATATAATAAAAACAGATATTGCTCATTGCTGGAACTCTAACAGAAATTGTTTATCATCAGCAATTTCTCCCTTTCCAACCAGCTTTTCCTACAGTATGCTGAATGTAGGATTTAGTAATAATGGGTTAAACAATTCAGATCTACAAATAAATGGGATAAATTTCAATTTAAGATATAAATATTTCAAATTCTGGAATTCAGAGATATGACACACTCAAGTGAAATGAACCCAAAACCCTTTCCTGTTGAATCTCTGGTTTATATGTCCCTGTGAATTTATGATTGAGAAAATATTTTAGAAAAAGAAGAAATTACTTGTAACAAGCAATTTCTTCCTATTCCACAATATTTATACCCTCTCAATTTTTTTTGTGTACAAAACCTCTTAATATAGACAGGTCAAATGTAAATGAGTTCAAGCCCAAAGTCTGTGAATATGATTTGCTTGTTTAAACAGGGTTTAACGCCACTTTTAACAGTATTTCAGTCAAATTGCAGAGGCTGGATCTTAAAATTCAGATCTACTGATAAATGGGGATAACTTCAATTTTACATTTGAATATTTCAAAATATGGAATTCTTTGATATGACATACCCAGTGAAATGAACCTATTTAACCCATTCCTACATGATAAATTTTAGAACAGTCCAAATTCAAAGAAGTTGCAGAAGACAATTTAACGTTAATGAAAATTTTAAAATCTTTGTCTATTGGGGTAATTAACATTGTGGATAATGAAGAAATTGCTTGTCACAAGCAATTTCTTCATATTCCATAATGTTTTCTACAGCTTTCATGAGTTTAAAGGCGTCTTTGTGTGGGAAAGGATTAATATTTCTGATATTACACAGGGCAATATTACACTAAAGTGTAATACAAAAAATATAGTTATGCAAATGAGCTGAAGCCTAAAATCATGGCTTCTGGTCTATTTGAAAATGATTTGCATGTTTGAATGTTCGAATCCTCTCTTATAACTGTGCTAAAATCAAAGGGTTGAAAGCCCTGGAAGGCTTGATTGTGTCTCAATATCATTTTGAAAAATAATTTCATGAACAATTCCGGCTTAATAGGGGCAAACAGGAGTTGTAGACTATGATTGGAAGCAAAAATTGTCTATGCCTTCTGCCAAAACAGGAATATTCTTGGTCCATCATGACAAGGGTTAATAATATTTCAGTCACATCCTGGCAGCTGGAGCACCTAGCCATGGATTATTGGAAATTCTCCCACCAGTTCTACCACTACATGCTTCCCGAATCACCAGCTACTCATCCCATTTAGGTTTACGATAATCTGACAGTTAGTGGGAGAAAATGTTGGAAAGGATATTTTCCATGAGAGGAGTTCAAATCCTCAACTTTGTAATTGAGCCTTAAATGCACTATCAACTGTACTTTGGCCAGTGGAGTGAAAATGAAATCCTAATGTTAGGAATGATTTCATATGTTTTTTGAAATGTCATAAATGAATATATTCCATGATTTGATTAATTTGTCACAAATATTTAAGTCATATCATAACTATGATATTGAATCTGCAAAGCCACATTTCTGTCTGTATGAAGATGGCTTGACGAATAAATTATGTGTTTCATGATCACTTATTTACCGTTTAACAGTCTTCAATTATTTCTGACTTTGTGTACTTAAAGCTCCGATGAGCTAATAAAAGGAAATTGTTCAACACAATTATTAGACAGAATAAGCCCACTTAACCCATTCCCACATAACCCCCTTTTCTAGGCCCCTGATGGAACAAAACTTTTGGAAACATTTTTGGATAATGGAGAAATTGCTTGTACAAGCATTTTCTGCAATGTCTACAGTATTTTCTAATCTAAGAGGAAACATATTTAATTTCCCTATCTTAATATTGTCATCTGCATTTCTTTTAATTCAGATTAGTCCGAAATGTTGTACAGTAATGGGTTAAGAAAGGAAGAATCCTTATGAAGGTACCAACAAATGACTTGAGATCAATTGGATGAAAATTGAAAGTTAGCAAGACAAGACAACAGCTCGATACATAGACCATTCAAAAGGAAACTTACCGTTCTTTATTATTTCAATGACTGTTCTATCTTTTAATAGCAAGCAGGCCTTAAACTTTTCCTGAATAGTACCTATTTATATGTCCCTAATATTTTATACTTGTGACATAAGTGTGGAATAAGAAAAAATTACTAAAAGTGATTGCTTCTTTTTCAACAATATTTTCTACCACATAGGGAGACGTATGAAACCTCTTTCAATTTGGACTAGTCAAAAGGGAAAAAAAAAACCAACAAAAAAACAGGTAAGAGTGGATGGAAATTATTCAGTAAAAGGTCCACAAAATATACCTGTTCTGTGAGCCTATCCCAAACCTTGTCTGTGTCTCTCTCAAGGTCAAGGTCATCCATTCTCTCTTCTATGTTGTTATAAACACCATCAAGATCATCAAGGTCAGGGTCATTTTCTACCTTAGACAAAATCTCCATAACTTTTCGTTTTTCATCTGGGTCTACATCACAATCTTTCAAACCTGTAAATATTGAGGGAGGCACTTAATACCACAGACCAACAGAAAGCTCAAATCAAACCACCTTAAATCATAATCAGTCTGGTCCAAATTTCATTATGAAAATTATTCAAAATATCCTTGTATCTAAAAGGGCCAAATTGGGTAGAAAACATTGTAATAAAATGAGAAATTTTCTTACAATGCTTTCTTTAATATATATCTTAGGGACATACAAATAAGGGGAATGTGTATGAATGGCCTAAAGTCTTGATACTTTATACTGATCCATTACTGGTCAACAGAATTTAGACCAGTCCAAATTGAATGAAGTAGCACATGACAAATAAAATTTAGACCCGTCCAAACAAATAAAGTTTCAACACCAACAAGTTTCCAGGTTTACACAAGCTGAAATGGCCCAGAAGTGTTTTTTCTCGGTACTTATTAAGAGAAAAGTACACAGACCACATCCCCAAATAAAATATGCACATCTTTACTTGATGCTTAGTGCATGGTTGAAATTTGAATATAATCCAAAAAGTAGATGAAGAGAAAATTAGTGGACAAGATTTTTAAACAACAACAACAAAGAGAACAAGAGGGCCGTTATGGTCCTTAATCGATCACTTGAGTTTCCTTGTGAATAAAAGCAAATTCTACTAAAACAGAGTACTCAAGTTAAGATTCATCTAAAGACTTTTTGAAGATTTCATTCTTTATTACTCTATTAAATGCAGCATCATGGCAGAGCCAAATTGAAAAACAAGAGGACCATGATGGTCCTAAATTATTTTGGAGAAGATGTCTAAGGATTTCTCTTTTAATCCTGGGTATATTGATGATCCCACCATATAGCACTAATTTCCTGAATATGGTGATGCTTTGAAGTATAGACATCAATACATACCAAGTATAAAAGCTCTAGGCCTAATTGGAGAAGAAGGTATTCAAAGATATCATTATTTATTCCTAACTAAAATTAGGGATTGCACAGAAAAGGGCTAATTTTTTAAGTAATTTGGTGGAGGGTCAATGGCTGATGATATGTACCAAATATCAAAGCTCTAGGCTTTATGGTTTGAGAGAAGAAGATTTTCAAAGATTTCCTTCTTTATTCCTTTGTAAAATCAGGGCTCGCAAGGAAAAGGGCTAATTTTCAGAGTACAGTTATTGTGAGAAGTATTTTGGTAGAGGGTCAATAGATGATGATTTGTACCAAATATCAAAGCTCTAGGCCTTATGGTTTGGGAGAAGAAGATTTTTGAAGATTTCTTTCTTTATTTCTATGTAAAATCAGGGATTGCCCAGAAGAGGGCTAATTTTCAGAATATGGTCATTGTGAGAAGTTTTTTGGTAGAGGGTCCATAGATGATGATTTGTACCAAATATCAAAGCTCTAGGCCTTATGGTTTGGGAGAAGAAGATTTTTAAAGATTTACTTCTTTTATTCTATGTAAAATCAGGGATTGCCCAGAAGAGGGCTAATTTTCAGAATATGGTAATTGTTTGAAGTATTTTGGTAGAGGGTCAATAGATGATGATTTGTACTAAATATCAAAGCTCTAGGCCTTATGCTTTAGGAGAAGAAGATTTTTAAAGATTTACTTCTTTATTTCTATGTAAAATCAGGGATCGCTCAGAAAAGGGCTAATTTTCAGAATACGGTCATTCTTTGAAGTATTTTGGTAGAGGGTCAATAGATGATGATTTGTATCAAATATCTAAGCTCTAGGCCTTACTATTTTGGAGGAGAAGATTTTTTTTTTTTTCACTCCGTTGCCATGGCAACCACAGTTCTTCATGGATTTCAATTCTTTGAAGTATTTTGAAAGAGCATGACCTAAGGATCCTTTCTGTAAAGTTTTGTTGAAATTCCATGGTTAGTTTAGGAGGAGAAGATAGACGGACGGACGGATGATCACAATAGCTCCCCCAGAGCACTTCGTGCTCAGGTGAGCTTAAAAGGGGGGAATCATTTTAACACATAGTGAAAAGGAACATCCTGAGATGCAAAACACTCAATATCTGGGCCTTTGTTAAAAATATCGTAACTTATTTTTATGTAAAATAGGATGGGCATGGGGGAGGGGGGGGGGGCTCATATGGGATCCAAAGAACATCATTCTAACAAGTGAAAAAGTTGTCACAAAACCAGGTTTTCAATGGCTTCCTAGAAATCTGTCAAGAATCAAAATATACTGATAATATGGGCAAGTTCAAATGAAGACAAACATTTAGCGAAAATTTCATCAAAATATGGCAAGAATTGTAGGAGTAGCCTTTAACAGTAAGTCTCCTTTTTGCCTGACACAGTATTGAATCACAAACACTGATAATATGCATATGCTAAAGGTAGCTTGACAACATACATTTAGTGAAAATTTCATCAAAATCTGTCAAGAATTGCTGGAAAAGTCTGAAAAAAATTGGTTAAAATCTCATCAAAATCTGTCAAGAATTGTTAGAGAAATTACACACAAAAGATAAGGCCAGCCCATTCTACTAGGGTGCGCCCAGCAGAGCCCACATGAGAGCCCTGTGGAATTATTTAAACAGCTTTGGTAGAGAGTTACCAGATAATAACATGCAAAATTTGTGATATGGCTTTTTAAAATAAGAATTTCAAAGATTTCTTTCTTTGTTTCTATGTTATATGTCACAAGGGGTTTACATATGAAAAATCTTTGAGAAGTTCACTAGGAGGTTCTAAAAACCAAAATATCAATGCTCTAGGCTTTCTCATTTCTAAGAAGATTATTTTTCCTTCTTTATTTCTTTGTTAAAAATAGGTTGAACCAGGCGGAGCCTAAATATAACCTAAAGTGTATCACATGTACAAAATATGTACTGATTCAGTAGGAGATTCTAGATACCACATACCGATACTTTAGGCTTTCTGGTTTTAGAGAAAAAGATTCTGAAATTTGCCGTCTTTGTTTCTGTGTTAAATAGGAAATTTGACCTAAGGGGCTTCATGTGAACAATTATGATAGAGGTCCCTGTTTCCTTCCTTATTGCAATGTAAAATAGGGCGCGCCTGGGTGGAGATAAAATATGACCCAAGGGGTATCATTTGAACAAACTTAATGGATATCCCGTAGGTGGTGCTGCATACCAAATATCAGAATATCTTTAAAGATTTCCTTATTTTCCCTCTTTTTGTTGCCAAGGCAACCAAAGTTAAGGGTGGATTTCAATTGTTTGAACAATTATTGAAGAGCTTCACCGTAGGAACATCCCTGCAAAGTTTCCTCAAGATTGGCTCTCTGATTCAGCAAAAGAAAAGCAAATTGTTCACAGACCCATGACACACTATAACGACATCAAACAGCCCCGTAATACTTGACGGATCAGACCAATTTTGAAAGGAACAATACTTATGATGGTTCAATAATTCTGAGAAAGTTTGAAGAGAAACAGATGATAACTGTGGACTCTAAGAGTGTTAACAAGTATTTTAAATAGATTTTTAATGAAATTTTCATAAGGCCCCTTTTCTCGTGTTTCTTGACGGATCAGACCCAATTTCGAAAGGAAAAATCCTTATGATATAACAATCATTTTGAAGAGAATCCTATGAAAACTGTGGACTCTGTTAATGCTGATTTTTTAATTAAATTTCAATTAAACCCCTTTTCCCATGTTTCTTGATTGACCGGACACAATTTTGAAAGGAACAATCCTTTTATGATGATACAATCATTCCGAGAAAGTTTGAATAGAATCTGATGAATACTGTGGACTCAAGAGTGTTAATAAGGAAAGTTAATGGACAGACACCAGATGGATGGACGGACACCAGATGGGAAAATGTCATCACTATAGCTCTGCTGGCCTTTTGCATGTAGTGCTAAAAATGAGAAAACCTTGACAATGCATCCAAATGATGCATCACACTATCAATCAAAAATCATTTGACCAATCAAATCACTTATTTCGTCAGGAAGTGAACTTTGAACTCAGACATTTGCAGACATTTATGCAAAGCCTTTTTGTTGGTTTGATAACTTAAATACTGTAAACACAGCTTATTAAAGCTGTAGTTACAATGTCTAACCAACAATTTCACTTTGTTATGTTTAACTAGGCATAACTTTTGCAAATTTATGTTGCTTAACCCATTCCAACTTATCCCTCCTTTTCATGCCCCTAAAGAAAAAAGCTTTGGAAAACATAATGGAAAATGAAGAAATTGCTTGTATCAAGCAATTTCTTCATTTTCCACAATGTTTTCTATCCAAAAAGATGAAAAAATTCCATCAACTTAAAATGTCGTCTGCAACTTCTGTCAATTTGGACAAGTCTAAAATGTTACTGTGTGGGAATGGGTTAAACATTAGAGAGAATGGACTTAGTCAGTAATCTGTTGATCCTTTCATCCACAATCCCTTTGGCCCCCGTCATAGCGCTGTTGCTGGAGGCTAGGAAAGGGTGTAGTGGTAGTACTGGTGCGAGAAATACCAGGAATCCATTGTTAGGTGCTCCAGCCGCCGCGATATAACTGAAAGATTGTTAACAGCGGCGTTAAACCTTATTCAAACAAACAAAAAAATCCACAATCCCCCAGTTTTTGTCCTAGTGACCCTTTACTTGAGAAAATAACGTTTGAAGGGAAGGAATTGCTTGTATCATTTCAAAACATATGTTCTACCATGTAGGTTGGTTACTTTTAACATTACACTCAAATTTAATTGTCATCTGCAACTTCCACCAAATTGCACAGGTCTAAAATTTTGACAAAACAGGAAAGGGTCAAATAAAGAGCTGCAGAATTTAAGGTGATTTAAAGTTTATATTTTCAATCTTGAAGATCAACATTTTCCTCTATCCAAGGGTTTTTAGATTTATTGTTAATCTAAATTACCTTCCATAAAACAGTCTTTATAAAACATCTCTGAACAATCCCTGTGTTTCTCGGATTTATAACAACTCAGAGCACAGTACGGCATGTTACATCTTGGACAGGTGTATTTGGACTTTTCCTTTAGACATAGTCCACAAACTTTGTCTTCAGGACCTGGGTCTATCAAATCATCCTCTGGTATTGTCTTAATTGAAGCCGTCTCTTTAGCCATCTTATCTGTGTTAGTTTCCATCTATTGCAATAAAACAACAAATAAGCAAAGACTCTGAATAATTTTGAAAAACATATTGTATTTTACAATTCATGATTTAAATTATGACCCACATTGAATAAAAAAAGTGGAAACCAGATTGATCAGCATCAGGGAACAAATATGTTATTAATCCTTGTTATACTGAATAGATATCATTTTATGGATTACTTCATATTTAAACTGAAAGCATCAAATGCCTTCATTCTGGATCAATATTTCTTTTTAAATCTATTTTCACAAACTACTTTTGCTTAAAAGTGACAAACAGGTAGTGTAGACTAAGATCAGACTGCACATATGTGCAGGCTGATCTTTGTCTATACCTCCTGCCAAAACAGGGACATTCTAGGTTTAGCATGACAAGGGTAAAGTAGAATGATTATAACCGGATATTTAAACGTATCAGCGTTGAAAAATTCGATATACATTTTTTATATCTTCCTGTCCATGGCCCTAGACAGGGAGTGTCCAAGGTAAAGGTCTTTTTCCTTTTTAAAACTTTCGTGTCTTTTTTACCCGTATCTCCTTATCCTAACTGATCGGATTTGATATAAATGATTTCTTGGCCTTTTCTCATAACTGAGGTGAGAATTGTCAAGACCAGAAATAAGTTAATACTTGCAAATGTTATTGGTAGTTCTTGGTAGTTTTTACCTACAAACGTAGACTCTTTGGATTCGCCAATAAATTGTATAATAAACATTAAACTTTTTTCAATATTAACAGGTTTATTTCGATTTAAAATAACATTCCATCTAAGAATTTCACGCCTGCAGACACGGAGACAATGGGAGCATCATAACAAAGTTTAAAATCACTCATATGTCCAGATGATAGGGAAATACATGTAGATTGTTTTAGTTTTTTTTAGATCAAGTGACAAACTTCATTTTTTCTTTCCGTTCACAGCCAGTCTTTAACTGACCTTGGCAAGTTGAAATAACTATGTTAATAACATATAAAAAGTAAAGTCTAGGCAGTTCAAGTTGAATAATGGATAATATTATTATGGAGTCTCGGCGGTGATCTCTTTACGTTTTTATAGAAAAACATTACAGTACTTACCTTCTAGATACAAATCAAATATTATTTCATTTCATTTCATTCAAATACACCAATTAATCATGACTTGATTTACGATCATAGAAGGGGATGGGTGTTTATTAGAATCGCCTATTGTTACTGAGTATCGGCAAAAAATGGCCGCATTTTATGCAGTATTTTAGGGGATGGGCGTTTATTAGAATAAATATGGTAATCATATTTTCCTGGTGCAAAAATATATCAGGCATTCACAAAAAGGAAGCCTGAATAGGTTCCAAATCTTTGTAACCATAAACAAGAGGACCATGATGGTCCTATATCGCTCCCCTGAGTATGATGACTCAAGGCTTTATTAACCCTTGTCATGCTGTATAAATTATCTTACTGAAATGCTGTCAAATCAAAGGGCTGAAAGCACTAATAGAACTTGTTGTTCAAAAATCAATATTTCTTTAAGAAATCAACTTCATAAACAACTCTTGCAGGAAAGGTACAAGCAGGAGGTGTGCAGTCTGATCTTAGTCTACTCCTCCTACCAAAACCGGAGTATTCCGGGATCAGCATGACAAGGGTTAACAAAATATCAAAGCCCTACACCTAATTATTTGGAGAATATTTTTTTTAAAGATTTTCCATTTAATCCTAGGTTTATTAAAGATCCTACCATTTAGAGCTAATTTCCAGAGTACAGTAATTCTTCGAATTATATTGGTAGAGGGTCAATAGATAATGATTTACACATGATATCACAGCTCTAGGCCTAGTGGTTTAGAAGGAAAAAGATTTTCAAAGATATCCTTCTATATTCCTTATCTAAAATCTTAGATTGAACAGAAATGGCTTATTTTCAGAAAATGGTAATTCTACCAAGAACTTTGGTAAAGGGTCAATAGGTTTTAATACACACCAAACATTAAAGCTCTACACCTTATGCTTTTGGAGAAGAAGAATTTTAAAGATTTCCTTCTTTATTCATATGCAAAATCAGGGATCACAAAGAAACAGGCTTGTTTTCCAGTTTGGTAATTCTTAACAGTTCTTTGGTAAAGGGTCAATAAACATTGATACATACCAAATATAAAAGCTCTAGACCTTATGGTTTGGGAGAAGATTTTTTTTAAATATATCCTTTAATTCTATGCAAATCAGGGATCACACAATAAAGGGCTAATTTTCAGAATACAGCAATTCTTTGAGGTATTTTGGTAGAGGGTCAATAGATGGTGATTTATACCAAATATCACACTTCTAGGCCTTTTTGTATGAGAGAAGAATAATTTTCAAGATATCCTTTTCATTTCTATAAAAAATCATGGATCACCATAAAAAAGGGCTAATTTTCTGAGTATGGCAATTTTGGTAGAGGGTCAATAGGTGATGATACATACCAAATACAAGAGGGCCGTTGGCCCTGGGGCACACACCTGAGATAAAGGCTCTTTTTCTTTCAAAAGTCTAATTTCATGTTAAGGTTAGGATTATGAAACAAGTGGGCCACAATTACATATAAAGACTATGAACCTGGGGATCCAAAAGTCTAAATAATAAATTCCAAGGCCTTAGTGCTGATTTGAAAGAAGGAAACAACTTTTTCCATGGGTTATAATTTCAGAAATAAGAAAGAAGTCTGTGAACTGATGCTTCATGCCTATACCCCCCCCCCTGGGTCTGCCCCTGGAAACCCTAGGATCATGATTTTAGCTATTTTGTAAGAGATCAATATACTGATGCTTCATGCAAAATATCAAGGCTCTACCAAGATTCTTAAAGAATATTTTGAAATTTCACTTTTGTTGCCATGGCAACCAGAGTTTTTAACGGATTTCAATTCTTTTAGCTAATTCTAAGGGGGACTACCTAAGCAACATGTCTGCAAAATTTGGTTAAAATTGGCCCTGTTAATTGGGAGGAGATGTCATTTAAAAAATCGTTCTTTATTTCTATATACCCCCCAACCCTGGGGCTTTGCCCCTGGGGATCCGAGGATTATGATTTTAGCTATTTTGGAAGAGGTCAATATACTGATGATTCATGCAAAATATCAAGGCTCTACGCCTTCTTGGTCAGGAGGAGAAGATTTTTAAAGATTATTTTAACATTTCACTTTTGTTGCCATGGCAACCAGAGTTTTTAACGGATTTCAATTCTTTTAGCTATTTTTGAAGGGACCAACTAAGGAACATTTCTGCCAAATTTTGTTCAGATTGGCCCAGTGGTTTAGGAGGAGATGTCGTTTAAAGAAATTGTTGACGGACGACGCACGACAGACGCCGGCCGGACGCCGGACAAAAGGCGATCACAATAGCTCACTTGAGCACTACGTGCTTAGGTGAGCTAATAAAAGCTCCAGGCCTTATAGATTGGGAGATTCCTTTGTAAAATCAGGGATTGCACAGAAAAGGGCTAATTTTCAGAGTACAGTAATTCTTTGAAGTATTTTAGTAGAGGGTCCATAGATGATGATTTATACCAAATATAAAACCTATAGTCCTTACGGTTTGTGAGAAGAAGATTTTTTAAAGTTTCCTTCTTTACTTCTATGTAAAATCAGTGATTGCACAGAAAAGGCCTAATTTTCAAGATAGAGAAATTCTTTGAAGTGTTTTGGTAAGGGGTCAATAGACATTAATTGTACAAAAATTTGTTATCTTCCGATAGGTGGCATTTTTCAAATACTGACCTATCTAATTTGAGCATTCTTGGTGAGTGTCATTCCTGACAACTTGGCCAATTCCATCAAACTACATTCAAATTGTCAGCGCCCATGAAAAGCATGCTTCAAATTTTTGAAGCCCCTACCTGGAGCAGAGGTAAGACATAAATGCTTTCACAATTTAAAATAATTATTTTAAGTTTGATTAATTATCCACTTACTACTTTTTGGTGATATAATATGGAGTTATGCGTACGACGTAGTAATATTTATCCCAATCTGGATAAGTGGTACGGTCAGGAAGACAGGTAAATCTTTGGAGAATATGACATGAGCAGAAATTAAAAACTAGGCCTTATTGTTTGGGAAAAGTTGATTTTTTAAAGATTTCCTTCTTTATTTCTACGTAAAATCAGGGATCACACAGATAAGGGCTAATTTTTAAGATACGTTACTTCTTTGAAGTGTTTTGGTAGAGGGTCAATAGTTGATGATTTATACCATATATCAAAGCTCTGGGCCTAATGGTTTGGAAGTGGATGTTTTTTTAAGTTTTTTAACTCCGTTGCCATGGCAACCAAAGTTCTTCCTGGATTTCAATTCTTTGAAGTACTTTGAAAGAGAATGACCTAAGGATCATTTCTGTGAAGTTTGGTTGAAATCCCATAGTTAATTTAGGAGACATTTTTTTGTAATTGTGAACGAATGGACGAACAGACTGATGCTGGACGATGACCAATCACAATTAATCCTTTGATACTTTAACCTTGTTTCTTTATCATGATAATGTTTGACAGAGAAGATTTTTGTACAAAACAATGCTTTGCAAGCTGACAGTACTTTTCAGTACTTTGATTTTAATCTGGTGTCCATTCACTACATCTCTTTAAAAACCTAAGCATTATGCCAGACTGAGAGTTTCAGGTTGGAACATTTTTTATGATCTAAAATGATTGATATCACACTATCTAATGCTACATTTCTATGCAGTTTAGCACTTGGGTAGAGAGTAGAAGTTAGAATAAGATTTAGAAAATTAACTGGGTTGTCAAATGGTATAAATATGCCTTATTTTTCACAAATTGCAGAGATTACCCAGAAATGATAACATTTGCTTAATTTCTTAATGACCACTTGCATAACAAGTAAAATTTTCTTTAATTTCTTCATGAATTATTTATAAGCTGATTTTGTGATATTAGAAATCTAGATATAGGGAACAATGCAAATTTTACACATTCCCTTATAGCTGTTACATACAGTTACGCATCAATTACAATCATTAATGCATGTTTAATCAATTGAGGGTGTTGAATGCCAATAATTACGTTGGTATCTCTCATAAGGGATCGTTAAGATATTTTATCAGATGTCTTTCACTAAACTTTTTATTTACTCCTTAATCAACATAGACCCTGCTGTGTAACTTCTGGGACAGGAGGAGATATTTTTTTTGTAATTTTAGTCTTGTTGTCATAGCAACCAGAGTTTGCAACTGATTTAAATTCTTTGGTTGAAATTGGGCAAGTGGTTCGGGAGAAAATAACGTTTCAAAAATCCTTCTTTTTTTCTATATAAGCCCCGGCCCCCTGGGGCTCTAGCCCTGGTAACCGGAAGTTGATGATTTTAGCAAATCTGAAAGAGGTCAATGTACTGGTACTTCACGTACAATATCAAGACTCTATGCCTTGTCACTAAGGGTCAGAAGGAAATCATTTTCAAAGATTTTTTTTAAAAAATTTCAGTTTTATAGCCATGGCAACCAGAGTTTTCAAAGGATTTCAATTCTTTTAGCAATTTTTAAAAAAACACCTCCTATGGAACATTTCTGCCAAATTTAGTTGACATCAACCCAGTGGGTAGGGATGAGATGTCGTTTTAAAAATCCCTTTTTTTTTTCTATATAAGCCCTGCCCCTGGGGACCGGAAGTTGATTATTTTAGCAATGAAAGAAGTCAATGTACTGATGCTTCATGCAAAATATCAAGCCTTCTGGGTCTGGAAGAGACCATTTTCAAAGATTTATTCAAATTTCACTTTTGTTGCCACGGCAACCGAAGTTTTCAACGGATTTCAATTCTTTTAGAAATTTTAAAGGGCACCACCCAAGAAACATTTCTGCCAAATTTGGTTGAAAATAGCCTAGTGGTTTGGTTGGAGGTGTTGTATTAAAATTTTTGACACACAACGAAGAATCATGCAGGACAGAGGACTATCAAAATACATGTACCTCACTATGAGCACTTCGTGCTCAGGTGAGCTGAAAATAACAAAATAAAAATTGGTGCAAGAAATATCTTCCTTTTTGACAATATTTTCTTGGTGCAAAATTGCTTGGGTAAATGAGAGGGCTTTAGAGCTGACAGGGGATCTTAATGGAATATTCATACCATAAAGAATAGAATGGAATACTGGTTCTTTATCAAGACTTGCAAATAACATACATTGTCTAAGAATATTGTGCTACTACGTATAAGTCCTTGTCTTGCAGCTTTTTTCATTTTATAACTCTCGTCTTTATTAACTGGGGGTTGCAGAGCCTTGGGGACCATTTCAGTCAGCTATGCAGATGCATTTTCCCCTCTAACTGTCTAGATGGCAAAGCTTTACCCATTACCACACATTCATACAGTTTGATGCAGTCTAGAAAAAGTAATAAGAAAAATTATAGAAGAATGATATCAGAATTTGGCATGATTTCTAGCCTCAAGGATATTTGTTTTTTTTAATTTACTTTCATTTTGAAAAATGTTGCATGGGGATTTTTATCTTGAACCATCTTCAAATTTTGTCATCTGATGGATTAACCCATTACCAGACAACAAAATTATACATTTGTCCAAATTGAAAGGAGTAGCAGACGACAATTTAAAGCTAATGAAACTTTAGATTTGGTTTACTTTTGGGTTAGAAAACATTGTGGATACTGATGATATTGCTTGTAACAAGCAATTTCTTCATTTTCCACAACATTTTCCCAGGCCTTTTTTCTTGGGGGCATCTAAAAGCCTCATTGAATGGGAATGAGTTAAGCTGGCCGGTTTGCTACTAAGAATGAAGTCTTTGTTACAGATGGGAACAATTAGATCATTTATCTATTTAACAATTATTAGAAGATTGAACAGGGATTAAATAGAAACTAGTGATTCAATAAGAAGGTTACTTGTTGGAGTTTGGATAGGGGAAACCTGTTCTTGGTCTTTACCTGTTGCACATGATGAAGTTGAAAGCATTTTAAAAATCAATAAGTGGTCGGTTATGCATAAATTGACTAAAAGTTTTTTTTTTATTAAAAGATTCATTTTGGCAAGTTTCAGTTTTATTCCAATCGAACATAATGGCAGAGTTTTGCACGCAATAATTCTGACGTGATCAATGATTGGTCAAAATGATGGTTGCCCAAGGCACAAATAAACATCATAGCAATTCATTGCCACAAGATTCAAGTCATTTTATGTGAAAATGTAGGGAAGATGTGTACACATGAAAATGCCCGTCAATTATGATTACCGATGCAGTCAATCACTCGAGAGTTTTAAATACCAATCAAGCTTGGTGTTATCCATGATAGGGGTGTATTTTTTCATAATCAACTAACCATTTTCAAGTTATTTTGGCACACTTCTAATGACCCTTGACACGTGGCTGCCAATTTTCAAGAGTCAAAATGACGCACAGTGACTAATTTTCAAGCGTCAAAATTGCATTTTTTTTATATCTGTGTATCAAAACCCGAGGTCTTGGGTCAAACGAAAACCCTGAACTACATATATCGGTAGGGGCCCATTGACCGATCGCAGCTGTAAAGAGTCAATCGACTAATCAAATGATTCATTTCGAGTTGACTTGAACTTTGACCCCAACATTTCCTGACATTTATTTCAAGTAATTTTTTGATATAGAGACTTGAATGTAAACTTCAGTCTTTGTTTAGGTCGCCAACCGTTAATCATTAGTGCCATATATCATGCAGTTTAAATATATTATGTTTGACTCAATAGCAAACCCATTAGTGTCATGAGCCATAAACAGTAAGTAGTCTTTTTTACTTGTAAAAAACTTGTGTCTAGGAACCATCCCAAAATCTCTCCCAGTATTCTGATGATACAATGTGAGTAAGGCATACCATCTGAATAATGGTAACAGGTCTTGTTAAAACGCATGTGTGATCTGAAAATCTAATCTTTTCAACTTATGGGTGAATTACTCTACTACCATCGATCACTTCTTTCAATTTGGAGCACTCTAAATTTAAGTCATATTGAGAAGAATTAGAATTATAAGGACTATCTATCTATATATACTGCCCAACTCCCCTTTTGGGTATTACTGGCAGGTGCGCGTCTGTGCTGGAATAAAAACTGTTAGTCATTTGTTAGGGTGCAAAATTTTAAAAGTATTGTGAGTGTTAGATTAAAAGAGCTGATAAAACATATTTTGGTCATTCAGGGACGGCTCACTATCTGAAAAGAATCAAGACTCTTTTTGAATGCTGCAATATCAGGTTGCTGTACAATTGTTTCTGGAAGGCTGTTCCATAGTATCACTGTGTACGGAAAAAAAGAATATTTAAAGTAGGCTGCATTTGTGTGGATCCGTCTGAAAGATGCTGTGTGCATATGTCGGGTGGTCATCACTGGTCTTTCAAGATAAGCTGGTACTGGCACTGCAACAAAATTGTTAACAATTTTATAAAACATGGTGACTCTGGAGATGTCTCGTCTGTATTGGAGAGTTTCCCAACCAAGCTCCTTCTGCATGCAGGTAACACTGTCATAATAAGAGAAATTATTTTGAACCCATCTTGCCGCTCTAGGTTGTACTTTTTCCACTTTGTTGATATAGGTTTTTAGGTCACCTGACCGAATGGTCATGGTGACCTATTGCAATCATCGTTTGTCCGTCGTCGTGCGTCGTCCGTTAACTTTTAAACATTTTCATCTTCTTCTCAAGAACTACTGGGCAGATTTCAACCAAACTTGGTAGAAAGCATCATTGGGGGATGCCAATTCAAGTTTGTGAAAATAGGGGTTCTGGGGGTCATAGGGGCCAAAAAGGGGTAATTTTTGGTACTTCTTTAAAAACCTTCTTCTAATAAACCGTTAATGCCAGAGCTTAAATGTTTTGTGTGCATGACAACTAGGACAGGTATATTATAAATTGTGAAATTCATGCCCCTGGGGTCATGTATGGGGCCACAACCAGAGGTCAAAGTTCATCATGTTAAAAAATTCACATTTTCATCTTCTTCTGATGAAGTACAAAGCCAATTTCAAACAAACTTGGTGAAAAGCATCATTTGGTAATGGTTATTCGGATTAGTGAAAATAAAAAGGCTGTGGGGTCAGGGGGCCCTAAAATGGGGACCAAAAGGGGGTAATTTTTGGTAACTTTTAAATATTTCATCTTCTTCTCAAGAACTACTGGGCGGATTTCAACCAAACTTGGTAGAAAGCATCATTGGGGGATGCCAATTCAATTTTGTGAAAATAGGGGTTCTAGGGGTCAAAGGGGCCCAAATAGGGGGCAAAAAGGGGTAATTTTTGGTCCTTCTTTAAAAATCTTCTTCTAATAAACCGTTAATGCCAGAGCTTAAATATTCTGTGTGCATGACAACTAGGACAGGTATATTATAAATTGTGAAATTCATGTCCCTGGGGTCATGTATGGGGCCACAACCAGAGGTCAAAGTTCATCATGTTAAAAAATTCACATTTCACCTTCTTCTGATGAAGTACTAAGCCAATTTCAAACTAACTTGGTGAAAAGCATCATTGGGTACTGATTATACAGATTTGTGAAAATTAAAAGGCTGGAGGTCAGGGGTGCCTAATATGGGGACCAAAAGGGGGTCATTTTTGGTAACTTTTAAACATTTTCATCTTCTTCTCAAGAACTACTGAGGGGATTTCAACCAAACCTTTTTCTATTTTTTCAAACAAAATCACTTGTCTTGGTGCTCTTTTACTCAGGTGACCGTTAAGGCCCACTGGGCCTCTTGTTTGTGTAGGGGCTCCAAACTGTTGATGCGTATTCTACCTGGGGTCTCACTAAAGTTTTATACGCTATTTCTCTGATCTTCTTATTTTTGGTCTGGATGTTTCTGCGGAGAAAACCTAAAGTTTTATTAGCATTTGATGTTATATTGTCAATGTGTTTGTTCCAGGAAAGATCTCCAGATATTGTAACTCCTAGGTATTTGGCATTGTCCACAGTCTCTAGTACTTGTCCATGTAACCTGTAATCAAAGGAAATCTTTTTCTTCTTTTTAGTAATATTTAGGACAATGCATTTGCTGGGGTTAAACTCCATTTCCCACTTTTTCTCCCACTGCATTAACTTGTCTAGATCTTCTTGTAGGGTCGAACAGTCTTGTCTGTTGTTAATAGCTAAGTAAACAGCAGTGTCATCTGCAAACAAACGAACTTAGGATGTGATTTTATTTGGAAGGTCATTTATATACAAAAGAAACAAAAGAGGGCCAAGTACAGATCCCTGAGGTACTCCAGACGTGACTGGTACTTCTGATGAGCATCCACCTTCTAAAACTACTTTTTGTGTTCTGCCTATTAGAAAAGATTTAATCCACAAAAGGGTAGCATTGTTAACACCATGTTCCTGCAATTTATACAAAAGTTTTAAGTGGCTAACTTTGTCAAAAGCCTTGCTGAAGTCTAACAAAACTAGATCAGTTTGTTTTCCTTCAGTCAGGTTTCTGGCAAGATGGTCGGTCAGTTAAAGTAGCTGGGTTTCGCATGAACGCCTTTCTCTAAAACCATGCTGCAAGTCATAAAGGATATTATTTTTATCAAAATGTTCAGTTAGATTTGATGCTACAATATGTTCTAGAACTTTACACAGTATACATGTTAAAGATATAGGTCTGTAATTTGCAGGATCTTCTTTGTTTCCTTTCTTGAAGAGTGGAGTCACGTTTGCTTTTGTCCAAACTTGGGGAAGAGTGCCTGTGTCTAGGGATTTCTGAAAGAGAATTTGTAAGATCGGGGAAATTTGGTAACATAAGTTTTTTAGTACAAGAGGTTTGATGTTGTCTGGTCCTGCTGCTTTGTCTGGTTTCAGGTTGGAAATAAGTTTTTGTACTCCACTGGTGCAAATAGTAATGTTCGGCATAACTGGGTATTTGCTGAAAGAGGAAGAGAATACATTTTGTCTTATAGATGAAAGGCAGGACTGAGCCAAAGAAATTGGTGTCATTGGAGTGAAGACTGACTGGAACTGTTGATTTAGGATATTCGCCTTTTCTGTGTTGTCCGATTTGATGGAACCTGAAATTTTATCGAGGGGCTACTCCGGTTGCGTCTTGCTTGGCATTCTTTATCAGATTGAAAAGTTTCTTATTGTTAAATCTTGTGGCTTTCTCTTTGTCTTCAGTGGTTCCATCTAGGTAGGTCTAAAATATATTCAATATTATGAATATAATTAATATAGGAAACTTTTATTTGATTTTTGATGTTTCTTTTTAGAGCCTTGAGAGCAGTCTTCATCTTGTTGTTTCCTTCTTTCTTCAATCTGAAATAGAGTTGATCCCTTTTTCTGATAAGGCGTTTTATAGGCTGTGTAATCCATGGAAGAGATCTCTTGTGGGCAAGTCGTTTTGTTGGAACATACTTCTCGATACCTGTGGAGATTGCATCTGAAAATTTTAACCAAATTTCTTCAACAGAATCAGAGTGATGATCTTTCAGAATTTCATTTTTAACTTGCTCCATGAAGATTTTAAAGCTACCCCAGTCAGCTTTTTTGTACAGATGAACCTGTCTAGGTTGTTGTTTTGTCATCTGTGGCTTTGTATCTGCAAAAATAGAGACAATTCACGAATTCGAAAAGGTGAAATCTCGTTCTCGTTTACCGCGAGATTTGAGCTCTGGGGAATTAACCCCCGAGATCGTTCTTTACTCTATGCAAAGTTTTGAGTTGATATTGAACGAACTATTACTAAATAAAATTCACAAAAATACGATTAATTTCGGGATCGATCAGAAGAATAATATTGACCAAGCTTTGTAATTTTTTTTGCATGTTTTATCACAGATTTTACATTTTAACCATGTACGCTACCTGAGCCATCGAAAACGTTTTTGAATTCCGTAAATCAAGTAATTCAAAGTAACTTTCACAAATCAAAGTCACTTATGAAAGAATTAATAATTTTATTCATTTTCGTATGGTTATTGGACGATTCTTTTAATAAAGTCCTTGGAAAACGCTGATTACGGATTCGTCCCAAAAAGTTTCGCTACAGATTATTTCCGATACTGCTGCTGGTAGGTCCTACCACAAAAATATTCTAAATGTGCATTAACCCATAACCAGATGACTGGTGCATATATTGAAAGAAGTTGCAGCCCATAAAATAAACAGTGCTTTAATCATGAAATAGGGTAGAAATGTTTTGAGAAAAGGAGAAATTGCTTGTTTCAAGAAATTCTCCATTTCCCATAAAGTTTACCATTATATTTTTTCAGGGTGTCAGAAAGTGTCATTATGCGTTAATGGGTAAAGGCCCATTACTTATTTTCAACAGTTCATAAAACATTGCACATTGTCAATGCTTGGGCATTGAGTTCTATCCCTGACTTGCTGACAAATTACCTGCAACTTTATTGCTTCTATTTGAGTTGGATATGATAAGTAGTAGCTTCAATCTTGATGAGCAGCTTGAATCTGATGATTATACAGTTGTGAAAAAATCACTGAATGCAAAAGACGCTGTATGAAATCCTGATAATTGCTGTAATTTCATATTACAGGGGTGTTTAAATAACTAGCTGTAATATGATGGGTTGAGAAACTGATTTGGTCTAGTTGATCATTTCTGCCTTTACCACAATGTCTTCAGTATATTATATTGGTCTGCTGTATGTTAAAAACACTCACCTAAATTCACATTTCTCTATGTAGTTCTTTCTGTCATGAAATTTTTACATATTATGAACAGATTTGTGTTAACTCTTGTCTTGTTTAACCCTGAAAATTCATGTTTAAGTAGGAGGTATAGACAAAGATCAGCCTGCAGATATGTGCTGTTTGATCTTTGTCTACACCACCTGTTTGTATCATTCAAGTCATTATATTTATCACATTGATTTTCATTAGAAATAATGATCAATAACTTTTGCTTCCAGTGCTTTCAGCCCCTTTGACTTTAACGCAAGTCGGAAAGGATTTTATTCAGCATGACAAGGGTTAACACTTATGATTCGCTGATCAACATTGATCACTCAGGCAACAGGACAACATATTCTGGGCAATACATGTATAAGATCCACCGATTGCTAAAACTCAGTCTGATCAAAGTCTTCACTGTGCTTTCTGTAGAAAAAGAAGATTAGCAAATATGCTCAAGTCATTCCCAAACAAGCCAACTTTTGACGCCATTTAAGAGAAAAGCTTCTTAAAACATTGCAGAAAATGAGAAATGTAATTATTATAAAAAAATTCTTCATTATCCACAATGTTTTCTATCCATTAAGATGAAAGGTTTTTAAATTTTCATCTACTAAAACCTGCCATATGCAACTTATGTGAATATGGACCAGTCTGAACTTTTGTCTTCTGGTAATGGGTTTAGGCAATGTTTGTATGTCCAGGCTGTCAATATCACTTTCAATCATACTCACAAGTCAATTTTTTGCAAACATGTTTTGTGAAGGCTTTTTATATCATCCTGACCAAATATATATCTTAAACTAATAACTGATTGAGCAAGGTTGAACAAGAGGCAGGGCTCAGGAAAACACTGCTGAAAGTGAAGAAATTGCTTGTAACAAGCAATTTCTTCAATATCCAACAATTTTTCTATTTCAAAACACTAAACAATTTAAAATTTCATCAACCAAACAAGATAATCAAGATCTGCATGATCTTTGAATTTTGAAAAAAAAAAAAGAACTTTTTTTGTCATTTTGGTATTTGGTTAACCTATTTTAAAAACACAAAATTTGGAATGGTTCAAATTCAAAGAAGTTGCAGCAAAAAGTTTTAAGTTGGTGAAATTTGAAAAAAAATCTTTGTCTTTTGAGGTTGAAAATGTTTGTAAAATGCAATTTCTTTATTTTCATCAAAATTGTCTAAAGCCTTTTCCTTGAAAGGTGTTAAAAGTGGGACTGTGTGGGAAATGGTGAGTACAAGTGACTAATTGGTGGATGAATATTCATTCATTAAAGGCCTTCACAAAAATGAGGGAGAATTAAGGGTCAACTAACATCATATTGTCTTTGTTCTTTATTGTTGAGTATATTGGTAATAAATCAAGGGATCACACAGGGAGTTACCATGGTGATTATATATAGTGCAACAATCTTAAATTTCAGACAACTGTCTAATTAAACAGATACTTGTATAAATAATGTTAACCCTTCAACCAATGAAATTATCAATTACATTTTATGCCAAATAATGTTAAACACATAGGGATTCCCCATGTATCAAGACTCAAAGAAACATAATGGTCTTAACCGATAACCAAACTACAAAATTCTATGTGAAGAAGTTGAAGACAACAAATAATTAAAGAATAAAGATCGAATCAAAATGGGTTTGTGATATTTTGATATCAGACAGAAATGATTGTGAGAGAAGGAAAAATTGCTTGCAACATGTAATTTCTTCTTTTCGTCAGTATGTTTTCCTAAATATGATTCCTCAATTGTAAAAAAAGTTGAAATTGTGAGGTATTGGTTTAACCCATTTCCACACAATCCCTCCTTTTTATGTCTCTCAAGAAAATAGTTATGAAAAAAATGTTAGGAAAACAAAGAAATTGTATGTTTCAAGTACTTTTTGCATTTTCCACATTGTTTTCTACCCAGAAATATTTATCTTTCAAAAGAAATTATTGTGATAAGAGGGAACAGCACTTACTAGAGCTAAAATACTACCTGAATAGTATTTTACACAAATTTGGATTGTCATTTTGAAATTGTGGTAACTTGTAAAGATTTGGAACAGTCCTGCTCCACAATGGGCAAGTCAGAGAAATTTCAAATTGCTTTTCTCCATTCAATACATTCTTTTATGGACATTGAGGACAGATTTTTAGTTGGTCAATAAAGTCAGCTAATCTCACATAAATTTAGCCAGGAATATTCACATAACTTGAAAAAAATAGCAGTTCTTTACAGGTTGAAAATTTAAAAAGGAAACATTTTGGGGTAATATTTATACTGCTTGTTACAAGCTTTTCTCCTTTTACCACATTATTTTCAAGAATTTTATTGAATTGTATTGTAAAGGGGAAACTTTTGCGACTTTCTTAACTTGTTACCAGACGATCATTTTTTTTAGACTGGTCCAAAATGAAAAAAAGTTGTTGATAACAATTTCCAGTGGATAGAATTTCAAATATATCTCTCTTTCTGGGTAGAAAACATGTGAAAAACTCGCTAGATTGTGGGATTGTAAGACAATTGAATAACTTAAACATTTTACTGCCCTGCTGATCAAGCTGTAAAGGTACTTGATTCCTGATACAACATTATTATACTTGATGAATATTTTTTCCTATTAACAATTTACTATGGAGGAAAACTTTATAAGTTGAAGGGTTCTATATTGCCAAACTGAATATAAATCTAGAAGTCATTTAGATTTCAACTTAATGTAAGCAGGACTTTTATGTGGAAGGGTTGGCTAGGTACTGGAGTTGTTAATGATTATTCCTGAAACCAGATAAAGATAACCAGACAAAGAGATCTTTTGCAAAATCTTCGATATTTTTTGTTAAAGCATTTGCTGATGAAAAATGCAATTCTCGGCATCATTTTCTCCATTCTGCCATGCATTTATTTCAAACACCTCACAATGGCCAAGAACGAGGCTAGCTCTAGACACAATAGCACAAAAAACTTGAAATATTTTTTTTAATCATAAATAGTCAATTTTACTGACAATTCTAGTATCAGACCGGGTCGGCAAAATAGATCGTCCCAGTTAAATGGACGATGTCTAACTACCGTAATGTTTGAAATCTCATAGTACAAGTCATCATCTAACTAAAATTAATTAATCTGAAAAATGTCAACGAATTCTTTTGCAATAAATATCACTCGTTTCTTTCAAATTTCGGGCTAGTTTTCGGAACGAGATGCCGGAAGTAAACAAAGGTCTGGTTCCTAAAATCAAAAAAAAAAGGAAACCAACTGACCCCAGAGATCGACTCTCGTGATCTCGTTTTTGGCGAGAATTCAGGATGTCAAATAGGTCAATATTATGGTCCGATATACCTGGAAGACATTTTACATTTTTAATTAAGGTGTGGTTTGATGTTAGGAAGAGGTCCAGTGTATTTTCTCCTCTGGTGTTTTCTGTTACCATCACATATGCCTTTAACCCATTCCAACTCAATCCCTCCTTTTTACGCCCCTTGAGAAAAAAGCTTTGAAAACATTGTGGAAAATGAAGAAATTGCTTGTATCAAGCAATTTCTTCATTATCCACAATGTTTTCTATCCAAAAAGACGAAAAAATTCAAAATTCTATCAACTTGAAATTGTCGTCTGCAGCTTCTTCCAATTTGGACCAGTCTAAAATTTTGCTGTGTTGGAATTGGTTAAAAGGCTATCTTTAGTGCAACTTCAGCATACGCAAAAAATTAGGGCTTGAAACAGCGTGGCGCGGCGGACGATCTAAACACAGGGACTTTTCTCAATTGACGATCTTTTAATACTATAAACATAAATATATATGTCTATATTTATGCATATTATATTGAAAACATCAATTGTGACAAGTCCCTGTGGATCTAAATCCTGGGGAAAGACAATTTTGTCAGACAATTTAAATGGGAACAGTTGTAATCTTTCTTAAAAGACAAATACTCATGACTAACCACAAACCCGATACGAAGATATAGAAAATTGAAAACTTTATTCCGATCTACTGATTATTGGTAAGAGAACATTTAGTTAGCACTCACATAGCATCGTTTCCTTACGAATTTCTAAATGGCGGTATTCTCTAAAAAGGGAGATAACTTTTTTCGTTTTACACTAAAATGTTAGACTGTTGAACATTTTTTAAAGATAATTTAACTTGGTTTAAGATCTAATTTGCAGTTTTTGTTCAACTTTATCCTTTTAAAAATCAATTTTTGATAAAGCTATCTTGAAAAGGAATGCCCTCTTTGAGAAGGACACTTATTATTTTCTGAAGATTCGTCAATTATTACAAAGTTATGACCTAAGAAGAAGACCTAAACTGCCCAATATTGGGGAAAATTTAAGCAAAACAGGACTTGTACTAATCCTCCTGTCATTTCACCGATAAGCTATATATTTGAAACAAGAGGACCATGATGGTCCTAAATCGCTCACCTGAGGCATCTCCGAATTACAGTACTTTTTAGTATAAAAAAGGCACAACTTATAAAAGATATATAAGATTTTGGGCTTTGTACAAAACAATCCAGTAATGTTTTACAATAATAATGAATGCCTTTGGCTTTATAGTTTAATCCATTACCAAACTATCCCAGATTTTGTCACCCTCAGGGAAAATAGGTTTGAAAAATACATAGTGAGAAAGGGAGTGACAAGCAATTTATCCATTTCTCACAGTGTTTTCTACCTGAAATTCTTTGTATTTAGATTTCAATCAAACTCTAATTACTGTCTGCAACTTCAATGGGTGTAATTTTAGCAACCTTGGTAGAGAACAATCTGGGTGTACTATACATCAAAATATGAATGCATTACAACTTATACATGAGGAGTGGAAGATATTTGAACATGCTCTTATTGAATGTTTTTCATATCTTTGGATGCCTTGGGAAGGGCCATGTTTGTCCAAAGGATATAAACATGGTAGAGAACAATAATGTTATCCTTTGTTTTTAATGTAAATGCTCTAGAGCCAATATTTAAGAAGAGTTCTTTCAATGCAATTTAAGCAATTTTCAACCCAGGAGCAGACATTTTTATCCTAAGAGCATATTTTCCTGTTATATAGTACAAAATTATTTAGTCATGCTACATACCAAATATGTATGCCCTTCACCTTATATTTCAGAAGGAGAAGACTTTTGATGTTGCTCTAATTGAGCGTTTTCAAAAAAAATTTACCTCTGGGGCAGTGCCATGTTTTATCCCAGGGCTAACATTTTAGCTAACATGGTAGAGAACCATCTGGTTATGCTATGTACAAAATATGAATGCCTTAGACTTTGTAGATTGGGAGGAAAACACTATTGAACATGGTCTAATGGAGCTTTTTTACAAACTTTGGACACCCAGGGAAAGGGTGTTTATTAACCTACAGGCATAATCAAAACTGATAGATAACAGCCAGGCTATGCTACACACAAAATATAAATGCTCTCCTCCATAAAATGAAGACTTTTTTTTAACATACTCAAATTTTGCGTTTTTCCCAATTTTTGACCCCTAGTGCAGGGCCGTTTTTGACCTGAGAAAGACAACTTTTTGTGATTCAGTACAAAACCATCTAGTTATGCTCAATACCAAATATGAATATCCTAGACCTTATAGTTTTAGAGGAGAAGTCTTTTGAAATTGCTCTAAGTAAGCATTTTTCCAAACTTCGGACCTCTAGGGCGGGGCCATTTTAGACTCCAGAGATTAAATATTTAAAAACTTGGTAGAGAACCATATGATTAAGCTCTATATAAAATATAAATGCCTTTGGCCTTGTAGTCTGTGAGAAAAAAGACAACATAGATTTTCTAAAATTTCCAATTTTCATATGCCACGGTTACAAGAGTTTTTTGCAGAATTAAATTCTTTTAACAACTTTTGAAGAGCTTCAACCAAGGAACATGCCTGCAAAGTTTCAGCTTGATTGGCCTACTGGTTTAGGAGGAGAAGATTTTTAAAGATTTTTACAGATTTACTAAGGATTCCCATTTTCACATGCCGCGGCAGCCAGAGTTTTTGACGGAATTAAATTCTTTTAACAACTTTTGTAGAACTTCACCCAAGGAACATGCCTGCAAAGTTTCAGCTTGTTTGGCCTACTGGTTTAGGAGAAGATTTTTAAAGATTTTTACAGATTTACTAAAGATTCCCATTTTCACATGCCGCGGCAGCCAGAGTTTTTGACAGAATTAAATTCTTTTAACAACTTTTGTAGAACTTCACCCAAGGAACATCCCTGCAAAGTTTCAGCTTGATTGGCCTACTGGTTTAGGAGGAGAAGATTTTTAAAGATTTTTACAGATTTACTAAGGATTCCCATTTTCATATGCCGCAGCAGCCAGAGTTTTTGACGGAATTAAATTCTTTTAACAACTTTTGTAGAACTTCACCCAAGGAACATCCCTGCAAAGTTTCAGCTTGATTGGCCTTCTGGTTTAGGAGGAGAAGATTTTTAAAGAAATTGTGGACGGACGGACAGACGGACAGACGGACGGACGGACGACGGACAATGACCGATCACAATAGCTCACCTCGCACTTTGTGCTCAGGTGAGCTAAAAACTTGGTTGAGAACAATATGATTGAGCTCTATATAAAATATGAATGCCTTTGGCCTTGTAGTCTGTTAAAAAAAAAGACAACAAAGATTTTCTAAAATTTCCATTTTCATATGCCGCTGTTACAAGAGTTCATGGAATTAAATTCTTTTAACAACTTTTGAAGAGCTTCACCTAAAAAACATCCCTGCAAAGTTTTAGATTGATTGGCCCAATGGTTGAGGAGGAGAAAATTTTTAAAGATTTTTACAGATTTACTAAAGATTCCCATTTTCACATGCCGCGGCAACCAGAGTTTTTGACGGAATTAAATTCTTTTAACAACTTTTGTAGAACTTCACCCGAGGAACATCCCTGCTAAGTTTCAGCTTGATTGGCCTACTTGTTTAGGAGGAGAAAATTTTTAAAGATTTTTACAGAATTACTTAAGATTCCCATTTTCACATGCCGCGGCAACCAAAGTTTTTGACGGAATTAAATTCTTTTAACAACTTTTGTAGAGCTTCAACCAAGGAACATCTCTGCAAAAGTTCAGCTTGATTGGCCTACTGGTTTAGGAGGAGAAGATTTTTAAAGATTTTTACAGATTTACTAAAGATTCCCATTTTCACATGCCGTGGCAACCAGAGTTTTTGACGGAATTAAATTCTTTTAACAACTTTTGTAGAACTTCACCCAAGGAACATCCCTGCAAAGTTTCAGCTTGATTGGCCAACTGGTTTAGGAGGAGAAGATTTTTAAAGATTTTTACAGAATTACTTAAGATTCCCATTTTCACATGCCGTGGCAACCAGAGTTTTTGACGGAATTAAATTCTTTTAACAACTTTTGTAGAACTTCACCCAAGGAACATCCCTGCAAAGTTTCAGCTTGATTGGCCAACTGGTTTAGGAGGAGAAGATTTTTAAAGATTTTTACAGAATTACTTAAGATTCCCATTTTCACATGCCGCGGCAACCAGAGTTTTTGACGGAATTAAATTCTTTTAACAACTTTTGAAGAGCTTCACCTAAAAAACATCCCTGCAAAGTTTTAGATTGATTGGCCCAATGGTTGAGGAGGAGAAAATTTTTAAAGATTTTTACAGATTTACTAAAGATTCCCATTTTCACATGCCGCGGCAACCAGAGTTTTTGACGGAATTAAATTCTTTTAACAACTTTTGTAGAACTTCACCCGAGGAACATCCCTGCTAAGTTTCAGCTTGATTGGCCTACTTGTTTAGGAGGAGAAAATTTTTAAAGATTTTTACAGAATTACTTAAGATTCCCATTTTCACATGCCGCGGCAACCAAAGTTTTTGACGGAATTAAATTCTTTTAACAACTTTTGTAGAGCTTCAACCAAGGAACATCTCTGCAAAAGTTCAGCTTGATTGGCCTACTGGTTTAGGAGGAGAAGATTTTTAAAGATTTTTACAGATTTACTAAAGATTCCCATTTTCACATGCCGTGGCAACCAGAGTTTTTGACGGAATTAAATTCTTTTAACAACTTTTGTAGAACTTCACCCAAGGAACATCCCTGCAAAGTTTCAGCTTGATTGGCCAACTGGTTTAGGAGGAGAAGATTTTTAAAGATTTTTACAGAATTACTTAAGATTCCCATTTTCACATGCCGCGGCAACCAGAGTTTTTGACGGAATTTAATTCTTTTAACCACTTTTGTGGAACTTCACCCAAAGAACATCTCTGCGAAGTTTCAGCTTGATTGGCCTACTGGTTTAGGAGGAGAAGATTTTTAAAGATTTTTACTGATTTACTAAAGATTCCCATTTTCACATGCCGCGGCAACCAGAGTTTTTGACGGAATTAAATTCTTTTAACAACTTTTGTAGATCTTCACTCAAGGAACATCCCTGCAAAGTTTCAGCATGATTGGCCTACTGGTTTAGGAGGAGAAGATTTTTAAAGAAATTGTGGACGGACGGACAGACGGACAGACGGACAGACGGACGACGGACAACGACCGATCACAATAGCTCACCTCGCACTTTGTGCTCAGGTGAGCTAAAAAAAAAAGAGAGAGAAGATAAAGGAATTGTTGGAATAAGCATATGAATAGAACAGTTTTGCCATAAAAAAAAAAAAAGAACTGGCCTCCGTGGTAAACCAGGTTCAATTTCGGTCCGGAATTACTTCCGGGTAGTTGTACGTGGTTGTACCCTAAAGTAGTCCATTAAGAAAATTCGATATCCTCCTTTTGTCATATTGTTTAAACGTTTAGACAAAAGAAAGTGGTTTGATGTTAGGTTCTGAGGAGTGGGAGATCACTGCTCCATGTGCTGCATGTGCCCATCTTAGACTAGTGAACCTGTCCCAACTTCGTTGACTGGCGAGCCTGTCCTAATCTACCGATACAAGGTTCACCAGTCTACCATCTGCGCTGCTCTCCGATATTGGGACAGGAAAACCCTAAGGTCTCAGTCTACGGTTTTACGTCTCATTCCTTGTCGTCAACCCTGATATTCGAATGTTGCACTAAACTATTCTATCAAACAACAATCTGCAATAGAACAAACATGTTCTTTGTCAGAATAGGATATAATACTAGGAAAAAATTACAACAAATCATACAGATACCCTATAAAAGGGACAAACGCAAGGCGATTTAACATCCGGCCTGGTCAACAAAACCGAGCGTAAACCCGCAATTTCGGCCTGACGCAAGTTGCCGCACAGGCCAAATTGGAAATGATGGCCCGCAAACTACTTGATTTCTGGACAGTAAAAACAATGTAAAGTTGGCCAATGCAGTCAAAAATACCATGATTCCAGCTACTTTTTTCACTATCTCGGTGCATATTCCTACCATTCAAAAATGCCTGCACTGACAGCCAAAAGCCGCAAAACTACCAACTTGCACTTTTGGTTCAGCCGAAAACAGGTGTACTTTCGAAAAGCCATGAACCTTTAGTTTCACATTTGCAAACGGGCTCTTTTTCATGTTTTAGAGTCTTTTAGAACAACAGTTTCCACTATTACCTATAAATCAGCAGTCAAAAATGACATTTTCCTTCTATTTGAGAAATTGACCATGGCCAATTCGAATATTTCCATCGAAACCGTAGACTGGCACCTAATTTTTACTAGCCGGTTTTCTGCCTCATAACGAATGCGCATGCGCGAGAAGAGTATTCGTTGAATTCCCAACTCAACGGGATTTAATAGAAGGAAATGATTTCCTTCGGTAAAAGAATATAGTTAACATCGATGCATGTTAACCAACATTTTTTCGTTTTTTCACCTTTAGCTGCAAGATTTCATTTTATTATATATTGAATTTGAGAAGACTGCGATGTATATTAAGTTAGAAACTACCACATCAAAGAGTGTCCGGTATTATAACCGACTCGAAGTGCGGTGTTGATAAGAATAGCCGTTACCCTTTGTTATGGATCGAGCGTTACATTATTACTCTCTCCAGCATTAATGGGTCCAACTTGTAAAAAAAAGGCAATATCCTTTCTTTATTATCAGTTTCAGCATTGTCAATCCTTTCCCGTTTCTCGAAATTTTAAACCGGTCCAATTTGAAAGAAGTTGCTGACAGCGATTAAAATCAGGTGCAATTTGAAAAGTAACAAACCTACAGGTTAGAAAATATTGTTGGAAAAGAAGAAATTGCTTGTTATAAATAATTTCTTCTTTTCCTACAATGTTTTCTCAAGTATAAAATCACAGGGACGTACAAACCAGGGATTGAACAGGAAAGGGTTAAATGCTAATTTTTCCTTTACTACCATCGTTTTTCTTATCATTATTTCAAATATCTACTCTTATTGTCCAAGATCTATTTTGAAGAAGGTGAAAATCGGGCTTTTTTCACCAATTTTTGTGAATTGAGTGACTTTGAATGGCGAAATTCAAAATAACTGGTAATGTAAAAACAATGCATGTACTCGGATCAATCTGCTCTAGCAGACGAGTTTGCCCAACCAGGTTATGCAATGACATTGATATCAGCTTGTGCAAAGAAAAACAATATTCAGACAAAAAATGTTTATGATGAAAGATTGACAATGTATTAAGATCGCAGGGAAGGTAATGCTTTTGCAAGTTAGTTGTAAACACGTATACTTGCACTTTCTCTCTATTCTGTGGATATAAGAAAATTTAATTATGTGACATGGTAAGCTAGAATGGCCTTAATTAATTTAAAAAATCTTGAAAAATCGAAAGATTTTAATTCTTATTTGCTTCGGGCACCGATCTCAACCTTTGAAAAATTATCTATCCACGATGATGTTCATTCAATATTCAAAAGGGTTGAATTGTGCAATAATTGACCATTAAGTGAGCACCTATTGAAAGACGACTTTTCTCAATTGAAAGAAGATGCAGACGAAACCCAATTTTGATTTTCGTTGTAAATTAGGTTTCAAATAGGATGAAAACATCAAGAGAACAGGATATCATTATCGTCATAGGCATTTTCTATTTTTCTCGCAATGTTTTCTAAAGCTTAATGTATTCATATTCTCAAAATTCAGGATCGTGTGGTAAAAGGTTAACTCTGAATGAAATTCAACCAATTACCCGAGGACAACATTTTAGACGGATAAAACTAAAAAAGAAAAATGATGCAGTCTTCTGAATACTTACAACTTGAATTAAATTATAAGCGGAAAAACGGACTTAAAGCATTGTAATAAAATGAAGAGCACATTTGGTGAGAGTACATTTTTCCCTTTTCACTATGTTTTCCATTTTTTATGCACGGCATTGAGACGCACCGGACTGTGGTTACTGATTGAATCATAATTCGTATAATTCTTAATGCAAGACAAAACAAAGACATGCAAAATTTAAAGGCAGAAGATATGAACAAATCTTTATTATCGAAAAAACTTCTTTTTTTATTATGCCTTAAAGATCAAAGGCTTTAAAATTGTAAGGTCCTATCAGTTCTAGGAGAGGTTGAGTCGTGTGTGGCCACGCTTTGCAGAATATACATGATGTTTAACCGCGACCCCTTTAATTGAAAAATCGATAAAATTTTGACATCTCGATTATAATCAAATCGTTAATCAACCGTTTCTTCTTTCTTCTTCTTTTGGGTGTACGAAAACTTCTAATAATATGTTCATTCGATAACTTCTAGGATTATAATTCAAGTAAAAGTGATGGATTTGGAATAATGTGAGACCTCAGTTTCCTCCTTTTCTTATATTGTTTTCGACTGGATTTAAAAAGAAATTCTCTGCCAAAGAAATTACCCTTTGTGATACAGCTTAACCCATGACATTGCAACATAAGTTCAAACTTGTTGAATTTAAAGAGTTTTCAGGTGACGATATCACTTAAGTTTGAAAAAATTACAAAACTGAATAAAGATTGTTTGGGAAAAGAGTTAATGTGCAAAAGGAGAGATAAATTGCACAGAATCCCCATTTTAATTAGTTACGTTGTTACGCATTTAAAAACTGATTTATGTAGTACTGTCTACGATTTTATCATGTTTGATGGTTTTGATGATTAATTTTTGTCTTTCGATTTCATGAGATTTTTCTACGTGATAGAAAGGTCGCCGTCAACTGTAGGACACGCGGATTATATCATTGGTTAAACAAACCGAACGTACAGAAGGAAAAAGAATTAAAAAAAATTAAAGGAAGACAAAATAAGAATGGACACTGGAAGACCGTCATTACGTCGTAGCTTCAAGAACTCGTAAAACATCAGAAATGTCAATCCTTTTTCAATATTCCTTTCTTACTTATACATCTCATTAGATTCATTCAACACGCACCCGCTTAAAACAACGCAGCCAAACAGCGACATCGAAAGATTTCGACCAATGAAAAGACAGGAACTACAGACGAATCAATGCGATGTTTACATTAGTATTTACCTGTCCTTGTATCGTTAGATTAGGACAGGCTCGCCAGTCAAGTGCCCATCTGGGAACTATTTCTTTGCAGAAACTGCCATTTGTAGGTGAAACCCTACAAGACTTTCACTTCCGAGCGTATAGAATTTCATGGGTGGATGTGTCTAATGGTATGAGTGCATGTGCGCGTAGCGGCCTCTTTTGCATCCAGTTTAAAGCGTGTTGGAGTAATAGTGCCGGAGCGCGGTCCAAACCCGAACCCGCATTTCGTCGAATTTCGACCATTTAACGTCGCCCTAGGATCGCACTTTTCTCCGGAACCAGATCAGCAGACGGTCTGATTTTGCGCATGCGCGTAGGGGCAGCCAATACCAACCTCAACACCAAGTTTGAAGTGTAAAGGAGTCATAGATCCAGAGCGCGGTCCAAACCAAAGACCCCCCTTTGGCCGAGCTCTCCCGCGCTTTGTGTTTTGTATTTTACTTCAACCTAGGATCACACTTTTTTCCCGGAACCAGATCAGCCACCGGTCTGATTTTGCGCATGCGCATACGCGCCTCCAATTCCTACATCTGCACCAAGTTAGAAGCGTGTAGAGTCATAGTGCTGGTGCGCGATCCAAACCGAAACCCGCATTTCAGCGAATTTCGACCATTTTACGATGCCCTAGGATCGCACTTTATTCCGGAGCCAGATCAGCCTTGGGTCGGATTTTGCGCATGCTCGTAGGGGCAGCCAATACTTACCCCGCACCAAGTTTGAAACGTGTTGGAGTCATAGGGCAGGAGCGCGGTCCAAACCAAAGACACCCACCTTCCGGCCGAGCTCTCCCGCTCTTTGTGTATTGTTTTTTACTTCAACCTAAGATCGCACTGTTTTACAGGAACCAGAGCAGCCATCAGTCCGATTTTGCGCATGCGCGTACGGGCCTCAAATACTATCCTCTGCATCAAGTTGAAGCGTGTTGGAGTCAAAGTGCCGGAGCGCAGTTCAAACCTTTGCACAAAGTTTGAGTTGTGTTGGAATCATAGAACTGGAGTGCAGTCCAAACCTAAGGGGCAGCCAATACTTACCTCCGAACCAAGTTTGATGTGTGTCAAAGTCATAGAGCCGGAGCGCGGTCTTAACCCAAGACCCCACATCGGCCGAGCTCTCCCGCTCTTTGTGTTTTGTATTTTACTTCGACCTAGGATCGCACTTTTTTCCAGAACCAGAGCAGCCACCAGGCCGATTTTGTGCATGTGTGCATGGGCCTCAATTACTTTCCTCTGCATCAAATTTGAAGCTTGTCGGAGTCAAAGTGCTAGAGCGCGGTCCAAACTCGCAATTTGGTGAATTTCGACCATTTTTCGCCGCCCTAGGATCGCACTTTTCTCCAGAGCAGTCTTTGGTCAGAATTTGCGCATGCGCGTAGGGGCAGCCAATACCAACCTTTGCACCAAGTTTGAAGCGTGTCAGAGTCATAGAGCCTGAGCGCAGCCTTAACCCAAGATCCCAGTTCGGCCGAGCTCTCCAGCTCTTTGTGTATTGTATTTTACTTCGACCTAGGATCGCACTTTTTTCCTGAACCAGAGCAGCAGACGATCCGATTTTGCACATGCGCGTAAGGGCGTCCAATATCTACCTCTCGATCAAGTTTGAAGCGTGTTGGAGTCATAGTGCCGGAGCGCGTTCCAAACCCAAACCTGCATTTCGGCGAATTTCGACTATTTTACACCGAAGTAGGATCGTACTTTTCTCCGGAGCCAGAGCAGCTTCCCCCACGGTCCAATTTTGCGCATGCGCGTAGGGGCAGCCACTACCTACCTCCGCACCAAGTTTGCATAGTGTTGGAGTCATAGAGCGGGAGCGCGGTCCAAACCCAAGACCCCCCTTCAGCCGAGCTCTCCCGCTCTTTGTGTATATGTACATGTATTTCACTCCGACCTAGGATCGCATTTTGAAGCGTGTCGGAATCATAGCGCTGGAGTGCGGTCTAAACCCAAGCCTCTACTTTGGCCAATTTCGACCATTTTAAGCCGCACTAGGATAGATTTTTTTTCAGGGGCAAGAGCAGCTGCTGGTCCAATTATGTGCATGCTTTTAGAGACCCGCAATACCAACCTCAACACCAAATTTGTAGTGTGTTGGAGTAATAGAGCCAGAGCGTAGTCCAAACTAAAAAAACACCCTTCAGACAGTCTCTCCCGCGCTTTAAGTACATGTATTTACCCCCCCCCCCCCCACACACACACACACCTTGGATCGCATTTATTTTCTGAAATAGAGCAGCCTCACGCCCGATTAAGCACATGCGCGTAGGGGCCCCAAATGCCTAACTCTGCAGCAAGTTTGAAACGTGTCGGAGTCATAGCGCCAGAGAGCGGTCCAAACCCATGCCCAAACTTCGGCCAATTTCGACGATTTTACGTCGACCTAGATCGAATATTTCACCTGAGCCAGAGCAGCTGCGAGTCCATGTGCGTAGAGACACTTACCTACCTCTGCAACAAGTTGGAAATGTGTCAGAGTGATAGAGCCGGATCACAGTCCAAACACAAAACCACTCTTCGGCCAGTCTTTCTCGTTCCTTAAGTAAATGTGTTTTAATCCGACCTATAGGATCAAACTTATTTCAGGAAATGGAGCAGCCTCCGGCCCGATTTTGCTCAAGCACGTAGGGACCCCTAATACCTACCCCCGCACCAAGTTTGAAGTGTGTTTGAGACATAGCGCCGGAGCTTGGTCCAAACCAAAAACCATTCGTCAGCCACATTTTCCAGCTCTTTAAGTACATGTATTTTACCCTGACCTAGGATCGCACTTATTTATGAAACCAGGGCAGCAGGTTTTGCCCATGCCCATAGGGGAACCCAATACCGCCATCTGCAACTAGTTTGAAGCGTGCCGGAGTCATAACCCAAGCATGAACCTCGGCCAATTTGGACGACCTAGAATCACACGTTTTCTGCAGCAAAAGCAGCCGCCAGCCCGATATTGCCCATGCGCGTAAGAGCCCCGAATAGCTACCTCTGCACCTAGTTTTTGGCGTGTCGGAGTCATAGCACCCGAGCGTGGTCCAAACGCAACCCCGATCAATTTCGATGATTTTATGCCGATCTAGGATCCAAGTTTTTCCCGGAGCCAGAGCAGCCGCGGTACCGATTTTGCACTGGCGCGTAGGGACCCCTTAACCCATTCCCACTCAATCCCTCCTTTTTTACGCCCCTCAATGAAAACACTTTGGAAAACATTGTGGAAAATGAAGAAATTGCTTGGATCAAGCAATTTCTTCATTATCCACAATGTTTTCTATCCAAAAAAGACGAAAAAATTCAAAATTCAATCAACTTGACATTGTCCACTGCAGCTCCTCTCAATTTGGACCGGTCGAAAATTCCACTGTGTTGGAATGGGTTATACCCTATCTCTGCACTAACTTTTATGCGTGTCAGTCATAAACGCCGAAGAAAGGGTCAAAACCACTCTTCAACCATTCTCTCCCTCTTATTTAGTACATGAATTTTACCCCTACATCGGAGTGGGTTTTTTTCGGAAACCAGATCAGCTGCGGGCCCGATTCTAGGCATGCGCCAATGCACCAACAATACCTACCTCAACACCAACGTTGAGGCGTGTAGGAGCCATTGCGCCAGAGAAAAACATGAGCTTCGCAGAGCGGCGCATTTACGCCCGAAGGGGCTTGTCAGTAACCCTGCTTTGTCAGCTATGTTAGCTTGAATGATAGCTCATGCATTTTATCATTAGAAAGATCTTGCTACCTGAATAATATTGTATACACTTGAGAAACATGACAGCTTTCAAAACCATTGTTAAATTTAAAACCATTTCCATGAAAAATGTAGGATAAGATGAGCATACAAGACATTAAGTGTTTTTTCGTTCAATTCAAGGGCAGATAATTCAAGATAACTCAAAAATGACTGGAAAGATTTGAATTTCGAAAGTATTATGCACAACTAGATATCATAGGGAGTAAGTGTGAAAAGTTTCAGCTCATTCCCATTGATAGTTTAGGAGGAGTTGTGCACACAAAAAATTGCAAGCAGACAGACGGATGGACAGACAGACGGACGGACAGACAGACGGACAGACAGATGGACGGACTAAAATCATAGAGATACAATGTGGCCAGTTTCTGTTAAATTCTATGTAAATTGTAGGAGTTTTGTACAAAATTAAATGTAAATTGAAGCTATTTTGGTAAGTCAAGGGCAGATAATTCAGGAATAACTTGACATTTCAAACAAATTCTAGTCCTAAGGACAAGTAGACATCACACAAAGTCATTGTAGCAAGTTTCAGTTCATTCCCATTCAGAATGTAGGAGAAGTTGTGCTCACAAGAAATACAGTGATTTTCATTCAATACAAGGGCAGATAATTCAAGATAACTCAAGAATGACTGGAGCGATTTGAATTGCAAATGTCTTATGCACAACTAGACATCATGGGGAGTAATAGTGCCAAGTTTCAGCTTATTACCATTGATAATTTAGGAGGAGTTGTGCACACAATAAACAGTGATTTTCATTCAATACAAGGGCAGATAATTCAAGAATTACTGGAGCAATTTGTATTTAAAGGTCTTATGCACAACTAGACATCATGGGGAGTAATAGTGCCAACTTTCAGCTCATTCCCATTGATAGTTTAGGAGTTGCGCCCACAAAAAATTGCTTACGGACGGACAGACAGACGAACAGACAGACGGACGGACGACTGGGGCCATAACATAATACGACCCTTCAGGCGTATAAAAAATCAAAAAGCACTCTTCAGCAACGCTCTGCCGCTCTTTAGGTACATATTTTTTACCATTACGCACTTTTTACCTGAGCCAGAGCAGCTGCGGGCCCATTTTTCACAGGCTCGTAGGATTTCCCAGTACCTTCCTGCCCAAAAAGTTTGAGGCGTATCGGAGTGTGAGCGCCGTAGAAAGATCCAAACCAAAGACCACTCTTCTGCCACACTCACTCACTCGCTCTTTAAGTACATGGATTTTACCCCACCTAGGATCACACTTCTTTCCAGAACCAGAGCAGCCTATGGCCTGATTTCGTGCAGGCGCTTACGGGGCCCCAATACTTACCACTCTGAGGCGTGTCAGATTCATAGCCCCGGAAAAAGGTCCAAACCCAAATCCAAACTTAGGCCAATTTCGGCCATTTGTGAGCTAGGAGCCAGAGCAGCCGAGGGTCAGATTTTACCAATGCGTGTAGGGACTCCCAATACCTACATCCGCATTACGTTTTAGGCGGAAGGAAGGATTACTTAAGACTCGTTTGATCATACCTGGTTGCAAAGTATTCATTTTCTATAAGGGAAAATTGTAAACATATGAAATTAAAGAGCCGTCAGAGACTGATAATGCTTCCCGAATAAGTCACAAAAAGGAATGGGGACAGACGGAAAGAAAAGAAAAATAGGCGGTTATATGTTTGCCATTCTCTAGAAATACTTATGTTTGACAAATGACCTTTTAGCTACAGTGTGAATCTTAAAATTTGTTTCAAATGTCACATATACCCATGATAGAGAACAGTTGTTGCAAGTTATATTGAAAGCTATGCTGTGGACATGCTTGATTTTAAAATTTACCTTCAGTTGTGACCTTGACCTTTCAGCTATCTAAATTTTGTTTTTAACTGGCATATCGACTAATGAAAAAGAACACTTGTGCAATGTCATCTTGAAATCCATCCATTATTTTAGGAGCTACGCTTCAGACATGCTTAATTTTAATGTTTGACCTTGAGCTGTGACCTTGGAGCTATCTGAATATTGTTTTCAAATGGTACATCTTCTCATAATTGAGAACAATTGTGCCAAGTTATATTGAAATCCATCCGTTATTGATGGAGCTAGGCTCTGAAAAAGCTAAATCTTAATGTTTGACCTTGAACTGTGACCCTGACAATGGTACTATACATAAACCGCAAAATTGTGTGTAATTACAGGTGAAGATTAAGTGGAAAGACGGAAGGCAGATGAAGCAGCCGCTATATGCACAAACTTCAGGGAGCATAAAAAACTGCAACATTAGAATTAGAATCTTCTACTACTTTTAATATAAATATAGGTTACACTATAAAATCTATCCATCTAAATTATCACAGGTTCAAATGGCAATCATCTATAATTACCTTTTGCATCTTATCAGGATTGAAGGTGCAATGTTAAAGTTAAAACCCACTTTGAAAGTCCAATTTGCAGGCAATAAGAAAGCTTGTTTATTTTGTATTTATTTCTGAATTAAGTCTTTGGCTACAAGCAATTTCATTTTTTTCCCACAAGGTATCAAAAAGTGGTATTGTGTGTCAACAGATTAATTTAGCCTCTAATCAATTGTGACCTCTTAGAAAGACTCCCTGGAATATCCACAAAATATTGACCATGGTCAGATAAGTCTATGACACTGAATATGTGGGAACTTTTTGCTCTTTGTGGATTTGCTACATCTTAACCTTTTTCATGCTGAACATGAATCCATATCTAAAGGCACATTAAAATTAAAGGCCTGAAAGCACTGGAAGTACCAGTTAAGGGTAAAAATCATTTTAAAAATTAAATTTATAAACATCACTGTGTTGAAAGCGTCAAACAGGAGGTTTACACTGAGATCAGACTGCACTTATATGCAGGCTGATCTTTGTCTATACCTTCTGCAAAAGCACAATTTTCCAGGTTCAGCATGACAAGGGTTAAATAACATTTCAACCATTTGACACTCTTCTAAAAGCAACCTCTGCTGGACACAATCTCTTTTTCAAATATACATACACATATATAACTTAATTTTCTAGTTTTGTCTACCTAAAACGGGCGTTCTGATTGGTCAAAAAAAATTATTCATAACTCTATGAACAAAATTTGAGCACGCAGCGATTTTGTATGCTTTTGCATAAAAATAGTCCCATACAAAAAGATATCAAAATTTGTTAAATTTTTGCTTTTTTCACTCAATGCTATTGAATTTTAAGAAATGTAGGGAATATTTTTTGTTTCCATGAAGGTATGAACCAAAAAACCTAATCACACTTATGTATGAATCCGTTTCATGTATTCATACAGTGTGATAAGTTTTTTCAGTTGATACCTCCATGAAAACAATTAAATATTCTCTTCATTTCTTAAATATATCTTGATTTTCTTAATAGGTCACAAATGTATTTGAAATCAGACTCGTAATGGATGATCACTCCTTTCATTTTTCAACCGCTTCATTTCATACATCAGTGAATAGGTTGAGTTTAGTAAATCATCTGTTGCCCTTTGTAGATTTGCTGATGCTTCGGTATAAGATGGATTTGTACTGTCACGTATGTTGTAAGGCCAAAAACCATTTGAATAACTGGATTCAGGCCGGTACATAGGTTTTATAACTGGACGGCTAATAGACTGGTCTGCAGCATTCCATTCATACGGGTAATTAGCTGCTAAAGTTTCTGCATCATGTAACGTCTGAAAAATGTCAAAAATGTAAAAATTATATAGTATTTTCTTGTCAACCCTAGGTGTTTTTAGACTGACTCTTGAAAGCTGACCTAGAACTTTTCAGATGACCTTGACATTTTAAAAGCAGATGCCTATCAATGAGAGGTAAATCCATTACCTGACATCAAAATTTTAGACTGGCCTCGAATTGAAAGATGTTTTGCAGATGATAATTAAAGTTTATGAAATTTTGGATTTGCTCAACTTTTTGGGTAAAAAACATTGTAGAAAATGAAGAAATTGCTTGTAAAAAGCAATTTCTTCCTTTTCCACAATGTTTTCCAAAGCTTTTTTCCTTGGGGCATCTAAAAGTGTCTTTGTGTGGGAGTGTGTTAATAAATATTCATTCAAAGTTTTATGGGTAAATAAAATTGAGGCCAATCATATTACTCTCAATACATGCGCATTAATGTATGGTATCTACATACCAAATGTAAGTATAGTAGATCGAAGACTTTGGAGGTAAAGGAAAATAATAAGTGTAAACATACAGCTGTCATACTTAGTTTTTATGATAAGGGTTAAAAATTGAAACCTGACTCTTGTTAAACATGTATTGATGCAAGCTATCAAATAAGTGCAATTGTAGCTGATTTGGCTTTAAACCTAAAAGGACACACCAAATTTGCAAGTTAAATTTTGAACTGACAGCTGGACATTTCATAACATGTTCTCACACAACCCTGCTTTATAAGCCCCTTAAGAAATAATACTACGGAAATCATTGTGGTAAACAAAGAAATAGCTAATAACAAGCCATTTCTTTCTCCTCCACAAACTTTTCTACCCGGAAAATTTCATCATTTGGAGCCGATAGGTAATAGCTTAAGCCATTCCAAGAAAATTATATCTTATTACACCCTAAAGAAGGTAAAAGGTAAGGTAATAAACAGCATATTCACCGTTTTAAGAGACGATTTGATACCCATTGTGGAATCCCTCAGTCCAATATTTGAGGCAGCTGGCATCATAGAAGGTTGAGCAGTGTTCCATCCCTTTAAACAGTGCTGCCATGAAAATATATTCATCAATCTTTATAAAATATAACCATATACTTTATAAGAACAAGATCTGAGTACAGTCAATCTTGGTCAAGCGATTACCTTAACCCTTTCCCAGTTTTTTAAAATTCTAGACTAGTTCAAATAGAAGGAAGTTGCAGACGACAATGAAAATTGGATGCAAGTTAAAATGAAACCATCCTATGTGGTATTAAACATTGTGGGAAAAGAAGAAATTGCTTGTTGCAAGCAATTTCTTCTTTTTCCACAATGTTTTCTCAAGTATAAAATCACAAAGACGTAAAATCCCGTGTTTGAACAGGAAAGGGTTAAGTACATGTAAGTACCTTTCATTAAGCAATAAGCATCAAAATTCCATTTCCAAAAACTAGAGACACTTGAGTGCCTGTATCGCTACACAGGCCTGAATATACTGATTAAGTAAATCGTGTTTTCAGTATTCTATATAAACTGAAACATCTTAGCCATCTCTGGCGAATGAATTTATTCATTGAAATCTTTGAAATAGTTCTAGTGAAGCATCTCAAACTTTTCACTGTTTTACAAGTCAAGTTGAGTTAAGTAAAATTCATGTTAGATATGAAAAGGCATTTACAAAATTTTCACTGTATACCATTTTAATGACATAAGCCCCACCCATAAAAGCCATGTTTTCAATTGATCAAAATTATATGAGGAAATCTGACAAAAAGTCCCCTGAGGATCATTCCGTCTATTTCAGCCATGTTTTTCATCTTATCAAAATTCTTTGAAGGAATCTGATAAAGGGTCGATCAAGGACCCTTTCTGTTAAATTTGGTTGATTTTGAAAGCTTTCACCATATACGAAATTAACCCTGCCAATTAAAGCCATGTTTTTCCATCAGATCAGATTTTTTTTTAAAGAATCTGATAAGGGTCACCAAAGGATAATCTTTGTAAAAATTTGGTTGAAATACATCCCTGGTTTCTGAGAAGAAGATTTTCAAAGCTTTCACCATATATGGAAACAGCCCCACCCACTTAAGTCATGTTTTTCATTGGATGAAAGTTCTTTGAAGAATTCTGATAAAGGGTCACCCAAGGATTATTTCTCTGAAATTTGGTTTTAATCCATCCTCTGGTTTCTGAGAAGATTTTTGAAGCTTTCATCATATGTGGAAATAGCCCTGCCCATTAAAGCCATGTTTTTCATCCAATCTAAATTCTTTGAAGAAATCTGATAAAGGGTCACCAAAGGATCAATTCTGTGAAATTTTGTTGAATTCTGTTCGGTACTTTCTGAGGAGAAGATTTTTAAAGAAAAAGTCTGTGGACAGACAAATAGATGGATGCACGACGGACACCACGCCATGACAATGGGCCCTTGGCTTTCAGCAAGTGGAGATAAAGGGAGAAATTGTTTGCTACAAGTAATTTCTCCTTTTTATTTAAAGTTTCCAATGCACATATTTCTAAGCAGGTAAGAAAAGTAGCATTGTGTGGTAATGGGTAATAACTGCATTTTCTTTCAAACTAATTCAATCTAAAATTTTGTCATCATGTTAAGGGTTAAAGGATAATGATAAATCTTTCTCTAAAAACATTTAAAAAGAAAACTTATTATGCAAAATGATATGCATTAAAGTAGACAAAATCAGCTGAATTTATTACTTCCCTTGAATAAGCCTTATGAATTAGGCCCATTACATCTAAAATTTTCAACAGATCAAAATCTCTTTTAAAAAATCCAATTAAAGGTAATCCATAAAAGATCCATGAACATCCATGTAAAATGAAAAATACCCATTTGATACTGTCTAAGGAGACTACCTTTAGTCAATGCCCTATATTCAATATATGGTTAAAATCTCCTTTAAGCTAGGTTTTTCATCCGATCAAAAATCTTTGAAGGAATCTGATAAAGGGTCACCCAAAGATCATTTCTGTGAAATTCAATTGAATTCCAACCAGTAGTATCTGAAGAGAGGATTTTCAAAGAAAAAGTTTACCGATGGACAGACTGACGCACATGAGTTGGACACAACGCCATGACAATAGCCCGCAGGCCTTCAGACAGTGGATTTAACAAAGGATCTTCATAATTGTATCTTTCTATTAAAGTTATTGAAACTAAATCCTATGTTGGTGAATCTTACTTGAATTATCTCATTAAGACAAGAATCCTGCAATAATCTATGTTTGCAGTTGAATCGATCCTTCATACATATCACAAAAAGGCGTTAAAAATAAAAGCCAAACTTCCTGTCAGAGTCAATAGGCGGGGCCAAAGGAGTCAGCTGAGCCTGTGATTGGTCAATTGACTGATCACTAGCCATACCATCTGACCTCTGACAAAAAGTCCGATAGTAAACAGCATTATATTGCAAAATTTACAGCTCTTAACATAAACCAAGAAAATGAAATGCTTGGTTGCAACCTTCACAACATAACAACAGCTGGAATAAGCTGTAGCTACAAAATTTACGTCACCAATCAAACACAAATACTTCAAATAAAGTTCAAAGTTCACTTCCGATCTAAGTGAATGATTTGAAAGGTTGACTGATTCTTTAACAGCTGCGATCCGTTAGTTAGGCCGGGATATTTACCCTAGACAGAGCCATGGTATCAGCAGCATCAAAACTGTTTCTTCGATGTGGCTTCACGTGATGTGGGGCAAGAAGAGTGGATCTTGGAATACTGACCCTACAAATAGAATAAGTGATTCGAAAATTCTTTCACAAACAATCAAGGTATCCATGACTGTGAGTAGTAGTGTAGGGTATTGTTCAATCTTACACCATTACCAAAACAATGACTCTTTTTGACGCCCCAAAGAAAAATGATTTGGAAAAAAAATGAGGAAAAGCAATTTCTTCATTTCCCACAATGTTTTCTACCCAGAAAGCTGAAAAATCTAAGATTTCATGAACTTAAATTGTTGTCTCAAACTCCTTTCAATCTAAACTAGTCTAAAATTTTACCGTTTCGGAATGGTGTAACCCTTTCCCATTTAATCCCTGTTTTTTACTTCCCTGTAAATTAACAATAGAGAAACATTGTAGAAAAAGAAGAAATTGCTTGTGACAAGCAATTTCTTTTTTTTCTACAATATTTTCTGCCCTTCTGCATGGTTATTTTTCAAATTAAATTGACTGTAAATTGTCCTCTGCAAAACCTTTGAATTTGGATAAGTCTAAAATTTGTCAAAAAAGGAAAGGGTCAGGTTTGCCATTTTGCCATGACCTTTTTTAAAAAAGACATTGAGTGATGCAATTTATTCAATCTCTAGGTCTCATGTTTTGTCAAATGAGACCTACTCAGCATTATTATTTTCAACCTTTGTCATATGCAAAATTTTTAGCCTCTAGGCCTTATGTTTTGTCACATGAAGACTTTTCTTTTAAAAAATCCTATTTATTTCAATGTAAAATAGGGTTGACCGGGATGGAATTTGTGAAGTAAACACGTTACCTATTGATTGCACCAAAAATCACTAAATTTGTGGTTTCTATGACATGTCTATTGAGTCAATTGTAATCGTTATTACCTGAAGATAAACAACCTCATTGGATGAAATACTTTGTTTCAAAGTAGGTCATTGGAATTTTACAACATTAAATTGAATTTTTCATGAACAGAGTAGTTTCAACACAAAGAAAAAAACAATTATTGTGAACATGATATTAATAACTTTTTGAAAATCAGATACTTAAGTGATACCAAATTTTCATGAAATTATGTTCCAGAGCCAGTTACGAATATCAAAAAAGACACAATTCCATCTACCTCACAAATCTGGGCTCCTCATATGTTCCTTCTTTCTGTTTTTCTTCATTCTGATCAGGTTCCTCATAATCATACTTGGCAAACAGGGACCGTTTGATGGGCTCAGCAAAAAGTCTCTCATTTACCATATATGGTTTCACTTCTGTTATAATAAGATAGAAGAACTTTACAGTCAAACTTTCAAAAAACACAGACACTGGATCTGTCTTGTGAAAAGAGATAATTTTGGTAATACCCCTACGCATTCCCACACAACTAAATATTGGACTGGTAAAAAAAAAAGAAGTTGCAGACGACAATTTAAAGTTGATGAAATTTCAAAAATCTTTGTATTACAGATTAGAAAACATTGAGGAAAATGAAGAAATTGCTTGTAACAAGCAATTTTTTCATTTTCCACAAATGTTTTCTAAAGCAATTTTCTCGAGTGGCGTCAAAAAGTGTCACTGTGTGGGAATGAATTAACCCATTTCCAAACAACCCTGCTTTTTGACACCCCTCAAGATGGAAAAACAATTGTGCAAAATGAAAAAATTACTGGTTACAAGCAATTTCTTCATTATTACTATAGTTTTCTACCCAGTTAGGCATAAAATGTCTTAATTCCATCATATGAATATTGTCTTCGGCAGCTTCTTTCAGTTTGTACCAGTCAAAAAAATTTTCCCAAAATTTTAGACTAGTCTTAATTAAAAAGGACTTGCAGACAACAAGTCAAAGTTATGAAATTTTAAATTCTTCCAATTTTCTGGGTAGACAACACCATAGAAGATGATTGCTTGTTACAATTGTTTTTCTTTAGGGGCGTCAATAAGTATTATTGTGTGTTGTCTATAATTTCTTTTGATTTGGACCAGTCTAAATAATTGTCATCTGGTAATTGGTTCTAACAGAGAGAGTAATCTTAAGCTAAATTGTCTCTCCTGATAAATATAACAAGCACCACATAAACCAAAGAACTTTGTGGATGTTTTTTACATAAACACCAACATTAATAACAACAACAAATCAATTTAGTTCTAACTTTCCACTCACGATCAAACTCAAGACCAAACTCACCACCTAACACTTTTTAGTAATTGACAGCTCTGTATCAAATATCTTCTTAATACATTCACACACAATAATGCTTTTCTACACCCCAGTGAACAAAAAGCTTTTAAATTAATTGTGGAAGATGAAACAATTGCTTGTTAAAACAATTTCTTCATTATCTACAATGTTTTCTACCTTAGAGATAAAAAGAATTAAAATTCAATCAAAATAAAATTGTAGTCTGCAACATCTTTAAATTTGGATCAGTCTAAAATCTTGACATCTGGTCTAATATTTGACCTTTGACTGTGACCTTGACATTGGGGTTATGCAAGAATTTCTTTCAAATGGTATATCTACTCATGATCAAAAATAGTTGTGCCGAGTTATTATTAAGTTACCCATAAATGTAAAAGATAGGCTCTTGACAAATTCAGACGGACTGACACACATACCCACTATCAAACATAGTTACAATGATGTGTATCTGACAAATATTTCTTGCTCACTGAGAGTGAGCTTGATGAAAAATGTCTCCCAGGAAAGAAATAACTATGAAAATTGAAGACTTTGTTTGTTACAAGAAATATCTAAATTGTCCACAATGTTTTCCAAATTTTCTTTCTTAAGAGGACAAAAAAAAGTAGATAGTGTGGGAATAGGTTAACCCATTCCCATACAATGACAAGTGTTGACGCCCCATGAAAAGCAATTGGGAAAAGATTGTGTAAAATTAAGAAATTGCGTGAACCAAGTAATTTCTTCATTTTACCCAATGTTTTCTTACCCAAAATGTAAAAAAATCTAAAATTTCATTGTCGTCTGCAACTTCTCTCAATTTGGACCAGACTATAACTTTATTGTGTGGGAATGAATTAAGTTGATATACATCATTAACTTATGAGCACAAAGTAAATGGTTATTTTGGGTTTATGCGAGCACCAGCAATTTCTTCTTTTCCCTGAATATTTACTACCCTGTCTGACTTAGAGCTGTGATCACAATATGTCAACTGCAACTTTTTTCAATTTAGGCAAGTCAAGAATGTCACTATTGAAGAGAATAGCCTTCATGGATGTTTTATCCACACATCAATAATAACCCATTCCCACACAATGACGCTTTAAAACGCCCCTCAATATGAAAGCTTTTGAAAACATTGTGGAGAATGAAGAACTTGCTTGTTACAAGCAATTTCTTAATCAACCACAATGTTTTCTATCCAAAAAGAGAAAGAAATTGAAGGTTTCATCAACTTGAAATTGTTGTCTGCAATTTCTTTGAATTTGGACTGGTCTAAAATTTTATTGAGTGAGAATGGGTTAAATCTTATAATTCAGTATCATGTACCAGTACATACCCCTTGATATTATACTTAGCCCATTCCCACACAAGCATGCTTTTTGACACCCCTCAAGAAAAGGAGTCAGAAAAAAACATTGTGGAAAATGAAGAAATGGCTTGTTTTCTACCCTGAAAGTTTGAAAAATCTTAAATTTCATAAACTTTAAATTGTTGCCTGCAACATCATTTAATTTGGACTAGTCTAAAATTTTGCTGTGTGGGAAAAGGTTAAAATTTGATAATAATATTTGAAGTGTTACCATCCAGTAAACCAGTAGACCCCCTTATTTTATGGTTGGAGGCATAATGACTATCACCCACCTTTCACTACTAGTAGAAGGGAATCGTATGTGACAGTATTGATTCAACACCTTGTATTTGATCAAAGCTAAATAGGAGCAATATTATTTGTCCGAAGACCAACGGTCAAGTGAAGTATCAAAGGTTCCTATGCAGCACAGTTTAAAAGCAAAGGTAGGGATCAAATTTAAATCATAGTTCATGGATTCGCTTTTTTACACACAAACATATATACATTGTATTTAATACCTAAATAGTTCTTAGTATAACTTTATTTCAGACAGTGGTGAAAAGATTGCCATTTTGTCAGATCACAGTATTTTAATCTTCAGAAGAGAATTCATAGTTTAACAATAAGTACGTACATGTATATGTTCGCTCACTGCAGGCACGGTTAGTTTTAATCCTTGTCATGCTGAAACAGGAATATTCCTGTTTTCGACAGGAGGTATAGACCAAGATCAGACTGCACATTAATTCTGTCTGATCTTAGTCTACACCACATGTTTATTCCTGAGAAGCAATTGTTTACAAAATCTATCTATTTTCAAAATAAAATATTGATCATCAATCTGACTTCCCACACATCAACACTTCTGGACACCCCTCAAGAAAAATGCTTTGAAAAACATTGTGGAAAATGAAGAATTGCTCGTGACAAGCAATTTTTTCACAATCCACAATGTTGTCTAACCAAAATTACCCAAGATTTATAAATTACATCAACTTGAAATTGTCTTTTGCAACTTCTTTCAATTTGGACAAGCCTAAAATGCTGTTGTGTGGTAATTGGTTAAGTCCTTTGATTTTTATTCCACTGTATTTAAGCATGACAAGGGTCATTTTAGAATGACAGATAACAATAAAATAACATGACTTGGGCAGAATGAGTTAGTAGCAAGACTCTACAACTTTCACAGAAACAATTGACAGACAAAAATGTTGACGGTGAAAATATAATGATTATCAAGTGTATAAAGTTTCATATACAGTCTATACTATATTCATGTTGATTAACCCATAACCAGACAGCAAAATTGTGCAAATTGAAAGGAGCAGACAACAATTTTAAGTTGATGAAATCTTTAATATCTCTTTCTTTTGGGTAGAAAACATTGTGGATAAAACATTGTGGATAAGAAAGAAATTCCTTTTGACAAGCAATTCCTTAATTTCCCACAATGTTTTCAAAGCTTTCATATTAAGGAGTGTTTAAAAGCATCACTGTCTGGGAGTGGGTTAAGTCCAAGTGATTGAACAGTTATAACAAAAATTGAAATTATTTTAATGTCATGCTGAGTGAAATCGTTGTTTAGAATTGCATTAAATCAAGGGAATGAAAGCTTTCAAAGGTCCAAAAATGTAGGTCAATATTTCATTTGTTAACTAATCATATAAGCATTTCTGGCTTAACAAGTCAATAGACTGTGTAGACTAAGATCAGACTGCAAATAGGTGCAGGCTGATCTTATTCTGGGTCACCTGCAAAACAGGAATATTAGGGGCTTAGCATGATAAAGGTTTAGATCTGTTTGAAAGGGGTTTAACACCACCTTAACAGTTTTTCAGTCATAATGTGACGGCAAGAGCATTATAATCATGGATTCCATTTCTCCAATACTACCACTACATCCTTTCCAAGTCTCCAGCTGCTCATCTTACTAAGGTTTGTCTTTAACCACCAACTTGTGAGAGACAAATGTCTGAAAGGATATTTGCCGCAACCAGGGATCAAACCCTGGACCTCATAATTGAGAGTATGGCATGCTACAAACTGTGCTATTTAGATCTGAGCTTTTCATTTGACCTAAGGGTTAAAAAGACTTTAAAGGTACAGACCTAAAATTTGCATGCCACACATTGCCTTATTAGCATTAAGGATATAGCATTTAACCAGCTTATGCAAAGGCAAGTGGAGTTGAAAGAATCTTGATAGACTCACATTGAATGGTGTGACTTTATTGCAATGAAATAAATATGTGGATATATTTTTTTGTTAGTTACAGAGAAAAGGTTAATTCAACAAAACAAAAAATTATGTCAAGTACAAGCTCAACCTTTCCTTGCAGGCCTTCATTAATTTTCAAGCTTCAAAGTTTTTCGCAACTCAACTTTAAAGTTTCAAACAAAAACAATTATAACCAAATATAACAAGGTGCCAAATTGTCACAAGATACGCCCGTCACACTGCTTAATATTAACTGGGGGTTTGAATAGAACTGATGTTATTTTAAATGAATATTTTTTGTCAAAGTATGAAAAACAACAAAGGGCAATAACTCAAAATATACACTAGGTAAAGTTATGGTTCTTGTACACAGCACTCCCACTTGGTGAGCTCTATCCATCCATGAAGTTTCATGATTCTAGCTATCATACTTTTAGAGATATACTCCGGACAAGATTCAAGTATGAAAAACAACAAAGGGCAATAACTCAAAATATACCCTAGGTAGAGTTATGGTTCTTGGACACTGCACTACCACTTGGTGAGCTCTATCCATCCATGAAATTTCATGATTCTAGCTATTATACTTTATTTAAGAGACAGACTCCATACAAGATTCAAGTATGATAAACAACAAAGGGCAATAACTCAAAAAATAGGCCAGGTAGAGTTATGGTTCTTGTGCACTGCACTCTCCCTTGGTGAGATCTATACACCCATGAAGTTTCATGATCCTAGCTATAATACTTTTAGAGATATACTCCGGACAAGATTCAAGAATGAAAAACAACAAAGGGCAATAACTCAAAAAAAAGACTAGGTAAAGTAATGGTTCTTGTACACTGCACTCCCACTTGGTGAGATCTATCCATCCATTAAATTTCATGTTCCTAGCTATTATACTTTTAGAGATATACTCCGGACAAGATTCAAGTATGAAAAACAACAAAGGGCAATAACTCAAAATATACTCTAGGTAGAGTTATGGTTCTTGTACACTGCACTCCCCCTTGGTGAGATCTATCCATCCAATAAATTTCATGATTCTAGCTATTATACTTTTAGAGACATACTCAATACAAAATTCAAGTATGAAAAACAACAAAGGGCAATAACTCAAAAAATAGGCCAGGTAGAGTTATGGTTATTGTACACTGCACTCTCCCTTGGTGAGATCTATACACCCATGAAGTTTCATAATCCTAGCTATTATACTTTTAGAGATATACTCCGGACAAGATTCAAGTATGAAATACAACAAAGGGCAATAACTCAAAAAATAGGCCAGGTAGAGTTATGGTTCTTGTACACTGCACTCCTACCTTATGAGCTCTATCCATCCATAAAATTTCATGATTCTAGCTATTATACTTTTAGAGATATACTCCGGACAAGATTCAAGTATGAAAAACAACAAAGGGCAATAACTCAAAATATACTCTAGGTAGAGTTATGGTTCTTGTACACTGCACTCCCCCTTGGTGAGATCTAAACACCCATGAAGTTTCATGATCCTAGCTATAATACTTTTAGAGATATACTCCGGACAAGATTCCAGTATTAAAAACAACAAAGGGCAATAACTCAAAAAATAGGCCAGGTAGAGTTATGGTTCTTGTGCACTGCACTCCCCCTTGGTGAGATCTATACACCCATAAAGTTTCATGATCCTAGCTATAATACTTTTAGAGTTATACTCCGGACAAGATTCAAGTATGAAAAACAACAAAGGGCAATAACTCAAAAAATAGGCCAGGTAGAGTTATGGTTCTTGTGCACTGCACTCCGTATTGATGAGAAGAATATAACTGCCAAGTTTAAAGTCAATCGGACTAACGGTGACAGAGTTATGCTCCGGACAAAGAAGTGGACACCGCCGGACGCCCGGACGCCCGGACAACCGGACGACCGGACGCCCGGACACCCGGACGCCCGGACGCCCGGACACCACGGGTGATCCCATAATACGTCCCGTCTTCGACGGGCGTATAAAAATATCAAAATGCTTTTATTTATCTATGCAAAGCAAGAAAAGGATGAACAGTTAACTCATAACACTAGTTTAGTACCTGATTGTGCTACCACTTTTGGCCCTGTGCAAGTGAAAATGTGACATAACTCAAGTGTTTTATGTACAAACAAAGTTATCAATGGCAAATTCAATTCATGATCCAACAAGAATACTAAATTGACCTTATTATGATGCACCATTAGAAATGAAAAAAATGCAAAAAAAAAGAAATAAAGTTTCCTAAACCATTCATTGAATGAAAAAGGACATCAAGAGCCATCAGAATTATGCTCCAGAATATGACCCTCTCACAAAAGTTTTAAACAAGAGCCGTCGCAGACGGATTATGCTCTCCGAATATGACCCTCTCACAAAGGTTTTAAACAAGAGCCATCGCAAATGGATTATGCTCTAAGAATAAGGCTTTTGTCACAAAACTGCATGTCATTATTGGACAAAAAACTTCTTATTGAATGCAAATATAGTTAGAGAGTTCAGTTCATAAGAAATTTGAAAGGTTGACAAACATTGAAGGAATCTGTTTGGCTTCACATACCTGATTCTAGTAAAATTCAATATCATTATATGGTAAATGGTTAAATATTTTACCTTGAACTTGACTATCAAAGTTATCAATGAAAAATGTCTACATACAAAAAGCGAAGACTCTAACTTGAGTAGTCTTACAGAAACAATTGACTGATTATTTTAGAGTAGGAATACCGGTAATATAAAATGTGAAACTACATGGTATTAAGCCCCCTTTAAACATAGTAAGGTTCATTGGATCAAAAATTGAAATAAACATTACCTAGGGCACTTAATAAACAACATTTATGTAAAGTAACAAGAAACTTTGAAAAGGGGGTATATTTGAAAATTAATGACCTTGACAATTTGACCTTGACCAATGACCTTGAACTTAGTACAAACAGAAAGTTCATGTCATAAGCAATGCACATGTAAAATATGAAGGCTATATCACTTACCATTGTATACTTATGGGCGATGTAAAAGTTAAAAGTTTTCGAATTTTTGACCTTGAGAAATGACATTAACCTTGACCAATGACCTTGAACTTAAAACCAACCGAAAGGTCATGTCACAAGCAATGCACATGTGAAATATGAAGGCTATATCACTTACCATTGTAAACTTATGAAAAAAGTTAAATTTATGATTTTCGAAATTTTGACCTTGAGAAATGACCTTGATTTTGACAGATGACCTTGACCTTAGTACCAACAGAAAGGTTTTGTCATAAACAATGCATATATATTGATATATTAAGGCTATATCTCTTATTAATCAAAAGTTATGGCCATTGTAAGTTTGTAGCAGAGAAATGGAGAGCCAATGTATAGCTATCAGACATTAAGCCCCCTTTCTCCACAACAGATCTTATTTTCACAAATTTGAAATATTTCATGGTCAAGGGCATGTGGTTTGCTAATCAAATATGAAATTTCATTTAATTCTAACCATCAGCCTAGGAGAAATTTGAGAAAAACTATATTTTAACCCTATGTCCCCTTTTTCCGTGACAAGGCCTCAAATCCAAAAACAGGGAAAAAAATATTGGCATTATATCAAAAGGAATTTACATGGTAAGTTTCAATTGATTTGGTCCAAGGGTTATGGAGAAATCGCTCCGGACGGACTGACGGAAGGATTGACGGACAGACGAAATGATGGCTAAATGCTCTCCCGTGAGGGAGCATAATAAACAGGCCAAGGATTAAGACGGACAGAAGGAGAGACAAAGCAGCAGCTAAACACTTGCCTTTCTCTAGATTTGCTCAATTCAAAATTCGACCTTGAGCTGTGATCTTGATCTTGGAGCTCTCTCATAATTTGTTTCAAATCGCACATCTACTAATGATAAAGAACAATTGTTCACAACTCATGATTGAAACATTGTGCAAAGTTATTTCGAAATCCATCCATAATTTGCGGAACTTTTCTCCAGACATGCTTAATTTCAATGCTTGACCTAGAGCTGTGACCTTGACCTTAGAGCTATCTCACCTTTTCTTTCAAATGGTCCATCTACTCATGATAGAGAACAACTGTGCATAGTTATAAAAAATCCGTAATTTTAGGAGCTATGCTCCAGACATGGCCAATGTAAGTTTGTTGCAGAGAAATGGAGAGCTAACACAAAGCTATCAAACATTAAGCCCCCTTTTTCCATGAAAGATCTTATTTCCACAAATTTCAAATAGTTCATGGTTAAGGGCATCTGATTTGTTACTCAAATATGAAATTTCATTAAATTTTAACCATTAGACTAGGAGAAATTTGAGAAAAACTATATTTTACCCTAAGTCCCCTTTTTCCATGACGAGGATTCAAATCCGAAAACCAGGAAAGACACATCAGCATTATATCATAGAGAGTTCACATAATAAGTTTCATTTGATTTTGTCCAAGAGTTATGGAGAAATCACTCCGGATGGATGGACAGACAGACGAAGTGGTGGCTATCTGCTCTCCCGTGAGGGAAAATAATAAACAGGGCAAGGGTTCAGACGGACAGAAGGAGAGATAAAGTTGCAGCTAAACACTTGCCTTTCTCCAGATTTGCTCAATTTAAAATTTGACCTTGAGCTGTGATCTTGATCTTGGAGCTCTCTCATAATTTGTTTCAAATCGCACATCTACTAATGTGCAGTTCAGTTGTGCACAACTCATTTAATAGAAAACAATTGTGCAAAGTTATTTCGAAATCCATCCATAATTTGCGGAACTTTTCTCCAGACATGCTTGATTGTTTTGCTTGACCTAAAGCTGTGACCTTGACCTTATAGCTATCTCACCTTTTCTTTCAAATAGCACATCTACTCATGATAGAGAACAACTGTGCATAGTTATTACGAAATCCATAATTTTAGGAGCTATGCTCCAGACATGCTTAATTTCAAAGTTAAACCTTGAGCTGTGATCTTCACATTTGAGGTATCTGAATATTTTTTTTTTCAAATGGTACATCTACTTGTGGTGGAGAGTAATTGGGCCATTTTATACTGAAATCCATTGATGACTGAAGGAACTATGCTATGGAAAAGCTCAATTTAATGTTTGACCTTGAACTGTGACCTTGACCTTAGAGTCAGAGTTGTGAAGAAATTAAGGTGGACAGACAGAATGACCTAAGGATATATGGATGGACAGACGTAGAGGGGACTATATGCGGAAGCATAAAAAATGTGCAGTAACTGAAAACTCAAAAACTCAAATTTCAGGCATATGCCTCAAAACTTTCACCAATGTTAGCACAAATCTTTGTTGATAAAATGCCTAAGGATATAGAGCCATGTTTCACCACACAATCCAACTATTGGATGTCCCTGATGAATACTATCTTTGGAAAAGATTGTAACAAAAGAAGAAATTGCTTTTTACAACCGATTTGACCTTTTTCACAATATTTTCTATAACATTCGATAATTATTTTCAATTTATTAGTAGTTCAAAATGTTCTTTTAATTGTGACAAATCAAAATATTGTCAGCTAATACAGGGATAGGGCATATTTTACCCATTCCCACACAATGACAATTCCTGAAAAAGCTTTGGAAGACATTGTGGAAAATGAAAAAAAAAGCTCAATACAAGCAATTTCTTCATTATCCACAATGTTTCCATCCAAAAGTAAAAAATCAATTCCAAAACGGCATCAACTAATATCTGTTGCCTGCAACTTCTTTGAATTGTAACCTATTTGAAATGTTGTGTTCTGGTAAAGTGTTAACTCCACCATTATAATTCAACACTCAATAAATTCTATCAGCAGGTTTGGATCAATTAGGCTTTTTTTAAACTGTTCCAAGAAAGACTATTTTAGAAAGGTCGAAATTGAAAGGAGTTGCAGATGACAATTCAAGTTTATGAAATTTTAGATTTTTCACTTTTCTGGTTAAAAAAAGATTAGAGAAAATGAAGAAATTGCTTGTTACAAGTAATTTCTTCATTTGACATAATGTTTCACAAATTGTTCTCTGGAGGGGAATCAAAAAGCATAATTGTGTGGGAATAGGTTAAACCAAGACTTACTAGTTTCCTCCAATGCTTTTTGTACAGGGGATGGTTCCCGTTCTGGGTGCTCCCATAGCTCCATTGGTCCCCTGTAAATCATTATGTGAAAATAAATAACCAGTAATCACATCTGTATGCTCCTGAACCCATTACCAGAAGACAAAATTTTAGACTGATCCAAATTCAAAGAAGTTGCAGATGACAATTCGAAGTTGATGAAAATATTTGTCTTTTGCGGCAGAAAATATTGTGGATAATGAAGAAATTGCATGTAACAAGCAATTTCTTCATTTTCAATGATGTTTTCCAAAGCTTTCATATTAAGAGGAATTTAAAAGCATCACTGTGTGGGAATGGGTAAGTAAAAATCTCTGAAAAAATTGGTTTAAATAAAGAAATTGCTTATCTCAAGCAGTATTTTCATTGTCTACAATGTTTTCCAACCAACAACACAAAGATTATTACAACTATATTTTGTCATGTGAAAATTCTATAAATTTGGACCAGTCTAAAATTATGCAGGCCAATAATGAGTTAAAAGATGTATCTTTTCAGATTTACCCATTTTGGAAGATGTCTGTAACTCTTTTTTAACCCTTGCCAAGGTGAATTTGGAATGCTTTGACAGCAGGCATAGACAAAGATCAACCTGCTAAAATGTGGAGTCTGATCATAGTCTTCACCACTTTTTGTCCTCTTAAAGATAGGTATTGATGTATTTTCAAGCTACAGATTTTGATTACTCTTATTCACTGTCATATACTGTTTAAATACAATATATTCTGAAAAGTATTTTTGCGAAAATTAGTGGTTGTTTATCAGAATAAACCAGGGTTTTTCCCATATAGCCTACATAGACTGTAAATCTATTTCAGATTAAGCAGGCTAAAGAATATTGAGAAATTCATGTGGTGCGTATAACAGAAGGAATCCCGCATTTCAATTGAATTTGCTTAAACCAAGGTCATCGATACGTCATCAGGAGTTAATTTCTGCAGCCAGTCTTCAATTCTATATAGATCAGTACAAAACTGCTGTAAGTGTCAAACTAATATTGACATTTACTATAGTTTTGCACTAACAATTGGTGTGAAATGTTTTAGGACAATGGTTGTTTAGCTTGTAAATTCGTTACCTACCATGACTTTGGGTCTATGCAAATGAGGTTGTGCAGTGTCGACAACCAACATCCAAGACTTCTAAAAATAACCTGGTATTCAGCTGAACTTTTTCTAGATAATCAAAATAGCCACTTTAAGCCTATCAGATTCCAAAAAGAAAATATCTGTCAAAAAAAAATGCGTGGGAATGGGTTAACCCATTTTCACATAATCCTATTTTCCTTTGCCTCTCAAGGCAAAGCTAAGGAAAGAAGTCCATTTCCAGTCTAACTGTATGATTGAATCAGTCAGTTGATTTTTTGATTGGCAGATTCAGAACAATAAAGGAATGATTCTAGGAAATACAATTTATTATTTTTAACAAAACAATTAATTCTTATAATTTTTATCAGAAATATTAAACCAATTTGCTTATTTGCAATTATTGAGAGTACCCTAATACATATTGGTGTAAGTTTATGAAATTATCAATCTTTAAGAAGTAGACTGATTGACTCAAATAAAACAACAAAATATTTGAACTCAAACAAGAAGATTATACAACAATAGACAAAGTTGTAACAAAACTAGGTTTCGAATTGTTTCAAATCGTAAAGTATTCTTGGAGTAGTTGGGCAAACAAGAAGTTTGACAATATACCTCCTTTTTTGCATGATGCAGCACTGAATAAGAACTTGCTGATAACAAGTCATGCACTGGGTCACATGCAGACAAAAGACAAAAATTTGGTGAAAATTCATCAAAATCTGTAAAGAATTGTGTGAGTAGTTGGGAACACAAGGTTAACCCTTGTCATGCTTAACCTGGAATATTCCAGTTTTGGCAGGAGGTGTAGACAAAGATCAGCCTGCACATAAGTGCAGTCTGATCTTAGTCTTCACCTCCTGTTTGAACTCTTCCTGCCAGAGTTGTTTATGAAATTAATTTACAAAAGAAATTAAATTATTGAACAACAAGTACTAAAAGAGCTTTCAGCCCTTTGATTTTAATGCTATTCTAAAATGAATTTCTACAGCATGACAGGGGTTAAGTATATGCCCACCTAGCCCACTACCTACGGGTCACGAACACTCTCACCAATTTTTCCACCAGATTTTTCCCTAGGAAAGCCTGGTAAAAAACTACTGACACTAAAAAATGGCTTACTCCATATACATATTGTTCACACATTCATCTAAGTTAACTTTACGGAACTCCTTCAACTCTTCAAAGAAGGTTTCTGATTGGTTAACAGCTTGTGGATCATTATCGAGCAAGGCAGCTATCCAATCATATCCCATCATTTTGTGGTTGTGTCGAGACATGGAATCCATTTGATAGGACTGACTGACAGAATCTCTTGTTGGACTTCGAAAACTAACGCGGCTGGAATTCCCTGTAACAGACTGAAGTAAACATAAAATAATTACTGCATAAAATACAGGAATCAAACCGACTTTCATTCAACCCATTACCACATAAAAATCTTAGACTGACCCAAAATCAAACAAGTTGCAGACTATCTTCAGTTAACAGAATTTTAAATATCTTTGTCTTTTATGGTAGAAAACCTTTAGGATAATGAAGAAAACGTTTGTTACAAGCAATTTCTTCAATTCCACAATGTTTTCCTCAGCACTTTTCTTTATGGGTGTAAAAACGTTATTGTTTGGGAATGAGTTAGGTGACATGGTTGACAAGGTTGCCCTTAAAAAATAAAATTGTCTATAAATCCTTAACCCATTCAAAACCACAAAATTTTAGACTGGTTCAAATTGAAAGAAGTTTTAGATCACAACTTTTTTTATACAATTTTAGAAACAGCTGCTTTTTGTGTTATATTATTTCATATTCCCCAGAGATTTCCACAATTTTTGTCTTTATAGTAAAAGGAACAGGTTAATTGATAAGAAATTTTTGGACTATTTTACACATTATCAAATGGCAAAATTTTAACATGTGCCCTCACAATGACACTTTTTGAAGACACCCAAGAAAAACAATAGGGAAAACATTGTATAAAATGCTGAAATTACTTGCAAACAATCAATTTCTTCATTTTTCTCACAATGTTCTCAAATCAATAATTAAAAAAAAAAATCCAAAATTTCATAAACTTAAAAATGTTGTCTACAACTCCTTTCAATTTGGACCAATCTAAAATTTTGCTGTCTAGTAATGGGTTAAAAGAATGATGATTTAACATTAGCCACAAAATTTAAGACCCATCCATATCCAAAGAAGTTTTAGATACTTTACAGCTTCATACAGAGTGATTAGATTTTATGTTTCATACAACAATGAAACAAGAGGTCCAAGATAGCCCTAAACGCACACCTGAGAATGATTTGATCTGATAAACCCAGCCCTACCCAGGGTTCTGCAGACTTTCAGAATTTGGGGAGATGTGACTTCTCCCTAGTCTAAGAATTGGGAGAAGTTTTTCAAAATAGGGAGAAGTGGTGAGACTATTAGGTGAAGTGGATCATGTTAAATAGCAAAATTTTGCTTGTATTCCTTATTTCCATAGAAACATTAAGACAGCTTTACAACTAAGTAGCTGCATATTTTGTTTTATATAGTGTGCAATTAATACTAAAGTATTTCTCATCCTTTGTTTCAGTCCTTATTACAGAGATCTTTTTCCTGTGAACAAATGTTTTTGTCTTCTTCCTTTGGGTTCGAGAATATAGGAATCTAATTCTGAAATTATTTTCGTGAATATTTCATATAGAGATGTTATCATAATCTCAATTATAAAAGTTAAAATAATCAATAATTTGAAAAGAGAGTATAGGTGGTCTGAATTAACAAAAATGATCCAGGTTTAATTTGAAGCAGAAAATAAGAACACATTATCATTATTACTTTTTCATTTAACTCATAACCAGCAGACAAACTTTCAAGAGCGGTCTATATTGAAAAAAAAAGTTGGATACCATATTTAAAATCTATGCTCAAAACAGAAAATAAGTACCAGATAAGGTAAAAAAAATGTGGGAAAAGGAGAAATTGTTTGATACAAGCACTTCCTCTTTTTATCACAAGTTTTCTATTTAAACATTTGAAATTATCAAGGTATCAAAAAGCGGGATTGTGTGGAAATGGGTTAAAGTCTGTCAACTTAAACTGTATGTACCGATAAATGGATAAATAGCTTGTAAATAATAGATTTAACAAGATGTGTTTGTGAAACACCATGCCCCCAAAACAGGAATTCTTTAGAAATTGTGATTTTTATTGTCTTTTTTCTTTGTTTTAGGGAAAGGGGTTATAATTTTGAGCTTGACCTTGATGAAATGACCTTCCCGAGTTGTGCCGTGTTGAGACCTATCTACATACCAAATATTAGCATTGTATTCAATCAGGGTTGAAGTTATAGGAAAATGTTTAGTTGGCAGGTTAAGTTTTTCAGACAGACAACGGCAGACGGACGGACAGACAGACAGATGGACACTGGTAAAATAATATGCCCCCGATCTTATCGAAGCGGAGGAATAAAAAGGGTTCATTTTGACTGAGTTGCAGATATTGTAAGTAAAGGGTAAAGATAACAGCTGAGTACATAAATCACAGACTGTACAGCAGGTTTAAATATGAAACTATGTTAACACAGGACCATTTTATTCTACTGTTTTGGATTACATGTCATTTCATGGATTAATTACAAAACAAGATAAGTGAAATTTAATTTCTGGATGAAATCCTAACAATTTTACTTATAAAAAGATTGTAGATTGTTTGTCTTACTTTTTCTATATTTATTGACCCATTCCAACACAGTGGAATTTTAGACCTGTCCAAATTGAAAGGAGCTGCAGACGACAATTTCAAGTTCATGGAATTTTTAATTTTTTCGTCTTTGTGGACAGAAAACATTGTGGATAGTGAAAAAATTGCTTGATCCTAGCAATTTCTTCATTTTCCACAATGTTTTCCAAAGCTTTTTTGTTGAGGGGCGTAAAAAGGAGGGATTGAGTGGGAATGGGTTAAATCAAAGTAGATAACTAGAATCCAAGGATTTCAGTGAAATAGATTTTTTCTTTCTGTTTAGTTTTACCGGAAAATCAGTTTTTATCACCAAGATCTTATTTTTTCTATCAATGAATTTTAGAATACAGTAAATGATATGACGTTCTTAATAAAATCCACAATTATTCCTGCTACTTGAAAGTATGCAACAAATCTTGTATATTGATAAGATAAACATAATGTGCCACTAAAATAATTGGATCTTCAGAAGGATAGGGTTTGATATCCAAAGAACCTATATTGCTAACATTTTACAGGGGCTTGCAACCATCCAATCAGCTGAGGTGCAAATAAAGCAAGCATGTTGTCTATTGATACACACTTGATTTACGATCAAAGGGCTTCAAAACAGCAGTTGTGTAGTTGATTTACTGTCCCCTAATTTGATAGCCTCTATGCAAAATGTGATTATTGCCTATCATAACGAGGCAACTTCTCCTATTTTCCAGGCGAGTTCAACTTCGCTTTGATCAGCAACTCAGGCAAAGCTTTATGAAACCAGATGACTTCTATGCCTGAGTTGCCCATTATGAAGAGCCCTGCTTACCATGCCCACATTCTTTAACAAACAAGCTTTGAAAAGGATCATCCAAGGACCATTCCTGCCAAGTTAAGTCAAAATTGGCGTAAAAGTTCATGTGGAAAAGATTTCAAGATTTCTGTAAGTCTGGTAAGCACCATCCTGCGATCCACCCAAATATCAAAATTTCATGAAAAAGTTTTGGAAAGGGCCTCCGAAGGAATATTCTTGCCAAGAATTTTAAGGAATTATTCCATGATTTCCTGTAGTCTGATAAGCCCAGTCCTGCCACGCCCACAACATTCTGCGAATATAAATTTCACAAACAAGTTTTGAAAAGAGCCATCATTCCTGCAAAGTTTAGTCCAAATCTGACCTGTAGTTTAGAAGGAGATGTGTAACCAATTCCCACTCAGTGATGCATTTAGACGCCCCAAGGGAAAAAGCTTTGGAAAACATTGTGGAAAATGAAGAAATTGCTTGTGACAAGCAGTTTCATAATTTTCCACAATGTTTTTTACCCAGACAGTTGAAAAAATACTGAATTTCATAAGCTTTAAATTGTCGTCTGCAACTTCTTTCAATTTGGGCAAGTCTTAAATTTAGCCGACTGGTAATGGTTTTTTATGATTTCTCAGTCTGATAAGCTTTAAAAGGGTTACCTAAGGAACAACCTTGCCAAATTTGGTCCATATTGTCCTGACGGTTTAGGAGAAGATTTTTAAAGAATTAATCCATGATTTCCCCAAGTCTGATAAGCCCAGCATTGCCACACCAACATTTTTGCCATTCAAATTTCACATATAAGTTTAAAAAGGGCCATCCAAGGAACATTCCTGCAAAATTTGGTCTAAATTAGCCTAGCAGTTTAGGAGATGTTTAAATCAAATATTTACAACGCTTGAAAGACTAAAGACATCGAGTTGTCAGAAAAGCTCCTCTTGGGTATATTGTGTTAGAAGGAGCTTAAATGAAATATCTTCTTCATCACTAATTTTTTCCATGAAGAACTTTGGTTATGTGTACTAATTGAAATTAATGTTTTGGAACAATTCACATGAGTACCCATAACATACTATTTCAATCATAAACATGAGTACCCCATGTTGATACTCAGTTAAAAAACATGAGTACCCCATGTTGATACTCAGTTATAAACATGAGTACCCCATGTTGATACCTGAAACTAGAAAGTCGTCCAGGGACATGTCAAGCCTTCCAAATATTTAGCCTCGAGCTGTGACCTTGACCTTCAAGCTATCTGGAAATATGTTTTAAATGTCACATCTACTCTGGCATGATGAAGAAGACGTGTCCCAAACTATTTTGAAATCCATATACAAATGATATGCTCTAGACAAGCTTATTTTAATTGTTTGGCCTTGTGCTGTGACCTTGACACTACCTGTGGTGTGACCGTGACACTACCTGAAACTGTTTCAAATTATTCATCAACTACTGAAGGAAGAAAATTTTACTAAGTTTTTTTGCTAATCCATCTTTAAATGAAGAGGGTATGGCCAGAGCCAATTCAGAAGGGCTGACATGCTAACCCATATGCAACAACTTGTATTGGTGAAAACCATGTTTCACTCACTACAAGTAGGCTTGACCAAAAACAAATCTGTTTTAAAAAAAATGGGTAAGAAAGATGACAATTTTTTGTTGATGAAATTTCATTTTTTTTTTTTGTCTTTTGACGTAGAAAACATTGTAAACAAGACTATATGTTTGACATTGGTATGTGACCTTGACTCATCACATGACCTTGACATGAGAAGATGCGTGTTATGGAGATGTATCATCACGCCAAATATGAGCATTGTATCTTGAATAGGCTGGTAGTAATTGGCATATGTTAAGTTTTTTGGTTAAGTTTTGCAGACAGACGGACAGACAGACAACAGTAAAACAATATGCCCCGATCTTTCAATGTGGGGGCATAAAAATGAGGGAAGTGCTTGTCACAAGCAATTTCTTCATTTTCCTTAACCCATTCCCACTCAGTGACGCCTTTAAATGCCTCCAAGGAAAAAAGCCATGGTAAACATTGTGAAAAATGAAGAAATTGCTCTTGACAAGCAATTTCTTCATTTTCCACAATGCTTTCTACCCAGAAAGTTGAAAAAATCCAAAATTTCTTAAACTTTAAATTTTCGTTTGCAAAACCTTTCAATTTGGACTAGTCTAAAATTTTGCCGTCTGGTAAAGTGTTAATGTTTTCCAAAGCTCTTTTCTTGGGGATGTCAAAATTGGGTAATTGGTTAAAAGAGACAAACAGGTGGTGTAGACTCAGGATTAAGATTAGACTGTATATACTCACAGTCCAGTCTTAGTAATGTCCCCTGCTAAATAGGGGTATTCAAGATTAAGCATGACAAAGGTCACATGTCATCACCCCTTCCTATCTATTGCTCAGTAGAGAACTGGTTTCTTACCTTGTTTGACCTTTGACTAGTAGAGAGTAAAATTGATTTTGGTTTCTTTACATCGCGGATGAATTTGGCATACTTTCTATTATTTCCTGGATTTTCTAAATTCTCTGAATATTTCTGGGGAGCTTCAATATCGCAATCCTTGACAGGCTTGTCCTGATCAACATTTTCTGCACTCTGTCCGAGCCTTTCATGTAAAAATTTTAGATCTGTGTCCTCTATATTGGAATAACTATAGTTCAGTTTTGGCATGTCATCTTCACATTCCCTTATTAAAGCACTGGCATTCAGATCTATATATTTTGGAGGATCAACTTTCACATTTTTATCAATGATTTTCCTTCTTCTAACAGTACTGGGAGTTTCAACTTTATTCAAGTTTTCTTCAATATCTTTAGATTTTTCCCCTTTATCAACAATGTTTTGTATATTTCCTTCTTGTAATTCTTTATTAATAGCTTCCCGTAGACTTTCTAGCTCATTTTGTTTGTCATCTTGAAAGCTTTCTTTCACACATGGGTCTTCTATTGTCATGGGAATGTTTTTTTCATTTAGTTTGTGTTTCCTCACATTGAAGTTTTCTTTTTCCTCCTTTGACCTTGACCTTTGATGTAATCTGGAAGTATTAAAAAAAGAAGTCTTGAGTACCCATGTAACACACAGTTTTCTAAAGAATGTTCTTGATAATATGTCAGTTTGTCCCACTCCCAAACTCCCAAATCTATTTTTCCTCAAATCGTATTAGAGAAGTTATTGCTTAACCCATTCCAACACAGTGAAGCTTTTGGACGCCCCTAAAGAAAAACAATTGGGAAAACATTCTGTTCTAGAACTGTCGCCTGTAAGGGCTGACGACTACCCCCACTGCCGCCTCTTTTTAAATGAAGCCAAATTGTAACAATTGAAATGTTGGCCGTTCATGATTTATCAAGTGGACATTTTATTTAAAAAAAAACTTTAAGTCATTAAGGGGCAATGACCGTGTAAAAAAATAGTGATTTTGTTCAACATTGGAGATGGAAATTATGGATTTCGTGCAACGTCGAACCTGGCGTTTATGTTCAAGAATAAACATGTGAATCATTATTTTCTTAAATCTGTCAACCTGTTCAGGAGTTATGATTTATTCTCTATGTATTGTATATAAGAAAATAAAGGGGTATAACTCTTGATATAGTTAATCATAATGGAAACTGCAGCTACAGACTCCATTAAAGTTTCAGCAAAATTGGTGAAGAACTGTTAAAGAAGAAGAGGTCACAATTTTTCTTCTCTATATATTCTATAAAGAAAATAATTAAAAGGAGCAGAACTCCTGAAATAATGAAAATTGCAGGTGAATAAAGTTCCCATGATAGAGAGGATTCTAGGAAATAGGTGAAGAACTGAAGGAGAAGAAGCGGAAACAAAATTGTGAAACAGATGGACTGATATCAACTTCTTTTAGAAAATTGGGTTACTTTCCTTGACAAGAGTGGAAAGCATTGTGGCCAATGAAGCAATTGCTGTTACGACTGATGGTTTCTTTTGCTATAATGTTTTCCAATGTTGTCTATTTGAAGTGCATTAAAAGGTGATTTTGTGATAGAGAGAGGGTCAACTGTGCTCTTTACAGCCTTGGATGTATAGTGAGTTCTCCAATTCGGAAAGTATAGGAAGATGCTACATACCAAATTCCATGGGGCCATGATTTGAACAATCTTCATAGAGGCTGAATAGATGGTGCTACATACCAATTATCAAAGCTGTAGGCCTTATGGTTTCAGAGAAGAAAATTTTTAAAGATTTTCTAAAATTCACCCTTTTTGTTGTCATGGCAACCAGAGTTCTGCATGGAATTAAATTCTTTGAACAACTTTGGAAGAACTTTACCAAAGGAACATTCCTGCTATGTTTGATAAATATCTGTCCAGTAGTTTTAGCTGCAGAGAGAACACTATTTTATATTTTCTATTTCGGATAATATTTCAAAGGGGCATAACTCCTGAAACAGATGATTAATCATTATGAAAATTGCAGGTGCACAAGTTCCCATTGCATGGAAGATTTCAGTAAAGTTTCAGCAAAATTGGTCTGGAAATGTGGGAGGAGATGAGGACACAAAATTATGTCCAAGGACGGACAGACGGACAACCTGATTCCAGTATACCCCCCCCCAACAACTTTGTTGTGGGGGGGGTATAAAAATGGAGAAATTGCTTGTCACAAGCAATTTCTCCATTTTACACAATGTTTTCTACCTAGAAAGTTGGAAAATCTAAAATTTCGTTAACATTTAACTGTAGTCTGCAACTTCTTTCAATTTCTATCAGTCTAATAATCTTGCTGTCTGTTAAAGGGGTAAAAAGAGCAATTGCTTATCTGCTTTTATATTGGACCGAGTCACAATTATATTATATCAGGGCTCTGCAGACTCTCAGAATTTGGGGAGAAGTGACTTCTCCCAGGACCCTAGTCTGAGAATTGGGAGTTTTTCAAAATAGGGAGAACTGGTGAGACTTTCAGGAGAAGTGGGTCGTCTTAAATACCAAGTTGTTGCAGGAATTCCTTATTCCTACAGGAAAATAAAAATAACTTTACAACTAAGTAGCTGCATATTTTGTTTTACATAGTGTGAATTAATATAGAAATTACTGATTATTGTTTCTAACAGTCCTCATTATAGGAATGATTTTCCTGTAAACAAATATTTTTGTATTCTCTCTTTGGGTTTGAGAATTAAGGAACATGACCCTGAATTTATTTTCTTGAATATTTCATATATAGATGGTATCATATTCTCCATTATCAAAAATGATAATAATAATAGTCAATAATTTGCAAAGAATGTATAGGTGGTCTGAATTAACAAAAAAAATCGGTTTGATTTGAAGAATAGAATAAGAAACATTATTATTATTATTACTGTTTATTTTACCAAATACCAGAGGATAAAATTTTCAGACAAGTCATAATTGAAAAAAAAAATGCAAACCAAATTTTATATCACAATTTGCTCAAAACAGAAATTAAGTTCAGATAAGGAAACAAATATTCAGGGAAAAGGAGAAATGATAAACATGCACTTCCTCCTATTCTCACAAGTTTTCTATTCAAACAAAGAAAATCTTAAAGTTGTCAAAAAGTGGGGTTTTGTGTTAATGGGTTAAAGTCTGTCAACTTCACTTGTTTATAACAAAAAAAAAATATAGAAATATTGTAATTAATAGATTAAAAGAGGGTTCAGTCTGGCTGAGTTGCAGATTTGCAAGTAAAGGGTAAAGATAACAGCTGATTACACTAATCTCAGACTCATGGAATGTGTAAAGAAGGTTTAAATTTTACACGGGCTTTTTGGATTACATATCATCTAATGGATTAATTTCCAAAACAAGATAAGTAAAAAAATTTTTTTCTTGGAAAGAATCATGAAAATGTTATTTATGAAAAGATTGTAGAATCCTTAAATTGTTTGTCTTAGCTTTTCTACATTCGTTAAATTAAAGCTGATAACTAGAATCAAAGAATTGAAAAATCGAAAATAATTTTTTCTTTTTGTACCTTTACTGGAAAATCTGTTTTAAACGCAAAGATTTTTATCAATGAATTTTGCACTCCGGTAAATGACGGATGGTTCATAAAGCCATCCATCATTATTCTCACTGTCTGAAAGTACACAACAAATCTCGTAGATTTGTAAGATAATCATAAAGTGCCACAGAAATAATTGTACCTTCTGAGGGTAAAGGGTTTGATAGAAAAAAATTCGTCTAATGCCAACGGTATACATTGGCTTGCATCCATCCAATCAACAGAGCTGCGTATAAAGCAAGCATAAGGCCCGTCGATACACACTTGATTTACAATCAAAGGGCTTCCAATGAGCAGTTGTATAATGGAATTACTGTGCCCTAATTTGTTAGCCTGTTAGCCTGTAGGCAAAATGAGGTTATCGCCTATCATACTGAGACAACTTCTCTCATTTTCCAGGTGACTTCGATTTCACTTTGATCAGCAACTCAGGCAAAGTTTTATGAAACCAGGCAAAGAACTGCTTTGACCATGACTTTGACTTCATCATCTTTGACCTTTCATCCTACCCTTGGAATCATGTACAGCCACTTTATGCTCGGAATCTTTTCTTCTTTAACTATTTAATCTAATTCTGCCCCAAAACACTTTAGATAAAATTTGACCACATTATTTGTAATGTTTCAAAAATTCATGTATGTATGGAAAATGCAGAAATCAAATGTCAAAAATGATTTCTTCATTTTACCACAATGCTTTCTACCCTGGGATTTTTTTATTTCCTTTCATAATGGTTCAGTCTAAAACTTTGTCTTTTTACTTAATGGGTTAAAGCATAGTGCTATTGGTATGAAATCATTGTCTTGTGGCATTTCATGGAAAAACAAAAAACATTGTTCCAATCATGAGAGAAAAAGCATTACAAAGTTTTGCTGCACTACATTGTTATATCCCTTACACCATTCCCACACAAACCTGCTTCTTTACACACACACCCAAAGAATAAAGCTCAGAAAACTGCGGGACTCTGTTAATGGGTTAACCAATACCCACAAAATCCCTTCTTTTTTCACCCCTCAAGAGAAAATGAAGAAATTACTTGTTACAATAAATTTCTTCAATGTAAATAATGCTTTTCCCTCAAAGATTAGAAATTTAGAATTTACCCGACTTTAAATTTTCATCTGCATCCTCTATCAATTGGGACCAGTCTAAAAAAATTGTGTAGTAATGGGTTAACAGTATCAGGTTTTTTGTTTGACCCGAGAACTCATGTTTTGACGCACAGAAAATCAAAAGGATACATTTTTGACACTCAAAAAATTGTCACTGTGTGTCACAATGACTCTGGAAAAATTGGCAGTCATGCGTCATAATAAGTGTGCCAAATTATTGAAAATGGTAAATTGGTTATGTCGATTGATTGAATGGGGTTTAAAGTCACTTTAAACAGTATTTCAGTTATATCTCTGCAGCTGTAGCACCTAACAATGGATTCCCGGTAATTCTCACACCAGAGGCGTGTTCGTTTCGTCGAGATTAAAAATCCCACTAAGATTTTTGAGACGTCATTATGAACGATTTTTGTTATTTTGAGTGATAATATTTGACGTCATCAAGGCCACTCATTTAAGCCAATGTTGAGTATGCTTAAATTCCGCATTAAGAATTCTTAAGATTCTTATTTAGCCGCTGAATCTAAAGAATGCTTCATCTTAAAAATCTAAATAAGAATCTTAAGAATCTTGACAAAAAGAACACACCTCTGTATTTCCACTACATTCTTTCCTAGCCTCCAGCTGCTATCCCACTTAGGTTTACAATTATCCACCCATTGGTGAGTGACAAATGTCAGAAAGAATATTTGGCGCTGCTGGGGATCAAACCCATGACATCCCATGATTGAAGATTAGGAGTATGATGCGCTACCGACTGCACTATGACGGCAGCTTAATTGGTTATGTCAATATACGCTTAAATCATTGGTAACACCTTACTAGAGTGGTATTTAACACTCTGAAGTGATGGATATGCATTGGTGATCGTAATTGACAGGTATGTGTACTTGACACCTGTGAGATTTATTTTGAAACCCTTTTTCAGAGTTCTAATCCTACTGAAATCTAATTATTTGCAAGTACTTTTATCAAAAACCCCACAAAATAAAATCAAGAATTAAAAAAAACGAAGAAAATGTTGCTCAAGAAATGTCATGAGTTTTCTTGGATAAACTCGCCACTTCTTTTTATGAAAAATATGAATAATTTTGATCCTTTTAGTACTCTTGAGATTTTCTGAAACTGATTAAAACATTATATATATACGGTACATGTACATGAAAACTCAACTTTCACTAAAAAAGATCTTTTATTGTAAATAGACACCCAACTGTCATATTGGAGAATTGTTCCAAGCTGAGACAGAGTTTATTCTGAGACATCATTGCTAAAAAAAATGCCAAAGATATTTCATTTTTATCTTTTTTTTTTCTCTAAATTACACAGGGGGATATTGCAATTTGACTCTTGGGATTTCAATTTTGACTCTTGAAAATTTTGGCCCAATGGTCAATGACTCTTGACTTTTGTGTACTAATGAAAACCCTGAGTATGTCTTCTCATTGATTTGCAAAGACATTCATTACCTATTTCTAACATTCTTTGTTGGCTGTCTACCACTCTTTCTGAGAGAGGAATCAAGATCTTCTCGGACATTTTTTTCAATGGAAAGACCACTGGAATCATCATCTTCAACTTGATGTTTAACGAGCGTCTCACTGGCTGGCTTATTAGAGTTTTGTGGTAACACTATATGTTGCAGCTTGCCTTGTTTTTCTTTGAGTTTCCGTAACAGCTGTTTGCTCTGCTCTCTTAGGTTTTCATCAATGTCTATAGACGTCATCATGAACTGAATTTGATTGAAACAAAAAAATGTCTTGTATCAGAGACTAGTAATTTTTAGTTATGCTCAGTTACCCTGTTACCGATGTATGCCAAATACCGGTGTACTCTGAAATATCCAAAATGCTTGTGAATTACTAGACATTCATGAATTATACCATTTTTATATTCATTTTTACAACCTTTTGAAGATTGTCACACACTTCAATGTCATTTTGTATAAATTTCCTATAGTATATCATAGATAAAGTAGAAGATCATAACTAATCTCATACCCATTATGAGTGTGTAACCATAATCAAATGTGACATTTTGAGGGTAAAATTAATTCCATTGAAATGAAATTCTAATATTTTGTTAAGGTAGAAAAATATTCCTTTGCTACTTCCAGATTTGGCTACGCATGGGCCCTATTTTGGGATTTGTGATTGATAAGATTAGAGGAAGATTTTTGTCAATTCACTGCATGCGTTATATTTTCGATATGGTGTAGAGATAAATTCAAATTATAAAAAATCGGTTCAAAGACAAGTTTTGAGTGATATACTATTTGAGATAGTGTTTTGAAATGTAATTGGTTTCTCTCTGTTTGGGAAATGAGTAGATTGATGTGTGCAAGAACCCTTATACAATTCAATCTAGTAGTCAATTTTTACTAGTGTGCCAATGAAAATAAGATCTGATCTATCTATCTATTTATACTGCCTAACTCCCCTTTCGGAGGCAGTGGCTAAATCCCATTGCTACCCACTTTTACAGCTGGGAAGACTGGGGCTGGCTATTAAGTGTTTTGCCCATGAACACACCCCGGTGATGTTGGGGCTCGAACCCATGACCTTCAGATCACGAGTCAAGCACCTATACCACTTGGCCATTGAAGCAGTCTATCTGATCATAGGGTCATTTTAATTTTTTCATGTGAATAAGATAACAAGGTGTAAGTAATTTATGAAAAACATGTTTCTTGTGACTATACACATTTAAGTTAGTGTTAAATTCATTAAGAATTTGAAATTGTCAGTATTGGCTTTGATGAGGTTTTTCAAAGTACACCGGTTATTGGTACAAAAACAGTTTAAGCCCTTCATTATGGTCTTGTTAATTTAGACTTTAAACTAAATTTTGCCAACAATTTAAGAATCCTGGTACTTTGACGAATTGTCATCTTTCGTAATGATGCCAATTGTTCCTAGAAAAATCAAACAAGTCTAATGGTTGGATTTTTTTAATCAAAACCTGCCATATTAGGATCAAAGAGCCTAAAAAATTAAACAATTTTAATGGTTGGATCATTTAAATCAAGATCACTGATATTAGGGGAGCCTAACTCATTACCACATGACAAAATTTTTGACTGGTCTAAATTTGTTATGTTGCAGACAACAATGTAAAGCTGGGAGAATTTTGATCGTTTTAAGGGTGGAGAAGAAAGTTGAAAATGAAGAAATTGCTTGTAATAAGCAATTTCTTCAACTTGTTTACATTCAATCTTTCATAGTGGGGCTTTAAAAAGCCTGTTTGTGTTGGAATCAGTTAAACTAGTATCAAACCAAAAATTGTTGGGTATTTAAGCTTAACCCTTTACATGTAGAGTCGAAGAGAATCGAACACAATTAGTAAAATAGCTTAGAATTAGAAATACTAAACTACTCCATCTACTTTGAAACACTGCCAACTTGTTTGGACATGTTAACTTTTAGAAAATCTGACTTGTCAATAAAGATAACGAAGATAAATTAATCATTCTAAAGTTGAACAGCAAAACACTGATTTTTGTCATATTTTAATGAAGGAAGAAATGATCCTGTACACTCACGGGTTTTACGGATATTTAAAATCTTTATAAGAGCAGATCGCCGTCCGCCATTCATAAATAAAAACTCACGTGACGTAGATACGGTCAATTGATTGGTTACTTCTGATAGTCTAGAATCATATCTCAAATTATTAGAATAAGCAATGGAACACCGGTTGGCCTAAAATACGAAATGGACAGTCTAGCACGAAATGGGCGAAATGGATAATCTCACGACGAAATGGACTTTTTATTTTGAAATAAGTCAATAAAACAATTACTTATAGAAATGTTTATAGTTTTTATAAGTTATAGTTATATATTAAGTTTTTTTTTAATTTTTCATTTCAACTGGGAGGCTTAGATTTGTTATCTTGGCTTATATCAATAGACCGCATTTGCTCACGAAAAGGTCCTTTTATAATTGAAAATCATTTCGCACTTTTTATGACAATACAATATACAAAGAAGACGACAGTAGAAAGGGTGAATATTAGGGCTACCAGTCAACGCGTACCCAAGTCAACTCGTACCATCATATTCATATCGCAAAGACAGAAGCACATAACAATGGATTCCTGGTATTTCTCACACCAGTACTATCATTACACCCATTTTGGTCTCCCACTACTATCCAACTTAGGCTTGCGATTATCCACCGGCTACCAGTCAACTCGTACCCAATTCAACTCGTACCCAAGTCAACTCGTAAACAATTTGGTCAATTCGAACCCAAAATTTGGTCAACTCGTACTCAAAGTGAAAAATATGGAGACTACTCGTACCCATTTGTTATTTTGATGAACTTATTTCAGCCGAATGATTTATTCAAAGAAATCTTATTTCATTTATTTATTATTTTTTTTTAATTATTTTATTATTTTATTATTATTATTATTATTTTGAAGGGGTTGGGGTTTTTAATTATTCAGAATTGAACCTGTTACTTTACTACAAAATTTCCGAGAAATTTGAAAAAAGGCAACAGATAACTCCAGACTTAATGCCAATTGAGGGGTAAATATTTATTATATATCATGTTTTTTAGGAATAAAAAATAGTGGGCCTATTTGACAAGATGAAAATAATTCCATTACAGACAAGTAATCCTTGAACAATTACAATAAACAGAGAAAATAATTTAACTATAACAGCAAGTACCAATTCTCTGTGCACTGTTGGCAATGGATTAAGCTACTCGATTTTATCGCTTATTGTTCACACCTTCAGGGTTATTTCGGCAAGCATTACATCACAATTAAACTGTTACAAGACAATAAAGTTTATTGATTTACATAACACGAGAAAAATTATCAAGACATTTTAATAATATATAAATGGGTATGTTGATCATAATTTCAGACGACAAAATTTTAGACTGGTCGAAATTGAAAGTAATTGCAGAAGGCAAAATAAAGTTTTATAATTTTAAGACAAATCAACAAAGTTCAAATTGAAATGCAGATTTGAATTCAAGTCGACAAAATTTTTGACTGGTCCAAACGTAAAGGAGTTGTAGAAGTCAAAGTAAAGTTTATATAATTTTAGAGCAGAGTATTTAAATTTTCTATGTAGAAAATATTACGGAAAATAAAGATATTGCTCGTTGTAATCAAATACTTTTATTTCCTCTTTGTTTCCACATTTGTTTTTTCATAGTGAAGTGGTTAACCCTTTTTCGTACAACCCCTTTTTACGTCCCTTTTTTTTTTATTAAGGGAAACATTGTGGGATAAGAATGAATTTTAAGAAGCAATTTATTCTTTTTCCACATTTTTTTCTAACCTGTACGTTGATTAGCTTTCAAAATACATCTTTAATTGTTGTCTGCAAGGTCTTCCGAATCAAACCAGTTTAATATTGTGTGATAAACGGGAAAGGTTTAATATGCCAAGGACAAACCTGACAAACAAGTGATAGCATTGGAGGAAAATTATTCAGATACGGTACTGTAAAAGGAACTAATTCTCTTCATCAATTCGCTTGCGGATGGATTGTTCCCAATAAAGTCCAATGTCTTAAATATATTTCCGTTCAGTGATCTGTATGCGGACTTTTGGACTCTACGCAGTCGTAAATCAGAGACCATGGTCACTTGTTTTCAGCAACAATCGCCTTGTCGTACACAGTCCTTTCACCAGCACTTAAAAGGAAGGTGTACCGAATTTTTCATTTATACGTCGATGCCAAAGATAGCACAGAATAAAATTTTAGGCATCAAACAGTTGTTAATGTAATCTGATAACATTTACACTTTTTTTAAAAAGATGGCTTAGCTATAAATTTATCGTTTCTCCCTTCCATTTTGGGTCAGTCTAAACTTTTCTTATGTGGTAAAATGTTTAAGTATTCATTCCAAGATACAAATAATACACCAATTGGTTACGTTTTAATTGACCATTCACCAACACAACAAAGACATAAATGCCAACAAATAAACAACATAACTTGTATTTAATATAATATATGAGCTTTCTATACATAATTTAACTTCAAATTGCATTATATCTTCTTTCAACTTTTCTTCGGTTTTGTAGTCGTCATCTCTCCCGCTAGAACTGAAAATATATAACAAATATAAAATATTATAATCGTAATTTTTACCATTAGGAAAAATGGGTATGAGTTGACTCCATATTTTCACTTTAGGCACGAGTTGACCTATTGGTGAGAGACAAATATTGGAAAGAATATGTGCCAAATATAGAACCCTAAATTTATGTGGCTTGCTGAAAGTTATTGCAGAAAACGTATATATTGATTGCCCTAATGGATCAATGACGTTTGATGATAGTTATTGGTTTGTGTATGTTTGTTGTTGATGTCGTTTTTTAGGGGGGTGGGGCTTGTAAAGTGTTGGCTTTATACCGATCGAGCGTTCTTTCACCATGTTCGATTATGTCAGAACAGTTGATCTTTTACAAGATAGTGGAATATGAAACTAGCCGCTCAGGCTAAATGAAATAAGTTGTAGATGTCTTACAACAATGCAAAGCGAGTTTGTTTTAAAAGGGAAAAAGAAAAATAGGGTACAAAATTTCAGCATATCTGGCTCTTTTGTCTAAATATAACAGTGGATATCATTATTGGAAATGGAGAAATCTCTTCCTCCTCTATTTGAAACGTTTCTAACCTGTTTGGTTTTTTATAATAACCTTTAACATACACACACACAATTACCATTGAAGTCTGACGTTGTTAAAACTAGAGCAAGCCAGTCTCAATTTTGATTGTCTTATAATGAGTTTAAGATTAAAAAAGAATAATAAAAAAGTCACGCATTTGGATCCTTCGCATAAATAAATCCTTGAAGAACATTGTTGGAAAACAGAAACTTGCTTCAAACACGAAATGACTCCTCTATTTAAGTCATTTTGGTGTCGTTGTTTTATCCACTTTGCATTGTCGCTAAGAACTTTATTAGTCAATAACCAACAATACACATTTGAGAAAGTACGATTTATTGTCACCTTGTCACAGACAATTGTTGGTTTGTAAGTCCTTCTAGCTTCAGGTAATTCATATTTGTTGCCATTAATGGGGGGAAAATCTGTTGCCAAAAAAGTTCCATATTGTTCCAGATATTCATGAAAAATATGAAAGATTTATTTCTTTATTTCAAAATAACTTTTAATTTACCTACTTCTTTTTTTTCATCATTTAAATGTATAAGATTTCTGTTGTCTAGTAACTGGTTAAATACTGAGGAAAAAAACACAAAACAAGAAAGAATAAGAGAGAAAGTAATCTGAAGCTAAGCACTTTGAGTCTAAAAACAAGGTGTCTAAATAACAGCAACTAAAGTAAAATGCAAAATGGGTAAGAGCTGACTCCTTAATTTTCACTTTGGGTACGACTTAACCAAATTTTGGAACGAGTTGACCAAATTGTGTACGAGTTGAACTGTTTGTGAGTTGATTTGGGTACGAGTTGAACGGTTCCCAATATAAGTCCTTTCCCGTCATTATCATTTCGGACTGTACTTTGTATGGTTGTTTCACATTAGCAAATTTGCCCTTTCGAACCGTAGCACAATTTGGTCATTTCGTACCATGTGTCGATCTACCACAACTAAAGATATTATGAGAAACGGAGAACTTTCTGTACGCGAAGACTACCATGTACCAAAAGCCTGGGTTAAACAATTATAGGAAAAGGACTATATCTGCTTACTTGTAGGTTAATATATATTTAAGAGTTGACAGGGAATTGCTGACTACTTTGTCAAAATAATGGATATAATTTTGGATACCGTGAAGATTCATAAAGTGGCTATTACCCTAAGCGTTGTTTCCAATCAGATTTCAGATAAAATTCAGAGTGCAACTGTTTTAAGATTATTGCTTATGTATCGATGAAACACTGTTAAGATGTAAGAAAAACGCAAATATCTATCATTTATCTACTTTTTTTCCAAACAAATTGAATATTTGACTGGTTTACAATTTGGTACACTTGATAGGGCGTAGATAACTTTGCTGTTACAGACTGCAGGTACTAGTATGCAACTTGGAATATAATGCTTAGATTATGCATAGATTTACATCATAATCATACCTCTACTTCGGTTATGAACTTTTGACAAGCTCATATTAGGAGGCTTTGGTCGCTCACAAACTTTGTCATGTACTTTACAGGGTATATCCCTCCTTAATCTTTTATGAATATGAAAACAAAACATTACAGCTAATTTTTTGTTTTTCGATTTGTCGTTCAAATGTTACAAAGTTTCCTTTATTTTTCTTTTATTCGCCCAAAATCTAAGATATATCTAAGAAATACTAAGATATTACCATATGGTTTAAAAAGTAAAAACGTTGATTTAAGGTTTTGACGCATCAGAATTAGGATGAAAACAAGAGGGCTGTTGGCCCTGGGGCGCTCATCTGAGATAAAGTCTCATTTTCTGTCAACAGTCTAATTTCAAGTTAAGATACAAGTTGGCCATACTTATACATATATAGGCTCTGTACCCAGTGACCCCAAAGTCTTAATGACAAGTTCAAAGGCTTTAAGGCTAAACTGAAAGAAGGAGAAAAAGGTTTAGATTATTTTAGAATTTCACCTTTGTTGCCATGGCAACAACAGTTTTCAACAGAACTGAATTCTTTTACTTATTAATAAAGAGGACCATCTAAGTAGCATTTCTGCAAAATTTGGTTTCAATTGACCCAGTAGTGTGGGAGGAGATGCCGCTCTTTATTGTTCTTTATTTCTATATAAACCCCTTCCCCCTGGGGGGCTCCGTCCCTGGGAAGCCGAGGCTCACAATTTTAGCTATTTTGAAAGAGGTCAATATTATGATGCAAAATACCAAGGCTTTTCGTCTCTTGGATCTGGAGGAGAAGATTTTAAAAGACTATTTTAAAATTCCACTTTTGTTGCAATTGCAACCAGAGTTTTCAATGGATTTCAATTCTTTAAGCTTTTATTAGAGGGGACCACCCAAGGAACATTTCTGCCAAATTTGTTCAAATTGGTCCAGTGGTTATGGAAGAGATGTCGTTTAAAGAAATCGTTGACGGACGACTCACGACAGACTGACGCATGATTTTATTCTAAAATAAAAAAAAAAAAGTAATACTAGACGTAGACGATTTTGTACCCCGGCGCCAACTACGATAACAACGGCGTAAAGTTATTATGGAGGACAGCATGAGAAACAAAACAAACAAGAGCACCGCCCACGGGTGCAAACGCTCGGCTGCATGCGCTGGATAGTGCAAAAATTCCAAATTAAAAAAAGGGGCATAACTTTTACAAAAACGCTTTTAGAGTTATCCCCCTTGATAGCTTAGATTGCTCTGTTGGTTAATACACATGCCAAGTTTTATGAGAATATTTTCAATAACAACAGAGAAATGACCAATGTTAAAGTTTGTCACGCCAACGCCGACCCACACGACGCCAAGGTGACCACAATACCTCGGGATTTCTCCGAAAACACCCGAGCTAATAAGATGAATTGAAAATATGGAAAAGTCTTTAGGTGGCGAATCAAACAATGATCTGGGGAAATTAATGCGGCACCAATAGAGCCTTTTATGTAAAGGTTCCCTTACAGACCCTATGTAAAAGAATATTAAAAAACTTGAAAGGATTCATCGAAAAATGTAAATCTATATAAAAGGATATTAAAAACCCTGTAAGGATTCATTGATAATTGTATTTAGATATTGTCAGTAAAGTTTAAAGCTTAACCTGAATCCGCTATTTTGCTATATCACAAAGTTTTTATATACTGTATTTCATAACCGCGTGAAATTTGGGTTTATGTGGTAACGGGTAAAATGTTAATAGGACAAAGCAATCGAAACTAACATTAGATTCTTTTTGCAATGAGCATTACATTATAATGATACAAAGTATTCGGTAGGGAATCAATTTAAAACAATGTTCAATACAACTCTTTTAATTAATTTTCGGCTTATGCCTTCTTCAGAATTGACAGAATATTTTAGCACTATGTAACATCCATTTTCATAGACATCAACATTCAAAAAGGCTAACTTGAGTTCAAAAATTATAATGATAATCAAGCAATGTACAACGTTACTCTCGTTTTCCAGTACTTAAACGACGTCAAAGTTTTGGCGTATATTTCTCACAATTAATGGGGAATTATTAGAGAGAAAAAAAATTAAAAAAAAAGATAAAAAAATGAAAAATAATATATTAAAGAGGGGGGGGGGGAGTTGTCACTTATATCACTGTAGAACTGAAATATTGAGGGGAAAGGAGAAAAAGTCTATTACTGAAAATAACCAAACCATAACAAAACAACTATTCTGAGCAACCAAAACATCACAGTCATTATTTGTCTTTGTTTCCAATGCCACAATTGATTCCGTGTATCTTTGAAGAGGATCCGATATAAAACTGCGGACTTTGTGATAACGAGGACATTTCAGTCAATTCTCGAAAACTCGTGATATTTTATTGACCTTACCCATTTAAAACAAGAGCCGTCGTAGACGGATTATGCTCCCCAAATAAGGCTTTTGTCACAGAACTATATGCCACTATTGGACAAAAAACTCTTTATTGAATGCAACTATAGTTTGAGAGTTCAGTTCACAAGAAATTTGGAAGTTTGACAAACATTGAAGGAAGCTGTTTCGCTTCACAGGCCTGATTCTAGTAAAATTGAATATCGTTATATGATAAAGGGTTAAATATTTTACCTATTTCACTATCCAAGTTATCAATGAAAAATGTCTCCATACAAAAAATGAAGGGGGAGCATATAGTCGCTGGCCTGTGCGTCCATCCGTCCTTCCGTCCGGCCGTCCGGCCGTCCGAAGTCATATCTCGGCAACCCCTGTGCCTAATTGGACCAAACTTCATATATAATCTTCCTAGGAAATTTCCAAGACCTGTTTTTTTTTATTTTTTCTTATTTCAAGGCTGCGTCATGGAAAAAGGGGCCTTAATGTAAAAACTAGTTAGTAGCTACCGACTGATTAAGACGGCGGCGCAGAAACTTGTGAGTCCAAGACTTATTCATAAAGACATATTTGATGGGATAGACATCCATCTACATACTGCACTCAAACAATTGTCTATAACCAACTAAATGCTTAACAAATGATAAACAGTTTCACAAATTGCTTAAAATTATTGCAAATGGATAGCCTGGACGCAAAAAAATGTCCAAAATCTACCATTGAATATTTGAATCATAGAGACGAGTTGTCATTCGAAGACAGACTTCTATTGAAAAGTCAAAAGATAGTAATACCCAAATTATTAAGTCCAGATATGGTCATAGTTGTACACGACATCAGCCATCAAGGTTACAACCAGACTAGGCGCCGAGCGCGTTATATTATGTTTTGGACATGAATGATTAAAGAGTTAACAGACTATGTTCTGTCATACCCCTTTTGTGAAAAATATCGCTCCGCCATTACAAAGGATTGATTGATTGATTGAACGAGGTTTAACGCCGCTTTTAAATATAATTCAGTCATATCTCGGCGGCTGGAGCACCTAACAATGGATTCCTGGTATTTCTCACACCAGTACTACCACTACATCCTTTCCTAGCCTCCTGCTGCTATCCCACTTAGGTTTACAATTATCCACCCATTGGTGAAAGACAATTGTCGGAAAGAATACGTGCCGCCGCCGGAGACCCTTGACACCCATGATTGAAGATAAGGAGTCTGGCGCGTTACCGACTGCGCTATGACGGCGGCTGCCAATACAAAGGAACCCTTATTGCCAAATAGACCAAACTTAGTCATTGGCAAAATACCTCACCTTACATGTTTGCTTTTGAAAATGAGCAATATCTCATCACAGTTGATGCATGTAGTCGACATTTCGAAAAAGACTTGTTACAAACTTCAAAACGTGTTACTGTAATTCCCAAATTAAAGGTTCACTTTAGTCGATTTAGCGCACCCGAGCAGATAATATCAGGAAATGGCCCCAATTCACGTCTGCTGAATTCTCGAAATTCTCAAGTTTTTGGTATTTTGTTCACGTGACATCTAGTCCAAATCACCAAAGTTAAACGGTTTGGGTGAAATGTTGAAATCTTTGCCAAATCTGCAAAACGGATCTCAGGAAAATAAGAATGTTAATTGCGACCCCTATCATCCTTGAATATCGAATTCGCCATTACCATGTGGCTACTCCCCGGAACAATTATTGGTTGAGGTTCTGCCCTCAACCAAATAACAGTTAACGCCTGCATTGATCAGTAAAAAAACAAGAGGGTCAGTGGCCCTGGCGCTCATCTGAAATAAGGCTCTTTCTTCGAGACACCATACTAACAGGGTCGGGAGAAGACCTCCTTTAAAATTAAACAAAAATCAGCTTATGCCAAACAATGCTTTCAAAAGTTCTTTTTTTTAGTAATTAATGAAAGGTCGCGACCTAAGGAAAACTGCCAAATTTGCTTAGTTTTACGACGACTCGTAAAACTTGTTAATTGGCAACGGCATAACAAGAATGCGATTGGTCAGAAATTTAGTCGGGTTATTAAATGCTGATTTTTCGCGGGTAAAGTCACAGTTTTCGATCACTCAGTCACGAGATAGTTAAATTAAATTTTTGTTGAATACAGACATAGGCTCAACTGTGCCATGCTCTTGGGGGACATTATATATTAGTTTTTTACTTTGGCGATAATTTTCAAGGGGATTATTTAAGTCTTAACAGTTGGCGCCGGGACTATTTTTGAGGCCTTATTTGGGTTTCAACCTTGAAACTGTATTCAGAGTGTCATATGACAAAATTGTTCTTGGCGGCATTGTTATTTGCTGTGGCTATGGCTGAACGCCGTAATAAAGTCCAAATAGACTACAAAAGAATGAACGAGGAAGGACTGCCTATCTCGCCTCCAGTTACTCCCTTAGGGAGCCCCAGGAAGGGTGCGGCAGGGAACCAAACTTCCAGCCAGAAACCAGCCGGTTATTCTTATTCCGTTACCGGTTATGAAGACGTGGAAGAGACCGACCAGTTCTTTCAAGAGGAGAAAGCTCGTCTGGAGTACACTCTGCATAAGTTGAGACGACAAAAAGAGTTGTAACAGCTTAGAGACGAGGTGGAGAGAACTCGCAAAGATTTGGCCGAGCATGACGGTGTACGTAAGGATGTGAAGACGGGCAGGAAGAGTAAGTTAGAAGAACAGCAGAGTGAAAGTAAGGAGCAGAACAAAGGTAACTTTAATAACATTTCAATGAAACTTTTACGACAAGATAGAGACTTGAGGTCGTCTGCTCGTAAACAGTTAGCAAAGCTTGGGTTATGTGAAAGCGAAGGAGAGTCAGACTCTATTGACGATTTGGGTTAATGTGGTGGAACCCCAGTTCCAATTGTTAAGAGGCAATCATTGGGTAAATCGGGTATTAATAGTAGATCGTCAGACTAAGTTAGCAATCCTCAATATTATCCGCATGCGTTTCTAAGATACGAGTATGTCAGCAAATCTGTTGAGTTTGAGAATTTGAGTTATAATTTATTAATTGCCGGGGAATTAGAGATTAATTCTCAGAAAGGCTTATCTGAGAACGAAAAGAATGGTAGAATGGAATTATTGAAACGGATCATGTATTTGAATACGTCATATGAATTTACAGTACTCAAGTCTCTTTATGCAGCTATCTTACGAGATATAGAATTAGGTTACAAAGATTGGTCAGACAATTTTTTATACATTGAAAACACGATTTTGGCTTCAGCCTCAATTAATTTGAGGCCTAAGACCGATTTCTCAATGGGCTGTAGTTCAACAAGTAAACTAGATAACAAAATATGGTTTTGTTCTGAGTATCAGAGAAATAAATGAAGTTTCAAGGATTCGCATTCTACCACTATTAAAGGGAAAATTAAATTTGCAAAACATGTGTGTGCCTCCTGTTGGCTTAAAGAAAAGAAAGAATTGAATCACCCGGAGTGTTCATCGGCTTGCCCTCATGCTAGTTCATGATATAACAGCATTTTTAAACTAAAAACAGAAAATGTAGTAGTTGACATATTTTTTCCAGAATTTATTAATTTGAATAAATGTTCTTCGAATATAGGTTGTAAAAGATTCAATTGCAAAATTTGTCATGATTTGAAGTCTATTACGTTTAAGAATTCCATAAATTTGATAGAAATTCATGAAAAGGTCATTGAGTCAGGCAGTTTCAATTTTCAAAAGGCTCGTATTCCTGTTAATTCAAAATTCAATACTGATTTCATGCGGCGAATGTTGCATGGGTCTAATGATCTTCAGGTTCTGGATTTGCTGAAATACGGCTTTCCCATTGGTTTCTTTTATCCATCCAACCGAGAACGATTGAAAGTTGCAACAAATGTAAACAATCATAAAGGTGCTGAGGCTTATCCCGATCACATTAATAAATATTTGCATAAAGAAGCTTCACATGGCGCAATCATTGGTCCTTTCACCAGTAACCGTTTTAAACGTGAGCTATTTTGATCACCTATAAATTCTGTTCCTAAATCTAACCCCAATGAAAGAAGAGTAATTTTAGATCTAAGTTACCCCAAACTTGGTGATAATGTTAATAAGTATATTTCAAAAGAATTTTATTTAGGCGATAAAGTTCAGTTGATTTTTCCTAAAATTGATGATTTCGTGTCGTTGATTTTAGCCAAAGGCCCAGGATGTTTAATGTTCAAACTTGATCTTAGAAGGGCTTATCGTCAAATAAGCATTTGCCCATCCAGTTATAATTTTGTGGCTTTTAAATGGAAAAATCACATTTTACGGACACCGTATTACCGATGAGAATGGTATCATCTGCGCACATATGCCAGAGAGTTACAAATGCATTTTCTTTTATGTTGCTTAATATTGGTCTAGCAGTGTTGAATTATTTAGATGATTTCGGAGGGGTAGAAGTCCCAGAAAAAGCTGAATTTGCCTTTAATGTTATAAGGCGCATTTTCATATTAATTGGACTAGAAGGAGCTTTTGATAAAGCTTGTAAACCCTCTGAAATCATGGTTTTTCTTGGTGTATTGTTTAACACTAGAACAATGACAATGTCTGTGACTTATGAAAGATTGCAGGAAATTGGAGCTTTGATAAAAACATGGTTATGTAAAGAAGTTGCTTCAATAAGAATATTCAAAAGCTTATAGGGAAGCTAAATTTTATAGGAGCATGTGTTAAGTCCAGTAGGATTTTTGTTAATAGAATTTTAAACTGGTTAAGGGAAAGTTACGGTCACCCAGAGGGTGATTTAATAACGATCCCTTCTGAGGTAAAGAAAGATATAGAATGGTGGGATAGATTTTTACCAATTTATAATGGAGTTTCCTACATTGATAATGGCCCTTGGTTGGAAGTTGATGCATTGCTAAGTTCTGACAGTTGTCTTACTTGATGTGGAGGGTTGTTCAACAACAGATTCTTCCATGCCAAGTTTCCTAATTCCATTTTAAAACTAAATTGACACATTAGTGTCTTGGAATTGCTTGCTATAGTTATTTGTCTACATTTGTGGAGCAGGATTTTGGCAGGGAAAAAATACAGGTTTCTGTGATAATCAAGCCGCTTGCATAGTTTTAAACTCAGGTAAGGCAAAGTGCACCTTTTTACAAAAATGTTTACGCGAGATCTGATTTTGGACCTCAATTTATGACATCCAAATAAGAGCTGTTTTTCTGGAAGGTAAGCTTAGTAGAGCGTCTGAAAGCCTTTCTAGATGGCATTTAGATGAAAAACACAAAGAATATTTTCTTTCACATTTCAACATTCCGTCAAATTTGATAGAAGAAAAGGTGACAGATGAAACTTTTAATTTCATTCACTCATGGTAGTGATTACTTTCAGAGGTTATTCTTCGAAATTTGAAAAAAGAAATGAGACAGTCGACCATCGCGGCCTATGCAGCAGGCACACAAAAAAATCTACATGTGCAATAGGAGTCATTTATCATGTTCTGCTTGTTTTTTTAACTGACTTTTTTACCAGCTTCAGTGAAAACCTTAAAATCATATGCCCATTTTTTGTCAAGGTCATTTGATTCTGTGCAAAGCATTAGGAATTATTTAGCAGGAGTTAAAACTCTTCATTCTTTAATTGGATATGATACTAGTCATTTCAGTGATTTTAGTTTGCAATTAACTTTAAGAGGTTTATCTAGAAGCAACCTACATGTGGTGAAAAGAGCTGCGCCTGTAACAATTGATATATTATTAAAAATATATGATTATTTAAATTTTAAGGACCCAGATAATATTGTCCACTGGTGTCTATTTCTGTTTGCCTTTTTCTTGGTAGCTCGTAAATCAAATTTGGTTCCATCTAGCCAGAAAGATTTCGCAGATGGGAAGTTTTTAAAATTAAGTGATATAGATAACAAGATTAATTTTTTGACTGTTAGATTTAGATTCTCTAAGACAATTCAATTTGGTGAACGGGAGATCCTAAGTCCTCTAATACCTTTAAAAGATAAGCGATTTTGTCCTGTTAATGCATATAGTAGGTCGATGTCGCTAGGATTGGTCAATTCATCAGGTGCATTATTTGTTCTAAAAGATTCTAGGTGCGTTACGTATCATCTGTTCCAAACAAAATTAAAAAATTGTATTAAATCTTTACACTTAAATCCCAGTGATTTTTCATCTCATTCCTTTAGACGTGGTTTTGCCACTTTTGCCTTCCAATCTAATGTTGCACCAGAATACATTCAATTGCTAAGGGATTGGAAGTCAGATTGTTACAAAGATTATTGTGAGTTGTCTTGGAGAGACAAATACAAAGTTTTGAACAATATATAAGAAAGGTATATGTTTTCTTCAATTTTTTTCATTACAGGGATTAAAGTGCATATACTATCGGACTCTATCGCAAAGTATGTAGATGGAATTAGACTAACCCAGGTGTTTCCGTTTCCCGGGATTAACATTTCACGTCTAGTCAAACGCATAGAAAGAATGCCTATACTCGTTAAATCGGATTTTACAATCCTGCATGTAGGCACTAATGATGTTAACGCCTTATCTGTACATGAACTTCTCAGTGCATTTTCTTATTTAATTTCTGTAATAAGGGGTATTTCTAGAACCAAAATAATCATCTCAAGTATTCTTCCCAGACCGTTGGATTACCAGGCAACGGGTGATAAAGTAAGGCAGATTAACATAGAATTAAATAAATTGTGTAAATCTATAAATTTAAAGTTTATCCATTCATATAGTCCATTTTTAGGGGTGGGAATCCTGTGAGAGAGATGTTTGCAGTAAGAGATGGAGGTTTGCATCTAAATTATGAAGGTACCAGGAGATTAAGATTATTTTTCATTAATACAGTAGCTCATTTATGTAAAGAATGAAAAGTTTTTTCTTAAGGTTCATTTGTTATATATGGAATTTAATGTCTAGATATTGTTAGGTTGGGGCCCTCTTTAATAGAGGTATGTTACTCTGTTGGAGGTTTAACTCACGTGGTGGTAGTAGTCTATATCATCGGTGGGTTGGGTAGCTGGGTTTTAAGAAAAATAATGGGGGATCTCCTTAAAGGAGGTAGGTTACTTCTTTGGAGAATGGTTCAGGTTAACAGTAGTAGCTTGTACTGTTCTTGAACAGGGAAAAGGGGTGGTTTGCTCAGGTTTTGCTGTATTTACACAATTTTTTGCATGAGTTATTGTTTAATGTTGTGAATTCGATTGCTTTTGTTGGGGAGAGGGAGAGATAGGCTTTGTTTTGCGGTTTTACAATTAGACAGCAGTATCTTGCTTCACTTGTTTATTTTAGCATAACATCTTTTTCTATCATTTGGCATGTTGTTAAAAGGCTACTGCTGGCTCATTGTATTATACTGGTCCTGTTGCTGTTGTCTGATACTTGATGGAGAATTTGTTGTAATACAATCATTTTTGTTTTCCTTGATATTGTATCTACTGACTTAACGGACTGAGTTATACCAATGATAAAATCATCCTTAAAGTTATTTACTCTTGTTGTTAAATTGACAATTTGGTTGAAATTGTCTTTATGGTTTTTAAGGTGGGTATCGATGTTTTTTTCATGTCACAGATTTTAATTATTTTCATTTCCTCTCATACACTATTTGAAAACAATATGCCGAAAAGTTGTTTTGCAAAAATATGAGGTCGCTTATCAGAAAAAAGCAGGGTATTTCCCTAATAGCCTACGTAGGCTATTAATCTATTTTCAGATTAATCCGAGACAGTTACGAAGATTATAGGGCATTTACGTGGCGCGAATTACCGTTCGAACCTTGCATCTAGTTCAAATTACATCAAACCAATGTCATCGTTACATCATCAGGAGTAATGTTCGCCAGCCGGTCTGTAAAGATCAGTCCTTTCATGTGACATGATTTAGGACGTTGGTTGTTTTGCTAGTGAATTTGTTACCTTCATTTGACCGGGTCATATGCAAATGAGGTCATCCGATGTCGACAGCCGAATTCCGTGATATCAAAAAATAACCCAGAATTCCACTGAACCTTTCCGATATAACCAGAAAAAGCCACTTTAGATCTAGTAGATAACCACCAAGACAATACCTGACCTAGCTTAAAGTATTAAATGTTCGTTAGAGTCTATTTTCGGCACTTGGTAATTTTTCTAATCTAGGTTTCAGAAACATCGATACCTCCCTTTAAAAGAGCTGCCTTCTTTATTTCTATTTAAGTGCAATCACCCTCTGGCTCTGAAATTTTAGCAATTTTGAAAGACGTCAATGTACTGATGCTTTATGAAAAATTCAAGATTCTTTAAATTATGGGTCAGGAGGAGATGATTTTTTGTTTGTTTGTTTGTTTATTGTAATTTTACTCTTGTTGTCATAGCATCAACAGTTTTCAACTTATTTCAAATTCTTTTGTTGAAATTGAACCTGTAGTATGGGCGGGAATATCGTTTTAAAACCCTTCTTTATTTCTATAAAGTCCCAACCCCTTGGGTTCCGCCCCTGGGGACCGGAGGGAGGTGATTTAAGCAATTTTGAAAGAGGTCAATGTACTGATGCTTAATGCAAAATATCGAGAATCTACTCTTTCTTGTTCAGGAGTAGATAACTCCATTATTTTTTTTTAATTTCAGTTTGCTACAACTGCAACCAGAGTTTAAAACGGATTTCAAAGGGCCTCTCGAAAGTTCTCCCGAAAATTGCCCTTTGATTAACTCCCTTGATTCTACTGGGTAGTTCCGATTTAAATTTCAACGAAGAGTATGTAAGGGCTGAGACTAAAAGCGTCTGTTTTGGAGAAATTAATTATCATTTCGGTATTTCACACATACGAATATTGAGTACTTTTGTAATATATATAGATTAAGAGATGTTTTGGTAGTTTTTATTTACGTTACACGTTATAATCGTCTTCCCGTCCGAGTTTAATCCAGTTTTCATATTCTACTTCTCATTTTCTTAACAGAATTAGCAAAAGTGTCCTACATGGTGAGTTGTTGCTTTTATTTCCTTGGCTTGAGAATATCTATTGAAACATGCAAAACAACAACGGGGGAAACAAAAGTATTGCGATAAAAGGAGTATTTTATCAAGGTATTTCTCCAAATCTGAGCGATCAGTTATTTTTGATACAAGTAGATTTTAATATTTCGTCTGTATCCTATTTCGTTCTGAGATTTTTTTATCTACAAAGGTTTAAATGGTAAGTTATTCTTTAGAATTATCGATGTCCGTCCATAAACTCATGTTTTTATCCAAGTAACTTACACGTTTTGAATCGGTATCTTTGATTACGCAATAGTCCACGGGTGGTATCCCGATATATCTCATAACAATCGGCTATTTGCTTTGATTGTCACACGACTACCCAGATGTCCTTCTTTTGACTAATTAACAAGGGAGTCGGTTGTCTTATATTATTTGGAATTAATCTAGTTCTAAAGATTGATTAATGATTTATCTTTCTGTCAATATATTCTATGCAAAATGATGTGGTTGGGTCCCTTAGTAAAAGTACACTATCAGAGAATAAATGTTCCTATTTTGCGTAGAATCAGATATTTCAGAATTTGATAAAAAGGAATGTTGAGTACTCTTAAAATACTCTTAGAATATGGAATTGTTGTGGAAGTTTATATTAACGTTGACACGTTTTAATCGTTTTTCTCTTCCGACCTAGGAACCAATTTCATTCTCGTCCAGATTTCATATTTTATTTCTCATTTTCGAAAAAAAAAACTTAGCAAAGGCGTCCTTTGTAGGAAATCATTGCGTTTACTTCTTTAACTTGAAAAAACTTATCAAAACAAGGACACACACAACAACAACTAAGAATAACAATAGTACTTTTTACGCCGATTTTCTCCACATCTGAGAGATCCATTATTTTCGGTTGTTTGATCTTTGTAACACTTCTTACGGTCATCTCTTTTATATTTCCACTTTTTTATTTCTCACTTTTCTCAAATACTTAAATACATGAAATGATATATAAAACAATAAATTAAAAAAAATCAGCAGGTTAGAAATACTGTGGAAAAGGAAAAAATTGCAACAACCATATTCTTTTTCTACAACGCATTCTTAATTTGAAAGACACAGTGATGTATAAACCAGGGTTAAGCAGAATAAATTTTATATGAAAAATATAAATTTGTGCAAACATCTAATATCAGATGCTAAAGCTTGTGCAGGTTGATTGAATTAAATTGGTTTACCCATGTCCACACAATGACGCTTTTAGGCGCCCCTTAAGAAAAATAATTGGGAAAACATTGTACAAATTGACAACATTGCTTGTAACAAGCAATTTCTTCATTTTGCCGAATGTTTTCTGCCCAGAAAGATGAAAATATCTACGATTCCATAAACTTAAAGTTGTCATGTGCAACTCCTTTAAATTTGGCACAGTCTAATATTTTGCCCTCCGGTTATCGTTTAACACCACTTTCAACATTAAATCAATTACTAAGCATAACTGACATTTTATCTGAGCCACCAGCTACTCACCCTACTTAGACCTTATCATTTACCGATTGGTAAGAAATTAATGATATATCTTACTTGCCATTGGTAAGAAACGAATGATATATTTTGGGAGGACCTACAGAGGCAACAATCATTTCCACAAGCCTCCAGACACTTTACAAAGCTTGTTGAGGATCATGCAGTGAAATTCTGATTAAATTTATTCCATATTCGTCAATGAAAAGTTTATTTGGTAAATTCCCATGGTCATGAAATGAAGACGTATGGAAAGCTTCTTTGTAAGAGTTCTCGTTTGTATAATGACAGATATCTTGTAAATTCAAAGCCCCGCTTGACTTGTTAAACCATTTTTTGAAAAAGGAAATAACGGAATGTATTTCCGTGAGTATCATTGTATTTAATTCGATCAAAAAAGCCCTTTTTATGATAATTTATACGAATATCCGGAATTAGGGTTTATCCGAAAAATGCACTTTCATACCGGCTCATTTACGATTATAAACATGTTAAACGTCAGTTAGCTTTAAAAATTAAGCTCAGCTGTTAACATAAAGTAGTCTCTAGATCATCTAGGGTTTCAACATTGATGACACATAGTGAGAGCTGGCAATGTTAATGTTTTCGATACCGATATCATCGATTTTTTCACCGGAACTACCCAAAGATTTAAGGGGGGTCACTCTAATACTAAAACTAAGCGGAGGAACTCTGGATATCGGTAGGGGCCCATTATTCCAGCAATAATTAAGGGCACCACCCAAGAATCATTTCTGCAAAATTTGGATGAAATCGACACAGTGGTTTAGGAGGGGATGTCGTATTAAATGTCCTTCTTTATTTCCATATAAGCCCCACTTCCTGGGGCTCCGGACCTGGGGACCCGAAGGGGATGATTTTAGCAATTCTGAAAGATCTCAATCTAGTGATGCTTCATGGAAAGTATCAAGACTCTATGCCTTTTGGGTCAGGAGGAGATAATTTTTAACATATATTTTTTTTAAATCCAGTTTTGTTAACATGGCAACCAGAATTTAATCTCAATGGATTTCAATTCTTTTAGCAATTTTAAATGAGCACCACCTGAGGAACATTTCTGGCAAAATTTGGTCGAAATCGGCCCAGTAGTTTGGGAGGAGATGTCAATTTCAAAAACTTTCTTCATTCTATATAAGCCCTATCTCCTTGGGTTCCGCCCCTAGTGACCTGAAGGTGATGATTTTAGCAGTTCTTAAAGAGGTCAATGTACTGATGCTTAATGCAAAATATCGAGACTCTTGCCATCTTGGTCAGGAGGAGATAATTTTAAAGATATTTTTTTCATTTTCAGTTTTGTTAACATGGCAACCAGAGTTTTCAACGGTTTTCAATTCTTTTAGCTATTTTTAAAGGGCACCATCCAAGGAAGATGGAAATTGGCCAATGGGATTGGGAGGTCGGATGATCAAAATATCTCATCTTGAGCACTTCGTGCTCAGGTGAGCTAAAAAGCCGGAGAGAATATGAAAACGCTGCGAGAAAAATCAAAATTTTACTTTCGTCATAAAACGAAAATCTCAAAATAAATAATTGCGCCCGGTAGGCGCGTAACGTTTCAAAAATCCCCTTATGATAAGTTGGAAGGTGCGAAATTACAACACAACACGGATAGGTCGTATGATATCCAGGTCTCAGACGGTTAGACATATAGGCGTAATCGAGTTTTCATTAACAAAACCGTATCCCGACCTAATTAAATTAACGGCAATAACACCATTCAAACAACCTATAACGGAATCCCATCCTCTGTATCATCACCTAGCATCATGAGAAATAACTTTTCTAATTATGTGACAAGGTCTGGCCTCCACAGATATACTCTGTGTTGATCGCATCTTCCTTAGATATTATGATACCAAAATTGAGGATTTCTTAATTGGGCTCCAAAAGTGAACTCAAAAGTCAAACAAATATCTTATTATTTACCCCGGGGTATCCCGGAGCTCTCATATACATATAAATACAGGAAAATACATTGTGCATAACTATATCTCAAAACTTGGACGTATCCTTTTTAATCAAATTTAGAATAGAAATAACTGTATTAATCCATTGTTACTTATTTACCAAATAATTTCTATATACATAATGAATATTGCCTTTATTTAAAGACCAATCCACCAAGGTCAAGTTGTTCTATATGAGTGCTTTTCACTATCAAAATCGAAATTATTTGTTAGATTAGTAATAATTGATTAATGAAATTACTTTTGTTCTAAATTTGATAAATATACATCTACATATACATCTTATGACATAACGACTGCTGAGTACAATACTATTTTAAGTCACTTTTTGGCAAAAATGAGTTGTTGTTTTTTCATTTCTGTCAAAATTACAAATGCAAAATCATAATAATAATTTAGTTATTCCTTATTTCTATAATATTCTATCTCAGAATGTTATTATTTTTTACCGCAATACTATTCTAAAGTTGACTTGGAATAGTATTGCAGAAAAATATTGAAATAAGATGTAACTTTTTGACTTCAATACTATTCTATGAGAAAGTGTATTCATGACATTTATCTGTTTATTGATTTCTTAGCTTGTTCACATGTTTATTTGTTAAATATTTGTTATCACGGTGATAGTGACATCATATTACTTGGTGATATCATTAGCTACCACTTGATGATCATAAAATACATTAAGATTTTAGCTTCAAGCATTTCTTGTAATGGCGATGCCCTTATTCCTAACACAAAAATAAAACATTTTAATTTGTTTATAAAATCAAGTACTCAATAACTTTTATATATTGGTTTATAACTGTAATGTTCAAAGATTAATACTGTAATAATTTAATTCAGTTTTTTTGCAAAGAGCTCCAAGAATCGGTTGACTGTTCTTAAACCTTTGAAGATTCTTGACTCAAAATAGACAATTTTGGAAAAAATAGCAAAAAGATATCCAACTATTTGCTTTAACAATTCCATTGTGCAAATACTTTTTCTTTAATCAATCCATTGCCACACAATCTAGAGCATTCCGACCAGTAAAGCTACATACCTAATGAAAACAGTGTGATAATAAGATAATTTACATGTAATGAGCAACTTCTTATTTTTATAATCAATGGCTTATCAAAAGTATGAGGTATGATTGTAGAGGTGAGGGTGTAGATGAGAACAATGTTACAGCCAATGGTAGAAGTATTAATGTGGATGAAAGGTATGCGAGAGCTGACGGTAGATGTATTGATATATAAATATATGACAGTAATGTGAGTTCAATAAGGGAGCTGATGGTAGAAGGGGTGGTGTAGATGAGAGTAATGTGAGAGCTGATGGTAAAACTATTGGAGAAGATGTGAGTAATGAGAGCTAATGGTAAAAGAGAATGTGAAGATGGGAAAGATGTGAGAGCTGATAGTAGAAATGAAAGTGTTGGTGAGAATAATGTAGGAGCTGATTGTAGAAGTAAATTTGTATTGTGTAATGGGAGAACTGGTGGTAGGAGTTATAATTGATATAGTAGAGAGTAATGGGAGAGCTTGTGGTAGAAGTATGAACGTTATGTGAGAGTGGATGATAAATATGGAGGTATTCATGATATATGTGAGAGCTGATGGTAGAAGAGATTGTATAGATGAAAGTAACATGAGAGCTTGCGGCAGAAGCATTGATAAAGATAGGAGTTATGTGAGAGTTGACAGTATAAAATAGTAATATAGATGAGAGTAATGAAAGAACTGATGGTAGAAGAGAAAGTGTACATTGGTGTCAAATTAAGTTTCTGGGATAGGGTTAATGTCATAGTTAAGGCGAGACTACGCCCCTTTTTATATGCCGTGGGGTTTAAATTGGTTGTTTTAACACATTTTCTGGTGGCTAGTAGTTTTAATTGTACATTGTGTATTTAGAGTACTTGGGTTAAGCGTGCGTGTTGAGTGAGTTTTCTTCGTAGGGTTTTGTATAAAAACCCTGCGTTGAAATAACTCGTTGGTTAGACGATTTTTGGCATTGTAGCTTGAAAGTGAAGTTGAGATTTGTGTGTGAGAGTTGGATTCTTCTTGGGGTAAATACTTTTTAATTTACATTGATTTTATTGTGTAAATGTTTTTTATGTCTTTAGAATTTCGTGGCTTAAATGAGCAGCTTTTTGGTATATTGAATTATCGCAAACAACGCTGAAAAATGACAAATGGCTGCTTAGTTAATTGCTCATTTTCCTGCATTGTTCTGGAATGTCGGATGGCTAGGATTGGATTTCGGAGAACTGTAACGTTGGATGTTTTGTCGGATTATCTTTAAGCCGTGGTTGAATAAGCTTTTTTTGTAACTATTTTCAAAGAAACAAACATTGTTATAATTTGTATTTAATCGTCTGCTTAGCAGTTCATGTTTTGCAAATGCTAATGTTGTATTGTTCAAATGATATTTGGATAATGTCAAATGCTGTATAATCATATCTTAATACAGTTCAGTATTTTGAATTGTTGTTTTGGGAAAACATTGTGAGAAAAGATGTTAAGTATTATATTGGTCAATGTTCTGTAAATAGCTTGAGTTTGAGAAAACATTGTGGGAAAAGACGTTAGCATATTGTTTTGGTCTATGTTTTGTAATAGATTGGGTTTGAGGAAACATTGTGGGAAAAGATGCTAGCATATTATATTGTCTATGAGATGTTTGTAAAACATTGTGGGAAGTAGAGCCATTAGAGCTCTTATTAGGTAGTTGCTATAATAGTTGTTGTACTTTCAATAGGTTGCTTGATTGTTTATAACAACCTACATTACAAACTGACGACATATAGGTGCGTGTGATGCGATGACTTGAGACCTGACCAGTTCCATGTGTGAGAATATAACGTGTGTCCAGACCGGGAGACTTGGGTAGTACTTCGTGCCGGCGTCAGCGTCATAGGGGAAGGACGTTTTGGTTGTGACGACCGGGGAACAACATATACAATAAACGGCTGGACAGACATATCCTAGTAAAGTAGGCGCGGTCAGGCAAAAGTTAATTTAGAAATTTGTGTCAATGATGGGTTTGGTAGTAATTTAACATTTTGCGGTTGTCTTATTTTATAAATCTTGCGAAGTGACGTAGACATTTTGGGACATTAGACCTCATCAAATAACGTGTAGTGCTTGTGGACTATGGCAATTCTTTAGAGACTTTATTGTTTGGAACATGTTGGTTTAACTTGTTTACATTTGGATTGATTGGTATTTATTTATTTGTTTATGTAAATAAAATTTGGAAATGCACATCCTGACTCTTTATTGACCCGTATCCAAGCCAACCGCTCAGCCGTCTTGTGACAATGGGAGTAGTGTGAGACTTGATAGTTTAAGTATTAGTGTTGGTTAGAGTAATGTGATAGCTGATGGTAGAAGTTCTTACATAAATGAGAATTATGTGAAAGCTGATAGTAGTAGTACTAGTGTAGATGGGAGTAATGTGAGAGATTATGGTAAATGTATTTGTATAGATGAGAGTAATGTGAGAGCTGGCAGAAGAAGTAATAAAGATGATAGTACTGTTAGAGCTGATGGTAGAAATAGTGATATCGATGAAAGTAATGTGAGAGCTTATGGTAGATAGTGATATAGATGAGAGTAATATGAGAGATAATTTTATAAAAGACGGTGTAGATTAGAGTAAAGAGAAAGCTGATGGAAGAGGTATATTTGTGTTGGTGAAAGTAATATGAGAGCTGATGGTAGAATTGATTGTGTCGCTGAGAGTTATGTTAGAGCTGTCGGTAGAAGTAAAGGTGTAGATGATAGTATTGTGAGAGCTGGCGGTGAACGAAGGTTGTCCATGATAGTAATGTCAGGGCTGATGGTAGAAGTGATGGTGTAGATGAGAGTAATGAGAGTACTTAGTGAAGTATTGTGTAAATTACAGTAATGTGAAAGCTGATGATATAATGTTTTGATGTAGATTGGAGCTATGTGAAAGCTGATCGAAGAAGTGATGGTGTAGATCAGAGTTACATTAAAAAGAATAAAGTTCTTTCATTTCATTTTTCCATCACTTTACATTCCTATCATGCTTCATGAGAAATGAAACCTATAAATACAGAGCCTACAGGTCATTCTCTACTTAAAAGAAGAAAATACAACACTATTGCAGTAAATATTAGATAAAATTTTCAATGCAATATTGTTCTATTTCAACTTGGAATAGTTTTGTTTGTTTGTTTGTTTGAATGGGGTTTTACGCCGCTTTTAACAATCTTTCAGTTATATCGCGGCGGCTGGAGCACCTAACAATGGAATCCTGGTATTTCTCACACCAGTACTACCATTACATCCTTTCCTAGTCTCCAGCTGCTATCCCACATAGGTCTACGATTATCGACCCATTGGTGAGAGACAATTAGTCGGAAAGGATGAGTGCCGCCGTCGGGGATCGAACCCGGGACCCGATTAACTTGGAATAGTATTGCACGGAAAATTTTCTTCAGAAATGCCTGGATTTTGCGTGCAATACTATTCTAAGTGAAAAAATACACATAATTCTCTTATCATCATAATATATTCAAAAATAAAAGTTTCCCATTAATTAACATGTGTTGGATGAAATCATTAAAAAATCTAAGTCGTTATCACTTTTTAAGAAAAAATGCGATCGTTCTTTCTTTCTCCTGAAAATTGCGAAACATGAAACAGCATAGTATTTCGCTCAGCAGTCGATAATTAAGCATATGCTTCTATTAACCCCTTACCAGACGACAAAATTTTAGACTCGACCAAATTTAATTGGAAGAAGTTGCAGATGACATTTTTAAGTTTATAAAATTTTATATTTTTCAACTTTCTTGTTAGGAAACATTGTGGAAAATAAAATAATTGCTTGTTACAAGCAATTTCTTCATTTCCCACAATGTTTTCTAAATTGATTGAGGGGCGTCTAAAAGTGTCGTTGTATGGGAACTTAATATATATTAAGTTCCCATACAACGACACTTTTAGACGTATATATTTCTAGGGGCCCCGGTTGTCCTGCTGTAAATAGCAAGACCCATCAAATCAGGCCTAAAACATTTTTATTATAATCTGTAGATTATATCTAGTAAACGTAAGTGCTCCATGAGATCTATGGCCGCAGACATAGCTCAGTGGTAGCGCGTAGGACTCTGAGTCAAGGAGTATCTGGTCATTCATCGTCGTTTCCGATATTTGTCTCCCACCATTGGGTGAATAATCGTATACCTAAGTGAGATCGGAAAGGATATATTGGTAGAACTGGTGTGAGAAATACCAGGAATCCACGGTAAGGCGCTCCAGCCTCCGCGATGTGAATGAAATAAAGTTAAAAGTGGCGTTAAACCCAATTCAATCAACCAATCCATGTAGTCCAGTCTATATTATAAACATATGGTTTCCTGCAATCCTGGAAACAAAGAATGTCGGATACCAGTATTTTAACAACCCAAATGGATGTCTGCTTCAAGAAGATTTTTCGTTTCAAATTCACAATTTGTCTGTTTTCAATACTTCTTGTTTATGTATTGTACGTCGTTTTAAGCTCCACTAAACCACAAACCTTTTCAGAATTATCCACTGAGTACAGAAAGTCTGACGGAGATGCCGGAAGGCACGGGAAGGGACCGTCAGTACATTCGGACAAGCCTAAAAATGCGGACAAACTTAATCCTCCTATACAGGAAAGGAGGTTAACTGACGTGAATGTTATGATAACATTTACAAAGGCAAAGGATAATTACCAATTGAGGGAAAAGTTTAAGACTACTGTTAGATCTTTATTTCATTTTGCAACTGTTCCAGTTAAGTTGTATATTTTAGGAGATAATGATAGTGAAAGACTTGCTGGACAAATTTTAAGTGAAGTGGCTGATAAACCTAAATACTCTGTAAGTCTTTGAGTTCCCATTTCAGGCAATCCAACAATCTAGCTGTGATATCATAGCCCTGTTTCTGATAATCTGCTGGTGAGGGCTACTTCACCCTCCTTCTTTGCACTTTGTTGCAGTGCCCGAAGTGATTTACTCTGGGCATTTTGAGTTCAATTATTGGAAGATGTGTAAATAGTAATAACATAATTTTGATACCAGATTGGACCTTAACCATTCATCTATTCCATCTACATAAATTTTTCGGTCATTTTGAATCAAATGTCCGCCATTTTTGCTGTTTGACAGGAAGATCTCAAGAGATCTGACACTTCCCACCAAAATGATAACAAATGAAAATATAGGTCACCATATTTAGAAGACAGTATTTTTGAAAACAGGACAGTTCTGATAGAAAATAAAACAAAGTTGTATGAAAGTAATTCAAGTGTTAACCCACTCCCACTCAGTGACGCTTTTAGACATGGAAAAAAAGCTTTGGAAAACATTGTGACAAATGAAGACATTGCTTGTCACAAGCAATTCCTTTATTTCAAAATGTTTTCTACTCAGAAAGTTGAAAAAATCCAAAATTTCATAAACTTTAAATTGTTGTCTGCAATTTCTTTCAATTTGGGCTAGTCTAGAATTTTGCCGTCAGGTAATGGGTTAAGTGAATTGGATAGAAAAATGAAAATATGTATGATTCAGTATCTTTGTATCAAGGATGTGTAAAAAGGATACTATGATTCATTAGAAGCACAGGGTTTTCATTAGTTCCCAAAAGTCAAGAGTCATTGACCCTTGGGCCAAAATTTCCAAGAGTCAAAATTGAAATCTAAAACATCAAAACGCGATATGTCCCCCCCCCCCCCCCCCAGAAAAAATGTTTATAACTTTTTTAGCAATGGTGCCTTTAAAAAAAGTTTTTCCCTGTGGTGCCTTAAAATAAACTCTGTCTCAGATTGAAACACTGTCTCAGATTGAAACATTTCTCCAATCTTACAGTATTCTATTTTCAATAAAGATAAATACTTAGTATTAAGACAAATATTATTAGTTTGAATCAGTTTTGGAAATTCTAAAGAGTTCTAAAAGGGTAAAATTATTCTTATTTCAAATAAAAAGAATCGCCGATTTTATGCACGAAAACCAATGACATTTCTTAGACAATATTTTCATTGGTTTCATTTTACTTCTTTACTATATTTTGTGAGCTTTTTGTTAAGTAATAGCAAATAAGTAAAATTCAGTAGAATTAGAATTCTGGAAAAGGGTTTCATCATTAATTTCACAGGTGTCAAGTACCTTTCATTTACGATTGCCGATGCATATCCATCACTCGATAGAGTTAATTACCAATCAAGCTTGGTGTTATCCTTGATAAGGATGTTTATTTTCATAATCAATTAACCATTTTCCAATAATTTTGGCAAACTCATGATGAGATTTGACGCATGGCTGCTAATTTTCGAGAGTCAAAATGACACACAGTGACAATTTTTCGAGCGTCAAAATTGCATTTTTTTTAATTTCTATGCGTCAAAACCAAAGGTCTTGGGTCAAACGAAAACCCTGCAAGCACCTGTTTTGACAGCATGATAGTGGTAAACAACATGACATAATAATAGATCACATGACCAAGAAAATGTCATGGCTGCCAAACTTAGGAATTTCTTTATAAACTGTTAAGAAACCTGCATTAAATAATTCATAATATTCTTATTATTTTGTTAGAATTTGTCCATTATATTAACATAATGTATAAATTTGATCAGTAGATCCTTTTGCAAGGTCTAGAGCAGAGTGGGAATTGCAGCCAACTGTTTGGAATTTTCTGTTCTGATTTGTGGAAAAAGATACTTTTTGTGATTGGGAACGGGGCAGAGTTTGGCCTCAGAATGAGCCAAATCAGACCCCTGTGCTTGTAGGTAGAATTTCAACTAGCAAACATTGAACCCTACTAGCATGCTTTCCTTTAAGGTATATCGATAGTCCTGTGTCTTGCGTCCGTTATGCGTCGTCCATTGTGTTTGACCTCTTTCAGAATTGCTAAAATCATCACCCCTCGGGTACCCAGGGGCAGGGGGTAGGCTTACATAAATAAAGGAGGATTTTTAAAACCACATCTCCTCCAAACCGCTGGGCGGATTTCAACCCTAATTTGGCAGAAATGTTCCTTGGGTGGTGCAGTTGAATCCATTAAAAACTCTGGTTGCCATGGCAACAAAACTGAAATTTTAGAAATTATCTCTTCCTGACCCAGAAGGCGTAGAGCCTTAATATTTGGCATGAAGCATCAGTACAACAACCTCTTTCAAAATTGCTAAAATCATCACCCTCGGGTCCCTAAGGGCCGAGCCCCAGGGGGGTGGGGCTTATATAGAAATGAAGAAGGATTTTCAAAATGACATTTCCTCCCAAACTTCTGGGCGAAGTTCAACCAAATTTGGCAGGAATGTTCCTTTGGTGTTGCTTTATGAAAATTGCTAAAAGAATTAAAATCCATTTAAAACTCTGGTTTCCATGGCAAAAAAACTGGTATTTTAATAAAACTTTAAGAATTATCTCCTCCTAACCCAGAGGGCCTAGAGTCTTGATATTTTGCATGAAGCATCAGTACATTGACCTCTTTCAGAATTTGCTCAAATCACCAGCCCTGGGCCCCCAGGGGCGGAGCCCAGGGGGGGGGAGGCTTATATTGAATAAAGAAGGATTTTTAAGACGACATCTCCTCCTAAACCACTGGGCTGATTTCAATCAAAGAATTTAATCAGTTGAAAACTCTGGTTGCTACAACAAGAGGAAAATTGAAAAAAATGAAGCATAAACCCATTTCCTCCTGACCCAGAAGTTGAAGAATCTTAAATTTTGCATGAAGCATCAGTATATTGACCTCTTTCAAAATTGATGAAATTTTAGAGCCACAGGATGATTAGGCTTAAATAGAAATAAAGAAGGCAACCCGTTCAAAACTATTTGGCCAATTTAAACCAAATTGGGCTTGTTTAATTTAGTTAAATGTTAAAGGAGGCCTTCTCCTGACCGAGTTTGTATTAGGCGTTGAAGAAAAAGAGAGCCTTATCTCAGGTAAGCGCCAGGGCCACTGGCCCTCTTGTTATTTAAAAGCTATTTGATTCAAGTTTTTCTATCAAAATTTCCTTTTAATCATAATCATAGGATATTACATATTAACCCTTGTCCGTTGAACCCAGAATATTCTTGCTTTGGCATAATCTGATCTTAGTCTTACCACCTGCTTGACATTTGATTACAGGGTTATTTATGGAATTAATAAACAAAAATAATGATCCGCAATATTAGGCCTTCCAGTGATTTTAAGTTCTGAACAAGGATTTGATTCAGCATGACAATGATATACTCTATGCGTCACTCAACCATCTGAAACTTTGTAAAAAGTTCTCAAAACTGGGTATCATATATGAATAACTAAACATCCATTAAATGCTATTGGCAAGTAATTGCTAGTACTGACAAAATCTACTTGCAATATCAAATTTCCAGTAGTATTTTGCTAGTTTACTAGTGCTATTGCCGATGTTATTGCACAGTTGGTAGGGCATCAGACTCCCAATCTTCAATCATGGGTTGCCATGGGTTCGTTCCCTGGAGGCGGCACATATTCTTTCTGACATTAGTCTCTCACCAAGGGATGGATAAATAAAAACCTATTTAGGGATAGTAGCTGGAGGCTAGGAAAGGATGTAATGGTGGTACTGGTGCGAGATAGGCCAGGAATCCATTGTTAAGTGCCCCAGCCGCTGTGGTATGACTGAAATATTGTTAAAGGTAATGTTTAACCCCATTAAATCAATCAATCTATATTAACCATTCCTACTGATATTACTCGGAAAAGGTGATTGCTATGACTTGGACTAAACATCATTGAGAAACTTGCAGTCCCAAACAACCTGCAATATGAATCATACAGCCATTTCTCCCCCCCCCCCCTCCTTAAAAGGTCTCAGGCCAGAGTAATAGTATTATTGTTGAGGAAACTCCAGTTGAAATACATCTTCTTTGAAGAATGAATTGACCAATCATGGATGTCAGTCAAATAGGCAGTTGACCAATGAATTCATTCATTTAGACATTTCTTAGCTTTTTTTGTTGGTTTGGCGACTTAAATGTCATAACTACAGCTTATTCAAGCTGTAGATACAATGTGTAAGTGGCTAACCACCCATTTTACTTTTGTTCACGCTACCAGCCATAAATTTTGCAAAATAACACCATTAAAATTGAAGCAGGATTTCCTGTTGGAGTAAACAGGCGGGGTTAATGAAGTGAATGGGTAAGGCCAGCAATCGGTCGATTGTATATCATATCATAAGACTATGCATATATACGCTTTGTTACACTTTGATGAAGCATATGTAATCTTATATCTGTTCTCAATACATTTCATATGGTTTTATTATAACACCCCCCCCCCTATTGAGGAAGTAGATGGGGATAATTTCTTTCTGTCTGTACATCCCCAGATTTTTTGTTTCAGTTGACTAACTGGACCTACTTCAAACAATTATTGCCAATGACCCAAGGAAGTGACCTAATGTTTTTGGGTCTTTTATGTCTAAGGTCAACTGTACTACTTAAATGACAAATTGCCAGGGGGGGAGGGGGTATAAGTTTGCATTGTGATGCATCTGGTTTACAATTATCTTTGGTTTGATCCCTGGCAACAGCACATATCTTTTCAATTGTCTTCCATCAATGGGTGGATAATCATAAACCTAAGTTGGATAAGAGCTGGAGGTAAGCAAAGGACGTAATGGTTGTACTGGTGCAAGATATACCAGGAATCCATTGTAAGGTGCTCCAGGGTAAAGATCTCCCAAAATTATTCAAATGGTTGAAATCCACCTCTTAACTCTGGTTGCCATGGCAACAAAAATGGGAAAAATACAATCTTAAAAATCTTAAAAAATCTTCTTCTCTGAAACAAGAAGACTTGAGAACTTTGGTGTTTGGTATGCAGCACCTCCTAGGGGACATCTAACAAGTTTATTTGAATGATACACCTTTGGTCTTATTTGGGCTCAGCCCTAGTGTACCCCATTATACATTGAAACAAGAAAGAATTTTTAAAAATCCTCTTTTCTGAAACCAGAAGACCAAGACCTTTGATATTATGTATCCAGGTCCTCTATCAAGTTTATTTAATAATGTCCCTTGGGTAATATTTGGACTCGGCCGGGATACACCCAATTTTGCATTGAAACAAACAAGTATAACTTTAAAAATCCTCTTCTCTGAAACCAGAAGACAAAGACCTTTGATATTTTGTATCCAGGTCCTCTTAGTGGTCCTCTATCAAGTTTATTCAATGATGTCCCTTGGGTAATATTTGGACTCGGCCCAGATACACCCAATTTTGCAATGAAACAAAGGATAACTTTACAAATCCACTTCTCTGAAACCAGAAAGCCTAGAGCATTGTTATTGAGTATGAAACAACTCATAGGGGACCTCAATCATGTTTAGTTCATATGATGCCCCTTTGGTCATATTCGGGCTAAGCTCGGGCTCATCCTATTTAACATAGAGACAAAGAAGAAAATTTTTGAGAATCTTCTTCTCTGAATCTAGAAAGCCTAGAGAATTGTTATTGAGTATGAAGCAACTCATCGGGGACCTCAATCATGTTTGTTCATATGATGCCCCCTTGGTCATATTTGGGCTTCGCTCGGGCTCATCCTATTTAACATAGAAACAAAGAAGGAAATTTTTGAGAATCTTCTGCTCTGAAACCAGAAAGCCTAGAGTATTAATATTTGGTATCTGGAATCTAGAATTCAATCTGTACAGATTTTATTTATGCGATACCCTTTGGGATATATTTGGGCTCTGCCCATTGGCACCTAATTTTAACAAAAAAACAAAGAAAGAAAAATTCTTCTCTGAAATGACAATGCTTAGAGCGTTGATATTTGGTATGTAGAACCGCCTAGTGAATCTCTTAAATGTTTTGCATATGTTTACCCTTTGAACATATTTGGACTCTACACAGACACACCCTACTTTTTTACATAGAAACATAGTAGAAAATCTTAAAAACCCATGCACACCATATTTTATTTTTAATTCAGTATCCAGTCCATTTACCAAAATTTTCCTTGCAATGTACATGCTACTTTTCTGGCACAAAAATCCTGTTCGAATAATTGAAATCCACCCTTGTTACAAACAATATCTTCTTTTTTCATAATATTTACCAAAGCGTCACTGTGTGGAAATTGGTTAAGGAAGGATCCATATGACAGTGACTGTCAAGTCTCCAGAACACCACTTTTTGAAGTCACTGTCGAACTAACGCCATGTTAAATTTTTTTGCAGGTAATTCACTTGGATGTTGACAGTCTTGCTAAGAAAGCCCACAACATCATCTCAGAGATGCAGAAATACTTCAGCTACAGGCCTGGTGCCTATTATAGTGATGCCTTGTTCTTTCTATCCATTGTAATGCACAGAGTACTTCCAGATTTTCATAAAGTTATCATGCTAGATGCAGACCTAAAGTTCAATGAAGATATTAAAGATTTATATGATCTTTTTGATGAATTCAGTCCAGAGAATATAATTGGAATCGGAAGAGATCTTCAGCCAGTGTACAGACACAATTTTCATATGTACAGAAATCAACACAAGGATACTAGAGTAGGTGCTCCACCACCCGATGGTCTGTCAGGATTCAACAGTGGTGTTTTGCTGTTGAACTTAGATAGGATGAGAGAATCTGAAGAATACAACAGTCTGATTTCAGCTGAAAAGATTAAAGAACTTACAGAGAAGTATCTATTCAAAGGCCATTTAGGGGATCAAGATTTCTTTAGTTTGATATCATTGGAGCATGAGTCGCTATTTTATGTTCTACCCTGTACATGGAACCGACAGTTATGTGAGTGGTGGAGAAATCATGGATATGCTGCAGTTTTTGACCAATACTTTACTTGTGAAGGACATATAAACATTTACCATGGTAACTGTAATACTAAAATACCTAAGTTGTCCTGGGAAACTTAATCTGTTCAAGAAATCCAGCTTATTTATGCCCCTCAAGAAATTGGCTTTAGAAAACATTGTAGACACTGAAGAAATTTCTTATAACAAACATTTCTACAATGTATTCCTCCCCAAAAGATAAAGATTTTTGAAATTACACTGACTGAAAATTGTCGTCTATAACCTCTTTGAAATTGGACTGGTCTAAAATTATGTTGTCTGGTAATGGGTTACATGTTCATAAAGGGGCCCATATGCTAACAAAATTATTGATGATAATATCAATACAATATATTGGAATGAACCACACAGTCAATAATATCACTGTGGACACAGATATCCCATTCCAACACATCAAAATTTTAGACTGGTCCAAATTGAAAGAAGCTGCAGACGACAATTTCAAGTTGATGGAATTTTATTTTTTTTTTGTCTAGTGGGATAGAAAACGATGCGAATAATGATGCGAATAATGAAGAAATTGCTTGTTACAAGCAATTTCTTCATTTTCCACAATGTTTTGTAAAGCTTTTTTCTTGAGGGGCTTGAAAAGGAGGGCTTGTGTGGGAATGGGATATCAGTTATTGATGATATTATTGACAGTGTGCTGGTGCTATTGAATTTGAAGACTGATCAATATACAATGTATTTAACCCATTACAACACAACAAAATTTTTAGACATGTCCAAATTGAAAGAAGTTGCAGACGACAATTCAAAGTTGTTGAAATTTTAAAGATCTTTTTCTTTTGGGGAAGAAAACAATGTGGAAAATGAAGAAATTGCTTGTGACAAGCAATTTCTTCATTTTCCACAATGTTTTCTAAAGCCGTTTTATTGGGGGGCTTAAAAAGGAGGGATTGAGTTGGAATGGGTTAAGCATTTTCAATAATGAAAGTGTATTGGTCCCTTTACACAATACTACATAATCCAGCTTTTTGATGCCTCTTAACCCTTTCCTGTTTTGCAAAATTTTAGACCTACCAAAATTCAAAGGATTTGCAGACGACAATATAAAATCTTTTTTTTTTTCAAAGAGTAATCATTCAATAGGGTAGAAAATATTGTGGAAAATGAAGAAATTGCTTGTTACAAGCAATTTCTTCTTTTTCCACAATGTTTTCTCAAGTATAAAAGCACAGGGACGTAAAAACCAGGGATTGAACGGGAAAGGGTTAGATATAATGGCCAAGGAAAACATTGCGGAAAAAGAAGAAATTCCTCGTTCTCCAATGTGCACAATGTTTTCTGCCTAAAAGGCAAATATTTTCTGAATTTCACCATCATGGAATTGTCGAGAGCAACTTCTTTCAATTTGGACCAGTCTAAAATTTTGTTGTGTGGTAATGGGTTACCGTGCTGATTCTTACTCTTTAGCTTTTCGAGAATACTGTCTCCTAACTACACCTGTTAACTCATTACTAGAGGGCAACAGTTTAGAATGATCCAAATTGAAAAGAGTTGCAGACGACAATTTAAAGTTAATGAAATTTTAGATTTTTTCAACATTCTCGATAGGAAACATTGTGTGAATTGAAGAAATTGCTTGACACAAGCAATGCCTTCCTTTTACACAATGTTTTATCAATATTTTTTCTAGAGGGGCATCCAAAAGTGTCACTTTGTGGAAATTGGTTAAAAAATGGAATAAACAGTGAAAAGAGAAGAAATGATGATTTCAATCCTTAATTTTTGGCTGACACACTTTCAATTGTTATCAATTTTGCCTAATCTTATTTCTGTTTTCCTATAATGATATTTATCCCAAGATCTTTATTTGTCTTAATCTTTACCATCAAACTTGTCATAGTAACCATTTAATTTGAGTGACTTTGTATCTTTTGCAACCATATTTTGTCGCCCCTGATGTATTTTCGTCTTACTTGTTACTGAATTCAGCAACTTCCTGCCTTATGCCACAAAGGACTATAAGATATTGTACCTAGAATTAACCCTTGTCATGCTGAACCTGGAATATTCCGGTTTTGGCAGGAGGTGTAGACTAAGATCAGACTGCACTTATGTGCAGGCTGATCTTAGTCTACACCTCCTGCTTGTACTTTCCCTGCCAGAAGGGTTTATGAAGTTGATTTCTAAAAGAAATATTGATTTTTTAATAAAAAGTTCTATCAATGCTTTCAGCCCTTTGATTTGGGAGCATTTCAGAAAGGTAATTGATACAGCATGACAAGGGTTAAATGCGCCTTACATCAGTTATTCTTGAAAAAAAATAATATGATAAGATTATTGCTTTTTTGAGCAATGTTTGTTTGCTTTATCATAGGAAAGCATGCATTTTTCATTTTTGGTACTAAATATTTAGCTAAGTTTGACCGAAGACTAAATTTACTATTATTATTAAGCTGTTTGGCATTGATAGCCTTATATTAGTCATTTTAACCCATTCCCACACAATGAAACTTTTTGACTCCACTCAAAAAAAAAAACAAATGGTAAAACATTGTGTAAAATGAAGTATCATTTTCCACATTTTGGCTCAAATTGAATTATTTTCTACAGCTTTTTAGCTTTCCTGAGCACAAAGTGCTCATGGTGAGCTTTTGTGATCACTGAATGTCCGTCGTGTGGCGTTAACAATTGAAGTGTTTACACTCTAGAGGCCACAGTTTTGACCGAATCTTCATGAAACTTGGTCAGAATAATTCTTAGGTCATGAGGATGACCCCTATTGATTATTTGAGGGTTCTATTTGAAAACACAGGAAAAGGGGCCTTAATGACTATTTCTTTGTTTACACTCTAGAGGCCACAAATATGGCTCTATCTTCATGAAACTTTGCCAGAACAATTATTAGGTCATACAGATGAACCCTATTGATTATTAGAAGGATATTTCTGAAAACACAGGAAAAGGGGCCTTAATGACAATTTCTTTTTTTACACTCTAGAGGCCACAATTTTGGCTCAATCTTCATGAAACTTGGTCAGAAAATTGTTTGATCATGAGGATGAACCCTATTTATTATTGGAGGATTCTTTTGGAAAACACAGGAAAAGGGGCCTTAATGACAATTTCTTTGTTCACACTCTAGAGGCCACAATTTTGGCTCAATCTTCTTGAAACTTGGTCAGAATATTTGTTAGGTCATAAGGATGAACCCTAATGATTATGGAAAGGTTCTATTTGAAAACACAGGAAAAGGGGCCTTAATGACAATTTCTTTGTTTACAGTCTAGAGGCCACAATTTAGGCTCAATTTTCATGAAACTAGGCCAGAATAATCATTAGGGCATGAGGATGAAGCCTATTGATTATGGGAAGGTTCTTTTGAAAAACACTGGAAAAGGGGCCTTAATGACAATTTCTTTACTCTCTAGAGACCACAATTTTGGCTTAATTCTCATGAAATTGACCTGAATAATTGTTTAGTCACAAGTATGCACCCTATTGATTATAGGATGGTGCTGTTGGAAAACACAGGAAAAGGGGCCTTAATGACAATTTCTTTGTTAACGCTCTAGAGGTCATCATTTTCGAACAAACTTCATGTAACTTGGTCAGGGTGTTTGTTAGGTAATAAAGATGAACCTTATAGATTATTGGAAGGTTATATAGGATAACAGAGGAAAAGGGGCCATAATGAAAATTCCTTTGTTTACAATATAGAATACAATATAGAAGTCACAGTTTTGGCTCAATCTTCAAGAAACTGATTATAGTTATTTGTCTCTAGTTGCATTTTTTTTTAACTGCAGACAGTTCAGGTGAGCGATCTAGGACCATCATGGTCCTCTTGTTCTAATTTGGACTGGTATGAAATTTTGTGATAATGGATTAAAGAGCTTAACTCTTATAAAATTAATACTTGAAAAGGTGGTGTTTGTGAACCAAAGTAAATAACTGATTCAGAGGTTAATATGGTGCTAGAATTAAAATTAAGGAGAAATTGAATGTTTAACCCTTGTCATGCTGAACCCGGAATATTCCTACTTTGGCAGGAGGTATTTTTCTAGAGGATTCTACACATATGTGCAGTCTGATCTCTGTCTAAACCACCTGCTTGTACATTTCAAGCCACAATTATTTTTAGGATAAATCTTAAAAAAAATATGAACCAACAATTAGTGCTCTAGTAATTTGTTATTACTGCAATATTCTGTAGAGCATTTTATTCAGCATGACAGGGGTTAAACATTCACCCTTTGTATCAATACTTAAGATCCAAACATTACAAAAGACAAGAAGACTACGAGAGAGATTGACTCACTGTGAGAATTTATATTGTCATTCTTTTGACTTAAAATTGTGAGTTACATCATGTTATTGAAATATAATTTAGCCCTGATGAGCAAAAGTGATAATGATTGGTATGTGAATAAATATACATGTAATTTCAATGTTGTTTCTTGCTTGTATATATTTATATCTCATCTGAATTCAACATGCAGTGGGCTTTTGTAATCCTTGAATGTCTAACCTATGTCACGGGCATCAAGAACTTGCACTCAAGGGCCATAATTTTGGCTTGTCTTCATGGATCTTAATTGGATAGTATATCAATTCTTAAGGATGAATTCTGTTGAAAAGGGAGCAATTCTATTGAAACATATTGAAAAAGGGGTCTTAATCCTCATCATGCTGAAAGCACTAGAAGCACTAGTTATTGGTCAGTATTTCCTGAATTAATTGATTTAACCCTTGTCATGCTGGATACATTACCTTACTGAATTGCTGTAAAACCAAAGGGTTGAAAGCACTGATAGAACTTGTTGTTCAAAAATCAATATTTCTTTTAGAAATCAACTTCATAAACAACTCTGGCAGGGAAAATACAAGCAGGAGATGTAAACTAAGATCAGACTGCACTTATGTGCAGAATGATCTTAGTCTACAGCTCTTGCTAAAACCGGAATATTCCGGGATCAGCATGACAAGGGTTAATAAACAATTCAGGCTTGAACTGGATAGACAGGAGGTGTAGACTAAGATCAAACTGCAAATATTTGCAAGCTGATCTTTGTCTATACCTCCTGCCAAAACAGGAATATTCTGGGTTCAGTCTGACAAGGGTTAATACTAATTTCAATGTTTCAAACATCGGAAAAGGGGCTATAATGACTGACAATTTATATGTTTAAATGCTGATGGTAATATTAGTGTCTCAATCTTAGTGAAACTTGGTTAGGATAGTTGTCTGATCAAATGTATTGAAAATGGGTAGGTTCCATTGGAGAGCACAGGAAAAGGGTCCTTGATGAATTTCTTTATGATCACCTTAGAATCAACAATTTTGCTCAACTTTCATAGAATTTGGTCAAAATGATATTTATGTCTTTAGGATGAGACTGAATGAAAATGGGAAGGTTCCATTGAAATACGCAGAAAAGGGCCTATATGACATGTTCTTTGTTATTCTATATGGGCCACAATATTTACTCAGTAGTGATTAAAATTGGTCAAACTGTTGTTTTGTCCAAAAGGGTGAATTCAATTAGAAAAGGGGCTTTAATGACGTTTTCTATGCTATTACTACAATTTTGAACCAATCTTGTTGAAACTAAGTCTGAATAAAATAAAATAAACCCTATTGAAAAGGGTGGGCTCCATTTGAAAATGAGGAAAGGGTCATAAATGAAAATTCCGTGAGTTTTTATATGCCACCGGAGGCGGTCGTATATTGGCGTCATCTTCTCCGTCTGTCCATCCGTCCGTACGTCCACTTTTCTCATGAGCACAACTCCTCCTAAGTTTCTGGACGGATCTTAATGAAACTTGTCCGATGTTATCACCTTAATTGGTAGATGTGCATGAAGTAAGGATTTTATGGTTAATTGATTTTTGTCTCAGTTATGCCCCTTTTAAACTTAGTCTCTGGTGCTAATTAAAATTGCAACCTTGTGAATGCAACTACTCCTAAGTTTCTGGCTGGATCTAAATGAAACTTTGTCAATGTTATTGCCTTAATTGGTAGATGTGCATAAATTAAGGATTTTATGGTTCGTTGATTTTTGCCTAAGTTATGCCCCCTTAAAACTTAGTCTCTGGGGCTTATTGAAATTGCAGCCTTGTGAATGCAACTACTCCTAAGTTTCTGGCTGGATCTAAATGAAACTTGTCCGATGTTATCACCTTAATTGGTAGATGTGCATGAAGTATGGATTTTATGGTTCATTGATTTTTCTCTGACTTATGCCCCCTTAAAACTTAGTCTCTGGGCCTTATTGAAATCACAGCCTTGTGAATGCAACTCCTCCTAACTTTTTGTCTTGATTTAAATGAAATTTGGTCAATGTCATCACCATAATTTGCATATGTACATGGATCAAGGATTTTATGGTTCATTGATTTTTGCAAGAGTTATGCCCCATAGACACTTAGTCTCTGGGCCCATTCAATCAATCAATCATAACATACAGTTTGAACTTGACAATTTAAAAAGGTAGTCTGCAAATGTTTTGAATTTGGTTCTGTCAAAATAAGTAGTGTCTACAATTATTTTCGTGAAACAGCAGCAAATTTGCGGCGTATATTGTGACTATGACACTCTTGTTACATTCTTGGGACCGTAATTTTGGCTCATACTTGATAAAACTTTATCTGATTGTTTATCAGGTCAGAAGGAAGAACTAAAAGGGGGACCATTCAGTTGGCTTACATTGGGAAAGGAACCTTAATTACATGTTTTCGTTAACTTTCCAGAAACCACAATTCTTGCTAAATTTGACCAGAATGTTTGTCAGATCACAATTGTTAAAGAACCCTATTGAAAATTGGAATGGACGCAAGGCAAAGGTCCTTGATAAAATTTTCACTATTTTTGCTCTATCTTGACGTAACTTGGTCAGTTTCTTTGTAAGGTCAAAGGGATGACTTCCATCTAAAATTCAACTCTGGCTGCCATTAGAAAGAGTAAAAAAGTAGGTCACTAGGCCAAATCTTTTATAAATGTTTATTAGAACAAGTTTTATAAGCCTTGGGTACTACTTGAGTCAGCAAGAAGAAGACTGCTTTACAGTTTCAGTTAAATTTCGTGTTTTTTTTAAGTAAAGAACTCAAGTGAGCGATCTTGGGGATTCTTGTCTCTCATTAACATCTAAGTAACACCATACCTCATAAATGTGTATTTGCATGGTGACATTACTGACCAAACTTCTTCAGATCAAAATATTTGTTTGATAGTAGGACTCTATTTTATTAGATATCTTTCGTTAATTTTAGTTCCACTGGATGAAAGCCAGCAAGCTATTGTCTTGTCGTTTTGTCTGTCGTCCGTTAGTCTTTCTGAGTGTGCGTCTGTACACTTTTACTTTGAAAATCCCCTCAAAAAGTATTTTAACAAAATTAACAGAAAAAATCCTTTGGTTACCTTTTAACAGATTCCATAAAGAATGAGATCGAATGAAAAACACGAATTTTATGGACGGGGCTAATGTGCATATATGGTATATGATGAAATTAGTTTCGGCTTCACAAACTACATGGTGAAAATTATGCGAATTTCTCAAATAGAAACCCTGTTTTTAGCTTCGGCCAGGGAGCTATTGTCAAGGCGTTGTCCGTCGTGCGTCGGTCCATCCGTCCGTCCGTGCGTTAACTTTTCTTTAAACATCTTCTCCTAAACCAATGGGCTGATTTTAATGAAACTTGGCAGAAATGTTCCTTGGGTCACCATCTTTTTAAATTGTTTAAGAAATTTTGATTCATCTCCAAATATGGGCGTGTCATATTTTCATTTTAAACTCTTCAAAAATCTTCTCCAAAACCATTTGGCCGCTTTAAATGAAACTTGGCATGGATGTTCCTTGAGTGACCCTCTACGTTAATTGTTCAAGAAATTTTGATTGACCCCAAAATATGGGCGTGGCAGAGTAGGGCTTATTTTTCACTTTAAAATCTTCAAAAATCTTTTCCTCCCAAACCATCTGACAAATTTTAACAAAACTTGGCTTGGATGTTCCTTGACTGACCCTCTACTTAAATTGTTAAAAAAAAGTAATTAACCCCCAAATTTGGTTGTTGCGGTGCAGGGCTTATTTTAACTTTAAAATATTCAAAAATCTTCTCCTGTCAAACCATTTAGCCGATTCCATTGAAACTTGGCATAATGTTCCTCGAGTGACCCTCTACTTAAATTGTTCAAGAAAATGTGTTTGACCCCCAAATGTGGGCGTGGCAGGATGGGGCTTATTTTCCCTTTAAAATCTTTAAAAATCTTCTTCTCTAAAACCATTTGGCCAATTTCATTGAAACTTGGCATGAACGTTCCTTGAGTGATCCTCTATTTAAATTGTTCAATAAATTTTGTTTGACCCCCAAATATGGGCGTTGCAGGGAGTGCTATGATCCTTTGGTCCCCAGGGGAAGAGCCCCAGGGGATGGGGTTTATATAGAAATATAGAACGATTTTTAAATGACATCTCCTCCCGAACCGCATGGCCAATTTTGGCAGAAATGTTCCTTAGGTGGTCCCCTTTAAAAATTGCTAAAAGATATGAAATCCGTTTAAAAAAAACTCTTGTTGCTATTGCAACAAAAGTGAAATTTTGAAATAATCTTTAAAAATCTTCTCCTCCTGACCTAGAAGACGTAGAGCCTTGATATTTTGCATGAAGCATCAGTATAATGACCTCTTTCAAAATAGCCTAAATTATGATCCTCGGGTCCCCAGGGGTGGGGTTTATATAGAAATAAAGAACGATTTTTAATCTTCTCCCAAACCACTGGGCCAATTTGAACCAATTTGACCTCTTACAAAACAGCTGAAATCTTGTTCCTCGGGTCTCAAGGGGCAGAGCCCTGGGAGGGGGCTATATAGGCATGAAGCGTCAGTTCACAGACTTCTTTATTTTTTCTGAAATAATAACCCAATGGATCCAGAGGGAGAAAAAAAGTTCATTCCTTCTTTCAAATTTGCCCTAAAGCCTTGGAATTTGTAATTTAGTCTTTTGGGTCCCCAGGTACATAGTCTATATATGTAAGTATGGCCCACTTGTATTATAATCCTAACCTTAACATGAAATTAGACTGTTGAAAGAAAACGTGCCTTTATCTCAGGTGAGCTTCCCAGGGCCAACGGCCCTCTTGTTCTGATTATTATTTCTAATAGAAAAAATGATATGAGAAAATGTGTTTGTCGTCAATAATTTTTTTAAACGTCTTCTCGGCTAAACTACTCGGCCAACTTGAACCAAACTTGGTAGGAATGTTCCATGGGTGACCCTTTCCAAAAATATTTGTGATCTTTTTGATTTGCCAAAAAAAAATGGGGGTCTGATAGGGCGGAACTTATCAGACTTAGAGAAATCAAGAAGTGATTCTTTAAAAATCACCCCTTAAACAATTGGACCAATTTTAAACCAAACTTGGCAAGAATGTTACTTGGGTGACCCTTTCCAAAAAATGGTGGCATGGCAGGACAGAGCCATCCGACTGTGAGAAAACACGTTATGATTCTACCTAAAAACTTCTCCTCCTAAACCACTAGACCTATTCTGACCAAACATGGCAAGAATATATTTGTGATATATGTATGTTATGGCTATTTCCATACTCTTATTATGAATAAACTATATATCTATTGATCATAGAATCGGTTATGTTAATGGTCATTCATTAAATATTGTTTGAGTAAAATAACAATTTTATCAAAAGCGGTGTTTCTCAGTGTATGGATCTTGCCTTCGGGAATAAAAGAAAACTTGTGATCTGTCACACTATGGTGGCCTAAGATGTACAACTGGCTATAAAGCTTCCTCAATTTCCCAAGGCCCCTATCTGGGTAATTTTAAATGAAATGTTCCCAAAGTAACAAGCTGCATAAAGTTAAAAATAAAAGGCTTCAACAGCTTCGTTAGAACCTAATGGAAAAAAGCTCCTCGAAAACACATTTTCTGATTAATTTGTTTAAATTTACACATAATATTCATTAAGTAAGAGTCTTCATTTTGAGAATATCGCATATGTGCTTCCCTCTTCAAGATTAATTGGCCGCCGCCATAGCGCGGTCGGTAGCGCATTACACCCCTAATCTTCAACCATTGGATGCCATGGGTTCGATCCCCGACGGCGGCACATATCCATTCCGACATTTGTCTCTTACCAATGGGTGGATAATGCTTAACCTAAGTGGGATAGTACTGGTGTGAGAAATTCCAGGAATTCATTGTTAGGTGCTCCAGCCGCCGCGATATGACTGAAATACTGTTAAAAGCGGCGATAAACCCCAATCAATTAATCGACATTAATGAGTGCTGCGGAAATGAATGCGCGAAAGGTAGATCTCGAAATCGTCACTAAAAGGAAAGTTTACTGATATGCATATGGCTTATGTTGAAACGTTCATCATTAGGATGGTACAAAAACACTAGTGCTTTATTATACGCCCGAAGGGTCGTATTATGTTATGGCCCCGGTCGTCCGTCCGTCTGTCTGTCCGTCTGTCTGTATCTCCGTCTGTCCGTCCGTTAGCAACTTTTTGTGTGCGCAACTCCACCTAAACTATTAATGGGAATGAGCTCAAACTTTGCACAGGTACTCCCTATGATGTCTAGTTGTGCATAAGACCTTCGAAATTCAAATCTTTACAGTCATTTTCGAGTTATCTTGAAGTATCTGTACTTTAATTGAACGAAAAACACTTAATGTCTTGTATGCACATCTTATCCTACATTTTCATGGCAATGAGCTGAAATTCTCCACAATTAGTGTCTCTATGATGTGTAGTTATGCATAAAACCTTTGAAATTCTAATCACTCCAGTTGTTCTTGAGTCACCTTGAATTATCTGCCCTTGTATTGAATGAAAATCACTGTATTTCTTGTGAGCACAACTTCTCCTACATTCTGAATGGGAATGAACTGAAACTTGCTACAATAACTTTGTGTGATGTCTACTTGTCCTTAGGACTAGAATTTGTTTGAAATGTCACGTTGTTCCTGAATTATCTGCCCTTGACTTAACAAAATAGCTTCAATTACATTTAATTTTTTACAAAACTCCTTCAAAGAATTTCGATCGGATGAAAAAAAAAGCTTCAATGGGTGGGCATAATTTCCATATATGACGAAACCTTTAAAAATCTTCTTGTCTGAAACCAATGGATGGATTTCAACCAAATTTTACAGAAAAAATCTTTGAAATAATTAAGATCGGATGAAAACCGTGGCTTTAATTGGCGGGGCTAATTTCCAGAAATGGTGAAACGTTTAAAAATCTTCTCAGAAACCAAAGGATGGATTTCAACCAAAATTTACAAAAAATAATCATTGATAGAATTAAGATCGGATTAAAACCATGGCTTTAATGGGCGGGGCTTATTTCCATATATGGTGAAACCTTTAAAAATCTTCTTCTAAGAAACTAATAGATGGATTTCAACCAAAATTTACAGGAATGATCTTTGGGTGACCCTTTATCAGATTCCTTCAGAAACCAATTAATCGATTTCAACCAAATTTCATTGGAATGATCCCTTGGTAATCCTTCAAAGAATTTTGATCGGATGAATAACATGGCTTTTATTGGCGGGGCTTACTTCCATATATGGTGAAACTTTCAAAAATCTACTTCTCAGAAACCATTGGATGCTGTTAATACAGTGTTTCAAAGCGACAAATCTTGGTTTTGGAAAAGTGCGTATTTTCTTTGATGTTGGGATCAAATTGCTCTTTTAAGACCAGTCACAATTGTCTTCCTTGGGATACTGCCATTTTGTTGATATCGAGTTTTATCTTGTCTATCAAGGTCAGTTTTCAAGGTCATTTTTATCATAAAGATTTGTGGTTTAATATTATATTTCACTGACAAGCCCCTTCAGGCGTATATGCGCCGCTCTGCGAAGCTCTTGTTTACATTATGGTCCTTGCAGTGTCAGTATAAAAATGTAAAGGCATGTTGAGACTCAAATTAACTTAAATGTAAGTATGATGAAAATGGTTGAAATGATTATGAATAATTTAAAAAAAATGCTCATATCAGTTAAGTTGTTATAGTATAAAAGTAACATGTTACCTCATTTAAGTAAGTATATCTTAACTTGTATTTTAAAGTTAGTTGGTGGGGGGAACAAAAAGACAGTCTTCTTATCCAATATAAATACTGTGCTATAGATTTGATGAATCCGATGACCACATTTATGCGAAACATAGGGGTGCGAACATCCTCGGATCTGCGCATAAATATTCTTTAGCCCCAGAAACTCGTTTAGAATTTATTTTTTTATAATTTAATTGTTAGTTTCGTCTATCAAAAACGAGCGTTCTGATTGGTCGAAAAATATTACTCATTACTCCATGAACAAAATTTTGATCACGCAGTTATTTGTATGCTTCCGCACAAAATAGTCCAATAAAAAAAGGTATCCAAATGTGTAAAGTTTTGCTTTTTTCGCTCGATGCTATTAATTTATAAGAAATGAAGAGAACCGAAAAACCTAATCACACAATGTATGAATCCGCTTCGCGTATTCATACAGTGTGATTAGGTTTTTCGGTTCATACCTCCATGAAAAAAAAAAAATAATTCTCTTCATCCCTTAATTTAATAACTCTTTTTTGCTATAACTATAAATTCATAACGACCTATGTCTGTTTACTGCATTTCCAAATAGGTTCATAACTGACTGATCGCTAGCTTTGCCCACTGATCTTCAACATGACAGTTCGAGTAAGGTAATAAGCGACGTTATTCCTATAAAATATGTGGTCAGGGCCATAAGTTGACAAACCTAGAAAAATCTTAATATAAGAGTAACGACGGAGTTCAAAGTTCACTTCCGATCTGAATGATTGACTTGGCTTGTCAATCGTTTTTTTTTTTGTTTGTTTTTTTTTTTTTATTGACAGCCGCGAACCGCCAATTAAACCCACGATGCGATTTAGCTGTTGACCCACTCCAAGTGGCACCCAAGAAAACAAAAACTTTCGAAAACATGGAAAATAAATTGTTGTAACAAGTAATTTCGTCATTATCAACAATGTTTCCTATCCCAAAAAGTAATAAAGAAAATCATAAGTTTTATATTGTCGTCTACAACTCCTTTTTATTTTGACCTCTCTACAAATTTTGTCGTCTGGTTTCATTATCAACCATGGTCATCGCCCCGTGAAACAGTTTGAAAGTCCTTTCTACACTTCTGTTGGTGTGTTCTAATGTATGGTGAACGAAATGGGTCAAAAGTCCACTTTATATGTAGTAAACGATAAAATAAACGCATGCACGCGTAAATAATACAGGTGAACACAAAACATTTAAGCGTGCGAGCATAATTACAGGGCGTTCAATGGTATAAAATGTGCGCGTACGCCTAAATTACAAGTGCACGCGCAATATCAAGTATTTACTTTTTGCGTGTACACGCTCATATTTTGGAAGTGCACGCGTTAAATCTTTAACGCGTGCACTTTCAAAGTATAAGCGCGCACACTTAAATTACTCGGGTTTACCTGTACCATTTACGCGTGCACGCGTTCTTTATTCTAAGACGACTGAATTGGGACTTTTGACCCAAACGGTACACCATACTATGGAAATAAATTCTAAAGATTAGACGGGTTCCGGAACATTGAATATAACTTAAGAAAAATAGATGATTTAAATATCATTTTGTACGACTTTTGGTCCAATCATTTTTAAAAATTATGAGAATCCACCAGAATTCATGTGTAAATTTCGTCCGGAGAAATCGCCCGATTTAAAATAATTCTTGAAATTTAAACGCAATGTTTCTACCTTAAACCAAATTAAAATAATTGGATTAGTTCTGAACAGCTTTTCGATCTTGTTCTGTCATTATCCCACATAATTTGAGCGAGTACTTGTGTGTTCTCCAGGAAGTAGATTCGAGAGGGACTAATCTTAGATAGAAGAGTTTGTTTCCCAATCAATGTAAAATAAGCCAACAGCTTATTATACCTAGAACAAAATCAGCTTGACTGAAAAAAAAATTCACGAAAATGTAACAAGTGCGTTTAAGATTGCATAGATTCCAAAGTTACATCGAAAATATAGCTTCAGGATAGGAAATTGCTCTCACCGAACGGTTTAAGCTCCACTGGCTGAAAGCCAGCTAGAAATTGCCATGGCGTTGCATCCTACGTTCGTGCGTCCGTCTGTCCGATCGTAAACTTTACTTTAATATAATCTCGGAAATTACTACAAAAAATTCCACAGATTTCACACGAATGGTCCTTCATTGATCTTTAACCTGATTCATTCAAAGTTTTCTGATCCGATAGAGAAAAAAAAAAGGGTTTTTTTATGTGGGTTGGCCTTGTTTCCATATAGGTATACAATTAAATCTTCGGAATCTTCCTCTCGGAAACCCTTGATTATCAACGAATTTCACAGATACGAGTTTCAATGACTATTTGTCAGATGCAATCGAACAATTGAATAAGCTGTAGTTACGATATTTAGGTCGACAATCAACTTCTTACTTTTTTTGTTGTTGTTTTATCTCACTGGTCTTATTTTTTTATTTTTCAAATTAAGGTCGTTTAATAACAAAGCAGACTTTCTGTCTGGGTGAGTGGGGTGTGGCCAGCGGAGTCAGTGGGTGGGGCCAGCGGAGTCAGTGGGGTGTGGCCAACGGAGTCAGTGGGTGGGGCCAGCGACCCGTAAACTGATGCATCGCGGCTATTTTAAAACGATAGGCCAATTGGTTCATACAATTATACCGGAAATGAACTTTGAACTCGGACATCGGTCGACATTATGCAAAGCATTATTGGTGGTTTCACAACTTTAACATCCTCGGATACCCACGAGGTCTTCTTGATTTCTACCCTCATCGACCATGTGTCAACATAGCGTAGCATACAATTAGACCCCGGATTATCCAAAACGCAACTTAAAAGGTCGGCAATCCTGGTTATTTAAGCTGAAGTTACGACGTTTACTTGTTTTACATGTTACTGGCCAAAAGTTGCCCCCCCCCCTTAAAAAATAAAAAAATGAATAACACATTTATTACCGTTGGAATTCGAACGTCAATTCCAAAGAGTTTAGAGCTTGCACGGCATTAGTAAGTCATGTCTCAGTCTATATAATTGGCCGAATGAACACGGTTTGACGACAAGTCGCATATGGAGTTGGGATGTTAGATGGGGCTGACAGACTGGCTCAGTCCGTCATTCGAATGAAATAGAATGCTTAATCAAAGTCACTTTTTTGGGGGGAAACCCTTTCTAAACTGTTTTCCACAAGTGTTTAAAAGATTGATATGGGATTAACCTACAAAATCTTGAATCACGCTTGTTTTAATCAAATCCCCACCCCCCCCCCCCCCCAAAAAAAAAGAAAGGATACGTCTACAATTTCATTCATTGTAAAAAAATTAAGAAAATGCTTTGTACAAGAAATTTCGCCGTTACCTATTACAAAAGATTCAAAGTTAAGATTTCATAAACTATAAATTGACGCCTGCAACTTCGTTGATTTTGGAAGGCTCGGATTTTTTTGTCCTCTGTTGATTCGTTTTAAAAACAAGACCATAGTCCAATAATTAACGGATCTCTGGCCATTCCAACGCTGGAGACCCTCCCTCCCCCCCGTTCAGTGATCGCTGGCAATTCCGGATTGAGCGTATATCACTTCGGTCAGTCTAGTTCACTACGTATGGTCCGAGGGCATTAGACGAATGCGGTAATTCGTCTTTTGGGCACCGAAACGTCGTTACTACAGCTTGAATAAGTCCATAGCCTCTACTGGGGAATGACGACGTCGCAATGAAGATCTGAAGATCGCGGCATATCAACAAAAACTCGAGAGTTGAGAGTTGGAGGTCATCGGATTCACTGACCCAGATATAAATCATTTGATTGCAAAGTCATCTTCAAGTTGGTTGACAAATCAAATGAAGCAAATTTCAGAGTATTGCCTCATCACCTCACAATCCCTCATTTCGTCGCACCAAAGAAACATATCGTAATTGGAAAACATTGTGGTAGAAGGACTCTAAAAATGTTTTTTACCATAAATGACTGTCGGGTTACTTGTAACATTTCAATTAAGGCATCTACAAAAAATTCTTTCAATTTTGGCTCGTAAATCCAATTCCCAACACGATTACAAAATACCTCGATTGAAAAACAATCACTGTGCCTATAGGAAAAACTGGGAAACATTGGTGCCACAGGGGATGTCGACATCCAATATTTTAAGCTCCTAGTCTAAAAACCGGTCTATTTTACGAACCGGAAGTGATTCTTTGACGGCGACGTGTACCGGTTAAAATTTTGACGAAATAGACAAGATACACAATATTGGGTGGCAAAATGTACAGCTGAGTCACAATAAAGAGTATTTGTTATAGATGCTGTATTTTTCACACCCGTTTTATTTAGTTTAGGTTGGTAGAAATATGTTTTGAGTCCGAAGTTAACTGGGTGATGTACCTTTAATGTTCGTTCGTGGGGGTGGGGTAAGATAATGATTAACTAATTACAAGCCAACAAAATTTGGGTCCAAAGATTTTTTGATGACGATTTTTAGTCGATGATTATTTTTAAAAAACCTTTCTCCTTGTAGACGATAGCATAGTGTGTAAAGGAAGTAACTTGTAACAAGCATTTCCTTCATTTACAACAATGCAGGAATCAGTTTGAGAGATTCTCTCAGTTTTCTGCCAAAAGTCTTATTGAAACTGGCCTGATGTCGAGGGGCACCATAAAGGGGAAATGAGTGGGAATGGGTTAATTTTTGCAATTTTGTTTTGGATTTGAATTTTGAACAACATACTGTGAATTTTTTAACAATGTACTGTCTTGGATTTTCAAAGGGGCAAGCTCATGAAAGATTAATCAACTTGATTTTCCAAAATCTTGGTTTCAGCTAAATTTTAAAATCTTGTCTACTTTGATAGCTATGTTTATCAAATCAGGTATATTTTCATTATATACCAAGACAATTTTGTGTTATGTCATTCTGAAATTTCTGTCCAGTTTCATTAGCTCCTTTTTACTTTTCTTCCTTCCTTCTAAATATGTTCTGGGTGAATAATAGTAAACCTAAGTGGGATAGCAGCTGGAGACTAGGAAAGGATGTAGTGGTAGTACTGGTGTGAGAAATACCAGGAATCAATGGTTAGGTGCCTCAGCCCAGGGTTTTCCCTCGACTTTCAAAACAGGGGGTTATTTTGCTACATTATGACCCCTATCAAATAAGATAAAGAAGGATGTCTAGCTATTTTTGGGGTCATTTCTGAAAAATGGGGGTCCAAATTCAAAGAAGGAGGGGGTCAGGGAAAACCCTGCTCAGCCGCCGCGATATGACTGAAATACTGTTAAAAGTGGCGTTAAACCCCTATCAATCAATCTGAATATCTCTAACCCCAAGGACTTTTGTCCCTGGTTTGGCACAAAAAATATTTAAATCAATTGATAAAAAGATTCCAAATTTTGAAGAAGCCCAATACTTATGATATTTCAGATTTCTTTTCATGTTTCATCACCATATTGGGAAGAAAACTTTGTGGATAACGTAGAAATTGCTTGTAATAAGTAATATTTTAATTTTCCTCAATATTATCCAAAGATAAGTTGTTAAAGAGCATAAAAAACTGGGTTGTTTGGGAAAGCCACAGTTTTTCCATGTCCCCCGTTTCTTAGAATTTGGACCAATAAATGACACCCAAAATTTTTGGACAGCCATCTTTATCTTATTGTAAAGGGGTCATAGTATGCAAATGCCCCCCAGTTTTGAATGTTGAAGGAAAATCCTGGGAAAAGGTCAATATAAAATGCAAAACCTTAACATTAACCCATTACAACTCAATCCCTCCCTTTTACGCCCCTCAAGAAAAAAGCCTTTGAAAACATTTTGGAAAATGAAGAAATTGCTTGTATCAAGCAATTTCTTCATTATCCACAATGTTTTCTACCCAAAATGACGAAAAAATTCAAAATTCTATCAACTTGAAATTGTCGTCTGCAGCTTCATTCAATTTGGACCAGTCTAAAATTCCACTGTGTTGGAATGGGTTAAAGAACAGTCAATTCTATGACAATGACCTTAATATTAATGATTATGTGGTACAGGCAGAGTATGAAGAGGTAGATCTAAATATGCTATTTAAGTCAGGGCTCTGCAGAGCGGGCGACTCAGGCGAAAAAGTCGCCTGGTTTCATAAAACTTCGCCTGATTTGCTGATCAAAGCGAAGTCGAAGTCGCCTGGAATTTTCGGGAAGTTGCCTTGATATGATAGGTGATAACCAAATCTGGCCCAGTGGCTATAAACGTAGGGGACAGTGTGCAATTATACAACTGTCGGTCGGAAGCCCTTTGATCGTAATTCAAGGGTGTATCAATAGTCGCGAAGCCAGCAGATTATCAGAAAGCAGATAAGTTCTGGCAGCTTATAGTCAACATGCTTGCTTCATTCACACCTACGCTGATTTGTTTCGGCAATGCTTTGTATACTATCGGCACCAGAAATCTTTATTTAAAATCTTTTCCCATCTTAAGTTTTAATTATTTCTGTAAATTAAGTTATCATCAGTCTACGAGATTTGTTGCTAACTTTCACATAATGAGAATAATGGCCGACATTTACGGACGCCGTGTCATTTACCAGAAGTCAAAATTTTGTTAAAAAATTTAAATCTTGATGAAAAATAATTCTGCAGAAAATCTACGTAGAGTAGATTCATTTTTCGTTCGATTCCCGACGGCGGCACTCATCCTTTCCGACTATTTGTCTCTCACCAATGGGTCGATAATCGTAGACCTATGTGGGATAGCAGCTGGAGGCTAGGAAAGGATGTAATGGTAGTACTGGTGTGAGAAATACCAGGATTCCATTGTTAGGTGCTCCAGCCGCCGCGATATAACTGAAAGATTGTTGAAAGCGGCGTAAAACCCCATTCAAACAAACAAACAAGATTCATTTTTCATTAGAATTCTTCAATTTGAATTATCTGCTTAAATTGTAACAATTGAAGAAAATTATGGTAAACAGATTTAAAGGCTGCTACGATCTTTTCCTGAGATTCTTGTTATGATACATTCTATCCAAAAACTAAATTTCACTTACTTGTGTTGGTAATAATTCCTTTAAATAACATGTAATCCTATAAAATGGAGCAAATTATCCTGTGTTAACTTTAAACCTCTGCATGTACAGAGTCTGGTGTACTGAGCAGTAACCCTTATCCTTTACACATTATTACTGACTTAAACACAGAGGACCCTTTTTGACCAGTTAATGGCAATTTTTATCCATTTATATGTTATCAGGTAAAGTGGACAGACTTTAACTCATTACCACACAATCCCCCATTTTGACATCTTGAAATGTTTTTTATGGGAAACTGTGGAAAAAGGAAGAAATGATTGCAGCAAGCAATTTATCCTTTCCCCACAAGTTTCTAGCCTCTTTGGCACCTTCTTTCTTATTCAAGCTCACTGTGAAATGTATTATTTAGCTTCTTTCAATTTATACGAGTCTGAATCTTTTCTTCTGGTAATGGTTTGATTAAATACATGTTGTTACAATGAAATTTTTTCTCATTTTCTGCTTCAACTAGGAACACTACTCATTTCATTCAGACCACCTATACACTATTTGCATCTTTTTTTATTAGTTGATTTTTTTTTTATCATATATGAATCTATTATGAAATATTAAAAAAAACAAAAAGAAATCAGAATCAAACTCTTTAATTCTCAAACCTAAAAAAAGAAAAATACAAAAGTATTTGTTCACAGGAATAAGATCCTTATTGAGGACTGAAAGGATAAGCAGTATTTTCTAAGTTTATTGCAAATTACATAATATAAAATGCTACTTCTTGGTTGTAAAACTATTACATTTTCTGATAGAAATGAGGAATACGCACAAAAACTTAATTTTTATCGCGATCCACTTCTCCTGAAAGTCTCACCACTTCTCCCCATTATTAAAAACTTATCCCAATTCTCAGACTAGTGAGAAGTGACTTCTCCCTAAATTCTGGGAGTCTGCAGAGCCCTGTAAGTTATGAGTATACATTCTAGTAATTTTTAAAAATCTAATCTGGATTGTAAAAATCTGTGCACTGGAAATTTGATCCTGAAAGTAGGAGAACTGAGTATCTTGCTATCAATCATCTTTATGAATTAACTGTTTTCTTGAACAATAATCAGGGAACCATTTGAGAAACAAGTAATTTTTCCTCATTACTTTCCTATATAGATTTTAATCAACCTCTGCTTTCGAACATGTTTATAAGATCCATCACTTATATCATCTTTTTGTCATTTCAGTGAACTGAATATAGACGAGGTCATGGCAGATGAATCTTCTGCCCCACCTAGGCCTAATGCTGTTGTATTATTCTTTAAACGAATAGGAGAGGTGAGGAATCGTTTTAAACCCATTACCACACAATGACGCTTATTGATGCCCTGAAGAAATATTATCATGTAAAACTTTGTGAGAAAGGGAGAAATCGCTTGTAATAAGTAGTTTCTCCTTTATTCACAATTATTTCTACCCTATCTGACACTTTTTTCCCTATTTCAGTATGCTTTAAAATGTTGTCTGCAACTTCTGTTTCTTTCAAATAGCTTGAATTACAAGACAAAAGAAATCATGTACGGATGTAGGTCAGGGAAAAAGACTAACACGGGCCTGAAGGATAGCAAACTTTTTTTAAAAGCTGATTTATGACAAGTCACTTTGGATTTTGGAAGGGTTGAACGGGATATGAGAGCAATGGCTAAACAACTCTAACAAGTTAATAACGAGGGTGGGGATGGCATTGTGGAGCAGGCCATACCAGGCATGTCAGCTCATTGTTAGCTCAAACTCTGGTATTGAAATGATTCTGGTACAGAAACTATCAAATGGCCTTATTACTGTCCAAAAGTCACCAAATGTGGAGAAATCGAATAGGTTTTGTAATGACATTTTGCAGATAGCAAATTACGTAGCTAAAACAAAACTACAATGTTAAATAAATGGCTCCATTTTGTCACGTCCAACTTACATGTACAACAGAACTTACGAGAGATTCCAATTTCAAAATCAAATTCTAAAGTATGAATTCTTTTCAGTTTCTCGCCAAAAACACGTAAATATCTTGTTTTTGTTTGAAAAATAACACAACTTTGGACTTATTTCAAAATAGCCGCCATCATAGCGCAGTTGGTAGCGCGTCGGACTGTCAATCTAGAGGTCCCGGGTTCGATCCCCGACGGCGGCACTCATCCTTTCCGACTATTTGTCTCTCACCAAAGGGTCGATAATTGTAGACCTATATGGGATAGCAACTGGAGGCTAGGAAAGGATGTAATGGTAATACTGGTGTGAGAAATACCAGGATTCCATTGTTAGGTGCTCCAGCCACCGCGATATAACTGAAAGATTGTTGAAAGTGGCGTAAAACCCCATTCAAACAAACAAACAATTATTTCAAAACAAACTGGTGATGCCATGAGGACCTGCATTATACAAACTTTTCCAACTGCTGGTCCCCCCGTTCTCTTGATGAAAACAGATCAGAAAGAAGGGATGGTTCGCATGAAAGGGAAATCACTTGCTCTTGATGCGATTTTGTTCTACTCTGCAGGGGTCGACACTAACTTTGCTTCAATGGGATTCAAAAGGAATCCCTACCCATTACTTCAGGGTTTCCTTCAGATAATCAGTGATCCCTCCTTGATATACATTTAATTATTCACATGCAATCCTGCCCTTCTAAGCCCAATTTGAAAAAAAGGCTTAGGAAAAAATCTTTATTATCCACTAAAACAAGCAAACAAAAGGATCAGGAGCATTAGTTAGTACATTAAGATCGATTGTACTGGAGATATATTGAAGGATCCTGACGGAATCCCTAGCCTGAGATTGTTGGGGTCTATTTCAATTTTCAGGGATCCCCAGCATGCCCACTGGGTTTTTACTTTTTTTGGGAACATGTACCCCTTAGATTTTGAAATGGGGGTACAAAGAAAAATCTGTGGGTACAGTGTACCCTTTACTTTCAGAGTTAAGAGAACAATAGGATTCAGAAGACTTTACCAAACGACTGATAATAATTTAGTTAGATACTTTGTAATTAATCAGTAAAACGCCGCCGTCATAGCGCAGTCGGTAGAGCGTCAGACTACTAATCTTCAATCGTGGGATGTCATTGGTTCGATTCCTGGTGTTGGCACATTCTTTCCAATTTTGTCTCTCACCAATAGATGGATAATCGTTAACCTATAGGGATAGCAGCTGGAGGCTAGGAAAGGAAGTAGTGGTAGTACTGGTGCTAACCTATAGAAATAGCAGCTGGAGGCTAGGAAAGGAAGTAGTGGTAGTATTGGTGTTAACCTATAAAGAAAGCAGCTGGAGGCTAGGAAAGGATGTAGTGGTAGTACTGGTGCGAGATATATCAGGAATCCATTGTTAGGTGATATAGCCGCGATATAATTGAAATACTGTTAATAACGGCATTAAACGCCATTCAATCAATCAGTAAAGAAGTGCCACATGTCATGTGCAAGTTTCAGATAAATTTAGAGCGAAAGATAGCAAACTTTCTTTGAAAAGCTTGTTTTTGACAATTCACTTTTTCGTAATTATTGGATTTTGGAAGGGTTGAAAAGGATATGAGAGCGATGGCTAAACAAATCTAACAAAATAATTCCGAAGGTGGGGTTAGCATTTCGAGCGAGCCATACCAGGCATGTCAGCTCATTGTTAGCTCTAATTCTGGCTTTGAAACGATTCTGGTACAGAAATATCAAATGGTCTCATAAGTGTCTAAAAGTCACCATTTGTTGAAAAAAAGAATAGGTTTTGTTACGACATTTTGCAGACAGCAACTTACAGGGCTAACACAAAAGTACAACGTTGGATAAACTGCTCCATTTTGTCATGCCCGACTTATATGTACAATGGAACTAACAGGAATCAGATTATATAGTATGAGTACTTGTCAAGCTTGCCCAAATATCTTGCCTTTATTTTGAAAAATAGCGCAACTTTGGGCTTATTTCAAAACAAACTGGTGAGGCTATCAGGATCCGCATTATACGAATTTTTCCAACTGCTGGTATCCCAATTCTTTATATAGATGAAAACAAACCAGAAAGAAGCAATGGTTCCTGTCACATGAAAGGGCAATCACTTGCTCCCAATGCAATTTTGTTCTACTTTTCTTGCAATTTTGGGTTTTCTTTTTCAGGAAAAAATACACATGTAGAGTTTCTCGTTTTATACGCTAATAACTTTAAAAGCACACACACGTAGTGGCATTTTTATTTCTACGTTCAATTTTTTTTCTGTATGTTCATGCACATCTTGGTGTAAGATTTGCACGTAAACTGACGTAATTGTAGGTGAATTATGTACTGCAGTACGTAAATGGGCACCCCAGGATTCCGGGACACTGTTAGTGTCGACCCCTGCTTTGCTTGCAAATTTTGGGTTTTTAGGAAAAAACATACACACATAGAATTTCTCATTTTATACTCTAATAATTGTAAATGCACCCACATTTAATGGCATTTTTGTTTGTACGTTCATTTATTTTTCTGTATGTTCATGCATGTCTTGGTGTAAGATTTAAAGTACATGAATGGGCACCCTGCATTTGTTGCTTTAAAGACTAAGATTTTGTCCGGAGCATATCTCTGAAAGTATAATATTTATTAACTTGAAACTTCATAGGTTGATAGATCTTGTTGAGGAAAAGTGCAGTGCACAATAATCATAACTCTTGTTTGCATACTTTTGGAGTTATTGCCCTTTGTTGTTTTTAAGACTTAGATTTTGTCCAGAGCATATCTGTGAAAGTATGATAGCTACTATCGAACTCATTGAGAAGAAATGAAGTGCACAAGAAGCCTAAATCTAACTGGCTTCAGTTTGCTTTCAAGATTTTACGGCGGGGATGGCCATGTCCGACATGTGTACATTTATGAAATATGTCATTGAAAAAGATGAGGGAAAAACCCATGTTACGACCCTTACAAATTTCTCTCAAGGGGGTGATGTTGATCTCCATTGGAGTCAAAATAGGATATTTAAGAATTTTGAGGGTCATAACCCAGGTTTAGGAGTCAAACATGAGCCCTGCCATTACAACAAAATCCCACAGTTTGACACACTTAGGAGAAAACTGATAAAAAATTAAAGAAGAAACTTTGTTTGTTTGTCATGTTAATATTTTTCCTACATGGTGTTAATTTTTCAGTTTAAACACACTTGATTATGTTGTCTGCAGCCTCTTTAAATTTAGACTAGCCTTAATTTTTAACTCTCCTGATTATACTGTGATCACCTTTTGTCAAGCGTTAGTGGGCTGTCCGTCTTTAAACAACTTCTTTAAATGACATTTGCTCCCAAACCACTCGGCCAATTTGAACCAAGTTGGGCAGAAATGTTCCTTAGGTGGTCCACTTTATAAATAGCTAAAACAATTGAAATCCATAAAAACTCTGGTTGCAATGGTAACAAAATTGAAATTTTAAAATAATCTTTAAAAATCTTCTCCAAACCCAGGAGGTTTTGTATGAAGCATAAGTTTATTGACCTCTTTCAAAATAGCTAAAATTATGACCCTAGGGTCCCCAAGGGCGGCGCCCCAGGGGAGTGGGGTTTATAAATGATTTTTAAACGACATCTCCTCCCAAACACTGGGCAAATTTGAACCATATTTGGCAGAGATGTTCCTTGTGTGGTCCCCTTTTAGATTAGCTAAAAGAAATGAAATCAGTTAAAAACTCTAGTTGCCATGGCAAAGAAATGAAATTTTAAAATAATCTTCAAAAATCTTTTCCTCCTGACCTAGAAGATGTAGTACCTTAATATTTTGCATGAAGCATCAGTTCATTGACTTCTGTCTTATTTCTGAAATTATAACTAATGGATCCAGAGGGAGGAAAAAATGCTCTCCTCCTTTCAAATTCACTCCCTGGTTTGTGTTTTATTTTCAGATTCAACAGGGATTACTAGATAGAGCCACCCCTCATACAGGTCCAAGATGGGTTGGAACTGCGCTATTGTTTGTGTTTTATTTTATTAGAGTGTATTTTCTACAGGTAAGATGACCGTCGCAAAATAGCGTAACCTTTTACCGTTTTTATGCCCCTGCATCGAAAGATCGGGGGCATATTGTTTACCGTTGTCTAGGCATATTGTTTTACTGTTGTCTATCTGTCTGTCCATCTTTCCATCTGTCTGCCTGCAAAACTTAGCCAAAAATCTTAACATTTCCAATTACTACCAGTTTATTCAAGATACAATGCTCATATTTGGCATGATGATACATCTCCATGATACGCATCTCCTCATGTTAAGGTCATGTGATAAGGTCAAGGTCACATACCAAGGTCAAACGTTTAGTCCTGTTACTGGGGCATTGTGTTTCACAAACACATCTTGGTTTTTTTGTTGTTCAGTTTTAGACTAGTCCAAGTCGAAAGAGGTTGCAGAGGTCAATGGAAATTGGATGCATTTTGCAATGAAATGATCCTTTGTGGTGGAAAATAATGTGGAAAAGAAGAAATTGATTGTTACAAGCCATTTCTTCTCTCTCCACAATGTTTTCTTGAGTATAAAATCTTAGCAACCTAAAATCCTTTGTTTGTACAGAAAAGGGTTGAAATTACAGTATTTTTCAAGTGAGCATTAATCCCACAGATCATATCAGAATTAATATAAATTGCCAAGTGTGAATCCAAATGTAGTATTTTTGGGTAAGAGATTTTTATGCCCCCACATCAAAGATGGGGGCATATTGTTTTACCTGTGTCCATCTATCTGTCCATCATCTGTCTGTTGGTCTGTCTGTCTGCAAAACTTAACATTGCAAATTACTACCAGCCTATTCAAGATACAATGCTCTTATTTGGCATGATGATACATCTCCATAATACGCATCTTCTCATGTCAAGGTCATGTGATAAGACCAAGGTCACATACCAAGGTCAAACGCCAAAAAAACCTTAATGTACGGCGGGGTCATTGTGTTTCACAAATACATCTTGTTCTTATTACATCCATTGATCTTAGAATTAATCTGCCCTTGACTGAGAGAAATCTTTGTTCAAATATATAATTTTTTGAAGAATATGTACAGTACAAGAAATGTGTTTTGTTCAATTCAACACCCTTTAACAATCTAGAAATAAAAAGCAAAAATATATTTTTACTGACAAGCCCCTATAGGCGTATATGTTTCCCTCTACAAAGCTGTTCCTGCAAAATGACTGTTTAAAACACTGTTTGTTGTGGTCAAAATTTTAGACTAGTTCAAATGAGAAGTAGATGCAGATTACAATTTTAGGTTGGTGAAATTTGAAAATACTTGTCATCTGAGGTAGAAAACAAGTAATTTCTTCATTCTCCACTGTCATTTTAAAAGCCTTTTTCCTTGAGGGGCGTTGAAAGGAGGGATTGTGTAGTAAGTGAAGCTTCCTGTTGGATTTGAGCGGGTGGGTGTCAGCTATCTGTGTAATAATTACACAGATGAGGAGAAGCCTAAAGTAACAGATTATCAGTAATGAAATTAATGGTCTCACATATTCTGTATTAATTTTTTAGTTGGGAAGTTAAAAAAAATCTATTTAATTAGGAATTACAAGGGGGCATAAGGTCACATTATAAATACATGTAGATTATATAGCTTGTGTACTTAAAGATATAAAACTACTGCCCCCCCCTTTTAGCTCAATTTAGCACAACATGTTTGATTGTCTATCATGTGGGGTGTGTCATCAACAATTAGTGTTGCCTCTCTATCACCACACTTTTGAGCTTGTTGTACATGATAGTATTGTCACAAGGAAGATCCCTTTTGAATATGGTGGGATAGAGGGCATAATGAAAAATTCCTTGTTACCACTGTACAGGTCACACTTTCGGCTCAATCTTTCACAAACTTGCTGAAAACGTCTGTATAATTACATTGAAGATCATTTTTGAATATGATGAAATTTTGACCAATATGTAGGGAAAACCGTCCTTAATAACAATTCCCTTGTAACTACTCTCAGGTCACAATTTTTGATTAATCTTTCTCAAACTCGCCAAAAATCTTGTTAAGTTGTATATAAGAACCGTATTGAATATGAAAACATTCTGGAGCATTATGACAATTTCCTTGTCACCTCTCTTCAGGTAACAATTTTTGCTCAATCTTCCTCAAAATTGTGGAAAATGTTTGTATGGTCGTGAGGAAGAACCTTTTTGAATACTATGACATTCATACCACTATCAAGGGAAAAGGGGACCTTATAGACAATTTTCTTGTTACTTCTCTACAGGTCAGGATTTTGGCTAAATCTTTCACAAACTTGCTGAAATTGTCTTAAAAGTTGCAAGGAAGATGTGGGTTTTTTTTCCTTATAAAGTGACATTTTCACAAATTTAAAGGGAAAAGGGTCCTTATTACCTATTTCCATGTTACACTCTTGGTGTTACAATATAGGCTCAATCTTTCTTAAACTTGCTATCCTTTCCGATATTTGTATCCCACCAATTGATGGATAATCCTAAACGTAAGTGGGATGAGCAGCTGGAGGCTTGGAAAGGATGTAGTTGTAGTACTGGTGTGAGAAATACCAGGAATCCATTGTTAGGTGCTCCAGCAGCCGTAATATGACTGAAATACTGTTAAAAGTGTTGTTAAACCCAATTCAATCAATCTTAAATTTGCTGTAAATGCTTGTATGGTCATACCAAGAAGATCAGTTTTCTTCTCATCTAATCCTATCTGTTGTTTTTAAATTTTGTTGAAAAAGTAAATTCAGGTGAGGAGTCATGGTCACCTTGGCCCTCTTGTATCTGTACAAAGATTGACATGATTCATTCAGTGCTTTATGACCCCTCATTGAATATTCTGTTTTATTTTAATTTTTAGTTTGTCATCAACTACTGGTGTTCTAATTAGCCCTAATAATTTATTCATACTTCCATGAATAAAATTTTAAGCATGCAGTCATTTTGTATGTTTCTTCACAAAAAAGTTCCATACCAAAAAGTACTAAATTTGTAAAGCTTTTGCTATTAGATTATAAGAAATGAAAAGAATATTTTTGTTTTTATGGAGGTATGAACTGTAAAACCTAGTCACACTTATGTATGAATTTGCTTCGCGGATTCATACATGAGTGTGATTAGTTTTTTTCTGTTCAAACCTCCATGAAAACAAAAAATATTCTCTTCATCTCTTACATAACCAAATATGACATTCTTTCTATTTTCAGGGATGGTATATAGTGACATATGCATTAGGAATTTATTTACTAAACTTATTCATAGGCTTTTTAACACCAAAGATAGATCCTGCCTTAAATATGGATAGTGATGGTGAGCTTTCTTAATGAAAACATTCCCACACAAAATATTTTTAGACCAGTCCAAATTGAAAGAAGCTGCAGACGACAATTTTAAGCTTATTGACTTTTAATTTTTTTGTCTTTTTGAATAGAAAACGTTGTAGATAATATGAAATTGCTTGATACAAGCATTTTTACATGCCTGAAGGGTCGTATTATGTTATGGCCCAGGTCGTCCGTCCTTATGTCTGTCTGTCTCTGCCTGTCCATCCTTTAGCAGTTTTTTGTGTGCGCAACTCCTCGTTAACAATCCATGGGAAAAAGCTGAAACTTGGCACAATTATTCCCTATGATATCTAGTTTGAAGACCTTTGAAATCCAAATAGCTCCAGTCATTCTTGAGTTAACATGAATCATCTGCCCTTGAATCGAACGGAAATCTTTGTTTTGTGTGCCCATATCCTCCTCAACTATAAATGGGAATGAGCTGAAACTTGGTATATGATGTTTAGTTGTGCATAAGACCTTTGAAATTCAAATGGCTCAAGTCATTCTTGAGTTATCTTGAATTATCTGCCCTTGAATTGAATGAAAATCACTATGTTTATTGTGTGCACATCTTATCCTACATTATTTATGGCAATGAGCTGAAAATCCCCACAATTACTTTCTATGATATCTTGTTTGGCATAAGACCTTTGAAATTCAAATGGCTCCAGTTTTCTTGTGTTTTCTTGAATTATTTGCCCTTGATTTGAACGAAAAACAACTACTTTATTTCTTGTGAGTACACTTTCTCCTACATTTTGAAAGAGAATGAACTGAAACTTGCACAATGACTATGTATGATGTCTAGTTGTGCTTAGGACTAAAATTTGTTTGATATGTCAAGTTGTTCCTGAATTATCTGCCCTTTACTTAACAATATATCATAAAATTACCGTTTTTTTGCGTGTTTGTGTGTGTACAACTCCTACAAATTCTGTTTGATTGAACTGAATTTTGCCACAATGTATCTCTGATATTTAGTTGAGGTTAAGACTTCAGAAATTCAAAAAGCTCGCGTCTTTCTTGAATTACCTGTCCTTGAATTGATTGAATTTGAATGTCAAGGTCATTTTAAGCTCTGAAAAACCTTAACTGATCTGTTGTAATAGTTTATTTGTTAAGATCAGTTTTTCAAGGTCATATTTATATTGCTTGTGGCAAGTACTTTCTGTTGAAACTTGTTTCAAGGTCATTGGTCAAGGTCGTTTTTTATGTCAATTGAATTCAAATTATAGAATGTAAGTTATTATAAAGCTGTCTTATTTCTCAAGTGTAAACAGTATTATTCAGGTGATAAGATCTTTCTATTGACAAAATCATTAGCTATCGTTCAAGCTAAAGGTTACTGACAAGCCAAGTTACTGCTCTGCGAAGCCGCCGTCATAGCACAGTTGGTAGCGCGTCGTACTGTCTATCTAGAGGTTCCGGGCGATCCCCGACGGCGGCACTCATCCTTCGGACTATTTGTCTCTCACCAATGGGTCGATAATCGTAGACCTATGTTTGATAGCAGCTGGAGGCTAGGAAAGAATGTAATGATAGTACCGGTGTGAGAAATGCCAGGATTCCATTGTTAGGTGCTCCAGCCGCCACGATATAACTGAAAGATTGTTGAAAGCGGTTTAAAACCCAATTCAAACAAACAAACAAATTAGCTATCATTCAAGGTCAGGTTACTGGCAAGCCAAGGTTATTGACAAGCCCCTTTTGGCGTTATGCGCCACTCTGCGAAGCTTTTCTTTTCATTTTCCACAATGTTTTCCAAAACTTTTTTTCTTAAGGGGCATACACTGGAGGGATTGTATGGGAATGTGATAAAACTTTAGACTTGTCCAAACTGAAAAAGTTACAGATGTCAATTTTAATGTCTCTCTATCAACAATTTTTGGTGTATTGTTTTAAAATTGTCTGTTTACAAAACTTAACTATAACTGAACATTCACTATTATTTTATGTATGTTCAAGATATAATACTCATATTCAGCATGATCATAGATCTCAGGGCTACGCATTTGCAAATACCAAGGCTGAGGTTATGTGGCAAGATCAATTCATTTGTCAAGGTCAAACTTCTGCAAGAACTTTACCAAAAAACTTAGCATTTACAATTTCTTTAAGCCTATTAAAAAGCCTATTCAAGATACAATGCTCATATTTTGGCAAGATGATAGATCTCAGGCTCAGGGCTGGAAGATTCTACTTGTCCACTGGTCCTTCACAATTTTTCCCTCTGTCTATTTGGCAGGACAAGTTGAATTCGAAAGATATGGATACAAAAAAGTGTTAGACCATATATTCTCACTGTATCAAATTTTGAGGAATTTTTTATCCCTGGTTTTTTTTTGCAGGTTTTCACAAAAACATCTTTTTAATGAAAAAATTTTGAAAAAAATAATTGTATTTTTAGGTTTGAAAAATGGTGGATGATGCTTGTAACAAGCAATTTCTTAATTTCCAATTTCAAAAGCCATTTTCCGGAAGGGCATCAAAATGTGGGATTGTGAGGACATAGATGATATTGTCTTGAAACTTAGCATTTATACTCAATATCAAGAAAGAAATCCATTTTATAAATCCATTCACAAACAATGACGCTTTTTGATGCTCCACAAGAAAGACAATTTGGAAAACATTCTGTAAAATGAAGAAATTGTTTGTACCAAGAAAGTTGAAAACCTTAAATTCATATCGATTCAATTTTGGCAAATCTAAAACTTTGCTGTTTGACTATTGAAGGATAACTGGTGAGATATTTTGAAAGATATATACCTCTGATCAACTTGATTTAGTTGTCCCTATTCAGCACTTGAGCCCTGGGATCAAGCTTAAATGCAATGTTCTTGTTTGAGATTCTGTCCACTTATATAATCTATTTTATTATCATATAAATATATATTTATAGATGATGGACCAGAATTACCCATGAAAACATCAGATGAATTTAAACCCTTTATGAGAAGGTTGCCCGAGTTTAAATTTTGGTAAGAATAAATTTAACTCATGATGCGCTTTTTGAAAACCAGAAAGAAAAAAACATCTTAAAATTTCTTAAGAAAAAGAAATAATAACAAAATGCTTTCTACCATAGTAAAGAAAAAAAGGATATCATCTAATGGCCAGTACAGTGGAACTTGAAAGTAGAATGGTTGGTTGGTGACCTAAATGTTGTAACTACAGCTTTAATAAGTTGTAGGTACGAAGTTTAAGTAGCAAAACCAACAAAAAGTTTCACAAAAATGAGGCTAATGTTGGATTTTAAAGTTATCTTTAATTGGCAATTGTTGTTAGATATCAAAGGTGGATAATCAAATTTGGGACCTTTTGATCTCGAATGACTCTCTATGGTACAACCATGAACTACAAAAATATTACAAATGAGCACTTTTGGAGCAAAAGTACTACATTTATTGATGGCTTTCTAATGGGTTTGGCAAGTTATCCAAATGAAATGTGGTTGTGCAAGTTCTGTCTCAACCCTTTCCCACACAATCCCTCATTTTTACACCCCTCAAGAAAAAAAAAATTGAGAACATTGTTGAAAATGAATAATTTGCTTGTAATAAGCAATTTCTTCATTATCCACAACATTTTCTATCTGAAAAGAAGGAAAAAATTAAAATCTATTAACTTGAAATTGTCGTCTGCAGCTTCTTTCAGTTTGGACCAGTCCAAAATTTTGTTGTGTGGGAATTGGTTATATAGAAGGATGGTGTTAGTGATGTGATATTTCTAGTCATTTTAACCCTTTACTGTACAATCCCTTGTTTTTACATCCCTGCAAATTTATACTTGAGAAAACATTGTGGGAAAAGAAGAAATTGCTTGTAACAATCAGTTTCCTCTTTTCCCTCAATATTTTCTATCTGTAGGCTGGTTACCTTTCAAATTGCACTCACTTTCACTTGTCACCTGCAACTTCTTTCAAATTGGAAAAGTCGAAAATTTCTAAATACAGGGAGAGGTTAAATTAATATCTTTGTTTTTTGTTTGAATGAATGGCTAAATCCATAAGTCCTACTTTTTATAACCCTCAAGAAAAAAAAAGCTTTTGAAACATTGAGGAAAATGAAGTGATTTCTTTTGACAAACAATTTCTTCATTAAATGTTTGTTTTTAACCACAAAGACACATTAATCTAAAATTTCATCAATTTAAAACAGTGCTTTAAATAGGGCAAACATTTCTTTTAACCAACCTTTAGAAAATTTGAAAAGTCTTTCTTCAATTTAGCTTACTGTAGCCAGCTTCTTAGCCATTGCAGAAAAGTAAATTTACGTCGGAGATGAGAGAAAAACATTCTGCATTTATCACTAGGAAGTTTTCTGAAGTCACAAAATAAAGGGTTTCATAAACAAAAGAATGTATACTCTCGTCAAAAGTCAATAAAATACCATCAGTTAAAATTGAATCCACAAGCAGTTTACAAAATGTTTCAATGATGACTGATGTAGATTGAAAATTTATATAGGGTGTTGTTGTTTATATCTGGTTGGCTAACAGAGCCATTGCTGGAACTTGGACAAATGCAAGCGATGAATAAGGTGTGAACCTCCAATTAGACATTGTCACATATCACCGTTGGGTTGTATTGTAAAGAACGTATTGGCAGTATTTATTCAACCAAAATGTCAAGTCCCATTTAGTGATAGGTACAGAAAAGAGCTAATTGCATATTAAATATGTTTATGACAGAAGGAATTCTATTTCATAACTTGACATGACATCTATTGTAGAAACGTCAAAGTTGTAGTTGATCTCGCTAGTTTCCAAGAGTTCTTTCTCTTATCAATGAGATCATGTGTGTTGACTGTAAGTATCAAGAGAATTCTATGTACGCATGATGTGACTGGTAAAATCCTAAATTGGAAAATGAAAAGGCTGAATGAGAGGGAACATTGTAGGAAAAGGAGGAATTAAGAGAGAAACAATATCTTTTTTTACCACAAAGTTTTCTCTACTTCCAATCAGTGGGACATTAAATTGAGGGACTATAAGTAAAGAATTGAAAAGAATGTACTTAGGGCTCTATCTATTTCATTTATTTTTAAGGGTGTGGGGGTGTCTGGGTATAAAAAAAATACTTAATTTTGTGAAAACTTCCTGAAATTGAAACTTTGAATTTTAAAAATTCCTGAAAATCATCCTTAATCAGAGCACTGTTAAAATTGTTGCAGTTTCTTAGAATTTTGACCAGTCTAATACTTTGTCCTCGGGAAATATGTTAGATGCAAACATTTTGACTAGGCAGAAGTTACGTGAGACTTTATAAAGTGTTAGCCTGTATAGGAAATGTTAAAGTATTTGCCTGACCATTCATTGTAAGTTTATTCTACACAAATTTTATCATACCTATTAATATCCATCTATTTCAGGTATGCTGGGACAATGTCAGTCCTTATAGCCACTTTTTGTACATTTTTCGATGCTTTTAACATCCCTGTATTTTGGCCCATTTTAGTGATGTACTTTTTTATATTATTCTTCATTACTATGAAGAGACAAATAAAGGTAAGAGACTTATATTTTATCAGTGATCCTCTAGAACAATAACCCTTGTCTTGCTGAATAAAATCTTTTCAGAATTTCATTGTGATCAAAGGGCTGAGAGCACTGGTAGTACTTGTTCAATGGTCAATACATCTTTTGAAAATTAATTTTATGAACAACTCTGGTTTGAAAAGAAAATGCAGGAGGTGTAGACTAAGATCAGACTGCACTTATATGCAGACTGGAATATTCCGGGGTTCAGCATGACAAGGGTTAACCCAATATTTTAGACTATAAAATTCAAAGAAGTTGCAGATTACAATGTTTAGTTGATGCAATTTAAACCCTTGTCCTTCAGAATATTTATTCTCTTTTCATTATAGTTTGACATAATTAAATCAAAGTTGTGTTCTAGGACTTTTCTCAACACAACTAATACAAGCTGGTAGTGTAGGCTAGGATAAGACTGCACATCTGTGAAGGCCGATCTTGGTCTACACACCTACTTTGGCCATTGTCAAAACAGGAAAATGCTGGGATCAGCATGACAAGGGTTTAAAATCTTTGTCTTTTCAGGTAGAAAACATTGTGTATAATGAAGATTGTATTCTTGAAATTGTATTCTTGAGAGTTGTCGGTTCAAGTCCTAGTGGCTGTGCTGGTCACTTTGGTATGTCCTTAGGCAGGGCTTTCAGAACCACAGCCTAGCTCTGGTCATTACCTGAATAACAAAACTTTGTTGTTGTATAACTGAAAGACTGTTAGGACCTGCTTAAATCCTCCATTAACCCTTGTCCTTCTGAATATTTATCCTCTATTCACTTTTTTTATGACATCGATATTAATAGATCGATGTTGTGTTCAAATATTTCTAACATAACAAGGACAAGCAAGTGGTGTAGGATAAGATCAGACTGCACGTCTGTGGAGGTGGATCTTAGTCTTTTTTATACCTGCCATAGCTATATTGTCAGAGCAGGAATAATCTGGGATTAGCATGACAAAGGTAAAGAATAATCATGAAACCTCAACCAATGCTAGATATAAACAACAAAAACGCGACAAAGTTTGTAGACTTTTGTATTCTTTGTGAATAAGCTTGAATAAGCTGTAGTTACGATGTTAAAGTTACCAAACCATAAGAAAATCTTCATATAAATGTGGACCAATATAATGGTTTAAAGTTAACTTCCTGTCTAAATGAATTGTTTTATTGGTCGACTGGTTCTTCGATTTACAGTCACAATCTGTCTACTTAATGTAGGTGGAAAAACAAAACTAAAATGACATAAATAAATATGATGTGACAACAGATCCAATCTATTCTTTCTTATTTCAGCATATGATTAAACACAGATATGTACCGTGGTCACGGGGAAAGGTACGCTATAAGGGTAAAGAAGATACAGGAAAGGTTGTAGTGTCAAAATAGAGAATAAGTGTTCCAGCAGGGTGTGTGTATAGAACTCAAGATGGAGGGAAAACTGTTTGCCTAACCCTGCAGATGATACTTATTAGAATCTAGTCTCCAAGATTCATACAGAGTTTTGACCCTTGTCATGTTGAACCCGGAATTTTCCAGTTTTTGCAGGAGTTGTAGACAAAGATCAGCCTGCACATAATTGCAGTCTGATCTTAGTCTACTACTCCTGTTGTACTTTTCTTTCCAAAGTTGTTTATGAAATTATTTTTCAAAAAATTTATTGATGAATGAACAACAAGTACTAGCAGTAGTATTAGGCCTGTGATTTTAATACAATTTTGAAATGGATTTTATACAGCAAGACAAGGGTTAATCTTTAGTAAGATTGTTAAAGGAGATTGCTGTAGTCTGAGTTTCATGGTCATTGCCAACATACAGACTTTTAATCTTTTGTTGTATCATATTCTAGGTGCTGATCTGAAAGGGGCAATATTTGTTCAACATCAAAAATGTCCTCTAAATGATGAATGGGGTTAACTCGGAATTTATTTTTGTCCAAATTATTTCCCTTTTCCTAACATAGACTTTTAGCACACTTTCCACCGAGCCTCAGGTATCTGCATGCGATACTGTTATGTGTACATTTTTGGTATTTTATGACACTTAGAAGTACTTGGCTTTTGAAAAGACATTAGAATGGAAACCAATTGATTGTAACATATAACATTCTCCTTTTGCAACTTCTTTAAATGGACAGATTGCTGGTCCCTAACATGGCAGTTTGACTGAGGCCAGTGAAATAAAATGATAGGCAAATTATTGGTTGGTGACCCAAATGTTGTAACTACAGATTGAATAAGTTGTAGTTAAGACAATTTAGTTTTCAAACCATCGATAGACATATCATGAATGTTGGAGATCAAAGTTCACCACCAATCTATAAGAATGATTTGATTTGTTTGTTGATTATTTGATTTACCCATTCCCACTCAATGAGAACCTTGGACGCCCCTCAAGAAAAATGCTAAGGAAAACATTGTTGAAAATGAAGAAATTCCCTCTACTAGATATTTTTATATGCAACTTCTGTGAATGTGGACCAGTCTAAAATTTTGTCAAGTGGAAGTTGGTTAACAGCTGTGATTTGTCAATTTGAATAAGTTTATAAGTCTCTTATATTGCCTTAAACAAAGATAATGTTTTTAGAAATAATTAGCAAACACCCCTTTTGATCTTAGTTCTGTAGAGTCTGTGAGATATCAGATAGCCATAAACCTTATGTCATGTTGAATTAGTATGTGCAGCTCTGGATAATCAATGATTTCATTTTAATGTTAACATAATCCTTGTCATGCTGAATTCTGAATATTCCTGTTTTGGCAGGAAGTGTTGACCAAAGATGAGCCTATGAAAATGTGTAGCCTGATCTTAACTACATCACCTGCTTGTCCCTTTCAAGCAATGGTTGTTTATGAAATTTATTTTTAAAAGAAATCTTAATCTTAAACTATTGCTTGAATGCTTTCAGACCTATGATTTTAAATGTAAAGTTAAAAAGCATTTTATTAACCCATTCCCACACAACAAAATTTTGGACTGATCTCAATTGAAGGAAGCTACAGACGACAATTTCAAGTTGATGGAATTTTATTTTTTTCATCATTTTGGATAGAAAACATTGTGGATAATGAAGAAATTGCTTGGTTCAAGCAATTTCTTCATTTTCTACAATGTTTTCAAAAGTTTTTTTTTTAGGGGGGGGGGTTAAAAGGAGGGATTGAGTGGGAATGGGTAAAGCAATACAAGGGTATAAAATAAGTCTGTGAATGACATTTGCAACAATTCTACAAGTGTGTGCAGAACAAACATTCACCCGTTACCTGACGGCAAAATTTCAGATTGGTCCCTATTGAAAAATGCTGCAGATAACATGAAAAATTTCAAAATTTCAGATTGTTTTATTCTCTGGGTCAAAAACATTGTGTAAAATGAAGAAATTGCTTGTTGCAAGCAATTTCTTCTTTTTACACAATGTTTTCCAAATTGTTTGTCTTGAGGGGCGTAATAAGGCGTCATTGTGTGGGAATGGATAAAGCAGCTTGCACATCAATATAGGGTTTGTAGATTAATTCCAGAGGGGAAGATAAGAGAGGGTAACAGCATTCTAAAATCCTTATTAATCAACAAAACCCTATGTTGTTGGTACTCATTTGAATCGTCTTGTTGAAACAATTCAAATGAGTACCTGCAACATAGGGTTTATTGTAGTATTGTTGAAATATTTAAGTCTAAAGTAACAATTACGCCCTCCATCTGTAGCTCTAAATTCCTGACTGTCGAAAGAAACTTTGAGTCTAAAACTATCTTAATGCATACTGAAGAATCGGATGAGACTCTGAAGACACATACTGATTCAGGGCTTACTTTGCTTGCATTTGAAGTTGTTGAAAATGTCTCAAAGGCTTGAATAGTTTGAACTGGTTAAAACCGTTATCAAATGATGATATTTTGTAAATTTAACCTATTCCCACTCTATTACACTTACTTTTGACCCACATGAACAAAACTTTGGAGAACATTGTTGAAAGTGAAAAAAGTGCTTGTAACAAACAATTTCTTCATTTTCGAAAATATTTTCAACTCTAAAAGACATAAATCTTACAAATTTCACCAACTTGAAATTATCTTCCACAACAACTTTCAATCACACCTTTCTAGAATTTTATGGTGTGATAACAGGTTATAGAAATGGATAGAGAAAAAAGATATTGCTTACCGATCTGTTTAACCATTTACCACACAAGACCTCCTTTTTATAGGAAAAAAGCTTTGGAAGACATTGTGGAAAATAGAGAAATAGCTTGTATCAAGCAATTTCTTCATATCCACAATGTTTTCTACCCAAAAAGACAAAAAATCTTATATTCTATCAAGTAATGATTGTTGTCTTCTTTCAATTCAGACTGGTCTTAAGTTTTGATGTGTAGTATTTGGGCAATTATGGAAATAAATTCCAAATGTATCTCTCAGTATCCTCTTGCATGGTGTGAGGAATAGATGGACTTCATTTGTAATACCTCAAGGTTTTTTTTATTTTGATTAGCTATTTCAATCAATTTTTTTGCCAATTTAAAGATTCTGTAGACAAAAATGAAGTTACATTCTCCCTGATATTTATATTTTACCCACATCAGTCTTTAAATTTCAACACAGATTTTAACCTATTTCAAGAGCTCAAAATTCTGGACTGGTCAAAATTAAAAATGTTGCAGCCGTCACCTTTTACTTGGTGAAATTTTAATTCTATTTGTCTTTTTGAGGTAGAAAACATTGTGGATAATAAAGAAATTGCTTGGGGGTTTTAAAAAGCTGCTTAGGGTTTCAAAAAGCGTTACTGTGTGGGAATGGTTTAACTACTCTGATCTCTATGTGAATGGTTAACCCATTACCAGACAACACAATTTTAGACTGGCCTAATTTGAAAGGGGCTGCAGAGTTAATGAAGTTTTTGAGTTTTTCAACTTTCTGGGTAGAAAACAATGTGTAAAATAAAGAAATTGCTTGTTGAAAGCAATTTCTTCATTTTACAAAATGTTTTCCCAATTGTTTTTCGGGGGGGGGGGGCAACAAAGAGCTTTATTGTGTGGGAATGGGTTAAATACTGAAATTTTGATATCTGATATAGTGAATGTTTGTATCAAGTTACTGCCAGTCTGGTATATTTGAAAGAGTGTGTCGTAGATATATTTGTATATAGTTTTATGTTTTTATATAAACCTATGTGAGTTCCTTCAACATAGGAATTAGTGAAAATCTATGTATGCCTTCAAACCGATCCTTCGTATAAGTAAAAAAAAATAGTATATCAAGTGACCATTCTCTGAAACATTTTGGCGATCCCTTGAAGTTAAGATTAACTCATTCCCACACATTACCGCTTTTTTACACAGCTTCGGTCTTGGGGAAAGCAAGGTTGAAAACGAAGAAATTTGCTTTTACAAGTAATTTTATTTTCTGCTTTGTTTTCTTCTCAAATAAACAAAGATACTCAAAATTCACTCAACTTGCTATTATCGTCAACAAATTCTTTGAATTTGGACCAGTCTAAATCTTCAAGTTTTACTGTATGTTGTAGTCTGTCTCACTACAGCTGTCAATGAAATAGTCAGTCAGCCAATGAAATCATTCATTTAGACTGGAAGTTTGCAATGAACTCTGAAAGTAGATGCCATTTATATGAAGCATTTTTGTTGGATTGGCGACATTGTTTTCTGTCCAGAAAGTTAAAGAACTCTAAAATTTCATAAACTTGAAACTGTCGTCTGGAACTCCTTCTAATTTGGCCAGCCGTTTGGTAATGGGTTAAATGATAAGAAAAATGGCATGATAAACTGATACCCAATAATTGATAAATTGATACCGAATAAGTGATAAAGTGATACCCTATAAATGATAAACTGATACCTGGGTCTTTGTTCAAGGACAGAAAGTAGTCATTATCACACTGAAACAGTAACTTTACACTTTTTATAACACAGTATTTTTGTTCCCTTCGTTTGAGTTATGGTTGATTAACCCACTACCAAATATCAAAATTTGAGACTGATGCAAAATGCCTACATTTCAAGTTCAATAAATTTTAGGTAGAAAACATACTGGGATATGAAGAATTGCTTGTTACAAGGAATTTCTTCATTTTCCCTAATGCTTTTCAAACCCTTTTTCTTAAAGGCATTAAAAATTGAACTTTGTCCGAATGGGTTGATGTAGTTGTCAGTTTTGTTCCATTTAGACCCTTATCCCTTTCTTAGATTATTTTCGGTAAGGGTTTTGTAACTCAAAAAGATTTTCAAAAAAAGAATGTTTATTTAAATTATGAATCTATCGAAAAATATTTATTGATATGAATTAAATGGATTTCCTACAAAGTAGCGTTCTGCGTACTGTTCTATCCAAAATGCCTTTATCCCTGTACAAGTGGAAAAAAACATATAGACTAATCTTAACAAAAGAAGTTGCATATGACAGCTGAAAAGGGTTAATTCGCAAAACTTTTAATAACATTTGTGGAAAAAAAAAAATAAAACAGAACAAAAAAACAAAACAAACAAACAACCTTTGACACGCAGTATCGTTTTCAATATTTCTTTCTTTCTACATATCTAAGGGCCATGCCAACTAGTGATAATTCATAAAAATGTAGCCCTTTTGTTCACAAAATGACAGAAATCGATCTTAATACAACCAGATATCTTCTTATTCTCTAATTTCCAATGTGTGATCATTATATGTCAATTGCGTTTTTAGCTCACCTGAGCACGTAGTGCTCAAGTAAGCTTTTGTGATCGCCTTTTGTCCGGCGTCCGTCCGTCCGTCGTGCGTCGTCCGTCAACAATTTCTTTAAACGACATCTCCTCCTCAACCACTGGGCCAATCTGAACCAAATTTGGCAGAAATGTTCATTAGGTGGTCCCCTTCAAAAATAGCTAAAAGAATTGAAATCTGTTAAAAACTCTGGTTGCCATGGCAACAAAAGTGAAATTTTAAATAATCTTTAAAAATCTTCTCCTCCTGACCCAGAAGGCATAGAGCCTTGATATTTTGCATGAAGCATCAGTATATTGACCTCTTTCAAAATAGCTAAAATCATGATCCTCGGGTCCCCAGGGGCTGAGCCCCAGGAGGATGGGGTCTATATAGAAATAAAGAACGATTTTTTAAATGACATCTCCTCTCAAACCACTGGGCCGATTTGAACCAAATTTGGCAGAAATGTTGCTTAGGTGGTCCCCTTCTAAAATAGCTAAGAGAATTGAAATCTGTTAAAAACTCTGGTTGCCATGGCAACAAAAGTGAAATTTTAAATAATCTTTAAAAATCTTCTCCTCCTGACCCAGAAGGCATAGAGCCTTGATATTTTGCATGAAGCATCAGTATATTGACCTCTTTCAAAATAGCTAAAATCATGATCCTCCGGTCCCCAGGGGCTGAGCCCCAGGGGGGTGGGGTCTATATAGAAATAAAGAACGATTTTTTAAATGACAACTCCACTCAAACCACTGGGCCGATTTGAACCAAATTTGGCAGAAATGTTGCTTAGGCGGTCCCCTTCAAAAATAGCTAAAAGAATTGAAATCTGTTAAAAACTCTGGTTGCCATGGCAACAAAAGTGAAATTTTAAAATAATCTTTAAAGATCTTCTCCTCCTGACCCAGAAGGCATAGAGCCTTGATATTTTGCATGAAGCATCAGTATATTGACCTCTTTCAAAATAGCTAAAATCATGATCCTCCGGTCCCCAGGGGCTGAGCCCCAGGGGGGTGGGGTCTATATAGAAATAAAGAACGATTTTTTAAATGACATCTCCTCTCAAACCACTGGGCCGATCTGAACCAAATTTGGCAGAAATGTTCATTAGGTGGTCCCCTTCAAAGATAGCTAAAAGAATTGAAATCCGTTAAAAACTCTGGTTGCCATGGCAACAAAAGTGAACTTTTAAAATAATCTTTAAAAATCTTCTCCTCCTGACCCAGAAGTATAGGCATGAAGCATCACAGACTTCATTCTTATTTCTGAAATTATAACCCATGGAAAAAGTTTTTTCCTTCTTTCAAATCAGCACTAAGGCCTTGGAATTCATTATTTAGACTTTTGGATCCCCAGGTTCATAGTCTTTATATGTAATTATGTCCCACTTGTTTCATAATCCTAACCTTAACATGAAATTAGACTGTTGAAAGAAAAAGAGCCTTTATCTCAGGTGAGCGCCCAGGGCCAACGGCCCTCTTGTTATAAAGTGAGGTAAGAAACTTACTTCAACATTAGCATTTGTTCAAAGTGACTCTTGAACAGATAACGAATGAAACGTTTTAACACCCTACATTCAAATTTAGAACGGGTTCGATCCCCGGCCGCGGCAAATATCCTTTCCAGTATTAGTAGTTGGATGGATAACCGTAAACCTAAGTGGGATGAGCAGCTGGGGCCTCGGAAATGATGTGAGAAATGCCAGGAATCCACGGTTAGGTGCTCCAGCCGCCGCGATAGGATTGAAATGCTGTTAAAAGTGGCGTTGATTTCCATTCAATCAATCATAAAAATCTGTTCAAAATCAGAGAAATCTACAACGTAAATAAAACACGAATCGCCATAGTAATCGAAAGATCGATTGACCAATGAAAACAATCATTTTGACCGGAAATACACTTTGAACTCCAGCATAAATGGAAAGCATACATTTTGGTTTGAGGACTTACACGTCGTAACTGCAGTTGAATCAAGTTGTATTTACCAAGTTTAGACAGTCAGCCAACGAAATGCCTTTATTTAATGTCCCTCGCCACTTATCTTGCAAAGAAATGTTTAACCCATTCTCACACAATCCCTCCTTTTTACGCCTCTCAAGAAAAAAGACATGGAAAACATTATTGAAATGAAAGAAATTGCTTCTTTCAAGCAATTTCTTCATTATCCACATTGTATTCTACCCAGAAAGATGAAAATATTCAAAACTTCCGTCAACTTGAACTTGTCTGCACATTCTTTCAAATTTGACCAGTCTGAAATTTTGTGTGGGAATGGTTTTTGCAGAGATCAGTTGGTTTGGCACCTATCCGTCAATGAATACATTGAGTTTTTCTTCCTCCAACCACTTTCATGGAGAATTTATTGATTGATTGGGGTTTAACGCCACTTTTAATAGTATTTCAGTCATATCGCGGCTGGAACACCTAACGATGGATTCCTGGTATTTCTCACAGCAGTATTACCACTACATCCTTTCCTAGCCTCCAGCTGCTGTCCAACATAGGTTAACGATTATCCGTCCATTGGTTAGAGATAAATACTTCCAAAGAGAAAAGGACATACCACATCAATATTTCAAATTGTAACAATTTGAAAAATTAAACGACCCTCACCAATAACACCCCCTCTTGAGATCAGGAAATAAGTGGACTAATTGACATTGATTGTAGATAAACGTTGCGGAATAAAAGTAACTAGACCCATTTCCAGACGACAAATTTTAGACTGGTCCAAATTGAAAGGAGTTGCAGACGATAATTCAAAGTTCATGAAATTTTAGATATTTCAATTTTCTGCTGAGAAAACATTGTGGAAAATGAAGATTTTTGCTTGTTGCAAGCAATTTCTTCATTTTCCACAAAAATTTCCTAATTGTCTCTCTTGAGGGTCGTCTTAACGCATGTTTGTGTCGGAATGGATTGAATTAGCAGCAAAAGTATACATGTTTTGACTTGGAGAAACTAAAATTGAAAACAATGACCTGCGAATATCCCAAAAGCACAGTTTCGGGTTTACTCGTCCTCAAAATAAAGAAATATTTCACGGATGGATAGAACTGACATCAAGGTTAGTTACTCAGACGTTGAATATTTTTGATTAATAGCCTTTTTTACGACCTTTTGTTTGTTTGAAAGGGTTTAACGCCACTTTAACTATATTTCAGTCATATCGGGGCAGCTTGTGCGTCTAACAATAGATTCCTGGTATATCTCGCACCAGGACTTATGTCTGATATTTAGGACAAGCTAAAATTTTGGCAATTTCGGGTCAAAAGTAGGTCTTTAGGTCAAACCCTTGAATAACTTTATAAAAGGCGCAGATCTTACAGCTTGGTTAAAATATCATTTCTTCATGATATGCGCAAGGCAAAATTCAGATATAGTCTCACCTTGGATAAAGAATTAGGTCACTTGCACATTTTGCAATTGGTTACCACTGGCTCAGGTGAGCGCTTCTGGGCCAATGGACCGCTTGTTTAAAATGATCGCAGATAAATATCCTTTGGTCCCATCGTGACTCTGTCCGAGGTATCCCTCTTATGTATATAGAAAAAATAGAAAGAAAATGTAAAAAAAATCCTTTTGGATAGAATATATGGCCTAGAATTCTCTTATTTCGCATGTAGCATCGTATGGTGACCGTCTTAAAATAAGTCAAACTAATGTATCAGGATGCACCTTTCTAACCGCATTCTTTCCGTTTCACACAGAAACAAATAAGAAGAACTTGAAAAAGCATCGGATAGGATCCAGAGGTTTAATACTATATTGAATTAGACATCATCTGATCACCAAGGATCTCCTTTGAACTTTGTCTGGACACATCCTATTAAACATAGAAGAAAGAACGCAACATTTTTGGAAAGCCTTCAAGAATTTTCATAATTTGCATATAGAACCATTTTGTGTTGTTTGAATAGTGCCCCTCGTGTAAACATTTGCCTCTGCCAGGTGACACTCCATTTAGAAACAAAGAGGTAAAACTGGAACAAACGATAAAGCCAAGAATTTTTTTATTTATCATGTGACACCATCTGGTGACCATCTGCAAAAAATCTCCCTCCCTAAGGGCCACACTTTTATAATTGAATGAGGTTTAACCACGATTTTAACAGTATTCCGGCGGCTGGATTACCTAACCATGGATTCCTGGTATTTCCAACATCGGTATTACCACTACATCCTTACCGAGCCTCCAGCTACTCATATCACTTAGGTTTACGATAACATAACAATGTTATGTAACAGAAAACAAACATATAATCTTCCAAAAGTCTGACAAACAAATTATGCCTAGTAGTTTTACATTTTGAACGTGACATCACCCGATGATGTAAAAACTCTCCAAAAAGATGCTAACTAGGTTATGGTTTTCCGTTTGCCAAGATTGTCCATCTTGACATACAAATTTTTGTCTACATTGGTACAAAGATTGTTATCAAAATAGAGACCAATGTGGGTGATTTAGGACTACAATCATGGTTGTCTTTTTATACCTCTTGTGTAATCTCTGAATGCTAAAATGTGCTTGGTGTACACGTGGTTGATTCAGCAGGTATTAGTAACCTTTACATTTCTATTCTAATAATACGCACCCTTGGCTCAGTCGGGGTCCTAAATCAACTATGAAACCATCTAGTGATTTGTTATGATACACATAAGTGTCCAGGCATACCAACAGGAACCATGGAAGTTCAAAAAGTACCATGAACTGATTTTGGTGACACAGATCGGACATTTTCGCTGTTAGTTAATTGACTGGTCACGCTCACTGAACTTCAACAGGAATTTTCATTTTGATATTAAACAATGTTTTTTTTTTTTTTTTTTCTTTTCTTTTTTTTTTTTGCTAAATTTATGGCCAGTATCATGAAACAAAAAATTAAAGTTGTGGGATGGCGATCCAAACGTCGTAACCACACCTTGAATAAGCTGTGGGAACGGCGTTAAAGTCGATATACCAACAAAATTTTCATAATTGTCGACCAAGTTTATTTCCGGTCAAAATGGTTGATATGATTGGTCTTTAAATCTATTCATTCATAGTCATGATCAGCCAATTTTCACTATGCAGAAAGGTCTTTCTACCTCACCAAACATTTAGTTCTGAGGTACGTTCTTTTTGTCGAGATTATCTAGTCCTTTTGATTCAGTTTTTAACCCATTCCATATTAATGACGCTTTTTGACGCAGCTTAGAAAAGAAAAGGGGGGAAACATTGTCAAAAATGAAGAAATTGCTTATACCAAGAAATTTCTTCATTTTCCACAGTGTTTTCGACCCAGAAAAATGAAAAAATCTGAAATTCCATGAACTTTAAAATCCTTTCATTTTGGACCAGTCTAAAATTCTGCCGTCAGGTAATTGGCTAATCTGCTACATGAGAATCATAACCATTTAAAGCGTACTCGGCATTGGCTTCAACGAGTAGCCTTGACGACGTAAAATGTTTTCATTCAAAATGACAATAATCGTTCTTAATGAGATCTAAAAAATCTCTTTTAGCGGGATTTTTCATCTCGACAAAAAGAACGCACCTCCGATATTCCAACCCTGGTTGACCTGTGATGAACCCAATATAAGCAGGAAGACAAGGGTCGAAACGTTTCGACTTTTGGAGATTTCCTAAATACAGAATGTTCATTACAACCGGATGATTATTTAATGGCTATCTTTGTTTGACCTCTGCTGAATTATCTCTCCCTTCCTCCCTACCTCCCCCCCTCTCTCTCTCTCTCTCTCTCCCCCTCTCTCTCTCGCTCTCCCCCTCTCTCTCTCTCTCTCTCTCTCGCCCTCTCTCTCTCTCGCTCTCATACACACACACACACAAATAACGTTTTGCGCAGTTACAGGATGGACATTTTCGCTCCATGTTACGTTGTTTCCGCATGTTTCCGATTGTTGCCTTTTAAGTTAGCAAAGCGTCAGCTTTGATAGCTTAAGTTAACAGACAAAACTCTAAGGTCGCCTCAATGCTCAACGAGTGCAAACTGCAACTGAAGGATTAACCAATTAATTCGTTAAATGCCTACGCCATAAAAAAGAAGTTCTTATGTATTTCAGGAATATCGCAATCTCTGCACGCAAGTCTCCAGGTATTTCAGATCACTTGAGCACATCGATCTTCAAAGAAGTTGCAGATGACAATTTCAAATTGTTGAAAATTCTAAAATATTTATCTCTTTAGATAGAAAACAATGTGGAAAATGAAGAAATTGCTTGTAACAAGCAATATCTTCGTTTTCAACGTTGTATTACACAACTACTTTCTCGAGGTTCGTAAAAAAGAGGGATTGTGTAGGAATAAGTTAACTCCTCGCTTACTTTAACCTCGTTTCTTTTATTATGATAACGTTTGATAAAGACAATTATTAAACAAAACAATGCTAACTTTTCTGTACTTTGATTTAGTGACGGGTCACGGAATTAAAAGATGTATTATAAAATCGCATCGACGGATGTGAGAATAATGTATTGATATCAACGTCCTTTTGTCGTTGTCAAATTTAATAGAAATATACCATTTATCTACGGTTTTCGTGATGAGAACTCGTATATTGTTTTAATACAATTAGGTCGGTACTTTTCGCTCTTAACAGAATTAATGAATCTAGAATGACCATTCTACCTCACTCAATAACCATGTTTTTCATATACTATTTCTTATTGACCTGAGCTGGACACGATACCTTTTTTCAGACATTTTTTTGCGTAATTACCGAATCTCCACGTGTTGTTATTGTTTTAAACGAAGCATCTTTGCTCATACCATGTGACTGGATACGTCACCAACTACTGGTTTGATAATATTTAATTAAATGAACAACATTAACGTGTCATTTTATTCTATTCGGCTAATTAGCTATTCAGGTGATTATTATTCTCGATGACCTGCTGAAAAATCTTAAATATAGTTTGAATTAGTCTGTAGTTACGATGTTTTGGTGACTGACCGACGATGGGCTAATGGTGATAGCGGTGTAAACGCATTAAAACGCTTGGCGTAAATGAATTTGAACAAAACATGAAACAATAGAATATTTCATTGATCTCCCAGGAGTATTAGAAAATATGTGTTATTAACGAATACGGTGGAAAAATACAATTCAGCTCGATGAACTGTATCTTCAAATATGACAGACAAGCCCACAGTAAGCATTTCAAGACTGGGGGGTGGGAATAACTTATGAAATGAGAGATTGTCTTGGTAGGTAAACGCGAATCGGTACAAAATAATGTTGGTTTCCATTAAGTAAAAAGTATTTGGGTAGGTGGCCCCATTCCCCCCCCCTTTCCTGTCCATGCAGGTTTGTCAGAATTGTATTGACTAAGAAACTCCGCTCAAAGGTAGTTTTTCTTTTAGTCTATAATTTGTGATTTCGCACTGGTTAGTGTATTTAATGAGACTGTCATATACAAAACATAAGTTACTGGACCATTCCATTGTTATCCAATTAAGCCTGTGCACGAGATTTCCACTACACATACTTGCTATTATTCATTTATTTACTATTGAATCATTCGTGTACATACAAATACAAAACATTAAAACATTTAAAATATAATATACACGACCATTCTGTAAAGAATTAGTCAGTTGCGCCGTTCAAAATCGGAGTGGGAATTCCTTTTCTTGTCGGTGGGCGTAGCCAAAGAAGTAACTGGGCGAGACCAACGATTGATACTTTGTATCTAGAAAGGGAATTTGATGCTAGTCGCTTAATGAGGGTGGTCGTTTATTAGAGGTGGTCTCTTGAGCGAGATTCACTTTATTTCACGTACACATGAAATTATTGGAAAATGTTCTTCTAGATCAGACGTTCGTTTAATTGACCAATCGCCGGTCCCGCCAACTTACTCCGTTGTTTCCGACAGGAATTCCCACTCCGTGTAATCTGTGAAATTCATTGTGATAATGAGTTTGAAATCTTCATAGAGTCCCCTTTCTCATGATATTTTACAGAACAAACCAAATTTCAAAAGGAACAATTTTAATGACGGTACAATCATTCTGTAAAAGTTAAAGTGAATCATTGAAAAAAGTGGGCTGATTGTGTGAAGAATTTTTTGTAATAAAATTTTCATAATGCCCCTTTTCTCGTAAAACTTCACAAATCAGACCCAATGTATAAAGAAACATTTCTTATGATAGATAGTTTGAAGAAAATGATTAAGACTGAGGACTTTATTGTGATAATGATGTTGTTGTAATAAAATTTACATAATGCCCCTTTTCTTGTGTCACTTAACAAATCAGACCCAATTTACAAAGGAACAATCCAATTATATGTAGTAAGTGTTTTTACGTTTTTTACTGTTTTAATCATGTAAGTCTCTTATAATTCTACATGTAAATGGTCATGTACTTTTAATGTTTGTAATATTGTTTGTTTGTAAATGATGTACATGAATGAGACTATAATAAAGATATATGATGGTGCAATCATTCTATTAAAGTTTGAAGAGATTCTGATAAAGACTGAGGACATTCTTTTATTAATGAGGATTTGGTAATAATTTTTCATACAGCCGTTTTTCCTATGATACTAGACAGATCAGGCCCAATTTGGAAAGAAACGATCCTAATAATAGTATAATCATTCTGTGAAAGATTGAACAGAATCCGATGATAACTGCGGATTTTATCTTGGTGTGAAGATTTCATAATAAAATTTTCATAAGGCTCCTATTCCTGTGATACTTGAAGGATCAGGTCTCATGGCAGCACCAACAATCGTAATTATTGTACAATGATTCTGTGATGGTTTGAAGAAGATCCGATGAAAGCTCTAGACTTACAAGGATTATAGATAAAGTTCTCAAAAGGCCCATTTTCCCGTGTTTCTTGACATTTCAAACCCTGTTATGTTTCTTGACATTTCAAACCCTGTTATGAAAAGAATTATCGTTATGACCTTCCAATCATTCTGTGAAAGTTTCAACAAAATCTGATCAAATCTGTGTGCTTCATTGTGTTAACAGGGATTCTTAAATTAAATTTTCATATTACTTGATGAATCTGACCCAATGCCAAAGGGAACTATACTTACAAAAGTATAATTATTCTGTTTGAGTTTGAAGACAACCCAATGAAATCTGTGGACTTGAAAGCATTAATTATTTTTTTTCATTAAATTTTCCTAAGGCCCCTTTTCCTATGTTTCTCGATGGATCAGATCAAATTTGAAAGGAACAACCCTTATGATGGTACAATCATTCTGTGACAGTTTGAAGTCAATCAGGTGAAATCTGGGGCAATGATGTGTTAACTAAGATTTTTTTCATTAAATGTTCATAATGCCCCTTTTTCCATGATACTTGATGGATCAAACAAACTTCCGAAAGGAACAATCCATTCAATGAAATAACCATTCTGTTAATATTTGAAGAGAATTTGTTGAAAACTGTTGACTCTATTGTGTTAACGAGGGTTTTTTTTAAACCAAATTTTCAGTTAGACCCCTTTTTCCTGTGGTCCTTGACGGATCATACCCAATTTCGAAAGGAACGATCCTTATGATGATACAATCATTCTGTGAATGTTTGAAGAGAATCCGATGAAAACTATGGACTTTAGAGTGTTAATGAAGATATTGTAATTAAATTTTAGTAAAACCCCTTTTCCCGTGTTTCTCGACGGATCAAACCCAATTTCAAAAGAAAACGATCCTTATGATGGTACACTCATTCTGTGAGAATCTGAGGAAAACTGTTGACTCTACAGTATTAATCGGGATTCTTTTATTAAATTTTCAAAAGGCCCCTTTTCCTGTGTTCCTTGACGGATCAAACCCAATTTCGAAAGGAACGATCTTTATGATAGAACAATCATTCAGTGAAAAATTGAAGAGTATCCGATGAAAACTATGGACTCTAAAATGTTAACGAGGATTTCTTAATAAATTTTCCCATTAAATTATAATAAGGCCCCCTTTCCCGTGTCTCTCGACGGATCAAACCGAATTCCAAAAGGAACAATCAATATTATTGTACAATCATTCTGGGAAAATTTGAAGAGAATAAGATGAAAACCGTGGACTCTGGAGTGTTAACGAGGATTTCTTAAATTTAATTTTGATTAGGCGCCTTTTCGCGTTTCTTGACAGATCTGACCCAATTTCGAAAGGAACGATGGTACAATCATTCTGTGAAAGATTGAAGAGTATCCGATGAAAACTCTTGACTCTAGAGTGTTAACGAAGATACTTTAATTAAATTGCAGTTAGACCCCTTTTCCTGTGTTTCTTGGCGGATCATACCCGATTTCAAAAGGAACGATCCTTATGATGGTACAATCATTCTGTGATAATTTGAAGAGAAATAGATGAAAACTGTTGACTCTAGTGTGTTAACGAGGATTTCTTAATAGATTTTCCCATTAATCTTAATAAGGCCCCTTTTCCCGTGTATCTTGGCGGATCATACACATTTCCAAAAGGAACAATCTTTATTATGGTAAAATCATTCTGTGAGAATATGAAGAGAATCAAATGAAAACTGTGGACTCTAGGGTGTTAAAGAGAATTGTTTATCCAAGTCTTAATTAGGCCCCTTTTCCCGAATTTCATGACAGATCTGACCCAATTTCGAAAGGCACGATCCTTTTGATGATACAATCATTCTGAGATGATTTGAAGAGAATCCGATGAAAGCTGTGGTCTCTAGAGTGTTAACGAGAATTTTAATTGATTTTTTAAATAAAATTTTCATAAGGCCCCTTTTCCCTTGTTTCTAAATGGATCATACCCAATCTCGAAAGGAACGATCCTTATGATCGTACAATCATTCTGTGAAAGTTTGAAGAGAATCTGAGGAAAACTGTTGTCCCTAGAGTATAAAACGAGGATTTGTTTTTATTAAATTTGAATTAGGCCCCTTTTCCCGTGATTCTCGACGGATCATACCCAATTTCGAAAGGATCGATCCTCATGATGGTACAATCATTCTGAGAAAGTTTGAAGGGTATCCGATGAAAACTGTGGACCCTAGATTGTTAACAAGGAAAAGTAAACGGACGGACGACGGACGGACGGCCGGACGGACGCACGGACGCTTGGCGGGAAAAGCCATCGCAAAAGCTCTAGCTTCCTTCGGCCAGTGGAGCTTAGACTTTTCGTCATTGCCATATTTACTTTTTTGTGTACCTATATCATCCAAAGAGCACACAAACCCCATTTTCACGATGCAAAGAGCTATGGTAACCATTGTGGTTAAAGGAAAAGTACACGTAACAAAGCATTTTGTAATTGTTGACGTGAGTTTTTTCTTCTAAAACGTTTCCCTGTTTTGCATTTATTCTTCAGTTTACACTTACATTGCATTGTCGTCTGCAGCTTCATCCAATTAAGCCAGCCTACACGTGCTACACGTGCTTTATACAACTCATCCAAAACATCTACATGTTTGTGCTTACGACTGTTTGAGTCGATGGAGAATGGGGGAAAGTCTATCGCAAAAGATACCTCGCCGAAATAATGGGAAACAAGTCATGCTTTTTACCCAAACTTGAGCACGACGAAAGATTACCACAAAAGCGTTTCAAATGTTGCATTAAACACGATCTAATATCTCAACCCTTTCAGTTCCTGGTTTGTACGTGCTTGTGATGAATAATTGAGAAAACTTTGTAGAAAAAGAAGAATCACCTGTAACAAGCAATTTCTGCTTTTTCGACAACATTTTCTGTCCTATTTAATGTTTATTTTACAAATTTAATCCACGACTTTTATCTTTTTTATTTTATTTTTTTCATTTGTTTATTTATCTTTTTCCGAAAGAAAAGATAAAAAAACACCTTTGAATTTCGAAAGCTCTAAAAGTTTGTAAAACAGAAAAGGGTTATTTGATGTGTTACAGAAAAGGGTTAATTGGTGTGTTAGAGTTACAGGATCATTACACGTTATTTACGTTTAGGTACGTCACGTGATATCGAAGGAATGTCAACGTCATTTTCGTGATAGCTATGCGGTGATGAAACGAGTTTTTCATGTGGCGTTAGGTGCACAATTCGTTGTGCAAACGCAGCATTGACTTTTGATTTCTATCTGTCCCTGGTTGAATATATTATCAGAATTGATTCAATATTGTGAAAGATATTTTTAAATCACCAAAGGCAATGTCGAAATCTGATAACAAATTGTCAATAAGGTTTTGATGACTCTGCAATATAGTAATTAGATTCTATTCCAGAAATTGATTCCCGTTAATAACAACGTGACATCCCACATTTGTCTCTCACTAATAGTCGAATAACAGGTAGAGTGCTCGAGTTTGGTGAACAGCAAGTCGTTCGGGGGGGGGGGATATCATGGGTGTACTGATGTGAAAAATGATAGGAAATCGTGATTAGGTGCACCAGCCTGTATAATTTTGGCGAAAGCTATTAATACATGTGTTATTCACGTCTCTTGTCGGCCACTTACGCAGTACCTAAAATTCGATAACCAGTACGACGCTTCTCTCATCAGGGTTTTACAAACTCGTGCAATGTAAACCCACGTCTGTTTGTGCTACTTACAGTGACATGCAACATTTGTCTCTCACCAAAACGCGAACGATAATTAGTGCCCCGACATAGGATGAGCTCGGCTCGAATTATGTGGTGTGTTAAACGACAGGAAGCTATGATAAGGTTCATCAACTACCACAATATAACTGAAAACAACATTATTGAAAGTGACTCAAACAAACAAACCATTTCGCTATGCCGTGGGCCCATCAACGGACAATGTTGATACATGAGGTTCTGTTCACCTTTCGTTTTACAATGGATCGAAAACAACAACATCAAAACTACTTAAACCATTCCGATTTTTAAACTCCCCCAAGTAAAATACATCTTCCTAAAATTCGTACCAAAAGCGTACTACAACAGTAGTATAAATTACTGATATCATTCTACATGTCTTTGTAGCATCGTAGAATGAACGTAGAATGAACGTAGAATGATCGTAGAATGATCGTAGAATGATCGTAGAATGAACGTAGAATGATCTTGATTTTTATAGCTGTATCGTTATAATAACACAGTAAACCATTTGTCTTTGTATAACCGTAGTAGAAGCGTACCAGAAACAGGTTGGACGTAGGAACATCGCAATACGGACCATAACATACAAAATTGCTAGACTTGGACCAGTCGCTGACACCGTCCAATTACGCAATTAGCCCCGCTCATTGACTCCATCATGTGGGAAGTCCCGCTTCGATTTTAATCACTGTTATTATGCAAAATTCATAGCCAGTAGCATGTAACAAGAAAGCGAAATAGTTGGTTGGCGACCTAAACGTCGTAACTACAGCTTGAATAAGCTGTAGTTACGACGTTTAGGTCGCCAAACCAACAAATAATATTCCACATAAATGGCGGCCAATTTCGGAGTTCAAATTGTATTCCGGACTGAATGACATGATTGGTCGATATATTAATTGAATGACACACGCGATAGGTCCATTGGTAACGATCGACCCTAATCAACTATGTAAGTAAGTAAGTAAGTAATTATTTTATTATAGTGACATGTGTTTAATGAAATGTAGTACAACAAATAAAATAAATATATGAACACCCGGCCCCATGGGCCTATATGTCACTTTCAATCATTGGAATTACAAATGTAATTGAAAAAAAAAAAATATATATACGCGGTAGGGGATAGCTGATTTCATTATTGACAGAGCGAGATTTCTTTTTTTTTTAACATTCTGCATCAGTATCTTTTGAATGACTATTTATGATTAAGCCAGTCGACGATCAAGCCACGCCCCCCCCCCCTCCAAATGGGAGCCGGGATTTAACCGCCGTCAAGCCATTGGTATCTTTTTTTTCCGGAATAAACCTTAATCAAAACATCATTCGACTGGCCTTTTTTTTTCTTCTGAGGGTTATTTCATCCGCCATAAGTAATTATGATTTGTCGTCTACCAGGCCCCATCTTCTAATTAGAGGACGATGACTGGCCGAGCGTAAAATCCTGCCAAAAACAACCTAATTCTATTTTTATCATAATTATTATTATCTTCTTCATAATCTTTTGAATTAGGAATAGTCCTATTGATACAGAGGATGAATTTCAACGAATTTAAATAAAAATATTCATACTAACGAACTTTCCTTACCAAAACGAAATATAAGGAGAGTTTCGATCTTGATGTAAAATTAACTTTTTAAGTGGAGAACAAACATCTATTTAAGATAATCGCTCTCAACCAACACGGCCAATTAATAAGACAACACAATTAAAGGCTTATTATTCTCGCACAGTTCAAACCAAAATGATATTGCACCATAGAGTAATGTCACGGAGGTCAAAACTGCTTGAGGATCTTTATCATTTTTAGTTTTTGTATTTTTTCTTTCGTCTGCTTTCAAGCAAATAACAGATGTAAAGTGGTTTGCAAGAATGTTAATACTGTTCGACATGGATAACTATATATTATTACTATTCAATAAAATTTATAAACTATGATTTGATAATTTTACAGAGCATAGCTTGATTGGTACTTTAAGGACGTGGCTATGCCCGGGGGTGGGGGTTGCGATACAGCATTTCTCATACACATCGCCGTTACAATCAAACCTGTTCATTTTTTTTTCAAACGATGTAGTGTTCAGGTGTATTCAATGGTATAAATATTCAGACACGCGACGGAAATAATCTAATTACCTATTCAAAAATAATTATTCTCTTATATGCTGATGACACAGTTATACTGGGCGACACTGCCGAAGATCTTCAAAATGCTTTAAACCTTTATCAAGATGTTCTATGTGGCACCTTTCTGTTAATACTTAAAAATCAAAAATAGTTGTTGTTTTTTCTAAATGTAGACAAAAAACACACACTTTCACGTATAATAATGCACCTATTGAAACGCTAGGCGAATATAAATATCTTGTAATTATTTTTAGCCGTTATGGCAATTTTTACAAGGCTTAATACGAGATAGCAAACCAAGCAACACGCGCTAAGTACAGTTAACTTAAATAAATTAAGAAGTTATCTTTACCAATCGATACGCAAATCGAATTTTTTGAAAAACCTGTGAAACCGATCTTACTATACGGTAGCGAGCTCTGGGCTTTCGAAAATGATGATGTTTTAGAAAAAGTACAACTTAAGTTCGGAAAGTACATTTTAAATGTAAAAAAAAAACTACCCCAAGCTATATCATAACTGGAGTCTACCCTTTATCGATAGAAATAGAATCAAGACAAACAGCCATTTGGACAAAGATAATTTCAAATGAACACAATACGTTACTCTCTAACGTCTATCAAATTATTTTTAATCTTTATAAGAATCCTCACACAGTAAAAAGGAAAACATACCTCTATTTAAATGGATTAAAAACATAAAAGTTATTTTTTAAAAAATGTGGAATGTTTAATATTTGGGATAACCAGTCGTTTCCTAACCAGAAATGGATAAAGTTAGCTGTAAAGCAAAAGCTAAAAGATCTTTCATAAATTCGTGGTTTAGTTATATTGAAAATAGTGACAGTTGTCATACGTATAAAATGATAAAGAAAAATATTGGGTTTGAAAGATGTTTAATCGAAACTCCCTCTGTACTATTAAAAATAATGATTAAATTTCGAACAAACAACACTAAATTGCCTATCGAAACAGGAAGATGGTCGAAGACTGAAATATCTGAACGAACATGTACACTTTGCAATACCGAAATTGGTGTCGAATACCGTTACATATTTAACTGTTGTTCCTTCGTAGCAGAAAGAAAACGTTTTATACCCTCTGATTTAAAAAAAAAAATGCAACACTTTGAAATTTGAATTACTTATGAATAAAAACAGAAATTGTGAATCTTTGCAAATTTTTAAAGATAATCATTGACAAATTCTAAATTTCTATCTTCGTCCAAAATCTCCATCTTTCTCACACCATGTATGTATATTGTACTTATGTTTACTTTTGCCTCGTATATATTTGTATTTCATGTACATTTACCTCCTGTTTCCATAGAACGGAACGGAGCGAATAAAGTGTATTGTATTGCATTGATAAGTTTTTTCGTTTCATACCTTTGATTGCCGAAACTAAAATTGAATTATAAAATGACAAGCAATGCTGATATATTGAAACATTTCATTCTCTCTGGATTTTGACTAATGTCGTATTCAGGTACATTTATTTGTATTATCTTTAAATGCTTGACCCATTCCCACAAAATCACGCTTTTTTACGCGCCGAAGAAAAACACTTTGTAAAACATTGCTACTTAAAGGAGAAAATGCTTATAAAAAGCAATTTTCCTTTTCTCACAACGATTTTTTAAAACTCAAATGGCGACTTTTTTTCAATTCAAACTAACTGCAATTCGGACCAGTCTAAAATTTTGTCATGGGAATGGTCAAAACTATTTATCCTGTATTTTCTTGTTATTCTATTTTTCATTTTTCTATTTATTTACCCTTTTCTTCTGAGTGCTTTGATCTTTAGAGGTCCATCCATCAAAATTAATCAATTCAATTATTTTTCAAATCGGTCGAAACTTGTCTTCGTCTTACCAATACATTACAATATATTTTATTAGCTTCCAATTTTCTAGACTGGCTCACAGTCAGGGGCCCCAGGCTAATGATAACGCCATGGCAGCAGTAATTATCAATTAACTGTTCCGGCCCTAAATTTCCAGTAATCACGTAAATTATTAAAATTTACATTATTGGTCATTCGAGCGTAGATTGGATGGTTTGACGGGAAGCTATTAGTTGTTTGAGGTGCCGTTGCTGAAAAATGTACGATAATGTGATTGAAATTTATGGAACAACATGAGTTGAAAAAATACCCCTGGAAATTTTAGAAAAAGGTGAAATTTATCTTTTAATTTCCATGTTTTTCCCTTAATCTTTTCCGTATTTCCGCGCTAAAGTCAAGGAATGATTGACAATAAGAATATTACATACAACATACATAAATATGCTTAGAACTAATAAAAAACACTTCTTTATGAATTTTATTACATAGTCTTTAAGCGGCCCTTGCACAGATTATCAAAGAAAATGTTTGGCTCTCAGTTTAAAAATGTGTAACTGTAATGCTTTCGGACATTTGTAAGGTGATTAAGCTGACCAAATAATGAATATTAATGTTCATAACTTTAAAAAAGAAAGAAAAGTAACAAAAATATTTGGCGTTACGAGACGCCAAATGAGACAACGAAGTGCAGTAAGTCACTAATTTAGAAACGAAAGGTTTTAGAAAACTCGACAAATGACAAAATTTGTTTTAAGCGACCACCTTTTGGTCATCCCATGAGCGGTCGCGTGATACAAGTAATACTGTGGATTATTTTTAGCTAGCAAAGCGTCAGCTTTGATAGCTTAAGTTAACAGACGAAATTTTGTGGTCTTCTCAGAGTTCAACGAGTTCAAACTGCCACTGGAGGCCTAACGACTAAATCCATTGAATGCCTACGCCATAGAAAATAGTTCTTATGTATTTAAGGATTATCGCAAACTCTATTCAAATTGTAAAGAACTCTTTCAAAGGCATGCTGTTTTATCCATTCCAACCCAATTCCGCTTTTTAAGCATCTCAAGAAAAAAGCTTTGAAAAACATTTTGGACTATGAAGAAATTGCTTGTGACAAGCAATTTCTTCATTGTCCACAATGTTTTCTTCCCAACAAGGGAAAGATTTTCGGTCGTGATAACCTTTAGCAAAGAAGATAACTTAACAAAACTATGCTTTGCTAGCTTACAGTACTTTCAGTACTTTGATTATTTGAGAGAGACTGATGTCATTTTATATGATTATCAAGGTAATTCAAAATTATTTAACCCTTTCCTGTTTGGAAAATACTCTGTATTTGACCTTTCCAAATTCAAAAATCTACAGACGACAATATGAAGTAGATGTTTATCGCAAAAAATATTGATTAGGGTAGAAAATATTGTGGAAAAAGAAGAAATTGCTTGTTACAAGCAATTTCTTTTTTTCCCACAATGTTTACTGAAGTATAAAACACTGGGACGTCAAAACCAGGTATTGAACAGGAAAGGATTAATTTTCCGTTGTATAAATTATTGACCCGTTTTCGAGCATCTTACGACATAAGATGATCGAATGATAAATCGTAAAACATATCTATCATGTTATCAGATGCACCGAGTTATGTCTTCAACCAAAGGGAAATCTTAGTGATTAAGTGAATATCCAGCATTCAACATTTCCACCAAAAGCCGAAAGTGACGATCTCGGACGCCGTTTTATAATGCATCTTACGGAATAAGGTCGTTCGTTGTAGGATAAATCGTAGGTCATACCCTGCATATTATTAGGTGCACAGATTTTTGGCTTGTGAGAAATTGACAATTGCAAGACAATCTAAATAGTAATGTTCTTGATAAAACGGGGTCCCGGGACTAATTGCAACTTAATGTTTCAACGTCCATAAAGCTAAGTCGTATACAGACTACAAAGTTATGGAATACTCGGATAGTTCCGTGTAAACGTTCGCCGGATTTTTGGCATCCGAAACATCCATGGCTTAATTGATACGTCATGGAAATCCCAAATAATGTGGTTTTCGGTGCAATCGACAGAGAATGTATTTACCCGGTGAATTCCGATTGATTAATTCTTTAAATGAGAGCCGCGATTAGCCAATTGAAATTAGGCAGAGGATATTTAATACAGAGTTTAAATAGAGAAAGGGAACTATTAAAAAAAAAAAAAAAAAAAAAAAACAGAATTATTTTAATGGCTTACCCCTATCATGATATATCTGGCTTGAACTTTTTGAGGTTCATCTCTGATACCCATGGGTAGGGCAATTAGTCGGTGAACGCTATTTTTGTCTCCCTGTTGACCATCTTAAATGGAAGAATTTTCAAAACGTGCATAAACGATGGACAGTGAAATGAATAATGAATACACTAAAAGGTGTTAATGTTGGTGGTCCGTACGGTCGCAGTTCTGAGATCTTATCTGATCATACGTGATCTGGAACACTTGGCAGTATTTTGAGAACATGTCGCTCTTTTCTGACATTTCAAACTCAGGCGATAATTGACGAATCACTGGCCCCGCCCACTTTCTCAGTTAATCCCGCCCATTGGCTCCGACAGAAAGTTCCACTTCGATTTCAAACGACGATATTTTGTAAAGTTTACGGCTACTAGTAGCAAAAACGTAGAATGGTTGGTTGGCGACCTAAACGTCATGACTACAGCTTGAATAATCCTACAGTTACGACGTTTAAGTCGCCAACCCACTAAAATGTTGAGCATAAACGGCGATCAATGTTTGACCCAAATCTAGAAAAAGGTCGACTAATTTTTTTACTGACATCACAATTTGTCAATTGTAATAATTCTTAACCAACTTAGATACACTAATTGTCATTCGCAAATCGCTGGCCCCGCCTATTTACTCCCTAGGCCCCGCCCATTGATTCCGACGTGGAATTTGACGGCGTTATTTTCCAAATTTTATAGCCAATAGCATGAAACAAAAATGTAGAATAGTTGCTTGACGACCTAAACGTCTTAACTACAGCTTAAATAAGCTGTAGTTACAAGGTTTAAGTAGCTAAATCAACTAGACAGCTTAACAATGACAGACAGCCGTGATTGGTCAATTGATGAAAGTCAATTAACCTTTGCCGTAATGACCTTTGTTAAATGCCGGAAGAAATGTTGGCGGGGACGAGGTTGGAAATCTTGGCCGACGGATTGAAAGTACATCGCAATATCAACATTACGGTAAATTCGTGCGCAGATACACAAATCGTTTGTGTTATTACCGCAAAGCTGGCATTTGAAGGATCCCGGATCAAACGATTCATTTGGACCGGCAGAGAACTTTGAACATAGGCCGATATTTATATAAAGTTTTCTGTTGGTTTGGCGACTTGAACGTCGTAACTAGAGCTTGTTCAAGCTTTAGCTACGACGTTAAGGTCACCAACAATTTTTACTATTTAGTCATTGTTACTAGTCATAAATGTTGCGAAATAATGCCATTTGATATCGAGGTGAAACTTTCTGTCGGAGGCAGTGGGCGGGACCAGAGATTTCAGAAGGTTTGACCAGAGATGTCAGTTGGAGGGACCAGAGATGTCAGTGGGTGGGACCAGAGATGTCAGAAGGTTGGACCAGAGATGTCAGTGGGCGGGACCAGAGATGTCAGTGGGTGGGACCAGAGATGTCAGTGAGCAGGACCAGAGATGTCAGAAGGTGGGACCAGAGATGTCAGTGGTCGGGACCAGAGATGTCAGTGGGTGGGACCAGAGATGTCAGAAGGTTGGACCAGGGATGTCAGTGGGCGGGACCAGAGATGTCAGTGGGCGGGACCAGTGATGTCAGAAGATGGGGCCAGAGATGTCAATGGGTGGGACAAGAGATGCCAGAAGGTTGGACCAGAGATGTCAGTGGGAGGGGCCAGAAATGTCAGTGAGCAGGACCAGAGATGTCAGTGGGTGGGACCAGAGATGTCAGTGGGCAGGACAAGAGATGTCAGTGGGTTGGACCAGAGATGTCAGTGGGTGGGACCAGAGATGTCAGTGGGTGGGACCAGAGATGTCAGTGGGCCGGACCAAAGATGTCAGTGGGTTTGACCAGAGATGTCAGTGGACGGGGCCAGAGATGTCAGTGAGCAGGACCAGAGATGTCAGAAGGTTGAACCAGAGATGTCAGTGGCCAGGACCAGAGATGTCAGTGGGTGGAGCCAGAGATGTCAGTGGTTGGGACCAGAGATGTCAGTGGGCGGGACCAGAGTTGTCAGTGGGTTGGACTAGCGATGTTAGTGGGTGGGACCAGAGATAACAGTGAGCGGGACCAGAGATGTCAGTAGGGGACCAGAGATGTCAGACGGTTGGACCAGAGATGTCAGTGGGCGGGACCAGAGATGTCAGTCGACGGGACCACGATGTCAGTGGGTGGGACCAGAGATGTCAGTAGGCAGGACAAGAAATGTCAGTGGGTGGGACCAGAGATGTCAGTGGGTGGGGCCATAGATGTCAGTTGGTGGGACCAGAGATGTCAGTGGGTGGGACCAGAGATGTCAGTGGGCAGGACCAGAGATGTCAGTGGGTGGGGCCAGAGATGTCAGTGGGCAGGACCAGAGATGTCAGTTGGTGGGGCCAGAGATGTCAGTGGTCGGGACCAGAGATGTCAGTGGGCGGGACCAGAGATGTATGTGGATGGGACCAGAGATGTAAGTGGGCGGGACCAGAGATGTCAGTGGGCGGGACCAGAAATGTCAGTGAGCGGGACCAGAGATGTCAGTTGGCGGTACCAACGATGTCAGTGGGTGGGACCAGAGATGTCAGTGGGCAGGACAAGAGATGTGAGTGGGTGGGACCAGAGATGTCAGTGGGTGGGGCCATAGATGTCAGTTGGTGGGACCAGAGATGTCAGTGGGAGGGACCAGAGATGTCAGTGGGTAGGACCAGTGATGTTATAAGGTTGGACCAGAGATGTCAGTAGGCGGGACCAGAGATGTCAGTGGGCGGGACCAGAGATGTCAGTGGGCGGGACCAGAGTCGTCAGTGAGCAGGACCAAAGATGTCCGAAGGTTGGACCAGAGATGTCAGTGGGTGGGACCAGAGATGTCAGTGGGCGGGACCAGAGATGTCAGTGGGTGGGACCAGTGATGTCAGTTGGTTGGACCAGAGATGTCAATGGATGGGACCAGTGATCTGTCAAATTCTGATATCTAAATCATATTTGAAACCTACAACAATCATTCTTATTCAAGTGAAAAATGTTCATAACAAGGAGTCCGATTGGACGAGACAAAATTTTCGTCCAATCACAGTCCTTGTTATGAAATTAAAGACAACAAGTAAACTTAGAATTATTCGGAAATTCGAACCGCTGGTTAATTTTGTCATGCATTTTTGCAGGGAAATGTTGCTGTTTGTGACCTTCACCATAACATCGTTTTGCGTAACTAGCGTGCATGGACAAGGTGAGGGTTTTAATACGGTATTTCTCCCCCCGCATTTTATGTCATATTTTTCAAAAAAAAGTGTAAAATACGGACAACAAACATCGTTTTAAATGATCTTGAATTCGATAATTTCGCTTAGATTTATTGGGCAAGGTTAAAGGCTATATGTCTCTCATAGGGACAAACCGGCTAGAAACTCGCCGAACAGAAAACGAAAATAAATTTCAAAACTATCTTAAGTTGCCAACACAACGTCTCGTCTTGTTTATGTTGCCAACATAACGTCACGTCTTGTTTTTATTTCCAACACATCGTCACGTCTTGTTTATGTTGCCAACATATCGTCACGTCTTGTTTTTATTTCCAACACATCGTCACGTCTTGTTTATGTTGCCAACATATCGTCACGTCTTGTTTTTATTTCCAACACATCGTCACGTCTTGTTTATGTTGCCAACATAACGTCACGTCTTGTTTATGTTGCCAACATAACGTCACGTCTTGTTTATGTTGCCAACATAACGTCTAGCAGGCTTGTGGTCTATTCTGAAGTTATTGGTAAAGGCGTTTGTAAACAATTGTTCAGGATTTCTTTCGGTGAGATTTTTTGGCCTATGAGAGCCATAGAGCCCCTATGAGAGCCATAGAGCCTTTAAGCCCCGAGTGACTAATGACTATTTACATGAAATAGATTGCTGTCGAAAAATATTCTCTCAACATTGCAATAATCGTGTTTGCGGATAACCCGCAGGCAGACATTATTCCATGTCGAACCTGAAAAGTCAGAAATTCTCGATAAGTCAATTTCCTTTTTTTTGTTTATCTTGCTTTTGTTTATTTATTTGTTTCTTCGAGTAAATTTAATTCCTAATTAACGAAATTTCAACTATTCTCGGGCTAAAGTGGTCATCGACATAAGCCAAAGATATGAAATACAAAGACTTCCCGTTAGTTTTCCGTGTATATGCGTACATCATGAAAATACAAGTCAGGGATATATATATTTGCATACGACGTCAAAGGCTTATTTTTCGTTCCAACTTCGGTTATCTCGAGACTTTTGCCGATCCCAGCAGACGTCAAGTACTTTCGAGCGGACAATTTTCGATCCTGGTCAGTGTCCGCCTGGCATTAAAATATTTGGCTCACAATTTTGCAAACTTTAAACTTTAATACATTTAGTCATTTGAAAGAAGCGGATTAAGCTGATTTGGTTAGACAAATGACTGTTCATCACTTTAAAAAGAGACAGAAAAGAAGCAAGAATTCTTCGCCTTACGCAACCCCAAATTTTCACCCGAAATCTGTAAGAGACGCTTCAATTCAAGAGGTATTTCAAAATTACTTACATAGTAAAATAGAATAAATGGCTTTATGCAGACCGACTTTCCAGCATTTCATATCACCCTCTTCTTACCCTACCCATCCCATTCCGCCCTATCAAATATTTTATATTGTGTTTGTAGAGGGGTTATTACTTTAAGATAATTCATTGATATCTTTTTTTATTTGTTTGTTTGACGGGTCCAAAGTATGCATGTTCATATGACTTGACAATCATTAAAATCAAGGTGTAAAGGTCGCGAACGGAACGCTTCTTAAATATTTGATGAATATTTTCTCATACTAATTGAGATCAAAACAACATTTGCTGTGATCTGTCTGCTTTATTTCATATTTGCTATTATAAGTGATTCTTTATTATGTGTAGGGTCACAATTCGTTAAATTTTGATAAAAGCTCAATGCATTCCGGTCTTCAAAAAGCTTAGAACCTGACAACTTCATTTGTTATAGAGGTCCATCGTGCACCAAAGCTTTTTTTTGGAAGGCGATGCTAACTCTCTAAAGCCCGATATGATGGTTAATTAACCCTTTTCTGTTCAATCCCTGCTTTTTACTTCTCCGTGATTTTTGATTGAGAAAACATTGTAAAATAAGAAGAAATTGCTTCTTTTTCCACGGTAATTTCTACTTTCCCGAATGACTTTTTTTAAATTAATCAATTTAAATTTGAGAATTGAGAAAACATTGTAGAAAGGGAAATTGCTTGTAACAATCAATATCTTCTTTTTCCACAATATTTTCTACACTCCCGAATGACTATTTTCAAATTAAACTAACTTTAAATTTTCGTCTGCAAATCCTTTGAATTTGAACAGGTCAACTATTATGAAAATCGGAAAAGGGTTAAGAAACATTTCAATATTTGGGGATGAGGTCGTTCCAACTTGTGAATTGTGAGATTTCCTAGTGGGTATATACAAATCGGTACAAAAATTAATAATAAATAAATAAATAAATCATTTTTAGGGGCCTGACTTTTGCGTTTGACCCCAAGATATCCGTGTGATATAAACTATAGCCAAACAAATAGTTATTTACATATTATACTAATGACTTTTTTTCAGCAATGTTTCCAACACAGAAAGTTGGAAAAATTAAGATTTCATAAACTTTAAAATGTTGTCTGCACTCCTTTCAATTTCGACCACTCTAAAATTCTCTGGTAATGAATTTGCCTATTATTTTTTTGAATTGGGTTTAACGTCACTGTTAACAGTATTTCATCTATGTCGCGGCGGCTGGAGCACCTTACCATGGATTCTTAGTATTTCTCACTCCAGTACCAATACATCCTTTCCGAGCCCCCACTGCTAATCCCACATAGGTTTACGATTATTCACCCATTTGTAGGAGAAAACTATCGGAAAGGATATTTCCCGCGACTGGGGATCGGACCCTGAACCTAATGGATGAGAGTCCGACGCACTACCAATTGTGCTATGACCGCAGGCGAATTTATCTATAGTTATAGATGGATATGTACAGGTAATATATACACATCATCGTAGTATGAAAATTTGGTGAAAGAGTTTGTCTATTAATTGATTTTTTTTATTATTATTATTATTTTTTTTGTATTTTATATTTCAGGCGACCCATCCGTTGTTACAGCGACAAGTAAGTGGTTTGGCTACTCAAAAAGAGACCAATATATTGCATATATTATCATTGCCATAGTTAAGGAGCGATGTTATTACTTTGTTAAATCGATTTTTGGCGTTAGCAATCCGAGGCTAAATTCAACACGACAAATTCAAACAAACGCATAGTTTAAAGTGAAAACATACAACGCAACTGATATAAACTTCTGCAGCATGAAAAGTAGATCGGATCGGACTACACGACTTGGTGTATCCATTAATACGCCCGTTTTCTGATAGTAGCAGTTAACGACTAGCTAACCGCACCCTCTTAGCTCTAACAAGAAGTTCAACTTCGATATTGAAGGACCTTATTTTGGTGAGTTACTGGACGGTTACTTGTGAAAAAAGGAATGTGGTTGGTTGGCGACCTGAACGTCGTAACTACAGCTTGAATAAGTCGCGAAACCAGGAAAATGCTTCACTGAAATATCGACCAGAGCACAATGTTCACTTCCGTTCTAAATGAATGGTTTAACTGGTTGATTGGTTCTTTGATTGACATCACAATCAGTCAATTCGTTTATAAGAACCTTTCTTGAGTTCAGAATGACAAAACAGTCAATAACGTTTATAGGAGGTAACCTGTTTTTCATGTGCATTTTTTCCAAAGCAGATACAAGCGGAAAACACTCCCTCGGGTTTTGCCATCCTGAACGTGGTCATTGGTTGTGTTTGGGATGTAAAATAAAAAAAATACTTGCACATGTTTCTCTCTTGAAAACCGCTTTCCACGATAGTACACGTTTCAAGCGGGGTACCATTTCGAAGTGTATACCCATCGTCCTGTTATACGAATGCAGGACTGCATCCACGTGTGCACTTATAAACGTACAAGTTATAGTAAGTAATCAAAGGTTCGTTTAGTCTATACAGGTATAGACAAAATTACCTTTGATTATTCACATCTATAAGTAGCGATTTCTAAACATAATCTTGTACATTTGCTGCATATTTATGGCGTTTGATGGCGCTAATTGTAAAGTAGATTGTTATAATATTACACTCGATAGGCCATATTCTTTAAGTCATCAAGCAACTGTTTAAGCGTTTATATATATATTTTGTTCTAAATTTGTAGACGGAGGGACGTTCGACATTCTTCATTCTCCTAATCAATTAGAGAAAGCCAGTGCTATAGAGGTACTGATCATCCCAGGATCAGACTTGGATAACGCAAGTCTTACTAATATTAATGACAGTAAGTGTGTTTTTTAAATGGAGGCAATTTAAAGAAGTGTTTCTATCAAATCTGTAACTACTTTAACCAAACACAAATCAAAACTAACTTACTTTTTGTCAAAAGGTTATGCCATTCCAGCAAATCCCGCTTTTTATCCCCCCCCCTTGAAGAAAAGGGCTTCGGAATTTATCGTGGATTGTGAAGAAATTGAATCAACAATGTTTTCTTGCCAAAAAGACAAGGATTTTCAAACATTCACCAGTTCTATATTCTCGTCAACAACTTCTTTGAGTTCGAAATTTTGTTTTCTGGTAATGGGTTAGTCTTAACTGACTGGGATCGTACGTAAAGATCATCAGAAAACACCCCGATAGGAGCGTTTTTTGAGTCACTTGATGATATCTATTTCCAATATAGGTCGGATACATTTCTTTAAAAAAAAAAAAAACAAAAACAAACAAAAAAAAAAAAAAAAAAAAAACACAAACAAACAACAACAACAACAACAACAACAACAAAAAACAGAAGGTAAGTGTTATGTGTTTGTGTGAAACCTGATCTTGCCCAAATTCGGGATATCGATAGACAGGTTATAAGCAATAGTATTTGTTGAGGGTTATTAATTTCTCAGGGCCGGAAAATCTTTATACTCTTGTATTGTACAGAAAGGGTTATTAATTTCTCAGGGCCGGAAAATCTTTATACTCTTGTATAAAAACTCCAAATACTCTTGTACAGAAAGGGTTATTAATTTCTCAGGGCCGGTAAATCTTTATACTCTTGTATAGAAACTCTAAATACTCTTGTACAGAAAGGGTTATTAATTTCTCAGGGCTGGAAAATCTTTATACTCTTGTATAGAAACTCTAAATACTCTTGTACAGAAAGGGTTATTAATTTCTCAGGGCTGGAAACTCTTTATACTCTTGTACAGAAACTCTAAATACTCTTGTACAGAAAGGTTTATTTATTTCTCAGGGCCGGAAAATCTTAATACTCTTGTACAGAAACTCTAAATACTCTTGTACAGAAACTGTATATACACTTGCACAGAAAAACGTTATACTTCTGTACAGAAATTCTTTATACTGTTGTACAGAAATTCTATATATTTTTGTACAGAAACACTTTCACTCTTGTACAGAAACTCTATATACTCTTGTACCGAAAAACGTTATACTCCTGTACAGAAATTCTACATACTCTTGTACAGAAACTCAATATACTCTTATACAGAAACTCAATATACTCTTGTACAGAAAAAAATATACTCTGTACAGAAACACCATATACTCTTGTACAGAAACTCTATAAACTCTTGTACAGATACTCTAAATACTCTTGTACAGAAACACTTTATAATCTTGTACAGAAACCCTATACACTATTGTACAAAAACTCAATATACTCTTGTACAGAAACACTTTATACTCTTGTACAGAAACTCTATATACTCTTGTACAGAAACACTTTGTACCTTTGTACAGAAACTCTATATACCTTTGTACAGAAAAAATTTATACTCTTTCCGGAACAACTTCATGCTGTTTACAGTAATTCTTTATATTCTTGTACAGAAACAATTTTAACTCTTGTACAGAAACTCTATATACTCTTGTACAGAAACGCTTATATTCTTGTACGGAACTACTTTATACAAAAATACTTTATACTTTTTACCGAAACACTTTATACTTTCAATCAGAAACACTTTATACTCTAGTACAGAAATACTATATGCTCTTGAAGACAAAGTAATTCCAAAAAAAAAAAACCTTTCTCGAATTGTAAAATCTTTTCTTAATTGACAACTTTTCAATAACAATCGCATTAATAATATAAAATCAAAGAGATGAAGAGAATTCATTTGTTTTCACCAGGATAGGAAAATAAAGTTTTATTCATACTTTTGTATGAATCTTCTTCTAACACACGTCACGTATCATCTTATTGTTTGACAGGGTATATTTGTGGAGACTACGAAGTAACATTTGAGATTGCCGATCCTACTGACCCTCTTACAGTGTTAATGACAATAACACTTACTGGAAGTCTAACTCCGGATGAAAGTCCAGAATGCAGTGTGGACTGGGGCGATGGTCTATCTGATACGGTAACAATAGAAGATCCAACAGCCGAACAGGACCATACATTTGTTGAGGTTAATATTTTTGTTATGGAGGAACAATTTTAATGCCTTTGTTAGAGCCTGAACCGATTTTTTGGGTTTGATTTGTTTATTTGAATTATGTTTAAGGCCACTTCAAACAGTATAATACTATTAGAAGTGGCGTTAATCCTCATTCAAACAAACAAATACTGTATTCAAGTCATATCGCGGCGGATGGAGGCTCCAACCATGAGTTCCTGGTGTTTCTCACAGTAGTAGTTCTACTACATGCTTTCTGAACCTCCAGCTGCTCATCTTAGGTTTATGATTATACACCTAATGTAGGGAGACAAATATCGGAAAGGATATTTACCGCGACCAGGGATCGAACCCTAGACCTCATTCTATAGAGTCGTGCAAGAACGTTTTGATTATCTCCCGATATATTGAGTTTAACCATTGGCTATGACCTTGTTGCATCACGTTGGTTTCATAGTAAGAGGAGAACCGTTTGATGTAGGAGTTTTGGTCTAAAACAGTACCTCAGTCCTTCATTGAAGCCCTTCGCAGGGCGCGTCTAAAATCGAGGACAGATATGCTGTACTAGAAACACTAGAAACACTTGGAATACAGCACTTTAATAGTTCTAATTGCAAGGCTTATACATGAAAATCAGTTTCGGAATAAAAAAACAATGACCTATGAGACCTCGAGGGGATTCAAACAGGATAAAATTATAAAGCACTGCATCCCTGTCATCGTCACAATTACCTTCACCTAGCAGGGCAAATAAGACGAATTACACGTCGTAAAATGCGACATAACGGTTATCATACTGTGCTTTCTGTTTCACTCCTCGTTGTTGTAAACGTTTTGTTTTTGTCTGCAACGCATCTCTATAATGTTTTATGTTAATCTATTATTAAATTTCTCGCGAGATAAATGACCGCGTCTGTCGGTGCGCCATAAACACTCAAATTAATCATCGTAAAGGGGTAATTGTATGACTTCATACCATAAACATTCAATTTACTTAAAGAAATAAAGGACTCGGTCTTTTTTTAAAGAATTTTTATTCGCACATACGGGTTATGATTGAACTGCCCAAATGGTACAAACAATTACTTGAACCATGCGCAACATTTCGAGTGATGGATTTTGTCCACTCTCAACATCGTAATTAAAGGATTGAAGAATAGCTATGCTCACTCACTGATATCACACGTGATATTTCAACTAAGGTAATAAACGACATTTCTGAAATATAGGCATGGTGATTGACATAAAGGAAAAGGTAAGTCGTTAGTTAGCGACCTGGTCGTCACAACTTCAGATGGGATAAGCTGTAGCTAAGACGTTTATGTCGCCAAGTCAACATAAATCATCAATATCAATTGCGGTTTTCAAAGTTTTGTTCTATTCTAACAACTTATCTGATAGGCTAATCGATTTTTGCTTTTTTTACAACAACGATCCCTCAATTATAAGCTTACGGTTATTGAAAGTATTAGCTAGCAAAGTGTCAGCTTTGATAGCTTAGGTTAACAGACAAAATTCTGAGGTCGTCTCAAAGTTCAACGAGTGCAAACTGCTCCTGGAGGCTTAACCACTAAATGCCTATGCCATGAAAAATAGTTCTTATGTATTTTAGGTATTTCAGGAATATTGCAAATTCGATTTAAATCGTAGAGAACTCTGTCAAAAGCATGATATTCAAACCATTCCCACTCATTTCCGCTTTTTAGGAATTTCAAAAAAGCCTTGGAAAAATTGTGGACAATTTCTTTAATGTCCCTAATGTTTTCTACCCACCGAGGGAAAGATTTCTTAATTCAACCCTGCTTTGCTAGCTAACAGTACTTTCAGTACTTTGATTACCCTGTTGGTTTTATTCCACTGATTCTTGCTTCAACCTATTTTGCTCCAGTTCGGGGTATATCCGGTCAGCCTCTCTTGTTCTGACGATAAAAATGGAGGAACTACCTGCCCCAGAAATGACCCTAGCTGTGTGACCACGTCACCCTTCTTCGACAGTGTATACAAAACCATCACATCACCAATGAAGTTCTTTGTGACGGATGCGCTTGTGGTTCGTATTCCTTTCTAAACAATAAAATAATAAAGTTTGTTTCGGCAGAGTTAAATCGATTAGTTCTAGAGTTACATGTTGGAATGTAAACTTCACGCATAATGATTTAATGCGTGAAGTTCACATTCTAACATGTAACTAATCGATTATAATGATTGAAAAATTTAACGGTTGAAAAGACATGTTCATTATAAAATAAAACATGTATTAAGGATAATTATAAAACATAGATATCATTAAAATGACCAACATTCGACAATTCATGCCGAAAAAAAAAAAAAAAAAAAAAAAAAAAAAACATGTCCTGTAAGTGCAAATATACAAGAAGTATAAGAAATCAAATCATTAAAACGCTAACAAATGAAGAAAAAATATGATTTTTTTCCTTAAATGGTGGTCTAAAAATAGATTTCTAATTCGAGAAATGAAGCAAAACCATTGTCCATATATTATATCCATAGGCAGTTATATCGCATGTTAGATACCTATTGGTGAAATAGGTATCAGGTATCAGTGAATAGGTATCTGTGAATAGGTATATAACAAGTAGTCCTCGAGGACTCGTTTTGATCAAGACCTAACATTGTCTTCTCGTGTGAGATTTTTTGTAGCAAAAATAACCAGTTCATTTTCCTCTATTTCTTAACTTATTAAACCATTTTTTATCTACAGTTGAAAAGTTTTATGGAACTAGACCTTAGTTGTGGTCCACAGGCACCCATTATTATCTGGCGTTTGACTCACATAGACACAAACATGACCACGGAAATAAACATCACACAACCAGAAAACTCCGTGTTACGTTTTGACCCGGAGGTCCTAGATCCAGGGGATTATCTGGCTTTTCTCGAAGTTGCCCATGTCCACAAAGGGTCTCAGTTTTGGATAGAAGACTATATGTTTATAAAGATGGCACTTCCAGAATTGATACCGATTATTGACGGTGGTCATAAAAGTATGATGACACACGGTGGAGTTGTGTACGTCGATGCAACCCGGTCACTGGACCCCGTAACACAGCTGGAGTCGGTCCTTAACGAAAGCCTAGTTAAAACCTGGTCATTCGCATATTTCTCTGCTACCCCAAATTTTTTACAGTTTGAAATGTTCATGAAAGGATTTCCGCTTGCGGTAACTTTACCAACTATACCGACTCCATCACTGAAAGTTATAAAGAATGGTACTGATGATGTTCTGGAGGTAGATACTTCTATGTTTGCTCTGAACGGTTGGGCGATTGTCATGTTCTCAATGGCCAGGGGAAATCGAACTTCATCTACTGTACAAGCTATACAGTTCGTCAGTAATGCTTTACCAGTATCGATAAGGTGAGAAGTCATTTGAAAAACAAGTCAATGGAAAACGTTTTTCATTTTAACTGTAACTAAAAACAGCACAAGGAATGGGTAGAAAGTGATGCCCACTGAGCTCTGACAAGAAATTTTACTTCGACTTTAAACAGCCCCATTTTGAAAATATATGGTCAGTTATATTTAACAAAAAGGAAAATAGTTGGTCGGAGACATAATTGTAGAAACTACAGCTTGAATTAAGCTGTAGATACGACTTATAAGTCGCAAAACCAACAAAAATGCTTTGTCTAAATTCTTTTCTAAATTAATGATTTGATTGGTGCATTGATTCTTTGATTTACAGTGCGATCCGTCTATTGCCTTTGGTTATTACAGCTTTGTCGTATACTAAGCGATAATTTTGTTGTCCGGGAATTATATATAATTTTTGATAGAACTATCAATACTTTTCTTGGTGTAAAAGTTCCGTGCAATCCGGGTCGTTGATAACATAACACAAGTCTGTCGCTTGTTGAATTTCATCTTTTAACTGATCCAAATTGAGAGAAAAACTTTTCAATCTAGAATCTGTTCAACAGCCTTTTTTTAAAAGGATTGCTTTTAAAGCTTAACTCTTAATTAACCCTTTCCTGTTTTTTTTTTAATTTTAGACTGGTCATACTTGAAAGAGGTTGCAGACGAAAATGCCAATTGGGTACAGCTTGAAATAAAACCATCCTGTGAGGTAGAAATATTGTTGGAAAAGGAGAAAAGTGTCGCAAGAAAGTTCTTCCTTTTCCTCAACATTTCTCTCATAATATATTATGCATTTAAGAAATGAAACATAGCAAGAAATGCATTAGCGTCTTTACGTCTGGTAATGTGTTTAGATAAATATGTTTGAATATGGCTTTCAGTCTAACTATACAATCATATTCCTTACATTTCGGAAAGGATACCACCAGAACTAATTTGAAGATCAAAGATACGTAGCTTTGTAAGAGAAAGATAAATACTTATCTTTCCCCCAAACACAGAACAAAACTTAAAAGAAAACTATCCTCGAGGCCAAACAGCATAAATGAATAATACGATTGAAATTATTAGATCAAAATAATTCTTTGCGATAAGCCTACAATTCATGAAAGAAGCTTTGATATTTTAAATTGTGGCACACCATTTACAAAAAAAATGATGACTTCCGCTAGTCATTCAAAAAGCCAGCTCGGCTACGGAGATTAAAGAAACCGTCCATAACATCTTGTCATCAGCGCCTGTACGTATAACATTCAAAGACGAATATTAGCGAAAATTTCCGGTGAAGAATTGGGTTGATTCGTCTCATTCTGAGAATGTAAACAAGCACGAGTTGAAATATATTGGAAAAACACAAAATGCTATTTCAAGAGAACTCATACCACCCTTTTGCACATTGATATCAAAAAGCTATTATTTCCTTTAATGATATATTGCTTAAATTGTATCTCCTTACTGGGAGGGAAGATCTGGCTTTAATATATTGTTCACTATATCTTTTAGTTGTGTGTACAATTGTAACCCAGGACGAGAACGGAAGTTTAACTACGACAAGATTGAGCTTGACAGTACATTTCCGGACGGATTTGACATTTCGGATCTGACATTTACATGGAACTTGTATTATTGGCTTGGAATATGGCTCCCAGCGATTATAAGTACAACAACAGGTAAATGTGTTAGCCTTTTTCAATGTCTAATTTTAGTTTCGTCCATAAAACGTTGTGAATTCTTATTGACTAAAATTTCGTTTCATAATTTCATGAAAAAATTCTAAGGACGAAACCATTTTGTATTTTTACGCACAAAGAAGTGCCAGAAAAAGTGCCTTTAACTGGTAATATTTTGTTAATCTAAAATATTTTTATAGAAGATGCCGTGACAATATGAGTACACTGTTAGGAACGAACTTCAGGATGATTTTTTTTGTTTTATTAGAAGTATTGCAATGGAGACTCAGTCACTCTTCTTACAGTTTTGTATAGTGAAGATATGTTTATAATTTCATACTTCATTGCTAAGACTAATATTTCTTTATCTTCTAACATTGCTCAACCTTGCAAAATCTGATGAGAAAATATATGGATCATTATAATCGCTAAAATACGGGTTTCTGTATATTAGATTCAAGATGTGTGACATCTATCTATTTCTTAGTAAGAGATCTAAGGGATTAATTATTGATGTGAAAGTTTTTGTGACCTTTGAATGTCTGTAGTGCTGCCCATTCTGCATATATTTACATAAGTTTGAAGTGATTGCTCTCTGCTGAACATACTTATGGCTCAATCATAGTAAACCAGAAAACAATCTCAGTGATATTTTTTGTCTGAATCGTAGAGCAGTGTCTTTAAAAGTAAGAGATAACGATTGTCATTAATGTGAGGTTTTTCGACATTTCATTGAGGTAATTAGCGAACACATATTTCAAATTGTGATAAATGTTTCAAAAAGGTCTCAAATAATCGTATTCAAAACAGACAAGTTTTAAAACTATTAATAGTTTTAAAACTTGTCTGTTTTGAATACGATCATTCGAGACCTTTTTGAAACATTTATCCCAATTTGAAATAGTTACAGAGAAAATTATTTTATTGATGCAATTTTGATCGTGTTTAAGATGTGCGCATAAAACGAAGTGTTGCTTCAATTCCAGGTCTAACATCCTCATCTCTGGATATTCTGCCTGCCTCCCTGACTCAAGGTACCGCTTACAGAATACGTCTAACAGTATCGGGGTCAGGCTATACTGATACACGTGTGGAACTATATGGTACCGTGAATTATCTCCCTTATGGCGGAACGTGTACCATGAATACTCTTACTGGTGAGTTTTTGCCCTTGGTGAATACTGCTTACCGTTTTAGCGACATATGAAATCGTTGGCATTTTATAATAACCTTGATATTTTCTTGATTCTAGGCAAAGATGCGAAGGTCGAAATGTTTACAAAATAGTGTTGTTTTTCTCGTAGCCTACAGTACAAACAGAAAATCTCACTGACTCGGCCGACTGAGTATATGCATAGAGTATATCAAGTTAAGCCTGCAAGATCTCTATCAGACCACATCACTTTACATTGATGTTAAACACAATCACAGGTCTAAGCGGCGTCCTAATCTGAAAGGTATGTGTTTTTTCTAGGCGAGGCGGCCCGTACCTGGTTTATATTTACCTGTGCTAATTGGAAAGGTGTTGACGATCGACGAAAGCAGAATTTACTGATAGATGTGAACCCACTGTTAACAATTACTGTAAACCAGTTTACAACTGGCGCTTTAGTAGAAGAGGAGCCCATACTTCTGACAAGTATGTCTCTATCGAAAGAAGAATCTTTACTCATATAACTACCCGTGTTTTCAATAGCGAACAGCCGTTACAAATATTCTTCACTTACATGTTGAATCATCAACCGACGTCATCTTTGCGCAAAATCATGCGCAATATTAATTTTTTTCTTTGACACAAAGAAGGTTTATGTGAGGAAAAGATTCTTTCACTCGATTCCCCTTCCAACACAATCCCGATTTTTGACACCCTATTTGAAAAGGTTCAAGAATACAAGGAATATTCACAAAAACCCTGTAACAAGCAATTTCTGCATTTTCCATATTGTTTTCACGACGATAGTCAGGGAGTTTTCAAATTCTACTTACTTAAAATTGCAACTTCTTTGATTTTGGTTTGCTGATTGATTGATTAATTGATTGAATGGGGCTTAACACCACTTTTAAAAGTATTTCAGTCTTATCGAGGCGGCTGGAGCACCTAACAATGGATTTCTGGTATTTCTCACACCAATACTACCACTACATCCTTTCCTAGCCTCCAGCTGCTATCCCACTTAGGTTTGCGATTATCCATCCACTGGTGAGTACACGTATTTCTAATACTTAAATGCAAGACTTATTCTTAATATCTTTTTGAAAAACACTCATAGATTTCTTTTCAAGAAAACTTTTGTCACAATACTAGTATCGAAACATCGAAGAACAGGCCGGTGCGAAAAGTAATGATGGTGTTTATAAGAATGGCTACAAAGTCGTCCATCAGAACGAAAAAATATGATATATACAATATTTACCTTACAGGGTCTCAGAAATCTCATCTAATTCTAAAGCTTGGTGACCCCAACGCTGCATATGTTACAACTCTAAAAGTTCGAGTTACAGATATTTACAAGAACTACAGGGAAATTCCACTCACTGTAACGGTAGGATAATAACTCATATAAACCCTTATCATGCTGAGCCCAGAATATTCCTGTTCTAACAGGAGGTCAAGACAAAGATCAGCTTGCACATATGTGCAGTCTGATCTTTGTCTCGACCTGCTTGAGCCTTCAAAGCTAGATTTGTTTGTTAGGTGATAATGAAAATTATCATCAACCAAAATAAACTTTTTTGTGCTTTAAGCCCTTCGATTTTAATGCAATTTTGCGGATGATTTTAATCAGCATGACCAGGGTTGATATATATCGATGGTGTAGCAGATTCAGTTTACACTAATAAAATTTGGAAGATTGTTGCTGTTTATCAGAAAACCGATTGACCAATCAAATCATTTGTTTAGACCGGAACCATGAACTCTGACTTTGATATAAAGTATATATGCTGTGTTGGTTTGTAACATAGATGGCGTAACTAAAATTACTCAAGCTGTAGTACGACATTTAGCTTGTCAACCAATAATATGGGTTTTGTTTTATGTTTTGTGTTCCTGACCATATGATTTTTAATAATATCGTTGATATCTCAATCAAACTGTCTGGTAGGAGGTATGTGGTCGTGGTAAGCGCTCCGTCAATTAGATGTTATCGAGTAGTTAAAAAGGGGAAATCATATGGTTAACACTGGAGTTTTAAAGGATAAAGCTTATGGTTGTTTTGCTGATTACTTAATAATTTAATTTTTAGTTTCGTCTATCAAAAACAAGCGTTGTGGTTGGTCGAAAAAAATAACTCATAACACCATGAACAATATTTTGAGCACGCAGCGATTTTATATGCCTCCGCACAAAATAGTCCCATAAAAAAGGTATCAAAATTTGTAAAGCTTTTGGTTTTTTTCGCTCGATGCTATTAAATTATAAGAAATCAAGAGAATAGTTTTTGTTTTCATGGAGGTATGAACCGAAAACCCTAATCGCACAATGTATGAATCCGCTTCGCGTATTCATGCAGTGTGATTAGGTTTTTCGGTTCATACCTCCATGAAAACAAAAAATATTCACTTCATCTCCTGGATGAAAAAAAAAAAAAAAAAATAAAAAAAAAAAAATAAAAATAAAAAAAAAAAAAAAAAATTCTGATGAGTTTCAACAATATAGGATTTAGCGAGTACTCTGTAGTAATGTATGTGTGTATTTGAAGCGGATTCATACATTGTACATACATTGTATTTGTATTTTTAAAAAAATGTGTTTAAGCGACCTTTTTCCCCTTTCCTGTTTCTCTAAATTTTAGACTGGCCCAATTTGAAACATGCTGCAGACGACAATGAAAAGTGAGTGCAATTTGAAACGAAACCATTTCATGTGGTAGAAAATATTGTGATAAACGAAGAAATTGCTTGTATCAAGCAATTTCTTCTTTTATCACAAAATTTTCTTAAGTATAAGATTGCATGGACGTAAAAACCAGTGGTTATACAGGAAAGAGTTAATTACTACTTTTTTAGTCGTTGAATGAGTGGTCGTTTAATAGAAGATTTACGGTACATTACAAAATGAAAGTGATAGAACTTGTTATGTTACGTGCTACGCGTCCCAGTCAAAAGGCCTATTTCTTTTGTGCCTACAGAATTGTCTTTCCATAAACTTTTCGTATTTTCTTCTAGATATATTTGTATATGAGGGCATTTTGACTTACATCACTTACAACATTGTACCCGTCTCAAAATCTCTCTGTTACAAATTAGAAGTTTTATTCATTTGAATGTTGAAATATATCTGAAACAGAACGCGTCGTGTCTTATGCGACAAAATCGTATGAAATATAAAGTCAAACTTGTTAACAATATGATATCTTATAAAGTCAAATGAATATAAAGGCAAATGTTGTGATTTATTGAGCAGAAAATTGATATTGGCACTATCGCCTACTTTTATTTCATTTAAGCGGAATTTCATGATATTCAATGTGTTTATTCTCTCATGACAATACAAGCATTTACAATAGGTTTTAGAAAATTGAGCCGGAATTGAAACCCCCGAAGCGTTAAAAAGATTATATTATACAAGCCCTTTACTGTGATATTGTTCAAATAGTCATCATATATAATCGTGATCTTCAACTAGACTCATATTTTCAGCAAGTATGAGAAAGATTAAGCAAACATTTTCGACCCGTTTTATAGAGGCTACTAATTGGCAGTAATATGTAAGATGACGTGATACTTTAAGACTGAAATCCTGTAAAAATCAAATAAAAATTATTAAGGAAGTTATATCCAAAGTAACAAATGCGAAATACATCGTTAATAAAGACATTCGCAAAGTCATATATAAGAGTCAGCGTAGACTTTTAACATATTTATAGATAGTTTATATCAGACGATTAAAATGAATTTTTGGACATTCTTTGGTGCGTATAACTGTTGGAATCACGCATTCAGTTTGATTTGCTAAATCTAACGTCATCGGCACGTCATCAGGATTGTTTGCTAGCCGGTTTTTAATTCTATTAAGATCAGTCCAAAACTGTCGAGAGAGTTATTATAACTACTGACACTTACCATCGTTCTGCACCAACCATTTGGTGTGACGTTGTTTTTCCCCTTTGTTATTTTCTGTTTAATTTTGGTCATATGCAAATGAGGTCATGCAGGTTCGACAACCGAATGCAATGATTAAAAAAAAAAGTGAATTCTCGTGAAACTTTCCATAATTAACCATAAAAGCCACCTTAAACCTACCATATTACCATTAAGACAATACATGACTCATATTTAAGTTTTGAAATTCGTCTGATCGTATTTTAGGGAAATAGCCATAAAAAACCCAATCGTTTTACTAGTTTTCAGTTAGATTTAATGGATCAACTTTGTGCGCAAGATTACATTATATCTGCGCGCTCGAAATTTTGCTCATGGATGTGTACAAAAAATAGCCAATCAAAACACTTGAATCTTGATGGACGAAAGTAAAATCAAGTTAAATACTAAATTCTGTCACACAAAGAAATGACCCGATCATTTATAGATACTCTGTTGGATATTATTACACATATTGATAATTATATATTAATTAAGTGACCAATCGCTGGCCCCGTCCACTTGCTTCTTTTGCCCCTCCTATTGACTCCGACGGGAAGTTCCGCTTCGATTTCTAACACCGTTAGTTTGCAAAATTTACGACCATTGGCATGTAACAAAAAAAAGTAAAATTGTTGGTTGGTGACCTAAACGTCGTAACTAGAGCTTGAATAAGCTGTAGGTACGACGTTTAAGTCGCAAAACCAACAATAAAGTTAAACAAAAATGGCGTCAATGTCGGAGTTGATGAGTTCAGGCCCGGGCTGAATGAATGATTTGATTGGCGGCCGCGATTGGTCAATTGTACGTATGCCAGAATATATGACATCATTAAAAATGTGATAAAAAAAAGGAATACCTATTGTCTGCTTATTTAGGCTAATCCCGCATTTGCCTGGGACCAGGTGACACCAGATGGTAAGGGTAGTGCCATCATCACTTCCTATACAAACGTAGATTACGTGTATGACGAGAAACAACTGTTAGATATGGGCAAGGTGGACCTTATTATACCTCTTGTATCCAGCGTCTGCAGTCATATACATCTCATTAATGTGAGTTCAATCTATAGAACTATTTTCCTAGATTAAAAGCGCAAATAGAAAGCATTTGAGCCTATACGTGACATTGTCTATATATCGAAAGTTAACTGCAATACTGTTCCAAGTGTCTGTACAATGTATAGGAACGTAAAACAGTATTGCAAAAAACCAACTGCAGCTGTCAATCAAGGATTATATTGACCAATCACATTATTTATTCAGCGCGGAATTGAGAGTAAAACTCCGATATTTATCGCCATATGTTTCTTGTTTGGCGACTTAAGCTGCAGTTACGACGATTAGGTCGCCAACCAACGATTTTCCTTTTTTGTTAAATGCTAATGACTATGGTTTTTGCAAAGTAACGCCGTTTAAAATAAAGGCGGAACTTCCTGTCTGAGTCAATGGGCGTGACCAAAGGAGTAAGTGGGCGAGGCCAGAGATTGATCAATTATCCCTCGATACCTGCTCGAAGTGCAGACATTGAGTACCCTTGACAGTAGTGTGTAGTGCAATAAGAATAATTGGTACTCATTAAAAAAAAATAATAATTCAACACACATCTATTGGGCGTTTAGTGAAGAATTGCTTTTAGCGGAAGCACAAGCTGATCGGTGCCCTTTCTTGTCGCACACATGAAAATGTTCGAAATGTTACTCACAAGGACTTTTTTGAGATGCATTCTCTTAAACGTAGAAATCTCATTTTGTTCATTGCATGTACGGTCAATCAATGTATATTATAGGATTTCAAAAAATATTGGGGATTTCAGTGCAAATTCTAGTCTACACAATTGAGATATATCTTATTTTTCATGCTCTATGTTATAGAATAAATGTCCACTAATGTTAAAAATGAGAGGGATCTTCGAAAAAAGTGGGAGAATCCCCAAATCCCACTGCCTAGAATGAACAACAGGGCTTCCGCCTCTACTAAGCGAATTGAACGCAATATCAATTTCAAAAAACACAATACTTATCAAATGATTATATGTTTATATGCTTTGAACCCATCCCCACATAATCACACTTTTTACGCCCACAAGAAAATATAGAAAATATATGGAAAAGAAGAAGTTGCTTGCAACATTTTCCTCAATGATTCTACCCAGTAAGACTATGTTTATCTGAAAGATCTTTCAAATTTGACCGTATTGTGGTCTGTTAGTGTATTAATAAAGTTTTTTTTTTCAACTAGGGCGGCTTGGAAATAAGTTCATATATATCAGCGGCTTAAAGAAGGATGCTTAACCATATCCCACATAATCCCTCCTTTTTAAGCCCAGTTCTGGAAAAAAATGTGGAGAATGAGGAAATTGCTGCTTACAAGCGATTTCTGCATTTTCCACATTAGTTTCTCCAAAGACAGATACATTTTTTTAGAAATTTCAGCTATTTGAAATTGTCGCATTTAACTTCTTGCAATTAGGACCAGTCTTAATTTTCATTTTGTTGGAATTGGTTAATATAGGAATGGAAGACAAGGAGATATTTTCTAAATATCCTTTCCTGAAGTTGTATTACTCGATCACTTTTCGGCCGACCCATGAGTGGTTGAATACCTTAACTTTTACTGTAATAATTCCTACAATCACTTATTTGTCGTATAAAAACGATTTGACACAAAATTTAGATTTCGACACAAGTGATGAATGAGACTTCGCCTCTGGCCTATCCGATTATTAAATGAAAAATCTCTGAAGAATTTAATGCTAAGGCTCTTATGGAAAGAATTAACAATAAAATAACACCCCATAGATTATCGCTACTTTAATGCATTTCCACACATTAGCGCTTTTTGTGCCCCCAACAAAAACAATAGAGAAAAGATAGTGAAAATGAAGAAATTACTTGTAACAAGCAATTTCTTCATTTTCGACAATATTTCTACGAAGAAGTTGAGAACTTTTTAATTTATTATAATCTTTAAATTTTCGTCTACAATTCCTTTCGATTTGGGCCAGTCTTGAATTTGTCGTCTGGTAATGGGTTAACTTGTAGTTTTAATGTCGAATGTTCTACTTCTTAGTTGCCCCAGTGGGAGCCACCCGTACCACGTGTTTTAAATACTGGAGGGTCTATACTGGACCTAAATCCTGCCGGTAACACAGATGTAGAGAGTCTAGATGCTGTGGTCGAAGAGGCAAGCACTGTTATTTATGATGAGGCTACACTTGCTTTGATGGAGGTGAGCTATATTTATCATTGTTCGGATATATTGCTTCTCAAGTAGGCTATCACAGAATGTTATTACTCGCTCTTGATTCTAAAATCACAGTCGTGATTTTTGTTTTAAAATGAGATGCTACATTATAAACGATAATGAAAAAAAAAACAAAAAATCACCAACCTTAGTTTATACAAAATACTACGTCATTTTTATATTAAGATGATTTCATTTTTGCACTTGTATATCAATACCTCTTCTTACGTGTCATATCGTGTTCAATTATCATTTACATGCGTACTACAGGCAGATGCTTGTTTCAAAGCTTGGTTTTAATGTTGATCATTATTAAGATTATGTTTGGTTGTTTTAAATCTAGGCCGTCTTTAGTATCTTTATTATTTCAACATGTTCGGTACTAAGTTTTGGTAGACCAGAGGCGAAACAACAGAAACTGATAGAGGAGTATGCTTGTATTACGACATCCTCATAAGTGAAAGGATATCGAAATCATGTAAGTGTTGTGTTAGCCAAGAAGAACGTTCGCCGCCCTTGGTACGACAAGATGGTATAATGCATATCGACTTACTTTTCTAATGCAACATTAATTCATCTACATATAATTAGCTTTTTGTGTATTTTGTCTCTTCCTAGGTTATGCAAAATATGACAAACGTTGTGCGTCATTCAGTTGAAAAATATCTCGTGAATGGATCCCGAAGGAATGACAAGTTTCTAGGTTCTATACTTACGAACGCTTTCACTAATTTAGCGGCGAGACATGAATATGTCAACTTTGATACCAAGGTTTGTACCAGTTCTTCTGCTTACCTGTCGCTTAGTGAAGAAAAAAAGTCACCATATTCTAATATAACGGACCTCTTATGTAATTCTTATTTAGTTTACTTAACCCTTGTCATGCTGAACCCGGAATATTCCGGTTTTGGTAGGAGGTGTAGACTAAGATCAAACTGCACTTATGTGCAGGCTGATCTTAGTCTACACCTCCTGCTCAATACTTTTCCTTCCCGAGTTGTATATGATGGTGATTTCTAAAAGATATATTGATTTTTGAACATCAAGTTCTATCAGTGCTTTCAGTCCTTTGATTTGAAAGCAATTTAGTAAGGTAATTTATACAGCATGACAAGGATTAAGACAGGAAAAGTGGTCAATTGACCAATAACGGCTGTAAATCATATACCCAGTCGGTAAATGAAATCATTCATTGAGACCAGAAATGAATTTTGATGTCCGACATTGGCCGCCATTTTAACCTTTTTTGTTGGTTTGGCGACTTACACGTCGTAGCTACAGCTTATTCAAGCTGTACTTACGACATTTAGGTCTCCAACCAACTATACTACCTTTTTTGTTACATGCTACTTGCCATACATTTTTCAAAGTAAATCAAAGGGGGACTCCCTGTCGGAGTCAATGGGCGGGGCTAACGAAGCAAGTGGGCGGGGCTAACGAAGCAAGTGGGCGGGGCCAGCGAATGGTCAATTGTGTTCTAAGATTCCATATTCAGTCTGAAAGCTGTGATGGTTTGTCTGTGGTTTTCAGTTGGACATGATTTATGTGAGTGACTTTGTTGGGACGGCATCACTAGATTTTAAAGAGAATGCAACTGTTGATGAGTCTGCTCAGATCGAAACATCTACTGGAGGTATAAATGCTTATAATATCTTTCTTTCTTATTATCTTAAAAGAAATGAAGATAGCATTTTCTTGTTTTCGTTGAGGTATAAACCTTGAAAAATTAACCACACGTTCGAAAACGCAGAAAAAATCCATACATCTGTCTGATTAAGTTGTTAGGTTCATACCTCAATTAATAGAAAAAAACATTCTCTTCATTTCTTCAACTTAATGCCATCAAACAAAGGATTTTCTACAATTGTTGAAAAAAAATCTTATGGTCTAAGGGAACTAATTCATTTTCCATAGGCGACCATTATAGCGTTTTGGCTTATAGCTCAGTCCATGAGTAAGCAGCAATGATCAGACCGACCTCAAATTGAAGAACAATCATTCATACATCCATATAAACAAATTTGAATATGGCATGATCCCTTTTCTCTTTGACTTTTTACCCCATTTTTGAGATGACCCTCACCGGACAGCTATTTTTTCCGGTTTTTCCAAAAATTATACCCATTTTTAAAACTGGCTATTTCAGTAAAAAAATATTTAAATCCATTATTTTTCCGCTTGAAATATTAAAACAGTGTATATATAGTCAGAAAAAATATTCATTTTGTCATCAGGTAGTATTGTCCAATCACAGGTCACCTTGATCTATTCCTACTATCAACCGGAGTTTCCCTAAAGATTTCTGCCAGAAGGAGGGGAAATGAATTAGTTCCCTTAGACCTTATACGTTCCTCACACCTTTGCGTATCGACCCGCGTAAGCGTGGCGTATCACGATAAGAAAGGAACGCCGTGACAACGTAGCAGGAACGCGGGTTAACGTAGCGCATACGCCTCGATACGTAGCATGATCTCCTCGTACGCCGAGGGTCGACGTATTTTTAAGTGTGCACTTAAAAATACGTAGCACGTACGTGACAGCTCTGATACGCCGCGCTTACGTAGTGTATACGCCGTAGAAATAAAACAAAGTAGCAGTTACGCAGCGGGAACGTAGCTCTTACGCCTTGTACGTGGCACGAACGAAAAGCTAATCATGCCGCGTAACCATGGCGTAAGCCCGCGTATGCGTGACGTATGTGCGGCGTATGTGCGGCGTTAACCGCGTTGTCACTACGTTTTCTTGGTTTTGATTTCGTAACCACGGCGTAAGAGCTACGTTTGTACGGCATATCTCGCGTTCATGCTACGTACGTGTTACGTATGTTTCGTTTCTATTTCGTTGCAGCTGCGTTGGTGTTGCGTTGTCGGAGTTTCTATGGCGTTCAAAGAGTTTGTGTCTGAATAGCGACATATTACCAGTATCCTTGGTCTGCTCTCATTATTTCCAAAGTCATGGACCAAGAAGATAATGATATTGCTGTTGTCGGACTTGCCTGGACATTTTGCTTACAAAAACAAACTGAAACAGCTATTAGGTGGCATCTTCGGCTGCTTTCTGATGAATGACTACAAGGACGTGAAATAAACAGTTTTATACCCCAAAGTAAACAGTAAACGTCGTGTTTACGCAGCAGCAACGCCGCGCAAACGAATGGAACGCCGTGCTTACGTAGCGGTTACGCCGCGACAACGCCTTATACGCCACGCTTACGCCTCAGAACGTGGTACTTACGCCGCTGGATCTCCATACAAACACGGGAACGCAGCAGGAACGCCGCGGAAACGACGCAGGAACGTAGTACATACGCCATACCAATGAGATCGAACAAAATACGCCTTGGTCATCGGCGTTTGATCCACGTAAAATATTTTTGGCCCAAACGCCGCAGATACGCAAAGGTGTGAGAGCAGCATTATGGATGTACTTTGTGTGAAAGCATAGAACGTATTTTCGTGCTCAATATTTTTCATAGAATTATGATTTTTAAGCCAACCAAGACGCTTGAATCTTTTAAGACAATACCAAAATGAAATTATAAAGGGTCGTTTCCGTTGATTCATAATATTGAAAATGATCATTCTTCTTACCAATCATATTATAAGTATGTGACACTGATCTTTATTTTTATGTCTAATTGCACTTTCATGAATGCTGAAAGTCGAATTCTATATTCAATAAACAATTTTGAGTTGCCAAATCGGACAAGTTATCAGGCTCTCATCTTTATCGTACTCGGTTATTAGGATATTTCCGATCAATTATACTTTGTTACCTCCTATTGACTTGGCGTAATATTCAAATGAGTTTACGCAATGTCGTAAACCGAATTCTAAAATCTGAAAATAACCTGGTATTCCGAAGAACCTTTCCAATACAATCACAAAAAGCCACGTTTAGCCAATCAGATTACCATGAAAAAAATATCTGACTCATATTAAATGTTTGCATAAGCGTATTTCTCGACATTTGGCATTTTTTTTTTATCTTGGTTTCAGAAACATTGATACCTCCCTTTGAAGATCGATTCAGATAGTGTTACCTTCGGAATACCTGATTTTCCATTAATATCAAATATGTTCTTTCGAGATTAAATGTCGATATCGAATCTCCAAACTTGAGTATTTTTGATTATCTAAAAAAAAACCACTAGCTAAAGGTGAATTAAGCCCAAAGTGCCCAATGTTACCTTTATCAATTTAGCAAAGTGCGGTTTTCATAGTGTGTTATGTGTTTTTTACCCTTTCTAGCTTAACGCCGCTTTTAACACATTTCAGTCATTTCGCGGCGGCTGGAGCACATTACAATGGATTCCTGGTATATCTCGCACCAGTACTACCACTACATCCTTTCCTAGCCCCACGCTGCTATCAAAATTAGGTTTGCGATTAACCACCGATTGGTGAGAGACAAACGTCGGAAAGGATATATGCCGCCGCCGGGAATCGAACCCATGACATCCCACGACTGATGATTGGGAATCTGGTGCGCTCTGATGAATAGTCTAGATGCTACACTTTTCGTTCTGATGACTTCTTAAAACATATATAGCTTTTGGCAATGCGTCGATATAATACTTATAGCACTAGAAAACACGGTGTGATTATATTCTAAAATCGTAATTTCGCACTGAATGCCTATATTGCCGTTACCCATTCGAATTAAGACAGAGAGACAATTTCAATGGATATCCATTATATAGGGTTTAGGGTAATACTCTGAAATATTTCAATCTAAAATACCAATGACATCTTCTATTAGGTTTGTTATTTTAGTAATCAATATAAATATTGGTATTTACTTATTATAGATAAATCGTTCACATCTACTCAGCAAATAACTAAACATTCTTGAAATGTTGCAGATACTATAAAAAAAAACTACCATCAAAATACTACCCTGTCCCTTTCACCATTTCAGAGGTGTACTTCATGTCGCAGGCCATCGTCAACAATGTGGTTCCAAACAACCTACGACAATTTAGACAAGTCGGTACTTTAAAATCGGGGAGAACACAGGTACAGTTCGGAAACCCTAATTATATCATTTGTAACGTACAGGAACGTTCTTAAACTGAGCAGACTTATAGGGTCGAAAATCTACGGTTTTTTTTCTTCAGATTTTCTGTGAGTAGAATGGTCAATGTACTCCTCTTTTTTCCTCCCATTTCTTTTATACGAATGTTGATTGAGCTGCTTCATATCCGATCAGGTTGAGATGAGCTCCTGCGGTCGCCCTGTGTCTGTTACACCTCAACCGAAGTCGTCAACATTTCTTATACAATCTAACCTCCTTGATATTCTTTTGTAGGGTGATACTAATTCAGATACTTTCAAATTTGTCACAAAATATGTCTCGAATCGTTCAAACCTGTTTATTGTACTCTGAACAAAAAAAGATATTTCAATATTTTATGGACTTGACAAGAAGCTTTTCTATGTATACTGAACCACTTTGATGATTCATCATTACGTATATGTTTATCAATTTGGGATATTGCAGATCTTATGTATTTTCTTCCTTTAGCAGCACTCTTTTAAGAGATGTATTTCTAATATAAGAATCAATCTTAGCGCACGCGCGTCTCGCTTTCCAAAAAGTAGGACAACTAAATGCCTTTTTTTCGCTGGTACTAACGTCCCTTCTATAGTAGATTCAATCGGATCTCCTCGATCAATTCTACGAATCAAATAAGAGTTAAGAAGTGTTAAAGGTTAACTGGCGCAATTTTGGTAGCTACTATACTTGTTCGACTGGAACATTAGTTAAAATGGTAGGAACGTTGGATCCAGTCGAAAAAGGCCCGTGATTGTCTTACCATATGAACAGTAAAATCGATATGCATGTTCATCGCAAAATTCCATTTAAAACTAAATTAAAAAGGGAAACAAATTATTTAATGAATTCATTGCCAGCAGACTGTTTTTTGTACTGATAACTATGTAATGTTTGTCCTCCCTTAAGTGATTTGTGTACTACTTTTTTCGCAATGCGAATATTGCTAACTTTATAGACGATCACTGCCATTTATTTTGTTATCACAGGCCACAAGTAACAAATCTTAATGCAATGTAGTATCGTGATTGCAATAATAAATGGTTTCGACAAAATTGATTTCCAAAAACATCTTGACGAAGAAAAATGAGCGCCATAATAACAATTTACGCCAAGACTAGCCAAGACAATGTGTTTGTTACAAACGTCAGCAATTGACCGTCTTAATTATTGGATGTTAATAACAGGATCTTATATTACGTTTCATGTAAGCCCACGCATACTCGATCAGGTCCAAGTCGGGTGATAAAGCTGGACAATTTAATGTAGGATATTGTGTGTTGCCAAGAAGTTTTGGATGAATCTCGCGGCCGGCAAGGGGGCGGTTTGGGTTTAAACACCTCTTTTAACAACTTTTCAGTCATATCGCTGCTATCCCACTTAGGTTTACGATTATCCACCCACGGAGACTATCGAAACCGTTCGTAATGTTTAGTCATCAGCGTCTGTGCATATAACAGATAATGCCGAAGATAAGCGAACACTTTTGGTGAAGAATCGGGTGCATACGACTCGATCTCAAATACAATACAAATACGAGATCAAGTCGGCTTGAACAGATTTTCGTGAACATTTGATGCAGGAAAATTATCTGCTTTTCTAATAGTTGTCAATGTCATTTACACTATAAATATTCTTTCTTCGTATAAATGTCCAAGATGACACAAACCATGCTTTATGATATTAATTTTGTGAAAAATTGTAAAATAGAAACCAATTGTTATAAAATTGAATTACCTAACTCCATCAAAATTAGAATAAATAATCAAACCGTACATTCTATTTTATTATTTCTTCATTTTCGGGTAACTTTGAGAAGGAAATTTCATTAGGCTCTCCTAATTGTAGGGGATTTCAGGTTTCTCCAAATCATTATTTAAATAAAAGAGAAGAGATGAACAAATCTGAAACATTCCATTGTGGAGTGCATATTGCATTTTTTGGTTAGACCTACATAGAAATTTTGTAACAGTTGCCTTTCTGTTGAATTTGTCATAATCCCAATCCGGGTTAAGCTTAGGTTATAGTTTGATATGGTCGTATATCATTTGATTGTATTTCCAGTTTTGACTGTTCAAGTGCTTGATATTGGGTAAAATATCTAAGTCGTAAAAGGGGCATATTTTTTTTGTGTGTTAAGAATGTATTTAAAATTAATCCCCTTGTTGGTATAGATTGCTCTTTTGATAGAGAAGATAATTTTCGAGTTTAAAGGGATTGTGCTCATTTATACCAGATAAAGTTGTAGTTACGACATTTTGCTCGCGCATCGACGAAGAACTTTCTACAAAAATTTCACCAAATGGTGGATAACTGACCTCGTCTTCTTATCTCCAACAAGTAGTTTGATCTGAATATTAAACAGCTATATTTGCAAAAGTAATGGTTAGTAAATTGTAACAATGCAATGGAATGGTTCGTTGGCGACCCAAATGTCGCAATTACAGCTTGAATAAGTCGTAAAACCAACAAAAATACTTCATGTCAGTGTTTAAAGTTAATTTCCGGTCTAACTGTATGGTTTGATTGGACTATCTATCTTTTTATTTATCGACGTATGTTCTATTGGCTTATACTGAAAATCATAGTTGAATTTCTTTTTAATTTTGAGGTAATTTTGATAAACGCAGGTTTTTTTATGTCTCCCAACTCTGTTAGCGATATTTTGTTTTGCCTATGACGATTCTTTCTGTCTATCCTTCCGTCAATATCTTTTTTGTCTAGACTTTAAGTAAATTGACCAATTGTGATTATTTTCTATTAGCCATAGTTGTGCAAAACCCTTTTATTCTGAATGGCTGCGGCTTCATGATGATCAACAATAGACTATTTGTGGGTCAGACCTAGTTCCCATGTTTTTATTCAGGTTTTGCGGACTTTCAATCTAGAGGTCTCGGGTTTGATTCCCGACGGCGGCACTTTCTGACTACATCTCTCCCAACAATGGGTCGATAATCGTAGACCTATGTGGGATAGCAGCTGGAGGCTAAGAAAGGATGTAATGGAGGTACTGGTGTGAAAAATACCAAGAATCCATTGTTAGGTGCTCCAGCCGCCGCGATATAACTGAAAGATTGTTGTAAGCGGCGTTAAACCCTAATCAAACAAAACCAATACCAGAATTAAGAGTTAGGTTTTGATAGGGGATTTATATGACAAAATGTTTCTCGGGTTCCCTTGTGTAATCTTCTATGCGAGAGGTTAGATTTTTATGAAATTTCATATTTTTGATTAATTATAATAAGAATAAAACAACAACAGCCATTGTAATTTTTACAATTTGATAACACAAAATTGTTTCATAATTAATGGGTTTATTTTATTGTTGTCGAATTATTTTTCTGTAGGATACCTTCTATTCTATTTGTCAAAGGTTACTTACCACATATTCTTTATATTATATTAATAAAAAAGTGTTGAGAGAAACATTTTTACGTTTATCAAGCCAGAAGCTTCGTATGATAAGTGCTTGTTTGGCGAGCATGACCCGTCTATGGTGGTTCTTTTTCAAGAAAAGCTACTGATTCAAAAATTGCCGCATTTATTCGAATTGATTTATCGCAGGCACCGCCCACTGACCACGACAAAAGTTCTATGTCGAAATCAAACTGCGTTACTTTGCAAAAGTTATGGTCCAAAAACATGGTACAAAAAATGAAATCGTTGGCGACTTTAGCGTCGTGGTTGCATCCTGATTGTTACGACGTGTAGGTCGAAAAAACCGACAAATTGCTTCACAATAATGTCTTATAGCGCTTATAGTAATAAAACAATAATATTTTGTAGTTGTTGTTGTTGTTTTCAAACTTTTAATATGAAAAGGCAACTATCATTTTAGTAATTTGTTGTTTTCGGGGGCTTGGGGTTGGGGGGGGGGGGTCTATCATTTGTTATATCTTGGTCTTTTTTTATGTATCTTATTCTTATTTTTTTATTTATTTATTTGTGCGTGTGTGTTTTTTGGGGAGGAGGACAGTCTATCATTTGATATTTCTCTGACTTTACTAAAGTGTTTGCTTTTTGTCTAGGTTGGAGACATGATATCAGTAACTGGCAAAAACCTGAGTTTATATGATACAAACATGTCGCCTTCAGAAAGAGCTCAACTTTACTTGACTATGCAATACAATCTGCAGACCGAGCTGGACTCTAAGAAACAAGCGGTAAGAAATTATACTTAATATTTCTAGATGTGTGTTAGTTAGACTAGGGATTAACGCAATTTGAAACAGTATTTCAGTTATATCACAGCGGCTGGAGCACCTAACCATTGATTTCTGTTTTGTATTACACCAGTATTACCACTACATCTTTTCGAGCCTCCAGCTAACCATAGCACATAGATTTACGATTATCTACACATTGGTGGGAGGCGAATGTTGGAGAGACATTGGCGTCGATCAGGGATGTAAGCAAGGTTCTCATGATTGCGAGTCAGACGTGCTACCAACTGCCCTATGGTAGTTTAAGATCAGAGGCAAGATAACCATATTCCCCCGGCGAGTAGGGGTGAATATTCATTATTTAAGTAATCGCAAATTGTTACAGATGTAAAAGTCATAGTGAGTGATCAAAGGTCAATTTTGTCTATACCCGTATAGACAAAATTGGCCTTTGATCACTAACTATAACTTACAATAAATCTATAAATATGTCTGCCAACATGTCATTCCCCCTTCCTTATAAATACCAAGACATTTACGGATTGTCCATAAGAGCGTTTTTTCCGAATAGTTATAACTATAAAAAGACCTCCAAATTCGTAAGAGTATAAGTTTGTTGAAGTACGTGGTCACGACAGCGACACAAAAATGATACGTTTTTTTTCGGAAGTCTTGTAGTTATGTCGTTTAAGTAGCCAAGCTATTAATATTGGCCAAAGTTGGAGTTCAACTTCCTGTCTAAATGATTGGTTTGATTGATCGATAGGTTCTTTGATTGACAGCCGCGACCCATCAGTCGGATTGAAGTATCATCAGCATGACACTTAACCAATCAAACACAATACCTCTTTTTTACGCCCCGCAAGAAAACAGCTTGGAAAAATATTGTGGATAATGAAGAAATTGCTTGTTACAAGCAATTTCTTCATTATCAACAATGTTTTTTCTCCCAAAGACTAAGATTTTTTTATTATCAAATTGAAATTACTGTCGGCAACATCTTTAAATTTGGATCAGTCTAAAGATCCTGTTGTGTGGGTTAGGGTTAAAGTACTTAGTAGTCATAACACTTCCAAAAGTGTTGACTTTAACTGCATGTTGCAAGCGGAGGAAACAAAGATTAAAATATTTTGGTATCAACAAGAAACGCTCCGTCATTGAGCAATTTTCCTTTTGAAAATATGGAGGGGCTTTTGGTTATTTCTTACATCTCGGGATAAATAAACGACTTCATCCTAACCCATTTCCACACAAGGAAGCTTTTAAACGCCCCTTTTCAACACTTTTTCTAACCAGAAAGTTGAAAAATTCTAAAGTTTTATAGACTCTTATTTGCCGTCTGCAACTCTTTTTGATTTGGAACAGTCTAGAATTTTGTCGTTTGGTAATGGGTTAAATGAAAAACCTCTTTATATAGAACCAAGTCGATTTAGGGCAAACAGAACCAACTCATAGAAAACGTTGAGGTCTGTGAGTGGTATAGGCTACATTTCGCACGTCTTCCTCAGCCACACTAAAGACACAAGCAAGTTGTACAGACTTCAATTTATAATATCGTTTCGCAGTTTTTACCAGGCCTGCTTCAATAACAAACAATCAATGAATCTACCGGGAGAGATCTTTAAGAAAACAAGAAAAATGTCCGACTCAATGTAAACAATCTAAAACTAGACGTCGACGTTGATTTCACTGTTGCTCCGGGTGCACGTAAATGGCTCTCTTTGAAAGGCTACGACTTTATTCAACGTAATTCAAAGTTTATCAAACTGGAAAGTTTTATAGCTAAATAAAGTGTAAACGCTTAAATTTTAATTGTATTACAATTGCAGTGTAAAGAAATTAAGGATTTTCATAAAAAAATTAATATCCCTGGTTTATTCACTAGCAATAGTAATAACTTTTTTTTACTTTCATTAATTAAAGGCAAAAGACGCTGCTGCCCTTGCCCTTAAGATGTTTAAGGACGCACAAGATAAACTTCGGATCTGTGCTCTATGTACCAACAAAGGTAGCGATAAAACAGACCAACTTGTAGTGAAAAATCTAGCGGAGAACGTCACAAAGTCCACGTACACCACTCAACAGTCTACATTTAGATTAGATGGCTTAGCACAGGCTGTTGGTTATGGTAACTCTACGGCTCGTACTTCGGTCTCAGTAAGTAATTAGAAATCGTGTTTGTCAATATAAAGCTAAAAGTAAGTTACTTTTAATGGACATTTATAAGTTTTTCCAAGATGTATTTTGGAGTATGCCGCACCTAACCAAGGATTTCCGTATGTTCTCTCTCCACAATTCATTATTTCGATTTTAAAGAAATAAAACATAATCTAATATCAAAATGTGCACTTTTTAAAACTAAACATTCCTCTAAAACCTTTTGAGATTTAGAACCCTCGCCCTGTTTTGTTAATTGATTTGCATATATAGTTCAAAGATCCCCAAGGCACACCCTATAAAACAAGAAATATTTTGTATGGAAAGCAATCTGTTCACATAGTTTAACCCATTCCCACACAATCCCTCCTTTTTACACTACTCGAAAAAAGCTTTGGAAAACATTGTTGAAAAAGATGAAATTACTTGTTTTAAGCAATTTCTTCATTATCTACAATATTTTCTACCAAAAAAGACGAAAAAAAAAAAAAAAAAAAAAAATCCACCATCTTGAAATTTTCATCTGTAGCTTCTTTCAAATTGGACCTATCTAAGATTTTGTTACGTGGGAATGGTTTAACATGTTGCTTTTAAAAGGAATAAATAAAAAAGTATCGTCTCTTGTTTGATTCGCTTACAGGCAGTAGAATTTACAGAGAACGTGTTTATGTACGACGATGATCAAAGGTCCAGCCTAGTAACGTCAAATATTCTACATATTGACGTCAAAGCGTCTGATATACGTCTCACACCCGGCTTTATGACGTTTGATCAGACTGTTATCACCCCAGAAGCGACTAATATACTTCCACTAGTGGACGAGGAAGACGCATCACATTTCTCATTACACACCTTCATATACCAGTCTAACACAGATAACGTGTGTATCATTGTAAAACCTGGCAATCTGACACACGTGACGTATTATGATGTTTATATCCGGTACACAGCCGCTCCAACTATTTTGATATACAATGTAAAGGTCACTGTTACCCCGGCCACAAATTGGATGACTTGTGTCACGCCGGACAAAATGCAAGGACACACGGGATTAACATATCTAGCCGTACAGGTACCGCCAGATGGTATGTACGGTTTTAGTAATTATTCCTGCTCACTAAGGTCAAAGCTTTTTTGTCCTAGATATGAATAATATGTTGTAGTTGTACTACAAGAGCTTGAATTGAATTCGAGTAGCGAAGGAGAATTTGGACAAACAAATATTTCTACGCAACAAGAATCAGATACAAGTTTTTGTATCACTACTATATAAATCATAATATTCATTTTTTATATACCAACGAAATAAAAAAAAAAGAAGACCCGCACGAAATGTATTTAAAATAATCATATATAATCCTAATGACGTTTTTCTTGGCGTATCGCCATTTTACCGGGAAAAATACATCATCTAGCTATCCGCGTGCAGTGTATGTATCTTACAGACACAGACGGAAAAATGCAATATCTAAGTGGGTTCAGTTCATCTCAAAGGTTAAACAATTGACTGCACTTTTCTATAGAAGGTCGTGGGTTCGAATCTCCACTGCACCGTTGGTTACATCGGTATGTCCATGGGCATAGGGATTCGGAGTAGCGGACTTGTTCTGGTACAACGTTGGAATGCATATGAATAACGTCTCTGTTATATAAATCAACGATTCATCAAAGGGGCTTAAACAAAAGAATTTTCATTATCAGCTCCTCGAAAACAAATGCCTTGGATGAATGATTTACAAAAATGATCATACTAATTGGTTCAATATTGAGATGACTTTCCGCGCCATATCTGCTTCTGTAGTCCGAAACAAAGATTCATTAAGCGATGACTTTCGCATGGCCTGGGCGCTGCTGTTAGTAAAGCAACAGAGCATGAAAACGAAGCCAAATGAATTCTATCTAAGCCTGATATTTCAATTTCATGTAAAAAATAAATTTTGCAAAGCCTTAGATATCTACATCAATGTAAAGACTATCTTTAGAATTTGAACGATCTCTCTTAACTTCTTTTGCTGTTGTTGTTATTGTGTTAACCTATTACGCACAGCTTCGACTGATTTCAACACAAGCATTTCAAACAAACCCCAATACATTTTAAATTCTTTAACCCCCCTGTACACTATGCCTTTTTCAGTAATAACAGTACGATACAACTTTACCCTTGTAACTATGGGTTGTGTTGTCTGGGAAGAAGGCTTGAACAAATGGCATACAGATAAATGCGAGGTAGGGCTTTACTCTTAACGGCGTAGTTCAGGATTGAACATTGGATGAGTTTGTTTATTAAGGGTTTCGAATCTAGTTGACAATCGCCGTAACGTTTTGGCTTTAAACGTACAACTAAACGAAGAGTTTTCTCGATCCAATCTTGTCGATACTTATTGACGAGACAGTTTCAATATGTACCAATGATGCCAGCCACGGAAAGAAAACATAAGGTTGGTAATCACAACTCCTCTCATATTGAACCCTAAAGCTTATGTTTTTCTCAAAGCAAAATGTATGCTTAATCAACGATCCTTAAGATCCATGTTAATTTTTTTGTTGATAGATAATAACCAAGGGATCAATAAGAACGCAAACTGAAAGTGCGACCACGAGGGTCGACAGAAATACCAAACAACGTTAGTTTTCAACATACATGGTCAAGAAATAAAACTAAAGGCACATCGTTTACTGGCGACCCGATGACTTGCAGTAGTTTAGAGTATACTATAGTTGATCTTGGATCGATTGCAACGAAAGCCATAGCTTATAGAGTGACCCTGGAACACTCAAAATCAAGGTTTTCACGGCCTTGTAAGAGATGCGGTGGCTTAAACCCATCGCTACCGTATTATAATGCGGTGTTCGAACCCGTGACCTTCGTATCACCAGTCAAGCACCTTTACTACACGACCATCGAGGCAGTACAGATGATTAAGTCGCCAAACAAACAACTATACTTGACAAAAAAAAAAAAAAAAATAAAATAAAAATAAAAAGATAAAAAAAAGACGAGTGTCGACTTTCAGTTGCGTTTTAACCCTTATCATGCTGAACTGGAATATTCCGGTTTTGGCAGGAGGTGTAGACTAAGATCAGACTGCACTTATGTGCAGGCTGATCATGGTCTACACCTCCTGCCTGTACTTTTCCTGCCATAGTTGTTTATGAAGTTGAATTTATAAAGATATATTGATTTTTGAACAACAAGTTCTATCAGTGCTTTCAGCCCTTTGATTTGCAGAATTCCAGTAAGGTAATTTAAACAGCATGAATAATTCGATTGGTCAGTCGATGATTTGGCTTACAAATAGAATGATGCTCAACTTGAATAGAAAGTTGCAAGAAACGAAAAGGAGCTTTTCAACGATTGAATTAATGATACCTATTTCTAAGATAAGTTCAGATTGAATACTAAAATAACCGGTAAATTAAAGAAAAAATAGAATACAAAAAATCTTCTAATTTGTTTTGCTCTCTGAAAAAAGGCATTGTTATGAAATAGAAAGTGCAGCTGCTATTAGCTGTCATTGTTATCGCAGTACTTTCCTCAGATTTTGAAAAAACGACTAAAGAATGGGGCTTTTTGCAGAGTAGATCGACTACAGTTCTTCTTGTCGATACCCTATTTCAGATGGAATGGTTCCCGGATGAAAATAGGATACAGTGTTTCTGTAGAGGACTGACGGAGCTTACTGTTGGAAACACGTTCTTCGTGGCACCAAACACAATTGATTTCTCCTCCGTCTTTCTTCGGTTTTCTCCCCTGAATCAAGCTGCAGTTATGGGAACTATCGGTGCTATTTTCCTGATATATATTTTAGCTGTTTTATTTCTGATTGGATTAGATAGGAAAGATGTCTTGAAGGTGAGCATCTACCATAATGACTTGTAAAACGTGATGATAATTTAGGCCAAGCAGCTTACAATTAAAGGACGATCGATCAATCAACTTGTAACCCATTACCACACGCGAAAATTTAGACTGGTCCAAATTGAAAAAAAAAAGTTGCAGACATAGTTTCAAGTTAATGGAATTTTTAATCTTTTTCGTCTTTTTGGATTGAAAAACATTGTGGATAATGAAGAAATTGCTTGATTCAAGCAATTTCTTCATTTTTAACATTTTTTTCAAAAGCTCTTTAGTTTAGGGGCGTAATAAAGGAGGGATTGTGTGGAAATGGGTTAACTCATTCCGGAAATGAACTTTGCACTCCAACATATATGAGGATGACTTTTGTTGGTTTGGCGACTTTAACTCATTCCCAGAAGGCAAAAATCTAGACTTGTCCAAATTGAAACGAGTTGCAGACGACATTTTAAAGTTTATGAAAGTTTAGTCTTTTTCAACTTTCTTGGTCGAAAATATTGTGGTAAATGAAGAAATTGCTTTTCACAAGCAATTTCTTCATTTTACAAAATATCTTCCCAGTTTTTTTTTCTTGAGGGGCGTTCAAAAGCGCAATTGTGTGGGAATGGGCTAAAGTCAAAGAGACAGATTATTCAAGCCTTACTTACAAAGTTTAGATCGACAACCAACCATTTTACATTTTTGTTGGATTCAGTAGCCAAGCAATGTAGCGATCCTCCATTTGTAATCCAATATCATGCAATAACTAAGACAAACGGGTAGGGCTAATTAGTGTCAGAAGCACCATCTCATTTGCCAAAACTGTGCAAAAGTATTTACGTAAAAATCATTTAAGCAAAAACAACGTTCCTGTCTTAGTGAATACTTTAAACATCGTATTCAATCTTCATGCAGAGTTGCGGTTCTCTCAAACGTAAATGGGGAAGAACCCGAGTCCTAGAGAGTGCATCATATTATAAAGTAATGAGATGCCTCTTAAAGCGTATCGACGAAAGAAATGGTTCTCAATTTCAAAATTTCTAGCTTCAATGCATTCAGACATATGAGAGAAAGGGGTATTAAAATTACCGTTCATAATTTTTAAAGAAGAGAGAAAAGAAAGAAAAATATTTCGCGTAATGTAACGCTAATTACGACCTTGCGACCCGAATGGAACAGAAATTCACCGGGTAAATTCTTTTTTTTTATTTCACCGAACATTGCCTTATTTATGGTTTCTATGGCGTATCAGTTACGCCAATAGCTTTTACAAACAGTTCAGACGTTATCGACATCAATCGTAGAATAAGAACAAATTATTAAATGTATGTACGAACGATATTTTTCAGTGGGGTGTGACACCATTACGAGATAATATTTATGGAGATGACAATTATTACATCATTAAAGTGTACACAGGAATGAGGCGGGGAGCTGGTACCACGTCCAGAGTTGCGTTTATCCTCTCTGGTAACAAGGGGGAATCGGGACCCAGAGAAATGTTTGACGGCATGAGACGAGTACGAAACTTTATACCATTCGAGAACATATTTCTGATTGCCTTTTCCATATATCTCGTCATTCCATTACCAAAGGACCAATTTTGGTCCAAATTCAGGAAAATTGCAGACAAGTATTTCGGATTCTTAGAATCGTGAATTCATCTGTTTTTTGTGTAGAAAACATTTGGGGAATGAAGAAATTGGTCGCAACGAATTCATACATTAGTGTGATTAGGTTTTCAGGTCATATGAAAACAACAAAAATATCTACAATTTGATAGTATTGAGCGAAAAAATCAAAACTTTTACAATTTTTCATATTTTTTTGTATGAAACTATCTTGTGCGGAAGCAACAAAATGGTTTTGTTCATGGAGGTATGAATAATCTTTTTGGACCAATCAGAACGCAGGTTTTTGATTGACCGAAACTAAAGATGAAACCGTTTCTGTATATTCCCATTGTATTCCTGACCTATAATTTTGAAAGCAAAAATGTTGATTAACTTGCAACAGGATAGGAAATCACAAGAATTTGAACAGAGACTGCTAAAAACTGTTACAGTCTGTATTAAATCGGACAAAAGTCATTTTAACCCGTTCCCACTCAATGACGCTTTTAGAAGCACTCAAGAAAAAAAGCTTTGGAAAACATTGTTGAAAATGAAGAAACTGCTTGTCACAAGCAATTTCTTCATTTTCCACAATGCTTTCAATCAAGAAAGCTGAAAAATCCAAAAAATAATAAACTTTAAATTGTTGTCAGCAACTTCTTTCAATTAAGGCCAGTCTGAAATTTTGCCGTCTGGTAATGGTAAAAAATAGAACATATATCATAGATATCTTTGAAAACTATAAAACATGTGCACACTGTACTGGTACCTTTCATGTAGTGTTCAATGGTCCCATCAAATAGTAGGTTTACGAGCTCGTATTTATGTAGTGTTTTAATTGTATTTTATTGTTATTTCACTGGTTTTGCTCATCGACCTTTCAACATTAGTTTTCTCATATTCTTTCAGGATTTTTCCACCGGTAGTGTGCGTACATTTTTCATGGCGACTAAGAAACATCTAGGAACTTTGCTTAATCTGTATATTTGGCATGATAACTCGGGTTATGGTGACGAGGCCTCTTGGTATCTGAACCAGGTTGTAATATATGATATCAATACAAAGAAAACGTAAGTTTGCTTTCTGCCTTTCCATTTGCAAGCGTCTCGATTACATTTGAGTGCCAAGTACTAGGTCAATCGCTTGCCCAACCAAGTTGCTCCGTTGGCCCTTCCCATTGAATCCAACGGGAAATTCCAATTTCCAATTTAATCGGCGTTAATTCATGACCGGTAGCATGTAACGAAAATAATAAATTGGTCCGTTGGCGATTCAAACGTCGTAACTACAGCTAGAAAAAGCTGCAGTTACGAGGTTTTTGTCACCAAATAAACAGAAATGCTTAACAAACATGGCGGCCAACGTTGGAGTTTAAATTTAACTTCATGTCTGAATTATTTCATCGGTCGACTGATTATTGATTGACAGCCGCGTTTGGTCAATTGACCAATCACTGCTGTCATTCAAGGAATCAATCGGCCAATCAAATCATTATTTCAGTCAGGACCTGAGCTTTTAAATCCGACATTGGCCGCAATTATTGTTAGGCGTTTTGTTGGTTTGGCTTCTTAAACGTCGTAACTACAGCATAAACAAGCTGTAGTTACGACATTTAGGTCGTCAACCAACCATTCTACTTAATCGTAACATGCTTATGGCCGTTGAAAAGTCGACCGAGAACTTCCTGTCAATTTCAAATGGTTTGGTCATAAAAGGAAGTGGTCGGGGTCAGTGATTTCTCAATTGAACCTTAATCCTGGACATTTATTATTGGAATAAAATTCGGTGACCTAGCGATTTGACGACTACTTTTGGTTGATTTTTCGGTCACAATTCGAGCCTGCTACATTGAGCAAGGCAAATATTTGCCCAATTTCTAAGATATTCCAAACACATTTCGAATTAATACGAATGAATAGGAAATGTACTTACCATACTTTTATATTCCATCTATTTCATTGACGGATCGCTTGCCTTGTCTAGAGACTCCGACAGTTAAGTTCGAATTTGATATCAAACGACGTGATTTTACAACGAAAAGTGTAATGGTTGGTAGGCGACCTAAACGTCGTAACTTCAATTTGATTATTGCTGCGACGTTTAAATCGCCAAACGAATAAAAAACTGTACATAAGCGTGGGAGTTCAAAGTTTCAGTTCTAGTCTAAATTAATGCTTTGATTGGTCAATCGACTTTTTGATTGAATTGAGCGATCCACCAATTAGTTCATATTTGCAAATAGGTACCCATTTGGGGTAGAGCGCTGGTTATCGGCTGAAACATCAGTGGATGTGGAAGTGAGGGGGACCAGCCCTGACAACACGATCGACTTCGAAAGTCGGTTCTTTTTCCACACCCGAGATCGACTATCAGAGAGTCACATGTGGATCTCGATCCTTTATCGGCCACAAACGAGTACCTTTACTCGAGTACAGCGAGTTTCGTGTGCCCTAGTGTATATTATGTTGACGATGATTGCTAATGCCATGTACTTCAACCCAGAATCGGAATATGAAAGTGCGCCATTGATCAAAGCGGGACCATTTAGATTTTCTCTGCAACAGGTAATGCAAATTACTTGAACATTTTGTGTAGTTTCTACATTTCAATTAAGTCATTACATATCACAATTAGACTTGTAAACACTTCAGTGCTAAAATGTCTCGTTAAATACCGGTTACACATTCACGATTTCGTCTACGATTCACCCAGATTTCTCATGGTAAGAAAAATCGGGATCGATCGGGATGAACCGTGGCGAAAAGTAGAAATATTCAGTGTCACTACGATTAAGAATGGCCATGATGTTAGTATGCTGTCTGTAAAGTATCGCTACGAACAAATGATGATTCATGTCGGCAACGGTAAGGGTCAATGCTGATTGTCCAAGGTGGCATAACGAATGCTCATGTTGCTTGTACGGTACAATACGGTACAAGTACGATCCACGGCGGTAGCGACACGAGCCAATCGCGGAGGTCCGTAGCGAAACCGTGGATGATTCGTAGGACAACCGTACTCAAATCGTATTTAATCGTGGTAACTCGTGGTGTCAAAGATTCCACGATTGGCTACGATTTAATAGGAATAGCCGTGAATATAGCTACGGTGTCAATGGAATAAGCACGATCACAATACGTTTGAGCTACGAATAAGGCCACGCCAAATAACCACATCGTTTTCCACGAATGTTTTACACAGTTTAAAACTTCCGTAACGCTACCCCGGAGTTTCCCGAATCATCACGATTCATCAAGTTTCACAACAATTCACCGTGTTCTATTACCAATCACCGCGGTACACGACGGTTTTAGAAATCGTGGCGAATCGTAGTGGCAACATACGAAAGAAGCAAATCTGTTTTTTACTTTGTTTACAGTTTCAGGATCTCGAAAAGAATGATTCATACTTTCATTATTTACAATACATTTCCTACCTAAATGGATTATTACCTCTTTTTATTTGCAGAACCAAGTATAACCTAAGAATTATTCGTTTGTTCCAGATATACATTTCAATAATCTGTGCCCTGATTACCACCCCACCGGTAATGCTACTTATATTTCTGTTCAAACGTACGCGAAGGAAACAAGTCGTTGTGTATACAAAAAATGGGGAACAAGTTAAACACACCGTATGTTGTCGATGCGTATGTCCGTGTGGTCCTTGTTGTCATAAGCTATTTAAGACCAGGAAAGGAGAAGAAGAGAAAGCGCACGAAAAAGAATTGAAAAGAATTTTGTTATCGGCGGAGATCCCGGACTTTAAGAGTTCATGGTATCTTCCATTTTGGTAAGACTTTGTTCTTGTCCTAAAGAGGCATTTCTAATATCGCATATAATTATTTTGTAAATTCCTTTTTCAGAGTCTTTATAAAATAAAGGCACGAAATGTTACCGGTTCTGTTTTGATTTGAACAATTGTGAATATGTTCTACATGATATTGTAAAATAATTCAATCATAGTATCTCTGAGCATTATTACCTAATGTTATCTATCGTCGGGTACAATTAAAATCTTTCATGTTCAACTTTGTTTAAGTTTTTAATCGTCTTTTTCGAAAGTAACATTTTTGATCTCCAGCTCGAGATTGGAATAATTTTGATATTACATTAGTGCATGCAAATGAGCTGAAACCTACACTATATACAATACAATGACATTTTTATAGCGCAAGAACTGCCAAGAAGGCATTCTGTTGCGCTGAACAAAGCTATCAGTACATTATTTACATATCATATCAGTAAAACTTTGAAAAAAGATAAGTCTTAAGAGATCGTCTAAAGACAGATTCTTGTTGAATTTGTCTTAGATAGTTTGGCAGTCCATTCCACCACTTTGGTCCTGTCACTGCAAATGACCTATCAGCAATACATGTAGGTGTTTTTGGAACATTCAACAAAGACGTCTTACTTGATGATCTCAGTCTATGTCCAGTTTGATTGATCTTAATCAAGTTAATTAGATATTTAGGAGCTGTTCCCCTAACACATTTAAACATAAGTATCAGAACCTTAAACATTATCCTTGCTCTAACCGGGAGCCAGTGCAGATGCTGTAGAATCGGTGTAATAGGTTGATCAAATCCACATTCACTAACAACTCTAGCTGCTTGATTTTGAACTTTTTGGAGTTTATTCATTTGGTACTCAGGAATACACATAAATAGTCCATTGCAGAAATGTAGCTGAGAATGGATAAAGCCATGCACTAGGATCTCAGTACTTTTTTTCGTCAAATATTTTCTGATTTTTACTAATCCCTTTAATTGATAATGAGCAATTTTACATTTGTTTTTAATATGGCGATCAAAACTAAGGTCATTTTCCAATAGAACACCAAAATCTCTGACATAATCAACGCACTTAACATCGATTCCACCAACATTTACATTAGAAATATTGACTTTGGATAGCTGCTGTCTTGTTCTATATACAATTATTTCGGTTTTAGAGTTGTTCATTTTTAGTTTATGATTACTCATCCATGAAATTACGTCACTAAGGCACTTATTTAGAGCAACCGACGTTTGGGCTTCACTATCGTATACTCCAGCATTAAATCTCATCGCCAGTTTATGATCATCAGCGTACCCGTATAACTCGATAAGATATTGGCGGACAACTTGACTTAATGCCGCAATGTACATGTAAAAATAACCGGTCCAGCACATGATCCCTGCGGCACACCATATGTAAAGTTTTCAAGCTTGGAAGAGCTATTCTTAACGATGACCCTCATAGATCTTTGACTGAGGTACGACTGGACCCATCTTAGCGGAACATCCTGTATATTGAAGTCATTCTGTAGAATTTTAAGAACTAATGAGATATCAACAGTGTCAAACGCGGCTCTAAGATCTATCATAACAACAATGGTACCCTGTTTGTAATCAATGGCATCTAGTAGATCACTGTACATTTTGATTAATGCAGTCTCAACACCATGATTTTTTCTGTATGCACTCTGATACACAGGGAGAAGGCTGTTTCTCTCCACATGATCTGTGATCTGATTTAATGCTTTTTTTCTAGTATTTTTGAAAGAAAGGACAAGTTGGAAACTGGTCTATAATTACTCATTTCAAGGCTAGCTCCTTTCTTTTTCAATAGTGGTTTTACAACAGCACTTTTCCATGCTTTAGGGAATATCCCAGTGTCAAGAGATTGATTTATTATATCTTTAATAATTGGCAGAAATGATTGAATGTGGGATTTCAGAAACGGGGAAGGTACTACATCTAGTTCACACGACGTCGATTTTGAGCAGTCAATAAGTTTAAGTAAGTCCACCTGTGTGACTGGTTTGAAACTATCAAATGGTTCACATGACGAATCATATACCGGAGAGGGAATATAGACCTGGTTTCCAACACAATTGTCTAGATCATTTCTTAGATTAGTTATCTTAGTAGAGAAAAAATCAAGAAACCCATTTGCAAGTTCTTCATCTGTACCGCTGTTAGGTAGAGGATTTTCTTTGGTGCGACCAAGGAGATCAGATGTCACACTATATAGGGCTTTAACGCTACCACAAGTTTCATCAATTATGACTTGATAGTAGTCATGCTTAGCTTTATTCACGATTCTCATATATCCATTCCTCACTCTTTTGAAGATAGTAGAGGATAAATCACATTTATGTTTTAGATGAACACGCTCTATGCATCTTCTAAACTGTTTTAAACTCTTGATATATGGTGAATACCAAGGAACCTTAGGCCGACAGACAATGTATTTTTCCTTCAACGAAGCATGCTTATCAATGATTTGTTTAGTAATACTTTCGAAGTTTTCAACCAAAGTGTCTACATCATCCGATTTGTAGAACAGGTGGTTTAATTCTAGAAAGTCGCTAGTTATTTCAACACTACATACTGATTTCCACTTACGATAAGTAACCTTCTGACCGTTTAGCGACGGAGATGTTTTTTCTACAGAAACAGTGGTAAAGCAATGATCAGATATAAAGTAATCCGTATCAGATTCATTAACTATCAGAGAATCATTTTCCCTGCTGATTATCAAGTCAAGAATATGACCGTTTGAATGTGTTGGTGAATTGACATGTTGTACCGTTCCAAAAGATTCGAAACATTTTATAAACCTATTTGAATAATAGTCTTTGTCATCATCTACATGAAAGTTGAAATCCCCTGTTAGACTAATAGGTTCCGCTTTGAGGGATATTCGTCCCAAAAGCTCAGGGAATTCATTCAAAAACTGTGCTTGTGTGACTGGACATCCCCCAGAGTATGGGTACCTATATATTCCAACAAGACACATTGAATTGTTTTTATAAGTAATGTTCCACTCTGCAAATTCAAAAGAGTTAAATATTTTAGATGTTAGTCTAGCGATGTTCAAGTAATCTCGATACAAAAGGCCGACTCCCCCACCTTTCCTATCAGATCGGCATATATCATCAAACTTAAAGCCATGTTGCTGTAATTCTGATCTAATGTCAAAATCACGTTCATCGTCAAGCCAAGTTTCTGTAATAATGCATAGATCGATTCCTTCGTTATATACATACTGTACGATATCTGCAGATTTATTCCTAACCGAGCGAGCATTTATAGTAGAGATTTTAAGTTTGGTCGATTTTTGCCTATGTTGTTTTCTGGTATTTTCAATGTTCACTGTTTGTAAATTGTTCCAGTTAACACCTGTAATTTCATCCCTTATCCTGACCCGAGGCTGACCGGAACGTTTACCTCTATATCTTTTCAATATACCATAATACCACAGCTTATTCCAAATCCCATTGTCCAATCTAACTGTTTTAATACTTGGTGAACACAAACTCAGTAATTCGTCCCTGCTGTATTTCCTAACAGTACTTTCTGTGCACATATTGTGGTGACTATAGACCAATTCTGTGTTCAATGAACCGTGAAATTCATTTATTTTCTGCTTTAAACAATAAAGTTCTATTTTCCACAGGAACAACAATAAAATTCCACAAAATGATTGAATATACATATTCCTTAATCATTCACATAAGTGTATGTCAAATTACAAAGTCCAATCTTGACCAAAATCCAAGTTATTCAAGATTAAACACAGAGCAAATTAAAGTGCAGCCCACACTTGGCGCAAATAAATGATTCATTACCACTTATATCACGTCATATTGACTGATATTGCACGATTTTACAACGGCGTTTCGCGGAAAATAAAAATATCGATTTATTTAACTAATAAATTAAATCATTTTGGTAATAGAATATAAACGTCGTGTTCATAAAACACCGAATTCATTAAACTCGTCAACCAGATGAAAACTCATAAAAACCACGTTTTTTGTCTGTCAATATAAGAATTTTGTCATGTGATCGTTTTTCAGACCAATCATCCAATACCATTTCAGTTTTATGAACGTATGATAGGTTTTATTTGTGAGTGCTATTTTTCGTCTTGAGGTAAACCCCACATACATACACACAAAATCAATTTAAAAAAATAATTGGCATTTATTTTGAATATAGTGAACTTGTTCAGTGAACAATTTAGAACTCGCTGTAAAACGTTGTGAGTAATTTCCACAAAGAAAACATCGTTGCAAAAAAATTCTAAATATACGATATACATGTGTACAGTATTATGGGTATTCAAAATGACATTAAGAGTCTATCGGGCGAGCATAATATGTCAGAAAATTTCGTTCTTGTGTTTTCTAGGTGTATTTATTTTGCCTGGTTATTGGTGCTGGCTGGTACCGTGGTTCCAGGATTTTTCATCGTTCTGTTTAGTATAGAATGGGGAAAACAGAAGTCTGAAGAATGGTTGTCAACTCTTTTGTTGTCATTGTTACAGTCAATATTGCTTGTGGATCCACTCATGGTAAGTAATTCTCGTGAATATCTCAGATGAAAGTTTTCTAAACCGGCTAAATTGCTGAGGTTTGTAAAAGTAGTCAAGACAAGGGACCATTTACCTGATAGGTTTAGCTCAAATCTGACGGAGGTATTTACAATCGCGGCTGTCAATTAAGGAATATATTTACCATTCAAATCATTCATTCAGTCTGAGATTGAGATTTGAACTACGACATTGTCTATCATTTTTGTTCACCTCTTTTGTTGGTTTGGCGTCTCAAACGTCGTAACAATAGTTTTTTAAGCTGTAGTTACGACGTTTAAGTCGCAAACCAAACTTTTTACTTATCTCTTAAATTCTGATGGCTATGAATTTTGCAAAATAATGTCGTGAAATTCGAAGCGGGAGTTCCTTCAGGAGTCAATGAGCGGGACCAACTTAGTAAGTGGGCGGGACAAGCGATTGTTGAATCGATTAATCTTCAACATTTGTGTCATTTACAATATTGTTACGGCCTAAAAACAGTACTAATGTTGGATTTTCAAGTTGTTGGCATTCGAGCTTTGTTTATTTTTTAAAATTTCTCACGCTTGTAAGGATAAGGTATACAATATCTTTTACAAATCAAAGCAGCCCTTGCACGGATTATGAAAACATTTTTTTCGACCGGTTTTCAAATTTCCATCTGTATTGCTGTCAGACATCTGTAAGAAAGTAATTAAGCTGATTTCGTAATGAAAATGAATGTATAAAATAACTTAAAAAAGAAAGAAAAAAGCTAAATATTTGGCGCAACGAGACGCCAAATAATTCAGAGAAGTACAACCCGAATAAAAGCGGAATTCATCGGGTAAAATGTTATCTGTCCATTGTACCGAAATGTTCTTTATTTTTAGTTTCCATGACGTATGGCTTCCGCTCCCAATCCAGTCGTTATCTACATCACCCTAAGACCAACGGCCTCACTCGATAAATTTCAGTGTTTCAAAATATGGAATATATCTCATTTATGAAACGTGTGGATATTTTAGTACATTTAACGCGAAGAGAGCAGATCGTTTTCCTATAAAAATCTGTTTAAAAGCCACTCTAATTATTGTTTCTTTAATACAGCAAATAATAGGTAATGGATTAACTGTAAGTCACTAGAAATCTATATTTAATTCAGGTATTGCTCATTTCATTTGTCCTGGCTTGTCTGATTCGAAAACCAAAGGAGGAGGAGAATCTGGACGTCGCCATTATTGTACAGAACTACGAGTTACAGCAAGGAAGACAGAAAGGTAAACTGTTTATAATCGTGATTTCAAACAATCAATCGACCAATAAAGTCATTCATTTGTACCTTAAGTGAACTTCTAACTCCGACATCGGTCGACATTTACTCAAAATTTTTCCGTTGGTTTGACGGCTTAAAGATTGAAATTACAGATTGTTCAAGCTAAGGTTACAACTGCAAAATAACTGTTTTACTTTTTCTTTGTATGCTACTTGCCATATATTTTTTCAAATATAACTTCGACTAAAATTTAAGTTAAACTTCCTGTTAGAGCTCAGTGGGTGGGTCAGCGATCTGTTGGTTAGTTGACCTCTAGCCACGCCAACTGACATCCGTCAACGTAGTTTGTAGGTGTCTCCCTCTTAGTGATCGGACACACCCTTTATACATCGAAACAAGTTGAGAATAATTAAAGGTTTTTTGTGAAAAAGTCAACATAAGGCCATATCTTCCCACAAAGCATCCTGTAAAATTAACAAGAAAACCATACTCAAGGCTCAAAAGTATAGATAAATATGACAATTGAAATTATAAGATTAACATAATTCTACGAAGTAAGCCTACAATTCACGAAAGAAGTTACGATATTTTAAAATGTGACCCACCACAATCAAAAATTTGTTTACATCAAATTATGACGACAGTGATGACATTTTAACTATCGCATGTCACTCAAACAACTAGCTAGGTCACGAAGATTAACGAAATTGTCATTGGCAACTGTGCATACAAAAGTCAATGCCGAAGATTGGCGAAGATTTCCTGTGAAGAATCCGGTGCATTCATCTTGATTTTAAAATGTTAACGAACACTAATTGAAATCGACAAGAAAAACACAAAATACTCTTTCTAGTGAACATCACTCATACCCTGCTTTTGCATATCGATATTAAGAAGGTCCTTGTTTGCTTTAGTGACCAAAATAAGCGATATGTTATTTCAACTATTTTTTCTTCCTCGGAGCGCAGACATGGCTTTAAAAAGTAATAAAAAGTAACAGTTGAATTTGAAGACACACTTACATAACGTTTACAACACTTACATATAACTAAGTTATGACGTCATGATTTCAAAGTGACGTAAGAAAGATGTCAAGTTTGTGTACTCAAGCTACATAGTTCGTCATTTACAAAATATTGATAGCATTAAAAATTACAATCATTCTATCACGAAGAACGGATATCAGCGGTGACCTATTTCTGTGGAGAATAATTTTCTTTCAGAGAACTGTTGTTTACTTCGTAACATCAGTGAGTCCAATGTAATTAGCAACCGTGCGAATAAGTTAGATTCCGAAATGCTAGTTGTCCTTGGTCGTCTCAAGTCAACGGGATTCACAACCCAGTTTGTCTGCTTACTAATTCAAGTTGTGTCATATTATGAACATAAATTGCAACAATTTCTTTCTTTTATTTTCCTCTTGTAGGACACGAGAATAAGAATTTCCTCCTATCCCTCTTTTTGCTCCATAAAAGTTATGTCTTTCGAGAGTTTGAATTCCAGTAACGAAGCCTTGTCTTTATACTGTGTTATCAGCGCGATTGTCTCCGCTCCGGACCAATTTTGTTTTTTCTTCCCAAAATCTGTCGTCTTTGAAATTCTTCGGAAAAAAATTGACAGACGACAAGTGGCGTTAGCACACTTACGACTGCCGTTTATGACTCCAATATCGGAGAGTATGTCGTAAATTTTGAGACCGCAAATTTACGCCAACGTTAGGGAAACGGCTTTGTGTAAATCGCAAACGCCCGTATTATTTTGCGCATGCAAACGCAGTTTAGTGAAACGACTCCCAGAATCTGTGCATATGACAGTGAATGCCGAAGACTAACGAACATTTCCGGGGAAGAATCGGGTGCAGACGTCTCGATCTCAAAGTGTAAACATTGAAGAGAAAAACACAAAATACTCTTTGTAGAGAATTTTACTCATACCCTCCTTTAGCATATCGATATCAAGAGAGCTCTTGTTTGATTTAGTGACTAAGTAAACGATGGATTTGTTGAACTGTTTTTTCTTCCTCGGAGGGAAGATATGGCTTTAAACCCATGATACATTTTTGGTCAGATTATACTTATTACATTTTTATTTCAGACGACTTTGATTATAGCCGCCACGTTTTACAATCTATTAAAGACGAACATACTATGTACCAAAGTGAGTATAGAATACGTCTCAGTTGATCAGCCAAAGAGGGCTGGCAATATAAAAGTTGGTGTTATTTTTTCCCTCTAAAAACAATGACTCTTGGTAGATGAAACTGGTATAGGCCTTGGCTAAAACCTTCTACTAAAAGAGGGGTGTAACGCAATGAAAACATTTTCATAGTATTACCTACTCCGTCGATGGAAATCAACACTGTGTGTGTTTTTAGCTCACCTGAGCACAACGTGTTTTAGATGACCTTAAGTGATAACCCTGTGTCCCTTGTGCGTCGGGAGTCGTCAACAATTCTTTAAAAAATATCCTTCCCTGTAACCATTGAGCCAATTTCAACCAAACTTAGCAGGAATGTTCCTTGAGTCACCCTTTACGAAACCTGTCCTTGAAATTTGTATTTGCCGAACTCGGCAAAAATGATTCTTGATCGACCCTTTTCGAAATTGTTCATGAAATTTTGATAAGTGAAAAAATGGGGGCGTGGCAGGTAGGGTTTATCAGACTTTAATTCAATTCGTCTATTAAAAACTGCCGTTCTGATTGGTCGAAAAAATTATTCATACCTCCTTGAACACAATTTTGAGCATGCAGCCATTTTGTATGTTTCCGAAAAAAATAGTTCCATACAAAATAGTATGAAAATGTGTCAAGTTTTTATCTGATGCTGTTAAATCATAAGAAATGAAGACAATACCTTTTGTTTTCATGGAGATAGGAACCGTAAAACGTAATCACACTCATGTATGAATCCGCTTCGTGTATTCATACAGTCTTCCTCACCAATGAAGGGATATCGAGATAACCTTATTTCTCTGCCATCGTTAGATAAAACGTTCGCCGCCCTTGGTACGACAAGATGTCATACAGTGTGATTAGTTTTATCCGCAGGGAGGGCTTATCAGACCTAGGGAATTCATGAAAAAAATCTTTAGAAATCACCTAGTCCTTAACGATTGGACTATTTTGGACCAGACTTTGCAGGAATGTTCCTTGGGTGACCCTTTTTAAAACTTACCCATGAAATGTTGTTTCACAAAAAAATATTGGTGTTGCAGGGCCGGGCTTATCAGACCTAGAGAAATCATTCTCAGTTGAGCGATTTAGAATCAATTAGGCCCTCTTGTTTTATTTAGTCATATTAATAGATTGATATAAAGGTGTAAATGAGCTGAAGCCTATGGTGATGTCTTTTTGTTACCGCGAGAATGGCGTCATAATGTATATATCAACGTCATATTACAATTAGCGTTTAATGATACGCGGGATATTTCACAAATATTTCGACAAATTTCAGTCTCTCCGTTGATTTATCGCTGATATTAATGTCCTATTATTCAAATGATACCGAATTCGTGTTCGTAAAATAACGAATTTATTGAACGTTGCCTCTTAAACAGACGAACACTCACCAAAGTCTTGTTTTTATCTATTTTCGCTGACTTGTTTAATAAATTCAGTTTCCTGTGGTCTTAATTGAACATAGTCTTTGTAAGATACAGTTACTCTATTACATTTATGTGTATTGTACTTACTTTGCAAAAAGCTGTTAACCAACGATGTATTATTTAACCAAGCCCCTTCTGTACTGAATTTATTGCCCTGTGATGGTAGCGATTAAAAACTCGAGATCCGAGTCACAGAACTGAACTAGCAGTCACTGAACTATTCTTTTTAAAGACAATATTTCTTTTACATACGAAAAATAACCTGTCGGTACAAAATTTCAACTCTTATCGTGAAGAATCCTGAATAAGTATCACGTTTGCTAATCCTATCACAAAAAATGACCCGTTTATTATTCAACAAAATGCTCAGACATATAAGGTCAGGAATTCGTTCTATTACGACATATCCGGTGCTACTGCGTATATAACAAAACCACAGCTTGATATATATGGTATTGTTAAATATTTAAATGAATTTTAGTATTTCTACTATTGACGAAAAAAGAAAAAAATCCCGATTTCCCCAATGTCTTAAGTAAAATTTTGACGTCCCGCGTAACATTTTATTCGAAGCTCTGTACAAAATTCTTTGGTGCATAAGGGCATACTTCTAAAATTTGTGAAACTGAGTGCATCATTTCCAATCTGAACCTTTATAATTTTTTGTAGCAATTAATTTGTAACAAAAAATTGTATCACACACACCAGTACTACCACTACATCCTTTCCTAGCCTCCAGATGCAATCCCACTTAGGTTTACGATTATTCTCCAATTGGTGATAGACAAATGTCGAAAAGAATATGCGCCGCCGCCGGGGATCGAACCAATATGTGATTCATAGCCAAGGACTTCAAACATTAGGAAAAGCGCATGTAAGCTCAACATAGCTGTAGGGATTAAAAGATTACTACCTATATAAATGAATAATTTGATGGGCTATTTTTCATTGTCAAATTCGTCAGTTACAAGTATTAATTAATCTAGACCCACAATTTTCCAGGCTTTCAAATAACTTTCTACGAAATAAGCACCTAATATTCCACATGCTTATTGGGTGTCTGATTTACTTTTAATTGTCTATGATTTTGTACCAGTCAGAAATTGGACATTTTCTGATATCATTAAACGCTTATAGCTTTACAAGCTTACTTACTGAACTATACTTTCTGAATGCCATATCGAGAATCTGCGTTTCAAGACGATATATATCTTTTAGCACGAAAACTGCATAAATGATGTACGAGTATTAGAAAAGAAAATTATTATTATTACTTTTTTTGATAATCCTCAAAGGAGAAAATATATTTATCACTAAAAGGTAATGATCAGACGTTTATATCTTCAAGCATTACCACTGTATAGAACCCCGCCCATTAAAGGCACGAGACTGAAGGAGGCCGCCCTAGAATATCAACACCACAAAAAGATGTCCTCTACCATGTTTGATCTGTGTATCAGTATACTTTTGATGTTGGTTATATTTACAATTTGCTATGGTAACCGAGATGACAGGTCATACAGACATACAGAATTCATAGAAAACCAACTAGTGGACCCCAATTACAATGACGTCATCACTTTGTCACCAAGATTTTACTCTGTAAGTCGTTATTATCTACATTCTCATAAGCGAAGCGATGGCGATCACATTTCTTTTGAAGTATGCTTATGATTTAATTTCACAAAATTTAAGAATTGTTCATATTGAAATAGGTTGCAGATGACAATTCAAATTGTGACCAAAGGGCAAAAGAAGTGCAAGTTATAGCACTGTGAGAAAGGCGAAATTACTTGTAACAGCAAAAGATTTCATTCTTTTCTGATAGTGACGTCAAAAATGCCTTTCCGGCGCGTCACATTGCGGAATTTGTGATAACGGATTAAAGTTGTTCTTGAACAGATTTTCATAAAAAATTGATAGAGAAAAAGAAGTGCCATTTCATAATCAGTGAAAACCAATTCGTAAAATTTTCTTCACACGACAGTTGATAATAAAGTATAGGTATGACAAGAAACGCTCTTTCGAAAATATCGACCAATAAGCTCGAACTGGTTATTGCAGGATCTTACAAGTTTCGAAGCACGTTACAGTTTACCAATCGCTGGCCCCGCGAACCGACTCCTTTGACCCCCGCCCTTTGACTTCAACAGGAAGTTATGCTTCTAGTTTTAACGACATTATTTTGCAAAATGTATGGCCAGTAGCATGTTATAAATAATACGGATGGTCTGTTGGCGACCTAAACGTCGTAACTACAGCTTGAATAAGCTGTAGTTACGACGTTTAGGTAGGCAACCCAGCAAAAATAATTAAAAAAATGGCTGCCAATGTATGAGTTCAAACTAAATATATGATATCATTGGTCGACAGATAATTTGATTGACAGCCGCGATTGGTCAGTTCTAACGATTTAAATGTGATTCTTTGTTGACAGATAAAGACTCACGGTGATCTGATCGACTGGATAAACCAAACAGTATTTCCTACTCTGTTTCCCGAATTTGATATGAATGGTGCCCCGTTACACTGGTCAATACGAGAGTACATGAATGGATATTACAATTTGAGGCTCGGTCCACCAAGACTAAGACAATTACGTACAACAGAGGGTAGGTGGGACAAATGTACAAACAAATTCAAACCTACGAGGTCAGGAAAGAAATATACATTTGGTATCTCTACTGGTAATTAACCCATTCCCACAACAATCCCGCATTTTAATGCACCCCCAAAGAAAAAAAAAACAAAAAAAAACCCCAAAACCTAACAACAAAACAATAACAATGCTACGAAAACATTGAGAAAGGAAGAAATTGCAAGTAAAAAGCAATTTCTTCTATTCTCACGATGCTGTCAATATCGTATGGCCCTTATTTTTCTATTAAACAAAACTCTTTGAATTTTGACCAGTGTGAAATTTTGTCGGATGAGAATGAGTTAACATATTCCCACACAATCTCGCCCCTAAAAAGCAAAAGGCTTTAGAAGTCATTGTGGAAAAAGATTTTCAACTAACACATTGTCGTATGCAACTTCTATGAATTCGGACCAGTCTAAAATTTTGTCGATGGTAAAGGGTTAAGAAAGTTGTACCGAAACATCAATTTCGTGTATCTGTAATTTCTACCCTATTTAGCGCTGCTTTTGTTCGGAATTGGGAAGGATTTCAGCAGCGTTATATATCAACTGTAGCAACAGAGAGGGCGTAATTCGTGTTTTGTGTTTCAATATTTTACCAATACTGCCATAAACCCTATATTGTAGGTACTCATTTGAATCGACAAGACGATTTAAAGAGTACCCATAACATAGGTTTCGTTGAGAAATGATGATTTAAGAATGCTGTTACCCTCTTATCTAGACCTCAGAACAACACAGAAAATATTTAAAAATGAAGATAATATTGACTGTTTTTAAATGAAGATGATATTCAATGTTTCCATTACACTATGAACCTAAAAACTTAATCATACCGTCTGAATATCAAAATTTTCTAGGTTCGTACCTAAATAAAAACAAAGGTATATTCTTCCTTTCTTATAATCATGCCATTAATAAAACAAAGGGACTATTTTACTAGGTTACACTGAAATTATATGGATTTACTTTGTGTGCAAGCACACAAAATAGTTTCGAGGTCTAAATTTTGTAAATGAATGTTTGAAACAACTACGGAACCATGATGGTCATTATCGCTCCTTATGAATAAAAGCAATTTTCTCGAAAGCAGAGTACTTTATCAATGAATTTGACCTACGTTTTTTTTGAAGATTTTGTCCTTTCAATTATCTGTAAAGTGCAGCATCATGGCTAAGCCAAATTGAAACAAAGGGATATTATTGAACTTCTTATGACAAGGGATATCAGGTGATGCAAATCATTCAATCTGTGGGCCTCACAAAATATCAGAGACTGTTTTTATGTAAAATAGGATGGACAGAGGGAGCCCAAATGGGACCAAAAGAATATTGTTTCAATAAGTGAAAAAGTAGTCACAAAACCACGTTTTCAATGGCTTTATCAAAATCTGTCAAGAATTAAATTTCGCTGAAAACTTAAGGAGGTCATACAATTGGTGAAAATTTCATCAAAATCTTTTAAGGATTATAGTGGTAGTAGCGTAACAATAAGTTTAGTTTTTCCATGACGCATCAATGAATCATCAAGCGCTTTGGTTCTATCTAATATAGAGTACGCCCGTGCGAAGCAAAAATTAGACCTTCGGGGTATTGTTTTAAAAACGTTAGTAGAGGGTCACCAGGCAATGTCACGTGCAAAATTCGGAACCTCTTGCCCCTCGATGTCTCTCCAAAACATCCTTATATTCGGCCTTCCCTTTGCCATGACATCCATGTCATAAGCAATGCACATGTGAAATATGAAGGCTATGTCACTTACAATTGTATAATTATAGACAATGTAAAAGTCAGATTTTCGAAATTTTGACCTTGAGAAATGACCTTGATCTTGACAGATAACCTTGAACTTAATTCCAACAGAAAGGTGTTGTCATAAGCAATGCACATGTGAAATATGAAGGCTATATCACTTACCATTGCAAAATTATGGCCAATTTTAAAGTTTTAATTTCCCAAATTTTTACCTTGAGAAAGAACCTTGACTTGAATGATGACCTTGAACTTGGTACCAACAGAAAGGGTTTGTCACAAGCAATGCACATGTGAAATATGATGACTTCATCTGTAACCATTCAAAAGTTATTGCCAATTTTAGTTTTTGCGGGGAAATTTTCACCTAAGTAACATCGCTGCCAAGTTCTAGCTAGACTGGAAAATCATTTAGGAAAAGATGTTTAAAGAGATAAATGAAGGACGGACAGATGGACGATGACCGATCACACCTTGAGATGAGTTTAAAATACCGAGTTCAGCCTCAATTTACCTCAAGATTAAAGAGTGTGTCAGATTTAGCGTAATTGACGGATCGCTGCTGTGGATTAAAGATTCAATCGACCAATCAAGTCATTCATTTAGACCGGAAGTGATCGTTGAACTCCAACATTGGCTGATATTTACGTGAAGCCGTTTTGTCATTTTGGCGACTTAAGGTCAAAACTACAGCATGTTCACTAAGTTATTGTGTTTTTTCTTAAATGAGACATGTACACTAAACATAAACTTTGGTAGAATTATAATATTTGGTTAATTTACCTAGCAACTATAAAATGCATTGACCTGAAACTAGAGCTAAGGGTCCTACATGGCGCTTGTCCAGTTTAGGTCTGCAAGTCATCTACATTCTGTTTTACTACTAAGTTTATTTTGCACATAGTTTTAGTCGCGTATTGTTAAAAGAGGCGTTTAAACCCCATTTAATAAATCAATCAGTTTTTGTTGCATTTTATCACCGACTATAAATAGCATGTTCTTGAAATTGGTATGAGGATTACTAGGTGTGTTACACGGTGATTGCCATATTCAGGCCCGCAAGTGTCTTATTCTTGTTTTATGACAAGTAGTTTAACTCCGGAAATTGCCTGTAGAGTGTAGTGACATATTACACTCCCATTTTCGTACCATCTACTTGAATCGTGGTATTCAGAGTCATTAGGTGTGCTACATGTTGTATGCAAAATGTGTTATTTTGAGGGAGAATTTTAATTGCTCTTTAGTTTACCCGGTAGTGCAAGCTAGGATATATTCAGTGAGTTTTGCCTTACAGAGTTCTTGCTGATTTTTTTTTCAAATTTTATCTTCTACAAACAATGATTGTTGTTATAGAGTTTCATTTTGATTGATTTGTTGATTGATTGAATGGGGTTTGAACGCCACTTTAAACATTATTTCAGTCAAATTGCGGTGGCAAGTATCTTACCATGGATTCCTGGTATTTATCACGCAAAAATTATCACTACATCCTTATTAGCCTCCAGCTGCTCAACTCCCTTAGTTTTAAGATTAGCCACCCAATGATGGGAAATAAATGTCGGAAAAGATATTTGCCGCGTCCGGGGAACGGTTTCAATTTTGAATAGATTGATTCGAAAAGTACAATGATAATAGCACAACAATAATATATCAACAATCTATTAGAGCTTATATGATTTAGGCAAATATCTCGGATATCCCTTGATTTGGCCTTTAACAACATCTTAACGGGTTGTGACATGCGCGAATTATACATATACTGAACACCTAAATCGAATAACATTTTGTTTCCTTGTGTGCAGACATCTGTGATATCCCCCGATATGGCCGGGAAACTTGTTACGGAGAATACACATTGACTAGTGAGGACAACCGAGACTTTTGTATAGACTGGACACCTCAACCGTGTCCCGTGTTCATGACAAGAGCGAACTTCTCTCTCGAAGCATGGATGTACAGTTCTGGTAAGATATAAACATATTTGATTTCATCAAAGAGTGACTTTATAGCCCTTGCACTGTGGATTGTGTACATATAGATTTAATTTGCTTCTTCACTTCTCGATATATTCTTTAGAAGTATAATATTTCGAAGAAATATTCAAAGAAACGTTTAGATAATTTCAATTTTTAGCCATTTACCCTTTAGAAACTTTATCTTTCCTGATATTTTTCAACCATTTATTTCGTTCTTTTAAAATCTTCTTTTAACAATAAATTTAGTTATTCTTTCTTTCTTTCAGCCTTTGACATCTGGGGCATGCCCGTCCCTGGAGTTTATACAACATACGGCGGTGGAGGGTATTTGGCCACGTTCGACGTTAATCTCAACACGTCTATCAAGATACTTAACGAGCTTTACCATGGAAAGTGGTTGGACAGACAGACACGTGCTGTCTTTTTTGAGTTTACACTATTTTGTGCAGCAACCAATTTGTTCATTTACAACATGTTTCTTGTTGAGTTTCCACAAACGGGTGGAGCCTTCAAGACACATACCATATATCCATTGCGTGTGTACACTCATTCCGGAGCAGTTGGTTTGTTAACCCTAATATGTGAAATTATATTTGTAATATACGTTGGAGTTTTAATCGGGAAAATCTGCGTCAGATTCTATCAACACAGATGTTGGTTCTTCAAGCACTTCTGGCAGGTGTATGACCTTGTAATACTAATACTTGCCCTCGGCGCCATCGCTGTGTATGTATTTCGTATGATATTTACCAATATGACAATTGACAAGTTTAATGCGGACAAAAAACTCTTTGTAAACTTCAGCCATATTGTATTGTGGGACCAAATATTAGTGTCATTACTCGCCTTCATAGTGTTCATGGTGACGTTGAGGATTTTAGAAGTTTTTGGAACAGCAAAGAAAGTACAGGCAGTGGTGAAGGTATTCGACAAGTGTGGCCGTGACCTATTTTCATTTTCTGTGATGTTTTTCTTTATTTTCATGGGATTTTGTTTTCTTGGATACTTGTTATTCGGTAGTGTGTTGGAGTCATATAAGAACATTTATCGAACAATGGGCTCATTGTTTATACTAGTGTTTGGTGTAACGAAGTACGGAGACATAACTGAGACCCAACCTGTTTTTGCCAAGGTGTTTTTCATCATGTACACTATATCTGTCATTTTCTTTATTCTAACAATCTTCTTGTCCATCCTTGGTGGCAGTATTGACGAAGCGGTGAGCGAGTCGAAACAAGATAATAAGCAGGATATCATAGAGTTCATCATGACCAAGTTTAAGAGACTTATCGTAAAGCCAAGTAGCAATAATGATACTAACATTACCAATCAGGAAGAGAAGTTGAAAAAGAAGCGTAAAAAGAAAAGGAAAAAGAAATCAAGCGAAGGTTTGTTACTTTTCATTGGCAGGAGATAATTTTATCCACGTTGTTGAAAAGGTCCGAGATTAACTGCTTTAAAGACGTAAAATTGGAAAGAAACTTTCAAGAGACCGTCAAAATTGAAAAAAAAAGAAATTAAATAAACATAGAAAATACATGTACTAATGAGAAATAAGTTTGGACCTCGGATGTTGGGAAGTCCCGTTATCAAACGGTTGGTCGAATCTTACACTTAATGTAGCCAACATGAATTTTAATCCTTCTGATCTCTACAAAAATCTAAATGGGGGCTATGCGATGCCCCCCCCCGTTCTATGACTATGAATAATAATTGACGGATTGGCGTTGTCAATTAATAACTCGACAGACCAAAAAGTTCGTCCATTTATACTGGATGATGGTCTCTAGCATTCTTGTCGAACATTTTCATAATCAAAGTACTGAAAGTACTGCAAGCTAGCAAAGCATAGTTTTGTTAAGTAATCTTTCTTGCTAAAGTTTATCATGACAGATAATATTTCCCTTGTTGGGTGGAAAACATTGTGGACAACGAAGAAAAAGCTTGTCACAAGCAATTTCTTCATTGTCCACAATGTTTTCCAAAGCTTTTTCTTGAGACGCTTAAAAAGCGGATTTGAGTTGGAATGGGTAAAACAGCATGCTTTTGAAAGAGTTCTCTACAATTTGAATAGAGTTTGCAATATTCCTGAAATACATAAGAACTATTTTTATGGCGTAGTCATTTAACGGATTTAGTGGTGAAGCCTCCAGTGGCGGTTTGCACTCGTTGAACTTTGAGACGACCTCAAAATTTGTCTGTTAACTTCAGCTATCAAAGCTGACGCTTTGCTAGCTAAAAAGGCGACTTAACCATCGTAAAGGCTACAACTAAGTATTTCCTTTTTGGTTACTGAGGTCACCATACAATGATTAACTTTTAGCTAGGAAAGCGTTAGCTTTGATAGCTTAAGTTAACAAACGAAATTTTGAGGTCTTCTGAAAGTTGAACGAGTGCAAACTTTCACCGGATCCTTAACCACTAAATCCATTGAATGCCTACGCCATAAAAAATAGTAGTTTCATGTTTTTCAGGAATAATGCAAACTCTATTCAAATTGTAGAGAACTCTTGCAATAGAATGCTATTTAACCCTTCCCAGTAAATTCCGTTTTTAAGCATCTCAAGAAAAAGGCTTTGGAAAACATTGTGGACATTGAAGAAATTGCTTGTTAAAAGCAATTTCTTCATTGTCTCCAATGTTTTCTACCCAACAAGGGAAATATTTTTAAATTCAACCAACTTGAAATCGTCGTCTGCAACTTCTTTTAATTTGAACCAGTCTCAGATTTTGTCGTGTTATGGGTTAACTCACGGGTTACTTTAACCTCGTTTATTTATCATGATAACCTTTAGCAGAAGGAGAACGCCATGCTTTGCTAGCTTACAGTACTTTCAGTACTTTGATTTCGTTATGTTCCCGACCATGTATTTGAAAATTAACATTGTTAAATCCTTTCGTGTTCAATTCCTGGTTTTTGTGTCCCTGTGATTTTATAATTGAGAAAATATTGTAATAAAAGAATAAATTGTTTGTAACAAGCAATTCCACCTTTTCCACAATGCAGTCTACCTTACTGATTGGTATATTTCAAATGTTGAATTTTTTGTCTGCAAAACCTTTGAGTTGGACAGGTCTTGAATTTTAAAAACAACAACAGCAAAAACAGTAAAAGTCTTAAAACCTCGGTCAAACTGCCTTTTTGTGGCCATCGATCCGTCAGTAGATTTTGAGCATTTTTCACATTCCCTGAAATGGACTTAAGTCTGTAGTCTTTATATCTATACCGTGATCTAGAACACATACTTTGTCCTCTAAACAGTTATGAGTTATAACTCATCGTAAAGACTCTGATCAGGCACGGTGGTGTTCATTCTGATCTGTTGGCAAGCATATCTATTTCTATAGGAAATATAACATGGGGGGCTACTTTTTATGCCTCCTCTCGGGAAATAGTATTTTAGCAATTAGCGGGTATGCAGATGTACATGTCTAAATCTGTAGCATTATCGTTTTTTTTTACTATTTTAGAGCTAAACCGTCCCCAGTCATATAACGACGGAAGTTTTGAAGGAATGGAACTGTACGAAACCAATTCCAGAACGGAGCCATAATATGGGACAGCTTACCAACGCTTATATCGAGTGTTAATTTTAATTCTGATATACATAGAGCTATGGAGGCTAAATTTACTCTGGAACGATGCCATGAAATGTGATAGTTACCAGACGTTGTTATAGATTTTTAGCTAGCAAAGCGTCAGCTTTGATAGCTTAAGTTAACGGAAGTTTGGGGTCTTCTCAAAGTTCAACGAGTGCAAACTGCCACTGGAGGCTTAACCACTAAATCCGTTAAATGCCTACGACATAAAAAAAATAGTTCGTATGTGTTTCAGAAATATTGCAAATTCTATTCAAATTGTAGAGAACTCTGTCAAAAGCATGCTATTTAACCCATTCTCTCTCAAATCCGCTTTTTAGCACCTCAAGAAAGCTTAAGAAAACATTTTGTACAACGAAGAAATCGCTTGTAACAAGCAATTTCTTCAGTATGAATAATGTTTTCTACCCAACAAGGGAAAAAGTTCTAAATTCAAAAATGCTTTGCTAGCTTACATTACTTTCAGTACTTTGATTTAATATGTCTTTGTTGGTTTCATTCCAGTATATATATACACTAACAATAACCTGAAACATTTTCGTTTACAATGGCACATTTAGCAATCACTAAAGAAGATAAACGGCGTGATTATTTATAATGTGTATCTAATGTATATCTTAAGGGACTGTTCTCAGAGGATATGCTAGAAGTGGTCATAAAAACCCGCTTTATGAATCAGGGCATGTATAAATAGATAAAAACAAGGGGTTTTACGGGTTTTTATTTGTTTAGTTCCATAAATCAAGTACAGTGTATTTGTTAACATAAGGCACGGGTGTTCCATTAGGGCCTCATCGAGTACCTTCGATTTTTCCAAACTTACTATATCTATTCTGTGACATTCACTACGTCTCTTGAATTTTTTTTCTTGTAAATACCTTTCGTTTTTGGTTGACGCCCACCAATGCTATCCAGTTTAGAAATTCTAGTCGGATATAACTAAGCTAGAAGAGAAGTAGTGCCCAATTAGGTTCGATTTATTATTTTAAAAACAACAATACCGGCGTTATACGAAGATTCTATATAATTTGTAGAAAGCATAAGGACTCTAAGGACGCTAAGCGTAGATCGATGCGGCAACAATTTCAATAACGGAAATGCTTTCTATCATGAAGCGAGACTTCCATTTGGAATGCTTCGGTACAAAGTAGAATTAACAATTCAGTCTAAAATTTTGTCCATAAAGTTGTGATTTGCTTCGCTTTACCAAAATGCTTTTTAGAACTCATCACACCAGGTGTATACCACGAGAGTACTAAGCCATACTGCAGTGCGGCTCCCTACCATTTTTCTGTCGCTCTACCCAAATTCTAGCCATACTCAGCGACTGTTCATTAAAGGGAGGTTTCTCATATCTAACTTAATGTTTCTCATATCTAACTTGATGTTTCTCATATCTAACTTGATGTTTCTCTTATCTTGCTTGATGTTTCTCATATCTAACTTGATGTTTCTCGTATCTATCTTAATGTTTCTCATATCTAATTTGGTGTTTCTCTTATCTAACTTGATGTTTCTCATATCTATCTTAATGTTTCTCATATCTAATTTGGTGTTTCTCATATCTAACTTGGTGTTTCTCATATCTAACTTGATGTTTCTCATATATAACTTGACTATAATACTCTGGAAAGTAATTTTGGGAAAGTTAGACGTCGATTATCAAAACAAGAGCTGTCAGAGACGGATGATGCTCACCGATTATTGCACTGTAATTACAAGTATAAAATAAACTGGGAGAAGGGTTCGGACGGACGGAAGACATAGATACGGGTATATGCTCGCTATATTCCAGACATACTAAATTTCAAAGTACATCCTTGACCTATGACCTTGACGTAAGAGCTATCTGAAAATTTGTTTCAAAGGACACATCTACACATGATAGAGAGCAACTGTGCAAAGTTATTTCGAATTCAGTCCATGATTTTAGAAGCTTTGCTCTAGAATTGCTCGATGTTTGACCCTGACCTTTTAGCTATCCGATTTTCCCATCAAATTGCACGTCTGCTCATGACTCAGATCAATTGTGACAAGTTGGATTCTATAATAGTAGGGGCTATGCTCTGGGGATGCTTAATTTTAATGTTCGATCTTGAGCTGTGACCCGACCTTGGAACTTTATGAATGAATTTTATAATTGGTACATCTACTCATGATAGACAACAACTGTTTAAAGTTATTTCGACATTTATCCATAATTGAAGGATTAATGTTCTGGAAGTGATAAATTTTCACGTTCAACCTAACTAAATCTGTGACCTTGACCTTCGAGCTATCTGAAGATTTGTTACAAATTGCACATCTGCTGATTACAGAGAACAATTATGTTATATCATTTTGAATTAAATCCATAGTTTTAGACGTCATGCTCTAGACATAGCTATTTTCAAGAATTGACCTTGTCGCTATCCATTTTTTCCAAATGGTACTCTTCTCATGACTGAGAACAATTTTACCAAGTTTTCCAATATATGTTGATTTTTTTTATATAATTGAAGGAGCTCTACTGTGGACAAGGTCTATTTTTGACCTTTGACCTTGAACCTTAACCTTTTTCGCTATCCAAAAATCAGGAATAGTACCTCGGCGCAATATCATAGGAACGTTTCATCAAATTTTAACAAAATTTACCGAAGGGCTGTGGAGATATCGGGGCGGACGGAAAACGGAAGGGCGGACAGTCATGCTGGCCCTTCGGGGGCATAATAAACCGGGGTAATTTACTAACAGCCTACGTAGGATTTTAATATGGTTTAAGATTACGTCGAGACAGTTGCAATGAAAATTGTGACATTCAAGGGATGAGTAAAACCGCTGGAATCATGCATTTTGTTTTAATTTGATTAGATCAACGTCATCGTGACGTCATCAGGAGTTATGTTCGCTAGCTGGTTTTCAATTATGTAAAGGTAAGTCCATAACTGTCGTAAGAGTTTTTATAAAAAATTGCTGTTGTTTTGCTATAATCACTTAATGTGACATAATTCAAAGCGTTAGTTGTTTCCCTTGTCACTGTTAAATTTATTTATGCAAACGAGGTCATCGGGTGTCGACAACCGAATACATTGATTTCGAAAAATAAAGTAGGTTTCCACCGAACCTTTTATAGATAACTACAAAAAGCAACTTTAAGCTTACTCAAATTAAGCAATATATGTCTCATATTTAAGTGTAAATTATACGTTTGGGCCTATTTTTAAGCGTTTTGGTATTTTTTCTTATCTAGGTTTCAGAAACATCGATACCTGCCTTTAAATGTCGTCTTAGTTCGATGGATACTTAAAGTTCGACGTGATTACCGATGCGTAAATTGAATTAAAACAGGTCATAATAAATAAGTACCAGTAGATGTGGAAGATGTGTCATACATCAGCAAGTCAACCTTAATCAACACACGATTCGATATTGGGGAAGCAGTTTCTGATTATCTGTGGATGACAATTAGCAATTGCCAATAAATCGATTTGACAGTTATAAACAACACATCGATTGCTAAACGGGCAATAAATTCGAACTGCTTTGTTGTCACACAAGTTTTTAGCTCACCTGAGCACGAAGTGCCCAATTTGAGTTTTTGTGATCTGTGTCCGGCGCCCGTTTTCCGCCGTGAGAACACTCTCGAGTGTACAAAGGCTCAAGGAATTTGTGCAGTTGCAGGAAAAGTCGAATAAATACTGCAAAAGTGGTTTCTTTAGATTATACCTTATTTTCCTAGTTTTTAAACACCATATGACCCAATATCAAACATGACTGAGTTTGAATTGAAACAAACTATCATTATACCCCTCTCCGAAGTAGAGAGAGGTATAGTGGTTTACCCTAGTCCGTCCTTCCGTCCGTCTGTAGCAAATATTTTTGTCGCGCTTTTCTCAGCAAATTTTTATAGCATCGACTTGAAATATGATTTGGATGTTCATCTGATCAAAGCATCGACTTGACATCGTGTTGAGGTTTATCTAGGGGTCCTACATGGCGCTTAACGAATTTAGATTCTCAAGTAATTTACTTCCTGCTTATATTTCGACATTTTTCTTAAAATGGAATATTTTTCCTCGCACTTCTCTCAGCAACTATTCATAGCATTGACTATAAACTTAGTGTGGTGGTTCATCTAGGGGTCCATCATGGCGCTTACTGAATTAAACGACTTCGTTTATATTCGGACATTAATGGTAAAGTGGTATATTTTCGTTGCAAGTTCCTTAATAACTGTTCGTAGCACTGACTTGAAACTTGGCGTAGAGGTCCATCTAGAGATCCTTCATAGCGCTAATGGAATTTAGGTCCGCAAATTAAGTTCTTCCTGTGTTACGACCTCTTTTTTATTAAGACACTGACTGCTATAGTAGTATATATTTGTCGCACTTTTCTCAGCAATTCATGGCATTGACTTTAAATTTGCCGTGGAGCCCTAAGGGTGGGGTTTATACAGAAAAAAGAACAATTTCTAAACCACATCTCCTTCCAAAACGTTGGGCCAATATGAACCTGATTTTGGCAGAAATGTTCCCTAGGTAACCATGTTTGAAAATAGCTAAAATAATTGAAATTAGTTGCAAACTCATGGCAACAAAAGTGAAATTATCAAATAATCTTTAAAAATCATCTCCTCATGACCCAGGTGTAGGTCCTCGATATTTTGCACGAAGCACTCTTCACAATAGCTAAAATCATGACCCTGTGGTATCCAGTGGCGGATCCCTAGGAGTTGGTGTTTACATGTTAATAAAGAACAATTTTAAACGACATCTCCTCCCAGACAGTTGATCAAATAACAAAATATGAGCCTATAGATGTATAAAGTATGGTAAAACCCACTGATATCATAATCCTAACCTGAACATTAAATTAGATTTTTGAAAGAGCTTGTATCACCGGTGGGCGTACTAGAGCCCTATTGTTTCTTCTTCAGTCATTGTGTGCGCTTTAGGTTCAAAATCCCTCTTGTTATTTATAAGCTCATAAGTCATTGTAAAGTCCTCTTTTAAAAGGTGAGCTTTGTTTTCTCTATATTGGTTGAATAGGTTTAACGTATCCATCGAAGGCGATAAGTCTCGAGAAAAGGTAAAAATACGTGGAATTTTCTTTATCAAATACAAAAGGTCCTTGAGGGCTTGAGACACTCTCCTTCTTCTTCAACTCTCTTTAGACTGATTGTCTTGTGGCAGCAGGTACAACACAATCCAATGAAATACTATTAATATCATGCCTAGAATATATATAAATATATTTGCTTGTCCTAACAAATACTCCTGTCTGTCACTAACAATATATCCCATCATTACCTGTACTATCGCCCCTTTTTAGCTCACTTTTGGGAGCACGAAGTGCTCTAGGTGAGCTATTGTGATCGGTCATCGTCCGTCCGTCCATTTTCCGTCCGTCCGTTCACAATTACAAAAAAGTATTCTCCTCCTAAACTAACCATGGAATTTCAACCAACCTTTTCAGAAATAATCCTTAAGTCTTGTTCTGTCAAAAAAAAAAAAAAAAAAAAAAAAAATAAAATAAATAAAATAAAATAAATAGAATATAAAATCCATGGAGAACTTTGGTTACCATGGCAAACAAGTGAAAAAACTTAATTAAGTCATCTATTGACCCTGAACAAAAATACTTCATAGAGTTACCGTATTCAAAAAAAAAACAAAACAAAAAAAAAAAAAAAAAACGTGCAATCCAAGAATTTAGAAAGGAATAAAGAAGGATATCTTTGAAAATCTGCTCCTTCTTAACCATTAGGCTTAGAGCTTTGACAATTGGTATAAATCGCAATCTATTGTCCCTCTACAAAAATACTTCAAAAAATAACCATACTCTGTAGATTAGCTCTAAATGGTAGGATCTTCAATATACCTAGGATTAAATGAGAAAATCTTTAAAAATTCTTTTCCAAAATAATTAGGTGAATCGCTTTGATATTTTGTTTATATCATAAAGCCTTGAGCAATCATACTCAGGAGAGTGATATAGGACCATCATGGTCCTCTTGTTTCGTTTTGTAATACATTTTGTACATTAATCTCCACCAAACATTCTTCCGCCATTTTTGTTCGTACAATCTCTGTAATTTCTTGTAAAGAGGTATGTCCTGTGCAGTAATATATTGTGAACAACTATAACCTCTTTATCCAAGTCTGTATTCATATTTGAAAATCGATTAATAATCGCCACATGGTACATGTATAATTAATTTGTTAAGTTTTTTTGTGGAATGGCACATTAATACTAGACAACAATTTTGTATCGTTTCTCAAAGAAACAAAAGGACACTATTCTTAAAAGAAAACAAAATACTTTCTAAAACAGATACTTTATGGAAATATCTGACGTTTTGATTTTCTTTTAATTTTCGAAAATTCTATTTACGATTTAGATTGAAATGAAGACCTCATTAAGAAACTCAAATGTTAATCCTTGAAATTTCTTTGGTGGATGAATAATATCATTTCCAACGCCCCTTTTGCGTTTTTAACTCTGATTTGTACGTTAATCTCAACATCATTTTGTTAGTACTTGTAATTCAAATAATTGCCTTCTTACGTGTAAACAAACTCCTCATTTCTCGCTGACTATAAAAGTGCGATCCTAGTTCGGAGTAAAATGCATTGTGTTTAGAGATTTTGAACGTGGTCGAATGGCGGGTTTTGGTTTGAACCTTTCTCCGGTGCGATAACTGGGACTGAATTCAAACTGGGCAAGGTGATAGTCATTTGGGGCGCATTTGCAAAATCAGGCCCAGGCTTCTTTGGTTACGGACAAAAGTGCAATTCTAGTTCGTGGTAAATGGTAAAGAGCATGGAATAAATATGGCTTTGAGTTTGGAGCTTCCTCTGGCGCTTTGACTCGGACTCGGTATTCATATATTTGAAAGAATGGGGATAAGGATTTTTTTCAATAAAAAGATCGTTTATTGAAAAAAAAGAAGCAAAAATATTTCGTGTTTTACTTAACGCGAAAAAGTCAACGAAGTACAATCCAAATGGAACAGGTTTTCATCGTGTATATAATGTTTTATTTCAATTTCGCCAAACATTGCCTTCGTTGTTCTTTCCCAGCATCAGTTATCACATTAGCTTCCGCTAGCAATTCTATCTTGATCGAAATCACCCGAAGACCTACCACCTTACCCGACGACATCAGTTGATTCAAAATAGGAGAGAAGGAATTCGCTACATTGAATTATAATGATTCGGGAATGGTACGTATAACAAGAAGAAATACATTACTTACTTTTAAAAGACAGATACTGTTCGAGAAAATCTGTACAAGAGCCGCTTTGACTCATATCCTAGGGGAATGGGCGATCATATACTGTCCATATTCTTCAGTTTTGTCTGCTCTGATGTAATATAGGTTCAACCGACCGGTACCTTCAGATCAACGATGCGGTTGTTGTCCTTAGATACCGTTATGTTTTCGTTCATGAAACTACAATTTTAATTAGGATGTATATCTTAAAATCAAGCTATTTTCTTTAAGGAGTTCTTTAATATCCTCGTCCACATTGAAAAAGCGATCCAAGGTGTCGAAAAAGAGAAGTCGTCAAATCGAGAAATAAAGCATCGAAATACATAAATAGGGAATTCAAATCAAGCTGCTTGGAATAAAATAAATGGGATAATTAACTGAATTATCAAAAATTTGAAAAATCTCACTGGAATTGGTTGTTATGTATTGAAAAATTTGCCACGAGGACTCGTTTTAAACGCTTGAAAAGGCATATTTGGTAGAGGTTTTCTAAACGTAACCAAACAATTTCTAGGTCAAAGACAAATATAGGTTTTGTAGGGTAAATTGTAGTTCACTTGGGTCAAAATTTAAAAAAAAAACTTGTTATTGTTCTAGAGACCACAATTCTGACCACTAAGAATAAAACCAATAATCAACGTTTCACTTTTATAAATAATTATGATTATAATAATATATAGGGAATATTATGTTACGATATTGATACAACATCTTGCATTTGCTTTGTGCTGTAAAGTAATTTTTTTTACATTTCATGGCACCGAAGGTCGAGCGAATTTAAAATTTTCCTCCGCAGCGGGAAGCAAAAACAAGATGTATAGCTATCGTGACACAAAATGCCAATTATTATATACCTTTTTTATTTGATAAATTCATTGAAATAAAACAATATAAGTATTTCCCTTCTCCTTTGCCATCAGGCAGCAATGTAGGTCCCGAACGCGCGTGCCCGAAATCAGGCCCGCGGCTGCTTTGGTTCCGTAAAAAAACTGTGATCCTAGTTTTGGGTAAAATGCATGTATTTAGAGATCGTTTGAGCGTGGCCGAAGTCCCACGTCTTCTTTGGTTCCGGAAAAAGGTGCGATTCTAGGTATAGAGCATTGGGTAAGTGTGAGTTTTGGTTTTGTCCTTGCTCTGGCGCTTTGACTCGGACTCCTTCAAATTTGGCTCTGAAGCTCTACGGCTGCTTTGGTTCCGGAAAAAAGTGCAATCCTAGTTCGAAATAATTCGTAAAGAAAGGTAAGTGTGGACCTAGACCTTCCTCATGCGCTATGACTCGGACCTTCTTCAAACTTGGCGCGGAGGTATAGCCATCTGCGCAAAACTATTCCTACTGTTGCTTTGGTTCGAGAAAAATTAAATGCGATCCTAGTTCTGGGTAAAATGCTTTTATTTAAAGATCGTTTGAGTGTGGTCGTAGGGCCGGTTTGGATTTGTACCAAGGAAAATAGTAAAGAGCATAAGATAAGTGTTGGTTTGGACTTGGACCTTGCTATGGCGTTATGACTCGGACTCACTTCAACAATGGCGCGGAGATAGCCATTGGAGTCTACAACGCGTATACTTGTAATCGGGCCTTGGGTTTCTTTATTTCCAGAAAAAAGTACAATTCTAGTTGGGGGTTAAATGCACATATTTATAGAGCTTTTATGAGTGGTAGAATGGCCGGTTATGGTTTGGGCTTTCTCCGTCAATTAAACTCGGACTCACTTCAAACTTGGCACGGAGATACTCGTTTGGAGCCGTTACCCGATTGCGCAAAATCAGGTCTTCTGCATCTTTTTTTCCCGGAAAAAGTACGATCCTAATTCAGGGTAAATTGTAAAGAGGATTGGATAAGTTTGGGCTTGGGGTTGGACCTTTCTCTGGCGCTATGGCTCACTTCAAACTTCGCACGGAGATAGCCATCGGGCTAATTACGTTTGTTTACATAATGACGTAATCTACAGAACGAAAATGACGTCGCCTTAAAATACGTTATATGAAATCTTATTTGACATTGTCATTTAACCATTTGTTTGCTGCTGACAAGACTGATTTGGTCATTGTTGAATGTGTATATTTTTGTTTATAGGTATATAAAACCTCCATTTATCCAGGATAAGAAAAAAACTTTTCTCAGAGACATAGTATCTCGACACTGGGCGACAAAAACGACCTGTCTATACCATATTCAATCCTTTTCTTTAAGGGATTGTCGATCCTCAATACAGGAATGAATTTGAGTCTTTCCTAATCGAAACATTTCCCAAAAATAACCGTAAACCAATAACTGGTATACTACTGTACGGTAAACTGCTTAATCAGAATAACCTGTTGTATTTCCTTTTTGAAATGGACACCATATATCATTTCATCCATTGGCGAGAGCGATGAAACCATTCCGAGACGACTTTTTGTCAGTAACGGAAATATGTTGGCCGAGCTGTGTCTCGAAATCACAACTCGAGGTTTGGGAGCACAGTGTTTCCCGCCTGAACTAACCGGGCTTGGCCGTTTAAAACTCCGGAATTATCAAGGAACTCATAAAAGGGAAAACTAGTTTTTTTATGTGTGAATTATTAACTGAAAAATACTAATCAACCCGAAGGCTCCAGTAAATGTCGGTATACAGAGAACAATTTGCAAATAATACATGACAGTTAACGTAACAATGATTTCTCCCGAGACTAATAGACAGCGAATCAATAATAGTCGTTTTCTGTATCATATTGACAGCTTATGACATTTTGTTCTGACCTACCAATTTCTTTTTTTTAATACCGTTTCCAATGTATTTGTTTAGATAGTTGCTATAAAAGTCTAAATTATTAATTTCACTTGCAAATGGTTAACTGGTTATCTGATTATTCCAGTCGCCCATTTTGGGCAATCAGCTCACATCTTGTGAATACCCTAGAAATAATTCGTTGCAAAAACTTCAATCCAGGGACACCAACGAAGCCGGTGAAAACATTAACTTTTCTCTAACAACTTGTTCATAAGTTATCAGAATTGTAGATGACAAATATAATGTTTTTTCTTTACTATTAAATATCACAATATCAACATTTTTATTACTAGCAAACTTATTTTCCTTGTTGTTTCAGGCAATGAATCTGATAATATATTGAATATGTTGACAAACCAATTACACTTCATGAAACAGAACATGCGTCGTATTTTTTTCCAAGGAAAAATGTGACGAGGAACAGTATTCCCCCCCCCCCCCCCAATTAAGGTTCGGCACAGACAAATGTAAACCGTACGGCGATTTACAGAAAACGGGAATCGTACTTAAACTACATTCTCTAGCGGAACCTCGGCAAAACTTTGGAACATGTTTTGGCCGGAGATAGAATTACTGGCCACCCCGCACCTCCCTACACAATAAACTGCGACAGACTCGGGCTGGAATGGTGGGGTTAATCAGTGACAGCGGAATTCACCTATGGCACCGAGTACAAAAGGATGTGTTGTTGTTGTTGTTTGTTCATCATCAGGAATTTAATTCATGGTTCCAATTTATTGACTTTTGGACACATCAAAGTGTTAACTAGATATTGTTACTTTTAAATCGGCAATATGTTATCTCGAATCTTAATGACATGATTGCATTAGTGACAGTCCATTTCTAATCTGACAAAAACAATGAGAATATTATAGCGGCTGTATTAATATTCCCTTGATAACTGTATCATTGTCGCCTTAAAATGGCTTTAAATTGTAAATTGGATTCTGTTCCGTTGTTCTCGTTAAAAAATAAATCGCATTCGTGTTGAATGCGAAATAGTTGTCGAAAAACTTCTACTGCATTGATAATATAAGCAAGCACTTCTATCAACTATTTCTTTATTTAGAGATTCAATATTTTATCTATCTGAGTCCTCAGTGAATGTATTTTTTTTTATTATTATTATTTTTATTAATTTTTTATTATAATTATTATTTTGTTGTTGTTCACTTAAAGATTTCACGATGATAAAGGTACAAAAACTTTTTATTCTATGACTTGATACAAACTGGAGACGAAATATCAAAAATTAGGACAAATCTTCAAAAGAATCTCATATAGCACTGGAATTATATAGCAACTTGATAAAGTCATCAGATTTTGGTCCCGTAAGTAACATTCTGAAGCTCAAATTGAACGAAAAGTCTATCAAATCAGCGTGTTTATCATTTTTGATAAATGACGAAATGCTGGTCATGCCCACTGAGATCTGACAGGAAGTCCCATATTGACACTACATTTTGTGAAATTGCACAAGTTATGGCTAGTAACATGCTTTAACCCTTTCCTGTAAAATCCCTGGTCTTTACGTCTATACGATGTTATACTTAAGAAAATATTGTGAGAAAAGAAGAAATTGCTTGTATCAAGCAATTTCTTCTTTTATCACAATATTTTCAACAACATAGAATGGTTTTGTTTCAAATTGCACTCATTTTTCATTGTTGTCTGCAGCATCTTTCAAATTGGGCTAGTCTAAAATTTTGAGAAACAGGAAAGGGTTAAAGAGTAACTTCTTGGTTGGCGACCTAAATGTCGAAACTACAGCTTGAATAAATTGCAGTTACAACATTTAAGTCGCCAACACAAACAAACATTTTTCACATAAATGTTGAAGGATAGATTTCACTTCCGGTCTGAAATAATTATTTGACTGGTCGATTGATTCTTTCTGATTGGCAGCCGTGATCCGTCAAATCCACTAGCTTGTCTGTGAAAGTAGTAAACAGAGAAATCTACACAAGAAACATGACAGAAGTGGGGTTTTACTTAAAATTATGGAAGATGAATTTCCATTTTTCGAATATAGTATAGCTTTAATTATATGCAGTTATGACATTTTGGTTTCACACACACAAAAAAAACTGTCTCTTTGTATTATAGAAACGTTAAGACATTTGGGAAAATTCCAATCGGGCAAGAAGAAGGCAACATCGAATTTCAACCATATCCAATATTATATTAATAAAAGTACTGAAAGTACTGTAAGCTACCAAAGTATGATTTTGTTAAGTAATCTTCTTTGTCAAATATTATCTTGATGAATGATTAATGTTTTCCAATGTTTTTTTCTGATCAGCCTCATTTTGAACACAATACGCTCAAATAACCAAAAAACACCTGGGATGTGAACTTATTCCTGAAAAACACAAGAACTACTTTTATGGCGTATTCATTTAATGGATTCAGAAGTTAAGCTTCCAGTGGCAGTTTGCACTCGTTGAACTCAAAGAAGACCTCAAAATTTTGTCTGATAACTTAAGCTATCAAAGCTGACGCTTTGCTTGCTAAAAGGATACCATGTATGGCAAGTAAGAAAGTGCGATAACAGATCGACGAAGCGATATTTTTATCAAGATGTTCATAATTCAGACAATTTTTTTCAAGAAACTATGAATTATCGTGATAGTTTTAAAATAATCACAAAGCAGCTTTTTCGCGTCTCGTGAATTTCATATATCAACACCACCATACTAATTTATCATCAAATTATCATTTAATCAATTTGTCAACTCTTTTCTTTTCAATCCCTGGTTTGTACGTCCTTATGATTTTATAATTAAGAACATATTTTAGAAAAAGAGAAGATATTGCTTGTAACAAGCAATTTCTTCTTGTTCAACAATATTTTCTACCATGCTGAATGGCTATTTTTTTTCTTTAAATTAAACCCACTTTGGTTTCGTCTGTAAAACCTTTGATTTAGGCAGATCTAAAATGATGCAAGAAAGGAAACGGTTAATCACTCATTTGATACCTCTTTCAGTTTGTTTGTTTATTTGAATGGGTTTAACGCCGTTTTTAACAGTTGTTCAGTCATATCGCGGCGGCTGGAGAACCTTACAATGGAATCCTGGTATATCGCGCACCATTGCGACCATTACATCCTTTTCTAACTTCCAACTGCTATCCCACTACTGCTATAGGTTTACGATAATTCACCCATTGTTGAGAGACAAATGACAGAAAGGATATGAGCCGCCGCCGGGGATCGAACCCAAGATTATGTTTATTATATCAAAACCGAATGGTAAACTATAGGAGTATATTTGGTTTCCTGTCATGCAAGCTTCTACGAAATCACTCATTTTGTTCTAAGTGTACTTTTGCCACAATATCTTTGTCGTTTATCTTTCTCTTGTTTTTCAAGATCTGTTTGCGTTTAGAAAAGTCATTGATAACCGAATATTGATTTAAGGTGAGAAAATTGTTGACGAAAATCGGAACGGTAATCGCTAGTAAGACGATGCCAGTTACTGCACACACTGACGCGACAATTAAACCGGAAGTGGTTTCCGGTAGGATATCGCCATAACCTACTGTAGTTAAGGTGATTATTGAGAGATACCATGCGCTTGGGATTGAGTCGATTACCGCCCGAGACTCCGTAAAGTAGAAAATGGAAGCGAATGTACTCACACAGAAAAATAAAAACAGTAATAGCACAGCAATATCTTTTAAATTCCGTTTCAAAGAGTAGGCTAGAACCTGGCTCGCTTTGATCTTTCGCAGAACGCGTAGAAATCTCAAAGACCGAAACACCTGAAAGTAGTTCAAAGCATGGATCCAGCCATGTATATACCGATGCTCACGTTCTATATGTAGTATTATAATATAAATATATGAAGAAAGGATAGCTACAGTATCAACAATATTCACCAACGTTAAAAAGTATTTTGGAATAGATGGGCAGGTAAAGACACGTATCAAGATGTCTACTGTAAATATAATAAGTAGAGATATATCTAAATAGACAAATACTCTAATAGGGACTGTCATGTTATCTAACTTTACTGTGTTGTTCGATCCATTCTCGGCGTCAATGATAAGCACCCCGGCATCAAAAATATCATCCATATATTCATAATCATCCATACTAAATCGGTGTAGATAACAATCTAAATGCTCGTATTGTCGCCGAACTGTCTGAGAATGTTTGTGTTCGGAATGGTGTAAATACTCCAGAACCTCACATTTTGTCATTGGACGTCTCAGACTGTTCAGGGTGCTTGCCGCAAGGGAAAATATTGAAAGTAATATGACAGATGCCATTAAAATGAAGTAAACCTGAAATGAAATAAGTTCAAATATATATATTTTGAAAAAAAAGTACTTATGAACCACTAAATCTTTACTAACGATTGTTATAACACCATCGCTTTGAAATGAAATACAAGGTATCGTTAAATTAAACAAGTTAGAAGCCATTTTCGGTGCATAAAACGCAAGCTTTGAAATATAATCCTAAGCGCCAAACGACGGGATTGGGTTGTTTTTTTGCCACTTTGAACATTATTTTACTCATATCGCGGCGGCTGGAGCACCTCACCATGGATTCCTGGCATTTCTCACTCAAGTACTACCACGGCATCCTTTCTGAGCCTCTAGCAGCTTATCCCACTTAGGTATTTACCTATAAGTGGAAGACAAATATCAGAGAAGATATTTGCGGCGACCGGGGGTCGAACCCCGAACTTAATGTTTAAGAGTCCGACGCGCTACCAATTGTGCTATGGCCGCCACCGAATTTGGTTGTACAATGTTAAATAAACATTTTTCAACAAATATGCAAGAAAACTTCCATATCAATTCAGCTAAAATTTGTTTAATTTGAAAGGCGAATTGCTGTCCTTCATCTTGTAGAGTTTGGAGTCGACCAATCGCGGCTGTAAATCAAATAATCAGTCGACCAATAACATCATTTATTCAGACAAGAAATGAGTTTCGAACATTACTTTGGCCGCCATTTTCATGAAAGTCTTTTGTTGGTTTACGAATTAAACGTCAAAACAACAGCTTATTCAAGCTGTAGTTACCATGTTTAGGTCGCCTACCAACCTTTTACTTTTTGTTTCGTGCTACTGGCCAATAATTTCGCGAAATACCGCGTCTTAAAATCGAGGCGGGACTTCCTGTTTGAGTCAATGGGTAAGGAAAACTCAGTAATTGGGCTTGACCAGCAATTTGTCAATTTAACAAACAAGTAGACAACCAAAATACAAACCAACCTTTGCCAAATTTGAGTTCTCCTGGTAATCCATCACCGACCATATCCGCCATTTTATATATTCCCTATCACAGGATACCGGCCTCGAGCGTTGACTCGTGGTTGTTTGTGTCTCCTTCAGGAATTTTCGTCTTGTTTCATTTTCGTCCAAAAATGAATTCAACCTTTAAATGGAGTTCAAAATAAATTGATGAATTTTGATGTGGGACTTTTAGTTTTTTTTTAACACATATCAGTGTTGGACATAGTGGTGTCCGTGGATGAAAGGTAGAGCATCGGCCTCCTGATCAAGAGGTCCCGAGTTCGATTCCCGGAATTGGCTGTCGATCTTGGTGCTGTTATTCGTCAACACATTCGGCGCGCGAACTAAGGTATTTTCCAGGAAGCAGAATCGAAGCAGATTCATTTAAGTTGCAAGAACCTATTTCTCAATCGATGTAAAAGAAATTGGATTAAACTTAACCATAATCAATTTTCAGTTGCATTCATAAGGTTGTGAAAAGATAGCTTACTCGCGTTATGTGAATGAAACATCAGAATATCTTTGAAGGTTTAAAACGGACCATTAAAACTCTTAATAAAAGAACAAAGTTTTACTCTCACTGGAAAGCCAATTGAAACATATTTTTCAAGCATTATACATTATATGTAACAATATACATCATGTGTAACAACAATTTTCGTTTTAAAAAACATGGCATAGTTCTATTAGAACAAAGAAAAGTTTCTCTTTTTCGTCCCTTCATTCAAGCGTCTCTTGCGTCTCTTGCGGAATATGAAAGAAAAGTTTTAACTCTCAAATTTCTAACTGTAATGCTTTCAGACTTTTGTAAGAAAGTGATTAATCCGACCTTGTAATGGATATGACCGTTCAAAAATTTAGAAAAAGATAAAAAAGAAACAAAAATATTTGGCGTTATGAGACGCCAAAAAGTGAGTGAAGTGAAACCCGAATGGAACTAGACTGCATATGCTAAATATGATTTCTGTTGATTGAACCGAAAATTGCCTTATTTGTAGTTTCCATGACGTATCAATAATGCCAGTAGGTTCCGCTAGCGATACAGTCGTTATCGACATCATACGAAGACCAACTACCTCACCCGATAAATTTCGATGTTACAAAGAAGGACATTAGGAAAAGATCACATTAAATCGAATTATTAGTGAATTTAGTCGAAAAAAGAATATTTGTCGAGAAAACTACATTATCAACTAATGGAAAAGAAGATAAATCTTCTATATCATATTTTCTATAATCTGTTTAAAGTTACCGGTGTATGTCCGCAAGTTTGATAACATACGGTTCACTGTTTTTAAACTAGAACCAATAAATCGATGTCAATCTTTCGTATCATTAAAAAGGACTTTCATCTTTTGATACCCTTTTTAGCCTTTTGAAAGTCTGGCTTACATTCGAGAGCATTTCTAAGCGCTTTTCGTGAAACATGTTGGAAATCTAAAGAGGCTCCTCAACATAATTTTATTAAAATATCATATTAAAAACGGCTATCTTTTTTAACAGTATTTCAAAACGGACATCATCTTTCGTTACACTATATAGATCTAGCCCTTTAGAATTCTGAAGCATTTTTAAGCGCTGTTAGTAAGACAGGTTGAAAACTTGAAGGGGATCTTGAACTGAATTTCATGAAAATAATATACAGAAAAAGCATCTGCTTTTCTAATAGTCATTAATGTCATTTTCAAAGACATATTTTTTCTTCGTATTAAATCTACTAAACTCACTTTGAATTTAATTTATTGTGAAACATCGGAGGTAAAGTTAGTCTTCACGTGATGATGATAACCCGACAGATGACATTCATAACTATTGAAAGAGCCGATAATATTTCTATATCAAATTTGATGAAAATGTGCTCAAGATCTGCTTTAAGTTTAGTTATAATTTTCATTGGTGTTTTTTTTTGTTGTTGTTGTTGTTGTGTTTTTTTTTTTTGTTTTTTTTTTTTAATTTTTGTTTGTTGTTGTTTAGATTAATGTTTATCTTTGATTTATCCTTTTCAGGCAAACAAATACGTAAATAATCTTGCTTTAACCCGATTTCATGATACAAAAATGAATCAGGGAATGATCATATTCACAAAAAAAAAAGAATGCCCATTGATAGCTAAGCTGTTTTTTATTAGCTGTCTTTACAGCGCTAGAGACAGTTAAGTTCTACAAAAGCATGAACCGTTCTTAAAAATGTTTTTGATTAATTATTTCAGAGAAATCATGTCGTTTGATAAATAAATTATATCTTAGATATCGCTAAGTCATGTCTAGATATCTTTTATACTTCATTAATTCATTAATTGTAGAAACAGACAGAGCGATGAAGCAAAACGCAGTCCATGCACGGGAAATAAGCGTTTAAGAAGACTGGATATTACATTGGAATTTCAAGTTTATATTCGAGTCTTTTTTTAGCTAGCAAAGCGTCATTTTTATAGCTTAAGTAAACAGACAAAATTTTGGGGGTCTTCTCAGAGTTCTACGAGTGCAAACTGCCACTGGAGGTTTAACCACTAAATGCATTGAATGCCTACGCCACAAAAAGTAGGTCTTATGTTTTTCAGGAATATTGTAAACTCTTCATGCAAGTTCATCTCCTAGGTAATTCTAGCTCAATCGAGCACATCCTGTATAAATTGACTCTGATCAGAGTCTTCAAAAGAAGTTACAGACGACAATTCCAAATTGTTAAGAATTCTAGAATATTTATCTCTTAAGGTAGAGAACAATTTGGCAAATTAAGAAATTACTCGTAGCAAGCAATTTCTTCATTTTCCACATTGTTTTCCACGACTATTTACTTGAGAGGCGTAAAAAGGAGAAATTGTGTGGGAATGGGTTAACTCATTGGTTACTTTAACCTCGTTTCTTTATCATGATGACGTTTGACAAATAAGATTACTGAACAAAACAATGCTTTGCTAGCTTACAGTACTTTTCAGTGCTTTGATTTTACCCCAACCAGCGATCCTTCGTTCATAAGCCGGCGATATTACAGCCAGTTCGCAGAGTAAAATATTTTACTCTACCGATCAACAAAGAGAGCTGTATTGCTGATACCAGTTAGGGTTGACAATTCCGAATGTAAATATAAATATTATAATGTCATAAAATCAAATCAGAACATTGGAACGAGTATGCACCTGTAAAAACAACATTCCGCTAGTATATTATGGTCAATGTTCCAAAAGTCAAGCTCATGTTGGAAAGATCTCGGACACACGTCCAGCGGTATATGTAACTCCCCAGTCTGATAAAAAGCCAAAATGGCGGAGAAATTTTTCGCCGGTCGGTTAACAAACACTGGTGTATCGTCATCTGTAGATGTTTTTTGTTTACACATACACTCTAGTTTAGAATCGTGTGGAATAATCTGATCACCAAATTCAAAAATAGTCCCAGAAACGTTCAATTTATATCGACCCATTGTTAAACAGTCAGCAAATAAGACATACTGTCGATTTCTATATTATACAGATATTAAGAGTTTTCACAGAGACTTTCCCATTTTTTCTTTCTGCAACACCCGTCTTATGAAAACAAAACTCGAGAACACCTTATTAAGGTGTATTTTATCTCGACAATCGTTTGAACAAAATATCTGAATATATATCGAAACTTATCTTCACATTTATTCCATAACGAATCACTTCTAATGTTTTACACCAAAAAATGCAAAACTGAAGTCAACGTGATTAAACAATAACCTTACGGTATCAATGTTAGAAATGGACCGTAAACGGGTTTGGTCCTCTGCAAGCCCGTAAAAACCGATAAGTCTCTGTTCACATTGAATAGGCCGATTACACAATTTTTCTATGGCATTTTTATTTGTTAACTGCGAATCTACAAGAGGTACTGTTCACTAGCGCGGATGTGTGGCTGATCAAATACTGATTATAAACTGTCGCAGTTAGTTATTTGATACCAACCAATGAATACTCACTGTTGTATGACATTTATTTATCTTATAACTATAAGATACATTTATTGCCCTCGAACAAGAATGCACTATGCAGAAATATTCCGTACCATCCTTTGAGTGATATGATATGAATATGGTACGATGACTACATTTTCCGAGTAAACATATGTCCCGCATAGATTAACGTAAAAAGGATTATATAAAGTTTATTTCAAACGAGTTTCCTTTCATCTTTTATAAAGGGGTATCGATATTTCTGAAACCTAGGTAAGAAAAAAATGCCAATTGCCAAATGCCTTATAACGCTCAACCGGACGCTTAACACTTAAATTTGAGTCAGATATTGTCTTCGCGGTCATCTGATAGGCTTTAAATGGCTTTAATGCAGCGGAATTCCAGGTTATTTCTGAATATCACGGTATTCGATAGTCGACACCGCACATCATCCAAAGTTAACGGAAGGTAACAAATTGAAAAGCGAAACAACCATCTTACTAAATTATGTCAAACCAAATGGTTAGCGCAAAACTAGTGTAAGTGTCTATTGTAAGTATTCTCGTATTTACGTTTACGATAGTTTTGGACTAATCTTTAAAGAATCGATGACCGGCTAGCGATACTGACTCCTGATGACGTAGCGATGACGTTTGTTTGAGCAAATTTAAACTGAATGCGGGATTCCAACGGTTATACGCACCGCGTGAACTACCCAATATTCTTTGCAACTATCTCGGCTTAATCTAAAATTAGATTGATGCCCTAGTTTATTCTGATAAACGACCTCGGATTTTCGCAAAACTAATTCTCAGAACATTTCATAAAAAAGTATCTGAGGGCGGATAAGAATTATCAAAATCTGTGACATTTAAAAAGCTTCGATACCTTTCTTTAAGCTAAAATTCATTGTTAGGTAATCAATAGAAAGGTATGATGAAAAGTGATACTTGTCTTTCTATTCTAACTCGCTACACATAAACATGACATTTATATAACAAATAGTACTTTTAGTAGTATTTTCTACTTATTTGCAATAAAAATCTCGACACATTGGAATTGTAATTAAAAGGATCACCTTGTATTTCTTACATATCAAGCACTATTATAAGGAATTTTATAATAAGATTTGATTCAAATTTGTATTGGATTCTAGCTGCGTAGGAAAATTTTGATATTACCCGAGACCGCATGTAAGAATACAATACAGGTAAAATAAGATCAAGAAAAAAGTCTAAAAGTAGTTGTTTTTAATAGCGCTTGTGTCGTTTTGTTAACAAGGCGTCATTTTATCATCAACATGGCGTTGTCTAACCCTACCGGGTCATGTCCTGTGTAGATTCTTTTCTCTGTCGAATACCGAATGGAGTAGCATATGTCTATGCTCTATAGTATTCTGTATCTGTAGATGATACGCGGTGCAAACTCATCGGATCGTTGAACCTGGCTTATCGTCTGAATACGATCAAAATGTCATAACTAACCAATGACAAAAGACAAATTTTAGACAAAATTTAGACTAGTCTTATTTGAAAGAGGTTGAATACGAAAGAACAAAGTGGTTTAATTTGAAAAAATAAGCACCATTTAAGGTAGAAAACATCATGCGGAAAGAAAAAATTGCTTGCAACAATAAGCAATTCTGCTTTTCGCAATGTTGTCTCTAGCTACATAACATGTCGGATTGTGGTAACGGATTAGAGCGGCTCTTACACAGATTATGAATGTGAAGTGTTAGCTCTCAATTTCGGAATTTCTAACTGAAGTGCTTTCACACATTCGAAATAAGGGTTTTAAGCTAACTTTGTAATGTAAATCATCATTAATATTTAGAAAAAAAAGGGGGGGGGGAGAAGCAAAAGTACACACCGAGTATGATTAGAATTCACCAGGTAAATACGTTATATTCCTTATTTGTTATTACGTCATTAGCTATCGCTAGCCATTCAGTAGTTATCGGGTTACAATCGAAGACTTACGACCTCATCCGATAAATTCCGATGTTTCAAAATAGGGCAATAGGAATAATCTTTATCAAAGTGCAATCGAAGGATTTTGCGGGTTGAAGACACAGACGAGAATATGATATTATAGCGGCTCTTGTACAGATAATGAAAGAAAATGTTGACTCTCAACATTCATTTTTTAACTGTAATGCTTTCAGACATTTGAAAGAGGGTGATTAAGCTGATTTTGTAATTAAAATGAATGTTTATAACTTAAAAAGAGAAAAAGAAGTAAAAAAAATCGCTTTACGAGACTCCTAATAAGTCAACGAAGTACGACACGAAAAGAACAGAATTAACGGATAAATAAGTTATCTGTCGATTGCACCGAAAATTGCCTTATCTTTGGTTTCCATGGCGTACCGATTACATCATTATATTTTCCACTAGAACTTCAGTAATGAGGGACATTCCTGTGTTATCTTCCCTTTGTCCTGTAACCATTAAATCAGAGGTGTGCCAAAATGTACATTGGTCCTTTCACTTCATTACCTTTGTTTTTATCCTTGTTCAGTATGGGGAAGTAGCGATTTTTTATTTGCCTTTTCTAGTTTTATTATAAATACAAATCAGAAATAGCATAGAATTGTATTTTCAAGATGAACCGAATTTTTCAGCTCTAAAGTTTGCATTGTACAGTTTATCTTAAACCAGACAGTGCAAAAAAAACCTAGGATAAAGTCCAAGTAAAACACTGATAAGAACCAATGTATTTCTGGAGAGTTTTCAAGAGAGATAACCCAAGAATGCCCCTCATTACGATATTACCCAAACACTACGATCTCACTCGATAAAGGGCATAGGGAATATATCACATTACATTTGTATGAATTTAGTAGATTTAAAGGTAGGTATCGATGTTATTTTTTTCATAACGCAGATTTTGGTTATTCTTATTCTCTCACATAAACTATCACATAAACTATTTAAATACAATATTCTGAGAATCAGAGGTGGTTTATCAGAATAAACGAGGGTATTTTTCTAGTAGCCTACGTAGGCTGTTAATCTATTTTTAGATGAAGCCGAGACGGTTGCAAAGAATAGTGGGTAAATCACATCTTTGATTGACCACTCAAAACCACCGTACAAACTACACAAATCTAACGGACAACTTACAACACAGTGAAATCACGTGGTGCGTATAAGCGTTCGAATCCCGCATTTAGTTTTAATTTGCTCAAACTAACGTCATCGTTACGTCATCAGGAGTAATGTTCACTAGCCTGTCTTCAATTCTCTAAAGATCAATCCAGAACTGCCGTTAGCGTCAATACGAATATAGACACTTACCGTAGTTTTGCTCTACCATTTAGTATGACATGATTTAGGACGCTTGTTGTTTCGCTTGTCAATTTGTAACCTTCCGTTGACTTTTGGTCTTATGCAAATAAGGTCATGTGGTGTCGACAACCGACAACCGACTTCCGTGATATCTAGAAATAACCTGGAATTCCGCTGAACCATTCCCATACAACCCACAAAGCCACTTTAAGCCTATCATATTACCAAGAAGACAATATCTGACTTATAATTAAGTGTAAGGCATATTTTTAGGCACTTGGCAAATTTTTGTTGAACCCTCGATACCCCACACGACGAAAGAATATTTATCGTGAAAATGATATTGATAACTACCGGAAAAGCGAATAACTTTCCTATATCAAATGTTTATGAAAAACTTTTAAATAGCCGCTTTAATACCTTGTAAAAAACAGATGCTTTTCTTTTATTAAATTTCCTTGAAAATACTTTCAAGAGCCGCTTAAATACAGCTGTAGGTACCACATTATTATCAACAAACAAGGATATTCTTTTATTGCAGGAAAGGGGCGTTTTAAGTTCTGTAACTGATTAATCATTTCCTGAATTGCTGAAAACGATTAACATCTAATCTGTAGTTAAGCTTTCATGTTTAACAATGTCTACATATAACGTTGACCCACGGCTGATAGCGGAAATGGTGAAATAACTTCTGACACAAAGGAAGTTCTTTGTCCGATTCTGTTGAATTTTGGGCTCTGAAGGACCCGACAGGCTCTTATTTCAAGTAGCCTTATAGAGAATGAAGCTTGGCTTATATGTTCTGATTTATTTGCTGTTGTTTGGAGCCTTAAATATCGTAACTACAGCTTTTTCAAGCTGTTAAAAAATGTAGCTACGACGTTTAGGTCGCCAACCAAACAATTAAATAATGCATTCAGGATTATTAATAAACTTGGCATATGAGTGATTTCAACCCATGTATTACCATACGGTACGTGTGACAATTATCAGCCTATCTGGAATGTTTCAAAAAGAATCATGTTCGGGCTTTTTTTTTGAAAAAGGGAGATAATTAGGCTAAAATATACTGCGAAGGATCAGACAGATTAATTAAACTTTGGTGATTTCCTTAAATCTACAGAAGATGCATGGCAAAGAGATAAAACTGATTACTCACCAACTCAATTTAAGACTGGTACAAGTTGAAAGAAGTGCAAGAAGAAATTTGCAAGTTGGTGTTAATAAAGTCTCGTCGTTTTTCGGGTAGAAAACTTCACTGATATTTCTTCATTGTCCACAACGGTTTTCTAGTGTATACGCAGCCAAAGCTGGACATAAATTGCTTTCATTCTTTCTGTCTGTCTGTCCGTCCCGACGTCTGTCCGTCAACATCTTGAAGAAAAATTATCCTTTATTTATGGAAGAATTTGGGTGAAATTTCAGAGTGTTGTCCTTGCGCATATTGCCGTGGTTTTGCAATTGTATGCTTCGTCACAGAAAAAGGGGTTTGAATACAAAATTTCATGTGACCACACCTCCTCCCACATTTATTGAGGGATTTGAATGAAATTTTCAGAGTACTCCTAGTCACCAGACCTTAGGTCTTCTGTAGAAGTTTCGCAATTTAGACTTAGTCAGAAAAAAGCTGGCTTAATTCAAACTGTTTTGTTTATATATCTCCTCCTATATTTGTAAACGAATTCGAATAAAATTTTCACAGACTACCCCTAGTCACCTGACCTCGCCGATTGTCAGTTCTGTAGAGGTCCGTAAGAGTGGATATCAACACCTACCCTTAATGTGACAATTCTGGATGTTAGCTGTTGCCTTTGTCACTTTTTTATCTTCTGTAGAATTTTGTCCTGATCAGGTCATACGTAGTCGACAACGGAACGCCATGAAAAAATTCTGCTGAACTTTTCCTAGGTAAGAACCAAAATATAATTTTAGCCTGCTAGGTTAGTCTATAAAATATCTGGTTCATATAAATGTATTCAATATTCGTTTGAGCGTATGTTTAAGCAATTAGGATTTTTAAGAAACATTCTTATCTCCTTTTAAAGAAAATTACAAAATAAGTAATTCTTTCGAAAATCATTTGGCGCCTGTATTATATGATTTCATTACAAAAGGAATCAGGTCAGTGGAGCATATCAGGCGCTCTGATAATTTTGTTCATGGGGATATGAATGATATTTTTTGGCAAATCAGAAAACTCGTTTTTTGATGGACAGAACTAATAATTAGCTAGCAAAGCGTCAGCTTTGATAGCTTAAGTTAACAGATAAAAATTGAAGTCGTCTCAAAGTTCAACGAGTGCAAACCACCACTGGAGGCTTAACCACTAAATCCGTTAAATGCCTACGCCATTAAAAGTAGTTCTTAATGTATTTCAGGAATATTGCAAACTCTATTCAAATTGTAGTAAACTGTCTCAAACGCACGCTATTTAACCCATTCCCAGTCAATTCCGCTTTTTAAGTATTTTGACAAAAAGCTATATATTGCTTGTACAAGCAATTTCTTCAATGTCCATAATGTTTTCTACCCAACAAGGGAAAGTTTTCTAATACCAACCATGCTTTGCTAGCTTACAGTGCTTTCAGCACTTTGATTAAATTATATGGCAAAGTGAAATGAAGTGAAGAATGTTGGCGGTATCGGGTGATCGAACCTATTTATCATCAATTGCACCCTAACGCCCCCACCAACTGTCACGGTTACGGTCTCGTCTTCAAACCTTTCAAGTCTGTATGTTCGAACAGCCCATCGCACTCTATGGCGTGTGTCATCGTGTATGTTCTCTGTAACAAACAGTATTGTTTGGGTTATGTGCTTGAAGCTTAGTCAGAATGTTCTCGCGATCTGTATCTTTCAAATTACTCAAGCATTTACTTACAATTTTGCACATTAAATAGAAGAGTAATCATCCATCTGTTGAAATAAATATTATTTTATGTGACTTGTCTGCATTAATCAGATCGTAAATTTAGCTGAATATGTACATCTTTCAAATTAGAAATGCATCATATAATTTGACATCCCTAGTTGGCTTGATATCTAAAACTTTAGTCTCTGTGAAATCACGGACAAGATCAATATCATATCGACTCACAAAGATCAGTCATAACACATCAGAAATGTATTGCTATGTTCGACCAAACCATAGTGTTGACCCAAACTTGGTGTTTAACCCTTTCCTGTTCAATCACTTTTTTTACGCCCCTGTGTTTTTATGCTATAGAAAATATTGTGGAAAAAGAAGAAATTGCTTGTGACAAGCAATTTCTTCATTTTCCGTAATATTTTCTATCCTACTGAATGATTATTTTTAAGTAAATTCAATCTTAAATTCTCGTATGCAAAATCTTTTATTTTGGACAGGTCTAGAATTTTGCGTAACAGTAAAGGGTTAAAACACCATAGATGGGTCTCACGTACATGCTATGCGCAGCCGAACTCCACTATGGTTTTAATCTTAGTAAAACTAATCTTAGTGAAATGCCATAGTGTGTGATATACATGGTTTAGTTCTTTGCATGTTAGGCTTTAGTTCTTTGCATGTAAGGCTTTTAACGAAATTTTTTTATCAACTTTTAACGTTCTTTGAAATGATCTTGGCAATATTTTACAATATTTTAGCGACGTGTTGTAATTTCAACCGTCATAATTAATTGTGATACGGATAAATTTGTTCTCATTTATTTTCTATATATAACCAAAAACTTTGATTAAACCTAGATAAACTGAGTATATACCAAGCGACTCTTGAGATTATCAGTACTGTGAATTTCAAATGAAAAATGCACCATTCTTGTTCCCTTCTTTCCAATATAGGGCATGTTGGAAATGTCGGAAACTTCGACGGTTCTAGTGAGGCGGCTAAGGCCCAAATTTTGATAAAGATGCTCTCCCCCGGAAGCAAGCGCCAAAGTTTACTTATACCTTATTCAATATACCTAGATTCAAAAATCATTAAGATCCACGAGATCCAACAATGGTATCTTAATAAAAATGGGGGTCAAAGAGGGTTACCCTATTTTGTTGCTAAAGGGCAAACCAGCGTTTTATATTATCATATGTAGGAGATGGAATAGTTAATGTTATTGACAAATCGAGTAGCGCACATTCAATATGAATGTTTTAATTAGCGATCAAACTAGAAATTTACTTTTTACTGTGGAAATATTCCGAAAAAAAATCGTGTGTAATATTTATAGCTCTGTCGTTTTGAAAAGTGTATTCAAAAAAGACATTTTTTTTCACTTTTCTTACATTTCAATTGAAACGTTGATGTGCCTTATATCCCATTCCGAAAATACGTTGAAGGAGTTATTGCGCTTGAATACTCTTCCATGTGGTGAAACTACAAAACGGTCCAAATTCTACTTCCGGGTAGCAAATTTAGATAAAAGAAATGGCAGATAATTAGGCAGTAATTGAATCGACTCAGAAAAAAACGAGTTTATTGTTCCGTATACTCTAATTATCGACGGAAAATAGTTGATGGCCAATCTATCATGACAGACAATGGACACGGCATCATCACTATAGCTCGCCGCTAAAAAAAGGCGAGTTTCAAACTCTTGTTCGGATGAGAGTAACCCTTGTTTATAGGGACAAAGAGTATATATAATGAATAAAATATGTACATAAAGATATCCTCTTAGAGTGACTTGTCTCTGAAAAGGAATATACAGTAAAGAAGGCCTTAGTAATGATTGGTCCCATGTCTTTAACCTATTAACGAGTAATGATTGGTCCCATGTCTTTAACCTATTACCGAATAACGCAATTTTAGACTGGTCAAAATTAATGTTACAGACAAAATTTTCAGATATAATATAGGAGAACTTCAAAAATGGTCCTAGGAAATACTTTCCTTCATATTGCATATAAATCTGCGTTTGAAGTTCAAATTTCATTCGTTACACCATATCTGTTTTGAATAACAAATGTTTTGCTTTCTTCGAAAAATAAAGAAACTTAGTAATTAATGTGTTGAAATGCTTTGAAATGCGCATGTTAGTAAACAAGAGGGCCGTTGGCCCTGGGGCTCTCACCTGAGATAAAGGCTCTTTTTCTTTCAACAGTCTAATTTCATGTTAAGGTTAGGATTATGAAACAAGTGGCCCACAATTACATCAAGGCTCTACACCTTCTGGGTCAGGAGGAGAAGATTCTTAAAGATTACTTTGAAATTTCACTTTTGTTGCCATGGCAACCAGAGTTTTTAACGGATTTCAATTCTTTAAGCTAATTTTAAGGGGGGCCACCTAAGGAACATTTCTGCAAAATTTGTTTCAAATAGGCCCTGTGAATTGGGAGGAGATGTCATTTAAAAAATCGTTCTTTATTTCTATATAACCCTCCCCCCCCCTTGGGGCTCCGCCCCTGGAGACCCGAGGATCATGATTTTAGCTATTTTGAAAGAGGTCAATATACTGATGCTTCATGCAAAATATCAAGGCTCTACGCCTTCTGGGTCAGGAGGAGAAAATTTTTAAAGATTGTTTTAAAATTTCACTTTTGTTGCCATGGCAACAAGAGTTCTTAACAAATTTCAATTCTTCTAGCTATTTTTGAAGGGGACCACCTAAGCAACATTTCTTCCAAATTAGGTTCAAATTGGCCCAGTGGTTTGAGAGGAGATGTCATTTAAAGAAATTGTTGACGGACGACGCACGATGCACGACACACGACGCACGACGGACGATGGACGGACGCCGGACAAAAGGGGATCACAATAGCTCACTTGAGCACTACCTGCTCAGGTGAGCTAAAAAGTCAAAATGTTTCCTCAGATCAAACATATTTTATTAGAGGTATGATGCAATCACACTCAGAGGTGAACGAACCTTTGTATGATACCAAATAAGAGCCGTCAGTAAACAGCAACACTGGATTCAACTCCAATGATTGCCTGGGTAATAAATCCTTGCTTTCCCTTTACAAAACAATATAACTGGTCCAAATTGAAAGAAGTTACAAATAACAACTTTAAGTTGATAAAATTTAAAAATCTCATGTATAGGGTAGGAAACATAGTTGAAAATGAAGAAATTGCTTGTTTCAAGCAATTTCTCCATTTTCTACAATGTTTTCCAAAGATGTTTCCTTTAGTGGCGTAAATAAGCGGAAGCTAGTTAACACATTCCCACATAACAAAAGCGGGATGGTGAGGGAATTGGTTAACCCATTCATAGACAACAAAATATTGATATGCTGGTCCAAATTCAAAGGGGATGCAGATGACAAGTTTAAGCTGATTATATTAAATAATTCTTCATTTATGGCAGAAAACATTATGGACAATGAAGAAATTGCTTCAACCTTGTAACAATTTCTTCATTATCCAAAATGTCTCAAAATCAATTTTCTTGAAGGGTGTCAAAAGGCAGCAATTGTGTGGGAATTGGTTTACCCATTACCTCCTTATCTCTTTTTTCTACACACTAGAGAACATAAACTTTGGAAATCATAATGAGAAAAGGAGAAGTTGCTTGTAGCAATGAATTCCTTTTCATCCCCCAAATTAATCGCCTTCTGCAACTTTCATTTAAGACCAGTCTTAGATTTTGCCTGGTAAGGGGTTAAAAGGTTAACTTACATTGTAAGACCCATTATATATGAGCGAATGTTCAAACAAAACTTAAGTCATTGCAGAGATGTAGAAATTTTTGCACATTAAACTTGAACAAAATGTTGTCAAAGTCTAATGATGACTTTCTTTTGAATACCACTTTAAATAATATACATCATGTTATTTCTTTAACATTATTTCAAAATTTATGAGCACAAAGTTATTCCAGAGAAATTTATAACATAATCCATCAAAGTAAATGAAAACAAATGAGATAAAATTTAAACCTTTGTCAAAATAAGTTATCTTCGATAAAAGAGAAAAAATGTATAAATACAGTTTTGATGGAATATTTTTGAAAGGAATTAACTTTTCATTCAATTTTCCAAAATAAGTTTAATGTAACTGAAACAAGAAAATGTTAAAGGGTGTGTAAGGGTTATTTGCCAAGAAAACTTAAATACAGCAGATGTGACAAAGATATGACTTCTTATGATGTGTGTAAAGTACACACGTGACATACTGATAGGACACACGACCATGTTTCACAATGATATATATTGGTTTTAATTTGCAACCCCTTAACAATTTCCTGTTCAATGACTGGTTTTTACGTTTCTGTGTTTTTACGTTCTTCCTATCTTCCTTTTCCACACTATTTTCTATCCTACTGAACCATTATTTTTAAGATAAAATTGACTTTAAATTGTCGTCTGCAAAACCTTTGACTTTTAGACGGGTCTAAAATTTGGCAAAACAATAACAAATTTATAGGTTAACCTATTTCAAGTACATGTATTTGATGATGCTGGTCATATTTTAACATGTAAATATGATGATAATAATCCTGTTTCAGATAGGAGAGTTTTTTTTTCTGCAGTATAATTCTTTATCCATTCCTTTTTCTATGTTATAGATAAATATTACTTATGTTTAGGAAAAGATATTGAGGAAAATGGCCGTTAAAAAAATAAACAATCTTTCCATATAAGACTTCATTCTAATGACATTATATGCATATGTCAAGGTTACTTTTAATGCAATATTGGTTGAAACATATAATTTGAACTTAAGCTGTCAGTCTATAAAAACCTTTGTTTTCATTTTTCTTTTTGAATTACTGGCACGCAAGTATAAGTTGAAAAGTCGACGTTTTCTTCTGGTAGCAAGCCGTCATCCTCCGTGGTTCACGGAGTTCTATCATAATTTGCTACCCGTACAAAGGGAAGTCACTCTAACGACTTTGGGTCAAAGGGAAGTAAACCACGTTTTCGGAAAGGGCTAATATAATTCAAATACAGGAGTTTTATATTAAGGTCTACAAACAAAAGTATTTTATTAAATATACATGTATATTGAAACGGGGCGTGTATAAAGAAGACTCTTGACATTGCACCGTTGTGATCTGTATTGAGAACATAAAAACTTCTTGCTAAGATTGAATGTCCAAAATATCCTCAGTGAGATAACAATCAATAGAAAATAGTTTATAACAGGTTTAGCCTGTCACAAAAAAGGACCATCTTAGAATGATAAAAGTATAGATCATGTCAGGCTTTGAAGCGCACACAGTTTGAAAAGGGTCGAAACTGTTTTTTCTTCAGATGTTTTTAAAGTACGGCCGTTCGAGTACCTTACAGTGTATTCATCTAGGAAATTTGGATACTTTTACCTATCATCTTATCTCTTTTCCATTAACAAAGTTCCAAGATGTCCTCTTTCGCGTAACACGTCTCGTTTATAATCGAATTTATTGGGGCATCCTTTTGATATTTTCGGAATATTTATTTCAAATTAAAGTTTTGAATTAAGAAGACTATTAGTTCAAAACAGTTCAGAAAACTCTCTGTGCCTGGTTTAACACTTCTTTAAATAGTATTTCAGTTATATTGTGGCATTTATTTTGAACAGTATTTCAGTTATAATATGGCAGCTGGTGCGCCTAACCAATTTTTCTTGTCGTGACTCACACCAGAACAACCATAATATACAATGCAAGCCCCCAGTCGATCAACCAATTCACTAGTAGCATTAGGCTAGTATTGAGATACTAATGGTTCAAGCCCCAATGTCTTTGTAGCTCGACTTTTCAAAGAAAAGAGGTCACCCTGGTGTAAGCCTAATGCTTTGGTTAAGCTTTAACGTGCAAGTAGTATACCTCTTTTTCTAATAATGCTATTGCTATGAAAATTTTACTGTGCCTTCGTTATATCAAACCATAGACAAAGCTTTGTTGCTCTGAAATTCATTGTAGTTGAATTTTGATCCTTTTCGACATGGAACTTCTGGGCTAAAGTTTTACATGCAATTGTCAATCTAACCATATGTGACTTTCTTTCATTTCCCAACAATTTGCTGACATCTCATCTGAACACTATGCATTAAATAGTTATGCATCAATACAAACAGATCAATTAATGTTATAAAGGAACGCGCACTTACCCTTACCGCTATCGGAGCTGGTGGCTGTGCTGTGTTTTCAAATTAATTTATACCTTTCACTGAAGATTAACACTAATAGAGTAAAGTCTCTCTGATTTCAGGGTATGTTAACACTTCTGGTTTAAAATATTGTGAACAAATTTAAAAATTACTCAGAATTGTGCGGGGTGTTTACCACTGAACAACTTAAGTCTATCTATATTTTCAACGTATGATAAACCAAATGGTTAAATTAAGAGTAAAATGAACGTTTAAACCCACAATGGTTTGATGTTTCACCACTGAAAGAGTAAAGCCTTTCTGAATTCGGCATATGGAACAATTATGGTGTGAACTATTGAAATATATTGTAAAAGGAATTACTATACTCAAATGTTTTGAGGTTTCACCAACTAAAGGAAAAAGTCTCTCTGAATTAAGCGTATTTACAGTTTACACTAAAAATGATGTGAACTTTCACGAAAGAGTAGAGTTGTTCATTGCTAATTATATATTTTCAAACTTAAAGAGAGGAAATATCATCTGAAATTGCAAATTTCCACTTGGACTGGTGTAGAGAAATTTTATACGAATGTGTTTCTCTTATTAATATCTTTTTGATGTTTTGGGGCCTCAAAATGTTACTTTACACCAGCAGGAATTCCGATCTACTTAATAGTGTATACTTTCCTATAAAAAGTGTAATGTGATACAAAGCACCAAGTTTCATGTCATGTTAGCAAAGAATGGTGTAAGATTTACAATGGTCTTTTTTTTTTTACACCTTTACGTTTCTAACTTTACACCATCTATTAGGGAATACTTACTTCGGTAGTGTAAATCTGCTTTAAAATAAATATAAACTGACTTTACACTCGTTTTCGTGATAACCAAACACACATAGTGGCGTAACCTTACACACTTTTATACAGTGTGCTCTGAAACTCTGGATATTTTTTTTATACTATAATGTAATCCCCTTAGAAAATGTTTCGTTACCATGGCATTCATTTTAAAGGAAGTTTGATCCATGTTGGACTTAAGAAGTTTTTTACCGTAATATCATCCCATTGGAATATATTCTTTATGCTAACATTTATTTCGTGGAATTTTGACACCGTTTTGACTTAATATTTCTTGGTAAAAGATTTACTTGCAACTGTCTAATCTCTATTCCTACTGTTGACATTTCTCTGAAATAATGCACGTACCTCTGTGCCTATCATATCTATCCCTTAGCAAACATTACTTACTCTGATATTCACATAAGTGGAGTTTTGAACCAATTTTGACTCAGAAATTTAAGTGCCAGATTCTTTATTAAGCTTACTACTTAGATAAAGGTTAGTAACTTTGATAATTCATCATTAATTTGACATTCATTTAGATGGTTGATTGATTGATTGAATGGGTCAAAAATACCGTGAATCCATGGTTAGGTGCTCCAGCCGCCGCGACATGACTGTTATACTGTTAAAAGTGCCGTTGAACCCGATTCAATCGATCTATCAGTCTTTTCCATTTTACACCACTTATTATATAATTTCAGATTGTTTTGTTGTTATCTAGAAAAGGTATCGACGAATTTTTTTTTCAAAAGATTCTCTCTTCTCCCGTTCCTTCGAGCCTGCAAGTCTTTTATAAAAGCTTTAAAGCAGTCTAATATGTCAGCTAATTTGCTTTATTATCTCGTAAATATGCACAGATCTTATCTCTATAAATATTGAATAATTTAGTAACAGTTGTTTTTAAATTTGAGAAATTGCTGATCGTTTTCAGATTAGTTGTTTGAAAAAAGAATGTTGAAATGTTGTTTTGAATTATAGATCAAGCTTTTACATGAACATATTCTAAAATGCGTACCGGGGGGATTAAAAGTATGTTCAACAACAACAACAAACAATACCTTTTGTTATGCGAATCTATTGAAAGGGAAAATGAAATGAACGTCTAAAATCAAACAAGATTACAGTTTCATAAACAAATATATCTTCATAAGAATATATCGCCATTGTCATTCTAAAACCTCGTAACTACAGCTTGATACAGCTGTAGTTACGAGGTTTTAGAATGACAACGACGATATGTACGCCACCAGGAGCTTTGAATCTTATTTAGCCTTAACTTAGATCAAAATCATAAACTATCAGAAACCATAGGCTTTCAGCATACTTGCTATCTATTGATTCACATAGATGTCCGACACCCATTACAATGCCATTAATTGTAATTAATGGCTACCATTATCTAAATTAGTTGTTTAACAGAAGGATTTATACCGGACAGCTAATCAATATGAATGAGTCGATGTCACCTTGTTCAATGATCATGTCAATTTAATTGTTTTTGTGTTTTTTCGCTGACCCTCATAGAATTTGTTAGAAATTTGATTAGAATGTGGGAGAACTATAGAGAAAAGATTCCCTTGTTGTTGTTGTGTTGTTGTTTTTTTTGTGTGTGTGTGTGTGTGGGGGGGGGTTTGCTTTTTTTTTCTTCCGACACAAGCTCAAACTTATTATCAACTCACCGAAAGACCTTACGCAAAAGAAGGTTATGTGCAATTATTATGAAGGGCATGGTTCTAACTATTCTAAAGTGATTTTAATCTTAAAGTTGCATTTTGGAAACATATATACCAGGAAAGATGGCATTGTAATTAAAACCTACAGAAAAAACTTTGTAACATGCTCTGAATACGTGAAAATAAAGGTTGTATACTCTTACTGTTCCAAAGTTCTGTTCAATATTTTCCCTCTTTTTGTTGCGTAAGTACCCCTGATCTTTGGCTTCAAATTTAGACGAGGCGATGACCTTCAAATTAATACCATATTGGGTATTATGAAAAGCAATACTCATGTGGAATTTGAAAGGTTTATCACTCCACAATAAAAAGATATGTCCAACGATTTTATTGTGAACGAATTCAAAAAGATTTCCATCTAGATAATTCAGTCAACAGAAATGTCTTGTAACAAACACCACAAACACCACACAGACAAAATGGTTCTTAGTCACACTATGTGCCTCGCGCTGAATCCTTTCCTGTTTTTTTTTTTTTTTTTTCAAATCTTGGACTCGTCCAAATTGAAAGATTTTGCAGACAACAAAGTACATTATACGCAATTTGAAGCGAAACCAATCCCAAATGGTAGAAAATATTTCTTCTTTTCCACAATGTTTTCTCATGTATAAAATCACAGGATGGTAGAATCCCGTGTTTGTACAGGAAAGGGATAAGAGAGTTTGATCCAAGATATTTTCAGGTTTTTTTTTTCATTTTTTATTAAAACATTTAAATAATTGTGTGTTTTACTATTCAAAATAGATAGATGTTTCATGTTGTGAACAATGAAATACAAATTTTCATTGGTGAAATACGGCTATTGTGCGCTCAGTGTAAAATTAATAAATCCTTCATCCAAACAAACTCATATTGTCTCTGTCTTTCGTTCAGACAGCAACAAGCCAATCAATAACAGTAAGTTTGGCATATATAGTGATTTATATAATAACAAATCTTAGTGATTGATCATATGTCAACTTTGTCTATACAGGTATAAACAAAATGGACCTATGATCACCCACTATAACTGGTATATCTATTCCCGATATGGCGATACTAACGGATCGCTACCTACGCCCTCCGAGATCCGACAGGAAGCTCCACTTAGCTATTTAGCATAATTTATAACCAACAACAAGTACAATGGATAAAATGCTGACCTAAACGTCGCAACTACAGCTTGAGTATGCTATAGTTACGATGCTTATATAGCCAAACCAACGAGCATGCTTAGCATAAATGTCGGCCAATGTCATAGTTCAAAGTTCAATCCCCGTCTGAATGAATGATTTGATTGGTGTATCGATTGTTTGACAAATCGATCTGTCAATTGTTCAAGATTGATCGATAATTCGCTTACAAGCATTAGATAATAGATATTGATGAATATTATGCCTCTCTTATAGAGAGCTGTTTAAATGATGCAATTTGAATAAATGGTTTTGAATTGACCAAAATTATATGCCCTGCATTAACCCTTGTCATGTTGAATAAAGTCCTTGTTTAGAAATGCATTAATATCAAAGAACTGATGTCACTTTAGGTCTTGGTCGATATTTAGTTTGTAAATTTATACGAAAAAATATGGCTTACAGCGGACAAACAGGTAGTGTTGAATAAGATCAGACTGCACATATGTGCAAGCTGATCTTTGTCTATGTCTCCTGCCAAAAGCAGGAATATTCCAGGATCAGCATGACAAGGGTTGATATTCCTATTATATTCTGGCTGCCAAGGTATAAGGGCCGTCGAGAACGAGCAAGTCTCCATAGTCATCAAAATTTTCCAAGTATTAACCTACAGACTATTAGTTATTAACTAGGCTATTTAACCCCGTTCGATTTTTGTTATCATATTCTATAACGTTTAAAAATTGTAAATAATTTCTTTTATCAATAGCTGCACCTATACACCGGCATTTTCCTCAAATGACCAATCGCTAGCCCAACCAACTTACTACGTTTGCCCTATCCATTGACTTTGACAGGAATTCCGTTTCAATTCTAAATTGTGTTATTTTGCAAAGTCTAAGGCCAGTAGCTTGTAAGAACAATTTAAATAGTTGGTTGAAATATTTGGTTGGCGACCTAAACCTGGCACCTAAAGCTTGACAAAACTGTAGTTACGGCGTTTAAGTCGCCAGACCACCAAAAATATTTCGCAAAAATGGCGGCCAATGTTGGAGGCAAGACTCAATTCCGGTATGAATGAATTATTTGATTAGTCGATTGATTTCTTGATTGACAATCGCGTTTGATTTATTTCCCGACCATCGAATGAACCACTAGATTCCCTAGACAAATCCATAGTAGATCAGTCAATACCAGTATTGTAGTAACTGTCTCAAACTTGAACAATGTTGCTTTACAATACAAACAAATCAATACCAATTGCATTTAAACGAAATGAATCAAAGAACTGGTAGTCATAATTAAATAAATATATTCATAGAAAAACAATCGACAGTTGTCAAAAAACATGGCCAATTTTCATTCGCAATAACCCGTGTCAGGCTAAATTCTAAATTCTCTACAGAATTGCACAAAGCTTTAAGCGCCAAGAGTAAAAGCAGAATGAAGGTTAAATTTTATTTTGAAAATCCATCCTTAAACCAGCTCTGTGTAAAAAGAGACATGCAGGAGGTTTAGACTAAGATCAGACTGCACATCTGTGCAGGCTGATATTTGTCTCTACCCCCTACTAAAGAAGGAATATTTCGGGTTCAGCATGACAAGGGTTAAAGTATGAAAGGCTTAAACTCGTTTTAAATCGGTCACAATTTTCGTTTGTCCGATTCTACATGGTGTCTTACTTGTGCACTTACTAATACATTATGTATTTACATGTAAATGTAGCTTAAACGTCTAAGTCAGAAAACTGTTTGACAATAGTTCCATGAACGTACGAGAATTGAATATATTATTCAAAAACACACCTATTTGTCAATCTCGATATTGTTTGATTATCGCGCACCAACCACTGTGGGATAAAGACTGCCATCTGACTTTCAAGACGTACATCCAGTTACAAAGCAAAATCAATAAATGTGCATTGGGCAAGTATAGTTTCTTTCTTAATTTGTCCAAAATTTTGTTAAACGTACATTTTGCGTACTGTATGTCAATGAATTTTGCTCGGTGAACTGTTAGTCATGGGTTCGATCCCCGGCGGAGGCACATGTCCTTTCCGACGTTTGTCTCTAACCAGTGGGTAGATAATCGTTAACCTAAGTGAGATAGTAGCTGGAGGCCATGAAAGGATGTAGTGGTAGTACTGGTGTGAGAAATTCCAGGAATCCATTGTTAGGTGCTCCAGCCGCCGCGATATGACTGAAATGCTGTTAAAATTGGCGTTAAACCCAATTCAATCCATCAATCAACCGTATGCGTCACCCGACCAGGAAACAAATTTCGCTCGAATGGAGCAATCTAGAAAGCATATAAATAAGATAGCAAACCTTGGCAGAAAAAAAAGTACTTGTTTGTAATTCATCACCTTCGTTTTCGCTATGTTATTCTTCGAGAGCTTCATAAATTTTTTGGTAATCTGATAAGTAATACAAAGGGAAATAATTCTTGGTTTCTTTTCTTTCTATCTTCCGACAGTATTTAACATATATAAATATTTGAATCGTATATATTTTGAGTAAATTCTATGGTCCATGTTCTTCGACGTACATTTAAGTAGATTATACCAAAGGTTCATTTATCACAATCTCTACACACCATTCCAATCAAATCAAAGTTGCATTGAAACACTTTTAATCCACGATGCATTTTAAGTGGATTTCAGAACGACCCATAAGAAAAAACTCTCACAGTTAACATTCAGCCTATAAACATCTCAAACGGCACATCCCCTGACAACAGACAAGACAATAAATTGACAAATAGCGTGGGTCAATCGGATAATCAGATAACCAATGAAATCATTCATTTGGGTTAGACATTAACTTTGAACTCCGACATTGGCCGCCCTTTAGTTGAAACAGTTTTATTGGTTTGGCGACTTAAACGTCCTTACTACAGCTTATTTAAGTTGTAGTTACGACTTTTAGGTCGCCAACCAATCCTTTTTTTTTTTGTTTGTTACAAACTACTGACCATGAATTCGCCTTTAAAATCAAAGAAGATCTTCCTGTCGAAGTCGATGGTCGGGGCCAACGAAGTAGGTGGGCGGGCCAGCAATTGGTCAATTAAAGAAGATGGTTCCTTATTTTAACTTGACTACAAAACGTTTAACGTCCATGTTTGTAGTCAGTCAAAGTTTTCAGAAGTAAACAATTATTAGCGGAAAACAAGTGTAGTAGAGTTACATATATGTTATCATATTTGTATGTATAGGTTCAAAAGGATGACCTATAAAGCAGAGATAAATACCTACACGTTTTGAAAAAGAAAAGAAAGGCCGCAAAGCTGTCAAATATCACCTACCGACAGGAGAGTCTAGATATGTGCACGATATACCCACGAACGTTTCGCAAGCAATTACAAAGGTATTTATCTGTACACAGATTCATTTCAATATAAAGCAAAATTCAATAAAAATAACTAAGTGACAAAGGAAAGACCAACTCCCTGAATTATGTCATATCAGTTGGGTAGCACAAATCTACGGTTGGTTTGTATTTTTTATATTGTCTTTTACGACTGTTCTGGACTGATCTTCACAGAATTAAACACCGACTAGCGAACTTAATTTCTGGTTACGTCACGATGACGTAGGTTTGAACGAATTAAAACCGAATGCGTGATTCCAACTGTTATACGCACAACATGAATGTCCCAACATTCATTACAAATGTCTCGGTGTAATCTTTTGGGGAGGTACCAATGCTTCTGAAACCTAGATAGGAAAAAAAAACACACACACACAAAAAATGCTAATTACCACAAAATACGCTCAACGAACGTTCCATACTTAAGTTAAAGTTAGGTATTGTCTTCATGATTATCTGATAGGCTAAACGTGGCTTTTTGTGCTATTATAGGAAAGGCTCAATGGAATTCCAAGTTATTTTAGATATCACGATATTCGATTGTCGACACCGCATGACTTCATTAGCATATTACCCAAAGTCAACAGAAGGTAGCAAAGTAACCATGTAAATAACCACCATCATAAACTATGTAATATTAAGCGGTAAGCGTAATAACAACGGTAAGTGTCTAGATAATTTTAACTTTTACATCAGCTTTTGATTGATGTATACAAAATTGAAGACCGGCTAGCGGCGATAACTCATAATGACGTCATGATGACGTTGGTATGAGCAAATTCAAATTGAATGCAAGATTCCAGCGGTTAATCGCTCCACGTGAATGACCCAACTGTCTAGGTTTATTTGGGCAAAACTACTTTTCATGTTTTTTTCAGATAATATATGAGAGGAAATGAAAATCATTAGAATCTGTGGCATGAAAGAACATCGATACCTCCCTTCAACTTCACTCTTCCAACTTCACTCAGAGATGCATTGATGTTTTTGAAACCGAAAAAATTCCTACTTGCCTAAAAATACATTAAGATATAGATAAACACATTAAAATGAGTCAGATATAGTATTCAAGAAAATCTGATGGGCTAAAAGTGAGTTTTTGTTATCATATAGGAAAGGTTCAGCGGAAATCCAAAATGTCTTTTAGCTCACCTGAACACGAAGTTTTCGTGGGGAGGTATTTTGATCGTACTCTATTCGGCGCCCGTCGTGCGTCAAAAACTGGACAATTTCAACCAAATTTGATAGGAATGTTCCTTGGTTGGTGACCTTTAAAATTGCTAAATGAATTTAAATCCGTTTAAGTGTCTGGTTTCCATGGTAACAAAACTGACATTTTTAAAAAAAAATCTTTAAAAATTATCTTCGCCTAACCCAGACGGCGTAGAGCCTTGATATCATGAATTAAGCATCAGTACATTGACCTTTTCCAAAATTGCTAAAATCATCACCCTCGGGGGGAGGGGGAACTTATATAGAAATAAACGACATCCCCCCAAACCACTGGGCCAATTTCAACCAAAGAACGCGCCCGTTTTGGTAAGTCAAATCTAAATCTGCTTTTTTGCTCAAACCCAAGACATTAGCGGTTTTGTAGGACAAAATCGGTAATTCACATCGATCAACCGGAAACAAGTTTCACGCATTTCCGCTCATTTCCAAGCATGCTTATAAACTTGAAGTGAAAATCTATGTGATCGCCACCATCTTGTTTCATCGTTGATGAAGAAAACAACTTACTTGCTGAATGCCAACAGCCTCCTTTTAGTCATGAATATCAAGGACAATGGTTTAAAAATTCGACTTAATATATCTGTAGTAAATTGTCTAATGAATTGTCAAAATGAGAGAAATAATTTCCTCGCCTTTCAAGATAGAATCTAGGTCAGTGGTTTGTGGATACATGTAAACTGTCTGTTAGTGTTTTGACCTTGTAGGGATGAGCAAATTCACACCCCGTATACACAGTATATGTAACAACCCTGTTATAGTCCCGATTCAAGCGCCTATTTAACCCAACCGAAAAAAACAGTCGTTTACCTCTTCGATTCGACTATATCTTTGAAACAAACATGTAGTACTGTACTTCAATTATAAAAATAATATGCTCAAAGCAAAAAGAATTGAATGTTAGCTTTGATTGCTTTACCTTCTATCATTTAACCTTTCACCACATAACCACAAATTTTCACGCACTGATGAAATAGAATTGAGGAAAACGTTTGGATTAAAACAAAATAGCGATTTCGGTAAACAGTAAAAGGGTCATGATTAATTGAATGGGGTTTTTAACTTTTGATTACTTTGAATAGTATTTCAGTTATATCGAGGCGGCTGGAGCTCTTAACCATGGATTCCTGGTAGTTCTCACACCAGTATTTTACCACTACATCCTTATCGAGAATCCAGCTGCTCATCCCACTTAGGTGTACGATTTATTTACTCATCTTGATGATACATGTTGGCATTATTTAGCGCGGCTACTGATAAGCCAGCAAAACCGCTCTCACGACTTTCAGTCCTTTGATTGTGCATTTACGTTTATTTGTTCATAAATAAATTGATTAATTATTGTGTTATGTTGTATTTGTTCCACAATCCCTTGAGTGTGGGTGGGGTGATCTATTTCGTTCGGGGGTATACTTAGTTTCTTAGTTGCTAAGTAAACTAAGTATACCCCCGAACGAAATAGATCACCCCACCCACACTCAAGGGATTGTGGAACAAATACAACATAACACAATAAATAATCAATTTATTTATGAACAAATAAACGTAAATGCACAATCAAAGGACTTAGTTGCATATCAAGATTGGTGTGGGGGGAAATTTCGTAAAATATTTGTCATCAAGTGGTTTTTCCAAAATTGCTGGGGTTATAATTTTTTTTACTCCATCACAGAAAACTACATTACTATGTTGTTAACTTCTCTTACTTGTCCTGCTGAATCTGGTTAACTTATACTGCTTGGGTTGTGAGTTTGAATCCCATTTCAGGAAACATTCTTTCTGACATATGACATAAGTCTTGGAGACATACCGGTATATCATTTATCTCTTACCGATCTATGAATGATAAGTAGCGCCTTTAAAGGGGATGTGGTGGCTCAAATTGAATCAGCGAATATGATATAGCTGAAATATTGTTAAAGTGGTATTAAACATCATGCAATCAATCAAGTAATCAATCTTACTTATCCTGACATGCTGATGGATTTGGATTACATTGTCATAATACGAATATCACCAATTGTCCTTTTCCAAATGGAACAGTTTCTAGCTCTTCTGCCCAAAGGCTATTGTCATTGCAGTGTGTCTGTCATGTTTCTGTTCATCTGTCCACGTGTCAATCCCTTAGTGCGTAAACTTTTTATTAAAAAACTTCTTAAAAAATCTACTAGTCCTTAGAAACCACTGTTTAGATCTCAACCAAACTTCACATGTGGGATTTTTCCCTAAATGGTTCTCTTTCAGATTCCTCCAAATAATAACAATATTCAATGAAGGACACAGGTTGCCATGGCAATTGAGTGAAAAATATTCTCCTACCAAACTGAAAGAGCGTTGTGATTTGGCATGTGGCATGGCCTAATGGCCCCATACCAAGATCCTTCAAACTGTTGCTCTTACTTGAAAATTAGCACAATAGTGTAATCTAAAAAAATCTTCTACCCCAATCCCAAAAGGCATAGAGCTTTGATATTAATTTGGCATGTGACATGGCCTTATGCCCTCTACCAAAATACTTAAATTATAGCTCTTACTCGAAAATTAGCCCTGTATTGTGCCATCCCTGTATTACAAGGAAATAAAGAAGGAAGTCTTAAAAATACTCCTGTTCCTAAACTAAAAAGCCTAGGGCTTTGGTATTTGACATGAGATGAGGCCTAATGGTCCTCTAGTCTACCAAAGTTCTTCAAATAGTATTGCTCTTACATGTAAATTAGCTTATATTGTGCCATCCCTGTAGTAAAGAAATAAAGAAGGAAGTTTTGAAAATTCTTCTTATCTCAAACTGAAAGGCCTAGATCTTTCATATTTTGTCTGTTACATCACCTAAAGGACCTCTTCCATCAAACTTCAGATAGCTGCTCTAACTTGAAAATTAGCTTTTTTGTTGGATCCCGGATTATACTTAAAATGAATAAGGAAATCTTGGCCAAAGCTGAAAAAATACTTGGCATGTGACATGACCTAACTGACATGCACCATGATGGTTATTTGGTATTGTGAACTACATTCTGTGGGTGAACATCTTTCAGCCATTGGATCGACTCGGATCGTCGTTGGCCTCTTGTTGGGATACAAGTTGTCTTATAATGTTAACAATTTGTCGTTTATTTGATGACTAAACCAAACAACAGCCTTCTTAATACAAATGTGTAAAAATGAGTGTGTGAGTGAAGTTCTCTGAAAAGAGAATTTTGTTTTTTTTTTTATCGATTTAAAATAGTGTTTGTTTACATTTGAAATGGAGTGGACTGCGCTTATCTTCGGCATTGACTGTTATATACCAACGTGCTGATGACCTTTCGTACGATTTCATCAGTATCCGTGTTCGGGCTAGTTGTTTGAATGACTAGCGAAAGTTAAATGCCATCATTGACGTCAGATTTTTGCAATCAAACTTTAAATTGTCACAAAACTTGTTTGACTTCTTTGTAGACTTACCGTTTAGGATTATTTTGAATTTATAGTTTCAATCGTCATATTTTTCATGCTTTTGGGATTCCAGTATGGTTTTCTTATAAATTTTGTAGTGTGGTTTTAGGGGAAGATATGGTTTTATAGTAATATTTGGGGTAAGATATCAGATTAAATTATGGTATTTTTTTTCTTTTCAATCCTCCGCGTAAATATACGGATGGGCCGAAATATGTGTGCATAAGGGTGTATATAGCCCTACATTATGTGCATTGAAAAAACAAAACAACAAATAAACACAAAGTGAAAATGATTAACAGAAAATAATACAAATAAGAAAATAGTTGACGTTTACAAAGGTCGAAACAAGGGCTAGTAGAGCGGAGAGCATGTTCAGTTGAACGCCCGATTTATTCACAAAGTAACTTAAAGAAAGTGACCGAGTTGACAGATATAAATATCGTTAGGAAGACATGCAAGATACTTATCTAGTATAGTATCGTGGTTTTGAAACCGCTTTTATTTACGTGTATTTAAGTATAACCTGATTATTTTGAAAGATTATGATAAGGTCTTAAAATGTTTGAAAATAGGAAATTCATTGGGGGAATTCTTTGAAATTTAGAAATATGTCTTCTGGTTTTCAATCAACTTACTGCATTGTTCAACGTTGACATATTATTATCTAATTGTGTTTTTAAGGAAACCAGATGAAATCATACAACCTTGTGTCAAAATGAGTCTAGATTACAACAAGTATCATCATTTAACGTTATGATTTCGGTTAAACGGCGAATATATACCCGTTTTCGCCGACTGTAGCATATACCAGACAGGGGCAGATAACTCTAACCCAAAACTTAGCGGGGAAAGGTAGCTTGATTATTTTTTGGACAACTCTATGATACGTTATTCCACGATACGTGACATATGTTTAAAAGAAAAAAGTACCGGGCGGAGAAAAATCGGCATGTGATGCACTTCTGACCTTAAGAAACTTCATGTTACAAGTCTTTTTTCTGTACAATGTTTTCCAATGTGCTTTACTCCATGTGCTATAAAAGCCATATCGTGTGAAAATGGGTACGCAGTACATGTGCACTGTTGGGACAGATTTATGGCTATGGATATACTGACGGACAGAAAAACAATTAATGCATTTCGATTTTAAAAACAATTAATGCATTTCGATTTTACTCCCTGCCTTCCATTTTTTGATCGGAATGTTGTTAATTTGAATAGGGTGCACAACTGTATTGCATTATAGTTTCAAAATACCCTGAACCTCGATCGCATTTTAAGGTAATACTAAAGATGATTGGCTATCGGTTCCTCTCCCTGTTAACATATTAGCTTTCAGTTACTAGAGACAGTTAAACCACCGCGATCGTTATCAGAAACCTGTTGAAAGGAATTGTATCTTTTATGAAATGGATTGTAGAGAAGCATTACAAGGTAGTAGATATATGAATCTTGGTTATCTTTTTTATTGTTATTATTTCATTTAATAAATAAATGGGTATAAGTCTGTGTCTTTGTTATCATTTGGGAATTCTGCAAATAAATTATATCGTTTATTATATACGTATGTAAAGTCATATCGAACTTTTGTAATAAAAAAAGTTGATTGCATGATCCATTAAGCTTTGACTGTGATATTATGCAAAGAATTTGCGATTGTCCTTTTTCTGTAACTTGCTATAAAATTCTTCAGTTATATCTCTGGTGCATCTTACCTCTGTTTCTTGTCTTTTCTCATACCCGTAAAGCCACAACTACCCATTACCCTTTTGCGCACAATTTCTCATTCGCCCATCGTGCCACGATTTTTTTCAATCGTTTGAAAAATCATGTGCCGATCCTGTGTTCAAAATGGAGACATCTGGTTAAAGGGCATAGAAGCTTTTCCACTTTAGTCCGACTTAGCAACATGTACCAAGGTTAAGATTAGGACCGCCGATACATCTTGGCCGGAAGACCCTGTATAACATGACATGTGTCTCCATTGTGGGTTATAACCATGTCAAATGACCGGTATTTGTTTCAAACGGACATAAATAAAATTGATTGGCTAATTGACGAATCGCTGACCAAGTCAACCGATCTCCGACAGGAAAATCGACTTAACAATAGATAGTGTTATGATGAAATATATATCTGGTCAACTAAATATACCCCGACAAGTAAAATGGCTGGTTTACAACTTAAACGCTTGTATATTGAAGTTGTAGTACTGACGTATACGTTGCCTTATTAACGAATATGCTTAACCCATTACCACACGGCAAAGTTTTAGACTGGTCCAAATTGAAACGAGTTGCAGTCGACAATTTAAAGTTTATGAAATTTTAGATTTTTCAACTTTTTGGGTAGAGAACATTGTGTAAAATGAAGAAATTGCTTGTCACAAGCAATTTCTGCATTTTACACAATTTTTTCCAAAACATTTTTCTGGGGGGGGGGGGGGTCCAAAATTGTCACTGGGTGTGAATGGGTTAATGTGAATGTCGACCAATATCGTTGTTCAAAATTTACCTCCAGTCTAAAACTATGATTTGATTGGTCTGTCGCTTGGCAGGGTAGAATGCATGTGTTAAAAATATGTGACTTTTAAAATTGTTTATAAATCATTCAAGCTGTAGTTACGAGGTTTTGTTCGCCAATCAACGATTAATTTTTAATTCGATGACCCTTGCTATTTTGGTGATAGGCTATATCGTCGAAAGTAACAGTAAAGCTAGTTATTGAATGTATGTCACATATTTTAATTAACTGCACAACGTTTTACAGTCTAGCGAGTTTGAATGTTTTTTAAGTGAATACAGTGTATAAATCACCACCCTAATCGGGTGATATTTCAAACGTGTATCATTATACATCGAAGTTCACATAATTTATTAGGACTTGTCATCCGAAAATCTTTGAATTACGTGTGTACCGAGAAAAAGATCGATTTTTTTTTCACTCATCAGTTTGCGGTTAAAAAAAAATCGGTTCTATGCCTTTCGCATAGAAAAAAATCATATGACATTAGTGTCTAGGCTTTGTCCGTTTGCGTACAAGAGGGCTCACCAGCCAATAATCGGCCGTATTTTAGAAGATGAAAGAAATGGTATGCGAAAAGTATAAGAAATTTTGGATTATAAAAGTATAGCCCTTGCGCTGTCAAATCTCGATGTTGTTTTCATTTTGTCACAGGTTCAAGGAGTTTTCTCTCTCTCTCCCCCTCCTCCCCTCTCTCTTTCTCCTTTCAATGGGGATAGGGTTGAGATTGATCGCACTTTATTTTGCAGGGACGGGTATAAAACATCGATAGACGACCAAAACCTCGCAATTCTAGCTATTTCCGCCTGAGTTTGCGAAGTTATACTCACTCGCGGGCGATATGAATCCGACGAATCAAGGCAATACAAACATTATCTAATGTTACCCTTCTAGCCTTTCAAAACCCATTAGTAAAATGATAATTTAATTCAATTTTAGTTTCGTCTGTCATGATTCCAGTGTTATGACCAGCTGGACATTTTATTTTTTTTTTTTTACTTCCACGAACAAAATTTTGAGCGCTCAATTATAACACACAAAGCAGACTCTTTAAACTTCACTCAAAATTTATAAAATATTTGTATTGCTTGGTGGCATTAACTTGAAACAAAGACAATATTTTGTGTTTTCTATCCTAAAACCTTCACCATACTTATGTATGAATCTGCAACTCGCATTTTTTATTGTGTGAATACGTTTCTAGGTTATCATCGCAATAAAAACGAAAAAAAGTATATATATATCTTCATTTCAAGGTTTAAAGTAACAAAATGCTTGCTATTTTTTTTATCGATTTGCTTTTTCGGTTTTTAATTCTCATTAAACATTTTGTTCGTTTAACCTTAGTCTTTGAAACATTGATTGGTTATAATTTTGTTTTTAATCATTGCCTGCTTGTTTGAATGTTGAAAAAAATAGATTAAAATGGGGTTTAAGGCCGCTTTTAACAGCATTTTGGTCAAATCGCGGCGGCTGGAACACCTATCAATGGATTCCTGGTATATCTCACACCATTAATACCACTACATCCTTTCCTAGCCTCCAGCTGCTATCCCACTTAGGTTTACGATTATCCACCCATTGGTGAGAGACAAATGTCAGAGAGAATATATGCCGCCGCTGGGGATCGAACCCATGATTCCCATGGTCATTCACTTAAAACATTCCCACAGAATTACGTTTTTGACGCCTTTAGAAATGCAATCGGGAAAACATTGTGTAAAGTGTGGAAATTGCTTGCTTGCAATTTCTTCATTTTCAACAATTTTTTTCTACCTGGAGAGTTGAAAAAACTAAAATTTAATTTACCTTCAATTGTCGTCTGCAATATTGTTCAATTCGGACCAGTCTAAAATTATGTCGACTGGCAAAGGGTTCTAACGATCCAGCCATTACTCTCTATAGCAATTACTCGCTTCACAAGTCGAGTGGCTATTGTAAAGAGATAGGCATGAACGCTCGAATACTAGAGTGGGTATATTATTTATAGGCAAGCGAATAAACCAGAAACTATTCAGCTTATGTAGTGATGAGGAATATTGTAATGTACCGTAAGTGGGTAATGTATATTTCGTGAGATGTTTTTTTTTACAATCTTTTACTCTAACCTCAGACATTAATGTCGAGAATTTGTGTCTTTTTTCCCGCTCAAATGACGTAACTACAGTTTATTCAAGTTTGAGTTACGACGGTAAAATCGCCAACCAACGATTTGTGGGGTTTCTTTGTTTGTTTCCCCCAATAAAATTACATTTTATACAATAGTGTCGATTTTAACCAAAGTCAAACTGGCGGGGTTCATGTAAACCTTTGCGTTTCACAATATTATCAGCGTTATTGAAAAAGTTGCAGAGCAGTTAATCGATAGGTGTTTTGTTAATTTTTACTTCTGATTACGTACTCAAATGTACTCTGATTACGTACTCAAATGAAGAAAAGGGGGCTAACTTCAATTCATTTCGGAATCAGGCTCTTCACAAATCCCAGATCTGTTTTCGGTACTTACAAATTCCATACTTGATAGTTCGTTTTTGTGGAAACTATATATGACGTAGCTTATTCAAATAGTGGTTAAGACGTTTGGGTCGACTACCAACCAGTTTCTAATACGATGCCAACAACACCTGTTTGTAAATTAACATCATTTGAGCCTTTGCGTGACATTTCCAGTCATTTCGCATGTGCGTGACTTGCAGACATTGAGCACCCTGGACTGCCATTGGGGGCAATTAGAATATTCGCTGATTGTTTAAAGAAGCTTTGGGTCAGTATCTATCTACAGAGCGCAGAGTGAAGATTCTGATCAGACTGTGCGGATGCACGGGCTGATCCGAGTCTTTACTTGGCGCACATGTGTAATAGTTGAAAATGTCACGCATGCGCTCATTTGTTATCTAAGTCGATTAATACTATCGGAGGTCAATAGGCGTGGCTAGCGATCCGTATATAAACGATTTCATGAACCAATTAACGATTTCATGAACCAATTATCGATTTCATGAACCAATTAACGATTGAGTGAACCAATTAAATCATTCATTTATTGATGAGTTGAACGTTTTACTTTCGAAAGTTTATTTTCTTTGAGTTATTTTATTCACAAATGATTTCGACCACACTCTATAAAAGTAATCTACCTCATACATAATGTTATGTCGGGGTGTTTCATGATTATTCCCTTTGAAGATCGTGCCAATCATTTACCGTCAAGGCTTGTTAACACGGCCTCTGCACACATTATGAAAGAAAAATTGTGGATCTCAATTTTCACCCTTCTAATTGAATACCTTCAGATATTTGAAAGGATGTGTTTCATCTCATTTTGTAATAAAAGTTATTAATCATAACATTAATTCGAAGTACTGAAAGTACTGTAAGCTTGCAAAGCATTTTTTCAAAAGTAATCTTTTTTGTCTACTTTGTTTTTGCCGGATAAAAAACATTGTGGACACTAAAGAAATTGCTTGTTACAAGTAATTCCTTCATTGTCCACAATGTTTTCCAAAGCCTTTTTGGAAGGATTCTTAAATAGCGGGATTGAATGGGAATAGGTTGTATAGCATGCTTGTGAATGTGTTCTCTACAAATTCATGTGGCCAGTCATTTTGAACACAATGTGCTCAAGTATACACAGGATCTTTTTTTTTTTTCGCAGACATTCAGTGGATTTAGTGGTTAAGCCACCAGTTGCAGTTTGCACTAGTTTGAACTCTGAGAAGACATCAAAATTTTGTCTGTTAACTTAAGCTATCAAAGCTGACGCATTGCTAGCTAAAAAAAAAAAGAAAGAAAAGTAATGTGTGCGTTACGAGACGCCAAATAGGTCAACGAAAGACTGAACTCGAATGAAACCAGAACTCATCGGGTAAATACAGTTTTTGGCGATTTTACCGAAATTTGCTATATTTGTGATTTCTATAATTTTCTATCAAGTAGGTCATTAGTGTCCGCTAGCAATACAGTCGTGATCGACATTACTCGAATACTAACGACCCAATCCGATAAGTTCCAATTATAGTGAATTTAGTAGACTAGATAGAATGGATATTATCGTGAAATTGACAATAATAACTATTGTAAAAGAAGACAAGTTTCCTATATCCAATTTTCATTAAAACATTTTCAAGGGCCGCTTTTAAAAACAGCCAATCATTAGTACCGGTTTGTGATTTTGTTTATTGAGCGAGTCATGAGCATAACATTGGTGTTCTACTAAAACCTAGTAACTACAGCTTGAAACAAAGTATAAAGCGAAACGCTGGTTATCGACCACAACTTCGTAACTACAGCTATAATATGCCCGTAGAAGGTTGGCTAACTTGTAAAAAAGTTCGAGATGTGTGTATGTTGGGGGGAGAAGATATTGAGAGATTTTCTAATAGTAAAGGGTAAAAGATATTTGACAGGTCTCTTGCCACGCCTACTGTTTTCCAACTTAAAATTCCATTTCAATATTAAATGGCGTTAATTTGAAGGTTCTTCGGCAAGTTACGTGCAAGTGAAAAGAAAATTGTTGGTTGACGACCTTAACGTCGTAAATAAGCCTTGGCTTCGAGGTTAAGTCGCCAAACCAATAAGAATGCTTCCGATCAATGGCGGCCAATGTTTAGGGTTCCAATTTAACTTCTGGCTAAACTGAATGGTTTAATTGGCACTACAAATCACGATCCCTCAATTAGTAAAAAACAACGAGTCATCGTCAGATCTTGTTAAAATTATTTGAGGGCCAAGTCCTGGCCCTTCCTGTTCAACGGGCTTCTATTAAGTCGCAAAACCAACATTTCATATTACAAATATATGAGTTCGAAGTTCAATTTGATTTGAATTAATGATTCAATGGGTCTATTGATCTTTTAATTTGAAAACTGCGATAAGTTTCTTCTCCTAAGATTAAGATAAGTTCATCGCACAATTGATCAATAGCTGGCCCCATCCACTTACTGATTTAAAAACGCCCACTGACTCCAACAGAAAGTCCCGCTTCGATTTTTTGAACGTCGTTATTTTGTAAAATTTATGGCTAGCAGCATATAACAAAAATGTTGAAAGGTTTGGTGACCTAAACGTCGTTACTAAAGCTTGAATAACCTGTAGTAACGACGTCCAATTCGTCAAACGAACAAAAAAATCACTAAATTTGCGGCCAATGTTGGACGTCAAATCTTAATTCCGGGCTTAATGGTCGATATATTCCTTGATTGACAGCCGCGATTGATCAATTTAGCAAATATCCACGTTAATTAACTTTATTGTTTTTTTCGTCATTTTATGCTGCACTTCGTCGTTGGGTATGCAAAATGTCATAGCTACAGCTCGAAAAAAAAGCTGTAGTTACGACATTTTGCACGCCAAACGACGACCTATTTTATAGGGGTAATAACAACATAATTCTGCACATTACGCACACAATTCTTCATACGTTATCAATTATTTATATATCAATTTCTGTCTAGGAACAAACAAGAAATAATCGGAATTTTACCATAAGCCAACTACAATGCCTCGAGTCTACGTGAACATATCCGGGAAACAGTTCGAGTTCGACTCAAACATTCTAAACAGTCAATGTCAAGGTCGATTATTCGAGATGTCGAACACAGCAATCTCTGAAGGTCAAGAGCCGAGGTTCACCGTGGACCGATCTTCTGACTGCTTTACGGCGATCCTGACGTTTTACCAGACTGGAAAGCTCCATCTACCAATGAACGTGTGTCCGAATTTGTTTATTGAGGAACTTGACTACTGGGGTGTAAGTGTCGATAATCTGACAGAGTGTTGTATATACAGGTAAGGACTATTTCTAACCCATTACCACTTAATCTCGCTGTTTTATGCACTGCAGAAATATAGGTTTGGAAAACCTCTTGAGAAAAGGAGAAATTGCTTGTAACAAGCAATTTATCCTTTTCTCACAATGTTTTTCTATCCCATATGACAGTTAAACACCAATTTAATTGCCTTTTGACATGTTGTCTGCAACTTCTTCCTGTTATGACCTGTCTTAAATTCTTTTGTATGGGAATTGGTTATAGAAGTTGCAGACGACATTTCAAATGCTGCTTCAATTGGAAAATAAGCGCCAGATAGAGCAAAAACATTGCGAGAAATGGATAAATTGCTTGTTTCAAGCAAATTTCTCCTTTTCTCTCAGACTTTTCCAAGATTGTATTTCTTAAGGGCATTAGAAAGCGTCATTTTGTAGCAATGGGTTAAAGAATTTCAGGTTTTTACAGGAGGAGAAGGTTGAGACTGATCAAAATTGAAAGAACATGTTGGCCAAATTGTACCGAGTAGATATATCCAAAATCTTACTAGCTACACATTGTAATAAGAGGAGGAATTGCTCGTCAATGCAAATTTCTCCTCTTTTAAAAATCTTTTTGACATCTTCAACAAGGACCGACTACCTCTGCTCTTGCATTTTTTTACCTCAAGGATTTTTAATTAAATATTGACAAGAGTTTTAAAAATATCTTCTGCAAATGATCTTCGTTGTAAAACTATTCTCTTATTGTGGGTTACTTTGTTACCCCCTTCAATCTTTAGGCTTGTTGAAGTAATGTTCACTTCTGTTTAAACCTAACGCTTATATCATTGTACTGTCTTAACCCTTGTCATGCTGTGTAAATTGTCTTACTGAATTACTGTAAATCAAAGGGCTGAAAGGACTGAAATAACTTATGGTTCAAATATCAATATTTCTTTTAGAAATCAATTTCATAAACAATTCTGGCAGGAAAAGTACAAGCAGGAGGTGCAGTCTAAGATCAGACTGCACTTATGTGCAGGCTGATCTTGGTCTACACCTTCTGCCAAATCCGGAGTATTCCGAGTTCAGCATGACAAGGGTTAATTAATATCGCCACATAATCACAAGTTCTTGAGGTTTTTTAAAGACATGAAAATATAAAGGAAAAATAAGTATTTAAAAAAAGTTCATATTTAATCGTCGTCATTTCGTTTTGTTTTCCCTCATATCATACGTGTTTTGTTTGTTTGAATGAGGTTTAGCGCTGCTTTAACAGTTTTTCAGTCAAATTTCGGCGGCTGAAGAACTTACAATGTATTCCTGTTATATAGTTATAGCTCGTATTAGTACTACCATTAAATCCTTATGGCGCAGTTGGTAGCGAATCAGACTCCCAATCTTCAATCACAGGGTGTCATGGGTTCGATCCCCAACGGCGGCACATATCCTTTCCGCAATGTGGCTCACACCAATGGGTGGATAATCGTAAACCTAAGTTGGATAGCAGCTGGAGGCTAGGAAAGGATGTGAGAAATACCAGGAATCCATTATAAGGTGCTCCAGCCGTCGCGATATGACTGAAATACTGTTAAAAGTGGCGTTAAATCCCAATCAATCAACAAAACGTCCTAAATACAGTTGGATTAAGCTTTAGTTACCACGTTTAAGTCGCCACCAAACAATTCTGTTTCACATAAACGGCGGCCAATGTTAGAATTTAAAGATCAATTCCGGGCTGAACGAATGATTATATAAGTCGATTGATTCGTTGATTGACAGCTGCGATTGGTCGAGGCGGTAACAGCGTCTGCCTATAAAAACAGCACCGGGCAAGAACATTAGACCAACAGGGACGTTAAACACCATATAGCCTAAGGAACCGTTGATTTTCTTTTCTTTTTCAATTTTCTAAGAGCGACTTGGATGATCATAAGATTCGGGTTTTCAGGAGGAAATGAAAAAAAGATCATCGACCCCCGAGAAGACAGTTTTTGAACACATGGGGTAAAATGAATAAATCGCTTGTTACAAGCATTTTCTGCATTTCCGAAGACAAGTTCTTCAGTCGTAAGCTGTATTCTGCAACATGTTTGAATATGAGCCAGTTCGAACTTTTGTTCCAACGTTTACGTCGCCAAACCAACGAAAATCTTTACCTATATGGCTGCCAGTATGCCGGAATGTAAAGCTTATTTCCGGCCTGAATGCATGATAAGATTGGCCGGATGACAGCCGCTGTCCGTAATTTCCCGATGAATTCCGGTTTCATTTGGGTTGCACTTCGTTGATTTATAAGCCGTTTCGTAACGCGAAATATCTTTGCTTCTTTTCTTTTTAAAGTTATGACCATTTAATCTGGTTGACCCCTTCCCACTCAACAAAATTTTATACTGGTCCAAATTGAAAGAAGATGCAGACGGCAATTTCAAAATGTTGGAATTTTAAATTTTTTGTCATTTTGGATGGAAAACATTGTGGATAATGAAGAAATTGCTTGCAACAAGCAATTTCTTCATTTTCCACAATGTTTTCATAAGCTTTTTCTTGATGGGCGTAAAAAGGAGGGCTTGTGTTGGAATGGGTTGATCACATTCTGACAAGTGTCTGAAAGCATTCAATTTAGATTTTTGAGAATTGGATGCCAAAAGTTTTATTTCATAAACTTTGCAAGAGCCGCGCTAAACTTTCAAGTACTATCAAAGTATTCAACAATCTTTCCTCGGATAATTACCTCAAAAATACAATTCTACAAATTTTGATTAAATTATTCATGAATATATCATTTATATATTTCATCGAGCACCCAACTAAGTACGAAACAACAACAATCTATATATCAGTACAAATTCCCATGGGAATAGAGCTGTGAAAGCTTATATCTACAGTAAATCACTAGACCGATTCTAAACAAAATTAATAATACAGTAGACCGCGACTGGAGTACAAAGGAATTTATTTTCTAGCTCCATTTCTGTAAACCTATAAACATAAAGAGAATAAAATTGAATTTATATCTAAATTAGCATTATCAATTAAGGAGTTAAAATATTGTGGTAAAGAGAATGTGTAATACCGACATTTTAAAACCAATTAAACGAGTCTTCGCTGAGTTTTTAGCTAGCAAAGCGTCAGCTTTGATAGCTTAAGTTAACAAACAAAATTTTGAGGTCGTCTCAAAGTTGAATGAGTGCAAACTACCACTGGAGGCTGTAGTTAGGACTACCACTGGAGGCCTACGCTACAAAAAATAGTTCTTATGTTTTTCAGGAATATTGCAAACTCTATTCAAATTGTAGAGAACTCTGTCAAAAGCATGCTATTTAACCCATTCCCAATCAATTCCGCTTTTAAAGCATATCAAGAAAAAAGCTTTTGAAAACATTGTGGACAATGAAGAAATTGCTTGTAACAAGCAATTTCTTCATTGTCCACATTTTTTTCTACCTAACAAGGGAAATGATTTCTAAATTCAACCATGATTTGCTAGCTTACAGTACTTTCAGTACTTTGATTATCTCTGGTAGATGACCATTTTATACATTCGGTATTTTATGAATACGAATTTTATTTTCTATTTATAAAATGACCTATATTTTCACAATAAACGAATATATTTCTTTTTATGAATATATGATTATCACAAAAGATACTGTTTGTAAAATGATGACAGATTTTGTTTACTGAAACAACTTATCATAGGCTTGAACTCATTTGCATAGTTATTACCATATTTCAACATTCTATCGTTTATGTGGTCACTAAAGTAACAATCGCTCTTATTTTTTGGTTTGTCACAATTTTAGATATCAAAGCGTATACTATGAATTGTAAGCTAAATGCGTAGAATAATTTCGATCTTATAATTACAATTTTCATACTTTATTTATGCTTTTGGGCCAGGGATGTTGTTTTCTGAGAAATTCTGTTGTAGTTTTGGTGGGAAGAGTCAATCAAGAGTCCATTGAAGTGTACATTTTTGTTGTTAATTATGTTCAGTTAAGCACCAGCTTTGATATAGTAGTTTTGTAAGTTGAACATAGGTCTTAAAGCAAATGGCGGATCGCGACTCTTAATAAAATAATCGAATGACCAATCAAATTATTAATTCAGACCGAAAGTGTCCTTCGAACTCCGACTCAAGAGCGGCTCTTCAATAAATTTTCATGAAGATTTATAAAGGAAAATTCTCTGATTTTCCAGTTATTATTAATGTCGTTTACACGATGTATTTTATTCCTGCTAAATCTACTTAATGCACAATAAATTTAATGTGATATATCCCCTATGATCTACTTTGAATCATCGGAATTCATCGGGTGAGGTATTTTGTCTTCGGGTGATATCAGTAATGACTGTATTGCTAGCGAAAGCTTAAAAAATTGTAAATAAGGCAATGTTCGGTGCAATCGATAGATGACGTATTTAGCCGATAAAATCCGCTTCCAATCGAGTTGTATTTCATTGACGTTTTGGCGTCTCTTAACGCCAAATATGTTTGCTTCTTTTCTTTTTTTTTAAAGCCATATTTTCCCTCCGAGAAAGGAAAAACGGTCTCAATAATCTATCGTGCATATGGTCACCAGAGTAAAAAAGATCCGATAAATACCGATATGCTAAAGAAGAATATGAGAATAGGTCTCTGGAAAGAGTATTGTGAGATTATCTGAGTTCAACTCTTGTTTGTTTTCATTTTGATTTCGAGTCGAATGCACCCGATTCTCCACCGAAAACAATCGCTAATCTTCGGCATAGACTGTTATAAGCATATGATTTAATGACTAAACTTTACGGACGATTTCGTCAATCACCGTGCCCGTGCTTAATCATTGAATGGCTAGCGAAAGTTATTGCTGACGTCATAATTCTATGTAACCAAAACTTAAATTGTAGCGGGTCACAATTTAAAAAATCGAAACCTCACTCATGAATTGTAGGCTTACTATGGTGAATTATATAGATTTTAGATTTTCAATTGTCATATTTATATATGTTCTTTGACCTCGAGTATTTTTGTTATTTATTTTGTTGTGTATTTTGAGGGAAGATATGAAAATTTAAAGTTATGATCAGTCATGCATCATTACATAGTCGATTTACTCGCTATCTTGCAAATGTCTGAAAACAATACAGTTAGAAATTTGGAAGTTGAGAGTCAAACTGAGCAAGAGCAGCTTCAATGTGAACCTTTTTATGAATTTACAGCTTGATGTAATCGACCGATTGCAGCTCTCAATCAACCAATCAAATCATTCATTTTGATAGGAAATGAACTTTGAGCTCAAACATTGGCACTGTGAAGCGGTTTTTTTTGTTTTTTTTTTTTTTTTTTTTTGTTGTTGTTTTTAAGCGACTCAAACGATAAGGTTACCAACCAACATTTTTTTTAATGTTACTGGTCGTAAATTTTACAAAATAACGCCATTTAATATCGAAGTGGAATTTTCTATAGGAGATAATAGGCAGCAGAGTCAGTGGGCGGGACCAACAATCCGTCAGTTTTTTCCGCGGTTATGTGGCTTGTGTGGTTTACTTCGTTTCGTTCTTTTTTAACAGAATGAGTCTAATAAAAAATAGAATTAATAATTTTGCTTTTTGAAGGTTTTACCCCGATGCGTCTACATTTCAAAACAATGCTTTATTTGTTGTTTGCACATTTATTTCGAAGGTTAAACTACGTTTGTGTTTAGCTCACATGAGCAAAACGTGCTCATGGAGAGCTTTTGTCATATTGATTGTCCGTCGTGCGCCATCAACAATTCACTGTTACCAGTCTATAGGTCATAATTTCGACTCATTCTTTCTCAAACTTGACGAAAGTAACTGTATATTCTTTTGGAAGAACACTATTAAATATTGTGGCATTCAGACGAATATCAAGGGGAAATGGGCCTTGACAATATACATGTACTTGTTACCACACTACAAGTCACCAATTTTGGCCTAATCTTTCATAAACTTGCTGAAATTGTCAATTGTCTTGATAAGATCCGAATTGCGTAAAATGACATTCTGACTAATATCAAGGGAAATAGACCTTTTTCAAAATTTCCTGATTACCGATGTACGTTTATATAGCCAGTAGGAAAGCTGTATTTTGTATGGCGAAATTCTAATTAATATCAAGGGAATGGGGGTCTTATTGACAATCACGTTGTTACTACTCTAGAGATTATTCTTTCTAAAACTTGCAGAAAACGTTCGTGTAATAATGAGGAAAACCCCCATTGATTATGGTGACATTCAGGATTATATAAAAAGAAAAATGCTCTTTTTAACATTAACCTGGGTTTCACTCTAGAGCTCACAATTTTGACCATATCTGTCTCTTACATGCTGAAAACAATCGGGTAATCACAAGGAAGAACTATATTTAGTATTCTGACTAACAATACGGGAAAAAGTAGAAATATTGAAAATTAACTTAAAGGGAGGTATCGATATTTCTGAAACCTAGATTAGAAAAAAAAAAAAAAAAAAAAAGACAACTGTCGCAAAACGCTCAAACGAACATGTGATAGTTAAACATGAGTCAGACATTGTCTTCGCGAAAATAAGACAAGTTGAAAGTGGCTTTTTGTGAGTCAGGTATACTGGAATTTCCAGGTTATTTTTAGACATAGCGGAATTCGGTTATCGAAATCGCATGACCTCATATGTAAATGGCGCAAATTCAAAGAATGTAACAATGTCACAAGTCAAACAGCCAACGTCATAAATTAAGTCACATGAAGTCGTTAGCGCAAAACTACGGTAAGTGTCGGCATAATCTTAGAATAGATTAACAGCCTACTAGGCTATTTGAGAATTACATCGCTTTAGTTTGATAAACTACCTCTTTTAGCTAGCAAAAGTTTTGATAGCTTAAGTTAACAGACAATATTTTGAGGTCTTCTCAAAGTTCAACGAATGCAAACTGAAATCCTACGCCATGAAAGTAGCTCTCGTGTATTTCAGGAATATTGCAAACTCTATTTATTGTAAAGAACTCTGTCAAAGGCAAGCTATTCAACACGTTCCAACTCAATTCCGCTTTTTAAGCATCTAAAGAAAAAATCTCTGGAAAACATTGTGGGCAATGAAGAAATTTGCTTTTAACAAGCACTTTCTTCAATGTCCACAAAGTTTTCTACCAAAGAGGGAAAGATTTTCTAAATTCAACCTTGCTTTGCTAGCTAACAATACTTTAAGTACTTTGATTTACAAGTCTCCTATTCAGAATTCTGTATTCAAATAGTATATGAAAAGGGAATATAAATAATTCAATCCGTGACATCGATATCTACCTTTGACACTGTATAGGTTACATTTTTATCGTTTTCCCCCTGATTCGTGGTATTTTGAAAGAAGAACCCCATGACTAAATTTCTTTTAAATTGATTTTAAAGGTGTTATATGTGGCAATATCAGTATTCTGCTCTTCAAATCACAAGCCTTTAATATCCCCCCTTTAAAAATATCTTATTGGTTATCAAATTTCAACTGATTGGCTAGCTGATGAAAGAAATATAGGTGATCGTTCTAGGACCATCTTGTCCCTCTTTTTGTTTATTAGTTAATATCTACTTGTATAATTTACTTTTGTTCGTTACAGATTATACTCCTTTTTGGATGACTTGGAAACGAGACAACATTTTAAGAAAGATTGTGCAGCATTGGTCAAAGGGAATATCTCAGACACAAAACAAATATGCTGCTCAAGCCTCGCACATTTACGACAAAAAGTCTGGGGAATTGTTGATTTCCAGGAAAATAGCATACCAGCCAAGGTAATGTATCATGATTAAGGTTTATTAGCTAATTACAAAACAAGAACAGTGCGTCTTTGCTTGATAGATGAAATCGTCGGTGGGTGAGAAAATTGTCGTAACTTCAGCTTTTAAAAAGCTGTAGTTACGACATTTTTCGCGCCCATCGACGAAATATATTAGACGAAGTAGGGACTAATTATGAAAAGATTGCGAATATTGTGACGTTCGTTACTGATGTTAGTTGAATTTTATGAACATACACAAATAGTATCAATTGACCAACCTCTAACTCCGCCCACTTACTCCATTTGCCACGCCCATCGAATCCGACAGGAATCCCCGCTTCGATTTAAGCAGCGTTATTTTGCAAAATTTATGGCAACTAGCATCAAACAAAAAGGTAGAATAGTAGGTTGGCCTAAACGACGTAATGTAGTACAGCGACGGCGAGAGCGAAGGAGGTGGTACAGGTAGAATAATTAAAGAGGCAACACAACGTCCATTATCAGCTACTATCAGCTACATTTTATTTACATATTTACACCCGACCAAGTAACCTGTCTAACTAACTCTCTCTACTACAGTCTCCAGTCTCCAGTCTCCAGTCTCCAGTCTCCAGTCTGTGGCTGCGGCGGTTAACAGCATCTTTTATACTCAGTCACTGGTTATACAACACTCTCAGGGCACGCCCCCTGGAACGTGGCCAAGTCACGTTTCACGACGCGTGATATTTACCGAGAATACTGTATAACTACAGTGCTGGCACCCATCATGTTACATCCGCCCTTTTCTTTTTAAAATTTGTAAAACCTGGTTTACAAATTTAACATAATTTTTTTTAATCAAAATTACGTCATGATACAAGAAAAAGAAATAAACAAAGCTGTATGGCATTCCTGTTGTAACCCACATCACTTGCTAAATTAACTAGAATCTTGACTATACTATATCAACAGAGGAGTGATGTCCATACTTGAAAGTTTAAATAGAAGCCTAACACCTTACATGGATAATCAATAGAAGTAACATTATTAAAGGACAATAACAATTAATTGACACCTAACTTAATTAAAAAGAGAACATTAACAATGGCAATTGAACATTTATTTTTAACCTTAACTAGCAAAGTAAAACTTAACTCAACCCCTACCTTGAAATAGAAATATTGTCCTTATTTATTGCACATAATTGCTTTAACACTACACTTTGTCCACGACTAATTATTCTTGCATTTCGGTGTATTTACAATGTTCACAATGTTCGTCCGTCTCGTCCTCCTCATCATAAGTCTCGTCCTCCTCATGATAATCGTTTTCGTCCTCACAATCGTCGTTCACGGTCTCGTGTCCATCATCGTCTCCGAGATGTAGACAGCTCCCACAGTCACTGGCATGTGGTTGCTCTACACGAACGACCACGCAGTCATCGTCGTCCTCATCGGTTTCCGTGTTGACGAGGACGCAATCGTCGTCGTCATCGTCACCGGTAAAATCCTCCAATTTAAAGTGGTCTAACACAGCGGCAGTCACTTGCACGGACAGGTGTCCAATATATCTGTCCGGCATCTGGTTATAATTATTGTCACGTATTACACGCTCAATTATTTCTGATACTTTGTGAAAGTGTTCCATGTTTTCGTAAGCCATCTTTAAAATTTCCAATTTTCGGTGTTCGTCTAAATAGGATGAAGATTAAAGCACAAGTGAGAGATATTCTAATTTTCTGGATATATAGGTAAGTTATCAAAGTTTATCAAGGCAATTATTTTTTATAGTTCTCCCAATTATTCTTATTAACTTGCTTGTGTCCAATTTAATTGTTTCCACATAATTACTACGATTTACTACGACATTCTTATCAGCCATCTATCTACAGTTCTGTATGTTAATTAACCCTTTCATGGGCGGTCAACAGGTATGGATACAGTGTAGGTATCCTTTGGTCGGTGCTCGACACTGCCTCAGTGGATGGTTCTTTCCCATCGATCTCCATGGTTTGGAGTTCAACTCCCGTCGAATCCTCGGCCTGTCGTTGTCGCTTCACACACCTTTTACATAAGCAATCTGGCAGAAATTTTCTAATTCTAGACATAATACAATAGCGAACTACAACAGCAAAGGCAGCCACCAGAGTTAGCACAAGACTAGCAATATACCAGAAACTAAACCTTGCATGTCCGTCTACATAGTGCACATTATGTAGTTGACGTAGTAACAAGTCCAAGGGCATGTCATTTATAGTCGTCAGTTGTTCTGGTATGTCAATGTTCGAGACATTAGGAAATTGTTCTTTAAAAGGTTTCCAAACCACGTCATCGGTAAAATTTGCAATTTTTAACTGCGTGTATTGTTCATGAGTCATATTTGTTTTACCCACAACGTAGGGTTGTGATAAAGTAAAGAATTTATTGGAAGCAATACAACCACTGTCTATCTTAATTACGTCAACAGGCGACCTAGTATGAACCTCAGTATGTAGGCCATTACATACCAATGCAAAACTTAAGTTCGTCCGCGAAATAATCAACCATGTGGTATCAAGTAAGTATTTAGCTATAGGCAATCTCTCTTGAGATACTTGCGGTGTACAGTAGTCTGTTTTCCTTGCGTCCATGAATAAATTAATCAAACAGGTATGGTCTACATTTACCGGGAATTCAGGACTTATTAAAGTACAAAATTTCGTGCGATGGTGACTACAAGTCTGAACTTCTGTTTCAGAAAGTAAACGATAGCTTGTTCGTGCTTTATCTATCAGGAACGCGTTACTTTCTAATCTGTAATTAGCCAATAAATCAGTACGTTTTGTTCTCCCTCGGTGTTTGACACCAACAGGTGGTGGTACTGGGATTGAGATAGCCTCAAAAACTTCATAGCTGTTATCTAGCCTTATCACTGGGATTGATAAAATAATAATTATTTTGCCATTAACGAAGGCTGTTTCTGTTCGCATGTACTTATAAAACTCCCATATCTCAGTTTTGGGGTCGTTAATTAGTGACATTAAATCAGGCAACGCCTTCTGAATTTCAACTAACAAGCTTTGTAATCTCGGTGGACTAATTATCGTTACAGGAAGTTTTCCAAGCGCCAAATAATCTAAATCAGCTCTCAGCTGCGTGAGATATGTTTTTGCATTTTGTGTGAGAATAGTTATTTCACTAATTAGAAGATTCAGGTAACTGTATATTTCAAGAAATCGACGGTTTTCATTGATTTGCTTGGTAAGTTCTTGAGCCATGGAATTAATTTTTATATTCCATTGCGTAAAGACTTCTGATTATTTTCGACATTGTTCTTCGGTTTTCGCGAATGAGTGTTCTTGACTCATTTATAATTGTCAGACTTTGCTCAACAATATGAACTATCTGCTTTTGATTGGATTCCAGAGATGATACCTGATTGCGAATATTCTTTAAGTCAGATTCACTGACTACTCCAAATAACCATGACATTGCATCTCCTACAAATGGTAATAGACTCCTACGATTTCGAGTCTTTTTCGCAAGTGACATGAGAGGAAACAATTCACTCTTAATCTCTTTTTCAACCTCTTGCAAGTACTTAACTTTTTGCCTTAGCCCTTGAAAAGTACGTTGGAAATTTTCTGTCCCTTTCAAGTGACTTGATTCTACGACATTAAATGCCTGATTAACTCGTCTAAGATCTTCAGCTAACCTTGTCAGAAGATCCTGGATATTTTCAAAATCAATTACAATTGTTGCTAGCCATTTTGCCCTAGTGGTGCTTACTTCATTTGTCTTATAATATATAACATTGTTCCGAATGACTATCGCTTCAGCAACGAACGCGGCCGACGAACGCTGTCTGACATTTATGTATAACATTGCTGCCAAAATGCTTAATGTAAATGTGAAGTTAACCATTGTTCTTTCCTATAATAAAAACAAGAACAATTAACGCACAACAAAGTTAAACAACAACAGTTTAACAAAGTTCAAACAAAGCGAAGGTACCTTTTCGCATGCCTCAGTTTTAACTATAACTGAAGGAAGCCTCGTCTTTTACAGATTACAAACTGAAAGGCTATTACTTCTTATCATTTTCTCATTATTATCCTAATTGGATTCTGAATCACGTTTGTTTCGTGACCTTATTCTCTGCCTCAATTCGGCTAGGGGTATATCTGATTCATCAGAACTTTGTGAACGCTGACGTTTCAGCCTACGCACTAATTTACTCTTATCGTAAATTATCGTGTCAGTTGATGATTCACTATCTGAACTATCGCTTTCAGACGAAAAAGGCGGAACAACGTAATTACTTGGTCTTAATTGGCGGCCTGACTTATCTACAGGTACGTGCCATTCCTCTAAATTAGCTAAACGCAGGTGTTCAGCATGAGCTTTGGTCGTGCTTCCATCTAATTGATGCTTGATAATAAAAGTAACAGGTGATGTTTGTTCAATTATCCGATAATAAGGACGCCATTTAATGTCCAATTTATTTTTACGAGTGTGGTTTTTGAGATAAACGGGGTCACCAACCTGAAGTTTGACGTCATCAATTTTTCGGTTTTTGTACTCATTTCGTTTTTGTTTGGCTTTTTTCCTATTTCGATGAACTAAGAGAAATGCTTTATGTTGTTGTTCTAACGAAATTTTATGAGGGTCTTCTCCTTGGTATTTTCGACGCGGCCTCAGAATTGTGTCGATTGGTAATACACATTCTCTATTAAACAAAAGGTAGAAAGGCGAACATTTTGTTGATTCATTTACACCGAACCGGATAGCTGAAAGTACGTGAGGTAGAAATGCATCCCACTGAGCATTTTCAATCTGCATTTTCTTTGACATAACATCAACTAGTGTTCTGTGATATCGTTCTATCAGACCATTACTTTGAGGATGGTAAAAGGACGTTGTTACATGGTGTATATTTAATTCAGCCAAGGTCTCTTTAATGACCTGATTAACGATCTCAGAACCGTTATCAGACAATATTTCAAGAGGACAGGAATAACGAGGTACAATTTCATCTATAATGAGGTGAGCCATCGTTTGCGCACTTTTGTCAGGACACGCAAACGCCTCGGGATAACCAGAAAATAGGTCAATGAAACTGATTATGTATTTGTTTCCGGACAATGTAATAGGATACGGCCCGCTTACGTCGACAGCACATTTTGCCCACGCAAAAGGAGGCGTGTCAGTTTCTTGAACAGCTGGTTTAGTCTTTTTATTACTCCTTGTTTGACAAACTAAACAGGACGTAACATATTGAACAACGTCTTTGAATAGATTAATCCAGAAGTATTTTGCTCGAATTGCATCATATGTTTTATCTATCCCCATATGTCCTAAAGATCTATGATATTCAGACAAAACATCAGTTTGAAGATGTTGAGGAATGTAAAGACGAAGAGTTGGATCGGAGTCAGTAAATGAAATGTAATACAAAATTCCATCGAGAACTAGATGTTTTTTAGCAAGAGAGGGGGATAACGTATCGTTTTGTAATCCTTGTTTAATTTGTTTCAGATTTTCATCTTTGTCTTGTTCAACAATCATATCAAGTGGCTCATAGAAAAGGGGCTTTTCAACCTCGTCTTCAAGATTCGGTTGACATCTTGCGAAACGTTTTGGCTGGAACTCGTTAGAGTTCAGAACATTAATTTGGTACATTTGACCACTCACATCTGGGTCATTTAGAAGCGAATCATCTGTCTGGTTCTTAAGTGAGTTTGGCGGTACACGCGAAAGCAGGTCAGCTACTGAATTCATCGTGCCTGGCAGATACTCAATCTGACAGTCGTAACCGGCAATACTTAAGGACCATAGCGAAACTTTCTTATTCTGGATCGGAGACTCCAATAAATATCTTAAAGGTTTATGGTCACAGTACACCGTAAACTTAGCATTATGGAGGTAATGATCCAGTTTTTGCAAACTGTAATAGATTGCATATGCTTCTTTCTCTATGACAGCCCATCTAGTCTGGGTGTCACTCAGTCGGTGTGATAAATAGTATATAGGACGCTCAATTTCTTGTCCTTGTTCAATAACAGTCTGGGTAAGACATGCACCAATGCATTTGTCGCTAGCGTCAGTGTACAATTTATATGGTAAACTGACGTCGGGGAAACATAATAAGGGCAATTCTGACAATTTGTCCTTCAATTTATCAAAAGCTAATTGGCAACTAGAGTCCCATTTGAACTTGGCGTATTTCCGAGTTAGAGAAATAATAGGTTCAGCTACGCTAGAAAATTGAGGTATGAATCTTCGATAGTAACTACACATACCTATAAAACTTCTAACCTCGCGCACATTAGTTGGAGGTGAAAGAGATCTAATTACATCAACTTTTTTCTCTTCTGGCTGAATGCCATTAGCATTGATAACAAATCCTAAGTAATTTGTTTCTTTCTTCAGGAAACTACATTTCTTGAGTTTCAGACGAAGACCATGTTCACGAAGACGTTGAAACACTTGTTGTATGTGCTTTAAGTGCTCTTCTAAAGTTCTTGAATATATCAAAATATCATCTAAGTAAGCGGTTGTAAAATCACTTAAGCCCTCCAAAACTCTATTCATCAGTTCTTGGAAGATAGCTGGCGCATTTGTAAGCCCGAACGGCATAACGTTAAATTCAAATAGACCTCGGTGACAAGCAAATGCTGTCTTTTCTTTGTCGGAGTCAGACATCTTAACTTGCCAATACCCTGATTTCAGATCAAGAGAGGAGAAGTACCTAGCCTTGCCTAACAGAGCTAATATGTCATCTATTACTGGGAGAGGGTAAGAATTTGTCTTTGTAATTTTGTTCAATTGTCGAAAATCAACGCAAAACCTTTTTGTTCCATCTTTCTTATCGACGATTACAACTGGAAATGACCATGCTGATCTACTTCGTTGTATGATCTTAGATTCTAACATTTCATCAACTGCCTGATCGATAATTTTTCTATTATTCAGTTGAGTACGATAAGGCCTAAGTTTAATTGGTTCATGTGTTCCAGTATCTATTCTCATCTTAACTGTGTCCGTGTGACTCAAATCAGCATCAGTTTTTGCAAACAAGTCAGAGTTTTTGTTCAGCACTGTGATTATTTTTGGCTTGAATTCAAGAGGAACATCTAGTTTATCTAACTCATTAGTGTCAATTTTCTTATTAGTGTTTCCGTGACTTTTCTCACTAATTGGCACGCCCGAAGATTGCTTATCTATGCTCATTATTTCTGTAGATTTAATTTGCCTGATACGTGCTACAGGTGTTCCAGCTTTAAAAGATAACGTCTTATTAGTGGTGTTGACGAGCATAACAGGTAATCTCCTGTTATCAGAAAGCTTAGAGATTGAATTCATCATTAACAAGCCTGGCTCACTGCCAATTTGACCTACTTCGAAGGGAGAAATCTCATACTCATAACCTGATGGAAGATCCACGTGCCTTCTCACCTGACATTGACAAATATGGGCAGACTGTGGAGGAATCTTGGTTTTATGTTTCATCCTTGCAACGGAAGATATATGTATATCATCTACAAGCGGAACATATGACTCATCGACCCGGATACATCCCAAATCATGATACACACGAACCCCTCGTGATTGAAGCCAATCAAGTCCTATTATAATATTTCGGTTAAGGTCTCGTACTACATAAAATTTATGGGTCATTTTTAGCCCTCCTAACATAAACTCAATTTCTGCTATACCATCGATGTGAAGTGGAGTATTTCCAGCAGTTGTTAAGTCTAATTTATGTTTTTGTAACCTAGGTTTAATTTTTAATGCATTATAAACACGACTATGAATCAAAGATACCTCAGCGCCCGAATCCAAAAGAGCTCTATATTTTTGTTTTTGTAATTTGAGAAGAAGAGAATTAGGTCCTTTGTTAACTGAATTAATTTGAATACATTTCCTTTTAGTATGTTTATTCTTTTTCGCAAATTTTGCCTTCAGTTTGTCTTCTGATTTTCTTCCCACACCGGCTTCTACATGTGGGAAGCATTTGAGTTTAAAGAGTTATTTTGTGTTTGCTTCTCTGGACAATTTCTAGCAATGTGTCCAAATTTCCCACACGCATAACATTTAACGTTTTCCATATTATTTTGATATTTTGGCTTTTCGGAAGTAGCATTTATACTGGCTTTTCGCAGTCGACAGTCTTTTATGACGTGCCCTAATTTCTTACAATAATGGCATTTCAACAACTTAGATCGTGAGTGACCTATTTCCATAGGTGTCTCTTCTCTAGCTTGCGCATTTTGTTGTCCTAACCTAAGGGTAAATCTTTTTCGCAAATTTTGTTCACCTGTGGCGATTCTCACAGCCTCATTAAACGTCGGCGGATTATCACGCATGACTTTCATTTTCATGTAGTCCTGTGCTAGTCCATCAATAAAATATCCCACCAGATGTCGTTGCATCTGATCAGGTCCATCGAATGCGTCCTCAGCGAGAGTTAACAATCTCTCAGCATAAACTTGAATTGATTCTCCCGATTTTTGCTTAACCCGTCGTAAAAGTAACAATGCATGTTGCTGGTCAACAACCTCCCCAAACCTAAGTCGTAATTCTGTCTTTGCTTGATCCCAATTATGTCCTATATTCTGCTCGTAATAACGTTTTAAAAAGTCACTGACAGGGCCACTGCATGCCTGATATGCAATGTACTTAACAGAGTCTTCTGTTACTCCTGTAAGTGTTGCATATTTTTCTATGCTTTTGATCCATTGTTTAAATTGCTTCGGATCAGAACCATCGAAAATATTTACTATCTTCGCCACCCCCTGGGCCCCCACTGCCGTTGTTAAGTTCTTGATCTGTCCCTCAACAGATCTTGCGATCTCTAATAATTCTGCCATGCCTACGCAAAAGAATATGCAAAATTGACAACTTACGGTTCTCGAATTCCACCAATCACAATTCAGCACAGCAAAACTACAGCAGGAACAGTTCAGTTCAATTCAACCCAGATCCTGGTTCGGCGGCACCACAAAAGCGTCATGTAGTACAGCGACGGCGAGAGCGAAGGAGGTGGTACAGGTAGAATAATTAAAGAGGCAACACAACGTCCATTATCAGCTACTATCAGCTACATTTTATTTACATATTTACACCCGACCAAGTAACCTGTCTAACTAACTCTCTCTACTACAGTCTCCAGTCTGCAGTCTCCAGTCTCCAGTCTCCAGTCTCCAGTCTCCAGTCTCCAGTCTCCAGTCTGTGGCTGCGGCGGTTAACAGCATCTTTTATACTCAGTCACTGGTTATACAACACTCTCAGGGCACGCCCCCTGGAACGTGGCCAAGTCACGTTTCACGACGCGTGATATTTACCGAGAATACTGTATAACTACAGTGCTGGCACCCATCATGTTACAGTAACTACAGCTTGTAAAAGGTGTAGTTACGACGTTTAAGAATTGTCGGCTATTTTCGGAGTTTAAAGTTCACCTTGCTTGAGTAAGATTTACTGTTCGTTCTGCTAGAACATATTGTTTTTATTTTTCAGATGCTTATCAGATAGCATTTTTTCTTTTTATAGTCGATCTTGCTCGAGCAACATTATGCGATTATCAGAAAAAAAAAAAAATCATTTCAAAAGCAAAGGATCTTCAAAAGTGAATTATTTTCCTGTAGTAGTTATCAAAAATAATACATCTGGTGTTTTGGACTCATTAGAATTAATACAATGACATGACTCTGATGAGTTCGAACAACAAAGTATTAACACATTACCAGGCGGAAAATTTTTAAACTGGTCTAAATTGAAAGAAGTTGCAGAAAACAGTTTTTACTTGGTGAAATATTAAAAGTAGTTGGAGTTTGGTTCTTTTTTTTTTTTGGAGGGGGGGGGGGTCAATATTGGTGATGAAACAAGCAAATTTGATCATTTTCCATAATGTTTCCAAAGCCTTTATCTTGAGTGGCGTCACTTTCTTGAGCAGGGTTGTGTGGGAACAGGTAAAGTGAATAACGCAATAGTTACATTTAGCTTACACACATAAAAAAATTAATTCTTTATGTTTTCTACAAAAAAGTAACTGAGCGACCTTTATCTTAATCTACCCCTCGGTTACTAAACGCAAATTTAACTGTATAGAAAACATTGCATTAAACGAGCACTCAAGAAACGACTAAAAAGTGGTCCCTTAAAAGAATGCATGGACTTTTTATACACTTTTTCCGAAAGATATGATAGATTGATTCGATTGCATTTACAATCTGTACAGACTTCTCGCTTAATTATATGCTGTTGGGACTCATTTTAATCGTCTCATTGAGACAATTCTGATGAGTTCTAATACACAAGACTTTCTTTTTAGCAAAATACTTAGCCTTTCTGCTTTTATACAAGTAATTTGTATATTGGTGGCTAAATAGACGTGGTCACATAATAAAAATGGTTATCCGAGCAAGCTCGACTGTATTTGCCTTTTTCTTTAATTCATCGCTCAATAATTTTACCGAAAAAAACAGTGAAAATTTTCAAACTGATAAACTAAATGGTTCCATTTATTGCGCGCTATCGAAGGTCGAATTCGGGAAACAAATAACACTAAAGTCGTCATCAAATTGGCATAAATTCTAGTACGAAATGAGCGCTTTTTAAAATTTTCTTCACAAAATGTCATATTTTGTCTCTTTTTGAGTTAAAGAATTATTATATCATTTGTGATTCGTGTAGGATCGATATATCTTTCATTTCGTGTACAAAAAAAGGCTTTATTTTCACTCGTGACTCTAACACTTTTTAAAACCATATCTTCTTTGCCAGGAAGGAAATCATTTTAAACAGTTTAGTCAATCGTTTAGTTGGTTACTAAATCAAACAAGAGCCTTCGTAATATCAAATTGCAAGTAATTTCAGTAGGATTGCAGTTCTCTGGAACTAGTATGTTGTGTTTTTCGTACCAATTTCAACCCGTGTTTGTTTACATTTTGAGATCGAGACGACTGCACCCGACTATTCACCGTGTTCGCTTATCTTCGACAATCATCGACTGTAATATACCGGTGCTGATGTCATAACTTTATGGGCGATTTCGTTAATCTCCGTGAACATGATAGATGTTTAAACGACAAGCGAAAGTGAACTCGTCATCACTGACGTCATGATTTTATTTAGACAAACCTTAAATTGTGGTTGGTCACGTAACTTCTTTCATGAAATGTGGGCTTATTATGTAGAATTATTTAGATCTTACCATTCAATTGTCATAAGTATTGATGCTTTTGACCCTCGATTTCATATTATTTTTGTTGAATTTTTTTTGGTTGAATCTTTGGGGGGAAGATATAGATTCAAACTATAACTTTGTTGTTTACTCGTTGAAAGATAAATTGATATTACACATATTCCTCACACATCTTCCTCTATCTATTACAGCTGTACTATATCCTGGTCATCACGATGATTATGTTATCAATACTTACATTGGCCATAAGTACGGAGCCAGGGATGCAGCGATCATTGACAAAATGTGAGATTCTAGAATATCTTAAACATTCGCGGCACCCAGACTACGGTTATGTTAGAGACTATTACAACGGTACAGATTGCAGTGACCCAGACTCAAAAGAATACGATGACGATATATTTGAGACAGGATTTGAGACTGAAGACGGTAGAACTGTGACAGTCGAAAACCTAACAGTGCCTTCAGACGTATTCTCGACATTCGAAATAATATTTGTCGTTTTCTTTACCGTTGACATTGTGCTTCGCTTGCTATCTTGCCCAAGTATGGCTTATTACTTTTACAGTGTGTTAAATATTATAGACGTTTTGGCCTTGACGACATCTTACGTGTTACTCATAGTTGTCAACTACGAGAAAGAACATCAATACAAGGAAAGCTGGCTTCACGTATTAAAATACTTTCAAATCCTACGAGCTTTAAGGCTTCTCCGAGTTGTAAAGACATTTAGAGCCAGCCAGGTTCTTGCTTACTCCTTACGAGAAAACATAAAAGACTTGTTAATTCTCGGACTATTTCTATTTCTTGGTTTAAGTACCTTTTCCTGTTTGATATATTTCTCTGAAAGCCGGAGTACCATCTCCTCTATCCCTGAAGGTTGGTACTGGGCTATAATAACATTGACAACAGTCGGCTACGGTGATATAACCCCGAAGACGCCAGCCGGCCGTGTTATTGCCAGTGTTTGTGCTGTACTTGGTGTGATATTAATGGCTGTGACAGTTCCAATATTTGTGAACAACTTTCTATCATTGTATCAGTACGCACTTGTTGATGAATACATAGAGAACAAGAAAAAGGCCGATGAGAAAACATTTATTGAGATTAGAAATACTCCTGAAAAGGTCGCTGAAACACAGCGGCATGAAAACATGGTTTTGTATCAAGAACAAAACTCTCAAATTCTCGTTAAAGGGGAAGACAACACAAAAAGTAATTCGCAAGAGGCTTGGAAATAATCTAGGTAAACCAAGGTATTAAGCTGATTGACTGAATGGGGTTTAACACCATTTTAAACACTATCTTAGTCATATTGCGGAGGCTGGAGCGTCTAATCATAGATTTAATGGTATTTCTCACCACCACCATATCCTTTCCGACCCTCCATCTGCTCCTCACAAATAGGTTTACGATTACCCACCCCATTGTTGTCAGTCAAATGTCGGAAAGAATAGTCTCCGCGAGCCACGATCGAACCCGTGTACCCTTGACTAGGAGTCCTACGCACTACCACTACGCTATGGCCATGGTCGATTCTAAGCTGAGGCACTACGGCGTGGCTTTTGCAAGTTGCCGTACAGTAGGAACTGAAGCATCATAACTATGGACAAAACAAAAGAAAAATGTTTCCGAAGATCAAAGCGTGTTAAATTAACGGCTCTAAAATATTTAGTATTTCAATAACTCCCGTATATTTTCTTTTGTATAAAGTAATCCTGAATATCGTATTGAAAATTAAAGTGTAACATTTGTACGGTGATTGCTCAAGCATAGTTTATTGTTTATATTTCATTCATTTAACAAAAAATGGCTGACCTAATTGACGGTTTGCAGCTGTCAACCAAAGAACGAATCGACCAATTAAACCATTATTCCGACATAAAGTAAGTTGTGGTGTTTATGTCGCCAGCCAACCATTTTACTTTTTGATATATGTTTCTAGTTTGCAAAATAACTCTATTCACTATTGAAGTAGAACTTCCTTTCGGAGTTCAGTGGGCGTGGCCAGCGGTTCGTAGATTCTGTCGAGTGACACTAGCGTCACAATCGAAAACTTCTCCTGTTTTTATTTTGCTATGTAAATGTATTCTTTGTTTTATCTTTTTAGCTTGCAAAGTGTCAGCTTTGATAGCTTAAGTTAACAGACAAAATTCTGAGGTCTTTCTATGCATCCCGAGAAAAAGGCTTTGGAAAACATTGTGGACAATGAAAAAAATGTTTGTAACAAGCAATTTCTTCAATGTCCACAATGTTGTCTATCCTACAAGGCAGATATTTTGTAAATTCCACCGACTTGAAAATGCAGTATAACAAAAAAAAAGCTTTGCTAGCTTACAGCACTTTCAGTACTTTGATATTAATAACGTTACTAAAATGTTCGCTTGTTTCTGTCTGCCATTTTTTCCTTCCCTTCAACAATCTCGATCACAAATAAAGTTAGAATTATTTAATAGGGGGTGGGCAATCATAGCTCAATAGACGGTCGCGAATATCAGTCAAAGAATCAATTGACCAATTAAACCCTTCATCTAGATCGGAGTGAACTTTGGACTCAAATATTGGCCGACATTTAAGTGAACACATTTTTTTGGTTTGAAGACAATGGGCGTTGTAACGACAGATTACTAAAGCAACCAACCGACTGTTCTACCTTTTTGTAACATCTATTTTGCAAAAATAGCATTCTTATATCATATCACATCTTTCCATGTGCAGTCCGTCTAACGCTTTGTATTAAATGGAAACATTCTTTCACTGAAGTGAACATTACATACTTTTCGTTCTTGGCTGTTTAATATCGACGTTGAACTTTCTGTTGGAGGTCAGTGGGCGTGGCCAGCGATCTGTTAATCCTTGTCATGCTGAATAATATCCATATCTGAATTTACATTAAAATCAAAGGCCGTAAAGCACTGGGAGCGCTAAGTTAAGGGTCAAAATTTATTTTGAAAATTAATTTTATAAACAACTCTGTGTTTAAAGAGACAAACAGGAGGTATAGACAAAGATTAGACTGCACATAGGTGCAGTCTGATCTTTGTCTATACCTCCTGCCAAAACAGGAATATTCTGTGTTCAGTGTTAATTAGGCTTGGTATTTTGAAAATACATAAAGTAAAATCCAATGATTTTACTTTCAAAATATCTCCTCGAATTAAAATTTCAGATTTTGCGAAGACGAAGAAGTCAGATCGCGTCCCAAACAATTTATCCCAAATCGCGTGACGGGCAAATCATTTGAAGCGATTAGATTTGTTTGTTTGTTTGAATGGGGTTTTACGCCGCTTTCAACAATCTTTCAGTTATCGCGGCGGCTGGAGCACCTAACAATGGAATCCTGGTATTTCTCAAACCAGTACTACCATTACATCCTTTCCTAGCCTCCAGCTGCTATCACACATAGGTCTACGATTATCGACCCATTGGTGAGAGACAAATAGTCGGAAAGGATGAGTGCCGCCGTCGGGTTGAAGCGATTAGAATGTCAATTTTACCTGGGAGCCTTGACATGCAATGCAAACCAAATCTTTAAGCTCCAAGACAAAATCAATATACCTGAAAATTAACCTAATCCCCGAGTGTGACAAAGAGCTGAGATTACGTTTATTAAACCAGGAAAAATCAATTGTCATGAACGTTCATTTTCAACAGAAAGGCTTGGAAATATTGTATAATTGTGATCAGATAAGAAATTTACGACAGACATGTTTAAATCGCTTGAGACTGAGCAGAAGTGATGACATAAATCTTATTAAAAGGTTTACTGCAAAACAACAATAACGACGAAAATGTCGTACTTCAGGCAACACTTTGCAATATAATGTATCAATCAATGTTACGGAAAGCAGATTAGACTATGTATTGTTTTATTCAGGGAAAATAGTTGACAGCATACTAAGCCAACTGACCTTCAACAATCTCTTCCTCCCCCCCCCCCTCTCTCTCTCTCTCTCTCTCTCTCTCTCTCTCTCTCATGATGGAATTGGATTAAATTTTCATAATACGTATATCGCCAATTAGCCTTTTTCAGACGTAATTTTTTGTTTGTTTTGTTTTTACTCAGTCACAGAAAAGGCAGGTTAATTGTAATTTTCTAGTGAATTAAACTTCTGCTACGTATTTCGATAAATATAGATTACATCTTCACGATTGTTTGACTGGCAAATATTGGATGGAAGGGAAAGATGAAGACATTACACTTAAAGTTATGATGAGACTGAATAGTCCTTACATGACTTTTTTATCAACCCCCCCCCCTTGAGGTGAGTGATACGTAATTGTAACAATCAACTTGTTGTTGAATATGTGCGTAAGTGTGTCAGTGCATCAGTCCTCCACATTTGTCCAAAGCATTTCAAAGACATTTATGGCCATATTTTAAAATAACTTGGCACAATTGTACAATTGTTCTCCAGTACAAGTCGATACGCCATAAGGAACAATTAATTTGATAGCTCTAAGATTAAGGTCAAAACTCAAGGTAAAATGTACATTGTCCTCCATCTTAAGTAGTGTCATTTGAAGAAATTTTTGGATAACGTCAAGGTCACGACTCAATGTCAAATGCTTATATTTAGCTTTTCCAGCTAAAATGGGGTGAATCTGGGCGGAGCCTAAATCTTATCCGAGGGGTATCATTTGAACAAGATTGATAGATGTCCCCTAGGGGTGCTGCATACCAAACATAAATGGCCTCGGAGAATTTTTTGAAAGCTGTCCTACTTTGTTTCAATGTTAAATGGGGTGCGCACGGGCGGATCCAAAATATGACCCAAGGAGCATCATTTGAACAAACTTATTAGTCGTCCCCCTAGAGGTGCTGTCTCTGGTTTTAGATAAGAAGATTTTTAAAAATGTTCTTATTCTAAATGTATCCTTTTTGTTGCCATGGCAACCAAAGTTAATGGTGGATTTAGATTATTTGAACAATTGTGGAAGAACTTGACCAAATGACTCAATGAACATTAAAGTTTCATCAAGATTGGATTTCTGGTTCAGGAGGAGAAGATCTTTAAAGAAATTGTTGATAGACGCACGACGACGACGACGACATCGGACATTTGGCGATCTTCGTGCTCAGGTGAGCTAAAAACAGGTTTTTTTTGTCTGTGTACACAGTCAGAAATTGTACGTATCATAATAGTATTGTGACGGCCGCGCTCTATATTTTATACCTAAAAATATTTAGTAAAATAAATATATTCCACACATAGGCACAATCGGACACTTGAGGGAATAAATGCTTTTCTGATAGACTGGCAAATACGGCTGCATCAAATGCAGTCTAAGGTGACGTTATTTCTCATTTTTATCATGTAGATGACGTCGTTATGCAAATAAACGTAATCAGAATGGTAAAGGATGGGAGAAATGTCAGTAGGAATACTGATTTTTCTTATTAGTTCATCATATTTATTTTACAGAAAATAAGTATATAATAAATGGAATATTATGTACTTATTTCTCGTTGCGGAGGAAAAAGTGATATTCTACTCGACCTTATGTCTCGTGAAATATCAAAATTTTCCTCCGTAGCTCAAAGCAAATACAAGATGTATCTATATCATAACATATTATTCCATTTATATCTAAATCGCGAACAGAAAGATATGTAACGATAATAAGACATTGGGAAAACAAGAGCATGCATAGACGATGAAAGGAAAATATTTTTGGGCCTCATTTTTTGAAATTCTAACTGTAATGCTTTAAGACGTGAGAAAGAAGACGATAAAGCTGATTTTAAAATGAAAATAAATGTTCATAACTTCATTTAACAAGAGCTTTGTCCAAAGGACAAAGATGCCCACACCGGAAGCTTTGATAATAACAAAGGGCAATAACTCCAAAATTATGCAAGCAAGAGTCGGGGTTCTTGTGCACTGCACTTCTCCTCAATGAGGTCTATCCACCTATGAAGTTTCAAGTTGATAGCTATTGTACTTTCAGAGATATGCCCCGGACAAAATGTAAGTCTTTAAAATAACAAAAGGGCAAAAACTCAAAAATTATGCAAGCGAGAGTTGTGGTTCTTGTGCACTACACTTCTCCTCATTGAGGTCTATCATCTATGAAGTTTCAAGTTGATAGCTAATATACTTTCAGAGGTATGCCCCGGACAAAATGCTAGTCTTTAAAATAACAAAGGGCAATAACTCAAAAATTATGCAAGCGAGAGTTGTGGTTCTTGTGCACTGCATTTCTCCTCAATGAGGTCTATCCACCTATGAAGTTTCAAGTTGGTAGCTATTATACTTTCAGAGATATGCTCCGGACAAAATGTAAGTCTTTAAAATAACAAAGGGCTATACCAAAATTATGCAAGCATTAGTTCGGGTTCTTGAAAATTGCACTTCTCCTCAATGAGGTCTATCATCTATGAAGTTTCAAGATGATAGCTTTTATACTTTAAGAAATATGCTACGGACAAAATGCAAGTCTTTAAAATAACAAAGGGCAATAACTCCAAAATTATGCAAGCAAGAGTTGGTGTTCTTGTGCACTGCACTTCTCCTCAATGAGGTCTATCCACCTGTGAAGTTTTAAGTCGATAGCTATTATACTTTCAGAGATATGCCCCGGACAAAATGTAAGTCTTTAAAATAACAAAGGGCAATAACTCCAAAATTATGCAAGCGAGAATTGTGGTTCTTGTGCACTGCACTTCTCCTCAAAGAGGTCTATCCACCTATGAAGTTTCAAGTTGGTAGCTATTATACTTTCAGAGATATGCTCCGGACAAAATGTAAGTCTTTAAAATAACAAAGGGCTATAACTCCAAAATTATGCAAGCATTAGTTGTGGTTCTTGGACATTGCACTTCTCCTCAACGAGGTCTATCATCTATGAAGTTTCAAGATTATAGCTTTTATACTTTAAGAGATATGCTCCGGATGTAAGTCTTTACAATAACAAAGGGCAATTACTAAAAAATTATGCAAGAAAGAGTTGTGGTTCTAGTGCACTGCACTTCTCCTCAATGAGGTCTATCCACCTGTGAAGTTTCAAGTCCAGATATATGCCTCGGACAATTCGGGACGGACGGAAGTACGGACGGACTGACAAAGGCAAATATATATCCCCCCCCCACACATTAAGTGTTGGGGGCATAAAAGGCAGAAATATCATTAATGTTACGGTACGAAAAATAAGTCAACGGTATTCAACCTGATTGGACCTGGTATTCTTCAGGTTAATACGTCACTTGTCGATAAAAAGAAAGCTCGCCTTATTTATGGTTTCCATGGCATATGGATGACGCCATTGGCTTCCGGTCATATTTTTTCCATTCCATGTCCTTAATTTCAGAGAGCATCTTGGTTTTTGTAAGAAATATCTCAGTAAAACCGGGTTTATAGAAGTCTTACGATATAGTGATCTGTGATTTTCGGGGATAAATTTAAAAACACATCGAAGGATGGGATTTTTTTCTTTTTACAGAAAGCATGGGACGATCGTAGTTTTTGGCTTGAGATTGTAAAAGCAATCAGAAAACCAAAGTTAAAACGATAGATTCAACCCAACGAAATTTAACGTGTAATGTAAAGACACAAAACGCAATTTATACAATCTTCTGCCACACGAAAGGTAGATCGGACTTGCACGATCTCGGGTATCTATTAATACGCCCAAATTCAAAGGCGGCGGATGGCGCCGGCTTTCAATATGAATTTATTTATTGTAAAACTGTTAAGAAATACGTTGATGCATGTAAGAAATAAACCACTGATATCACCTTTGAATGGTGTAAATTATTGTGTAAACCTAGTGAAATGACCGCCAAGCACTTCCACTCACTCCTCTATCCTCTCATTCTGTCTCTCTCTCTCTATCTCCCATATCCTAATCTATCTATTTTTCTTTCTCTCTATCTATCATGTTCCGGCCGCCGTGGTATGGCTACTTTTTGGAAAATCAGATTATTTTCCTCTATCAAATGTTCATGCAAATATGTTCAACAGCCGTTTTCTGGTAAAAAATCATTGAAATTTGCACAAAAGACAGTCGAATAGACGGACAGACGAACCGTGACCGATCACAATTGATTATCACTCATTTTGTGATCAGATATGCTGGAAATGTTAATGATGAAAACAACAAAGAAGCAAACTTTGTTTAATGCACATCTGTATGGTTATCGGAATGAATATTTCAATATGGAATCGATCTTTGATTAAGATAACATGATAGGATATCGCTATTGGATATTAGCATGATAGAAACATTCTTGTTTGTCGGCTTTTAAAGGGAAGTGAAACATAGAAGTCACATTAGAACCTATCGATTTATCACCTTCGATTACATTCGCCTGGTGACATTTGCGTGCATACTTCTCTTTCTTTGGCGAAAAATTACTCAAAACTACAAAGCACTAAAGGACTAGATATATTAACCCAATCCATCACAATCCAACTTTTGTACGACCCTCCCCCCTCCTTCGAGAAAAGGCTTTGGGAAATCTTATAGGAAATGAAGAAACAGCCTGCAACATTATTCACAATGCTGTCTACTAAGAAAGACACAGGTATTAAATTCCAAACTCGACACATAATTCATTTCGCTACAAAGGAGTTGTAAATGTTAATCTAGATTTGATAAGTCACAATATTCACAAGTAAACATTGTAAAAAACATTATGTTCAGAGTTTTTGTTGGTTTGACGACTCAAATGTCGTAACTGCAGCAAAATCACGCTTAAGGTACAATGTTTAGGGTGCTCTGACCTCATTTTCTCTCATCGCAGACAAAGCGCAATTGGAAGCGCTTCGGCCTATCAATCATGAGGTCCTATATTCGATATCCGGTCGCGGCAAATGTCCTTTACGACATTTGTGTCACACAAATGGGTGAATAAACATAAGCATATGTGGGATAGCAGCTGGAGGCTCAGAAAGGATGTAGCGGTAGTACTGGTGTGAGAAATACCATGAATTCATGATAGGGGCTCTAGTCGCTACGATATGACTAAAATACTATTAAAAAGTGCGTTAACCCATTTCCACACAATGGCACCTTTTGACGCCCCACAAGAAAAACAATTAGAAAAACATTGTGAAAAATTAAGAAATTGCTTGTGACAGGCAATTTCTTCATTCTCCACAATGTTTTTTTACCCAGAAAGTAAAAAAAATAATCTACTATTTCATCAACTTTAAATTGTCGTCTGCAACTTCTTTGAATTTGAACCAGTCTATTTTTTTTTCGTTTGGTAATGTGTTATACCTTATTCATTTAAACACATACATTTTTTTTCTCAATAATCTTATGTTGTTTGAATTGCTCTGCCATGTCAGGGAAAACTGAGTAGGACGGCGATCAATGTTTAAACCCTTTACTGTTTTTAAAATTTTAGACCTGTCAAAATTCAAAGGTTTGGCAGTCGACAATATGAAAACGCTTTTAATTGAAAAATAATCATTAGCAAGCTAGAAAATATTGTGAATAAAAGAAGAAATTACTGGCTACAAGTAATTTCTTCTTTTTCCACAATGATTTCACAAGTATAAATCCATAGGGACGTTAAAATCAGTGACCGAACAGGAAAGGGTTAAAGAAGCCCTTTAACGAAATTTTGATTTATGAAATTTATCTGCTTTCGTAACCCGAAATACTTTTGCTTCTTTTATGTCTTATTTTCAATTTATGAACAGTCATTTACATAAGAAAACCAGCTTAAAGCGACTCTCGCTCAGATTATAAAAGAAAAGTTTGGCTCTAATGCACAAATTTCTAAGTGCAATGCTTTCAGGCAGTGATTAAAGCGTTACGAGTCGCCAAAAAATGTCAATGAGGTACAACCCAAATGCAATCGGATTTCATCGGCTAAATAAGGTCGATTGAACCGAAAATTACCTTATTTGTAGTTTCTATGACGTATCAAATACCTCATTAGCTTCCGCTAGCAATACAGACGTTATCGGCATCCTCCGAAGACCAACGACCTCACGCGATAAATTCCGATGTTACAATGTAAGGCATTGACAATACATCATATAGAATTGATTTAAAAGTGGATTAAGTCTATTTAACACGAAAAAAGAATATTCATCGTGTAATTAACATCAATAACTACTGAAAAAGAAGATACTCGGCCTGTATCAAATTTTCATGAAAACCTGTTCAGAGTCGCTTTAATCACCTTCTGTCCATCTTTTTCGTTTTTCAAAATTTTAGCCCGGAACAACTAGTTAAGTTAAATCAAAGCGAAGCACAAAGTGACTAGTGATTAAAAAAATTTTGATCACCTTAGGGGTTTCATTGTCTGACATCTTGAAACTGAAGCCAGCTTAGAAAACTAAATTGGGTTATTTTTGCTAACAAAAAGTATTGTAATTTAGACTAGTAATGACGTCAAAAGGCAGTCGATTTCCGTAACTAAATGCTCGCTGACAGATAAATTTCATCGGCATAACATGCTCTTGAGCAGAGGCATTCTTTCGGATCTATATTACAGAATCATGAGCCTTGTTTGCCGACCAGATATGTTGCTATTCGACATCAAAGGAATCTCTCGATTTCAAAGAAGCACTTTTGCCAATTATTTTTAGCTTTCAGAAAACACACAACCAACAATGAAATACAGAAAACATCAACCAACAAACCAAACAATTAAAGATACGAAAACACATGCACTCACAAACAAAACCCTTCAGATGCAAGCACAAACACACACATTCACTCTCCTTATCTAATTTCCTGAGTTCAAATTACATTCACCAATTTTAACTTTGGACTATTAGCAAACACTCCTGAATCTAGGCTTTTCGTTGCAAGTCGGTTATGATCATCGAGCTACCTGTTCGGGCAGGCTTAACCCAGACGGCAAAATTTTAGACTGGTCCAAAATGAAAGGATTTGCAGACGACAATTTCAAGCTTATTAAATTTTTGATTGTTTGTACCTTTTGCGTAGAAAACATTGTTAAAAATGAAAGAAGAGGGCCGTTGGTCCTGGGGCGCTCACCTAAGATTAAGGCTCTTTTTCTTTCAACAGTCTAATTTCATGTTAAGGGTAGGATTACAATTGGGCCACACTTACATATAAAGACTATGTACCTGGGGATCCAAAAGTCTAAATTGCAAATTCTAAGGCTTCAGGGCAAATTTGAAAGCAGGAAAATCTTTTTCCTCCCTCTTGATCCATGGGTTATAATTTCAGAAATGAAAAAGAAGTCAGTGAACTGAAGCTTGATGATAATACCCCCTCATGATTTTAGCTATTTTGTAACAGATCAATATAATGATGCTTCATGCAAAATATCAAGGCTTTACGCATTTTGGGTCAGGAAGAGAAGATTTTTAAAGATTATTTTAAAATTTCGATTTCTGTTACCATGGCAAACAGAGTTTTTAACGGATTTCCATTCTTTAAGCTTTTTTTAAAGGGGATCACCTATGGAACATTTCTGCCAAATTTGGTTCAAATTCGCACAGTGGTTTGGGAGGAGATGTCATTTAACATCATTCTTTATTTTTATATAACCCCCGACCCAAAGGATCACGATTTAAGCTATTTTGAAAGAGGTCAATATACTGATGCTTCATGCAAAATATCAAGGTTCTATGCCTTCTGGGTCAGGAGGAGAAGATTTTTAAAGATTATTTTAAAATTTCACTTTTGTTACCATGGCAATCAGAGTTTTTAACAGATTTCATTTTGTTTTAGCTATTTCTAAAGGGGACCACCTAAGGAACATTTCTACTAAATTTGATTCAAATTGGCTCAGTGGTTTGGTAGGACATGTCATTTAAAAAAAATCGTTCTTTATTTCTATAAAAACCCAACCCCTTAAGGCTCTGCCCCTGGGGACCCGAGGATCATGATTTTAGCTATTTTGTAACAGATCAATATATTGAAGCTTCGTGTAAAATATCAAGGCTCTTCCTCTTCTGGGTCAGGAGGAGAAGATTTTTAAAGATTATTTTAAAATTTTGATTTCTGTTACCATGGCAAACAGAGTTTTTAACGGATTTCCATTCTTTAAGCTTTTTTTAAAGGGGATCACCTATGGAACATTTCTGCCAAATTTGGTTCAAATTCGCACAGTGGTTTGGGAGGAGATGTCATTTAACATCATTCTTTATTTTTATATAACCCCCGACCCAAAGGATCACGATTTAAGCTATTTTGAAAGAGGTCAATATACTGATGCTTCATGCAAAATATCAAGGTTCTATGCCTTCTGGGTCAGGAGGAGAAGATTTTTAAAGATTATTTTAAAATTTCACTTTTGTTACCATGGCAATCAGAGTTTTTAACAGATTTCATTTTGTTTTAGCTATTTCTAAAGGGGACCACCTAAGAAACATTTCTACTAAATTTGGTTCAAATTGGCTCAGTGGTTTGGTAGGACATGTCATTTAAAAATCGTTCTTTATTTCTATAAAAACCCAACCCCTTAAGGCTCTGCCCCTGGGGACCCGAGGATCATGATTTTAGCTATTTTGTAACAGATCAATATATTGAAGCTTCGTGTAAAATATCAAGGCTCTTCCTCTTCTGGGTCAGGAGGAGAAGATTTTTAAAGATTATTTTAAAATTTTGATTTCTGTTACCATGGCAAACAGAGTTTTTAACGGATTTCCATTCTTTAAGCTTTTTTTAAAGGGGATCACCTATGGAACATTTCTGCCAAATTTGGTTCAAATTCGCACAGTAGTTTGGGAGGAGATGTCATTTAACATCATTCTTTATTTTTATATAACCCCCGACCCAAAGGATCACGATTTAAGCTATTTTGAAAGAGGTCAATATACTGATGCTTCATGCAAAATATCAAGGTTCTATGCCTTCTGGGTCAGGAGGAGAAGATTTTTAAAGATTATTTTAAAATTTCACTTTTGTTACCATGGCAATCAGAGTTTTTAACAGATTTCATTTTGTTTTAGCTATTTCTAAAGGGGACCACCTAAGAAGCATTTCTACTAAATTTGGTTCAAATTGGCTCAGTGGTTTGGTAGGACATGTCATTTAAAAATAGTTCTTTATTTCTATAAAAACCCAACCCCTTAAGGCTCTGCCCCTGGGGACCCGAGGATCATGATTTTAGCTATTTTGTAACAGATCAATATATTGAAGCTTCGTGTAAAATATCAAGGCTCTTCCTCTTCTGGGTCAGGAGGAGAAGATTTTTAAAGATTATTTTAAAATTTTGATTTCTGTTACCATGGCAAACAGAGTTTTTAACGGATTTCCATTCTTTAAGCTTTTTTTAAAGGGGATCACCTATGGAACATTTCTGCCAAATTTGGTTCAAATTCGCACCGTGGTTTGGGAGGAGATGTCATTTAACATCATTCTTTATTTTTATATAACCCCCGACCCAAAGGATCACGATTTAAGCTATTTTGAAAGAGGTCAATATACTGATGCTTCATGCAAAATATCAAGGTTCTATGCCTTCTGGGTCAGGAGGAGAAGCTTCGTGTAAAATATCAAGGCTCTTCCTCTTTTGGGTCAGGAGGAGAAGATTTTTAAAGATTTTTTTAAAATTTCACTTTTGTTGAGATGGCAACCAGAGTTTTTAACGGATTTCCATTCTTTAAGCTTTTTTTAAAGGGGATCACCTAAGGAACATTTCTGCCAAATTTGGTTCAAATTGGCCCAGTGGTTTGGTAGGACATGTCATTTGAAAATCATTCTTTGTTTCTTTATAAACCCCTGCCCCCTGGGGCTCTGCCCCTGCGGACCCGTGGATCATGATTTTAGCTATTTTGAAAGAAGTCAATATACAGATGCTTCATGCAAAATATCAAGGCTCTACGCCTTCTGGGTCAGGAGAAGAAGATTTTTAAAGATTATTTTAAAATTTCACTTTTGTTGAGATGGCAATCAGAGATTTCAACGGATTTCAATTCTTTTAGCTACATTTAAAGAGGACCACCTAAGGAACATTTTCATTGATTCAAATTGGCCCAGTGGTTTGGAAGGAGATGTCGTTTAAAGGAATTGTTGACGGACGACGCACGACTCACGTTTGACGACGGACGGACGCAGGACGAGAGGTGATCACAATAGCTCACTTGAGCACTTCGTGTCCAGGTGAGCTAAAATCACTTGTAATAAGCAATCCATCCAATATGTTCCTTTTCACAATGTTTTCCGAAGCTTTGTTTTTGGGGCGTCTAAAAGAGTCGTTAAGTGGGGTTGGACTTATCTATTTCTTTAGAATAAACATAGCATAAGCATAAACAAATCCATTTCAGTAGCATATACCTCCTTAGAGTAACCATATATCATACAGAGGTTTCATTGACACGAATGTTAGCGTACTGACTTTGAGGTGGAAACAACTAGAATCACGCCAATCTTTCTTGGCTTAAAAATTTCATGAAAAAATATCTGGTTTTTTTTCAGCTATAAATGTTCTTTCTTCCTGTTAAATCTCCTAAATACATTATAGATTTAATTTAATATAGGATATCCCCATTGCCAAACTTTGAAATATAGTAATTCATCGGATGAAGTTTCGGGTAATGCCGATAACGACAAAATAGTTAGCGGAAGCCAATGGCCTCGAATAAGATCATTTTCAGTGTAATCGACAGATAACGTGTTTACCCGATGAATTCCGGTTCCATTCGGGATCATTTTTTTTACTTATTATGCGTCTCGTAACGCGAACTATTTTTGCTTCAGAATCTTTCTTTTTTGAAAGTTATTAACAGTCATTTTTGCACAAAACCAGCTTATTCCCCTTCTTTAAATTGTTTGAAAGCATTACACTTAGAGATATGAAAATTGAGAGCCACTATCTGTGCAAGTGCTGCTTAAAGTCTTCAAATAACTTGGTGCATAGAAAATAGGAATTTTCCATAAAGCCCCTTTTCTTATGTTTTCTGTTAGAACCTATCCATTTTCAATCAGGCTCATCATGATAACCCAACAATTATTTTGACTAAGTTTCATCAAGACTGAGCCCAATTTGTCGCCTCTACAGTGTAAACAAATAAATTGTCAATATGACCCCTTTTCCAGAGATTTTCAATATAACATTTCCTTTTTCAAAAGAGCTCATATTATGACTTACAATTATCTGACCATCTGGTTTTATCAAGATTGAGTCAGAACTGTTGCCTTAAGAGTGTAAACACTTAAATTGATGATGCTGTACCATACATGACAGACACCAGACATTGGAGGATCACAAAAGCTCATAATGACAGCGTAATATCTTTAATTGATACGGATATTTATCAGCTGACTATCAACTCATACGACAAAATTTTAAATTCGTGCAAATATAAAGAGGAATCAGGCAACAACATTTTAGACCTATCAAGAACACAAAGATGTTGCTAGACAGGTGAACCTGTCCCATCTACACTTTGACTGGCGAGCCTGTCCTAATCTGACGATACAAGCATATCAGAAAGTAGTGCAGATGGGACAGGCTTACCTGTCTAATCTACACTACTCTCTGATATTTGTGAGATTAGACACAATTTGGACAGATTCATCAGTCAAAGAGGTTACAAAAGGAAAAACAAGAACCGTCTTTTGATGCTCCCCGAATACAGCCCCGTCACAAAAAGTATGAAATAAACAGGGAAAAGGGTTTCTTGTTGGTGACTATTTTAGTTTAAAATTTATGCTCAAATTTTAAATCAAAACATAGATGAGCCTATGTGTGACATTTCCAACCATTTCGCATGTGCGTGACTCGCAAACATTGAGCACCCTGGACGGCCATTCGGGGTAAAAAGAATATTCGCTGATAGTTTAAAGAACCTTTGGGCAGATGCAAAGGCTGATCTGAGTCTTTACTAGACACACATGTATAATGGTTGGAAATGTCACACATGCGCTCAAATGTAAATGACAAAAGAATTATACCAGCCAGACAGATTATGCTCCATGATTGATGAAATAACAACATTGACAAGATCAATGTGATGACAATAACTCCACTATTTGCTCTAGAAAAGACGAGCTAAACAAGAGCTGACAGTGGACAGCAACGCTCATCTATTCTGAGTGCTGGATAGTAACAGCAAGTCAATGTTGACATTAGACATAAAAGCAAGTAGTTATAGAGATAAACAATCTTTCATGTGAAATTTGGTTACTCGGCCCTATTGTTTCTCACAAGAAGATTTTAAAGATTTCTTTCTTTGTTTCTATGTGTAATAGGGTGCACCCGGGCTGAGCCCAAGCGAGACCCTAAGGAGCATTATTTCAACAACTTAGTAGAGGGTCACCAGGAAATGCAAAATTAGTAACCTCTGGGCAAAATGGTTTCTCATATGAAGATTTTAAAAGAGTTTCTCCATTTCCAGCCTTTCTATAGCCATGGCAACTACTGATTTTGATGGAATTAAACTCTTTTCACAACTTTGGTTGAGCTTTCCCTAAGGAACATTCCTCCCAGGTTACATCTTGGTTGGCCCAGTGGTTTAGGAGAAGAAGATGTTTATAGAAAATATTGCCAGACTGACGCAAGACGGATGGATGTAACAGATCACATAAGGGGTTAACAAAGGATCATTCCAGTGAAATTTGGTTGAAATCCATCTAATTGTTTCTGAGAAGAAGATTTTCAAAGCTTTCATAATATACGGAAATAAGCCCCCGCCCATTAAAGCCATGCTCTCTGTCCTATCAAAATTCTTTGAAGCAATCTTATAAAGCATCACCCAAGGATCAATCCAGTGAAATTGGCTTGAAATCCATCCATTTTTCTGAGAATAAGATTTTCAAAGGTTTCATCATATATGGAAATAAGTCCCCAGCCATTAAAGCCATATTTTTCTTCCAATCTTAATTCTTTGAAGGAATCTGATAAAGGGTCGCCCAATGACAGAAGCACGATGGACACAATGACATGACAGTAGCTTGCTGCCTTTCAGCCAGTGGAGCTAAAGAACATTTCATAAACAACTCTGGCTTAAAAGATATAAACAGGTGGTGTAGACTAAGATCAGACTGTACATATTTGCAGGCTGATCTTTGTCTATACCTCCAACCAAAACAGGAATATTCTGGGCACAGCATGACAAGGGTTAACACTCACAAACAGAGGATTAAAATAGACAAAGCATTGTTTCCATTGTTTTATAGATAACTTATGTCAGAAATTCTGTATCTCATGACCAATCTTTCAATATATACTCTATGGACCAAACATTGAACCTTACCATATTTGGAGTAATAGAAGAGCCACAGCTTTAACTGTTTAACCCATTACCAGATGGCAAAATTTTGGACTGGTCCCAATTGAAAGAAGTTTCAGACGATATTTTAAATTTATTGTATTCACGATTTTTTTCAACTTTTGGGGTAGAAAAATTGTGTAAAATGAAGAAATTGCTTGTTACAAGCAATTTCTTTGTTTTACACAATATTTTTCCAACCGCTTTTATTTTGGGGCTTCAGAAAGCGTCATTGTGTAGGAATGGGTTAAAAATAAGAGATGCTAATAAAACATGTATACACAGGTAAGAGCCACGTCATTCTTAAAGTTTTTAAGCATTCCCACTCAATCTCACTTTTTGACACCCTGCATAAGTATAGCTTTGGAAAATCTTGGAGGAAAAGGAGAAATAGCTTATAACAAGGAATTTCACAGTTTTCCACTTTGGCTTAACCCAATGATTCCCGCACAGTGATGCTTTTGGACACCCCTTAAGAAAAACATTTGAGAAAGCATTGTATATAATGAAGAAATTGCTTGTTACAAGCAATATCTTCATTACACAATGTTTTCTGTCTTGAAAGTTGAAAAAAACTACTTTAAATTGTCATCTGCAACTCCTTTCAATTTGGACCAGTCTGAAATTTTGTTGTTCGGGAAAGGATTAACTGGATTTCATGATTATACCTTGTAGGCTTTTTGAGTTTTACAATGCACACAAATGTAGTCTAGGACTCTACAACCTGATAAGTGTGAAGCAATATTACCCTCCATTTTCAAAGGGGGCATAAATATGGCAAATTTTACAGCTTTTACTCTGGACAAGCATTGACCTTGGAAATGACCTTAATATTACCAGATGACCTTGGACTTAGTATCAGCAGAAATGTCTTACCAGAACAAGCAATTTCTTCATTTGCACTATGTTTTCTACTGAGAAAGGTGACAAAACTTAAAATTTCATTAACTTAAAATTTCTTGTCTGCAACTCTTCTATATTTGAACCAGTCTAAAATTTTGTTGTGTGGTAATAGGTTAAATCAACTGAGGCTTTGGTTTGAGTGAGTCTAGGACTTTCTTTTCTTGTTAACCCTTGTCATGCTGAGCCCGGAATATTCTGTTTTTGTCAGGAGGTGTAGACCAAGACAAGCCTGCTTATAAGTGCAGTCTGATCTTGGTCTACATCTCCTACTTGTACTTTTCCTGCCAGAGCTGTTTCAACCATTACCAGACGACAAAATTTAAGACTGGTCCAAATTCAAAGGAGTTACAGACGACAACTTCAAGTTGATGAAATATTAGATTTTCTCAACTTTCTGGGTAGAAAACATTGTGAAAAATAAAGAAATTGCTTGTAACAAGCAATTTCTTCATTTTACACAATGTTTTCTCAACTGTTTTACCTAAGGGGCGTCCAAAAGCGTCTCTGTTATAAAATTGATTTCTTAAAGAAATATTGATTTTTGAACAAGTTTATCAGTGCTTTCAGCCCTTCGATTTTACAGCAATTAAGTAAGGTAATTTATACAGCATGACAAGGGTTAAATATCAGAGTAAAGTTGGTAATAATGTTTTGTCCGTTAGCATCACAGCCACCAGGTACAATATCCCCATCTGAAAGTTCAACTTAGCAACTCTTTGAGGCACTTTGACAAGATCCTTTCTGCGGAATTTCTTTTCAATTTTGAATGCTTCTCTAACTGTAATGACAGGCAAAAACATCCATTTTGATAGATGCAATCCTGCCTGTATGAACAGCATGAATGGGACAAATAGTAGTACTATAAATAAAACATAAGACCCAATCCAGTCCAATAAAATGGCTACAGTGACTATGTTAGCTTTTTGGTCAGACGTCATATCTCTGGTATTGTTGGCATGTAGAATGGCCTCAGTATTGAGAGCGATTGGTAAGGCATATAATAAAGTCACGGAGGATAATTCTCCTGCTTGAGCTAAAAAGGCAAACATCACCGTTAGAGGCCCGAATGTGAGGAATATGATTATATCTCCCAGTGCCATGTATTTGAGACCTAATCCTCCTGTATACAGAAAACTGCTTGAAAGTCCGCCAAAAAACATCAAGGCAAGGTGCTCCATTTTGGCTGATGAGGTAAAGTACAACATAACAAAACCAGTTATACCTATACTGTAAAACACCATGCCGAGCCACTGTATCTGTTCTGGATTTAATATATGATCTACCAATGTACGATCATCACTGGATTTTCCGTCAATTCCTCGCTGATAATCAAAGTAAGTGTTGACCAGATTCCCTGCAGCATGGACTGACAAAGCAGTGAGGAGTGTAATGATCAGTACCCAAAGTGAGAAGTGTCCTGTCGCCTTATATGCCAATACACTCCCAAGAACGACTGGTGTAATTGACGCAGTAAATGACCATGGACGTAGGGCAATCAAATATCTGAAAGGTACATGAATAAATTCTATCATATGTCTGAAATATAATTTGGACAAAATCTAATATGTTATACAGTATAAGATGTTATTCCTTCTTAACCCTTGTTATTCTGAATAAAATCCTTTTCAAATTTGCATGATAATCAAAGAGCTAAAAGCCCTGAAAGTACTAATCTTTGGTCAAATTTAGGTCTGAAAATTAAATTTCAAAAACAATTCTGACTAAAAAGTGACAAACAGGTGATGTCGACAAAGATCAGACTGCACATATGTACAGGCTGATCTTTGTCTATACCTCATGCCAAAACAGGAATATTCCAGGTTCAGCATGACAAGGGTTAAGCTATTAATGATTTCTCTTCAGAGGTCTAAGTAAGAGGGGGAAAACAGCATTCTAAAGTATCAATCCCTATTGTTCTGTCGAAACTTTTCAATTGAGTATCTACAACAAAGGATTTATGATAGTATTCTTAAAATCACTAAATCTAAAATATTAATGGCTCTGTCTCTTTTGTATTTCATAAGGCATTTAATCTTGACCAAATGCCTCTGGTCAAGCAACACAGTCATGTTTTTTTCAACATCTTTTTTTTGCAGTGATTAAAAGAATGAGTTACATCCTACTTTGCATTTTAGAAATGAAAAGGTGAGAATGTGGGAGCCAAATGAAGAAACCATTTACTTCAAAGTCAGCAGTGTTAATTTATATATTTAGAAAAGGATGCACATTAACAATTTTGAAATTGGAAAAAATTGAGGTGTTTAGCAATACACTATTTATTCTAGATTTTTCAGGAAGGGGATCAAGCTCCCTAACCAGGAGGGAAGATCTTGAAAGTTTGACTAATAAGGGGAAAATTGCTTTTTCACATTCTAATGATATTTCCTTGTATATGATTGTAAACAATAGAACTAAATTATCAGATTATATTACTTTCCCTAACAAGAGCTTAGCAGAGCTGTGCATATACACCCAAATGGGGCTTGTAAAAGATGAAGGTTTAATGCACCACTAGAGACACTGCAGATTCATTATGCAAAGTTACAACTTCTTTTTATTGAAAATGTAGGAGGAGTTGGGCACACAAGAAATATGGTGATTTATCTCAATTCAAGGGCAGACAATTCAAGAAGGACTGAAGCGATTCAAATTTCAAAGGTCTTATGCACAACTTAACACCATAGAGATGCATTGCAGCAAGTTTCATTTTGCTACCATCGATACTGTAGGAGGAGTTACACACACATGAAATATAGTTGTTGTCTTTTTCAATCCAAGGGCAGAGATTTTAAGGTAATTGTAGAACGACTAAATTCAAAGGTCTACTAGACATCATAGAGAATCACTGTGGCATATTTCAGTTCATTCCTATTGATACAGTTGGAGGAGTTGCGCACACAAAAAAATTGCTTACAGACAGACGACTTGGACAACAATACAATTTCTTCTTTTTCTACAATGTCTCTTTTCCATAAGCCATAACCACATACAGAATAAGACTGATACAGCCCATTAACAAATGAGCATACTTCAATTGTCTGATTTGCTGTCAATTGGAACTGTAGATAAATTGAGCAATGTGTCAGACTAGATGACTCCATATATAAACCTTTGAAAAATCATAAACACTTGGCCCTCCTATTCTATTTCTGGAGATAAACAAAAGTACACGTTTTGTTTTTTTGTAACACAGACTTTTGCCAAATGAAAACAAGAGGGCCAGTGGCCCTGGAGTTCATCTGAGATAAGGTTTTATTTCTTCAAGGCATAACACAAGCTGGGTCGGGGGAGACCTACTTTGACATTTAACTAAAATAAACTTTGTTACCATGCCACTAATGCTTTCAACAGATTTCAATTTTTTCAGTAATTATAAAAAGGGGGCAAATTAACATATTTCTACTCAATTTGGTTTAAATTGGCTAAAAAGTTTTGAAAGGGTTGCCTTCTTTATTATTATTTCAGCCTAATCATCCTTGGCTCTAAAATGTTATCAATTTCGAAAGAGGTCGTCATACTGATGTTTCATGCAAAATTCAAGATTTTTCAACTTTTGGGTCAGGAAGATGGGTTTTCTTCCAATTTTACTCTTGTTGTCATAGCAACCAGAGTTTCAACTGATTAAATTCTTTGGTTTCCTTTCAGTTTTGTTACCATGGCAACCAGAGTTTTAATCGGATTTCAATTCTTTTAGCAATTTCCATAGGGCACCACCAAAGGAACATTTCTGCCAAATTTGGTTGAAACCGCCCAATGGTTTGGGAAGAGATGTCGTTTTGAAATCCTTCTTTATTTCTATATAAGCCCCACCCACCCTGGGGTTCCATCCCTGGAGACCAGAGGGTGATGATTTTAGCAATTCTGAAATAGGTCATTGTACTGATGCTTCATGCCAAATATGAAGGCTCTACACCTTTCAGGTCATGAGGAGACAATTGTTAAAGTTTTTATTAAGATTTCAGTTTTGTTACCATGGCAATCACAGTTTTTTAACGGATCTCAATTCTTTTAGTAATTTTCACAGGGCACCACCCAAGGAACATTTCAGCTAAATTTGGTTGAAAACCGCACAGCAGTTTGGGAGGAGATGTCATTTTAAGATTGGTGACACACGACGAACGATGCATGCTGGACAGAGGATGATCAAAATACCTCACCATGAGCACTTCATGCTCAGGTGAACTATAAGTGTGCGCCAGAATCTTATTCAGTAAAATCTAGCGACAATGGTAAATGACAGCGCAAACCTTGTGCAGCTCAGTTAAAACTGCTCTTGAACAGATTTATTAAATGATGTTCAATCAATGAATAAAGAAATTTCAAGTGCAATCCATGAATAACATAATTAGTTGATGAATTCCAGTTCCATTTAGGTAGTTCTTTGATGACTTATTTTGCGTCTTGTAATGCAGAATATTTTTGCTTCTTTTCTTTCTTTTTTCAAAGTTATGAACAGTTATTTTCATTACAAAATTAGTTTTATCACATTCTAGCAAACTCTGAAATATTTACAATAAGAAATTTGAAAATTTGTTTTCATAATCTGTGCAAGAGCCACTCTAAGATAAAATGGACAATATTCCTCTTTGACAGATTAGTGTAATCTCCGTGAAATTCCATTCCAACTTAACTGTTTCAAGTATTATAAAATTTTAATCCTTCCTATATTTTTACTGTTTCAAGTATTATAAAATTTTAATCCTTCCTATATTTTTACAAAGGTTTTCCAGACTAAGATTTTAAGTGGATTAGATATGAAAGATTATTATTCAATAGGGTAGAAAATATTGTGGAAAAGAAGGAATTGCTAGTTACAAGCAATTCGGATTATTCCTTCTTTTCTTACAATGTTTTTTCACTTATAACATCACAGGGTCGTTAAAACTAGGCAATGTTTTATACAAAAGAGCATCAGTCAATAACTCCATTTGCGAAGAAAATATTTGTGTACACGCAAACGCTTTTACGAAGGAACGAAACTAATCGAAGACGAACGAGATATGACACCATATGGAACAATATTTAACAAGTCGGACAATGAACTTGAATGTTCAGTATCTAGTTACTTATTTCTTACCGCTTCATATGTTCCTTGAGTGTTTCAATATGTTTGTTACTCGAGTTTTCTTTCCCATGTTTTCTCTCTGACATGATGTTGATGTATTTATATATTAATCGTTTTGCGTAATACGATAAATCTCAGAATAATGTTCTGTTGTAAATCGAACACGGTGTCTGCTTTTAATTGAGAGAGAAAGTGGAAATGGGATGTGGGTGGTTAGTAAACAGTCACAGTCCAGTATGTGGTAAAAAAATGTCACAATGTGATTGAAAATGTGGCTACAAATGAATAAGTTTTGATCCAGAATGTATATCAAGTCAATTGTGTTCCGAACGCGAAGGAATTATGACCACGGCAATCTACTTAGAACTGAGCTCTCTACGTTCACATTTTGACGTATTCACCAACTGAGAACTTGATGACTCAAACACATTAATTAAATACTTGATTCTTCATACTTGAATTTTGGTGACACTATATTCAACAAGTTGTTTTCCTTTAACTAACACGACTTAGGACATTCAAACTTTACCAGTGCTGAAGCTGGGATGGAAAAAGGGCAGGGTGCTAGTGCCCTGACAGGGCATTTCAAGTTGCGAAGCGACAAGATAGGGAGGGTGTGGAAGGGGGTGTCCCCCTTCCACTGAGGGGGGTGGGGGACTCCCCCAAGAAAATTTTGAATCTATAGAGCTCAAAGATGGGCTCTGGTGGATTGTTTTAGTTAAAATAGTATTTTGGTTTTCAAAAAGATTGACTTTTTATTATTATCATTTATTTATTCATTATTTTCATTTTAGTTTTATTACAAAAACTTGTCTGGTTAATTACTGATACATGTTTTAGAATAAAAATATTGTGGAAAAAGGTGACTTTTCTGAGGGTTCAGGATTGCCTTCTTTTCAAACAATATTTCAAAAGAATAAAAACATAACATGAAATTTGACAGTCAAAAACAAATGATCTTTTGATAGAGAAATTTATGCTGATAATCTAACACTTCAGATTGAATCACTTCAAGTTTTACTGTTAACTATTACACTGATCAGTAATGAAGATGTCCTGATTGTCACATGGTCTTGGTGAGAGTCACTAGGCACCTAGTCTTCTTCTTGACAAAAAGCCTTGACAATAGTCGGCTTGAGCTTGGTAAAGAGTTCATCAGTGCAGTTGATGTTCCGGAGCTGCTCAGTACGCTTAGTCTTCAGGGAACATCTGTGGTCAGTCTTTATCAGCTTGAGTCGTGAAAACACCCTCTCTACTTCAGCAGTACCCAAAGGTAAAACACTAGCAGCAGCAATTACATCATGTCCAACAAGAGGAAACTGTACTAGAAGACCTTTATCGACATGCTTTTTTCCCATACGACAGCTCAAGTAGATTATTCAGGGATTTGGGGTCTGATGACATCTTCACCAATACAAGGAAACCTTGCCACTGGATACTCAGTGTTTCTTCATCAAGACCAAAGTAGGAGGCTAGGGTCTGCATCTCCATGTCACCGTAAAATGTGGGAATGTCTTCCTGGTCCTGTAAGTCAAGGATGGCCACCCTGTCAATGATGTCTGTGTCCTGGAATCTGGTCTCAATGTTCTGCTTCAAGCACTCGAGAAATGTGGTACGCACTTTCTGGAAGTTGTTGGATGGCTGGTCTGCTTTGATACCACAGTCATTCAGGAGCTTTGTTGTCTTAAATTACACAAGTGTTGCCCACGCTTCAAATATGTGCCTTGTTGATTTTGGGGGTCACACAAATTTTGTCTACTATCACTCATCCGGAATGATTTTTTTCTTACCTTATATGGCCCTTATCTTTAAACTTAAACAAACTTTTTTCGTTGTCTGTCGCCTCTTTCAGTTTGGACCAGTCTGAAATTTTGTTGTTTGGAAATTGGTTGAGGGGGAGGGGCAATATTGTTTCTGAAACAACGAAAAACTTCGTCTTGAGCGCTTACAGCTAGGTAATTTGATTATTATAGTTGAATCACTGATTGACGAGGCGTGAAAAAAGCAAACTGTAAATTATAAGAAATTAAAAACATTTCAAGGTTGAAGTGTGTTTGGGTTTTTCTGGAGTTGGTACAGAAAAGTTCAAGGTCCATTTCTTCGGTGGTCCTTCGGCTTCAGCTACAAATGACTGTGTGTGCTCTCTTGATCTTATTCTGTCAGCTGCAGATTTTTAGCTAGCAAAGCGTCAGCTTTGATAGCTTAAGTTAACAGACAAAATTCTAAGGTCTTCTTAGAGTTCAACGAGTGCAAACTGCCACTGGAGGCTTAACCTCTTAATCCATTGAATGTCTACGCATTCCTGTATTTCAGGAATATTGCAAACTCTGCCCTCAAGTTCATATCCCAGGTAATTTTAGCACACTTTAACATAACTACAGCTTGAATCATACTGTAGTTATGACGTTTTAGAATGACAACGATTATATTGTGTTCAAAATGACTGGCCACATGACTTATCTTTATTGAAATTGTAGAGAACTCTTTCAACAGCATGCTATATAACCCATTCCCACTCCATCCCGCTTTTTAAGAATCTCAAGAAAAGGTTTTGGAAAACATTGTGTACAATGAATAAATTGCTTGTAACAAGCAATTTATTCATTATCCACAATGCTTTCTATCCTACAAAAGAAAAATAAGATTTCTTAACAAAACCTGGCTTTGCTAGCTTACAGTAATTTCAGTACTTTGATTAAAAATGGCCCTCTCTAAAATCTATTTCGCGAATTTCAAAAGTGACACAGGTGTTAGGTAGAATTACTAGAAAAACCTCCTCCCATAGAAATAGGAAAAACATGGGACTTTTCTAAATTGACGGTAAATGACCAATCGCTGGCCCCCCATATGTCCCCGTCCAATGACCCCAACTGGAAGTTCCGCTTCGATTATTTAACGGCGTTATTTTTCAGAATTTATGGCCAGTAGCAAGTTACAAATAAGAAGAATTGTTGGTTTGGCGACCTAAACGTCGTAACTACAACTTGAATAAGTCGTTTAAGTCGCCAAACCAACAAAAAAGATTCACCAAAATGGGGACCAATTACGGAGTTCAAACTGAATTCCAGTCTAAATGAATGATTCCGTTGGTCGACTGATTATTTGCTTTACAGTCCCGATTGGTCAAGAGAATTTTTCTTTTTGAAAATTGAATTGTCGCAAAGCGGATTAATACCCCAACCAGCGCACAGTCATCCAAGTACAGGGTTTTACAGGACGCAGATTTCTGCGTCAATATACGCATAGATCCAGTCTGTACGCATGTTAATTAGCAATCTGCGTCCTGAGGACGCACCAAAAAATCAGAAAAATGGTTTAAAACGCCTTAACACCAGTTTAAAATTTTTTCAGCGGAAAAAAATGTTTTCAACATGTAGAATTTAATCGAAGAGTTATAGATCGTGTCACCGATGCACATGTTTAGTCGTTTCTTGGATGGAATTCTAAATGTATAAATAAATAATTTCCAAATCCACCTGAAGTTCTTGTTTTTTATCAAGATAATTCGTAGCAGAAATTTGTAATATAATTTTTTTTAAATATTTTTGATATCACATTCTTCTGTCTTACGATATGACAATGAAAGGAAAACGGTGAAAGTTGGTTACGAGGCTTTAATTTACAAATTATTTTTTTTTCGATTTTATAATAAGAATACAAATCTAATTGGGCGTTTTTATTTCATTCGGATTTATTGTTATTCAACCTGATACACAAACTTGAGACGTCAATTAGCAGATGAAAACGGAAATATCATTAGAGAAACTAATTTGTTAACTTTGTGGGGAAAAAGAAATGATACCCTAGATCAGGATTCAGAATCCATTTTCGCAAACGATTCCTGTCCCTGTACGAGTGGACAAAGTTCCACAACATGTGTTTACAGTTTCATGGTCCTGGGTCACATGGCTTATGAGTTAAAACCCGGAAACGCTTTAAAATCAAAGTCAAATTTTGACCTTGACCTTTGCCTACGTGACCCAGAAACGAATGGGGTACTTCATTTGGTCATTGGCAACAACTGACTAATCGCGAGTGTCAGTCAAATAACCTACTAACCAATGAAATCATTCATTAACACCGAAAGTTAACTTTGAAATATGACATTTGCCACCATTTAAGTGAAGCATTTTTGTTGGTTTGGCGACTTAATCGTCGTAACTACAGCTTATCCATGGAGTCCATGGCCTAGTGGTAGGACAAGGGACTCGGGATCGGAGGGTCCCGGGTTCGAATCCCACTCAGCTCATGGAAATTTTTCTGAGCAAAATATTAACTCCACGTTGCTCCTCTCCACCCAGGTGTATAAATGGGTACATGTGAGGGTTACAAGCCATTGTGCTGTGGCAAGCCGTAGGCGCCGTGTGTTAACAGCCGACTTGTAACTCTGTGATCGTGGGGTTAAGTTGTAAAGTGGGTAGAGCACGCATGAGCGTGGTGACAAACTATAAACTCACAACTGTAACTTTTAACTTTATCCAAGCTGTAACTACGACGTTAGGATCGACAACCATTTCCTTTTTTTACATACCTCTGGCTATGAATTCTGCAAAATACCTCCGTTTAGAATCAAAGGGGGTTTTCCTATCGGAGTCAGTGAGCGGTACCAAGGAGTCAGTGGGTGGGGCTTGCGATTGGTCAATTGTATGCAGATTCAAGGTTGAAGGTCTATTGGTTTTTGAGTTAGAGCACGAAAACGAAAAAGTCTACGGACGTACAGACATACATGGTTAAACCAGTATAGGAAGGAATATAATTAATTTCTGAGTCGTTCAGCTAATTGAAATTCCGTCTCATATAAAATACGATTATCGATACAATCAGGGCCAGGGGCTTTCCCACCACGTCGATTTTGTACAACATCTATATGATGATTCTTTGACCTTTTGCAAACTATTTTCTTCTGTGTCTCTTTATAGGATGATGTGTGCTCTGGATGAGTCTAAAAGAACATTTTTTAAACATTTCCCTTTTAATTATTTTATAAACAGGAAGGATCATCCACAGGTTGGGTCAAAGTATGACTAAAGGGACTTTATATGAACATATTTTGTAAAAGTTCACTTGAAGAGTCTATATACCAAATATCAATGTTCCGTAGTTTCTAGTTTTTGAAGGAGAAAATTTCCTTCTTTCTTCTGAATGTAAAATAGTGTGCGGGGTTGGTTAAGTTACCATGATTCTATTTATAGAAAATAGCGTACGCACATGCAGATTTGAATGACCAAACCTTGAACAACCTTAAGTGGTTCGCTAGGAGGTTCTACATACCAAATGTCTATGCTATAGGCTTTCTCATTGTAGCGAATAAGAATTTTAAAGTTTTCCTTCCTTGTGTCTATGTTACACCGGGTTTGCCCCGGCGGAGCCCAAAGATGACCGAAATGGTATCACATGAACAAACTCTGTATAGGTTTTCTTGGAGATTCTAGATACCAAATATCAATATTTAATGTTTTATAATTTTAGAGAAGAAGATTTATAAAGTTTTCCTATGTATAATTGGATGCGCCCGGGTGGAGCCCCAAAATGAACCAAAGGATATCATTTGAACAAACTCGTTTAAACACCCTCTGGCAACCAGAGTTAAGGGTGGATTTCAATTATGTGAACAATGTTAGAAAAGCAGCACCCAAGGAACACCCCTGTCAAGTTGCATCAAGATCGATTAACTGATTTCAGAGAAGGTACCGGACGCCGGACATTGTTTGATCACATTGTTTATCGACAATATGTCTGTGCAGCACAAAGGGAAATAAATCATGAAGATTAGTAGATTCTGAATTTTAACTATCTCCCCTGTATCACTATTTATGAATTTCAGGCGTGTTTGTAACACTGAGAGAATACGTGGAACTGTCGTAAGTGCCAGAGGCACCTGACACTATTGATTTATAAATCATTAACCACATATGTTACGGAAGCACATATTTGTCTACAAGACATTAGCTTTCTATCCACTTTAAAGCGGATCTTGAACAGATTTTCATGAAAATTTGTTCTAGCAAAAGTATCTGATTTTCGAAAAGTTATTGATATCATTTTCACGATAAATCTTCTTTCTTCGTTTTAATTCGACTAAATTCCCTAGACATTTAATTCAATGTGATGTCCCCCTATGCCCTTCTTTGAAACATCGGAATTTATCGGGTGAGGTCGTTTGTCTTCGGGTGATGTCGATAACGACTGAATTACTAGCGGAAGCCAGTGACGTAATTGATATATCACGGTAACTACAAATAAAGCAATTTTCGGTGAAATCGAAAAATAACGTATTTAACCGATGAATTCCGGTTCAATTCGGTTAGTACTTTGCATTTTTTTTTGCCTCTCGTAACGCGAAATATTTTTGCTTCTTTTCTTTCCCCTTTTAAAGTTATGAACAGTCAATTTCATTACAAAACCAGATTGATCGGCTTCTAACAAATGTCTGAAAGCATTACAATTAGAAATGTGAAAATTGAAAGCCACAATTTTTTTTTCATAATCTGTGCAAGAGCCGCTTATAAATCTTGTGAAAATATAACAAAAATGCTACTAATAAACGATTCTTTTACTTTTCTATAATGTTCTCTATCAACATTTTAGAAATTTCATAAACTTGAATATACCATCTGCAACATCTTTCAATTTCTTTTGTCTATAGAACATTTTTGTTTATAAGAAAACGAAAGAGGACCACCTTGAAACATTTCTGGGAACTTTTTAAAGATTTGATCTGTAGTTTATGAGAGGAGGTTATTTTTAGAAAAAGTTAACGGACACACGACGGACACAACCCAATGATTATAGCTTATTCGGCCAGTGGTTGGCGACCTAAACGTCATAGCAACACAAGTGCTTAACATAAACGAATGAGTTGTATAATCGTTTTGAGTCAAAATGAATGGACAAATCACTGGCCTTGCCACCTGACTTTTTATCCCCCCCCCCTTTAATCCCGACAGGAAGTTCCACCTCGAATTTTAATAGCTTAATTTTGAAAAATGTATGGCCAGCTGAATGTAACAAAAAAGTAAAACGTTTGGTTGGCGACATAAACGTCGTAACTACAGCTTAAATAAGCTGTAGTTACGACCTTTAAGTCGCCAAACCAACAAAAAAGTTAAACAAAAATGGCGTCAAATGTCGAGTTGAAAACTCAGGTTCAGGCTAAATAAATGTCTCGATTGGCCGGTTGACTTCTTAATTGACAGCCGCGATTGGTCAATTAATTGGTTGGTCGAGTGACTTAAATACATAGCAGCGAACTGTGGATCCTGCCCTGGTTTTATGTCGAAACCTACCTTCATTGTATTATACTATAAAATACGTTTGCCCCGGCCTCGAAGTACCAAATGCATCCGTTTTATGACGAGGCGTTTCATTGTCTCGTCGGCATAGAGACATTTTGATAAATGGTTCCTTTTTATAAAATAATTTCGATCTTTACCTACTTGGCAAGATTCATCTGTCTAAGAAGATTTGCCAAGACGTTTGTGTGTGTTTGATTACCCCCTGAAACATAGGTTCAAACGAAGGAAAACCTCAGGAATCACGTCAGCGATAATTATAATATGATTATGTAAAGATAGGCTGTAACGTTTATTCATAAAAGTACATGAAATTAGTAGTATTACTAATAAGAAAAAAAAAAACTTTCAGTAAAATCACAAATTCTGTTGATTGATTAAGTTTTGTTGTCCACCGACCTTTACGGTCTCCTGAATTCTAGATTCTGTGTAATAACCTCTACATTCTGTGTAATAACCTCTAGATTCTGTGTAATAACCTCTAGATTCTGTGTAATAACCTCTAGATTCTGCGTAATAACCCCTATACTGGGCTACCAGGCAGGATGGACAGTGGGTCTCCTGCGTGAGATCTGTATATAATACACTCCCATATATGATGACCTTGGCTCTCTCTCCCCTTTCCCGTGAATAACTAGTCAAAACTTATAATGAATATATTTATAATTAAAAAGACAGATTACGATTACGATTTGGTCAGTTTGAACAAAAAACTCAATGCACATTTTTTCAATAATCTATACTCAGGATGGCGGGATACTTGTTCTTCGAATATGTATATCAGGCTGATCGCTGGTCGGAGAGCTAAAAGTCAGGGGTAAAAATATTTATAATCTTTTTTTCAGGCTAATCCTTTCCTGTTCAGTCCCAAGTTTTACGTTCCTGTGTTTTTTGTACTTGAGAAAACATTGTGGAAAAAGAAGAATTCGCTTGTAACAAGCAATTCCTTTCTTTTCCACATTTTCAAACCTACAGATGATTCTTTTATTTCAAATAAGATCGACTTTGAATCGTCGTTTGCAAAACCTTTGAATTTGGACAGGCCTAAAGTTGTGAAGAACAGAAAAGGGTTAAAGATATATGTTTATAATGTTACATTATCTTCATTGTCTTCTCGCGAAGAATTTTTCCTTATTGAGGGACCTTATATCACATGTGTTTAAAGGGAGATATCGATGTTTTTCATGTCACAGATTTTAATTATCTTTATTCTTTCTAATATTTTATTAAAGTATGATAGAAAGTAGTTTTACGACAATCAGTGGTCTTCAATGATAATAAACCGGGGTATTTCGACCGGGGCTATGCAGACGAAATCAGAAAGGGCGGTTTGCCGGGAGCTCTATCATTTGACTTGATAGAAACCAAAAGCCGGATTGAAATACGACCAATCATAGCTCTTGTTGGTTCATTTCCCTCGGGTCAATGGTGGAGCTCCTAGATGCACGATTATCGGCATTTTCATACGCCCATCGAAAGACGGGACGGATAATGGGCTCATCCATGGCATCAAGGTTGGTGGGTGGCCTCCAGGTCTTTGTCCGGAGCATAACTCTGGAACCTTATGTCTGATTGGAATGAAACTCGACATTTGTATTCATTGTATAATTACGGAGTACAGTGCATAAGAACAATAACTCAATTATTATTATTATTACCCTCTGTTGTTTTTCAGTATTGAATTCTGTCCGGGGCATATCTCTGAAAGTATAATACGTATGATCATGAAACTTTATGTGTGGATGGAGCTCACCAAGGGGAAGTGTAGAGCACACGAACCATAACTCTATCATACTTATTTTCGAGTTATTGCTCTTTGATGTTTTTCAGACTTGAAGTTTGTCCGTGGAATATCTCTGAGAGTGTAATAGGTATGAACTTCATAATCTCAATAACATGATAAAGAACCATAACTCAACCTTTGTTGTTTTTCAGACTTATACCCTAGCCGACATCAAGCAGTATGATGGTCGTATCTTGTGACAATATGGCAAATTTTCTATGTAGAGCTCGAGATATGTAAAAAGGGTTTGAGTTAATTTTACAATTATTAGTTTACGATGAACCAATGAAATCTTATTTACAAATAATATTTATTTATTTCTACTGGATTACGGTTGTGTCGAATTAAAATATCCTGTCCTTATTTTTGTTTGTTTTGTTGTTTCCTATGTTCATGTCATGGCCCAGAACTCTAATTACATACTGACATACCAATCTAATATATTTCTTGTTATTAACCATACTGACTTGCATGTAGACAAATTATAGTAAATATTTAATAATATACATAGCACAACAGTAGTTGATATATTCTAGTTACATCCCGTGCGACATTTGTATATAATGATAGTTTTAAATTTTGTTCCTGAAGGGGATCAATCCCTTTCCCTGTACGAATTTTATCATTTTTGTAAAAACATTTAACCCATTCTCACACAATGACGCTTTTTGACGCCCCGTAAGAAAAACAATTGGAAAAACATCGTGTAAAATGAAGAAATTGTTTGTAACAAGTAATTCCTTATTCCCACACTGTTTTCTACCCAGAGAGTTGAAATCTAATATTTCATAGACCTAAAATTGTCGTCTGCAACTTCTTTAACTTTGGACCAGACATGGTGTAAAATTTCAATCTCTTTTTGTATAAGCCTTTTATATGGACATGGTTGACTGCAATCGCTGGCCCCGTCCCCTTACTCCTTTAGCCACGCCCACTGACTCCAACAGGAAGACCCGCTTCGATTAAAACGGCGTTATTTTGCAAAATTTATGCCCAGCAGCATGTAATCAAAGATTGATTGGTTTGCGATCTAAACGTTGTAGCCTAACTAATAGTTACGACGTTTAAGTGGCCAAATCAATAAAAGGTTAACAAAAATGAAGGCCAATGTTGGGGGTTGAGAGCTCAGGTCCGGGTTAAAGGAACTATTTGATTGTTTGAATGATTCCTTCATTGACAGCCACAACTGGTCGATTCCTTTTCAGTGTACTTATTCTGCTTTTCTTACATAAACCCTCTTTAACCCATCCCCACACAGTCACGCTTTTAAACGCCCCTCAATATGAAAGCTTTGAAAAACATTGTGGATAAAGAAGAAATTGCTTGTCACAAGCAATTTCTTCATTATCCACAATGTTTACTACCGTAAAGGCATAGGTTTTAAAGGTATTATCATTTTTATATTTTCGTCTGCAACTTCTTTGAAATTGGACTGGTCTAAAATTTTATCATGTGGGAATGGGTAAAGGGGTGGTATCGACGTTTAGTTTTATGTATCATCTTTAATCCCTGTCAAATATTATTCGAATACAATATTCTGAAAAGTAGTTTTGTGAAAATAAGAGGCTGTTTATCGAAATAAATCAGAGTATTTCTCTAAAAGCCTACTATGTTTTTAATATCTTTTTAGATTACGCCGAGACATTTGAAATGAATATTTAATCTGTCGAATCACGCATTTAGTTTGAATTCGCTCAAACCATCGTTACCGTCACGTAATAAGGAGATCTATTCGCTATTCGGGTTTTAATTCTGTAAAGATTAGGCCAAAACTGTTAAATGAGTGACTAAGAATAGACACTTACATTAGTTTTACGGTATACACTTTATCTGACATAATTTAGGACGTTGGTTGTATCCCATGTCCATGTGGTGTCAACAATCTATGCCGTGGTTTCTGAAGATATCGTGGATTTCAACGCAATTTTTCCAAGATAACCACAATAAGCCATGAAAGTGGTGCTATATAACAAAATAAAAAAAAATAAATAAAAAAACACCACCACCAATAGGGATCGCCATTATTCGGTAAATTGTCATCTTAGTCTGATCCAATATATCTAATTCTATGGACGCTCTGCGAATGGGCAGTGTAGGAGGTAAACTAAGTAACCCCCCCCCCCCGACTAACCTGATGAAGGCTCCAGAAACTGACCGGAGAATAGGCGCGTCGGCACCTCGGGAAAAGGGGGGGGGAGCTACAAACGGTGCTTTCACTCCGCTTTCTTTTAAAGTCTTGCGCTGTATTATAAGTGTTTATTTTGATTTCATAGCGTTGTGTCCGCCATGATGACGTCAGTCCATGCAACTGTTGAGCTTATCTGTAAGCGAAGATCTCAGGCAGAGCTTTTGAGATTGCGGCAGCTTTATCTGACGTCCGGCGTTGTATATTGCTGTCACGATGTGACGCCTTAAAACGGTAAGTTTCTTTTCCTTCTAACAGGTAGGGCAGTGCATATGAAACCAGGAAAGGATATATCTTTGGACGAAACTCTACAAAAATATTCAAACAATAAAAATCTAACCTTAACTCCAATATCAATGACAGGAGGAATTTGGAGGAAATGTAACAACATCCCCAGCACTTATATTTGACCCGGGGAACCGACTATGTTTATTCATGTGATGTTCCTTGTGTATTAGTTGGGCTCTACATAGAAGCGAACGGAAGGAAATGTTCAAAAATCTTTTAATCTCAAACCAGAAATCGTAAAGTATTTACCTTTTTTTCAAGTGTTGTTTCAGAGGTATTATGTGCTATGTTCGGTTTCGCTCTAATTAACACAGTTAACGTTAAAAAGTTAATTTCATTGATATAGTATGTTCTCAGGTCGCTCATCGACCTAACAAAACTTAAATCATGGTCAAAGAGTTACAAGTTGGCTGTTGAAAAAAGGGATTCCTCTTCTTTTACAAAACCAGAAAATTTAAAGCGATTTTCCATCTACAATGTTTTTAAAGAGATTAAGGATATTCTGACTCTACCCGACTACCACCTTATTGAAACAACAAACAAACATAATAGAAAAAGAAGAAGTTAAAATAATTGTAAAATAACGTAGCTTACATTTTTGATTAATCCTGATTAATTGATCAATTCAAAGAGCAGTTAACTGAAAATAAGCAAGAGGTTTGGCACCTCAGTATTTCAAGCGACAGATGTCGATTGCATTTTCTGCTAATGTAGGTTCATACACTCAAGAAACGTAACAGAAAGCTCTAAAATGTATTAATGGTACTGATATATATAAAGAAAAACACAGTGTCCAAGCACAGGTAAGCTTGCATGTTGGCAAAATATCATTGAAGAGACCACTGACGATGACGTCTATTCTTAATTAAAGGCAGACCCCGCTAGTTATCCTAATGAGAAAAGGGGGCATAATACACACTTGATTGAATTTAGAATGAACTTTAGATTGTCAGACGTACACAACCTTTCTGTTTGAATTACAGGAAACATCCTTTCGTAAAGTACAATGCCTATTAACAACTAGATTGAAGGCGACTCAATAAACCTAAAACTATTATTAAACGGATTGAGCTAACGTGATCTGTGCAAACACAAGACGCAAAATGTAGCTACGGTAATGATGCACGTAACAGATGAAATAGCTATGAACGCGATAGTTTCACATCTGCATTCGAACATAGCTTTACACGGAAGTCTTGCTTTCCAATGAAGCACATTCTTTTTCCTAACGAAAGTTTCAGTTACCGTCTTTCCGTTGCCTGGTGCTGGCTGGCAGCAATTGAGCGGGGTAGTCAACGTAGTTTCAGGGGCGCTTTCATTGGTCGAGAAACGCGTGTCACAAAAATCACGACCAATGGAATCGTCTATGACAAGCAGATTACTTCCTTGGTCATTTGCTCGTCTGCTCGAGTTACGTTCAGAATGGGTGCAGCCAATCCTATTTTTACGTTCATATTCCTGTGTGATAAGGGAAGCTACCGAATAAAGAACAAACACTGGTGTTTGTTTCGATGTTTCTGGTAGACTATCTGTAGAAACATGTAGGACAAAATGGTGGTTATGGAATAGGACAGCTTTTCACCACACGTGTTTGGTAGAAGGAGCGACAAACAGTTTAAGACTGATATAGCTACAACAGGACATATTAGAGCTGTGATATAATATTTCCGGCCGACGTCTTAAGTGCAGTTTGAACGTAATGAATGTGTATCGACTCCCAAAGTACATTTTGTCTGTACGCTATCATATTTAGCTTGTCACCAGAGTCGACTAATTCGACCACAGTTGGGTCATGGGCCCAACAAAGCGAACAAACTTGGTCATCAAATGGAAAATACGTCGTATCTATTGGGTATACTATTTCCCCAACCACTCCAGGTTCCAAAATTACATTTCCATTCCAATCTACAGCAACATTTAAATTATCGAAACCAATTTGTTTCATCTCTACTTTTGAAAAGCCAATTACGAAGTCTGGAAGCCATATTTGCGCTTGTTCATAAATCGTTTTCGTTACATTGTTATACTGTTCCGCATTCCATGCTAGATTTATGCCCCCCAGGCTATTTGTGTAAACATGTTTATATCCAGAAGTTCCTCTTTTTCATGAAATAGTATTATACTTAGTGGATACATAGCCGTATGAGTAAGAAATTTTTTTGAATATCGTCTCTCGGAATGACGTTTTTGTTGTATCCCAAAAGCTTGTCCACTTGTAGCTGTTTCTCGTCGTTGGATGAAACTAAATAAAATAGCATAAGAAATTAAAGTGATATAATTTGACCGTGAGTTATCATTTTGGTATATAGTAGTATGATAATCTGTACTGTCGACTAACAAATCACAAATCTTGATATTATTAACTCGTTTACATATCACTCCATTTCCACTTCACTTTATTCCTGTACTTACACTTTGTTTTATTTAAATATCCCCTAACCGTTTAAATGGTATAATATGATAAGTATATTGTGTAAAATCACTGAAACAAAAATTATCATTCTTTCAGATTACTGTACAGAATGGCTGATAAACTTGGCAAGTCACGCTTGTTCGGTCTATGTATATATTCAATAGAGAATAATTTACGTGCGATGGGGGCTTGCCGTTTTGTTTTGGCGTTATGGATACGATTTGCTACTCTAACATTAATAGTTTAATAAAACAGATTTTTTTCATACTTCCATGAACAAAATTTCGAGCGCGTTACTATAATTATGCTTGCAAATAAAGTAGTCTCGCGTAGACTTACAGTTTGATTACGTTTTTAGAGTCATACATTAACCAAAATGTAAAATAAAAACGATATTAATTTCCTAAATGTAACAAACAAACGATATTATTTATTTCTATTGAAATAAGTGGGATAATTGTTTACCTTTTTTTCATTCTGTCACTTTTCTTTTACTTTTTGTCTAGTTCGTACTTGATTTTGAATAATGTTGGCCATGATTTTATCAGGGTCATCACTAGCCCTGGTAATCGATCATGAACAATATTTACTAGATTGGTATTAACTTATATCAAATCGCATTAAGTTGTAGAGTTGGTTAAACTCTTTATTTGAACTCACAATCGTATCAAATATTGATGCAAGTATGCAATCTATATGTCTTCAACATAAAATATATGAACCCGTTAGAATATGACTCATTTCATTTTGGATTTCGTTCAACTGAGCATTGTATTATGAACAAGTAATAAAGTATTGAAAAAATATTTCTGAAAAATGTGTAATTCAACGTTATTCAACGAAAAGCTAGCAAGTAAAAACTTCTAAACAACAAAACCGGATGGTATTTTTTGGTGTGTGTGGTGTGGCCGGATTATATTAATTATATTGTAAACTGCGTTGGAGGGGTTTCTAATCAATTCTGCAGATAGGCCCAATCCCTGTTTCCTCTCAATGAAGAAGAATCTGGTCGACGTTGACTTGCCTCCTGTCTGTGGCGGTTTATACTACATCTATACATTCGTTGAAACCACAGATTTTACATCAACCTCATGGAGGACTTTCGTTCGGAGACATAGGATTTGCCTTGTCAGCCTGTCAGTCCGTTTTTAGCCTGAGATTGCCTAGCAATCTGAGGCCAAAGTTACTACGGTAAAATTTCAACCCACGCAGAGTTTTATGTAAAAAAATCTAACGCAATAAGTATAATATTCTGCCACGATGAAAGTAGATCGGACTGAATTACACGACTGCGAGTATTACTTAATACGCCCGATTGAGGCAAGAAGGATGAGGGCAAGATAAGACTCATTGAAAGACGGCGCTTGATGTACAGTATTTTCGTGTGAGTGTTCTCAATTTTCCAAAATTATCAAAAAATGATGAGTGAATGGACAGAAAGAAAGAAGATATATAATATATTGGACAAATATTAACCATGTATAATCATATATTGTTCAGAAAAAATAAGGTGTTTTATTCCAAAATATCATTACTTATTCTAGAGTTACAGTATTAAAACGGTCCGGTTAGACGAAGTTGCTGTATAAAGCTGATAAGCGAAGCTGTCGGTTTTACACACGATTTAAGTGTTTGTTTAACAAATGATTTGGCCATTCATAGGACCACATTCTCAATGTCTGCAAACAGTTTGGTCGTGCTCGGACTTTGTGGCTAAATATATTTACTTCCCAATTCTGACCTTCGGATGCAATGTCTGAATATCGCTTTGGATAGGTGTACATAATCATGTAATCCTGGTGAACGACCGCCCGCCCTCTCTCGCTCTTATTATCTGGAGATTACAAAGCGTATATTTACATAACGAAATTGGTCTGTGTGGTAGAATACTAGCATCGTACGCGAGAGCCTCCTAGTTCGAACCTAGCTATACGCTCCGCCCCCTCTCTCTCCCGCTCTAGCCCTCCCCCTCTCTCTCTCTCTAGATCCAATGGCTGAAAATAAGAGGGCTTTTGTCATGATGTGGTGTCCGTCCGTGAACTTTTACCTCAAAAATCTTCTTCTCAGAAAGTACAGAACAGAATTCAACCAAAATTCACAAGAAGGATTCTTGGGTGGCCTTTATCAGATTTCTTCAAACCATTTTGATCGGGTTAAAAATATGTAACGATATATACATGTAAACATATCGTTATAGTACCTCAAAAGCGAGAAGGCAATTATCGTGGGCAGGTTGTGTCCCCTATCGCATAAATTGGCAGATCAGCGTATAATCGACAGAAGAGTTAGGTAAAAAGTGACACCTCCGATAATCCGACAATCAACCTTTTTCTGTCCAGGTTATATTACTCATATATACATATCTCAGGCTTACAGCGCTTTGATTCCATCCCGGTAACACTTTTGGAAAAACTGATGATTTTCCAAGAATTTTTTTCATTCATTTTTTATGACAGTGTCCTAGGAAATAGGAAGTTAATGTAATATTACTCTTTCAATATTTTCTATATGACAATTGCACAGAGCTCGATGAAGCTCAATATTTGATAATACAGTACAGAAATGATTCTTAATGATCATAAAATCGCAATGACATTTGTTTTGCTAATCTGCTAATTGCTGCTTTTTATGTCGTTTCATGCCAAAATGGGACTAAATTCGCCTTTTTTGATAACTTGGCAGAAGGTCGTGGTGACCTATAGCGATCGTGCGTTAACGTTTCACACTATGACTTTTCTTAGGATTACAAAAATGGTAGAAAGCATGCCTATGGAAAGGCGCTCCAGGTTTCTGCACATAATGGAGTTATCTACCTTCGCGGACCGCCGTCATAGTGCAGTAGGTAGCGCATCAGACACCAAATCTTCAAATATGGAAAGTCATGGGTTCGTTCTCCGGCTACGGCACATATTATTTCCGACATTTGTCTCTTACCGATGGGTGGATAATCGTTAACCTAAGTGGGATAGAAGCTGGAGGCTAGGAAAGGATGTAGTGGTAGTACTGGTGTGAGAAATGCCAGGAATCCATTGTTAGGTGCTCCATCGCAGCTATATGACTGAAATTCTGTTAAAAGTGGCTTTAACCCCATTCAATCAATTAATCAAATTTTGGGACCAGGGTCGGAATACAATCAATCAAGTAGTCATTCAAGAAATAATTATGTGTTTTTCGCTGAAATTGGCCATGGATCAAGGAAATGATCCACAAATATAAAGCGTTTTGCTAATGCTGTGGAAAGGTATCGAGGTATCGGAGTGTTCATAGGTCCCGTGCTAAAAGCAAGTTACACAAAGTAACAAACGTATTGAAGGAGAAACTTTAAATATGACGATGCTGTCAGAAGCAGGATTGACTCCCATCCCTGTTCCTTTCTGTCATCTCTAGCCAGTACTAGACTGTTGAACTTGGACCTTTTCGAGCACTTTTTAACTGAGAGAATAACTAAGACAATAACTATCATAAAGGTAGGTATTTCGGGAAGAAATTGACTTTTACAAGATTTTATGCACTTAAACTTTTCTTGAAAAGTGCTTGAATTTAGCTATATTTTACCTGTCTGAACCAAGTAATGGTGTCATCGACCCCTTTGGCCCCCATTAGGAGCAAAAGGTAAAAAACTGGCAACATCTGAAAAACACTTGGTTTTTGGAGTCTTTGGGGCATAGACTACAAAGTTTGTTTAAAAAAAGAGAAAGAAAATCAGTCAAGAAATGTGTGTGTGGCATTTTTTTTTTTTTGGGGGGGGGGTCGTCATAGTTCTGAAAATGCAGTAGTGTGCGAGTTTACTCGAAGACTATCACATATATGTTTATGCTTTAAAATTAGTTTTTGCCAATTTCTCCTAGTCTAATCGTTAGAATTTTATGAAATGTCATATCTGAATAGCAAATCAGATCCTCCTGACCTTAGACTATCGAAAATTTACGTTTAAAAAATACGTGTCATGGGAAAAGCGGACTTAATGTTATAAGCTTTACGTAAGCTTTTGATTAGTTACAGATATAGACTTCATATTTCACATGTGCATTGCTTGTGACAAACCCTTTTTCTTTGTACTAATTTCAGGATCATCAGTCAAGGTCAAGGTCATGTGTCACGGTTTTAATTTAGAAAATTAAAACTTAATCTTGCAATGGTAAGTGATATGGCCTTCATATTTCATGTTTATTACTTGTGACAAGACCTTTATAAGAAAACTAAGGCAAGGATCTCGCCCAACTTCAAGGTCAAACTGTCAAGGTCAATAATTTCCATTATAAAAAATCAAAGTAGGCCATAACTTTTAATTAGAACGAGATAGGGTCTTAATAATTCACATGTGCTTTGCTTGCGATAAGACCTTTCTGTTGGTACTAAATTCAAGGTCATCAGTCAAGGTCATTTCCCAAGGTCAAAATTTGGAAAAAATTGGCTATACTTTTGCAATTGTAAGTGATATAGCCTTCATATTTCAAATGTTCATCACTTTTGGCAAGATCTTTCATTAGATATCTAAGACAAGGTCTTTGGTCAAGTTCACGGTCAAATTTTCAAGGTAAATAATTTCCATCATAAAAAACTCTAAATTGGCCATAACTTTAAATTGGAATGAAATTAAATCTTCACATTTCAGATGTTTATTGTTTGTGAAAAGATATTTTTGTTGCTACCAAGTTAAAATTCATTTGTCAAGTCAAGGTAATTCCTCAAGGTAAAAATTTTGAATATCTTACTTTTGAGATTGTCTATAATTTTACAATGGTAAGTGATATAGCCTTCTTATTTCACATGTGAATTGCTTATGTCATGTCCTTTCTGTTGGTATTATGTTCAAGGTCATTGTCAAGGTAATTTCTAAAGGTCAAAATTTCGAAAATTTTAACTTTAACATCGCCAATAAGTATACAACGGTAAGTGATACAGCCTTTATATTTTACATGTGCATTGCTTATGACATAACCTTTCTGTTGGTACTAAGTTCAATTTTATTGGTCATGGTCAATTCAAATTGTCAAGTTCATTAATTTTCAAACATATCTCCTTTACAAATTACCAAATGTCTTGTTACTTTACATAAGCGTATTTTATTAAGTGCCCTGGGTAATGTTTATTTCAATTTTAGACCCAATGAACCTTACCTTGCTAAAAGGGGGCTTAATGCTATGTAGCTTTACATTTTGTATACATGTATTTCCTACTCTAAAATAAATCAGTCTTTTGTGTCTGTAAGACTATTCAAGTTAGAGTCTTCATTTTTTTGTAAGTAGCCATTTTTGATTGATAACTTTGATGGTCAAGGTAAGATATTTAACCCTTTACCAAATGATAATATTGAATTTTGCTAGAATCAGGCATGTGAAGCCGACCAGATTCCTACAATTTTTGTCAAACTTCCAAATTTCTGATGAATTGAACTGTCAAACTATAGTTGCATTCAACGAGAAGTTTTTTGTCCAATAAAGGCATACAGTTTTGTGACAAAAGCCGTTTTCGGGGAGCATAATCCGTCTCTGACGGATCTTGTTCTTATAGTGACCTATTAGGATTTATCTAATATGTTCTTGTGCACTTGCCAAATACTAGAAGAAGATATAGAATATGCCTTATTTATATATCCATGGTATTTCTGCCCCAATCTTTCAGGAGGAGGAGAAACTTAAAGATGTTCATAAATAAAGTTATCGATATTTATTTCCTTTCAGACTTCAATAATCATTATTCCCGCTCATAACCACCTGATGTGACAAAATTCAGGTCGGTGGTTGTCTTGTGCTAAGAGATCATGCGTTGTCGACAACCGAATGCCGTTATTTCAGGAAATAACGTGGATTTCCGCGAATTTAACGAATATTTAGAAAATTAGAATGTTTACATATCAACTTCCGGTTTCTACTTATTTACTAAATGATTACGCTTTATTATGTCGTTATTTACAAGTTTAAATCAATAGTAACACATCAAACCATTTAACAAGTGTCATCTAGCTTCAGCTTGGTCCATTTTACCTAAGATTTTACACGGTTCTAAAGCCGAATAACGATTTAGGAAATAGCGCGACTACAGGGCGCCGAAGATAATTTGATACTATTCATCAGCTTATACGAATTTTTAGGAAAGGGCAAAACTACCATGTGCAAACAATAACGTTACAATAACGTTAACGTCTTTTTTTCTTTTGAATTTTACTCACAACGCTTTAAATATTCTTTTTTCCTAAGTCTAAACCGGTATTTCAAATCGATCACCCTGAAACAAGTTTCCGCGCATTTCCACGTATAGTCATAAACTTGACGTGAAAATCTACGTGATTTTAGTATGATCGTTACTGAGGGTCAAACAATCATCGAGGTCATTGATTTCTTACTGTAGCTGTTATTCTCTGTTTTCAAGATTTTAAAAGGAGTTCAAGTATTACAGTTAATCAAAAGGAAAATGTTATCCTCGAAAATTCTAATTTTGCTGTGCGTAACACAAGCTTATAACCCATTCCAACACGATAAAATTTTTGACCAGTCCAAATTCAAAGAAGTAGCAGACGACAATTGTAAGTTGGTGAAATCTTTAAAATCCTGGTCATTTTGGACATAAAACATTTTGGATAATGAAGAAATTGGTCCGATCCGTCAAGTAACACAGGACAAGGTGCCTTGTGATAACTTTATTTAAAAATCCTCAATTTTGATCGGGTTTTCTTCAAACTTTCACAGAATGATTGTACCATCATCAGCACTATTCAAATTTCGGCCCAAACGATCAAGAAACATAGAAAATGGCGTTATGAAAATAAATTAGTTTTAAAAATCCTTGCTAACACAATGAAGTTCCCATGTTTTATAGAATTCTCTTTAAACTTTCACAAACTGATTGAACCATCATTACAATCGTTGATTTTGACAATGGATCTGATCTGCCAAAACAGGAAAGGGAATCATATGATAAGGTTATTTTGAAATCCTATTACAAAGATAAAGTCAACGGTTTTCATTTGATTCTCTTTTACTGTACGATTGTTCTAGATGAAAGAAAAAAGCGGTATTATTTGAGTCCTTATTTTCCCCCGTGTCGAGGAAATTATTCTGGAAATGTTCGAATTAACGAAGAGAAGTTCTGAAGCAGTACGAGACCGTGCAAAAATGCGAGAACACAGCAAGACTAAGGATAAAGCACGTAGACTGGGGTAAGTTCGAATTAGAATCGGGGGAAAACACAAAATAATTATGAATCTCCGTAAAGTTTGAAGGGAAAAATAACTAGTTACACCGATAGAGCGTACTCAAAGCACGTATGTACCTGCAAATTTCAAGACCTTTTATACTCTACATTGTATCTGAGGTCATCAGAAGAGTAAAAATCAAAGTACTGAAAGTACTGTAAGCTAGCAAAGCATGGTTGGATTTAGAAAATCTTTCCCATGTAGCTTTGGTAAATATTGTGGACAATGAAGAAATTGCTTGTAAAAAGCAATTTCTTCATTGTCCATTATATTTTCCAATGCTTTTTTCTTGGGATACTTAAAAAACGGAATCGAGTGGGAATGGCTTATATAGCATGCTTTAGACAGAGTTCTCTACAATTTGAATAGAGTTTGCGATATTCCAGAAATATATAAGAATTAGTGTTTATGGCATTCCATGGATTGGGTGGTTAAGCGAATTAACACATATCAGACTCCTCTATACAGAGAGGATACAGATCTAACGAATCCACAAAGATCAACATCAAGCCAGTACATAAATCGATGTCCTTACCACGGGAGCCAAGTAGAAAGCTTACTCTAGCATTTGTCAATAATTGAAATGATTGCTTCGTCTTCTAATAGTTCTTGAACAATTTTTAACGCCAAAACCTGACGTAGTTATTTTGATTTGATAATATATTTTAGTCCAAAGGTCGCATCATATGTGTTTTGAGATGCAGTCATTGAAAGTCAAACGCTCGTAAATACCGTTCAAGTTTCTTAGAAAATAGAGACTCGATCAACAACTATCTCGGACATATTTGTTTTGACGGATTGGGAAAATATTATTATATCGCAGCTGCAATAGATGTTTCTGTCTTTAAGGTCAGAATTATCCATTCAAATAGCGACAATTATTACGACGTATGTTAATCACTTTTTCGTGGCGTTTTATCCCTTCGATAACAGTTATGAAACATTTAAGTATGTTTTGATGATAGGGAATGCACCATTTTAACCATGAAATCGTGATTAAAGATGGGAACTCCGGTGAAAATGTACAGAAATGCATTTCTACTTTTATGCAGAAAAAAACAACATCAAAGCAGAATATACTTTATATGAATAGATAAATAAATTGCTTTTAAAAAATGGCCTAAGGACTTTTCATTGGGTAGTTTAAGTATAGTTATCTATTTTTATTTAAAAAAAAATAGGCTAAATACTGTAAAATCAGTACAAAAAATCGTTCAAATTCATATGACGCATTGATCCCTAATCCTATGTTGCATCATGATATGTGAACTTCCATAATGCAAAAAGTGCGGAACAAATAAGGTATTATACGCAATTTCTACTGATTTTGTGGAACGGTCAGGACTGTAATTGCTCGCCACTGATTTATTGGGAAATGTTGTTGTTGTCGTGACTTTCAGCGTTGTATATTTCTTTGAAAAAAAAAAATAGATACGTTTCTTTTAGACTAGCACAATGCGAGTCAGCCCTAGAAATAATTCCTTAAAGGTAGGTAACGATGTTTTTTTCGTGTCGTAGATTTTGGTTATTCTTATTCCCTCGCATATACTGTTTTAATACAGTATCATGAAAAGTAGTTTTGCTTAAATCAGAGGTCGTTTATCTTGATAAACAAGGGTATTTCCCTTATAGCATACGTAGGCTGTTTATCTATTTTTAGATCAAGCCGAGACAGTTCCGAAGAATATTGGGTCATTCACGCAGTGCGTATAACCGTTGGAATCGCATTCAGTTTGAATTTACTCACACAACGTCATCATTACGTCATCAGGAGTTATGTTTGCTAGCCGGTCTATAATTCTGTAAAGATCAGTCCAAAACAGTCATAAGCGTTTATTCGAAAATAGACACTTACCATATTTTTGCGCCAATTATTTGCTGGGACATAAATTAGGACATTGATTGTTTCGCTTGTCAATTTGTTACATTCCGTTCGCAAACGAAGCCATGTGGTGTCGCCAAGCGAATTCCGTGATATCTAAATATAACCTGGAACTCCGCTGAACCTTTCCTATATTACCGAAAAGGGTCACTTTAAGCCTGTCGGGTTACCGCGAAGACAAAAATTTAAGGATTTTGCGTTTTTCAAGTGTAATTTCTGGTAATTGACAATTTTTTCTTACCTACGTTTCAGACACATCGATACCTCCCTATATTGCAAAATGCATTTGATGGAATAAGATTGCTTTATCAATATTAAACCATACAATAGAGAATCCATTGTTTTCAGCTTTTTGAAGATAATATTGTTGATCAAAGATGGTAGTAAACCGTTTTGGCCCATAGTGATTCAATATAAGGTATTGATAAAGGACCTTAATCTAGCCCCACAGAATTCTACTTTTTACGCACCCCTTGAAAAAAACTTTAATACATTGTGACATTGAATCAAGCATTTTCTTCATTATCCACATTGCTTTCAACCCCAAAAGACAAACATGTTTATATAAATATCGGATGCCCATAAAAATGGACTTTCATCTTTGCCCACACTTCCCGCTTTTTACGTACCTCTTGAAAAAAGCTTAGAAAAACATTATGAAAAATGAAGAAATTGTTTGTATCAAGCAATTTCTTCATTATCCCGATGACTTCAACCCAATAGACAAATACATTCCATCAATTTGAAATTGTTGTCTGCAACATCTTTCAAATCGAACTGATCTAAAAACTTGTGTGGGAATGTCCTTTACTTGTAATCCGCAGGTGCACACATATCTTAGTTACCTACATACCAGATATGATCATTGTATCATTGAGTAATATTGGATGTGTCTATGAGTTATTTTTTCAAATGGACGAACAACTGTTTAACAATTTGTCCCGAATTTTTGAGAGGAATATAGAAAGAAGGAATATAATGAAAATAATGATGACCTTTCTCAGTCTGAAATACCCACAGCTACAATTGTTGATTGATAAATACGAAAGTTATCGATTCTTTCTCGTTATAATAAACGATAATTTATCTATCGTGCTAAAATTGAACTTCATCTTAAAAACCGTATTTACGAGATTATTGGTAGCTCTTGGCTGAAATTTGGATTTTACCTTTTCCATTTAGCTAACAGTTTACTGATTTTATTGTACATATTTTCGAGAAGAAAAAAATAAGAGAAGAGAGAGACGGAGAAAAGAATAAGGAAAAGAGAGAAATGGACAGCAAGAACCGAATTTGTCAAACCAAAAGAAGAGTCCCTAGTTCTAATTTACCACTAGCATGATGCACCGATTTGTTACATAATTTTCCGTCAAAGATGTTCAAAGTTCACGAACAGTCACTGTGAGTTACAAGAATTAAATTAGACCATAAATTCAAGGTGTCTATATATTCAGTTTAAAACGGTATTTCAAAACGCTGGACCTCCATTTTCCTTTTACTCTACGTTGGAAATTTCTTAACTTGTTATTCGACTTATTCAAAGTAACTTGAAAGGAGTGTAGTGTTTAAACCATTATGGCATGCTCGGAAAAAGCTATTCCAGACTCAAATTTCAAAGAAATTAATTTAGATGCACCTTTATTGACAGCTATTAGAACTGCTTTTACCAAGAATATTCATTATTGTGTGCGTTCAGTTGAGTTAAATAAATATCTGAATTTCTAAAACATGGACACTAATCGCTTCCAAAAGGTCGCCATTAAAAATAAAGTAAATAAGCCCACTGACATAGGTTCTATTTTAAGCTGTCGTCCATCCTAATTTCATGTAAAAGCCATATCAGTATAGAATTATCCCGTTTTATCTCAGAATATATGCTAGTCAATGGCAGATTAAACTCTTATATCACGAAATACGTGCTTGTTCCTTGAAAACCTGTCTATTACTCAAAGACATGTTGATTTGTAATATATGATAAAAGTAATCGACAAAAAATGGTCCGGGGTTGCGCTAGTGAACTAAACTCGATATCATGCTGAACAACAAAATGGAAGCCATCAACATTACTGAATATGGTCTCTCCAGTGACCTGCGTACATGTACCGACGGAAAACAGTAGGCGTGATTTCCTTCAAAGTTCTGTCTGATGATTCTAACAATTTAATGGAGAACTTATTGAATGGAGTGAACTAGCTAAAATTGTCTATTCAAAAAACCTGTCGAACTAAACGGAATTTTCACATTCTCGAAGAGAATGTGCAGCCCTTACGTCTGGCGTCACTACACAGTTTCCGAGAATGGACATAAATAAGCTCAAACAAATGATACCAAACGGGACAATCTCGACGAAAAAACTTCTCATATTGTTTAAAGACGAAGAATTTAGAAGGAATCTTAATTATACAGCCCACAAAAAAAATCTTTTCAAAATAATATTTAAAACAATGAAGCTAACCAATGGCTTCGTCTCTCCTTTGCTTATATATATATACACACAACCAATGGCTTTCATTTCTTAACTAAAGTATTCTTGTCACTAATACTGCATAGTTATACTAATACTTCGTCTACATGGTCAACAACTATCAATAGTATTGTCTTACCGTTTGTTCAATATTATAAACAATTTGTGCTTCATATTGAATACTTTGGAAATGTGTTGAGAAAAATGTAGCTATTTTATGAAACATCTTTAAAAAAAACAAAAATACAACGAAGTTTGTCTACCATGATTGCTTATAAAATTGCATTTGCGATTTTATTACAGGGAGGTTCGCTATTGGAACGTTTTACAGTACTGGGTACGTAAAGCGGAAGATTAAATATTTCTTCCCTTTAAATGACTGAAAATAAAGAAAATGAATCAATATTGTTTAATTGCAGATGAAAATTACATAGCTGAGAATCGTCATTTTTTCCACGATATTATGAACTGATTTCAAAACAACTTCGTGGCCTTTCTTTTCATATTTGAAAGATGTAAGAGTATGTCATCAGCAAATTTGTATCATATTTTTACGTGACGTAACATTTACCAAAGACGTTAATTCAAACCTGTTTTGCGGTTCAAATATGAAACTATGTATTTCCTGTTTTGCAGCTAAAAGATGCTGGGCTAAAATTTCGGATACATCGGCGGTGAAAGTCCAAGGTTTCGTATGACTAAAACCTACCTTACCTTACAAATCGTCCTTAAATGGTATAAACTCATTTCTAGCTCATACAATCTCATACAATATTATTTGACCATATTCATGGATTTTCAAAATAATTTCGCCCTGTTTATAGGTCCTCCAATGCAATGTATTGGTAAGAGACTATCTTGACACATTAAACAATGTATGGAATTTATTCTACGAAAAATCCACAAACGTCTCGATTTTCATATGTCACTTTATAGATTTTTAGAGCCGTATGTTTAAAGGCGTTGTGTTTTCTATGATAGCTTGGAATTGTTGACATGATTTGACCTATATTCAATGAATTACCTATGAATAAATTTGTTCCCGAGGAAAATCGTGCAAGTTATCTCGTGTTTGTACGTACATTCAGATTTCAATCTTAGCCCTTGTAATGCTAAATAAAAACTCTTACCGATTTTTTTCTTCCACGTATTTTCATTGTTTTTATAAAGGAAAATAAATTTTCTCCTATAGAAACCGTGCTCATTCCTCTAATACAAGTACCCAGAGAACAAGGTAATGATTCTAGCTTGTATTTTCATGTTTGCAACCAACAGTGATAAACTGTGTCAGTAACAGCAACAATGGTATCATTTAGAAACACATCTAGCTGTAAGATAATTCTCCGGTACTGTTACCCGTCAAGCCTTGATAACGTGGCTCCTTTTTGTGGTCTAACGTGCGATAGTCCAAACCGTATGCCCCAAAAGACAAAAGAAAATAAATGGAATCAGAAACGACTGCATCTATTCTTGCAAATTTTGGAAAAAGTTAGCTTTGTCATTTCTTCAAATAACAGATGAAGCGGATTTGGGTAGCACATGGACAGTATCAAGTAAAGAGCCTACACGTGTGCAGTTTTCAAAAGCCCATTATTCTCTGACATTTTGAAACAAACTGATTAAGATTGGCGAATGAAATTACAAAAAAAAATCGACCTTGCCTCGAACTCGTGAGTTTAAGTGCCGTGAGACTTGGCTCTATCGCATCAGTGATATGGCGGTTGTGTGTGTATTTCCGTTTATTCATCTTCGTTAACGTAGCACATACCCATATGAGCGACGCCACCAGAAGACGGTTAGTTGTTACTGGGGATAGTGCAAGGATACAGGACGAAACGGCTGAGAGCTCCGCCTGGTTCTTAACGTGCTCGATTGACAGCATCATCAAACGGGGCCTCGGTTTAACGTCTCATCCAAAAGGCAATTAGTTGTGTTAGTTGATATAGTCAGCCCAGGGCTCGAACCAGTGATCCTGAGGTTTAAAGTCAATTGCTCTACGAACTGAGGTAGTCGGGCTGACATATATGGCGGTTGATGAATATGGTGCTTTTATATATGTTATTGTCGAACTAACGAAATAAAACGGGAAATGACGAAGACATTATGTCCAGCGTATAATTATCCAAACCGTCAGATAAATAAAATCTTATTATAGCCTTTGTGAAAAAGAATGTGAGGACATTACTGATGAATAATGTCTGTTTACACATTGCAGAAAAATACCCTTTTGTAGACTATTGTCTATCCATCTATATGCGTTTTACCCCGTCAAGCTAGAGTAAATTCAACAAGTATCTAAATTACTTTTAAAAAAATTAAGTAGCCATGTTTTTCACCAAAATTTCACCCGAAATAGATTTTGACTTAAAGACCTAGTTTAAGGAATGTTGTGTATGTTGGACCCCTACTGATTTGCTAATTGCCTTATCTGTAAATCACACCAGGGGTTTAATCATCTTGTATATTCCATTGATGGCCATGGTCAAAATTTGTCAATAATATGTAATAGCTGCGCCTTAGCTTTATTCTGATGAGAATTTGATAGGAAAAAAGAAAAGTTATTCTTTTTTAATTTATCTTATAATTTTTTTATGCTTTTAAAATTTCAAACCAATTTCAAATTACTGAATGAAAAGTGACAAAGTTGCAGATTGCTGGATTGAATGTAATTGAAAGAAATTTACATGCATTACTTTTTTTGTGATTTAATCGATTACACAGCTTCTTCAAACATTGTGGTAAAATAAGAATTATGGTAAATTACTTTTTTTCTATTTTAATTTATATCATGGCCTAGAATATTGAAACATTTCCTGGATGTTATGGCAGTTTTACAGACTAAAAAGGTCGATTTGATAAGAGAGAAAAAAGGTTCAAATATCGAGACGAAAGGGGAAATCAGAAAAATCAATGTTTTCTCCTCTTTTCTCAATGTTGTCTATCTAAGTTATTCCAGTTGCTTCTTATGATATATTATGATAACAATAGCCTTATATTTTGTATTTTTACTCCTCCCGCACTTTGAAAAAGTCTTAAAAATGAGAACTTATTATTCATTAACAATTATAACCAAATAAAATTCAAAATTTATTTCAAAAGACAAATTAGTTACAAAGAAAGTGCAAATATATGCCACATTTTTCCATTGTAATACAGCAGATTTAATCCCTTGTATAATGTATATAGCTTCCTTATCAGATAAGGTCGTTAAATTCTCAGCATGTGGTCTTTGGGGGTGTCAAATAAAGAAGGATTAAACTAGGCCTTTAAAACCTCCGAGACAATCATTCTGACCTAGTATCAAGTAAAAAATTGAAAAAAAGAAAGTGAACGCAAGGTAACTTTGAAGTAAACGACGCTAAATACCCAACAGTTTCTTTTGTATATGTTTTACTTATGATAGGAAATGAAAAAGTAAATAGTTGATAAAACATGGGAAAACATTGTAATATGCTTAACCCTTTCCAAACGGCGAAACTTTAGGCCGGTCCGATTTCAAAAGGAGTTACTGCAATTTTAAGACTTAGAAAAAAATCTTTTTATGGAGAAGAAAACTTCACGGGTATGAAAAATTTGAAAAATAATTTTTCTCGGTGTTTTCAGAAAGTTTTTTTTCCTTGAAATACGAATTGCTAGACTGAGTTGTATTGGGTTAGCTCAACATGTTTTCAGTAAAAAGACAAAAAAGATCAACTCTTAAACAAAAACCCATTAACATTTTCTAGAAGTTGCAAGAGATGGTATATGTAGATATACCTATATTGTAAGTAGCTGATTTTACCAGGTATTCACTTAACCGACTTTACGCGTTCATCCTATGTGTTTAAAAGACCAAACTTAATAAAGCAGTGGCTCCAGGCTTTTATTGGCTCACAAACAAGTTATACGTTCGCGTTCCATCTCTTAATAAATAATCTTGCTATTGATTGCGCTTTTTCGAACAATTAGTTCATTTAAAAGACGAAGAGAATTTCATTTTGTTTTTATGGAGGTGTGAAACAAAAAAAAACATATCAAACTTATGATTTAATGACATCCAGCGAAAAAGCAAATATTTCAATCCTTTTGGTTATTGGAGAGAATATTTTTTGTTTTCATGTAGATGTCAAACGAAGAAACTAATGAGTCAGGGTTCATACATGGGTGTGATTAGTTTGGTCGTTTCTTACCTCCATGAAACCCAAATACCATCTTTTTTTATAATCAAATCCTCCCCCCAAAAAGCAAAAGATTTAAAGGATTGATACTTTATTGTCTGGAACTATTTTGTGCGTAGGCTTATGAAATAACTGCGTGTTCAAAATTTTGTTCATAAAGGTAAGAATTTTTTTTCGGCCAGTCAATGCTCGTTTTTGATAGGCGGAACAGATTATTAAATTATGTAATATATCAAACTACCTAGCCTCATAACATACTCCGGTAACATATCTAGAGCAATAGATGTATATAGTTTTCAAGTATTCTCTATGTCATTCCCCCCTTTCTGCCTTGTGATATCCTAGCTGACGATATATAGTTGGGACGTAGGTCAATGACAATGTTTATTATACGCATTTCCCTTATGTTTCACTTATTGTGTATTTGCTATACCGGGCTGTAAATAAAAATTAATATTGGGTGGATGGGAGGATTAAAGTGTGATCCATGTCATTCGAATAAAAGCACAGAAAAAGGTGTCGGTAAATCACAGTTACCACTAGGTGTTTTAGACATCAGTTTTGATCCTCTTAAATTGGGTGAAGTTAATCGTTCTGGCAACTAAGATAGACTAATACTATCGGATTGCGGTCATATCAAAGCATTAACCAAAGCCGGTCGGGCATTTTCACAATTATTCTGAGTCAAGTCATTCATCAAGGATGATTTAAGTATATCAGAAGTAATCCTCTTCCGAAGAAAGATATTAATCGACTTACAGATCGCGGGTAGTTAAATGGAGAAGTCAGTCATACACAAGTTTTACAATTACGGACGAGGAAATTCTTTATCGCAAAAATTCATCGAATGCAGATTGTAGACTGTCTGAAAGGGATCATTCAACGTAAGCACGTCGTTCTACAAGTTTGTAGCGAGAGTGCGTGTGAGACCGAACGAGACCGTATATACAACCGCACATGAAGTCCACTCCACGAGTGAGCTCAACCGTGTCAATATTGTATATAAATCGTATGGAATCGTGTGAAACCGTTTCCAAGTCCTTCATCCAACACCCGGATAAACACTCGAATGTCACACGATCACCGTACGAAACACACGGTTTTATACGATCGCCATACGACCAATACGGTTTCATACGATTGCCATACGACCAATACGGTTCAAGTACGAATTATACATGGTCAAGTACGACCAAACACGGTCTCTACGTCTGTACAAAGCTCATGTATGATCATACAGCACTCGAAAACAACAGAAAACACAACTACCTGCTGCCACCTTGAAACAACAGAGTACTTTCTACATAATGCCTTCTGGCCAAAATAATTTCAATTTCTATCAATCTTATCATGATTTCTAATTCCCTTATTCTGTCATCTGCCATTTTTCTAACTTCTCTCGTGAAAGCTCGAAAATTTAAGAAGCCTAGCCATCAAAACGAGTCAATTTATATCAAAACATACACGAATGTTTGATAATTCGAGCATAACTCGAACAAAAGTCAGTTGGCTCGTATGTAAAACCTATAAATGTCCAGTTAATCGAGTAAAAGTCGTGTTTAATCGTACTAGGCCTAATAGGCCGTACTAGACCGTACTTGGAACAGTACAACAATCGTATGACAATCGTTTGCAAATCGTGTTCAAACCGTGACAAACCTTGCTTGACCGAGTATATCCGTGCTTTGTTCGTACATACTCGCGCTACATGCAAGTCTAAATCGTACCAACTCATCCCCAGGCACGCTTAGAGCTCAATACTCGTACCAGTCAACCCGTGTATAACCGAGTATACCGTATTTGAACCGTGTGCCCAACCGTGTTCTGTGTGAGACAGGCTTTACTATGGTTACCTCTATCCAATATAAAGATACGACATCCGTCAAACTTTGTATAATATTGTTTGTTGCTGTTTAAACTGTCATAAAACAATAATTCTTAGGCGACTAACAGATACCAAATTATCTTTAACAAATGGAAGTTTGTGCTGGAGACCCCCGCAATGTGACTGAAATACTTTTTAATGTGGCGTTAAACGCAGTTCTATATCTATTTAAAAAAGAATGCTTAAAGGAATTAATGACGCTTTTAGTTCGTTTAATTGACGTATCTCTAGTCCGCTTTATGTATTCTACTATATTTTTTATGCGCAAAGATGATTATTAATACTAAATATTAATAACAAAGGGGTAAACAAGGACACAGATTAGGTCAAGCTCTTCTTCATATTTGAATTTAAGATTTAGGATGTAAGTGATAAATTAATATATGATCCAGCCAGTTGTTTTAGGCGATGTTCCTTTAAATCACCCTTTTTTTGCAGACGATCAGAAAGTAACACTTGTTTTCAAAATTGCTTAAACAAGCTTGGGTAATTCTGCGGTGATATGAAAATAAGATGTAAATTAAAACAAGTTTAAGATTGTGATTTTCAGCGACGAGAGACCTAATCATGACAGAAATTGTTTTACATACAAGGGAAACGACATTGATATAAGAATGGGTGTAACACTTTTTTCATAATGGTAATCTTAAACAAAATGCGGATGACTTATACAATAAAGCCCTTAAGACTATGGTCTCTCTTTAAAAAAAAACTTTCAAACTTTTCTCAATGTCCTACAAAGCTAAGCTTTGATTCATTAATAGGCTATTTTGTAAAAAAATTGATTGACTGATTGATTGACTGATAAACTATAATTGGTACAGGTATAGCCAAAATATATTTTCTGAACACAGGCAGGCTTTAGACGTCGTCTGAATCTAATCGAAACGACCACTGATGACTTAACTAGACATAGCTATTAGTATAAGTATATTAGTATATATTCTCTAATTTAAAAGACTTAAACAACCTTAAGTAGTTAGTAACCGAAAACATCCCTGTTATCATTATGATCAGACTGCGAACCTTATTGTGTAAGCAATATGATAACTTGATATTCCTAAAAAAGTATATATTACTCCGCTTGAACTAATGGGATCTAGGCAAACATAGGACACAAAATGTGATTACGGTTATGATACACGTAACAAATGAAACAATTATGAACATCTTAGTTTCACATCTGCATGCGTACATAGTTTTACACAACAGTCTTGCTTTCAAGTTGCGCACCTGCGATCCACAATTGAAAGTTTTAGGACATGGTGCTGATTGGCCGATATTGAGCGGGGTTGTCGCGGTTGTCGACGTAGTTTCAGGGGCACTTTCATTGGTCGAGAAACTTGTGTCACAAAACTCATGACCTTTAGAATCGGCCATAACGTCTGGCTTACTTGCGTCATTTGTTCGTCTGTTGTAGTAATTTTCAGAATTGGCGCTACTAACCGCATCGTCCCGTTGGTTCTCTTGCATGATGAGAGAAAACACTGCATATAGAACAGAAAATAAAGCCAAACAGAGCATGCATGCTAGATATGTTACAAACACTGGTGTTTGTTTCGATGTTTTTGGTAGACTATCCGTAGTTATTGACAGTAGAACCATGTAGGATAGAAAGGTGGTTATGGAGTAGGAAAGCTTTTCACCACACGTGTTTGGCAGAAGGAGCGACAAACAGTTTAAGATTGATATGGCTACAACAGGACATATCAGAGCTGTGATATAATATTCCGGTCGACGTCTTAGATGCATTTCGAACGTTATGAATGTGTACCGACTGTGTTCTACTATCTCAGACGACGATGATACAAGCTCCCAAAGTCCATTCTGTCTGTACTCTGTCATATTTAGTCTGCCACCAGAGTCAATAAACTCGACCATAGTTGGATCATGGGCCCATGTTGTTAAGATAACCTGACAAATTTGGTCATCAAATGGAAAGTACGTCGTATCAATTGGGCATACTATTTCTCCAACCACTCCAGGTTCCCAAATTACATTTCCATTCCAATCTACAGCAACATTTAAATTATCGAACCCAATTTGTTTCATTTCAACTTTAGAATAGCCCATTACAAGGTCTGGAAGCCATATTTGCCTTTGTTTATAAATCGTTTTCGTTACATTGTTATACTGTTCCGGATTCCATGACAGATGTATGTCCCTCCAGGTCACTTGTATAAACATGTTAATGTCCAGTAACTCCTCTTGTTCATGAAATCGTATTATACTTAGCGGGTACATAGCGACATGGATGAGCAACGGCTTTTGTTTGTCAGCTCTAGGAATAACGTTTCTGTTATACCCCAAAAGCTTGTCTACTTGCATCTGGTTTTCGTCGTTAGATAAAGCTAAATAGAATAACACAAAAAAGCACACCATAACGATTTGACGATGAGTTATCATTTTGATATATATATTTTAATGTTAACCTCAACAATCTGTCCACTAAAATTTTTCTGTTTATCACAAACTTCGTTTTCAATTCATTCCGGATGATAGTTTTAGTTAAAATAATCCTTAACCTTTTAAATGGTGTAACATAATCAGTAAAATGTTAAAACATTTGAAAAATGATAACTGTTCGTTCGTTCGGATAACAGTACAAACTAACTGATAAAAACAGTAGGCTACGCAAGTTCAGTCTATTTATACATTCACTAGAGAATATTTTACATGCAGTGAATAGGGGGCTTATCGTATTGTCTTGCCATTATGGATTCGATTTGTTTATCCACCCTTTATGAAACAAAAAAATGTTTTTTATTTCTATTAAGGACAGATCTAAAACACCTGTTTAAACAATCTATAGTTTAGTTGGTCTCTAAAGCAAATAGAACCTTTCTGTTATCAATTGCAAGAGAAGGGTATGAGTGAAGTTCTTCGAAAGCGTATTTTGTGGTTCATATTACCGATTTCATACATTTTGAGATGGAGTCGAATGTACCCAATTCTTCACCGGAAATAATCTATTGACTGTTATATGCAGAGGAACTGATGACTTAATTTTACGGACGATTTTGATAATCTCCGGGACCGAGCGGAATCGCACGATATCTCTTTGTATGACTAGAGAAAAGGAAAATATTATAATCGTATAATTCTATGGAAATAAACCTTAATTTGAGGTGTGTCACAACTTTAAATATCGAAGCTTCTTACATGAATTGTAGGCTAACTGAGTAGAATTACTTTGATGTTATGGTTTCATTTGCCTTTTTATGCTCCCGCATCGATAAGATCGGGGGCATATTGTTTAACCGGTGTCCGTCTGTCTGTTTGTCCGTCTGTCTGTCCGTCTGTCTGTCAGTCTGTCTGTCGACAAAACTTAACCTGCCAACTAAACATTTTCCTATACCTTCAACCCTGTTTAAGTTACAATGCTGATATTTGGTATGTAGATAGGTCTCAACAAGGGGCAACTTGGGAAGGTCATTTCATCAAGGGCAAGGTCAAAATTTCAATCCTTTTCCCGAAAACAAAGAAAAAAAACCAATAACAATCACCCGTTTCTAATGAATTCCTTTTTCGGAGGTATAGTGTTTCACAAACACATCTTGTTATCTCAGCTTTTTGGGCCTGAAGTTTGGAATTCCAATTAACTGTATTGTGTATTCTTGTGTGTGTGTGTGTGTGTGTGTGTGTGTGTGTGTGTGTGTGTGTGTGTGTGTGTGTGTGTGTGTGTGTGAGACATTTGTGTGTGTGTGTTTTCTTTTTTAGGGGGGGGGGGGGTAAAATGTTTAACTCTTTTGTTCAATCGTTTCTCCCTTACTTTTTGTCGTGCTCGAACCTAATTTTGAATCATACTTTTTTCATGGCTTTTATCATGATCATTAAAAGCCTTGGTAATCTATCGAAAACAATTGATAATTGCCGGAACGATCTGTATTTATACCAAATCGCACTGAACTGTATAGTCGGTTAAATTGTTATTGCGTTTATTCTTTAAACTTATTAATCGTATGAAATATTAATGCAATCAGGGAATATATCTTCACCCAAAGTAACCTGAAATCATTAGAAAATGACAGTTTGTGATATTTCCTTCGATTCTGGATTTGGTTTCAACGTAGACTTGTTCTACGAATATGTAATAAAGTAATCAAAGAGCTACTCAATAAAAGATGCCCTTGAAATTCTGCGGAACACCTAATAGTTTTTAGGTCACCTAACCGATCATGTTTTGTTCGGCGTGCGTTGTGCGTCGTGCGTTAACTTTTACATTTTCGACTTATTCTTATGAAACATTGGTTGGATTTCAACCAAACTTGGCAGGAAGCATCCTTATGGGAAGGCGCTACAGATTTGTACACGTCATGGAGTTATCTCCCCTTGGGGCTCCAAAGGGGCCAAAAAGGGTACATCTTTAAACATCTTCTTGTCATGAACCGGCTGTCAGACTAGATTCACATTTGGTATTTAGAGTCTTTAGGGCAAGGAATCTCAAGTTTGTACAAGAAAAAAAAATCTGTCAAGAAATGGCCGTGCTAGGGGGGGGGGGGGGGGGCAAGGGGGGGGGGGGGTTTACATTAGCTTACACAGTGACAACTTTGAAAATCTTTTTCTACCAAATCAAAAGACCTACAGCTCTGATATTTGGTATGTGGCATCATCTAGTGGACCTCTATCAATTTTATATGAATTATAACCTGGGGTCAAAATTAGCCCGTTCCCGTACGTTTAACATAGGCTTATATAGTGAAAATAACAAAAATCTTCTTCTCCCAAACTATAAGGCCTAGAGCTATTATATTTGGTAGTTAGCATCATCTGTTGGATTTCTATCAAGATTGTATAAATTATAACCCCAGGGTCAAAATTAGCCCATTCCCGTACGTCACATGTTTCACAAAGGGCTTATATAATGAAATTTGTAAAAATGTTCTTCTCCCAAACAGGAGGGCAAAGAACTTTGATATTCGGTATACAGCATATTCTTGTAGACCTCTATCAAGATTGTACAAATTATTGCCTCAGGATCAAAATTAGCCTATTCCCAGATGTCACAAATTTAACGTGGGCTTATATAGTGAAAACTTTAAAAATCTTTACAAATTATTGCCTCAGGATTAAAATTAGCCCATTCCCGGATGTGACAAATTTAACATAGGCTTATATAGTGAAAACTTTAAAAATCTCCTTCATTCAAACAGATAAGCCTAGAGCTTTGATATTTAGTATGTAGCATCATCTGGTGGATCTCTATCAATATGGTATGAATTAACATGGTCTGGTGGATTTTATTTGTTTTTGTGCTCTTTGGACTCAGGTGACCGATAAGGCCCTATGGGCCTTTTGTTTTTAATTGCTACAACGGCCGCAACTAGCAATTCAAAACTTCAACGTTATATCAAACACAGGGGTTTTTTGGTGGAAAGAGTTGTGACTGAAAGCAACTATCAATACGCGCCAGTCTGTCGCTGTATATATCGTGTTATGCAAGGTCGTATTTTATGTTCACAGATACCCTATAGTTTTTGTCTAGAAACATGCGGTCATTCTGAAGCCTTTGTATACCTTATTTAATGTATTTGTGGGTGGGAGGGGAGGACAAGAAAAACAAAACAAACAGAACAAATATATCGTTTATAAATTGAATACATCTTGTCGGGATCACAAATTCTTCTGCTTTCCTAAGTTTCTGTATCATTCCAGAGAAGCTTTTGCGCGTAAAGCTGCCATTTGTCATCATTATCTAGGTGTTATTTTTTAACAGAAGTTGGTGGAATTTTGTATTCCTTCTGTCATCGTCCATATAAAAACAGTCACACTTACCTAAGTAGCTTATATTTTAGTCATTGCAACGTGGCTTATATTACGGATGTATATCATTTCATTACGGTTGATTGATTTTTATCTGAATTTCAGCCGCCGTCATAGCGCAGTCGGTAGCGGTCATACTTCCAATCTTCAATCATGGGTTGTGATGGGCTCGATCCCCGGCGGCGACGCACATCCTTTGCAACATTTGGATCTCACCAATTGGCGGATAATCGTAAATCTAAGTGGGATAGCAGCTGGAGGCTAGGAGAGGATGTAGAGGTAGCACTTGTTAGGAATACCATGAAGCCATCCTTAGGTGCTCCAGCCTCCGCGATATGACTGAAATACTGTTAAAAGTGGCGTTAAACAATAATCTATCAATTCGGAACGTGCAATGGTGCTTCGACATTGTGTTGTGTGGGTAAGGGTAATGCCGATAAAATTCTTTCTACTAAAGATTCGTTTTCCACAGCTATTTTGAAACGTTGGATACGTTTCTCGGTAATTTGTCAAAAATTTTAACGTACAAAGTAAGACGGGTAATAAACCAAATCGTGGCTGCCAATCAAATAACCAGTAGAACAATGAATTCATTCATTTAGACCAAAATGAGTTTTGAACTCCAACATTGGCCGCCATTTTTGTTAATCCTTTTTGTTGGTTTGGTAACTTAAACAACGTAACTACATCAGTTCATGGTGTAGTTTCGACGTTTAGGTCGCAAAATAACTTGTTGCCCTTTTTGTTACATGATGCTGTTCATAAATTTTGAAAAATAGTGTCGTAAGATATGTACATATGTATATAACGGAACTTCCTGTTGGAGTCGATGGGCTGGGCATATAGAGTTAGTGGGCGGGGCCAGCGATTTGTCAATTACCGTGTAAAATTCAGTTCTAAATTAGGCGTTATTACATAACGACATTTCTTTTTCAAATGACATAGGGCAGTTGGTAGCGCGTCGGACGCTCAATCATGGCGTCCAGAGTTCGAAACCCGGTCGCGGCAAATATCCTTTTTTAACATTTGTCTCCCACCAATGGGTGGATGATCGTAAACCTAAGTGGGATGCGCAGCTGGAGGCTCGGAAAGGATGTAGTAGTAGTACAGGTGTGATATATACAGGAATCCATTGTAAGGTGCTCCTGGCGCAACAATATGACTGAACTACCGTAAAAGTAGCATTGAACACATCAAATAAAAAAAATCAAATGACATTTGAATGCGAACATGCAAAGGAATCTCACATTCCAGATCTTGGGAAGTTGTAATAAGGTTATTCGAGATGAAAGAATGTAGTTGTTATTGGACAAAAGCCATTGTCATGTTGAACTCGTAACATTCTTGGTATGGCATAGTTAAGATTAGCCTGCACATATGTGCTGTCTGATCTTAGTCTTTACCAGCTGCTTGTCCCTTTCAAGCCAGAGTAGTTTATAAGATAGGTTTTTGAGGTGAATTTGCGCTTCTAGACCTTTTCGGGCCTTTGATTTAAAGGGAGGTTTCTGACATCAAGATAAGAAAATTTGCCAATTGCCGAAAAGTATGCTCAAACGAACATTTAATACTTATATTTGAGACAGACATTATCTTCGTGGTAATCTGATTGGCTTAAGGATGCTTTTTGTGATTATATAGGAAAATTTCAGCAGAATTCCAGCTTATTATTAGATATCAAGGAAGTCGGTTGTCGACACCACATGACCTCATTTGCATATGACCCAAAGTCAATGGAAGGTTACAAATTGACAAGCAAAACAACCAACGTCCAGAATTATGTCACACCAAATATTTAGCGCAAACCTACGGTAATTTTCTATATTCGTATGAATGCTTAGGACAGTTTTGGACTGATCGTTACAAAAATGATTACCGGCTAGCGATAATAATTTCTGATGACATCACGATGACGTTGGTTTGAGAAAATACAAACTGAATGAGGGATTCCAACGATAAAATGCAACACGTGGATGACCTAATACTTATTGCAAATGTCTCTGCTTAATCTAAAGATAGACTAACAATCTACGTAATCTATTAGAGAAATACCCCGGTTTATTCTGATAATTGATCTCTGATTTTCGTAAAACTACTTTTGAGAGCATTTTATTAAAATATTGAATGAAAGAGAATAAGTATAATAAAAATCTATGACGTAAAAAACAAGAGTGTCATAGTCAGAATATACGCCGCCACTTTGCTGCTGTTTCACGAAAATAATTGTAGACACTACTTATTTTGACAAAACCAAATTCAAAACATTTGCAGACTACCTTTTTAAGATGTGAAGTTCAAACTGTATGTTATGATTGATGGATTGAATGAGCCCATAGACTAAGTGTGAAAGGGCATAACTCTTGCAAAAGTCAATGAACCATAAAATCTTTGATCCATGTACACCTACAAGTTAAGGTGATAACATCGACCAAGTTTCATTTAGATCCAGCCAGTAACTTAGAAGGAGTTGCGTTCACAAGGCTGCAATTTCAAAAAGCCCAAGAGACACAGTTTTAAGGGGGCATAACTGAGGCAAAAATCAATGAACCATAAAATCCTTACTTCATGCACATCTACCAATTAAGTTGATAACATTGACCAATTTTCATTTAGATCCATCCAGAAACGCAGGAGGAGTTGCGCTTACGAGAAAAGTGGACGGACGGACGGACAGACGGAGAAGATGACGCCAATATACGACCGTCTCCGGCGGCGTACAAAAACATCGATACCTTTAACCACTAAATTCATTTCTGTCCAATTTCATCGATGGAAGTTTGAAGCAAAGATTTCTTGCGAAGCACTTTTGTGTGGCGCAAGAAGTAATTTTCACGAAGGAAAAAAAACCGATTTATTTTGTACATGCATTATATACTGATAGAAAACACGCGTCTTCAAAATCTGAAGTTTCTTCAAAATATCTGCATCAGCGATTTAAAGGTTGATAAGAATGGAATTTCACTTTAAGGTCCTTTTTACAATTAGACGGTCATTAGAAAGGTCGAAAAGGCGAACCGATAATTGTTTTGTGAAACTCATATTTAACCCTTTCCTGTTCAAACTCTGGTTTTAACGTCCATGTGATTTGATACTTGAGAAATCATTGTGGAAAAAGAAGAAATTGCTTGTAACAAGCAATTTCTTCTTTTTCCACATTTTTTTCTACACAACAGAATGATTATTTTTCAAATAAAATCAACTCTGATTTGTGGTCTGCAAAATCTTTGAACAGGAAAAGGTTAAAGATATCAATGAGGCAAAGATTTTACCCGTTTCAGACAGATTTATGCTGGAATTAGTTCATGCAATAGGTATAAACGGTACTTTCGCGATGATCTCTATCTAGTTAGTGCTCAAGATAAACAGTAAATAGGTTACTACTTCCTCGACTCTGTCAGATAATTTTACCAGATCCCACATTTGACGCCCCTCAAAAAAAAAAAAAAAACAATTTGGAAAATATTGAGAAAAATGAAGAATTTGTATTTTTTCATTTTCCATATTTTTCTACCCAAAATGTTGTAAAAAGTTAATTTTTTATCAATTTAAAATTGTTGTCTACAACTCCTTTCAATTTGTACCAGTCTGAAATTTTGCTGTCTGATAATGGGTTAATATGTTTATGATCAAGTACCAGTGGATTTAGGGAGTGGAACGTCGTAACTACAGTTTAGTCAGGCTGTATCTATGATGTTTAGGTCACCAAACCAATTTACAATATAACGGTTAACAGACAATAGATTTTGCAAATCACGCAGTTTGATATCAAAGTCGAATTTCCTATCGAGTGACAGTGGGTGTGTCCAGCGGTCCGGCGATGATCTACATTATTTAGACATCAACATTAGTTAGATATCAACATTAGTTAGATATCAACATTGATCGGATATCAACATTAGTTAGATATAAACATAAGTTAGATATCAACATTAGTTAGATATCAACATTAGTTAGATATCAACATAAGTTAGATATCAACATTAGTTAGATATCAACATTGATTGGATATCAACATTAGTTAGATATAAACATAAGTTAGATATCAACATTACTTAGATATCAATATAAGTTTACATATCAACAGATATCAAAGCAATAAACTATTTTCCTTCATTTCTTTTCGTATATTTTTTTCTTTTTGTTTTAAGATCAGGTTTAATATGTCAGACAATGATTTGAAAATCGCATGTTTGAGAGTTTCAAAATTGTCTCGATAACCAGTTTTGAAATATGTTGCCCGTTGTCTGGGAAACATGCCGAAAGACAAAAATGAATTTTCGTTTATTTTCAAATCTTTGAAAATACTATCTTTCTGATTCGAGTAAAGAGAAATATAATCTCATATCCTAAAAAACGACTTTCGTTTATATACCGATTACCAGACGACAAAATTTATTTATTTTGAATTAAAAGTTGTTCATGGATTTGGTTACATTGTTCATTTTAATGTATATATTTAATCTTGGTCGGTTTTGGAACCTTTAGAAAATACACAAAGATTCTTGTCTGATGCCAGTGAATCTAAAATGGCGGACCTAGCAAATACATAAACTTGCACCATTGGAATGTCATAACAAAAGAAAATATTTTAATTCATTTTCATGTCCCCTATTTAACGTAATTTTAATATCTATGACTTCGTCACACTAAGAAAGACCAAACTATCTTCGGATTGTACATTTCTTTGGATTTTATATTAACCTACCAGACAATTTTATCCGATCAGGATATCTATTAAGTGAACAGAAACGAAGAACGACACCAACAGTACTTCCAATGTTTTTATTCATATCCAGTATTACTGACTCGGTAATAAGAGCTTTATATTTCAGAATATTCGAGACATAAGGACTGAAAGTTCTCCCAAAGGCTGTCAAAACTCTGTGAAGTTTGACAGGTTTATATAATAAGAAACGTTAATCTAGTTTCCATCATGCAACAGAATTTCTGTAGAATTTTTAGATCAGCAGGTTTCTCAGACGATCTGCCATGGAATTTGCATTAATCAACAAGTTTGTCTTCAAATGTAGATGTCTATAGAGACAGCCGAACGTGAAATGGTAGCGATATCGATGGCTTAGTGCAGAAACATCGTAAGTGTAACAATCGGTAAGAGCAAAAACAAAATAAAAAACAAACAACAAAAAAGCACCTTAAGTGTCTATACAATTTTCCAATCGTTGGTACCGCTCATTGACTACGACAGGATGTTCCACTCCGATTTTATTCCGTTATTTAGCAAAATGTGTCACCAGTAACGTGTAATATAAAATTAGAATGTTTGGACGGCTACATAACCATCGTAACTACAGCTTCAACTTATCACCGTCAAAAAAGTTCGACAGGGATAGTTTACAAAACAGAGAATCACTGGTGGCTGACCTAAATGCTGCAACTACGTTTTAATTAGCTGTAGTTACGAGGTTTAAGTCACACCCCCAACGAAAACCAATATGTAGTAAAAATTTTTCTCCGGGGGTAAATATTTTTTTTCTCCGGTCTAAATTAATGATTTAATAGATCATTCGAACGCTTGATTAGCAGTGGCTATCCGCCACTTGCGCTAAATGTCACCAGGGAAATCATTTATCGTACATTAGTTCTCCCAACAGCCTCTATTGTGAGATATCAAATTGCCGTTCGTGTACATGAAGCTTGAAATTTTAATTGACCCATAACCAGACGACATAATTTAGATTCGTCCGAAATTAAAGAAGTTGCAGATAATAATTTTAGTCGGTGAAATCATATTTTTCCTTCTTTTGAATTGGGAAAGCATTGTGGATAACGAAAATAATTGCTTATTATTGTGGATAATGAAGAAATTGCTTATGATAAGCAATTTCTTCATTTTCCACAATGATTTCCAAAGCATTTTTCTTAGGGGCATTGAAAGAGTGTTGTAGGTTGGGAATAGGTTAAATGTCCAATTCTACATATGAAACACAGTCGATAATAATCTACTCACAATGCATAAAACACTATGAAGGATGTTAAAAAAAAAAAAAAAACACACAGAAGTTTCAACATAAAATTGTGAAGAAGGCCTAATCCTTGAAGTGGAATAATTTCAGTCTACGCTTGCTGTTTGTTAGCTCATTCCACAGTTTTTGGCTGATCGTGTTGATATCACTGTTATGGCGTCCTAGAGCGGCCACTTAAATGTCGCACAGTGTATGTATAGGTGATTATGCGACAATATCGTATGTCAGTGCATGCGAAAATTGTCGCATTGTCTCTCTATCTAATACATTAGTGTAGGACATTTAAAAAAACTCACGAGGAAATATAGGAGATAATTATCATCGTAAATGTCATATTGTCGTCTTAAATGACGCGTCTACTAATCGATAATCAGCCATTCGTAACTGGGCGACATAGTGAGGGTTTTGCCAAATAGCACGTGTCTATTTTCGTTGATTGATTGACTGAATGGGGTTATTTAACTGACAGCCGTGATACCCGTCTTACTTTGTATGTTAAAAAAATTGACCAATTACCGAGGAACGTATCAAACGTTTCAAAATAGTTATGGAAAACGAATCTGTAGTAGTAAGAAATGTATCGGCATCACCCTGACCCACACAACACGAAGTCGAAGCATCATTACACGTTCTGAATTGATTATTTATGGCTTAACGCCACTTTTAACAGTATTTCAGTCGATTATTCACCCATTGGTGAGAGACAAATGTCGGAAATGATATGTGCCGCCGCTGGGGATCGAACCCACGACATCCCGTATTTAAAGATAAGGAGTCTGGTGCGCTATCGACTGCCCTATGACTCTGGCATGTGTCTATTTTGAACCAAGTGGAATTTATATTGACACTGATTGTAACGTTATTTAGATGCTTAAGTTAATATCTAAATATTTGTCAGCTTGTGCCAATGTAAAAGCCATCTCGTGTGATGTACATACGTACATGCGACATTTAAGTGACCGCAATAAGACATCGTTTAAGTGGTATTTTTTCCTTTGGTGAATGGTTACAAGGAACATTTAAGAGATGAAGAGAATATTTTTTGCTTTCATGGAGGTATGAACCGAAAAACCTAATCACACTGTATGAATACGCGAAGCGGATTCATACATAGTGGGATTAGGTTTTTCGGTTCATACCGCCATGAAAACAAAAAATATTCTCTTCATTTCTTATAATTTAATACTAAAAGCTTACAAATATTGATACTTTTTTGTATGGGACTATTTTGTGCGGAAGCATACAAAATCGCTGCGTGCTCAAAATTGACTTCATGGAGTTATGAATAATTTTTCTCGACCAATCAGAACGCTCCTTTTTGATAGACGAAACTAAAAATTAGATTATTATAATTTCAAACAGAGGATTCTGAAAATCTCAAGGCCTGAAACTATGAGACATCAGTCCTGTTCACACAGTACCACTCATTGGCACTTTTATGACATCTTGAAAAAATGTTATTAACGAAATCGCTGTGGGAAAAGGAGAATTTGCTTGTAACAAACAATTTCTCCTTTTTCTCACAATGCTTTATAGCTTAATTATTTTGGATTCATTATTTTCAACCTCGATGAATTTAAAATGTCGACTACAACTTCCTTTTAAATTAGACCAGTTCGAATGTTTTGTCATCTGGTAATGGGTTAACCCATTCCCTCACAATGACGCTTTTAGACACCCCCGAGCAAAAAAGCTTTGGAAAACATTGTGGAAAATGAAGAAATTGCTTTTTACAAGCAATTTCTTCATTTTCCACTATGTTTTCTACCCAGAAAGTTGTAAAAATCCAAAATTCCATTTACTTTTAATTGTTGTCTGCAACTTCTTTCAATTTGGGCTAGTCTAAAATTTAGCAGTCTGATAATGGGTTAAGTAGAGCAGGGCATTCCCTGTTTAACAGTTGTACATGTATGTGGAGATTTTAAAGCTAATCTGAGTCACATACAGCCTGATTTGAACTACCATACTTGGATTGAATAAGCACGAATTTAGCAAACATATTTTGTATACATTGATGTTTTGATAATTCTGTTTGTGAAATGCCATAAAGAATGATGTGGTTATAATGTAAATAGGATATCAATAAAGATAGAACCGGTGTTTTAACTGCATCCCTAGATAAATATTATCAGATGCGCTATTAATCTTGAATTAATGCAACATTGCGGTTTTTACATTCTCTATCGATACATATGATGCTTAGAGACTCGTCTAAAAACGCAACAAGATATGAACAACTGGATATATTTCAATTGTTTGTTTCGTCTATGAAAAACGAGCGTTCTGATTGGTCGAAAAATTTAATTCATACCCCCATGAACATAATTTTGAGCACGCAGCCATTTTGTATGCTTCCGCACAAAATAGTTCAATACAAAAAGGTATCAAAATTTGTAAAGTTTTGCTTTTTACGCTCGATACTATTAAATTATAAGAAGTGATGATAATATTTTTTTTGTTTTCATGGAGGTATGAACCGAAAAAACTAATCACACTTTATGAATACGCGAAGCGGGTTCATACATTGTGTGATTAGGTTTTTCGGTTCATACATCCATGAAAACAAAAATTATTCTCTTAAATGTTTTCAATTTACGGATCGCTGGCTCCGCCCACCGATCTCTGGCAGAAAGTTCTACTTCAATTTTAACCCTTTCCTGTTTTGCATAATTTTAGACCTGTCAAATTTCAAAGGTTTGCCAGACGAAAATTCAAAGTAGATATAATTTGAAAAATAACCATTTGGTAGGGTAGAAACATTGTGGAAAAAGAAGAAATTGCTTGTTACAAGCAATTTCTTCTTTTTCTACAATGTTTTCTCAAGTATAAAATCGCAGGGACGTAAAAACCAGGGATTGTACAGGAAAGGGTTAAACAGTGTTAATTTGCAAAGTCTATGGCCAGTAACGAAAAGACGGAATAAGCTTTAGTTACGTTGTAAAAGTCGTCTAACCTACAAAATAATTCACATGTATGTCGACAAACGTTTGCGTTCAAAGTTCACTTCTGATAATCCTGTACCATGCTTTACTACAGTCTATAACAAAGTGGTGCCCGATTGAGCTAAATTTGTCAATACTCAGTACTTTTCGTTACCAACCAGCTATGGAAATTAAAGCAGAAATTGAAGGAAATTAAAATATATATACACGAGGATAGTGTGTTTATATACGAACTGCTCTTCTAACAATGAACTTTATTAACCCTTTCCTGTTTTGCAAAATTTTAGACCTTTCCAAATTTAAAGGTTTTGCAGACGAAAATATAAAGTGGATTTAATTTGAAAAATAACCATTCAGTATGGTAGAAATTCTTGTTGAAAAAGAATAAATTGCTTGTTACAAGCAATTTCTTCTTTTCCCACAATGTTTTCTCAAGTATAAAATCATAAGGACGTAAAAACCAGTGATTGTACTGGAAAGGGTTAACCAATACGCAGAGAAGCAATTCTTAAAAAATCAATTTTGTTCTAGGCGAGACAACTCTTAAAAAATCTCACTATAAAAATAGATTATTTCCCTTGCGTAATGTATAAACTGTGGAGAGAATGGTCATAATTTGAGTATTAACTCATTACACATTATAATCCTCTTACCACATGAAATGAAGTTGGTCAAAACAGTTAGCGTTATGTGAATAACAAAGGTTTTGTCGAGCCATGTAACTCGGTCACATGGCTACAATTGACCAATCGCTGGACCCGCCCACATTCATCCTTAACCCCGCCTATTGACTCCAACAGGAAGTCCCGCTTCGATTATAAACAGTGGTATTTTGAAACAAAATATGGCCAGTAGCATGTAACAAAAAGGTAGTGTAGTTTGGTTGGCGACTTAAACCTCGTTCAAGCTGTTGTTACGACATTTAAGTCGCCAAACCAACAAAAAAGTAACAAAAATGGCGACCAATGTAGATCAAAGCTGATTTCTAGTTTCAATGAATGATTTCGTTGGCCGACTGTTTATTTGATTGATAGCCGCGATTGGTAAATTTCAGTTTACTCTTGAGAAAAACAATTACGATCCGTTAAAATAAAGTACTGAGTTGCGGTCATGAAAACCTTTAGCTCACCTGATAAATATCAGATGTCCGTTAGTCCGTCTGTCCATCTGCCCGTCCGTCCGTAAGACAATAATTAAAAAAATCTCCTCCTATACCATAAGGTTACTATACTTCAAAGAATGATCGTACTCTGAAAATTAGTCCTTTTCTGTGCGATCCCTGATTTTACAAAGGAAAAAAGAAGGAAATCTTTCAACTTCTTCTCCTCCCAAACTTTAAGGTTTAGAGCTTTGATATTTGGTATGTATTGATGTCCATTTACCCTCCAACAAAATACTTCAAATAAATATTGTACTCTGAAATTAACCCTTTTCTGTGTGTTCCCTGATTTTAGATGGGAATAAATAAGGATATCTTTGAAAATCTTCTCCTTCTAAACGACATGGCATAGAGCTTTGGTATTTGGTATATATTGATGTCCATTGACCCTCTAACAAAATACTTCAAATAATTACCGTATTCACGAAATTAGCGGTATATGGTGGGATCATCAATATACATAGGATTAAAAGAGAAAACTCTTTAACATCTTCTCCAAAATAATTAGACAGAGGGTTTCTATTTTGTATATATATCATAAAGCCATAAACCATCATACCCAGGAGAGCGATTCAGGACCAGCATGGTCCTTTTGATTTATTTAACCCCGTTTTTTCCTGGTAAAACACTGTATTTTGAGACATTATGACCAATAACAATCCATGAAAATGCCATCCAAATGTGTAAAGAAATGGAATTGATATTGGGTGACAGGAAAAATCACATGAAGCACTCTGAAAAAATCATTCAAATTCACTCAAAATGTTAGGCGGGTTCCTTTTTAGCTCACCTGAGCACAATGTGCTTAAGGTGAGCTATTATGATCGCCCAATGTCCGACGGTGTCGTCGTGTGCCGTCGTCACCGTGCGTCTGTCATTCATTCTGTTTTTCTTACTTATTTATTCGTTCATTTTCTTTTTTCGGTTAAAAAATATTATTGATAATGAGGAAATTGCTTGTGACAAGCATTTTCTTCATTTTCTACAATGTTTTCCAAAGCTTTTTTCTTGGGGGCGTAAAACGGTTTCATTGTGATGGAATGGGCTATATACATTATTGCAGGATAGATGGACTAGTGTATGAATCTAGTTTAGTATCAAAATGAGGATATATACCCATTACCAGACGGCAAAATTTTAGACTAGTCCAAATTGAAAGAGATTGCAGACGGCAATTTAAAGTTTGTGAAATTTTGGATTTTTCAACTTTCTGGGTAGAAAACATTGTGGAAAATGAAGAAATTGCTTGTTAGAAGCAATTTCTTAATTTTCCTCAATATTTTCAAAAAGCTCTTTTTTTCCTTTTGGGCGTCTAAAAGCGTCACTGAGTGGGAATGGGTTAAAATATAATTACGTTTAGAAATGATCTGTAACGAAATTCCGACATTTTCTTTTATGCGCAATGCGTTCATTGAGATTAACAAAAATGAATTAGAAAGTTTATGATATGTACAACAAATTATAAATATTTTCTGTAATCTTCCGCCCCAAAACTAAATATTTACCGATACCAACTAATTTACGTGCTGTTTAATTAATTCTCAGAAAATGGATTCCCTGCAAGAAGGTTTGCAGAATGATGTTTGTGAAATAGAACTTATGTAATTCCATTTTTAACGTATCGCGGCTGTTATTTAAAAAAATCCTTCGACCAACCAAATCATCCATTTAGACCGGTAATAAATTCTGAACTCCAAAATCGGCCGACAAGAATGTGGATTATTTTGTTGCTGTGGCAACTTTAAAGTTGTAACTACAGCTTATTCAAGCTGAAGGTACGACAATTAATTCGCCATTTAGCTCGCCAATAATTTCATATTTTGCAAAATAAAACCGTGGAATTTCCTGTCAGTGCTCAAAGGGCGTTTTTTGTCAATTTCTACATACGTGTATGAGTACAATGAAGGTGTGATGTAACGTAAAAAATGCCAAATAAAAAACATTATTCTTAATGCACAAAACAATTATTCGTGTATCTACATTCAGTCAATCTACAGAAATAATTTCCCAGGGGCAGTGCACACGAATTGTTCTGGGTGCACAGTCAAAATAAGAAAGTAATATTGAATCGCTCAAAACTGACGCTCACCTGTCTGTTCCGAACAGAGTTCTCGTACATAAGAATATTTACCATCTTTGGTTTCAATAGAAGTTCGGTACCTAAGAACCGTAACTTTGTATTGCTTGCATGAGAATTATTTTACAAAATTTTAGAGTAAGACAAACTTGAAGACGTTTTAGACGACAACTCGAAGTTGATGAATTGACTTTTCTTTTGGGGTAGAAAACATTGTCTATCTTGTAAAAGTTGGTTTTGACAAGCAAGTTTTCATCAACGTCTTTCAAAAAAGTTTTTATTTCGGAGGGGGGGGGGGGGGTGCGTCAAGATGCGTTATTTTGTTGGAAACGGATTAAGTTTCATTGATCAGTCATTTAAATCCGTCTAAACTTCTCCACTTTTGAACCATGTTTCTCTTATGAGAGCGAAATTTATCTGTTCTAAATTTTAAATAATTCCTTTGCAAATCAACAAAAGATATTTGATAAGTAAATGTTTTTTGCAACGTCGATGTCATAGACTGAGGTGGTTCTAACGCTATCTGGATAATAACGACTCAAGTGTTCTCCGAACACAGTTGAGATAACTACCATCTATTCATTTTGGGATGGGATCTAATGCAACTTTTAACCCTTTCCCACACAATGACGCTTTCTAAAGCTTCCTAGATAAAAAGTCTTTGAAAAAATGAGGATAATGAAGAAATTGCTTGTTACAAGCAACATCTTCATTATCCACAATGTTTTCTACCATAAAAGACAGAGATTATAGAAATTTCACCAATGTAAAATTGTAGTCTGCAAGTTCTTTGAATTTAGACCGATCTAAAAAAATTGTTGTGTGGGAATGGGTTAATATTTTTCCACTAAAATCTCGGAAACGTTTCACCTGCTCTTGTACATGCCGAGTATCACCATAACTAGACTCGTGCTCAGTAATGTCTTTTCTCCATCTCCAACAACCTACCTACAGATCAAGCGGCGACGGGATACGAACTCGCAACCATCGACTTCTCCATGATTAAGAGTTCGTCTTTCCTACCCATTACCAGACGACTAGAATTTGAACTGGCCAAAATTGAAAGAAGTTGCAGACGACAATTTAAAGTTAATTAAATTTTAATTTTTTGGGGTAGAAAACAAAGTAGAAAATGAAGAAAATGCCTGTAACAAGCAACTTTTGCATTTTGCACAATGTTTTCCAAAGCTGCTTTCCTTGGGGCGTCTAACAGCGTCACTGGGTGCGAATTGGTTGACCTCTGAGTCACACAGGATCTCACCATTTATAGAGATAGAATCAATACAGGGAACATTGTGTTGTTATTTCAAAATTTACTGCAAGTTTTTAGCTAGCAAAGCGTCTGCTGTGGTAGCTTAAGTTAACAGACAATTTTTTGAGGTCGCCTCAAAGTTCAACGAGTGCAAACTGCCGCTGGAGGCTTTACCCCTAAATCCGTTAAATGCCTACGTCATAAAAAGTAGTTCTTATGTGTTTAAGCAATATTACAAACTCGGCCTTTCTCTTAGTAGAAAACAATGTGGAAAAGAATTTGGAAAATGAAGAAATTGCTTGTAACAAGCAATTTCTTCATTTTCCACATTGTTTTCCACAACTGTTTTCTTCAGGGACGTAAAACGGAGGGATTGTGTTGGAATGGGTTAACTCTTTTATTACTTTAACCTCGTTTCTTTATCATGATAAAGTTTGACAAAGAAGATTACTGAACAAACCAATGCTTTGCGAGCGTACAGTACGTTCAGTACTTTGATTTAAATCTGTCAAGGGGGAAGAGTTGTTTCTTAACCGATTCTGCCAGTCTGTAGAGGACCAATACGTTCTCAGTATCATTATAAACCATATCAGATAAAAGTCCGACAAAGTTTCTATTTTCAGTTATTGTGCCAATATGTTGTGAATGGTATATGAAAGGACCCATAATAAATCTATCATAACTACATCGTAAAACAATCGTTTACTTATTCTGACAACAAAACAAACACCGTAAAGTTTATTGCGGTCAAAACATCTACAACGTAAAATACGAAACAAAGAAAAGAATGAACATTCTGGAAATGCCGAACCACAAAAAATAATAACGCGTCAGTTTGCAGGTCATAAAATCATAACACCGGCTGTCTGACAAATTCCCGTAAATAAACCTAATTCAATCTGTAGTTACAGGTATTCGGAAGCCATCCAACGTTACCTTTCTGCAGTTCTAAGATGGCTCATACCATGCCTAGTAAAACGACGACACAACCTGTAAATCTTAGACAAACGTCAACCTAAGATACGGTTTTGGGGTTTACCTGAAGTTAGATAAACTTACGAGGTACGATATTTTAAATGTGAATGATCGCAAGATAAGTACGATTCGACATGACGGCGTGCATTGATCTTACACTTGTCTTTTGACGGGTTTCTAAATTACATAAAATAATCAGAAATAAACTGAAAAAAAAAAGGCTCGATAGAACTCCCGCAAGTATTTATGACTTTTCTTTTTCTTCTATAGGAACCCATTTCCACATAGTGATGCTCTGTGACGCCCTTCATATTCGAAGGTTTGCAGAGGAAAGTGGATTTAATTTAAAAAATAACGATTTAGCAGGGTAAAAAATATAGTGAAAATAAGAAGAAATTAACAATTTCTTCTTTTTTCCTGCAATGTTTCTTAATCATAAAATCACAGGGACGTAAAAACCAGTGATTGAACAGCAAATAGTTTAGCAATGCAATCCAGTGGTGTTAATTCGCGTCTATGCTTCCATGAAGTAGATAAAAAAGTTCAAGTTTTATAGTTTATAAACCGAGATAGTTTAAACAGTGACCGATAGACGCTAATGGTCGCCAATGTCGTGATTTCAAAGCGGCTCTTGAACAGGAAAAAATATCGTGTTAAATCAGCTGAATGCCAAAGAAATTTAATTCAATGCGATGTATTTCCTTTGACATACTTCGAATTGTCGGAATTTATCGAGTGAGGTCGTTAGACTTCGGCTGAGGTCGATAACGATAGTATTGCTAGCCGAAGCCAGTGACGCAAATGATACGTCATTGAAACTACACTTTAGTCAATTAAGGGTGCAATCGAAGGATTCGGGTTGTACTTCTTTGACATTTTTTGCGTCTCGTAGCGCGAATATTTTTGCTTTTTGTTATTGTTGTTGTTATGAACAGTCATTTTCATTACAATATCAGATAAATGACCTTTTAAATAATGTATGACAGCATTACAATTAGAAATTTGAAATTGAGAGCGACATTTTTTTTCATAATCTGTGCAATAGCCGCTTTAAAGTTTTTGTCTTTGTTTGTAAACAAGTGATATTTTATCCTGGGTGAAGTACACTGCACCGTAAAACTAGTTTACGCGGTAACATGTTTTTTGGGTTATCCGTCAAAACCTGCTGGGACAGAAAACGTAACACATTAACTAAATATCTGTTATACTGACGGGATATAGGTTATTTACCTTTACTGTTACAGTGCGTGTTTCCGAGTGCTCTCTGGATATTGTTATGTGTGTGCCTTTGTGATCTTTGATATCTAAGTATCAATGAATTTTAACCCATTACTAGACAGGAAAAGTGTAAACTGGTCCAAATTTGGAAAAATTGTAGACGACATTTTGTTATTGACATGATTCTAGATTGTTTTCATCTTTCATCTGTCTAGATAGAAGACATTGTGTAAAAAGAAGAAATTACTTGTTACAAGCAATTTCTTCATTTTACACAATGTTTCCTAACTGTTTTTTCTTACGAAGCGTTAAAAAGCGTCACTGTTTGGGGTCAAGTTAAGTGTTTTATCTTATATATTTTTGGAAAGAGGAAAATAAAATGCAAAGAAATGAATCGTTGATTACCGAGTAAATTTCAGTGACCATATAAATAAAACACTGATACAATTGTATGTCACATTTGTGATGGACGATAAACGTTTGGGACTACCTCGGTGGCCATTTGGTCAAGGTGCATGCCTAGTGATGTTGTGGTCAGGGGTTCCCTCAAAACCGTCATGGTTCATGTGTAAACCACTTAATATCCAGCCCCAGGTTACCCAGCTGGGAAAGGGACCTGAGAAAATCTGGATCGAGTATTCGAGAGCGATTGTATAATCTCGAAAAAACGATTTATTTTTCCTTCGCTAAATGATCATATTCTAGTATCCTTGCATATTTCTTTCATTGGGAAAGTGACGCAAAATAGTGTTGAGATAATGCTGAATTAATTCCAAGATCTCATTAATAATATTTTTTAGCCATTAAACTAATCCAGTAAATTAGCAACCCTGCCGTCTCATAAGAAGTTAAAATGAGAGGGTTTTTACTTTTTCGTTAGAAGGTATAATCCTTTTGCATATGATACAGCATGCAAGATATTTATCGTTTTAACCCATTTCCTCACGAAAAAAATATATAGACTGGTCGAAGTTGAAAGAAGTTGCAGACAATAATCTTAGGAGAAGTTAATGTCTATAGAAATCTATGTCTTTTGGGTAAAAAACAATGTGAAAAATGAATGTTCCACAATGTTTTTCTGAACCATTTCTTCAGGTTCGTAAAAAAGGGAATTGTGTGGTAATGGGTTAATTGGTACAATACGGGTTTCTTAGAGTTTGTGCTGTAGTTTTAAATCCTCTTCTTCAACAAGCCGGAAAATCTGTAACGACCGGGAAAATTGAAGAATCTAAAGATCGATTCACAAATAAAATCACTCATTTAGACAGGAAGTAAACGTTAATCTCCTTCATTTATGTTAAGCATTTTCTTTGATAAGCTACTTAAACGCCGTAACTACAGCTTATTCAAGCTCTCCGTAACTACACTTTGTTCTACTTGGAAAGAAAAAAAAATGTCATACTTTCTAACCCAAATTTCTTCATTATCAGTATACTGTCCAGCCTAAAGAATATTTTTATTATACAAATTAGGATGCCTTTAATGCACCTCTTTGATTCATAGATTTTACGTTTGAACTTCTTTTAATTTGGTTCCGTCAAAAACTGTGTCTTTTTCTATACTGTTAGATAATTCTAAAAACTTGAAACGTTTTATGTGCGTGGAACAGTTAAGTACAAATATGCAATAAACCAGGCTACTGGCTTATCAGCTTTTCAAAATCTTTGAGATTTCCAATTTTTTATCCTGTGATATCGGATAAGGCTTTGATAATTCTTAGGTGCGTTGATCTTCAAAATGATCCTCATCGCGTTTGAAATCTTTGAACACTTTCCCCTTTTACTACAGTAGAGTTTCACTATATATAATGTTAATTTTTACTTTATTTATATGTGTGTTTGAGAGAGAGACAAATTGTATTCAAGCAGTGTAAGAAATTTGGGATAAATCACTCATTCTTTGAGGGTAGCTAAAGTTAAAGTTAAAGTATTACCCTGATGTTTTCGAAAGGCAATCTTTCTCTTTAGGGGTTCTTATTGAACCCCTGGCGAATATCCTGGCGAAGAAAGATTGTGTTTCGACAACTCATTCGGGGAAGGGGGAGGGGGGTTATTACAGAATAATTCTAGACAGAGCTAGATGGAGGGCGTAATTCGTATTTTAGATCAATACTGCCATAAACTCTATGTTGCAGGTACTCATTTGAATCATCTTAACGATGTATTAATAATCCTAAATTTCTTACACTGTATGAATACAATTTCTTTCCTATTTATTTCAAACATTGTCTTCTATCTCTTATGAATTATCAAGTTTTGAATAATTCAATCCTCGAGGTATGACTGTTGGCTGCCAATCAAATAATGTGTCCACCTATGAAATCGTTAATTCAGACCGTAATTGGCAGCCATTTTGGTGAATCATATTTGTCAGTTTTGCGACTTGAACGTCCTAACTACAGTTTATGAAAGCTGTGGTAACGACGTTTAGGTCACCAACTAACCATTCTACTTATATGTAGCATGCTTTTGCAAATGAAGACTTTAAAATAGAAGCGGGACTTCCTGTTGAAGTCAGCGGGCGTGACAAGCGATTGGTCAGATATACCGGGCTTTAAGCGCAAAAAAAGCATAGCAAATTCTTTCGTGTAGTTTCTTTCATAGTGCCACGTGCAAAACCCCGATGTATTCTATAATCGGAACGTAATTTTGACATTATTTCGATGCACGCATTTATCCCAGCGGGACTCGGTCACAATTTGTGAGAATTCACATCGCATGAAAACTACAAATAATGTTTTTGTGATGGTGGAATGTAATTGGATTTATGTAGGGCAGGAGGGCAAAACTTTTCCCGTAACTTTCACATCTCATACGCGCACTTTCCTCGAAATATACTAAACACGTGTGTAACACAATGAGGTACAAAAGTGCAAGCACATCAAAACCGGACCGATACGATTGTTCATTTTCTAACTCTGTTTTTATTTCTCACGCTTTTGAAACAATTTAGAGCTAAATCTTTACGGTTGTAAAAACCTTGTAGCCAAGGCAAATTATTTTAATATGTAATGTGGGAATGATGCCTAAATTATATGATATGGGAATGATGCTCTAAAATTTATGATATCGGAATGATTCTCTAAATTATATGACATGGGAATGATGCTCTAAATTACATGAAATGGGAATGCTACTCTCAGCTATATGATATGGGAAAAATGCTTTAAACTATATGAACTGGAATTGCTACTCTCAACTACATGATATGGGAATATTGCTTTAAAATATATGAAATGGGACTATATATGAAATGGGACTATTTATACTATTGGATTAATGCTTTAAACTATATGAACTGGGATTGCTACTCTCAACTACATGATATGGGGATGTAGTCTCAACTTTATGATATGGGAATGATGCTCTAAACTATATGATATGGGAATGATGCTCTCAACTATATGATATGGGAGTGATGCTCTTAATTATATGATAAGGGAAAGGTGCTCTAAATTATATGAATATGGGAATGACGCTCTCAACTATATGATATGTGAATGATACTGTAAATTATATGATATGGGAAAGGTTCTCTAAACTATATGATATGGGAATTGTGCTCTCAACTTAACTAAATAATATGGGAAGAATGCTTTCAGCTATGTGATATGGGAATGATGCTTTCAACCAAATGATTTTGGAATTATACTCACAGTGCTGAACCATCTATCGGACAGTCCATTAAATACAGTCATGGGTTTAGAAAACATTGCTTGAGGATTTATATCGCCGTCGGTCATGCTAAATGTCGTAATAGCAGCTTTATTCAAGCTGTTGTTACGGCATTTTTACGCCAAGTGACGATATGGTTTAATCATCTCTCACTTTCGTTGCAATAAGCATTTTTTCCCGATTAGACGAGACTAAAAGCTATCGTCTTGAATAATAATAAATTACTGTTAAAGGATTTGTAATTATTTAGGCAATTGAGCGGAAAATGGTCTACAAGCTACCAACACAAATAATTCAGTTATGTAGAAACCTACCGTAACGACTTAACTTTGTAACGTATGGACACTCCAGTGTTTTGAAGACTTCAAAATTGCCTGATTGTTGCTTTGAAATAAAGCTTGAAAGATATTGTGGAAATATATTCTAATCCAAAATAAAGATTCAAAAATTCAAATAACTAAAAATATTCGTCCGCAACTTCTTTTATATCAGAACCAGTCTGAAAATTCATCGTCAGATAATGAGTAAATGAGTAAAAAAGGTTGGCCTTGGAAAGAAAGTATACTCTTAAATTTGAAAAAAATGAGTTGTTAGCGTAGGTTTCCCTGAAAAGCCGATTAACCCTTGTCATGCTGAATTACTATAAAATCAAAGGGCTGAAACCACTGATAGAACTTGCCGTTCAAAAATCAATATTTCTTTTAAAAATCAATTTCATAAACAACTCCGGCAGGAAAAGTACAAGCAGGAGGTGTAGCCCAAGATCAGACTGCACTTATGTGCAGGCTGATCTTGGTCTACACTTCCTGCCAAAACCGGAATATTCCGGGCTCAGCATGACAAAGGTTAAAATATACTGGACATCTTTCCGTTTGTAGCGATCATTTGTCTTTTGTGGAACGTTTTTGATTGACATCGTGAAAGTGGTAAAGTGAAAACTTGACTAGAAGAACCATCGGTTTGATTATTCGACAATAATAATAAATAATCTCTCAACTGTGATTTAACTTCTGTGATAAAAATGAGGAATAAACCTAGGCCAGTAGATGGAGCAGTCCAAGAGGAGATCTTGTATAGGTAGGTAACTTATTATAGCAAAACAGCAGGCCTGTACTATTAACCCCGACCAAAAATATACTTTGGACTTGTCCAAAATATAAAAAAAAGTTTTTTTTTAAGTCATAATGTAAAACATACTGTCTTTTTGGTTAAAAATCACAATGCTAAAAAATGAAGAATTTTGCTTGTTTCAAGCAATTTCTTCGTTTTCCCACAATGTTTTCCAAAGCGTTTTCTGTAGGGGCGTAAAAACCGCAAGCGTGTGATAATTTTTCAACTTCCTTGCTGTGCTAAAATGATAATTTGATTTTTAAATAACATTATATGTACATATATATATGTGTGCTGTACATAAAATATGAATTAAACGGTTAGGAATTCTATCACTTATTAAACCTATATTTACCATTTTCCATTCTTTTCAAATAAAACCCATTTATACTTGATAGTTAAGGGGCAACAGCGCCCTTGTGAATTAAATATGAATTGTAGTTCTGAAGCCCGTTATTATGTTGGTTGACTCATGAGCTTGAAGCTTTTTCGCGGGGCCCGTTAAGAAATGAAGAAAAATCACCGAAAGAGCATCAAAAGCATCCTCTTAACTCTGCGGCATCGACTGGCAATAGAAATAGTGTCAATTTGCCTGTATTATTGATAAATGTAATAAGAGTTCTATAGAATTGTATTTTAAATATAAGTCAAATAATGTCCATTTTCTTGGTCCCAATAGTGTATAAGAAATTAAGTCTAAAACAACATTTATTTGGCTGGTGCGTTTCTTTTCAACGTCAGTATAAAGCTTTCGATTAGACTCACAGTTGGTAATTCTGATACACGGGCGTATAAGTCGAGGATGGAAATCGAAACACCTCCTTTATTCATTATTTCAATTCTAATATGAATATTTATACAATGTGATAAGTTTTGTCGTTTCATACCTCAATGAAAACAAAAATTATTCCTTTCATCTCTTAAAATAAAACACGACCGGTGGCATTATTAACAAGACAAAAGAAAACAAGAGAAATTTGCAAGATATGTCAAATATGTATTAAAACCTTCCTGGTGTTAACGCGCTTGGTACTACTTTTTTGTTTTGATTTCTGATCGGTATAGAACCATTTAGCGTTTATAGATATTACGAAATTCAATGGGTGAAATCTTAGAATAAAGTTGAAGATTCCAAATTGTCTTAATATTTCGTCGCAAAGAGTGGATATAACAGGCACTTTTCCATTGTAGAAAAAGCCTAAGCTTAACATAAAAATTGTCGGGTAAGAATTGATAATGGTTGTGCGTAAACTAATGATTTAATCCATTCACACGCACTGATAAACATTAGCAAAACATTGTGTAAAATGAAGAAATTGCTTAACCTATTCCAACACAGCAAAATTTTAGACTGGTCCAAATTGAAAGAAGCTGCGGATGACAATTTCAAGTTGATCGAATTTTGAATTTTTTCGTCTTTTTGGATAGAAAACATTGTGGATAATGAAGAAATTGCTTGATACAAGCAATTTCTTCATTATCCACAATGTTTTCCAAAGTTTTTTTCTTGAGGGGCGTAAAAAGGAGGGAAGGAGTTGGAATGGGTTAAAACAAGCAATTTCTTCATTTTAAACAGTATTTTCTACCCAGAAAGTTGCGAAAAAATTCATAAACTTAAACTTGTCGTCTACAGCTCATTTCAATTTAGGACCAGATTAAAACGTTGTCGTCCGGTAATGATAAAGGCTACCTACCATCTCCGAGTAAACATATCGCCGCTACCAATCAAAAAATGAATTGACTGTTTAAATAATTCATTTAGACTTTATGTGAACTTTAAACTCTGTCTTTTAGGAAGCACTTTTATTGGTTTAGCGGCTAAAACGTCATAACTACAGCTTATTCACAACTACAGCTGTGGTTACAATATTTAGGTCGCCAACCTACCTGTAATATTTTTGTAACACCTTCCTTACCATAAAATTTGCGAAATGACTCATTTAATTTTCTGTCGGAGGTAGATGTGTGTTACCAGCGATCCCTCGTCTGTTTGTGAAGGCATAACCATAGACAATGTATTATATCACGATAACGCCATTTTACGATTATTCAAGGAATTAACCAATCGCTTGCCTCGCCAACTGACTCCCTATGCCCCGCCCATTTACTAAAACCGGAGATCTGCTGCGATTTTTAACGGTGTTATTTTGCAAAATCTATGGCCAGTAGCTTCATGTTACAAAAAAATAAAATGGTTGGTTGGTGACCATAACGTCGTAACTACAGTTTGAATAAGCTGGAGTTACAACGTTTACTTCGCCAATCCAACATAAAAAGTTTCCAAAAATGGCGGCAAATCAGAGTTGAAAGCTCAGATTCGGGATGAATAAATACTTTGATTGAATGGTAGATTCCGTGATTGACGGCCGCGATCGGTCAATCTGTATCTGTCAAGAGCGGAATCCTTTCGACCGCGTCATGCTTTATCATCGTCGTAGTTTAACTGAAATAGTGTTGAAATTGTCGTTAAACCCAAACAAAAGAATGAAAACCTCATAGAACATTGACAAAATGAGTAAGCACGAATAAATTCGTCCTTGAATTACTTAAAGATTTAAAACATGTATATTTCTAACCCATTCCCACACAATGACACTTTTTAACGCCCCTCGCGGAAATGCTTTTAGAATACATTGTGAAAAATGAAGAAATTACTTGTCACAAGTAACTTCTTCATTTTCCACAATTTTCTACACCAAAAAAAAAAAAAATGAGAAAAAAATATAAAATTTCATAAACTTGTATTGTCATCAGCAACCCCTGACTAAAACTTTGCCGTCTGGTAATGAGTTAGTGGATTTCTTATCCGTAGAGCAATCAAGATCGGCTTTCGTTTACACTGTGTTTATGTTTAGGCATAGACACAAGCATAGAGACACATTAACCCTTTCCCGTCCACCCCCGACTTTTACGTTTCTGTAATATACTTGAGAAAATATTGTGGAAAAAAGAAGAAATTGCTTGTGAAAACCATTTTTTGAATATCCCACATTATGTCCTATCTTACGGGATATCTAATTTTTGAAATGTACTTTCTTTCCAAAGTCGTCTGCTACCCATTTGAACTAGGACCAAGTCTAAAATACACAAAATGTATTGAAAACAGTAAAGGGTAAATACTGCTTTCGTGCAATAACGGGATATTCTTTCCAACAAATAAATCCTCTGTGATTTCTCTTATATCCGGTAAGGAGTTCTATCTGGCAGCGGGGCGGATATGATTCGGTATTCTGTCTGGTATCGGTGACATCTTGTCATTATTAGTATTAATTACCGACCGGGAAGTTGCACGACTAATTACCCCAATTCACTGTCATTTTCCCCACTTTACCGGTAATTGAAGGTAATGACCAGACATGATCAATCAGTCTGGAATAAGGCTGTACAGGGCATCATTGATGGGATACAATTGTTTTATATCAGAATCAATCATGATTTCCTACAGCCAGACAAGCATTATTAGAATTAACCAGATAATTAGTCGTGGGCGGGCTATTACCTGACAAGATTCATCCTGGACTCCGCAAAATTCTTACTTCTTCGGTAAACTTCCGAATGCAAACAGCGGCAGTCAAAACATTCCAGACGTCGTTCCAAATAAGTTCAAACTTGTTTTGACCAGGTCGTATTGTGATTCCCTGGTATAAGCCACGGCGGTGAAATGTAACGTCACAAAGTTAAAGGAACCATCACGTCAAGTGTTTACTTTTAATGTTTTTCGCGTGGAAAATATTCTCGATTAAAGACTACAATTTACTCTTAGTGCAGTGTCGAGCTTTCACGCCAAATCACCTTCTAAATAATAAACAAACTAACAAATTAACATTATGACGTTGATATTTCATATTTTGATCAAAGTCAACAATTTACTCTAAGTGCAGTGTCAAGCTATCCTAACCCAACGATCACTCTCCAGCCCACCTCACTTGCAACATAACTATAATAACACCTTCAATATGGCGTTGAGCTTTCATATTTTGCAAGTTGGAACAACTGCGCCGTGTCTTTTGTCAGATGTCCGGAAAGATATTTGCCAAGTCGGGGTTTGTACTTACGACCCAAGGAAAGTGAATACAACAGCAGGGTTCGCCTTGATTTCTTTTAATATCCACAGAGGTAATAAAATCAATGTGAGAAATTAAGGGTAATTCTGGTCCTCTTGTCTATTGCTTCTTTAACCCTTTACCAATCAACATAATTTTAATCTGGTCCAAATTGAAAGAGGTTGCAGACGAAAAACAAATTGTGTGGAAAAAGAGTAATAGTCGGCTATTAGTGTAGAAAATATTGTGGAAAATGGAGGAATGGGGTTTTTCATATAAATATTGTACTCGTGGAAACAAGTGATTGTATTAAACCCCCTCCCAATGTTTCCCACCTTCTATCTTTCTTTTTCTCTCATATCAATTTTAACGTGTCGACGGTACATGAAAAAACTACGTCGACGTAGAACTGACAATAACAACTGAAATATAACGTCGCATTATTAAAGTTGACAGCTTTTCTGCAATTTCTTTAATAAGTTAAATGGAGTGAAAATAATATCCCTCGGCCAGATTGAACTTGAACAGGAATAACGGAATAATTTATCAAAAACAAATATTATTCTTGCGTCATTATATTCAAAGTTACGTTATGTTATAAATTGAAATATTTTTTCTGAAAAAAAAGTTGAAATACGAATTCCGATTGATGAGGCTATCTTTCTTTACTTAACATAACATAACGACGCATTGTTAAGAAGATTTCAGTTTAGCGAGACTTTCTTTCTTAGCTGGCGTAAAAATACGAACTCCGATTGGCTAAACGATCCATGTTTTGTCATGTATCATTAGATGTATTTCCCTGCATGTTTTGCTTTACGAATCTATCTGACTTGTCAAACATCCATATACCCATTGCACCGTTATATTATACGATCCATATACCCATTGCACTGTTATATTATACGCGTGTTTTTGCGCTTAATTTAAGACGAACCCTCAATTTAACAGGTAAGTATCGATGTTTTTTTTATGTCACAGATTTTAATTACTTTTATTCCCCCCTCATATTCTATTTGGATACAGTACTCTAAAAATGTCAGCTTTGATAGTTTAAGTTAACAGACAAAATTTTGAGGTCTTCTTAAAGTTCAACGAGTGCAAACTGCCACTGGAGGCTTAACCACCAAATCAAGTGAATGCCTACGCCATAAAAATAGTTCTTATGTATTTATAGGGATGCAAACTCTTATCAATTTGTAAAAAAGTCTGTCAAATGCGTGCTATTTAACCCATTCCTACTCGATTCCGCTTTTTAAGCATCTAAAGAAAAAAGCTTTGGAAGACATAGTTAACAATGAAGAAATCGTTTGTAACAAGTAATTTCTTCAATGACCACAATGTTTTCTACCCAACAAGGGTAAGATTATCTAAATAAAACCATGCTTTGCTAGATTACAGTACTTTCAGTACTTTGATTGGGATATCGGAAATAAACTAAGGTATTTCCCTGATAGCCTACCCAGGCTGATTATCTATTTTAGATTACGGCGAGCAATGAATATGGTTACACTCCTGTCCGATTTTCACTAATTAAACATAGAGTAAAAAAGGTCATTTTTGGCAGTGTATAGCTCTTTTCACAAGTTTCGTTAGGATTCAAACCTGTGTTCATCTCAAAGAGCGTTCATTTGCCTAGAAATTCATGCTGGGACAATGATACCATTAGGGACCTTTAGGCGTTTCGACAAATTTACATTGAACACAACAACCATCGAAATTTCCTTAATTCGGGCGGCCTAACTCGAGGGAGGGGCGGGCATTCGAAACCTCATCGCTAAACAACAAATAGTCTCAATAAAAACCCATTAGCACACATAAATACAGTGCAGCGGTGGTCTCCCATTGCGCAGAACAGGAATTTCTTGAGCTAGAAGTCAAAAATTCCGTTCGGTGGGTATTGGAAAAGACCCCTGCTGCATTGTACCCAAGGGCAAATGGATTTTTTCGGGACTATTTGTTTTTAAGGGATGAGGATTGAAATGCCACCCCGATATGGACGTCCAGAATTACGGTGGTTGTTGTGTTCGATGCAAAATTGTCGAATAGTTTATTGCTAATTTTATTGTTGTCCTAACATGAATTTCAGGGCAATTAAACACTTCTTAAGATGATTCCAGGGTTGTCTCTTTTGAAAAAATCTATATACTGCCCAAAGTGACCCGTTTTACTCTGTTTTTTAATTAAACAAAACGGGCAGGAGTATAGCCTGTACGTTCTCGGTGGCACAATATTTTTTCACTGTGTTTTGTTTTTGAGTCTTATCCGACATATCCTATACGTTTTATCGAAAAGTCAATTTTTTACAAAACCCCACCATTTCACCCGAAAGGTGAATACGAAAATTTGAAATTAGTAGTTCCATATTTCCACTTTTCTAGTTAAACGTGAAGTTGAAAAGTCGAAAGTTTTATGACAATTGACAGGTCAAAAATTTCCAAATTTCGACTCTTCGGGTTCTCATTTTTACTAGAAAAGTGGTAGTTAGAACGTTTCGAGTTCCTCGTGGGTCAAAAAGTGGATTGCGGAAACAGGATTCCGTATATAACTGTTCGAATCCTGCATTCAAATTGAAGTCGCTTAAACCAACGTTATAGTTACGTTATCGAGAGTTATGATCGCTAGCCGGTCAATGTCGTAAGAGTTAATATGAATATTAACACTTACCGTGGTTTTGCGATAACTGTTTGATTTGATGTGAAATAATTAAAAGTTAGTTGTTTCTTTTGTCAATTTGTTACCTTCCGTTGACTTTGGGTCATATGCAAATGACGTTATGCGGTGTCGACAACCGAATTCAGTGATATCTAAAAATAACCTGGAATTCCGTTGAACCTTTCATATCTCACCACAAGATGCCACTTTCAGACTATTACCGCGAACATACTATCTGACTCATATTTAAATATTAAATCTATGTGCGAGAAATTATTTTGGCAATTGGCGTATTTTTCTTTTCCATGTTTCAGAAACAACAATTCCACCCTTTAAAGCCCCACCTGGATTATCCAATACCCTTACTTAAATTTTCCTTCCGTTATACAATACAATACAATAAAATACAAATACCTTTATTTTCCTCACAATTTACAATTATGTTATACATGTAACAAATTGCAAAAACATGTGAACAAGTGAAATACACAAAAAACTGCTTGGGTAGTATGAACAGATGGGGAAAGCGTTTTATTTGGGTCATGTGCAATGAGGTCACATGGTGTCGAACCCCGGATGTCATGAAATTTATAAAGAAGAGAGATTCCTCTGAACCTTTAATAAATACCCACCAAAAAGCCACATTCTCTCATCAAAATATCTCGAACAAAATTTCTTGTATTGATTAACAAATGTTTGTTTGGATGCATTGTTTTGGGTATTGGGGAAAACTTCCTATATTTTAGAAATGCCAATAACCCCCTTCTTGCAGGTTTTACCATACCGCAGAGAGAATTTCTGACTGTAGAATTATACACACACACACAAAAAAAAAAAAAAATACGACCACACACAAAACAATATGCATCGTAAATAAGTCAAACTGTCTTCAAAGCCTGGTAAACAGCATGACTGACATTTATAACCTGTTTATGTTTGTTTCTATGCATTATATGTCATCATAAAAAGTATTAATCTAGATAATTTTTCAAGCTAGATTAGTTTTTCAAGTAGGAAAATAGATCTGATTTTACTTTTAAAGTACAGCTGACTTGAGTATTAAGAAATTATTTCTCGAACAAGTTTTCTAACTTACAGAAATTAAAATGATAATCTGGCACCTATATTTGTCTATTTCTAGAAACCCACCCACCCACCGCAAAAGTATCCATGCTTTAAAAGCTGAACCTACAAACATCGAGTTACTCATGTGCACTACGTTGGAAAAGACATAAACTGTTTTTTATATTTTTCTCGGGAACCAATCCGAGCCAAAGGGTGCTCCTTCCAACTAGAGCACCTTAGCAATGAATGGAATAGGAACCAAAATATATCCGAACCCGATGTAACTTTTAAATCCACTACCAGACAGCAGATATTTCGACTGGTCAAAATTCAAAGGTGTTGCGGACGACAACTAAGAGTTTATGGAATTTTAGATTTTTTCTATTTTTTGGGGATGAAAACATTGTGTAAAATGAAGAAATTGCTTGTTACAAGCAATTTCTTCAGTTTACACAATGTTTTGACAATTGATTTTCGCGAGGTGTCACTGTGTGGGAATGACTTAAATAGACAAATTTTACATATTCGCTTTCTCAATAAGAAGATTTTCATTAATTTAAAGAAATGCGATCATTTCTCGAAATTTAATATTAATGCAATGTTGCTTTAACATAGACAGCCATTGCACTTCTGTGTAATCGAATGAGGAAAACATTTAAAATCACGTGAAGGCGTATTTCGGTGTTTAATTTGGAATAAAATTGTAAAACCTCTGTACTCTAGTCATATCAGCTTCTACTAACAAAAGTCTTGGCAGAAGTGTTTCTTGAAAGATTCCCACAAAAAAAGCTAATGACAAATTACCTCATTGTAAACACATGTAAAATTTTGACAGATAGGGAAAAAATTATGTACACCGGTCTCTTGTCTAGTTCTCTGACGTCAATGGCATTTACAACTGTACCTCTACAGCTTATACAATTAAGTGTTTTGCTTTGTCTCCCCGTGTTCTCACACCTGCCAAAGAAAAATGGTTACAGCATACTTTGAACAGTATTGTTATTGCCGTGTAATGTTTCATATTCTAACACATTCGTGGCGCTGTTAACATTTGTGACAAATCACATAAAAAAGGGCCTCATTTGAAATGCGAAAAGATTAATCCGGGTCGGACTGTGCACATTGTGCAGTCTGACCAGGATGGAAACGTTTCTCTCTTTGATAACTTTCTAGATCTATAATGACAATTCTACCTTACTATATAGATTTTTTTGAAAAAAAAACTGCTTTCGAGCTCTGCAAGATCAAGTATCTTTTTCAGGTATTTATTTCAGATCATATTTTTATATTTTAAAGATAAAGAAACGAATTGACGACCATTTTATCGCATAACAAGATATAAACAGACACAAAGAAAATACAAAAAGTAAAACATGAAAATGCGTGATACAATACTAGTTTCGAAAAGGGAATAACGTTCCTCTAACTGTAGAGTTGTTGCTTCCCACTCTGCTGTGTGAGACAAACTGTTTTTGCTCGCATCGTCTGTCCTACCGTCCGTCCATAGTTTTATCCGAAATAATTCTCAGGCACCTTTGGACCTTCACACACTTGTTCAATATCCCTTCTAGTTTCGGATAACTCTTTTCTGTTTTCAAAATATCCACCTATTTCAAAGTCACCGTAGTTTTACTAGGTAAAATGACATTTCTTTTCCGGACCATACGGCCGATTTTATTGAAACTTTACACTCTTTTTATGTATCACCTCTGCATGGCTCTTTTCCCCCTTTTCTTCTTCTTCTTATTTGAAAATGGCCAATGGTTACGAAAATGGCCACCATTTTACTGTGTAAAACGAGCACGACGGCTCACTAACCAAAGAGCCGACTTTGATGAAACTTCGGGCACTTGCCAAGTATCATCCTCTGTTATGTATATAAAGCGCGTAACACTTCTCTTTTTCAAAATGGTAATCTGTTTGAAAATGGCCACCATTTTGTTTCGTTAATCGACATATTCTTATCCGAACGAATGCTAAGTAGCTATACGGACAATTTTTTAGAGTTCATACACTTGTTCAAAACCACCTCTTATTGTGCATAATAAGTTTCTTTTTCAAAAGGTCATGTTTTTCAAATGGTCACCGGATTAAAAATGGCCGCCGTTTAGCGCTGTAAATCGACATATATTTTGTCAGGACGAATATTCAGTAATCATTCTGCAGATTTTGATGACACACTACCTCTATTTATGTATAATACTTTTCCTGCCACTATTTTTCTGAGTAAATTGCATATTTCTTGTCTAAACGAAGGCCAAATGACACGTTCAATTAAACTTAACATATTTTTCTTTTTCTAAATGGTCGCCAATTCAAAAGAGGGCCGCTTTCAAATAGCCCGCAATTGTACCATGTAAATCAACATTTTTTTGCCCTGACCATTGTCCAGTATCCATATGGCTGATTTTGATGAAATTTCATACTTAACTGTAACCGAAAGTTGTGCAAGACACTTTTCTATCTTACTTCTCAAATGGATGTCGTTGTATTCCATCTATCTAAGTAGTGGGTAGACATGCTTTTGCTAAAAACAATTTTTAGGGGTTTTTGTTGTTGATGCTGTTGTTGTTGTTATTTCTGCTGAAGTAAATTATGCAATGTATAGTAATCCGAGAATACGCATTTAGTAAGGTAGAGCGACTATTTCAGAAACCTGTCATAAGCCTTGGTCAGTTTGAGCAATCCGCGTAGTCTGCTTAAGGTCGATAGTTTACAGACTTTCTAGAAAGATCCTTTTCGCCAGACGGATCAAAATTAACTGCGGACCGTGGCCCTAAAAGGAACCGACGTGATACTTCGTATTGTCTCGATCTGGTGAGACGGGCTGATCGCGGTAGGTTGTATATATGTTCTGAAATTATAGGTGTGATTCTTTTTATTTATTCGCTTCGGTAACTTCAAATTTGAACTCCTCGGAATTTCCCAATACTCTCTCTCTCTCTCTCTCTGTCTCTGTCTCTCTGTCTCTGTCTCTGTCTCTCTCTCTCTCTCTCTCTCTCTCTCTCTCTCTCTCTCTCTCTCTCTCTCTCTCTGTCTCTCTCTCTCTCTCTCTCTCTCTCTCTTCTTCTTCTTCTTCTTCTTCTTCTTCTTCTTCTTCTTTTTTATTAAAGGCTGCAAAACAGAAAAAGAGGACTATATGTAAATAACAATTTCTCTCTGATATTTGTATTTCAATGATCAGAATTTTATGAAAATTCTTATTCAAGTTAGAAGTCAAATGTCACAGACAATATACACTAACTGTAACTTATCATGAAAAAACTGCATTACTGTATTAAGTTGTCTCTTGTGCCATTCCCCTGTACCAAATTTGATCATTAAACGTTATTAAGGAATTTTTGTAATCAGACTATAACTCACTTGTCTAAATTTAATGAATTTTCATATATAAGTTAAAATTCAAAAGCTCCTGCCGATGCATTTTTTTTTTCAATTTTTCCTTTTTCCTTTATGTTTATCTGAAAGAACATATAACCAGTCAACTTGAAACTTTATTGGAAAGAACAAGCTGGGGAGAAGTAACATAACACTCGTTTTTTATTATTTCCCTTTGATGTAATCAATCAAATTTTTTTCTTGAGCACCACTTTCGAAGTGTAATAGCTATCAACTTGAAATTTTCTGGTTTGATAGAACTCGCTGAACTTACTATCCTATGTATGAGGTTTGTTTAACATTATAGCCATTAATTCGAGATTGAAGACATTGCGAACAACTGGATTAGTGCATAAAATAGCAATAAACACAATAATTTTCCCGCAGGTGGATCATGATAGACTGAATAAAAGTACTGAAAGTATTGTAAGCTAGCAAAGCATGGATCAATTTAGAAATATTTCCCTTGTTAAGTAGAAATCAATGTGGACATTGGAGAAATTGCTTGTTACATTACATTATCTTCTCAAATGTTCTCATTTTACAAAGAAAATACAATTTAAATTTTGAATAAAACGTGAAAATTATAGAGCCATATAACGTGTAAAACTAAATAATTGGGGAAAGTAGGTACAATAAATCAATTATCAAATCCTAATTGTCCAAACTCTATGCGCCTACGGCATAGAAAGACCGACATCGTACAAGGTCATCAACTGTTATACAAGGAGAGGAACCGTAGTTAGACCGTAGTTAAACATTGTTTTGATACCGGAATAAGCCTAATGTCGATTACTAATAATTCCGAATAAAAGACGGAAAATACAAAACTTATTTGTATCCTTGTGTAACGATAAGCATAAAAATCAATAAGATACGCTTCGCTGGCTACGATCAATTACTGTGATAACGGCGATACGTTGCTAAATTTAAGAGTGTTTTGTCGTCAAAAGTTACACAATAGCTACAGCTGGAAAAAGTCGCTAAACAAACAAAAACGCATGTTGGAATTTAGTCTAATTGACCAATTACGGCTGTTAATCAAATAACATGTCGTCCAATAAAATCATTCACTTAGACCAGAAATGAAAATTGATCTCACACATTGGTCGCCATTTTTGTTTACCTTTTTCGTTGGTTTGGCGACTTAAACATCGTAACAACAGGTCTTATAAGCTGCAGTTACGACGTTTATGTCTTTAACCAATCTATACTACTTTTTTTACATGCTACTGGCCATATTTTTTTTCAAAATAACACCATTTAAAATCGAAGCTGGACTTCCTGTCAAAGTCAATTTGCGGGGCGAACGAAGTCAGTGGGCGGCGCCAGCGATTTGCCAGTTGGATGGTTTAATTAGTCAATCGAATTTTGATTGACAGCAGCGATCTGGTCATGCTCATATTTGTAATCGTCGTACACTGACTACGTTTGTATACCGCGTTACGTGAAATTGGGGTTTCTTGAAGAAGCTTATAGTATCCACTTTGTTTAGACTGCAAGGCAAGTTCAGAATTGAGATTACTGTCAAGATGTTTCTCTTTCCTGATTCAACGATGAATTCCAGTTTCGAATGTTTTTGTCCAATCGGTTAAATGTGTCTAATTAACCTAAACAATCGTTATTGTGCTTTTCATATAAAACGGTTTCTTTTCGTTTCGAGTTATCAAGTGTTCAGTACAAGACTGTGCAAAGTGAATACAGAATGTAGTATAGAGAATTAGAGTAGACTTGCAAATAAACTTCTACGTCTTTCGGTGACCTTAATGTTGCAACTAAACAGAGCTAAAGGTAGAGGGCGTAATTCGTATTTTATATTGAAATATTTCACTAAAACATGTCTTTAACCCTATGTTATTGGTATTCATTTGAATTGTCTCGTCGAGACGATTCAAATGAGTACAAACAACATAGGGTTTTGTTGAGAAATAAGAATTTTAGTATGCTGTTACCCTCTGTTATCTAACTTCTGCTAAAGCTTGAATTAGTTGCATCATCTTGGTCGCCCTCGACGATATCTAAAAACTCATCGATTTGTTTGCCAGTGGTACTGGTGAGTCACATAACACTGTACTGGTTCATCGGATCTAGACAGGATCTGATGTTAACTATTATTTCTGGCTAGGCAGAATTTGGCGCTCTTATTACAAATCTTAACTTCCCAACCCTATGTAATGGCTTCTCAAAAAGTTATTTAGATGAGATGGGTCTGTCACGATACATTTCGTCGATGGGAGAGAAAATTGACGTAAATAAAGCTTGAATAAAGCTGTATTAACGATATTTTGCTTTCCCAGTAACTAGATGCCAGATATACCAACTTTTGAATTGTCTTAAAATCTCGATTAAATTTGTTTATCCTTTAAAAAAAGAAGAACGCGAATTTTGGTTTCAAAACTTTATTTTTTTAGCCTGAGATTGCGTAAGCAATCTGAGGCTAAAGTTACCATGCTAAAAATTCAAACCCATGCAGAGTTTAATGTGAAAACATAATGTAAAAACATCTACCGCAATCAATGTGATCTTCTGTCGCATGAAAAGTAGATCGGATCTGACCATAAATTTATACGCCCGATTGAGGCGAGAAGGACGAAGGCGAGATATGACTCATTGAAATCTGTCGGCTTGATGTACAGTACTTTCGTGTGAGTGTTCTGAATTTGGCAAAATTATCAAAACTTGACGAGTGAATGGAAAGAAAGAAAGGAGATATATAATATATTGGAAATTATTAAACATATATAATCATAACATATTGTTAAGAAAAAACAATGTGTTTGTTTCATACCAGAATAATATTATTTATTCTAGAGTAACAATGTTAAAACGGTCCGGTTAGACGAAGTTGCTGTATAAAGCTGATAATTGTACGCACAATTTGAATGTTTTGTTTAAGAAATTAATTGGTCATTCATAGGATCATATTCGCACTGTCTGAAAACAGTTTGGTCGTGCTCGGACTTAGTGTCTTTATATTTCTACCTCCGAATTCTACCGAAAGGATGCAACGTCTACATACCGCTTTTGAGAGGTGTATATAATCATGTTAACCTGGTAAACGACCGCCCGCCCTCTTTCGCTCTCTTTATCTGGAGATTATAAAGCGCATAACATAACATAACGAAATTGGTCTGTGTGGTAGAATACTCACATCGCACGCAAGAGCCTCCTAGCTCTCACTCTCGGGCTCTCTCTCGCTAGCTCCACTGGCTGAAAGCCAACGAGCTTTTGTCATGATGTGGCTTCTGTCGTCCGTCCGTCCGTCAACTTGTACTTTAAAAAATCTTCTCAGAAAGTTCTGACCATAATTAAACCAAACTCAACCAAATTCACAGGAAGGATACTTGGGTGGCCTTTACCAGATCCCTTCAAAGCATTTTGATCGGGTGAAAGTATGTAACGATATATACATGTAAATATATCGTTACAATACCTCAACGGGTTGAAAATTATTGTTGGCAGGTTGTGTCCCCTAGCACACAAATTGGCAGATCTGCGCATAATCGACAATAGATTTGGGTAAAAAGTGGCACCTCCGATAATTCGACCATCAAATTTTTTCTTCCCAGATTATATATCTCCTGTATACATATCTCAGGCTTTCAGCGCTTTCAGCGCTTTGGTTACTTTATGATACAATGCCCATGCACTTCATAACATTTGTGTGATGATGTATAATTAAACATTGCATACGTTTTCTTTCTTGTGATTAGCCTTTTGGCATTCAATTTCATGCCCAAAACTTTTTTTGTTCAATATAATATTGCGCCCAGCAGCTATATAGTTTTTAACCCTTGTCATGCTGTAGAAATTGAACTAACTGAATTACTGTAAAATCAAAGGGCTGAAAGTACTGGTAGGGCTCGTTGTTTAAAAATCAATGTTTCTTTTAGAAAACAATGTCATAATTATCTCTGGCAGAAAAAGTACAAGCAGGAGGTGTAGTCAAAGATCAGACGACACTTATCTGCAGGCTGATCTAGGTCCACACCTCCTGCTAAAACCGAAATATTACGGGTTCAGCATGACGAGGGATAAAATCCAACTCTATCGGTATGAATACGGCGTATTTGGAAAGTCGATTAACAAACGGATAAATCAAAACACATAAACATAAATACATGCAAGAATTTCAGGATGAATATAGCGTCAATAAACAAATTGTAAAAAGTGAACATATATAGACTGAAATTGGAATACACTAGTATAATAATAAAACAAAGAAAATAAATATTGATTTTTTTGTTTTGTATGGAACGGTTTGACGCCACTTTTAACGTTATTTCAGTCATATCGCGACGGCTGAAGCACTTAACCCCTGCAATCCCGTATACTGAAGTGTGTCCGATATACTCTACACGGATTGGTTGAGGTTTCTAAATTGACAGAGGTCACACACACCCTTTTTTTACTATACTCAAAAATAATTAAATTTTACTTTCGTCTATCAAGATTCAGGCGTTTTGATAGGCTGCTATATTTTGCGTACTTTTGAACAAGAGATAAACTATTCTAATCTAAAACAATTGTAAGGTTTCTAGGAATCGACAGATACTAAATTTGACCCTTTGGATGGGATACTACCCTTTCCCTGTGTGACGCCAATTGTACCTACGCCTATATCCCAAATTTAACAACAATCGGGTAAAGCGCGCAATTTAACCCTCGTCATGCTAAATAAATAGCGTTCTCAAAATTGCATCAAAATCAAAGGAATGAAAGCACTGTATTACTTGATTGTGGGTCAACATTTTTTGGACAACTAATTTCTATAAACAATTTTGGCCTCATTTGGGATAGACAGATGGTATAGACTAAGATCAGACTGCACATATGTGCAGGCTGATCTTTGTCTATACCTTCTGTCAAAAAAGGAATATTCCGGGCTACGCAAGGGTTAAAGTTTAGTTCTTGAAAATTTGACCCGTTTATAGAGCCAAGTCAATTTTTTGTTGCGTTGGTCGAAGCTGTACCAGAGGATACGTGTAATTCGCGATTTTGCAGGCTAATTGTTTGTTAGCATGTCAGTAATTCGGGTTTATAGGGCTTTTGACATCAAGCCAGTAACTACAATAATATTGTCAGTCATAATTCACTGCTTCCTTTTTACCGTTATTCTGATCATTTCTCTGTATGATGGTGTATTGTATCATTTTCAACACCCTTTGTCAAACTATTTCATAGCGTTCGTAATTTGATGTGCAAGAAATTTTCTTTTAGAAATAAGTCCTGGTCACGAAAAAAACCATTCGCATGTTGTCGATAAACAATTAAGCTTTAATCACAACATTAAAGTTTCTCCAATGATCAATAGGCCTTTTCCTGTTCGTGATTTTTACGCCCCCGTCTGAATGTAAAATTCAACTTTGATCGCTCACACAAACTTGTTTATCCATAAATATAGATGAACAGGTCATATCGAGTGATCAAAGATAAAATTGACCTTTGGTCACTCACCATAACTTGAACATCAATTTTGTCTATACAGGCATAGACGAAATTGACCTTTGAACATCCACTTCAAGTTGTACATCTATACCTGTGTAATAATAAAGAGATTGTAGATAAATGGTGAGTTAGTGGCTTATAGTTCTAACATAACAGAACCAAATTGTCACTAAATTATTGAATTGGTATAATCTAATGTATCAAAATAAGATTATAACAGGGGTCGCACATAGTCAAATAAACCCATTCCAACACTATCCCACTTGTGGGCATCCAAAAGAAAAAAAATCGGAAAACATGGGTGATAATAAAGGAGTAGTTTGTTACAAGTAATTTCTTCGTTATCACAAGTTACATTTCTTGCATCTATTCCTAAAGACAAAGATTTTCATCACCTGAAACTTTTGGTCTACAATTGTTTTGAAGTTAGACAATGGGCTAGAAACTCTTTAGAGACATTAATTCAGACCATATATATGATATAAAACTACCAGTGCTTACATTCCTTTGATTTACAGTTCTTTCTGGCTCACCTGAGTACAAGGTGATTAAGGTGAGGTATTGTAAAGGCCCAATGCACGTCGTACGTCGAACGTCAAACATTTCCTTTGAACAATTACAAGACGACAAAAATTGAACTGGTCCAATTCAAAGAAGTTGCAGACCACAATTTTTAATTGGTGAAATATTGGAATATTTTTTTCTTTAGGGCATTATTGATAATGAAGAAATGACTTGTAATATGCTATTTCTTCATTTTCCACAATGTTTTGTTTTCAAATATGTAATACAAGGAGGTTATAACAAAGGATTGAATAGGAAAGTGTTAAAGAATACTTAAGAAGGTAATTGCATTTACTGATTATATTACGAAGAAGAACTGTTATACCTGGTTTTCACAAAAAGTTGCTTATTTCTAGGGACCCTTGTTGCTTTTGAAAACATAACAGATAAAAAAAAATCCCTGAAACCTCTGAATTTCCCACATTGCCCAGAAATGATGATGTGACCTTTTGTAGGTTGTGTGATATAATGGAGACCGTTAATTTTAGGATTTCTGGAAAATTAATATTAACGTTAGCAAGTTTTAATGACTGATCTCAAATTTATAAAAAGAAATCCTGTGAAATTTTCAAGGGACTTTGACAAAAACATTTACGGTGATATGTAACACCGGGATATATCCTCCGTGTAATGAAAGTGGTATTTTTTAAAGTTGTTTTTACCCCAATTGTAAAGTCGGAATGAAACGGTCCTTCTAATTCTTCAGGGACAACAAATTACAGTGCTTAAAGCACCTTGATTCACACAGAAACAAGGAGACAAAATGAATTTAAAATTCTTCTACTTGGAAACCAGAAATGTGGGAGGATGATTCTATGTAGAATCTCGTAATAACCCTCGAGTCTGTTGATGTGGTGCCCTTTGGATAATACTGGACTTTGCCCGGCGCACTGTATTTAAACATTTAAGAGATGAAAAGGATATAATTTTTATTTTCATTGAGTTATGAAATGAAAAAGGACCAGTCACACTATGAGATATTTGTTGCCACTGATCTAAGTATAGGTGGCCTACATGTAATCCACGCCCTATGGGGATATCCTCTTGTTTTGGGGTAATGAAGGTCAATAAATTGAATTAGGTTTAACGCCATTTTTAACAGTATTTCAGTCATGTCGCGGCGGGTGGAGTACCTAACAATGAATTCTTGAATTCCCTCACACCGGTACTACCATTGCATCATTTCCTTTCATCCAGCTGCTATCCCACGTAGATTTACGATTATCCACCATTGGTGAGAGACAAATGTCGGAAAGGATCGCCGCCGGGGATCGAACCAATGACATCCTATAATTGCAGATTTGGTGTCTGATGCGCTACCGACCGCGCTATTACGGCTGCAATGGAGGTCAAAGTTGAATAGTGCTTCTAGAGTGACCACCGCTGATGGTGTAAGAGTCCGCTTAACGACAATTCGAGTTATTCTTGAAATGATTATTTTGATAGAAATAATAACTGTGATACCTAAAAGCGTTTCCAGTCATTTCGTGTGCAAAATGAAGATGAAATCCTTTTTTCTACATCTTTTCAAAGGAAGAGTGCTGCCATTAACCCATGACTTCAAAAATTCGCAAAAGTCCTACTCGCAAGGTGACAGAATTGACCAATCGCGACTGTCATTGAACTGACCAATCATATCATCTATTCATCCCGGACCTGAGCTTCCAATTTCGACATTGTACGCCATTTTTGTTAACCTTTTGTGTTGGTTTAGCGACTTAAACATCGTAACTAAAGCTTACTCAAGCTGTAGCTACGACGTTTAGGTCACCAACAAACCATTTACCTTTTTGTTACACGCTACTTGCCATAAATATTGCAAACTAACGCCTGTCGGAGTAAATGGGCGGGGCCTAGGAAGTCAGTTGGCGTGGCCAGCGATTGTTCAATTTCGTGAAATACTAGGAAGATATTGCGTATTGAGAAAATAATAGTAGACAAAAGTACCTCCTGGGGAAGGTGGGCGTGTCTTGTACTGGTTCAAAGTCGAGTTGATTGTATTGAAATACATGTTTCATTTTATTGGTTGTATTATTTATTAGAAATGCATTGTTCTTCTGTTGGTGGTTAAAGCCTTTCCTTTAAAAAAAATGTCGGTCTTGAACGATTGACCCATCGCGCCTGTCAATCAAATAACCAGTCGACCAATGAACTCAGTCATTGATACAAGAAGCGAGTTTGATCTCCGATATTGGCCGCCATTTATTTTAACCTTTTTTGTTGGTTTTGCAACTTAAACGTCGTAACTATAGCTAATTCAAGCTGTAGTTACAACGTTTAGGTCACCAACTAACTACTCTACCTTTTTGAAACACGCTACTGCCTTATTTTTTTTTTTTTTTTTTTTTTTTTCAAAATAACGCCGTTTAAAAACGAAGCGAGATTTCTGTAGGAGTAAATGGGCATGGTTAACAATGCAAGTAGGCGAGGCCAGCGATTGGTCAATTTGAAACAAGACCGAGAAGATAATTAAAAGTGAGTGCAATTTCAAAAGCAATCAACCTTCAGGTTGGAAAAAAGAAATTATATTTACAAGTAATTTCTTCTTTTTCCACAATGTTTTCTAAAGGAAAGAAGCATAGGGACGACTAAACAGGGATTGTACTGGAAAGAGTTTTAATTTAAAGGATTCAGTTGATTAACATTTCCGTTATTTAATTTTCCTCTATTTTCAGAGAGAGCTGGTTTAAGAAGGTGTCCCGTCCACTTGCCATTATTTTAACAATCGCTGTGATAATTCTAGTTATTCTGATCATTATACTAGCTGTGTTATTGGCCCAATCCTTGCACGTTAACAGAATAAATAGTACGAAAGGTCAGTGGGACGAATTGGTTCATTTCGCTACTCAGTGTGATTCTAATCGACCCTTTAACCAATTATCAGACGACACATTTTAGATTAGTCCAAACTGAAAAAAAATGCAGACGAGAACTCAAAGGTTGTGTAAATTTAATAAAGGTTTCCAGATAGGATAGAAAACATGACGAGAAAAGAATTGTTGCTTTTAAGAAGCATTTTTTTTATCTTGTGTTTTCTAAAGCGTAAAAAGGCGGACATGTGAGATAGTGGGTTAAATAGTTTGTTAAAAGTAGCGTTGGTAATGATTTCAAGATATTGATGACAAACTACGAATCAACACCAATAAGCAAATAGAAACAACAGCTTATTGACAGCGTTACAAAACATGTCATCGGTGTAATTCTAAAACCGCGTAACTACAGATTCATTTAAGCTGTAGTAATGAGGTTTTAGAATGATAAAGACGATTTAAGATATAAAAAGTATTAGCATCGAAACCAAAATGATTCTCTGAAATAGTAATCCGTACTCATTTTTTCTTTTTTTTTTTTTTTTTTTTTAGTATTATTATTATTTTTGATTATAAACTCGTGATAATATAGAAGCTTATACAGACGACAAAGGGAAGAAACTCTTCCTTATGAGTAGTTTCCTCCCTTTGTCAGATTGATTATCAGTATCGTCACTGATTCTCCATGTAATTCCGCTATGTCGTTTAATGCCGTATCTTCCCCCAAAGCACTCCGGCAGTGAACTTTGAACTTTGCCATTTATGTTAAGTATTTTGTTTTTTGTTTTTTTTTTAGTTTAGCGACTTAAACATCGTAACGACAGCTTTGTTAAGGTCGTCAACCAACATTTTTATTTTTTGTTACATGTTTTAGTCTTTTACTCGTACTTCCTGCAGAAGATCATTGGGCATTGCCAGTAGTTCGAAAATTTACGTCCTTTGATTAGTTATTCGAGATTCGCGAATTCGAGGCTCGAGATGATTGGAGTCGACTGTACATGTAAAAATCGTTTGATTTTTTTGTTTAGGTAACATTAAACAAGAAGAAGTATGCCAGGATGAGCACTGTATACGTACTGGTGAGTTTTATCGCAGTTTGTATACCAAATGATCATGTATGCTTAACTATTTCCTGTACAATTCCTGGTTTTTGCGTCATTGCGATATCACACTTGAGAAAATATTGTGGAAAAAGAAGAAATTGCTTGTGACAAGCAATTTCTTCTTTTTTCACAATACTTTGTATAATATAGGATGGTTACTTTTTTAATTTTACTTTCTTTATAATGATGTTCTCTAAACCTTTAATTTCGACAGGTCCAAAATTTTGAGAAATAGTAAAGAATTAATGGGTTTTCTTAATGTATTTTTTTTTTTTTATTCATTTTGTAAGTACATTATTTGCGATAAAACATTGCGGCATGAAAGAATAACCAGATTCCGTTTGATTCAGATTTTATTCCTTCCCCAAAAACGCTAGAATAATTTTAAGTTTAGCATTTTCGAAGGCTTTTTTATTTTAACAAGTTGCGTGTTTTTTTTTTCACTTTTTCGGATTCACCAGTAGTGGAATTTGACTCTAAATCTTCCAATCAAAGGAAATATCAATAATAATTTAAATACGATTTGATTTTAGTTACGTCTATCAAAACGAGCTTTCTGATTGGATGAAAAAATTACTCATACCCCTATGAACAAAAGTTTGAGCACGCCTGTATGTTTGTATGCCTGTGCACAAAATAGAGCCATGAAAAACGTACCAAAATTATGGAATAATCTCCCTTTTTCGCTCAATTACATTAAATCATAAGGAATGAAGATAATTGTTGTTATTGTTGTTGTTGTTGTTGTTGTTTTCATGGAGGTATGAAACGAAAAGCCTAATCACACTAATGTATGAATCCGCTTCACGTTTTCAAACAATATAATTAGGTTTTTCTTTTCATACCTAAAAGAAAAAATATTTTCATCTCCTGAGTGGCAGACTACCTCATTCTAGGGAGAATGTTGTAGAAGATTGAATAAGAGACATTTCCATAGGAAGATGGGTGAGCCGTTTTATCAGTCCAGTTTGTTAACTCATTCTAAGACGGCAAAATCATAAACTATTCCAAAGTGAGAGAAGTTGCAAACGACATTCTAAGTTCATGAATTGTTCCAACTTTCTTGGGAGATTTCTTGGGAGAAAACATTGTGTAAAATTAAGAAATTGCTTGCCACAAGCAATTTCATAATTTTACCCAATGTTTTCCCGGGTTTTCTAGAGGTTCGTCTTAAAGCGTCATTGTGTGGGAAAGGGTTAATCACTATGAAATCAAAAAGAGCTATTTTTTGTCGATTTTAATGTTTTACAGCTGCCCGACTGCTTGGTTCGATGAAGACTGATTTAAATCCCTGTGATAATTTTTACGAGTTTGCGTGTGGTAAATGGGTCGAGAATCACAGGATACCAGAGGACAAGGGCTCCATTGATACCATGGAGGAAGTCTCCACGCGCCTTGAACGGGATTTACAAGGTGGGTTGAATGTTTGATTGTTTGTTCGGCTGAAATATTGATTGATTGATTGATTGATTGATTGATTGATTGATTGATTGATTGATTGATTGATTGATTGATTGATTGATTGATGAATGAATGGATGGATGATGGGACGAGATGGGGCGGAAAATTGGAGAATGCGTGTTCCAACACTATTTACACCCCTCAAGAAAAAAAGGCTCTAGAAACCATTGTGGACATTGAGAGAAATTGCTTATTTAATCAACTTCTTCAATGTCCACAATGTTTTCAATCCCAAAAGACAAAGAACTTTACAATTTCATCAACCCTAAATTATTGTGAATTGGACCAGTCTAAAATTTTGACATGTTGGAATGGGTTGATAGTGTAAAATGTCACAAGACAAGCAGTTTTAGCTTAGATTTATACACAAGTGTTTTACATATTGCATCTACATCTCTTATTTGTTTTCGTTTTTGTGTTGGCGTTATATTCTTACTAAATGTTTCATCTTTCGGAAAGTTTTCAGGATTTCCCCCCTTAAATCGCACAATCGTAAATTTTTTAAGTCTCAAATAATTTATCCAAAGGACTTTTACAATCCTATAAATTCAACACTCATTCCCGATCTCGTAAATCCATATCTTCAAATTTAATCTTTGAGAAAATTCTTCCCCAGCCTTTCCCATTAATTATTTCGAATTATCAAATTAGGTTGATAAATAGCATCACTCCATCTCAATTATGGGAACTCAAAGAGAAGTTAACGATCAACTGAAACTCGGACTATTTTACCGATCTGCATTTGGATTATCACATCCTTCACATAATTAACCTTTTGTTTGATAAATGTGGAACTTACTAAAATTGATCATCTTTGAATAGTGAAATGTATCGATCCAATTGATCAATCGCGGCTGTCAATCAAGGAATCAATCGACCAATCAAATCACTTATTCAGCCCGGAATTCAGATTCAAAATTCAGAACTCCGACCTTTGCCGCCATATGTGTGAAACAATTTTGTTGGATTTTGTTGGATTTGCTACCTAAACGTTGTGACTACAGCTTGTTCAAGCTGTAGTTACGACATTTAGGTCGCCAACCAACTATTTCACTCTTTTGCTATATGTTACTGGAAATAAGTTATGTAAAATAACGGCGTTTAAAATCGAAACGGGACTTGCTGTCGGAGTCAGTGACCGAGACCAACGGAGTAAGTGGGCGGGGCCAGCATGTGGTCAATTCAGACGAACCGAAATGGCGGCCAATGTCTCAATTAACAAGTCGGTAGACCAATCAAATAATACATTAAGGCTGGATAGCAACTTTCAATTCTAACAATTGTCACTATGTATATGTCTGGCGACCAGAACGTCGAGAAATAGCTTATTCAAGTTTGACCATTCTGTCTTAATAAATATCATTTTCGAAATGCAGTATTTCGTTGATCTTTGCTGTATTCAACCCATCTTTCAAATCTTTTAAAGGAGTTCACGAGTTTTCTCTTCGTTTGACGGGTTATAAATATTTGAATAACGCGAACTAAACAGGCTCTGCATTCTTAAAGATTCTAGAATTTAGAAATCGGTCAAACACGGAGTTAGCGGCTCGCTTATGTCACACAAAATATTTATGGACCAACCAAATCATTTATTTAGTAGACCGAGAGGGAACTTTAAACTTCGGTATATATATTGGGCATTTATGTTGGTTTGGCGACCTAAATGTCGTAACTGCAACTTAGATGTTTCTTCGGCGTATAGACGTAAAGGTCGCCAACATACCTTTTATTATTAAATGCCGCTGACTATAAATTATCCAAAAAATGCCGTTTGTTATCTGAGTTGAACTGCCTATTCGAGTCAGGGAGGGGGGGGGGGCAGATATCCGTCAATCACTCCTGTATAGCGGTTTAAAACTAGAGTTAGGTAAACTACGGTATTAACCCTATCCTCTACAAACCTACGATTTTACGTCTCTGTGATTTTATACCCGGGAAAACATTGTGGAAAAAGGAGAAATTGCTTGTAACAAGCAATTTCTCCTTTTCAAACAATATTTTCTAACACATTGGATAGTTTTCAAATTGCATCCAATTTTCGTTGTTGTCTACAACCTCTTTCAATTTGGACCAGTTTGAAATTTCAAAGAAACAGGAAAGGGTCAAGAGGGGCAATTGACAGTCAACAAAGCATGCATAATTGAAATTTTTTTAAAATTCGAATCCACCTGAAAGCGCTCATTCAGTTTTATGAATCAATCACGGTTGTACACAGTGGCGTTTATGTTAACTCCATTACTGAATGCAACACCCGTTTGGACAACTTTTTCGCAAAGAAATAGAATTGGACTTTTACTTTATTGTTTTCTGGGCTGTTATTATAACTATATAACTCCAAAAACGAAGAGTGTCCAAGAACCAGTTTCAGGCAATGTTAACTTATGTTTTATCGGCGGCATCTGAACAGGTTCAAATCATTCAATTTTTAATGATTTATATCGTTTTCAGAATTACTAGAAGATGAAACAACCAATAATGACGTAGAGCCTATTAAACTAGCCCGGATGTTCTATAAAGCTTGCATGGATCAAGGTAATGTTTGAATTTAATTACGCAAGTCCATTCCCGGCGACTATGAAGGAGAAAACGAAATTTCTTTTTTCCAAAGAACTGTGAGACTATTATGATCATGGTGAAAATAGATCAGAAATTATATTTTTAATTTCATACACCACTAGGTATTGAAGATAAAACGTACATCCATTTGGATTGATTGTCATGACATATTAACAAAACCAACCATTGTCCATATTTTTCATCTCTGATCTGTGCTCGATGTCTGATGTGTATCAACTCGAATCTCGCACTCTCTAGACCGTCCCGACCTGTCTAATATTTACTTTACTGTGTCGCATGAATTAATCCATTCAAACATAATATCGATTTTCGACACCCCTTCAACAACAATAACAAAAAAAGGGTCTGAACACATTTGTGATAATTCCCGCATTTTGACGCTCCTCATCAAATAGCTTTGGAAAGTATTTTAGATAGTGAAGAAATTGCTCGTTTCAAGCAACTTTTTCCCCTGAAAAGACAAACAAAAAAATAAATATATATTTTTTGTAACCAAGAATTGTTGTCTGTCTTTTTTTCCAAATAGGCCCATCCAAAAAATATCGTCTGGTAATGGTTTAATATTTTTTGTCAGAAACTATAGAGAAGCAGGGAACCCAGAACGTGCTCAAGTTTATAGACGAGCTTGGCGGCTGGCCAGTATTGGATGAGAGCTGGGACGAGTCTATGTTCAGTCTAGAGGAGAGTGTAGCCAGGGCTCGACAATATACCACCAACTCTGTGTGGCCTGTACCACATGGTATATTTATAGGAATTAATATCATTAGCGACTTCAAACAATACGGGAAATATAACATTTATGTAAGTACAGCTAGTTACAATGAAATACAATTCTAGCCCTTATGAAGCTGAACCCCGAAAATTTCTCTTTTTGACAGCAGGTGGTATAGAGATAAATGAGCCTGCAGCCAGCTTATGCAGTCTGTTTAAGGTTTATACCACTTGTTTATCCTTTTCAAGACAGATTTGTTTATGAAATTAAATTTTCTATGGACATATTGAACAACAGTACGTGCCTCTGGTGTATCCAGACCTTTGATTTTAATTCAATTCTGAAGGGTAAGATTTAGGTAGGTGTTGTATCGAGCGGTTATTAGTCCAGATATATCGAAGAACCATACATAATGCAACGTGGTCATCTTGAGAAGTCTGGCATGGTAGCGAGTATTTATTAGTTCATGCTTCCTTGCGGGCAGAAACTTGCGGACAATACAGTTTCCAGAATCTTTAGAAATAAAACGAACAAGCCAATTCTTTAGAAATATAGAAATAAAACAGTATTGATGAAAGTGATTCATGGCGTTTTCCTACAAAGTGACTAGCTTTTCCCGATTGTATAAAATAAACATACTAAAAGGTATACAATACTCAAGTTAATATGCATGTATTTCGTTTATGTATCTTGTAAAGCAAATGAATATGGAAGAATTCGGAAAAACATACCAACTGTAACAGGACTGGTTTCAATTTGTAAATATGTGCATCAAGACACACCCAAGGCTTGTTGATCGCGACTCTCAATCAAACATTGATTGACAATCGAAAAATTAAGTTAGACCGGAAAAGAATGTTTAATTTCAGACCCTATTTTTTAGAAAAAAAAAGTCGTCTGATCACAGTCGACGGAGATCAGTGTGCGTGGCTAGCGAACTGTTACTTACTTAGCCACATTCGACTGAAAATCTTCTTTTAACCCACTACAAGACATCAAAATTTTAGACTGGTCCAAACTGAAATAGATTGCAGACGACAATTCAAAGTTTATGAAATGCTAGATTTTTTCAACTAATTGTAGAGAAAACATTGTGTAAAATGAAGAAATTGCTTGCCACAAACAATTTCTTCATTTCACATAATGTTTTCAAATTTGTTTTCGTGAGAGGCGTGAAAAAGCGTCATTATGTGGGAATGCATTCAGCATTGATAAGCTGTACTTACAATGCTTTGATCTCCGGTTGACGACCAGTTTAAACAACACCCAAACTTGGAGATATTTGACTCAAATTCCTACCATTTCAGTTGGATCAGCCATCATTACTGATGGACGGTCGTGATATGTACCTTGACGGTGCTGGTCACGTGATTAAAGCCTATAATAAATACAGTACTGATGTAGCAGTGGCGCTAGGTGCTGACCCTAAACTAGCAGAAAAAGAGATGAAAGAAATGGTTGAACTAGAAATAGAAATGGCCAAGGTATGTTCGTTCTCGTTTAAGTGCTGCTGGGGGCGAACGTTCATCAGATATTATCCGGAACATAACTTCATTAACTATGCCTTATTAAATTAATTTTCCGCACACACGAGTCGGTAAGCTTTGATTTTTGGTGGGTCGAATGCGATTGTCACGCTACAAAGTGTATTTTAGGGGGCAAGACTCTTAGATTTACGGATAAATCACGTAATAGATTAGTATAATTGTTCCCCATGTATTTAAGATACGTGTTCAGTCCAGGGTCACGTTTGGCGATTAAGTGTTTATGGGCTCGACAAGTTGTCCTCACGGTTCATAGTTACTTTTCCGAGCTTTCACTCATTTCGCACTACTGACCTTTTAGAATGCAGGGCATGAAATGGCCTGGGTGTTTTTGTATTTTCTATTCAAATGAATTATGCCTTTTCATGTAACAGCTAGAATATCTTTGAAATTGAGGGTTTTTTTTTTCGATCTTAATGCTACATTTACATTTGTTTTGAACAGATATCAAAAGCAATGGAAGACAGACGTGATATGGAAGCCAACTACAGACGTATGAACATTTCGTCGCTATCAAAATTATATCCAAAGGTAAGTACATTTGATGTTTTGCCGGGAACTTACGGATCGTCGATAAACTCTGTCCAACTGACTCCAACAGGAAGTTCCCCAAATTATATATTTGGCAATAATTTCAAAATTTATGGATGGTATTAGTATATAACATAAAGTAAAATGGTTGCTTGGCGACCTAAACGCCGTAACTACAGAATGAATAAATTGTAGTTACGACCTTTATGTCGGAAAAAAAGATTTAAATATATATCTAGAACAGTCCAGAAAAAGGTACTAAAAATCGCGCTATCTGAGGACCATTCGATCATTATACAATATGCGTTAATAACAGCATACAATTTTGCACTCTATTTTTTTCGTATTATCAAACTGGAAGAGAAATAATTCAGAGAGCTATGTAAGCACTTATATAGAAGTAATAGTTATGTTGAGTGATCAAAGGTCAATTTTGTCTATAACTGTATAGACAACATTGACCTTTGGTCACTCAATATAACGTGTATATTTATATATCTACATAATAACGGTAACTTTATGTAGGCATGAAGAAATTAGTTTTCTGACTTCATTGAGGTATTAACCTAAAGACGTATACTATATGAATACGCAAACATCAGTTTGATTATGTTTTTTTTTAACCCTTGTCATGCTGAATTAAAATCCTATATAGAATTGCTTTAAAATCAAGGACTGGCAACACTGGATGGTCTTAATGAGGTTCAACATTCTTTTGGAAATTGATTATTTAAACAACCCTGGCTTAAAAGGGACAAACAGGAGATGTAGGATTCATACATAAGTGTGATTAGGTTTTCGATTCATGAAAACAAAAATTATTCTCTTCATTTCTTATAATTTAATAGTATCGAGCGAAAAAAAGCAAATACTTTAGACATTTTGATACCTTTTTGTATAGGACTATCTTGTGCGGAAGCATACAAAATCGATACGTGTTCAAAAGTTTGTTCATGGAGGTATGCATATTTTTTTTCGACCAATCAGAACGCCCGTTTTTGATGGACGAAACTGAAAATTACATTATAGAAGTATGTAAAAGAAAATCATCCATTCAAACTGCCTTCATCTTCATACACGAAAATGAATTAAATTATTCGAGTACAATATGCTTAAAATGTTACCTTTTCAATTTCAGTTTGATTGGTTGAAGATGTTTCAAGCTGTGTTTAAAGATGCAGGAATTAAGATAACGGAGAGAGAATCTGTTGTTCTATGGATGAAGCCTTATTACGATCAACTCTTTCCTTTGATTGACAGGACTCCAAACAGGTTCTTCCTTAATTTCTTTTTATCCTATTATTATTACTCTCTCTTTTTTTTCTCTGTTCCCCCATCCCCTCTCTCTCTCGCTCTCTTTCTTTCTCTCTCTCTCTCCCCTCTCTCTCCCTCTTCCGCTCTCTGTCCCTTTATCTCGCTCTCTCAGCCTCTGACCCCCTTCCCAATCTCTCAATTGAGCACAGGCTTGGATGCAAAAGGGTAGTTTATTTTACACGGTCACGTTTTCTCCGTCTGTTTATTTTTTGTGTAGATTAACACCACTTTCACAGTATTTCAGTTTAATCTTAGGGGCTGGTTATCTAACCATTACTTCCTATCTTTCTCACACCAGTAATACATTATCACTCAAAAGAAAGACTGAACTTTTAGGTACAACACTTATCATCCACCCACGAGAGATAGATAACTCGTGTCCCGATGACTTTTGTCAATTGACCAATCGCGTTTGTCAATCATGGAATCAGTCGACCAATGAAATCATTCATCGAGATCAGACATGGGTTTTGGCCTCAGACATTGGTCGGCCTAATCGTTATTGTTTTAGTTGGTTTGGCGACTTAGTTACGACGTTTAGGTCGCCACTAGGCCATACATTTTTAAAAATAACACCATTTAAAATGGAAGAGGAACTTCGTGTCGGAGTCAGTGGGCAGGACTAACGAAGTGGGCGGGGCCAGCGGTAAGTCAAATGGCGGGAAAGAGTTGATCGAGGCGTGGTTCGGACTCACTGCCCCAGGTTTAAGAACACAGAGCGTTACTTGTTGAGCTAACTAGACCTTTCTGAGTCATCACAAACATCGATTGAATGCTACTGATGGGTCAAATCCTATTTATAAAGTTTATCCCTATCATGTTTATTTTGGAATGTTAGACTGGTCCAAATTGCAAGTGGATGCAGACGACGAAGAAAATCGGTGGCAATTTGAAATAAAATCGTTATATGTGGTAGAAAATATTATGGGAAAAGGAGAAATTGCTTGTTACAAGCAATTTCTCCTTTTCCCATAATGTTTCTCAAGTATAAAATCAAAGCGACGTAAAATCCCGTCTTTGTACGGGAATGGATTAAATAAGTTATATGAAAAAAATTTGGCTACTTCTATGGGGACCAAACCAAAATGTCAGGCAGTTGTTTTAGACGAATAATTTTCGATAATCTAGCTTCGAAGTTCGTTTATATGGCATTGATTTCAAAAAAAAAGTTGTTTAACATAATGCATTCTGAAACTGTTGTAAATGTAACAAGAGTGTAACAGTTTGTCATGCAATAAGCCATATGTTGATAGGACACCTTACAGTTACTGGTGTTTAAACCCTTTCCTCTTTAATCCGTGTGCTTTTACCGTTGAAAAATTTCTTCTATTCCTGCAATATTTTCTACCCTACGGAATGATTGATTTTCAAATAAAATTAAATTTAAATTGCCGTCAGCTAAACCTTTGAATTTTGACAAGTCTAAAAATTTTCAATACAATAAAGGGTTAATCATGAATTTGAAAATGTTGTGTATACTTTGATATTTTCCAGAACCTTAGCAAACTATATAACATGGCGTTTAATTATAAAACAGTTTATAGCTATGGAAGAAAAGATAAGCCAAATGGAATTGGAATTTAAAAAGGTAAGATAGTGTGACTCGTCATGCAAAAAGGAGATATAAAGGTAACGGTAGATTCCTTAGTTTTTATTTTTTTTTTGTTCGGAGTTTTCAATAACTTGACAGACCAATCAAATCATTCATTTAGACTTGAAGAGAACTTTGAACTCAGGCATTGGGCAACATCTATGTTAAGCACATTTGTTGGTTTTTTGTTTTTTTTTTTTTTTTCGACTAAAACGTCGAAACTACAGCTTATTCAAACTTTAGTTAGGACGTTTATGTCTCAAATCATTTTCCTTCTTTATAAGTAACAGGGCATACATTTTGGAAAATAAAGCCTTTTACTATCTGAGTGGAACTTCCTGTTGGAGGTAAGTGGGCGTGGCCAACGATCTTTCAATAGTAACAATCTACAGACATGCATATTTTGATTAAAGAAAAGAACACGTCATAATATAGCAAAATTGTTCTTCTTATATTATAACTCTTCATGCATTGTAGTTATCTTCTATACCCTGTCGCGGTTTTATTACATAAGGGGGAAAGTTGATTTTCGGTATTTTACGTAATAAGGAGTATTCGTGATAGAACTAGTATATCTTGTGTGGTATAGTCAATCTTGCTCAACCGACCACCTCTATTAATCTACCATTTTTCATAAAGTGATCAGCATAAAACTCCCATGTCATAAAATAAAACACCTTTATAGACCGTTTTTTCTAGTTACATTGTCACAAATAAATTCTAGCTTAACGACTTTAATTAGAATCGTCTCTATGAGACGATGTGAATAAGTTCCATCATTATAAGATTTAATGAAAATCCTGCAATAATTTATTAAAGGTGTATTCTCTTAACCGTTTCCTGGTTAATCCCTGGTTTTTACGTCCCTGTGATTTTATGATTGAGAAAACAATGTGGAAAAAGAAGAAATTTCTTGTAACAAGCAATTTCTTCTTTTTCCACAATGTTTTCTTCCCTATTGAATGATTACATTTCACATAAATTGGACTTTAGATTGTCGTCTGAAAAACCTTTCAATTTGGACCAGTCTAAAATTTCAAAAAGCAGGCAAGGGTTAAACGACCACATTTTGGTCGTCCCTTGAGTGGTCGCTTAATACAAGTTAGAACAAATTGCACTCTTTCACTCATAAAGCATTGGGCGAAAAAAAATGCCACTTAACAAGACGACTATTAATACATCGATTAAGAGTTAGTTTACACTTTACTTCTGATTTCTGAGAAAGTTTACACCAAAAAGGATTTATGTTATAAGCATCAAAGGTTTTTTTCATAGTGTGTATTTCATCACCAAGAAGTAAATGGATGTTACTCTATCTACACCCTTTCCTCAATGTTACAGGTTACAGAGGGCGTCAAACAATTGAAGCCGAGAGGACAGAGATGTTCTGACTCTACAAATAAATATTTAGCCATGGCAACAGGCAGGCTGTATGCAGAGAAAGTGTTTGGTCCAAAACAGAGAAAACATGTATGTTAAGTTTTATAGCTCAGTTTTGTAACAACCAACTGTATATACGAAAGACGCAGGACAAAATTCACGATGAAAGTAAAGTGAACTACATGGGTGTCCATTGAGTACTATTTCTGTCTAACTATTCAATTTAAGTGATAAAACAGAAGCATTTGTCGAGTTCTTGTCAATTTTAGAACGAAGAATTAGATTTAACCCTTGTCATGCTGAACCCGGAATATTCCGGTCATGGCAGGAGGTGTAGACCAAGATCAGCCTGCACATAAGTGCAGTCTGATCTTGGTCTACATCTCCTGCTTGTGCTTTTCCTCCCTTGATTTTTAAAAGAAATATTGATTTTTGAACAATAAGTTCTATCAGTACTGTCAGCCCTTTGATTTTACGACAATAACGTAAAGCATGTAAACAGCATGACAAGGGTTAAAAAAAACACGAAGGTTGACATATCACACATGCCCACGTAGTTCACAAAATAACGGGCCACACACGCCTACAAAGTTCACGCATGTCAGGTCAACCATGCCAACAAAGTTTTGTGTTTATTCCAGTTGATGGACATGATCCAGTATATCAGACGAGTCTTTAAAGATTCTTTAATAAAACTAGACTGGATGGACGAAAATACAAGAACACACGCGCTAAGAAAGGTGGGTTTACCTTTTTTTTTTTTTTTTTTTTTTCGCCTTTTTGTGAAAGATGCAAAGCTGTCATTGGTTTCTTTTTCGAAGATGGATACATTGCCGATCTATAATAACTTACCGCTTTAAAGGGAGGTATCGATGTTTTTAAAATGTTGATATCAAACATTCCCAATTTGTCAAAAAATACGCTTATTCGAAGAAGTCATTTTAAATTTAAGTCAGATATTGTTTTAATAGTAACCTAAAAGTTGCTTTTTGTGGTTATCAGAAGTTCCGCTAAAATCTCGGCTATTTTAAGATGGTTGTAACCACTGCATGACCTCATTTGCATATGATGACATGGAACAAAAGATAACAACGTAACAAGCGAAACAATCAAAGTGCCGATATTTTTAATAGCTCTTACGACAGTGTTGGACTAATGTTCATACAATAAAAAAAACCGGCTTGCGAACTTAACTCCTGATGACGTCACGATGACATTTCTTAGCGAATTTAAACTGAACGCGTGATTCCTACGGTTAAACAACAGCTTGAATAAGTCGCCAAACCAACTAAATACTTCACTTAAATGACGACCAAAGACGGAGTTCAAAGTTCACTTCCGGTCTAAGTGTATGATTTGAGTGGTCTATCGATTTTTAAAGACATTTGAGATCCGTAATTAACAGTTGATGAGATGTGCATTCAATAAAACTCGAGCGGCCTCGTTCCTATTATCATATTGTATACTGCACAATCTATAAATAAGTAATTACGAATTCAAGCACGTCTGGAACTATATTTTAGCTCTACTGAATGAAAGCCAGCGGGCTTTTGTCAGGGCGTGGTGTGTGCGTCAGTCCGTTATTTCTATTTAAAATCTTCTCCTCAGAAAATACTGGACATAATTCAACTATACTCACAGGAATGTTTTTTGCGTAACCCTTTATTAGATTCCTTAAATAAATGATCCGATGAAAAACATAATTTTTCATGGTGGAACTAATTTCAATGTGTTGTGAAAGCATTGAAAAACTTTTTTCTCAAAAGCCGGTTAATGAATTTCAACCAAATTTCACCGAGTGATCCTTGGATGACCCTTTAACTGATTCCTTCAAGGAATATTTTTAGGATGAAAAACACGGCTTTAAGTGCGGGGCTAATTTCCATGTACGGTGAAAGCTTTGTAAGCATTTCTTTACATAAACCAGTGGTCGGATTTTAACAAGATTTTACAGGGATTAACTTATCGCGACCCTTTATCAGATTCCATAATAGACTCTTGGTCGGATGAATAACCTGTCTTTTATGAACAGGACTAATTTCCATAAATAGTATACAGTGAAAACCATTAAAATTATATCTCACAGAAACAAGTCGATTAATTTAAACCACAATTCATTGGAATAATTCTTTGAGCCTCCCTGTCTAATGGTATAAAGTTACAATTTTAAAGGTCTTGTTAATACAAGACTTTGTAAATGGATGTTACATAAATTGACTTGATTGTTTGTAAAACACAGAATCAAAATGGAAATTCTGCTGCAGAAAGATTTCAGTGACTAGATGATTTTCCAAGATATGATAATTATGATCCAGATTTACTGAATTCCCGAAACATCATTTGCTTTATCAGTACATTCAGGCCTGTGGAGTAATCCTGATGCCCAAGCGCCTCTCGTTACTTGTTTATGATTAAAGAACATATCTTGTTTTTCAGCTAGAAAACATGAAGTCTTTAATTGGATTCCCTAGTTTTATTTTCAACAATACATTACTAAGTAATTACTATAAAAATGTAAGTAGAATATTTGTTTTTATCAGAAGTTTGTTATTACATTATTCCCCGTATATGAATATCTTATAGTAAATGAGCAAATTTAGCTTTTCTGACACAATCGACCAATCGCGGCTGTCAATCACATCCAAAGAAACATGTCAGTCAGACTGCAATATCATCTCCAACACCCTCCGAAACACTTTGAAAATTAATTATCGAGATGTATTCGCTCCAGATATATGAAGTAAGAAAAATACGATCTCGACGCTTTTTCTTCTTAGCGAAATATCCCTGACTAGATACAGCATGTCATCTAGAACATAAGACAAACTGCCCGACTTTGTCGCCATTTTGATTGTCTTCTCCAAATTAGGTCAAAATGGCGGCGATTGTTGGAATTTTTTAGAGTGATGTCCCCTGACTAGGCTTAGCCAGCGAACCGTCAATTACAGTAGATAGATAATGTTATTTATGTTGATTCGAAAACAGTGAGTTGATTAGTCGTTGAGGTAGTATATCATAAAACGGCAATTTTAACCCTTTCCTGTTTTTTTTTTTTTTTTTTTTTTTTTTTTTTTAATTTTAGACTTGTCAAATTAGAAAGAAGTTTCAGACGACAACAAAAAGTGAGTTCAATTTTAAAGGTGACCAACCAACAGGGTAGAAAATATTGTTACAAGCAATTTCGTCTTTTCCCACAATATTTTCTCAAGTATAAAATCACAGGGACGTAAAAACAGGGAATGTATAGGAAAAGGTTAACAAAAGGAACATATCTTCCGAGAAAAAGTGATATTATGTAATTTGAAGTCTTTTTATATAAAAAAGCTAGTAGATTGTTGATCTATTGACTGAATGGAGTTTAAAGCCACTTTTAACAGTATTTCAGTTACATCACGGCGGCTTGAGCACCTATCTATGGATTCCTGGCATATCTCACATCAGTACTAACTCTACATCCTTTCCGACCCTCCAGCTGCTTATCCAAATAAGGTTTAAGATTATCCACCCATTGGTGGGAGACAAATGTCGGGCAGGATCGACCATGGGACCCTATGACTAGGATTCCTACGCGGTACTTCTGCGCTGTGGCCGCATCAGATAGCTAGTTTAAAACATTAAATAAACGTTATTTTTTGTGTGCAATCCTGGATTTACACGTGATAAATAAGGTCATCAAATGGGAATCTGTTATTTTTTATGATGAAAATGTTTTTGTCAGATATCGTTTTCACCCTCGAATCTGTTCATCAACATACAGACAATGCGTCGATACAATGGGCTGAAACAGTTAACTGACTTGCGGAAATCCAGTTATGAACAGTAAGTACAATAAAACTTGTCTGAAGCGATCAATAAGGGACGAGAAAAATAGTCGGGAAAAAAGAGATCAGTTAGAGGGTATTATCAACCCTTCACAATGGTATAGATAATCGCTCAAGAATTCTGTTTAACTCAATCCCACTCAGTGACGCTTTTAAACGCCCCGAAGGAGAAAAAGCTTTGGAAAACATAGTGGTAAATGAAGAAATTGCTTGTTACAAGCAATTTCTTCATATTCCACTATGTTTTCTACCAAAGAAAAAGATAAAAAATTAAAATACCATCATCTTGAAATTGTCGTCTGCAGCTTCTTTCAATATGGGCCAGTCTAAAATTTTGTTGTTTGGGAATTGGTTAACGTGTGCCTATCAAAACCTGCATTTGGGTCAGTTTGTAGATTTGTTCATTTCCCAAAGAATAAATTGAATATGAAATTATTTTGTTTGTTTATGAAAAAAATTACCTACATTAAACAATGTCTATCAGCTTTGTGTAGAAGTATGCTAAAAGGTTATATGCTCAAAACTTGTTGATGGAAATATGAAAACTAAAACGCTTGAAATCGATAGGCAAAACTAACATTAAATTATCACAACAACAATTTTATCATAAAATTAGATATTTCCTTGAAAAATCATTATGACTTTATTTTTGTACCTATTAGCAATTAATGATCCAAGAAATTACACCGATTTTTAAATGATTGTTTTTTTAAACGATAGGATTCTCGAATTAGAAAAAAACATTATCAAACTTAATGTTTTTGGCAGTTACAAGAGCAATTAAAAACCAAACATAAATTTAATAGGTTTTCTATCCCAACGCACCAACATTACACCATCTCAGTTACTGTGGTTGGATCAGTTAATCGTAAAATGCCAATCTGTATTCATCTGCAAAGCAAGTGGATTTTTTGCAATGAATTAAATGGCTTATTACAGTGTATGATGCCTGGCTCATAAAACTTCTAGGAAATCTAGTTAAGCTTTAATTTACTATTCAATCCATTTAATACCAATGAAGAATCATTCTAAGAATTCGTTTATATATAATTACGTCAATGACCATTCGCGCCTGTCTATCAAATAACCAGTCGACCAATGAAATTATTCATTTAGACCAGAAATTAGTTTTGATCTCCAACATTGGCCACATTTTTTGTTAAGCTTTTTTGTTGGTTTGGCGACTTAAAAGTCGTAACTACATATTATTCATGCAGGTTGTCACATGTAGGTTGCCACAATTAATCACATTTTGTTGCATGCTGCTTTCCACATATTTTGCATAATAATGCCTTTGAAATCGATGCGAGACATCCTGTCTGAGTCAGTGGGCGTGGCCAATTGAGTAAGTCAATCAATTATACGAATTAATCGGTTATTTACGAATTGCAGGCATTACCTTTTTTTTCGAGATGATATGTGTTTCGATAAGACACCATTAGAACAAATGATAAGAGGTAATATGGTCGATGGATGACCTAAACTTTACAAATACAGCTTGAATAATCTAAGTGCCACGGGTGTTTTGTTGCGTATGGAAGTTATGCGAAATATGGGCATTGTAACTTAATTGGCTTAGTACTTAACCCTTGTCATGCTGAAATCGGAATATTCCAGTTTTGGCAGGAGGTGTAGACCAAGATCAGCCTGCACATAAGTGCAGTCTGATCTTGGTCTACACCTCCTGCTTTTTTTTTTTTTTTTTTTTTTCTGCCAGAGTTGTTTATGAAATTAATTTCTGAAAGAAATGTTTATTTTTGAACAACAAGTTAAATCAGTGCTTTCAGCCCTTAGATTAACAGCACTTCAGTGAGGTAATTTATACAGCATGACAAGGGTTAAAGGAGACTATTTAGTTCGCATTTTGCTTTGTATCAAGGAGTGGGGCCTTACACTCTGGGAATGGCAAATAACGCGGTTTCCGTTTTTTACGGTATATTGGGATTGTTTTACATGTACCCACCGAAACTCTGATAAGGGGATCTATTTGATTCTGCTTGACGGGCTATCTGTATGCTAGTTGCTTGGTCGGTCTATGGGTTGCTGCATCGGTTGGTCAATCCATTGGTCGGTCTCTAGATATTTCCTGCCCTCCCATCTACTCCTAAATTACTTAACCCATTCTCGCACAGTGACTCTTTTAGACACCACAAGAATAAAAGCTTTGGAAAACATTGTGGAAAATAAAAAATAGCTTTTTACAAGCAATGTCTTCATTCTCCACAAGTTTTTTTTTTCCAAAAGGTTGAAAAAATAAAAAAAATTCATAAACTTTGAATTGTCGTCTGCAACTTCTTTCAATTTGGACCAGTCTTAAAAATTGCCTTCTGGTAATGAGTTAATTGATTTTATTCAAATTTTACACATACCCCGAGTATCAAATAAACGAATACACATTTCATTTTGGGTTACTTTTCATCTATTTTCATATAGTTATAATTAAATTGTTAGTTTAGTCTATCAAAAACAGGCGTTCTGATTGGTCGATAGAAATATTCATACCCACAACAATAAACTTTTTAGCACGCAGGCAGTTTGTATGCTTTCGCGCAACATAGTTCCATACAGAAAAGTATCAAAATTTGTAAAGTTTTTCCTTTTATCACTCGATGCTATCAAATTATAAAAAAATGAGGAGAATATTTTTTGTTTTCATGGAGGTATGAACCGAAAAACCTAATCACACTTATGTAAGAAGCCGCTTCGCGTATTCATACAGTGTGATTAGTTTTTTCGGTTCCACGAAAAAAAAAAATTATCTTCATCCCTTAAAATAACTCTTTGTTTAAAAACCATTTCCTCCCATTTGCTCTTCGTTGATTCAAATTTCACACGTGCTCTCAGAAAAAACAAAGAAATGCTTGATCTATTTTGGTAACGGCCTATTTACTTTTCCCGAACTTTTTAACCTTTATTGAAAGCTCTGAACAAGGCCCTATTCCAGACAAATTGGTTTAGCTTTGAAATGGGGCCGCTGATAGTCCTATTAAACATGATTTAGCAAAAAGCAAAATTTCATTTTTAGAATTTTGTGATTTTTCTTAAATAACAACAAAAGCTGATAAAACCCTTTTGTATTTATATAGAAATGGCAATTGATCGTTTACATGCACTCTTGACTAAATCCGAGGATGTAGTGCCGAGATTACACGAGGCTAGAGAACATGTTTAAATTTTATGATAATTTCATACATGAATTTGTTTTTACAAGTTTGGAAAATATCTACAGTTTGGAAAATTTATACAGTTTTACACCATACGGTATGTGTTTTTGCTATGGCAAGATATCGTTCGTAATAACATGTAAGCATCGCTCTCAATCATACAGATGTTTCTATTATTTTACTGCGAAGAAAATTTGGCAAATTTATTGGTTGATAAACAATCTGACATAGAGTCATATGTACGGCGCTACAGTATAAGGTAAACGAGAACAGTACGGATTTTAACCTAACGAGTCTCGCCGGTGATATGAGCACAATTCTGAATGACGGCAGTTGACTCTCGCATTGTCTTTTTAGCTAAAAGACACATTTTCTGTTGGGGTTTTAGACTAATGTGCGATTTTACATGAATGCAGTGTAGCTTAATTTAATTTAAGGTCAAATGTCACATGAATCATATTTTCTTTACAAACTAAATTTTCATAGGATCGCTATCAAAATTACACCAAACAGTGTTAAATTCTTAACTACCTAAATTATGTAGATCTATCATCTATCATCTATCATCAATCTTGTAAGACCCTCTATGTTGGGATTTGAATCCAGGCTTCTCACTAGTAAAGTGAATGTTTGCCCATGAACTTCAGGGAGTGATGACTACAGCTCCATTAATCTCATAAATACACATATGCTTTAGCCAACATAATTTCAATCATTCCTAAAGATCATTCAATCTGCCAATACATTAAAGTCTTCTCTTTGCTTATTGTGACTCTTTACCAAAAACAACAATTACTCTATTTGCCGATAGCGAGACATGCCTGCTATGGATTTAATGAGATACCCAGTCACATTTATGCATGTTAGATGTAGCTTACAATTTAATCCAGAATTTCCGAAGGCAAACTATGAAATAAAACAAAACAATGATCCACGTCAATATCGGAACGCGACGTCCAGCCAAAAAAACAGAGAAGTTACTCTGAAAAAAGCTGTATCCCAAAACCATTCAAACGCCCGACTCGGTGGAGTACGTGGGATTACGTACTTTACAAATCTAGCATTTTCAACAAGTAAATTGAATATCGATCTTCACTGTTTGGTGTACTCGCTAGAACTGATTCTCTCGCCCACTTCTTAACCTATTAAGAATAGCGCTCTTATTTCATTGGCCGACTTCTAAAAACAACATCATAACAACTTTATTACATGGACGTATCAAGAAGACAGAACTTTTCCGCTATACTGCGTAACGCGGAAAAGAAATATTATTACCTGTCATTCTAGCTACAAATCCATAATCAATTAAACATCTTCGCTTTCTTCATTCCCGAAACTGTCGACATATGTCGCGGAATGCATGACGTCACGTCCTTTAATAAGAGGCACCGTAAAGATTATCGGAGTTTTTGTAATTTGTATCTATTAAAGTCCTAAATTGAATTTATTTCTATACTCTTTAGTATAAGAAACTCCTTATACGGTTTCTTCCGATGTAAATTAGGATTTAATTCCGACAGAAAAAAATGATATTAACTCTCCGCTCTGTGACATCATTTTTTCCAGCATGGAATAAGTAGTTATATTCACGGGCAAGACATCATGTAACTAATATTACCACTAAAACACGAGAACTCATGGCATTATTTTTAGGGTATTTTTATAAGCTTTAGTCTCTTACCCTCAAAATTTGACATGCATTGTACCTGCTTCTATGATTTTCTGTCGCATTTCAAGTGTTTAGGATAGAATACCTTGGTGAGCTTTTTCGGAATCGGCTCAACGTCGGGAAAACCTCGGGTGACATCGTAATATTTCAGTTTTACTGTGATTATAATAATGGCGTATTTTGATGCGAATTTACCCGAAAATTCCCGATGTCCCAGAATGGTGCCTTACTGGTATTCTACCTTGAGACAATCATTTTTTAGCTCACCTGAGCACAACGTGCTCAAGGTGAGCTTTTGGTATCACCTTTTGTCCGTCGTGCGTCGTGCGTCGTGCGTTGTACGTCGTGCGTCGGAAGGCGTCAACAATTCTTTAAACATCTTCTCCTCAGTAGCCACTGGGCGGATTTCAACCAAACTTGGTAGGAATGTTCCTTGGGTGACCCTACTCAAAAGTTGTTCGCGGAATTTTGATTGACCCCCAAGTATGGGCGTGGCAGGGCGTGGCACTTTTTGAGTTTGAAATCTTTAAACATCTTCTGCCTAGTAACCATTGAGCGGATTTCAAACAAACTTGGCATGAATGTTCCGTGGGTGACCCTTTTCAAAAGTCGTTCGCGGAATTTTGATTCACGGCCAAATATGGGCGTAGCAGGGCGTGGCAGTTTTTGACTTTGAAATCTTTAAACATCTTCTTCTCAGTAACCATTGGGCGGATTTCAACCAAACTTGGCATGAATGTTCCTTGGGTAACCTTTTATAAAAGTTGTTCGCGGAATTTTGATTTATGCCCAAATAAGGGCGTGGCAGGGTGGAGGAAGATTCTGACTTTGAAATCTTTAAACATCTTCTTCCCAGTAACCATTTGGTGGATTCCAACCAAACTTGGCATGAATGTTCCTTGGGTGACCCTTTTTAATTGTTGTTCGCGGAATTTTGATTTATGCACAAAAAAGGGTGTGGCAGGGTGGGGGCAGTTTTTTACTTAAAAATCTTTAAACATCTTCTTCTCAGTAACCATTGGGCGGATTTCAACCAAACTTGGCATGAATGTTCCTTGGGTGACCTTTTTCCAAAGTAATTCGCGGGATTTTGAATTACGTCAAAATATGGGCGTGGCAGGATGGGGGCAGTTTTTGACTTAAAAATCTTTAAACATCTTCTTCTCAGTAACCAGTGGGCGGATTTCAACCAAACTTGGCATGAATGTACCTTGGGTGACCCTTTTATAAAAGTTGTTCGCGGAATTTTGATTTATTCCCAAATATGGGCGTGGTAGGGTAGGGCAGTTTTTTTACTTTAAAATCTTTAAACATCTTCTTCTCAGTAACCATTAGGTGGATTTCAACCAAACTTGGCATGAATGTTCCTTAGGTGACCCTTTTCAAAAGTTGTTCGCGGAATTTTGATTCACGCCCAAATATGGGCGTGGCAGGATGGGGCAGTTTTAGACTTAGAAATCTTTAAACCTCTTCTTCCCAGTAACCATTGGGCCAATTTCAACTAAACTTGGCATGAATTTTCCATGGGTGACCCTTTTTAAAAGATGTTGGCAAAATTTTGAATGACACTCAAAAATGGGCTTGGCAGGGTGGGGTTGTTTTTTACTTAGAAATATTTAAACATCTTCTTCTCAGTAATGATCGTGCCTATTTGAACTTGACTTGGCATAAATGTTCATTGGGTGACCCTTTTCAATATTAGTTTGTTAAATTTTGAATGAAGCCAGAAAATGGGCGTGGCTGTTTTTGACTTTAAAATCTTCTCCTCCCTAACCGTTTGGCCAATTTCAATGAAACTGGACATGAATCTCACTGACAATGGCCAATGGGGCTATTACCGTGCTGTTATTTCTGTGAGTGTTTCAGGGCTGCCACCATAGCCAGTTAGAAACACGTCAGACACCCAATCTATAATCGTGGTGTGTCCAGGGGTCCAAGGCTACCGGTATCCCCCTCGCCAGTAGGTTTTATCAAAGTGTAAATTACATTGGTATGCATTATCACGTCACAATGTCTGCGGAGAAAGAGAAATTAATTGGTATTTGTTTCACAAAAAATACAAGCATGGTACTAAGTTTTCTGCTAGGAATGAAGGTAGGTGTCCAATTTTACTGAATATATATATAATTAGAGTACATAAAGCAAATATTGTGGGAGAAAATCCAAAGCAACATCTTAAGTGTGCCAGTAGCCTTACATGAATTGAATTTGGATACGAAAGCAATAAATGGCCTCCAATTCAATTCAATGAAAAAGAGAACACATGGTAAATAGACTAGAAAATTAATTATCATGATATTGACAATCTACACGTCTAGAAGCATTTAAATTAGTCAGGTGAGCGATTTTAGGGCCGTTCTGGCCCTCTTGTTTATTATTATTCACAGATAATATTTGTTCAATGATCGTTCATACTTTTTTTTATTTCCATTTGAAAAATGAAATATTAGGATAAAAAGGGAACAGCCACGTTATTCTGAACTTTATCATTACAGGTGGCCAGAAGCACCCGCCATTGTAAATGCATATTATCATAGTGGACTCAACGCTATAGGTAAGTTAGCTCTATTTTAGTCTGTATTCTCCGCAAATTATTTGATAGAATACAGCTGTTACAATGTCGTTGGTCCCCGCTAAAAAAGACATACAGTCAATGTAACTTCTTGCCTATATAGCCATACATATTTGATCGGTTATTTTCAGAGTGAACAAGAGGTGTAGCCATATGGTCGCCTATGTCAGCGTCTGCGTCGTCACCCGGAAAAAAGTCATTTTCTAATATCTCTGGTATTACTGACCACAGTCACTTGATACTTTGAAAGCATGTTTATTATCAGAAGAACATTCTCTACCAACAAGGGTGGTGGCTCTTAGCGCACTTTGAACGAATTGTGCCCCTTTTTTTAAATTTTGTCCGTTATCAAGCACCTTAACGGTCGAACGTTGGCGTCCGCATTCGGTGCTCATGTCAATAAATAAACTGGTAAATATTTTTTCCATTTTAATTTTTTTATATCAAATTATGGGAAATGCAGATAATGTTTACTCGCGTTCATTTAGTCTGATTAGGCTTCAGGTTTGATTGATCGATTGAATTGAGTTTAAAAGTATTTGGGTGATATCGCGGCGGCTGGTGCACCCATCCATGGATCCTGGTATTTCTCACACCAGTAATACTACTACATCCTTCCCCAGCCACCAGCTGCTCATCCCACTTAGGCTTACGATTATCCACATTTGGTGGAAGACAAAGAAGAGAAAGAGAAAGAGAGAAAGGCTGGTGGTCGAACCCTGGATCCAGTGACTAGGGGTCCTGCGGGCTTACACCGCTGCCCTTTATGTTTAATACAGCCAAGAAGACAAAAAACAAACATTATCTTTATCTCTTAATTGAATTTCACTGAAAAAGTTACTTTATTAACCCTTTCCCGTTCAAATACGGGATTTTACGTTCTTGTGGTTTTATACTCAAGAAAACATTGTGGAAAAAGAAGAAATTGCTTGTAACAAGCAATTTCTCCTTTTTCCACAATATTTTCTACAATATAGGATGGTTTCATTTCAAATGGCATCCAGTTTTCATTGTCGTCTGCAACCTCTTTTTATTTGGACTTGTCTAAAATTTCCAAAAACAGGAAAGGGTTAAACACATGTAAGATAGGTACGATTAATCTCATTAATTTCAGTACGATCTGTTTCTGATTGTGTATTTCAGTATTTCCTGCTGGAATTTTACAGAGTCCTTACTACGATTATAATTACCCGTCGTAAGTATTGTAGTCACCTCTAGCTCATCTGTATACAATCAAGTAATTATTAGGAATAGACGAATAGTTGACCACGCCCTCTCACTCCGCTAGCCACGCCCACAAAATCCGACAGGAATATCCGCTTCTATATTAATCTGCGTCATTTTGTAAAATGTATAACCAGTAGCATGACACAAAAATTAAAATGGTTGGTTCGCGACCTAAACGTCGTAACTACAGCTTGAATAAGCTGTAGTTACGATGTTCAAGTCGTTAAATCAACAAAATGATTCACTTGAATGTTTCCGTTCAATGTCTACTTCCGGTCTACATGAATGATTTGATTGGTTGAATGGTTCGTTGAGTGACAGACAAAATTATTTAGTTATCATTTAAGTGTTTTTAGTTTTTATCTAAGTGTTCTAAGTATATAATTAACCGAAGAAAGCTTTGTTTTATATAAATTAACTTAAACTGGAAAGAACTTTCATTTCATAGTATAGTTCAAGCATAGAACTCAACGTTAGCTGTGCTCTTGATCAACAATATTGTGCTGACTATGGTTTTGGTTATAATATTAATAAGTCAATATTACAATTCCATGAATAGTAGAACCACACGTTTGATTAAAATACTTGTATTAACACGAAATATTACAACCTTAGTTGTTATAACTTTGTGTAGAATGATTAGGTTTTAATTTAGCGTGGTGTCTTTTAGATAGCCAGAATACTGGCCCCACACAATAAATCCACTAGCCACCCACTGAATCCAACAGAAAATTCTATTTTAATATTAAATGATGTTATTTTACAAAATGTTAAAAAGACTACGCATCAAAAACTAAAATGGTTGATTGGTTAGCTAAACTTAGTAACTGCAGCTTTGATAAGCTCTTGTTACGACATTTAAGTCGCCAAACCAACAAAATTGATTAATATTTATGTCAGGCAATGTTGAAGTTCAAAGTTCACCCAATGATTTGATTGGTCGATTAATATTTAAATTTGCAGCTGCGATTAGTCAATTGTTCATGTTAATTTTCTAGTTTATATCACTGTAGTCGATTCTTTGTTTTTAGTTCTATAAATTTTGGAGGTATTGGACTCGTAATAGGACACGAGATAACCCATGGCTACGATGCTTCAGGTACTTATGTCCGTTTCTCTCTCTCTTTCTCTCTCCCTCTCATTTTCTCTCCCCCCCCTCTCTCTCTCTCTCTATATATATATATCGCCCTTCTCCTCATCTCTCATTCTCTGTCCCTGCTTCTCCCTCTCTCCCGCCTCTCTCTCGGTCCCGTCTCTCTCCCTCTGCCTGTCTATCTTTCTCTCTCGCTTCTTTGAAGTTTAGATGGTGTAAATTGCGGCAAGGAGACTTTTTTCTGAAACTAAAACCACTGTATTAAACCGCGAACCGGATTCACCTCGAAGCATGCATATGTTTTCAGATTCATACCTTAACAAAGAAAATGATATCTTTCATTTATTCATTTTATTTCTTAAAATTTAATAAATAAAGTCAAGTAATTAGTAATTTTACCTGTCTGAGACTGCTGTTTTGTGGATCTACTTTGTCTAGAGGCTTTTCAAAATAGATATTCACAATTTTATCATACAAGTGTGAAACTATTTTTTATCCTTTTGAAAGGATTTTGAAAGGCAAAACTAAAATTAAAACATTTAACAAAATGAAGTAATGTCTATTTAAATACTACCTTATTTTCTAATGTACTTATTGAAATGAAACAACTGTGGAAGGGGAGAGTAATGTGACGAATTTGGGGGAGGTAATTTGCAGTAAAATACAAACTAGGAAGTCTTCGGAGAGACGAGTGACTATTTGCAGTTATATAAAGAGAAGGTCGACCCATGTAGGGTTGAGGATAATTTCTCTGAATGGATCGGCTTTGTCTGTGTGCTCTGCACGTTACACAACGAATTGCACGTGCGCATACGTTTGTGCATCTTGGCGTACAAAGGGTGGCGAACATTCTACTTATTTTTCAAGAAAAAAATGATCTAAATTGAGGATGACATATATGCAGATCAGCTCGGATAAGTTTCAGAGTTCCGGGTCACAATTCATTGTAATGCTAAGATAAATTTTTAAGTCCAAATATTTGACAGATCACTAGTTCCATCATGACCTCCGTCATGGCAGGTCGAGTGAGATATCAATTGACCAATCGCGGCTGTCAATCACGGATTATATTGACCAATCAAATCATTCATTCCGCCCCGAATTAAGATTTGGATTCCGACATTAGCCGCCTTTTGTGTGAAACATTTTTGTCGGTTTGGCGAGTTAAACGTTGTAACTACAGCTTATTCAAGCTGTAGTTACGAAGTTTAGGTCGCCAACTGACCATTTAACGTATTTATTACATACTACTGACTATAAAATAACGCCGTTAAAAATCGAGACAGAACTTCCTGTCAGCGCCAATGGGAGGGGCTAACGGAGTAAAAATACGGGTCGAGCGATTGGTCAATAACGATTAGATATGCCATAGGCAAAGAAAATGAAACTAAAACAAAATGTAAATCGTTGGTTGACAATATAAACGTCCTAACTACGGGTTAACTGATTTTGTATGTTGATTTGGGGGGATTCAAGGGCGATTCATGGGTTCGGCTGAATTTTTTCTTCTTTGTTTTTTATCGAAAAGCGAATATATAGATACTGTTGCCATTTTTTCAGAATCTAGATTAACCGTTACTTTCTAAACGGTCATTTAATATCCAAGTAACATTAAGAAACGTCCCTCGGAGCATACGTGGTTAATAGAGTTTACATACCAATGTAAATGGCTAGGTATGAAATCATAGTCTTTCGGAATTTACACTTACATGTTTTAGGTAAACATTTTGATGAGAATGCACTATTACATAATTGGTGGAGTGGATATTCAGAAGATAACTATAACAGTAAAGCACGCTGTGTTATAGACCATTACAGTAATTTTGAGGTGCCAAATATTAAAATGAACGTAAGTAGTGTTTTGAAATTATTTATGTATAAATATACTCAAGCTTCCGTAACTGGAGGGATGAATACCTAAGCAGTCCAAATATTCTATTGACAATTGACCAATCGCGTCTGTCAATCAACGAATATACCGACCAATCAAATTATTTATTCAAGCCGGAATTGAGATTTATACCCTAACATTGATCGCCATTTGTGTGAAACATGTTTGTTGTTTGGGCGACTTTAACGTCGTAGCTACAACTTGTTCAAGCTGACGTTAAGACGTTTAGGTCGCAAACCAACGATTCTACATTTTTATTCGATCCTACTGACCCTAGTGTTGCAAAATATCGCCGTTTTAAAATCAAAGCGTGACTTCGTATCGGAGTCAATAGACGTGACAAAATGAGTAAGTAGGTGGATCAAGTGATTTGTCAATCGTACCCAGTATGATAATATTGATAGTGTTCATAAAAAATAAACTGCACAAATTTCGATATTTAGTTTTGATCATTTATATTTTGCAACCACTCATTAAATTATGGGACCTGTTTTTCAATCCCCGATACACACATAAATTGAGACTGAACCAAATCAAGAGATGTTGCTGACGTCAATTGTAAGTTTGTGATTTCTTTTTAAGCATAAATATCTTTTTGTTGTAGAAAACATTGAAAAAGGAAGAAATTACTTGCAACAGGCTATTACCTCATTTTTCCCAATGTTTTCCTTAGCTTTTACCTTTGGGCATTGAAAAGCGGAATTGTTTGGAAAAGAGTTTATCAATTACAAACTGAGATATTTACAACACGAATTGCACAGAAGCGCATTGATTATCTCCCTTAATGTTTTGAACAGGGAAAACTCTAAACTGTGCATGTGAGTAACCAAACAATGAACCTAAAAATGTGGTTATAGGTCAAGGTAACGGGGTCAAATTCTGATAGCTTGTGACCTCTCTACAAGTCACATTTCGCGTCCAATCGAGTTTAATCCTTGAGACTAGTCTAAGATGAGTCCATTGGGTTTAAGGTCGGGACCTAAAGTTTGTTATATATGGTGCACCAAATTGGTCAAAAGTCCAATTTAGGTAGTAGGCGCTAAAATAAAAGCGTACACGCGTAAATAATGTAGTGCATTTACAAAATGTTGGTGTGCACGCTTAATTAATGAGCGTTCAAGAGTATAAAATTTGCGCGTACGCCTAAATTACAAGTTTACGCACAATATGAAGGTTTTTACTTTTTACGCGTGCACGCTGATATTTGAAAGTGCATGCGTTAAAGGACGCGTGGACTTTCAAAATATAAGCGCGCACTCTTCAATTTAACGGGTTTACCTATATTATTTACGCACGCACACTTTTTTATATTCATACGACATACAATTGACTTTTTACCAAATAGTACACCATAGTTATATAAAACACAAGGCTCTGGTCACTCTGCAAATCAAAATCTTACACGAGATTAATCCTTGTTTAGATTAGGATAGCTATTGATTTCAGGTAAATTGTACGACAAGGATAAACAAGAGGGCCGTTGGCCCTGGGGAAATCACCTGAGATAAAGGATCTTTTTCTTTCAACAGTTAAATGTCATGTTAAGGTTAGGAAACAAGTGGGCCACAATTACATACAAAGACTATGAATCTGGGAAATCAAAAGTCTAAATTACAAATTCCAAGGCTTTAGTGCTTATTTGAAAGAAGGAAAAAAAACTTTTTGCATGGGTTATAATTTCATAAATAAGAAAACAGTCTGTGAACTGATGCTTCATGCCTATTACCCCCCCCCCCCGCGATCCGCCCCTGGAGACCCGAGGATCATGATTTTAGCTATTTTGTAAGAGATCAATATACTGATGCTTCATGCAAAATATCAAGGCTCTACGTCTTCTGGGTAAGGAGGAGAAGATTCTTAAAGATTATTTTGAAATTTCACTTTTGTCGCCATGGCAACAAGAGTTTCAAACGGATTTCAATTCTTTTAGCTAAATTTAAGGGAAACCACCTAAGGAACATTTCTGCCAAATATGATTCAAATTGGCCCAGTGGTTTGGGAGGAGATGTCATTTAAAAAATCGTTCTTTATTTCTATATACCCCCCCCCGGGGCTCCGCCCCTGGGGACCCGAGGATCATGATTTTAGCTTTTTTGAAAGAGGTCAATAAACTGATTCTTCATGCAAAATATCAAGGCTCTACGCCTTCTGGGTCAGGAGGAGATGATTTTAATGATTATTTTAAATTTTTACTTTTGTTGCCATGGCAACCAGAGTTTTTAACGGATTTCAATTCTTTTAGCTTTTTTTGAAGGGGACCACCTAAGCAAGATTTCTGCCAAATTTGGTTCAAATCGGCCAAGTGGTTTGGGAGGAGATGTAATTTAGAAAATCGTTCTTTATTTCTTTATAATCCCCCCCCTGGGGCTCCGCCCCTGGGGACCCGAGGATCATGATTTTAGCTTTTTTGAAAGAGGTCAATATACTGATGCTACATGCAAAATATCAAGGCTCTACGCCTTCTGGGTCAGGAGGAGAAGATTTTTAATGATTATTTTAAATTTTTACTTTTGTTGCCATGACAACCAGAGTTTTTAACGGATTTCAATTCTTTTAGCTTTTTTTGAAGGGGACCACCTAAGCAAGATTTCTGCCAAATTTGGTTCAAATCGGCCCAGTGGTTTGGGAGGAGATGTAATTTAGAAAATCGTTCTTTATTTCTTTATAAATCCCACCTCCTGGGCTCCGCCCCTGGGGACCCGAGTTCTATGATTTTAGCTATTTTGAAAGACGTCAATATACTGATGCTTCATGCAAAATATCAAGGCTCTAAGCCTTCTGGGTCAGGAGGAGAAGATTTTTAAAGATTATTTTAAAATTTTACTTTTGTTGCCATAGCAACCAGAGTTTTTAATGGATTTCAATTCTTTTGGCTATTTTTGAAGGGGACCACCTAAGGAACATTTCTGCCAAATTTGGTTCAAATTGGCCCAGTGGTTTGGGAGGAGATTTCGTTTAAAGAAATTGTTGACGGATGACGCACGACGCACGACGGACGGACGCCGGACAAAAGGGGATCACAATAGCTCACTTGAGCACTACGTGCTAAGGTGAGCCAAAAATGCGTATTTTGTGTCAAGCAATTCAAGCTTGTTGTCTCTATATCCTCACACTTTTTTTCTTAATTTTGCAATATGTCCGAAGTGCAGTTTTAATAGGTACTTTTGATATCATTTTTAATACTCATATGTGAATTGCGAAGGGAATTCCCGCTTTAAGAAAGTAGAGCTGTAGTTACAAATAATATCAACAGCATCTTTACTCGTACAATATCGTTGGCTTTAGCATGATCTTTGCTTTCTATTTTTCTGGCTGATTGAAAAATCTAGGCCGCCAATTAAGGAATCAAAAGAAGAATCAAATCATCCATTCAGACCCGAAATAGATTTATACTCCAACATTGACCGACATTTGTATGAATCAGTCTCATTTCTTTGATCACTTAAACATCGCAGCTTCAGCTTATTCAAACTGCATTTTCGACGTTTAGGTCGGCAACCAAACATGCTACGTTCTCGCTAAATGCTACACGCAATAGATCTGGTAAAATAACGACGTTAAAATCGAAGCGGAATTTCTTGTCGAAGTAAATGGGCGGGGCCAACGGAATAAGTGGGCGGGACAGCGATTAGTCGAAATGATTCAACTAATTCTTCGATGGTCATTCGAGACTGAGCACAAATTACCATAAATTATATCCGATATGTTTAGAAAACATTAACAACAAATGAAAAAAAGCGTTGTATGATTTTAATATGAAAAGCCTTTTTGACAACAAAAATATCAATTCGAAATGTTGACAAATCTCAAAAGGTGTTAATGCATTAAGGTATTTTTTTTAGTTTAATGTTTTCTCTCTTCAGATAAACGGTAATATGACATTGAGTGAGAATATAGCAGATATTGGTGGTATTAAACAAGCTCATTTGGTAAGTATACAGATAGAGGGTGAAACTCTTATTTTAGAATTAAATATTTCACCAATACTAAAATAAACCCTATGTTGTAGGTACTCATTTGAATCGTCTCACCGAGACGATTCAAATGAGTACCCACAACAAAGGGTTTAGTTAAGAAATAAGGATTTTAGAATGTTGTTTCCCCTTCTTATCTAGACCTCTGCATAATATGATATATCAGTAATACTATGCACTTGTTAAAGCCTGTGCGATATTGTAGTATCATATCTAGGTTATTTTTATATCATCTATATGTACATTTTGTAAGATCCTCAATAGATTTTACCATTAGTGTCTCAAAGATGACAATCGTTACAAAGAACATTTCTATAATATATTACTACCTAGCATCGATATGCCACACGGTTGGGTCGTTACGCCAAGTTCATCAATTGGGGTCATATGAAGATATAAATCTGCTCCGCAGAACTGGAGAATTTATTGATTGAATGGGGTTTAACGCCGCTTATAACAGTATTTCAGTCATATCGCGGCGGCTGGAGCACCTAACAATAGATTCCTAATATTTCTCACACCAGTACTCCCACTAAATTCTTTCCTAGCCTCCAGCTGCTATCCCACTTAGGTTTACTATTATCCATCCATTTGTGAGAGACAAAAGTCGGAAAGAATATGTGCCGCCGCTGGGGATCGAACCCATGACATCCCATGATTGAAGATTAGGAGTCTGACGCGCTGCCGACTGCGCTATTACGGCGGCGAAGAATTTGAGAAAGGGGATCGAACCTGGGATAGTCTCTCTTTATTCAATATATTCCTTTAACATTTCAGGCTTATAAACTTTGGTTAAAGGAACACGATGGTAAAGATACTAATTTACCAGGACTTTCACAGTATACACAAGAACAACTATTCTTTATTAATACTGCACAGGTAAGTATAACAGATATCATTTACATTAGCTTCCCATTCCCCCCCCCCAAAAAAAGGGACTGAAAGTACTGAGAAGTTGGAATGCGCTGAAGGGTCATAACTGGGGATTTCGGTTCAAATTCATTTTTTACTTTCCGAGTAAGCCTCCCTCCTTTAAACTTAAACCAGCATTCCCATTCGTGTACATATGTGCGTAAATAATGCACAAAAACATAAATTCACATACAGAAAGCAAAAACTAGCAACGCCTTAACCCATTCCCAGACAGTGACGCTTTTAAATGACCCTCATGATGAAAGCTTTGGAAAACATTGTCGAAAATGAAGAAATTGCTTGTTACAAGCAATTTCTTCATTATCCACAATATTTCTGTCCAAAGAGACCAGGATTTTAAAGATTTCATCAACTTACAATTGTCGTTTGCTACCTCTTTGAATTTGGACTGGTCTAAAATTTTATCCTGTTGGAATGGGTTAAAAGCTCGAGTCACGCACAGCAAAATTAGAATTTTCAAGCATAACATTCTCCTTTTATACGTGAACTCCTTTTAGAAGCTTGAAAACAGATAATAACAGCTTTTACAGTAAGAAATCAATGACCTCGATGATTATTTGACCCTCAACGGTCAATTCTATAACGATCATACTAAACTCACGTAGATTTTCACTTCAGGTGTATGAGTAAACGTGGAAATTTGCGGAAATGCGCTGAAACTTGTTTCAGGATGATCAATTTCAAATACCGGTTTAGACTTAGATAAAAAGAATATTTAAAGCGTTGTGAGTAAAATTCAAAAGAAAAAAAGACACTAACGTTATTGTAACATTAGTTTTTTCACATGGTAGTTTTGCCTTTTTCCTAAAAAATTCTATAATATGATGAAGATAGTAACAAATTATATTCGGCGCCCTGTAGTCGCGCAATTTCCTCATTCGTTATCCGGCTTTAGAACCGTAAAAAATCTTAAGTTAAAAGGACCAAGCTGAAAGCTAGATGACACTTGTTAAAGGTTTGATGTGTTATTATTGATTTAAACTTGTAAATAACGACATAATAAAGCGTACTTATTTAGTAAATAAGTAGAATTCGGAAGTTGATATGTTTACATTCTAACTTTCAAAATCTTCTACTTTCGTTTTGCATCTATTTGATTTTTATTGAGTAAAAGCTGTAAATCCCACAAAAATCGCGTTTGCTTGATGCCTACGATCCCCTTTAATCGCTCTAGAATGTTTTAAAACACTGGGCGGCGTGATTATTGTAAAAATGCATTTGCGACCTGAGCCATATTTGTAAACATTGCCTATCTATTGTCACATGACTACCACATGTGACTTGAGATCACGTGATTACCAAATACGGGACGGCGAATCACATAAAACGAATTACTGCGCTGATTATTACCTTATTATTCAATAATTTAAAGCAAACTAAAGCATGTTTATAAGTCTCTAAGCGAATGTTTATATCATCCTTTACATGTGCCATATTATTGTCTTCGGCTACAACTAACTGATTGTCCGTGGCAAGTTGAGATGAGAAGTAACCAGAGGTGTATTCATATCTAAGAGATCACGTGATATGTGTTACCAAAAACCCGAAATGAAATTGTCTTGTGTTCATTTTGCGGTTTTGTTAAATCTAAGTTGGAATTGCTCCGCATTCCAACTTAACTAGGTTTTTAAAACATTGCCTACGATAAGAATTTATTAAGCCGAACTCCAAATACGCTATAGCAACTGTTTTGTAAATCACTTTTTTCTGAAAGTCACATACTGTTGGTTTCGATAGAAATGTAGAAAGTATGAAACCCATCTAACAATTTGTCTCCGAAAGAATAGGTCAAGCGTTACCAGACTCTGAAAACTTGATATTCTTACGCTCGACATAATTTGATAAAAAATGTATAAGAAATATTTCATTGAATTAAAAACCATGAAAACATGTTGTGATCTATTCCTAAATGTCGAGAAGATATTAAATGTGCGGACCAACCCTCAATTGACCAATCGTGTGTGTCAATCAATGAATTAACCCACCAGTCAAATCATTTATTCAGTCCGGACCTGAGCTTGGCCGCAATTTTTGTTAACATTTTGTTATTTTGACGATTTAAACATCGTAACCAAGCTTATTCAAGATGTAGTTACGACGTTTAGGTGGTCAACCAACCATACTACTTTTTGTTACATGCTACTGGCCATAAATTTCGAGAAATAACGCAGTTAGAAATCGAAACGGAACTTCCTGTTGGAATTATTGGGCGGGGCCAAGGGAGTCAGTTGGCGGGACCAGCAATTGGTCAATCATTTGGTGTTAAAAAACAAACTGAATTTAAAACTGATTGGTCGATTGATTCCTCGATTTACAGCCGCGATTGGTCACTTATACACTGTCGAAGAGGTTTTTTTTACATTTAAGTCTTGTATTAATGTCTGTTTGTAGTTATGGTGTTCCCGATTTACGGACGAGGCTGCAAGGAAAAGTGTTTTAACAAGTGCTCACAGTTTACCTATGTTTCGGTAGGTTATATCGATTAAATTTATGTTTTCGATTTTTAAGACAAACGGTACGTTATCGAAGTGGAGATCGCTAGCCTTGCGGATTTCATATGATTCTCGGACAGGTCGTCTTAAATACTAGACATTAATTGGCAGATCGCAGCTTTAGATTAGAAATTCGATTGGCTAATCATTCTGTCATTTAGAACTTTAAAAACCAGTATCTATGTTAAAGCGGCTCTTGGACAGTTTTTCAAGAAATATACTTTTCTAATAGTAATTAATATCATTTTCACGATAATCTTCCTGTTAAGTCTACTTAATTCACTAGAAATTTTATTTGATATGATATATTCCCTATGTCCTACTTTTTAACAATGGAATTTATAGGATTTGATCGCTAGTCTTCGGGTAATGACCATTTTTCAGATATTTTTATTCAAATAATATATGAGAGGGAATAAAAATTATTAAAATCTTTGACATGAAAAAACATCGATTCCTCCCTGTAATACGGTATAGTTGTGCATCCTGACCAGCGCTTCAGTTGCCAGTTATCCAAACAGAATAATGTTAATTCGTGACTATGAAGTTTCAAACATGGGAATCTCGTGCGTTTTGTATGTCTACTCTCATCGGCCCCAAAGTACACAAACAAGCTACAGATAAAAGTAATGAAATCTTTGTATGTTCAAAGAAAGGGACTGTACGCGATATGTTTCCCTTAGTTATAAGAAGCCGAAACTATCGGCTAATCAAGAAAAAGATTTATCGTTAAAATTCAACAAAAATACTTAGAAATAAATTTCGACAAAACGGATCGCAGTTTACGTTCTTCATTGGCATGCTATGATTATACATGAATAATGTATACAAAATAAAAATGATTAAGAAAGAAATAGAAAACTGACCTTGCCACTTTCATATTACTGGACACAGGCCTTTGAGCAATTATCATGGCGTTATGTCTGTCATGCATGCTTGCGTCCGTAGACTAAAGAAAGATTATTTATATGAAAATTTTCTGACTCGATATTGAAATGAAAATAAATGTATATCTATCAGCAGGATTTTTTTCATTCCATTGCTTTCGTGATAGAGTTCAGATCCACACCGAAGAATATCTGATTTATTTGAATGGGTTTTAACGCCGTTTTTAACAATTTTCTAGTCATATCGTAGCGGCTGGAGCACCTTTCGGTCGATTCCTGGTATATCTCGCACCAGTACCACCATTACATCCTTTCCTAGCCTACAGCTGCTATACAACTTAGGCTTACGATTATCCACCCATTGTTAGGAGACAAATGTCGGAAAGGATATGTGCCAAGGCTTCAGATCGAACCCATGACATCCCATTTTTGAAGATTGGGAGTCTGATGCGCTGCAAACGGCGGCCGAGGAATATTCTGAATCCTGGGAGTAAGAAATTTTCTGCATCTTAATCCATTCTCACACAATGACGATTTTTGGCGCACCTAAAGAAAAACAATTGGGAAAACATTGTGTAAATGAAGACATTGCTTTTAACAAGCAATGTCTTCATTTTACACAATGTTTTCTACCCAGAGAGTTGAAAGAATCTAAAATTTCATTAACTTTTAATCGTTGTTTGCAGCTTCTTTGACATAGTAACAGTCTAATACTTTGCTATGTGGCAACGAGTTATATGCCCTTGATATAATTTCAGTGTACTAGGTGAGCTGAGGAATTCACATGGATTTTCGGAAGCCTTTGATTGTCCGAGAGGTACTTATATGAACCCAGATCAACCCAAATGTTCAATATGGTGACGATCAACGGTGTATTGTGTAAATTTTATTGACATTATTATTTCGAAGCTTTTACTACCTCTCAATAATGTGTAAATAGTTTTAATAGAATCATTTTGGTTCTTTCTCGATTTTAACACGCGTCGTGCTGTCAGTATAGAGAAGCACACTGTATTGAACATAGTTGCACATTTCATTCAATAGAAAAATAATTCTCACATTATATGTCATAAATTAAATAAGGGAATCGGGGAGAAATCTTTTTAATTTTCGGGTATGTTAGAATTGACCAAGCACAATTTTCAATAAAATAACTTGCCGACCAATGAAATCATTCATTTAATTCAGAAATGGGTTTTGAACTCCAACATTGGTTGCAATTTTTGTAAGCCTTTTTTGTTAGTTTGGCGAATTAAAAGTCGTACTGTAGCTTTTTCAAGCTGTAGTTTCGGCTATTAGTCCCTAACAAACTATTCTACTTTTTTGTTAGATGCTACTTGCCATAAATTTTGCAAAATAACGCCGTTTGAAATCGAAGCGGGACTTCCTCTAGGAGTCAATAGGCGAGGCTCACGAAGTCAGTGGCCGAGGCAGGCGATTGGTCAATTGAAAACAATAGTATTGAATATGGACGTGTTTACAAGATATGTTTCTCCAGTGAAATCTTTCATAATAATCGAGTAACCTGACTAATTACTAAAAATGTTCTAATTGTGAGCACACACGTGTATTCATATTTATTGTAAATAGTCTTAATGTTCTCTTCATACTGATTATGCGATTTTTGTACAGATATTCGACATTTTTGTAAATATTGTTTAAAAAGAACGAGTGTTTGTTATTTTGTATGGTAAAAATGAGTATTGCCTATTGAAGTGTACGCTGTAGTTCATTCTCCCAAATTTCTTTTCAAAATTGCGCTTGTCCCCAAGAGAATGGGTCGCATGTGCCCTAAACAATTGAAATATATCCTACAATAGATAAATGATCCTTGTAAAAGTTCAGTATATACCAATTCAATTCAATTTGAAGCTATCCCACTCACGACAATAACAAGAATGCAATATCATTTGCATACGATGCTCTCCGATGATCTTGTGCACCTAAGACAACTATTATCTGTATTATACTTAAAATCAAACCATGTGAAAATCAGGTGAAATCAATCTTCGTGTTCCCGAAAAAATAAATTTCCAATTAGCCCCTCATTTTTTAACCGCCCACTTTCTATTCTTGAACGAAGGGCTGTCTAATGATTATTCCAAATTTTGTTGAATTGATTGGTTTGAATGAATGCGGTTTTACGCCGCTTTTAACATATATTTGACGTATGAAAATTATCTGACAACTCTTCTGACATGTACCCGTCTGAGCGATATCATATTGGACAAAATAGTATCAATTGTGCATAAAGACTTTTTAACTCGTCTATTTGGTATATAAATTCTAGAATGGACCGAATATAACTGGACCCCTAAAAATTAAATTGATAATTGAGCGAGAATCTAAATATACTGTACACAGAAAGTAGTAGATCGGATTAATTTGATAAACTTCATGACTCTGTACTTTTTAAATCTTTGGAGCATCCGTAACCACGGTGGCTAATTTACCCTCCCCCTCTATTCTAGGGAATTCGTAACAAAACTTGAGATTCAAAAGGGCAAAACTAAGAATTTATGATAAATCAAGTCACCACCTACGTTGGGCCATGCACATTCTAAGAAGTCTGTTTGAGGCTTAAATATATCAAAGCTCGTAATATATTTTATTTGATAAAAATGTGTTTTCATAATAGATATTTCCGTTTAAAGGTTTTCAAACTAAACTTTTTGCTTCAAAAGATGCTTATTATGCTCTCTAATATCTATAATTTACATATTTTTACCACAATGTTGGACTGAAACAGTTTATGGATTAACAACTAGAGGAGCCACTACATTTCTATATCAAAGCCCTATCCAGTAGGACTTCGCGTGTAAATTCGATATTATCTATTGAAGATTTGTTATCGTAGTTAAAGGGAGTTTAAAGCCATTTCCATCACATCTAGAATAAGACTATTGACTCCTTTGGTAAGGTTGTTTTTTTAAACGCTTTTTGAAAATGATACTTTTCTGACGTTGCTTATATTCAAAATAGTCTTGTTTAAATCTGTCAAAATTTAAATACTCATCTTCGGTCATTTAATTTGCTGAAACATTTGGCTGCTGACTGATCTGAACCGTTTCCGGTTGATCTGGTTTACATAATATTTCTGCGTGTATCCTACACATGGGTAACAAGGACCTGGGGCTGGTCCAAGTCCCGACGTTGTGGTTACTGCTTGCGAGGTGTCCCCGACCAAATGACTGACGTTCCTGTCCCAGAAGAACCTGAAGCAATGCTACTGCCAGTGTCATTAGTACTTGTGCTCCTGGTGCGAGAAGGCACGATTCTCCGCCTTGAATATCTCACTATCGGTATCAATAGGATTAAATACGTACTGTCCGACATTCTCCCAACCTCCCGCTAAAGTATAATGTGTTTGTTGCGTATACGCACCTTATCCTGACACTTCTTCAACAGTTCCAAACAATAGTCCGCAGCTGTCAGTCAAGGAATCAATCGACCAATCAAATCATTCATTCAGCCCGGAATTAAGATTTGAACTCCAACCTTTGCCGCCCTTTATGTGAAACCTTTTATGTTGATTTGGACATCTAAATATCGTAACTACAGCTGTTAAATCTAGGTCGTCAACCAACTATTGTACATTCTTGTTACATGCCCCTGGCTGTGAATTGTTCAAAATCGAAGCGGATATTTCTGTCGGAGTCAGTAGGCGGGGCCAACGGCCTAAGTGGGCGGGATTCAAGAATCCTTCTCTCGTTAAAATTTGATAAAAAGGTCAAATTAGATGAAATTTTATTTCTGAAATTATTAATCCATCATTAACAACGATTTGTTGAACCTATATTACAATGTATGTATGTGGTTTGATAGGAAAATGCCTTTATTCTGCTGAATAAACTTATGTGCTATGATTTTACGAAATTATACTTCATTAGAAAGAGTGCGAAGATAAAAATAAAGAATGGAAAGATAAAAGAAACATGACATTTCAAGTGTGAAGACAATTTCAGAATTAAACATTTATTGTGAGGGAAACCTTGCTGTAATTTCGGGTTATTTTCAAAGTGATGCATCCGTTTCTTACTCAAAAATCAATGGACCGGAACGAAACTCAAACTTGTTCTATTACTCATTAACGTCGACTCACATACCAAAAAGTTCAGCTCAATATCTGCCATCGTTTTGAAAAAAGTCCAGAAAATCTGATTAACTGGACCGACAGACGGACGAACAGACAAACAACCTTCTACTTGCAAGTTCATCTCCTTGGTATTTTAGCTCACTTGAGCATATCGATCCTCAAATAAGTTGCAGACGACAATTTCAAATTGTTGAAAATTCTAAAATATTTATTTCTTTAAGTAGAACACAATTTGGAAAATGAAGCTATTGCTTGTTACCAGCAATTTCTTCATTTTCAACATAGTTTTCCACAACTATTTTCTTGATGGGGCGTTAAAAGGAAGGATTGGGTGGGAATGGGCTAACCCCTTTGTTACTTTAACCTCGCTTCCTTTTCGTGATAACGTCTGACAAAGAAGATTATAGAACAAAGAAATGCTTTGACAGCTTACAGTACTTTTCAGTGCTTTGATTGAGAAAAATCAGGCTTGAAAATAAACAAAGGACAATAGCCTAAAAATATGAGGAGCAGAGTTACCGGACTGCACCTCTTCTACATGAGATATTTCCACCCTGGAATTTTCATGACTTTTGTTGGCATACTTAATAATTGTTAAAGCCATATCTGCCCCGAGGAAGAAAAAATAGTTTAAACAATCTATCGCTTATTTGGTCACTAAAACAAACATGTGCCTTCTTAATGTCGATATAAAAAGGAGGGGGTGGGTGAAGTTCATTGGAAAGAGTATTTTGTGTTTTTCTTGTCGTGTTCAAATCGTGTTTGTTTACATTTTGAAATCGAGTCCAATGCACCCGATCCTTCACCTGAAATCTTTGATAATCTTCGGCATTGACTTATATGCATAGGTGCTGATGACTAAACTTTACGGACGATTTCGTTAATCTTCGTAACCTAGGTATTTTTTGAATGACTAGCGAAAGTTAAAACGTCCTGACTGAAGTCATAGATTTATGTAAACAAACCTAATTGTTGTTGGTCACATTTTAAAATATCGTAACTTCTTTCATGAATTGTAGGCTTACCGTGAAGAATTATGTTGATCTTATTTTTTCAATCGTCATATTTATTTATTTGAGTTTCAGTAATTTATTTGCGCCCAACATGATCATATTTGTTGACGGGCCTTTAAACGATATTCATTCATTCATTATTTTCCATCCACAATTCGCTACATAAAATGACTCAGATTCGTCAAAATTGAAAGGAATACCCGTTAGAGTTTGAACAAAAATCGCCGATCCGCCTTTGTAGGTATAGTTTCCACATTCTACGTTTCCATCTTTCATACGAAGACCTACTCATGTTTTGTGCGGCTTGTCTGTGACTTCTTGGGATAAAAACCCTTCCATTGATTGATTGAATGATTGAATGGGACTTAACGCAACATTTAACAGTATTTCGGTAATATCGCGGCGGCTTGAGCACCTAACAATGGATTCCTGGATTTCTTTCTGATATTTGTCTTTCACCAATGGATAGATAATCGTAAACCTCAGCGGAATAACAGCAGGAAGCTGGGAAAGGATGTAGTGGTAGTACTTGTGTGAGAAATACCAGGAATCCCTTGTTAGGTGCTCCATTGTTGACAAAATATGTTGTTGGTTTTTTTCACCGAAGTCTTGGTACAACGGTCAGGAGGGTACTTGTAATATAGGAGATAATCCACAACGCGTTTTGGTTGAAAGAAGACCTCCCACCTGCAATCATAATTAGATTAGTAGAAAACATTTGAAACTAATGACTTCGAAGCGTCAATTGCTTTGGTTCTAAACAAAGATTTAACTTTAAAAGAATTGTATTAGCAGTACTTGTTTTAGCACTGTACTTGAAAATTGACGAATCGCTGTGCTCAGTAAACAAGAGGGCCGTTGGCCTTGGGGCGCTCACCTTAGATAAAGGCTCTTTTTCTTTCAACAGTCTAATTTCATGTTAAGATTAGGATTATGAAACAAGTGGGCCACAATTACATATAAAGACTATGAACCTGGGGATCCAAAAGTCTAAATTACAAATTACAAGGCTTTAAGGCTGATTTGAAAGAAGGAAAAAACTTTATCAATGGGTTATAATTTCAGAAATAAGAAAGAAGTCAGTGAACTGGTGCTTCATGCCTATACCCCCCCCAGGTCCGCCCCTGGAGACCCGAGAATCATGATTTTAGCTATTTTGTAAGAGATCAATATACTGATGCTTCAAACAAATATCAAGGCTCTACGCCTTCTGGGTCAGGAGGAAAAGATTCTTAAAGATTATTTTGAAATTTCACTTTTGTTGCCATGGCAACCAGAAATGGATTTCAATTCTTTTAGCTAAATTTAAGGGGGACCACCTAAGGTAAATTTCTGCAAAATTTGGTTCAAATTAGCCCAGTGGTTTGGGAGGAGATGCCATTTAAAAAATCGTTCTTTATTTCTATATAAACCCCACCCCCTGGGGCTCCGCCCCTCAGGACCCGAGGATCATGATTTTAGCTATTTTGAAAGAGGTCAATATACTGATGCTTCATGCAAAATATCAAGGCTCTACGCCATCTGGGTCAGGAGGAGAAGTTTTTTAAAGATTATTTTAAAATTTTACTTTTGTTGCCATGGCAACCAGAGTTTTTAACGGATTTCAATTCTTTTAGATATATTTGAAGGGGACCGCCTAAGCAACATTTCTGCCAAATTTGGTTCACATCGATCCAGTGATTTGGGAGGAGATGTCATTTTAAAAAATCGTTCTTTATTTCTATATAAACCCCACCCCCTGGGGCTCCGACCCTTGGCACACGAGGATCATGATTTTAGCTATTTTGAAAGAGGTAAATATACTGATGCTTCATGCAAAATATCAGGCTCTATGCTTTCTGGGTCAGGAGGAGAAGATTTATAAAGATTATTTTGAAATTTTACTTTTGTTGCCATGGGAACCAGATTTTAAAACGGATTTCAATTTTTTTAGCAATTTTTAAAAGAGGACCACCTAAGCAACATTTCTGCCAAATTTGGTTTAAATCGGCCCAGTGATTTTGGAGGAGATGTCATTTAAAAAATCGTTCTTTATTTCTATATAACCCCAGCCCCTGTGGCTCCGTCCCTGGGAACCAGAGGATTTATGATTTTAGCTATTTTGAAAAAGATCAATATACTGATGCTTCATGCAACATATCAAGGCTCTACGCCTTCTGGGTCAGGAGGAGATGATTTTTAAAGATTATTTTAAAATTTTACTTTTGTTGCCATGGGAACCAGATTTTAAAACGGATTTCAATTCCTTTAGCTATTTTTGAAGGTGACCACCTAAGGAACATTTCTGCCAAATTTGGTTCAAATTGGCCCAGTGATTTGGGAGGAGATGTCGTTTAAAGAAATTGTTGACGGACGACGCACGACGGACGCCGGACGGACGCCGGACAAAAGGGGATCACAATAGCTCACTTGAGTACTACGTGCTCAGGTGAGCTAAAAATCTTTTGACCCAATGTAATCATTGTGATCGAACGTGAAATTAGAATTTCGAACTAACATGCAGTATGTTTGTTGGTTTATTACTAAACGGCGTTATTAACAACCCAATGATTTGCATTTTATTTTATGTCTCTGGACACAGATTTTCCGCTTTAGTCCAACAGATTAATATTTGCGGTCATACTGTAGATTTGAATTAAAAAAGTTATTAGATATGATGTGAATTTAAATCATTAAAAGTATTTCCCTCCTTTTTTCAGTAGCGAAAAATTTCCCCTTTTCTGTTTTATGACGTAGAGATCTTATTTTACGCCGCCGACGGTAGACAGACGTCTATTACGTCACGACGTCTTTAACATGCCTCCTACATTCTTTTTTTATCAAATAATTTCTTTGAAGTGTTCACTGGAAGTTCCTAGTCCTAGTTCTCAGGGTTTTGCCTTTTTACGCTACGTTATACAAAAATGAAGCAACAATGTAATATTGCTTCTTAACAAATCTCCTCATACATATATGAACAAATTTCTATAAAATTTCCAAGGAATGCTCCTAGTCCACTTACATCAAGCATGTATTAGCAGCGGCGTTAAACTCCGTTCGAAAAAAACAACGAACGAAATTCACGAGTTAGATAAAGGAAGAAGCAGAACCTACCGTTACAAGATGGATAACTACAAGACAGGTAATCTTTATAATCAGATCCACAATATTCGTTTGAGCAATTTCTGTCACGCGTTCGGACGCCACAACCACATGTGACGTCACAAGATCCCCAGGAGTTCCAGATTCCCCATGTACCTGCAAATATGGGTTGAAAATATCTATAAAGATCAAAATTGGAGTGCTCTCTCTCTCTCTCTCTCTCTCTCTCTCTCTCTCTCTCTCTCTCTCTCTCTCTCTCTCTCTCTCTCTCTCTCTCTCTCTCTCTCTCTCTCTCTCTCTCTCTCTCTCTCTCTCTCAAAAATAGAGACACCGCGGGGTGCCGGGTATTCAACCAAAAGCAGAGACGAACTACTGCTTGCCTCGTAACTTCTGGTTTGTTGCAGGTTGGTTTAATTCGAAAGCTTATCATATCCTTTTCCTAATGCAAATAAGCTTTGGAATGGAAATTACTAGCCTGTGTGTGAGACCCGTGTGTTTAAACGGGGTATAAGAGTAAACCACTGTAGGCCTACATTTTGTCACATTTGCCAGTTCATCTTGTAGGATAATTTGCACGTCATAGGAGACGATTTAACTCTCGACATGCTGAATCTAGAATAATCCTGTTTTGGCAGGAGGTATAGAAAAAGATCAGTCTGCACATATATGCCGACTGGTATTAGTCTTCCCCACCTCTTTACTGCTTTTTATCCAGAGATGTTCATTAGACATATTTTCAAAATATATATTAAGCTGTAATTGGTACTTCCAGTGCTGCAATTTTTTAAAGAGAATTTAATCAGCATGTTAAGGGTTAAATTCTCATCATTTTATTATATCTTATTCATTCCTCGTGTATCATCGTATACGTCTTTTGGTTGTCTTTATATTGTTTAATATGCTGTATGTTGAACAGTCCTTAAATTTCTTGCGCTCTGGAGACCACAAACGTCGATACTCAATCATAGAAAGAAAAACATAACCGAGCTATTAGAATAGATCTCGTGTATTCATTAAGTTCGTTAACAACTTCAACTTAACGGCATGTAAATGTGTCTTAGACATAAATGGAACGGTATCAGTTTGGACGATTAATTCAGAGTTATTTCGAAGAGCCAAAGCGGATTGGTCAATCGCTGTCGACGCCCACTTACTCCGTAGGCTAGCCTATTGACTCGTACAGGAAGCTTTACGTTTTTATTTTGCAAAATGAGCGGCCAGTTGTATGTGAAAAAGAAAAATGTTTGGTAAGCGACCTAAACGTTGTAACTACAGCTTGAATATACTGTAGTTACGGCGTTTAAGTCACCTTAGCATCAAAAAGTGTTTCACATAAATAGCGGCCAGGGTCGTAGTTCAAACGTCACTCCTGGGCTAAAGGAGTGATTTTATTGGTCGTTTTTATTTTCTTGACCAGTCGCGACTGTCAATCACATAATAGGTCGACCAATGAAATCATTCATGTAGACTGGAAGTTCAGTTTGAACTCCAACATTGGCCGCCATTTTAATGAAACGTTTTTGTAAGTTTGGTGACTCGTTCAAACTGTAGTTACGACGTGTGGGTCGCTTACTAACCATTCTACTTTTTTTTCTAACATGCTACTGGCCATATATTTTACATGTTTATAAAAAGGAACGTTGTAATGGTTCGTTCATATATAAAACACACATTCCATTGAAAACTCGCTCAATCCATTCATTTTGTCGATTTTAAAAATGTTCTTAAGTGTACGCCTACGAGCATCCATACTTTCTGAATAATAAACCGTGTCTTACCCATTCCCACACAGCAAAATTTAAGACTGGTCCAAATTGAAAGAAGCTGCAGACGACAATTTCAAGTTGATTTTTTTTTTCGTCTTTTTTGGTAGAAAACATTGTGGATAATGAAGAAATTGCTTGATACAAGCAATTTCTTCATTTTCCACAATGTTTTATAAAGCCTTTTTCTTCTGAGTAATTGTGTGGGAATGGGCTAAGATGTTTAAACAAGAGGGCCAGAATGGCCCTAAAATCGCTCACCTGACTAATGTAAGATGATTCAAAATTGAAATTGGCCCAATGGTTACTGAGGAGAAGACGTTTAAAGATTTCAAAGTAAAAACTGCCCTACCCTTCCAAGCCCTTATTTGGTCATCAATCAAAATTCTAGAACAACTTTTGAAAAGGGTCACTCAAGGAACATTCATACCAAATTTGGTTGAAATTGGCCCAATAGTTACTGAGGAGAAGATGTTTAAAGATTTCAAAGTCAAAAAAGTGCCTGACCCTGCCACGCCCATATTTGGGCATAAATCAAAATTCCAGGAACAACTTTTGAAAAGGGTCACCAAAGGAACATTCATGCAAAGTTTGGTTGAAATTGACCCAATGGTTACTGAGGATAAGATGTTTAAAGATTTCAAAGTTAAAAAAACTGCCACGCCCATATTTGGGCATAAATCAAAATTCTGCGAACAACTTTTGAAAAGGGTCACCCAAGGAACATTCATACCAAATTTGGTTGTAATTGGCCCAATAGTTACTGAGGAGAAGATGTTTAAAGATTTCAAAGTCAAAAACTGCCACGCCCATATTTGGGCGTGAAACGAAATTCTGCCAAACAACTTTTGAAAAGGGTCACCCAAGGAACATTCATACCAAGTTTGGTTGAAATTGGCCCAATGGTTCCTGAGGTGTAGATGTTTAAAGATTTCAAAGTCAAAAACTGCCACGCCCGGCCACGCCCATATTTGGGCATAAATCAAAATTCTGCGAAAAACTTTTAAAAAGGGTCATCCAAGGAACATTCATGCCAAGTTTGGATGAAATTGGCCCAATGGTTACTGAGGAGAAGATGTTTAAAGATTTCTAAGTCAAAAACTGCCACGCCCTGCCACGCCCATATTTGGGCAAAAATCAAAATTCAGCGAACAACTTTTAAAAAGGGTCATCCAAGGAACATTCATGCCAAGTTTGGATGAAATTGGCCCAATGGTTACTGAGGAGAAGATGTTTAAAGATTTCTAAGTCAAAAACTGCCACGCCCTGCCACGCCCATATTTGGGCGTAAATCAAAATTCCACGAACATCTTTTGAAAAGGGTCAGCAAAGGAACATTCATGCCAAATTTGGTTGAAATTGGCCCAATGGTTACTGAGGAGAAGATGTTTAAAGATTCCTTAGTCAAAAACTGCCACGCCCTGCCACGCCCATATTTGGGCATAAATCAAAAATCCGCGAACAACTTTTGAAAAGGGTGACCCAAGGAACATTCATACCAAATTTGGTTGAAATTGGCCCAATGGTTACTGAGGAGAAGATGTTTAAACATTTCTTAGTTAAAAACTGCCACGCCCTGCCACGCCCATATTTGGGGGTCAATCAAAAATCCGCGAACAACTTTTGAGAAGGGTCACCCAAGGAACATTCCTACCAAGTTTGGTTGAATTCCGCCCAGTGGTTACTGAGGAGAAGATGTTTAAAGAATTGTTGACGACTTCCGACGCACGACGCACGACGCACGACGGACAAAAGGTGATACCAAAAGCTCACCTTGAGCACGTTGTGCTCAGGTGAGCTAAAAACTAGACAAAGGTCCCAGTATTTTCGTCCTCTATCCCATCTCTATGTCCTTTTACATATTCTAGTGCATCGCTCGTATGGGCAAGTGCTACGGTAGATTAAATATCATAAGAAAGGACCTATTTGAATTCAGCCAGTCTTCACACAAATTCTTTTTATTGTTCAAGATTTTATGATTCAATGAAAATTGTGGCTTTTATGAGCCGAGATAATTTACGCATGATGTAAAAGCTTTGAAATTCTTCTCGAAAACAGATGCAGTTAGTAGCACATCGGACTTTCATTTAGGAGTTCCAGGATTAGTTTCACGGGGACGGTAAATATTCTTTCCATATTTGACTGACCAAATGGTATACAATCGAAATCCTGAGCAGCTGGAGGCTAGGAAAGGATGCAGAGGTAGTACTTTTGTGAGACATACCAGGAATCCATGGTTAGATGCTCCAGCTACCGCGAGATGACTGAAATACTGTTAAAAGTGATGTTAAGCCCCATTACAACAACAGTAAGTTGATTGGACTAAAATGAGAATTAGCGGTACTTAGATTACCATTTATCAGGATCCCTGACGAAGATCTCGCTGGTTCGTAAATAAAGGTTTTATGTACCGGGACGATTTTCCATATGCAGTATCTGTGTATAGTGAAATCCCCCCAAACACCCCTGTATGTACCTTATTATTTTAACGAACAAATTTTAAAGTCTGAAAACAAGCGAAGGGAGATAACAATAAAAAAAAATGAATGCAGTTTCTATTCACTACAATTCTTCTCAAGAGACCTATTCACCCATGAATTTTTAAGTTAATGAATTCTTTGCTATCAGAAATATGCCCCGGACAAATGGCGGACGAATGGATGAATGTACAGTAACGTATTATAAGGTTGTTAACACATTAAGTGGACATAAAAAGCGAATTGACCAATCAAACAAATAACCCGCCCCCAATGAAATCATTCAATGAGACCAGACATGGGTTTTGATCTCCGACATTGGCCTCCATTTTTCTTAGCCTTTTTTGCTGGTTTGGCGATTTAAGCTGTAGTTACGACATTTAAGTCGCCAACCTACTATACTTTATCTTTGTTACATGTTAATGGCCATAAATATTTAAAAATAACGCCTTTTAAAATTGAAGCGGGACACCCTGTTGGAGTCAATGGATGGAGGGGACTAACGAAGCAAGTTGCCAGCGAGTATTCAATAAGCATAATGTAAATCATACTTTTTCGGACAGCTTAGTACTGCCACTTAAATTAGACTACTCTTTATTCATATAATCCGATAGATCAAATATTTTTTCCTATCTGGTAGGCCTGCATAGCCTGACCGGAGAAGATGCTTTTTGCACTTCCTAGAGGTCAATTTACGCGAGTGGTCACTATCACCTACCAGTACAGATAGGCTGTGTGCAAGCCTCCGAATCATGAAAAACAGACTCCCAGTACTGACTGCTGTTACCGTAACATTTTCTGGTCCTTACTCGATTACCCTGTCCGCAAGTAACGCTGCATTCTCCCCAGTCACTCCAGTCATCACACTTAGCTGTAAAGGAATTATAAAATGCTATATTTGTCTGGGCTGTGAGTTCGCAATTAGGTCACGGATAGGGTATTGGGAGATTTGATTTACTTTTTAGCTAGCAAAGCGTTGGCTTTGATAAGCTTAAGTTAGCATACACACTTTTGACGTCGTCTCAAAGTTCAACGAGTGCAAACTTCCGTTGGAGGCTTAACCACCTAATCCATTGAATGACTACGCCATAAAAGTAGTTCTTATGTATTTCAGGAATATTACACACTCTATTCAAATTTTAGAGAACTCTTTCAAAACCATGCTTTTAACCCATTCCCACCGATTCCGCTTTATAAGCATCTCAAGAAAAAAGTTTTGGAAAACATTGTGGACAATGAAGATATTGCCTGTAACAAGCTAATACTTCATTGTCCACAATGTTTTCCACCCAACAAAGGAAATATTTTTTAACTTCAACCATCTTGAAATTGTCGTCTTTATCTTCCTTGAATTTTAACCAGTCTTTGATTTTGTCATGTTGTAATGGGTTAGCTCCTGGGTCTCTTATCTCGTTTATCTATCATGATAACCTTTGGCAAAGAAGATTCCTTAACAGAACAATGCTTTGCTAGCTTATAGTACTTTCAGTACTTTGATTGTACAATTCGATAGCATAGCTGATAAACAGCTCTTGTGTCCGTAACTCCAAAGTAGACACGTGTCACTACAATCGGCTGTAACAGAATTAGATATAACAAGTTGTAATGATTATATTATTATTAGACGGTAAGTTAGAAATTCGATTTATTGATTTTCGAATCCAATAGCATTGCTGGTAAAAACTAAACTGTCAAGAGCTAACGCTTAAACCCGTCCTGTTCATCAAGCTCTTTTAAAAAAGAAATCTGAAATAATTAAACGGAAATTGTTTGCCCTAAAAGAAATAAGACAGATACCAGGAGTATGGATAAAATTTTGGTAATGCCGATTGCATGGATATTTTTTTTTATAAAACTCCGACTTGGATTTTGCTGCTGCTGCCCTGACAATATCTGTTCTTTATTCGACTACGTTGTCTATATATAATACTATATTTTCTCAATAGAATACATCTATCACAGCTATTTTCTCCACGGAATACAGCTGTCACAGCTATTTTCTCCATGGAATACAGTTGTCCCAGCTATTTTGTCAACGGAATACATCTGTCACAGCTATTTTCTCCATGGAATACAGCTGTCACAGCTATTTTACTCCACGGAATACAAATGTCACAGCTATTTTCTCCATAGAATACAGCTGTCACACCTATTTTCTCCATGGAATACAGTTGTCACGGCTATTTTCTCCATAGAATACAGCTGTTTCAGCTATTTTCTCCATGGAATACATTGCCATAGTCAGCCTCAATTGGCAGCCACCAATTTTAATAAAAAACTTGGCAGATCATTCAAACCATACATGTAGACAGGAAATCTAAAATCGTAAAAGTCTAGAAGGTAATAGAATTAAACAGATTTTGATTTTTCTTATTCCCTCACGTATACTATTTTAATACAATATTCTGAAAAGAAGTTTTGCTTAAATCAGCTAATCTTAATAAACAAGGGTATTTCCCTGATAGCCTACGTAGGCTGTTAATCTATTTTTAGATTTAGCCGAATCAGTTGCGATGAATATTGGGTCATTTACGCAGTGCTATAACCGTATTCGCTTTGAATTTGCTCAAACAACGTCATCAATACATCATCAACCCGAGATTCCACGAACTCTTGTCCAATGTATATAAAAATAGACAATCGGTTGTCATGGTGATTTTTCGATATGTAGTTTTTTGGTATAATTCTATCCGAGAGTTTTTAATCGTTTTGTGTGAGAGTGTGCATACTTTATAAATACTTTTATTATTCCAGACCCGATATGTTTTGACCTTAAGTAAACGTCCAATTGGTGAAAATTTAGGATATTTTTCTCTCGCATTTCGTCCTGAGGTGCTTTTTTTCGTAGAAGTTCTTCTTATTTTTTATCATTTCCTTTTAAGATAATGCGTTATTTAGGTTAAGATATCTCAATAATATTACAGAAGATTATAGGTGAACTTAGCATTTGCTAAACCGAGTAGCGTTGACGCCGTGAAATATTTCAATTCAAAATGATAAAATTGGTTTTATATGACACCATTAAAATGTTATTAAGAGTTATTTGTATATACCTTGGGATTTTTCAGTGTAATACATTTTGATATCGTCACTGGAGTGACGATAACACTTTTCAGTTTCACTTTCTGTAATAAATCTTTAATCATGTATTCATCCACACTTTTTTCTATAGACCTTCTCTCTATCAAAAATATTTGTTTCAATATTTTAATAAAAAAATAAAATAAAAAGGTATATAATAAATAGAATAATCAACTGGTTATTACAGATATGAAAAAATATTTCACTCGGATGCGTTGTTAGGCGTTAAAAAACTCGTGCTGTGCACTCGTGTTTTCAACGCCTAACAACGCATCCTCATGAAATATTGTTTCATATTTGGAATAACCAGTTGATTATCCTCTATTTATTCACCTAGACGATAAACGCATCAATGGTCTGATAAGTTTATAAACTTTCACGTTTGATAATGGAGAGAATTGAGTCTAAGTATCACGAATAAATCCAATTTTAAAGGTAGGTATCGATGTTTTGTTGTTGTTGTTGTTGTTGTTGTTGTTGTTGTTGGGGTTGTTGTTGTTGTTGTTGTTGTTGGGGTTTTTTTTCATGTCACAGATTTTGATTATTCTTATTCCCTCTCGTAAACTACTTTAATACAATATTCTGAAAATTAATTTTGCTTAAGTCAGGGGTCATTTATCGGTTTAACCAAGGGTATTTCCCTAATAGCCTACGTAGGTTATTAATCTATTTTTAGATTTATCCGAGATGGCTGCGAAGAATTTTGGGTCACTCACGCGGTTCTTATTTGAATTTGCTCAAACAACCTCGCCAATACGTCATCAATGCGTCAACAGAAGCTGGTCCTCAATTCTGTAGAGATCAATCTAAACTATCATTAGAGTTAATACGAATATAGACAATTACCATTGTTGTGCGCTAGCCATTTGATGTGACATAATTTAAGACATTGATTGTTTCGCTTGTCAATTTGTTACCTTCCGTTGACTTTGGGTCATATGCAGATGAAGTCATGCGGTGTCGACAACCAAATTCCGTGATATGTAAAAGTAACCTGGAATTCCGCTGAACCTTTCCCATATTACTAAAATGGGCAACTTTAAACCTATAAGATTACCGTGAAGACAATATCTGACTCAAATTTAAGTATTTAGCGTCCGTTTTAGCTTATTTTTTGTCGATTGAAAATTTTTCTTATCTAAGTTTCAGAAACATCAATACCTCCCTTTAAGAAAAATATATGTATATGACTGCATGTTTGTAATTCCTGTGTTATTACAATTGACTAATCGATCGCCCCGCCTACTGACTCCATAGGCCCCGCCCATTAACTCAGACAGGAAGTCCCGCTTCGATTTTTAACGGCGTTATTTTGTAAAATTTATGGCAAGTAGCATGTAACAAAAAGGTACAATAGTTTGTTGGCGACCTAAACGTCGTAACTACAGCTTGAGATAGCTGTAGTTAGGACGTTTAAGTCGCCAAACCAATAAAAAAGATTAATAAAAATATAACAATGTTGGAGTTCAAAGCTTAATTCCGGGATGAATGAATAATTTGATTGGTCGATATATTCCTTGATTGACAGCAACGATTGGTCAATTGCATGACTGTCATGATTTTGTGTGTGATAATATTTTACCAGAGCATTGTTTTGTTGAGATTACATATAAATTAAATTGTAAACCTATTCCACCGTTGGTAATTTGATGATTTAAGTGTGAAGTGAATACTATGTGTCTGAGGCTAACCTAGCTATCTGATCATGGTCTGCACTCTCCACTTGAAATTGACATCACTGTGTTTTGAGTAACAACAATATAGTAACAGTTTGTTTGGTTTGATTAATTACCAGACTGGGTAGTAGTAAGATTGTTGTATTATATTATTTCAGTAAGCCGCCGTCATAGCACGGTGGATAGCGCGTTAGACTCCTATAATCTTCAATCATTCGTTGTCATGGGTCCGATCCCCAGCGGCGGCACATATCCTTTCCGACATTTGTCTCAATGGGTGGAAAATCGCAAACCTAAGTGGGATAGCAGCTGGAGGCTAGGGAAGGATGTAGTGGTAGTACTTTTGTGAGAAATACCGGAGATCCATTGTTAGGTGCTCCAGCCGCCGAGATATGACTGAAATACTGTTAAAAAGGCGTTAAACCCAATTCAATCAATCATCGTATTCAGTTTTTATTCATTTACTCATAGCTAAACCTGTGGTCATCATGACAAAGAAGATCTTTTGTTTTCATTGAGTTATGAAAATATAAAGCTTTCCTACATCTGTATGAATTCGCTTCCCAGCTAGATACAGAGTGGTGGGTATAACAGTTTCTCTGTGGGTACAAACAAACAGATCTACTATTTCCGAGGACATTAACATGTCTTGTACAATACTCAGAAACGTAATTCTCGGTTCGCTCCTATCAGTATTCCTATTATAGTCGACTTAAATGTAATTATGAAATAATTGAATGGACAGCTTTGTGTGTGCAGAAATAAACGACGCTTTGTGCAATCAAATCATATATCAAAGCCGGAAGTGAACTCCAACAGTGGTCTACATTAATGTAAAGCAATTTCGTTGGTTTGGCAACATATATGTCGTAGCTACAGCCTATTCAAGCTGTAGTTAAGACGTCAATGATGCCAAACTACCATTTGAATTATTTTGTTACATGTTACTGCCTATAAGTTATGCAAAGTAAAACTTCGTATCCTATGTCAGTTGACATTGCCAGTGATACGTTAATTTACTAGCGGTACTAGCTGTGGGATGAACCCAGCCTTGCGCTCTCGCACTCTTGCTTATTCAAACTATCAAGGAAGGTGAGGTATGCTCACCTTTACATATAGGCTGTGTGCACCCTTGTGAGTCATGATAATCGGCCACCCAATACAGGCTGCTGTTACCCTCACACGTCCTGTGTCTGATCTGTGTCCCAACACCACATGTTACACTGCACTCTCCCCAAATACTCCAATCCGAACACGAAGCTACAAATATTCAAAACAACTGACAATAGATTCAGTTCAAAAAGTAGGCTACACGATTAACATTAATCTTTGTTTCACTGAACCTTTTGGCTCAAGTCCGAAAACGAAGCAACAATTTGTCGTTATATCGTAAATACAGCTTGAATACAGCTGTAATTACGACATTTTGCTCGCCTGACGAATAACAAAATATGATACTCTGCCCAATCCAAATTTTAGGCCACTGGAATAACATATTTAACAGAACATGCATTTCTCAACACATAGGGCGATCAAACGTATCATAAAGAATATACTTTGATTGATAAAGGGATGTATCGATTTTTCTGAAACCAGGATAAGAAAAATGTGCAAAGTGTGGAAAAATATGCCCAAACGAACATTTAATACTTAGGTTTGAGTCAGTTAATGTCGCGGCGGTAATCTTCTGGGCTTGAAGTGACTTTTTGTGGTTATACATGAAAGATTCACCGGAATTACAGGTTATTTTTAGATATCACGGAATTCGATTGTCGACAACGCATGAGCTCATTTGCATATGACCAAAAGTCAAAGAAAGGTAACAAATTGATAAGCGAAACAACCAACGTCCTGAATCATGTCACATCAAATAGTCAGCGAAAAAACTACAGCAAGTATTTATATTCATAATAACGCTTAGGACAGTTTTTGACCGATGTTTATAGGATTAAAGATCGACTAGCGAACATAACTCCTGATGACATAAAGATGACGTTGATTAAATGAAATTCAAACGGTTATTCAAATTACGTGAATGGCCGTATATCACTTGCAACTGTCTCTGCTTAAGCTAAAATTAGATTAATAGCTTACGTAGGCTTTTAGGGGAATACACTGATTTTCTCTGATAAGCAAGCTACGTTTTTCACAAAACTACTTTTTCCGAATTTTGTTTTCAATTAGTAAATGAGGGGTAATAAAAATGAATAAAATCTGTGACATGAAAAAAACATCGATTCCTACCTTTAAGACACGAGTGAAATATACGTACTATGATGTATTATACACTCATCAACACGATCAATTCACATATCCAATAAAGAATTGCCTTCAAACTTCGTACAATCATAGGATCGTTCTTTTTGAAATTCGGTGAATTTAGACAATTAACATCGGAAAAGGGGTCCCATTAAAATGTTACTTGAATTCCTATCTCAAAGTGTTAAAGTAGTACTACATGTTCTTCATCAGCTTATGCCATTATAATCTTTGAAACATTGTCCAATTATAGGAATAGTTTCTTTCGCATTAACCCTTGTCATGCTGAACCCTGAATATTCCTTTTTTCGCAGGAGGTCTAGACAAAGTTCAGGCTGTACATACGTGCAGTCTAATCTTTGTGTAGACCTCCTGCTTGGCCCTTTAAAACCAGAATTGCTTATATAATCAGTTTTCCTAAAAAAAAAACCAACTCAAAATAAGTGCAGATATCGGTTATTCTTATTCCCTCCAAATTACTATTTCAGCACAATATTCTGAAAAAGTAGTATTGCGAAAATCAGATATCGTTTACCTTATGCATTCGTTTCTTGTAAAAGGGAGGTATCGATGTTTCTGAAACCTTGATAAGAAAACCTTGCCAAGCTCAAGCGGACGCTTGACACTTTAAAAGAAGGTATCGATTTTACACAGATATCGATTATTCTTATTCCCTCCTATATACTATTTCAGCACAATATTCTGAAAAGTAGTATTGCGAAAACAGAGGTCGTTTATCAGAATAAACCAGGGTATTTCCCTAAAAACCTACGAAGGCTGTTAATCTAGTTTTAGATTAAGCCAAAAAAGTTGCAAAGAATACTGGGAAATTAACGCCGTGCGTATAACCGTTGAAATCCCGCATTCAGTTTTAATTTGCACGAACCAACGTCATCGTTACGTCATCAGGAGTTATGTTTGCAGTCCGTTCTTCAATTCAGTAAACATCAGTCCAAAACTGCCGTAAGCTTCAATAAGAAAATAAACTCTTACAGTAGTTTTGCACTAACCATTTGATGTGACATGATTTAGGACGTTGATCGTTTCGCTTGTCAATTTCTTACCTTCCTTTAACTCTGGGTGATATGTAAATGAGCTCATGCGATGTCGACAACCGAATTCGTGTGATATAAGAAAATAACCTGGAATTCCGCTGAACCTTACTTTTTTAACAAAAAAAAAAGCTGCTTTGAGCCTTTCAGATTACCGCAAAGATGATATCCGACTCAAAATTTAGTGTTAAGCGTTCGTTTCAGCGTGTTTTTAAACAATTTTCATTTTTTTTCTTATCGATAAACATCCGTACTTTCCTGTAAGGCAATTTGAAATGTCGTCTGCAAAATCTTTGCATTTGAACCGGTCTAAAAATTGGGTATCTGGTAAAGGGTTAATGATTCATTAGTGGATAATTACTCTAATCAAAGGAAGACAAATATAAAAATAAATATCCATAATGGATAAAACTAGCTCCGTATTAATTCCACTTCTTTTTCAACTGTTAGAAACCGTCAAAAAGTGTGTATCAACAAAGCAGCTCGATTTTAACGACCGGACTTCTTATCTATTAATTTTCATGCAATAAATTTCAATACTTATTTAGGAAAATTTGATTCGATATATAAAAGGAAGAATCGATAGATGTCGAATTGACTAGATTTCCGAAGATCAGCAAGGAAAATGTAAATTGGGAGTGGAAGCACGTATTCTTAACTTTAAACTATTGAATATTTTTCAAGCCCTATGACGACGCTGAAATTGTCTTTAAGAAGAGTGTCGAGCTTGATCAACATCCACACTCGGTAATCAATGTTTTGTTTACCATTGTCAAATCGGTTTACGGGCATATGCTAATTATCATCCACAGGTTTTTTGAAACTGCTCCCTCGATTACGTATTGCGCGTAGTGATTGGTTGACTTGCTAATATATGCCACGCCTTCCTCTTCTACTGGTCGTAATTAATTGAATTTACGCGTCGGTAATCACGTCCAACCAAACTAAGGCGACATTTAAAGAGTAGTCGTATGTAAAAGGAGTCTTCACTCTTTCTTTAAATTACATGTATATAGAATCCTGGTACTCTGCAATTTTCGAAATGTATTGTTGTTTGGAGGTTACAGGTTTTGCAAAATTATTAATCGAATCTAATTGGGCACTATTTATCTTTTAACATAGTAACATCCTACTGGATTCTCCATACTGGGTAACACTGGTGGAGGTTAACCGTGCATCAAAAATTACACAGGCGTCTTTTAACGTCTATATCGACCTTCACAAACAACCTATCTTCAGAAACAACTATATCCTCCCTCTACAATCAACTACACCCATTTGTACAAGCAACTGTACTCACCTTCACAAACAGGCTGTGTACATCCCTGTGAGTCATGTACAATCATCTGTACCCACCTTCACAAACAGGCTGTGTACATCCCTGTGAGTCATGTACTAGCAACTGTATTCACCTTCACAAACTGTAAGTCATGTACTAGCAACTGTACTCACCTTCACAAACAGGATGTGTACATCCCTGTGAGTCATGTACAATCAACTGTACTCACCTTCACAAACAGGCTGTGTACATCCCTGTGAGTCCTGTACTAGCAACTGTACTCACCTTCACAAACAGGCTGTGTACATCCCTGTGAGTCATGATAGTCGGCCTCCCAATAGTAGCTGCTGTTTCCTTGACACTTTCTCAACCTAGTTTGAGTCCCGACCCCACAGGTAACAGTGCAGGTACCCCACGGGCTCCATTCTGAACATGAAGCTGTTGACAGAAAACAAAAGCAGTAGGTTTTCACTGCCAGTGTTCTAGATATAGAGGAGAATGAATAAATGGTCATTGAAAACCGAATTTATTAAAGGAATCATCTATAAATAGATAAAAACGCATTTCAATGCATGCTCCCAAGCCTGAAGTGAAAATCTACGTGATCCCCTCCATCTTGTTTCATCGCTCATTAAGAAAATAATGCAGTCACCTAAAAGTGTTTCACAACCTACACAAAGAATGCGGAAAATAAACGCATTGGTATAATAAAGGGTTATAAACTGCTTTCCCATCGATGTTCACACATTTCATTTGCTCCCACTTGCTGATAAAGACTAATCCTATCAATCCGAGGCATTAAATCGAGCTTAGCTGGTCATTGGGGTTGAAGGAGCTCCGTATAAATGTAAACATTTGACTGCATTTTTAAGTTGGAATGCGGAGCAATTCCAACTTAGATTTTACAAAACCGCAAATGAACACAAGACAATTTCAATTCGGGTTTTTTTATATCACATATCACGTGATCTCTAGATATGAATGCACCTCGGTTTACTTCTCATTTCAACTTGCCACGGACAATCAGTAAACAATAATATGCACATGTAAAGGATGATATGAAAATCCGTTTAGAGACTTCTAAACATTCTTTATTTTGCTTTAAATTATTGAGAAAAGGGTAGTAATCAGCGCAGTATCTTTTTTTTTTTTGTGTGTGTGTGTGTATGATTCGCCTTCCCGTGTTTGGTAATCACGTGATCTCAAGTGACATGTGGTAGTCATGTGACCATAGATAGGCAATGTTTACAAATATGGCTCAGGTAGCAAATGCATTTTTGCAATAATCACGCCGTCCAGTACTTAAAAACATTCTAGAGCCATTAAGGGGGATCGTAGGCATCAAGCAAACGCGATTATTGTGGGATTCACAGCTTTAAGTCAATAAAAATCAAATAGATTCAAAACGAAATTAGAATGTAAACATATCAACTTCCGGTTTCTACTTATCTACTAAATAATTACACATTATTATGTCGTTATTTACAAGTTAAAATCAATAATAACACACCAAACCTTTAACAAGTGTCGTCTAGCTTTCAGCTTGGTCCTTTTTACTTAAGATCTTTTACTGTTCTAAAGCCGAATAACGAATAAGGAAATCGCGCGACTATGGGGCGCCGAAGATAATTTGATACTATCTTCATCATATTATAGGAATTTTTAGGAAAAGGGCAAAACTACCATGTGCAAAAAATAATGTTACAATAACGTTAACGTATTTTTTCTTTTGAATTTCACTCAAAACGCATTAAATATTCTTTTTTCCTAAGTCTAAACCGGTATTTCAAACCGATCACCCTGAAACAAGTTTCCGCGCATTTCCGCAAATTTCCAGGTATACTCATAAACTTGAAGTGAGTTTAGTATGATCGTTACAGAAATGGCCGAGTTGAGGGTCAAATAATCATCGAGGTCATTGATCTCTTATTGTAGAAGCTGTTATTCTCTGTTTTTAATATTCTAAAAGGAGTTCACGTATTACAGTTGATCAAAAGGAGAATGTTATACTTGAAAATTCTAATTTTGCTGTGCGTGACACGAGCTTATAACCCATTCCAACACAATAAAATTTAGACCAGTCCAAATTCAAAGAAGTAGCAGACGACAATTGCAAGTTGATGAAATCTTTAAAATCCTGGTCTTTTTGGACAGAAAACATTGTGGATAATGGAGAAATTGCTTGTTGCAAGCAATTTCTACATTATCCACAATGTTTTCCACAATCTTTTCCAAAGCTTTCATAATGAGGGTCATTTAAAAGCGTCACTGTCTGGGAATAGGTTAAGACAATGCTAGTTTTTTCTGTATGTGAATTTATGTATTTGTGTGTTATTCACGCACATATGTACACGAATGGGAATGCTGGTTTAAGTTTAAAGGAGGGAGGCTTACACGGAAAGTAATAAATGAATTTGAATCGAATTCCACAGTTATGACCCTTTCAGCGCATTCCAACTTCTTAGTACTTTCAGTCCTTTGATTAAATTTAAAAAAAAAAATGAATAATTACAATTTGTTTAAAAATGATATGATGCTCTACAATCGAGATTGTTGCATTAATTTCATACCTTGGATTTCGAGATGTATCATTTGAAAGTAAAAAATGGTTCAGAAATGCCATTTTTATGAAACAAATGTTTAGGTTACACTCATGTTCGATTTTCACTCATTAAAAATAGAGTAACAAGGGTCATTTTTTGCAGTGTATAGCTCCTTTCATAAGTTTCATTGGGATTCGAATTCGATTTAATCTTAAAGAGCTTTCATTTGTCTTGAAATTCGTGCTAAGACAATGATACCATTATGAAGAACTTTTCAACAAATGTACATATAACACCACAACCGTCGAAATTTCCTTCGCGACGGCCTAACGCGGAGGTGAGGGGCATTCCATCACTAAACAACGAATAGTCTCAACAGAAATCCATTAGCAAACATGTATACAGTACAGCAGTTGTCTGCTATTTCACAGAACAGGAATTTAGACTTCTAGTTATCGCAAAGACTCGAAAATACCATGACAAAAAGGGGAACATGAAAATTTAGAACGACCTTAGGGTACAACGGGGTAAGGCTAAAATCCGGCGTAGACTTGACCTATACATTTTTTTCGTTTTCCCTGGCTTGTAAATACCTTATTCGATGCCTTAAAATGGGGAGTGGTATTTGACCATCTTGTAATATACCAAGTAATATTTACTGTGATTATTTTGATATTTAGAATAAAGACGTATGTTTCATATAAAAAGAGAACCCTAAACGACCACCATATCTTTTCCAACATTTGTCTCTCACCTATGGGTTGATGGTAATCGTAAACCTTAGTAGGATAGCAGCTGTGGGCTAGGAAAGGATGTAATGGTAGTACTGGAGCGAGATATACCAGGAATCAATTGTTAGGTACTCCAGCCGCCGCGATATGACTGTAAAAATGTTAAAAGCGGCGTTAAGCAAGATAAAAATAAATAGTGGTATCCCTTTACATATATTTATTCGAATTACGTTGTTGTCCTGTTTCTGTTTCAATGCACGGTTACTAATGCTTCATCATCATTTTGAACCCTACTACTTTTGATATTTATTGCACATTGGTGTTTTGGTATGCAGGAAATCAAAGTTCATTAAAAAAAAAACTAATAAAATTCAGTTTATGTGTGTGAGTGTTTTTGCTGATTCTTTTCATGATGATACATGTTGGCATTTAGACATTTTTACTTAACGTGGTTACTGACGAGAGAGCAAAACCGCTCTCAGGACTTTCCGCCCTTTAAATTATCTGTTAGACGACGCGTCTAAAGCGGCTCTTGATCAGGTTTTCATTAAAATTTTATATAGAAAAATGATCTAATTTTTCAGTAGTAATTAATGTCATATTCTCATTTCTTGTTTATTCTACCAAATTTCCTATAAACTTTATTTAATGTAGTGTATTCCTTATGCCTTACTTTGAAACATCGAAATTGACCGATAACGATTGAATTTATAGATATCGGAAGCCAATGACGTAACTGATACGTCATGGAAATCGCAAATCCGACAATTTTTGTTGCAACCGTCAGATAACGTATTTATCAGATGAATTACTATTCCATTCAGGTTGTACGTCGTTGATTAATTTGGAATCTCGTGACGCGAATATTTTTTGCTTCTTTTCTTTCTCCTTTTAAGTTGTGAACAGTTATTTTCATGAGAAAATCTGCTGAAGCATCTTACTTTAAAAGCATTGAAGCATTGCAGTTGGAATTTGAAAATCGAGAGCGAAAATTTTTCTTTCATAATCTGTGCTGATTTAAAGTGTGGAATAACTGACTTTTGTGATGTTTTGATAAGGTTTTGCGACTATACCTGATCTTTACTACAGATGACAATACTTCGACTTAACTCTTTCCATATTTTTTAGATTGGTCCGATTGAAGGAAGCTGCAGACGACAATTTGAAGTTGATTGAATTTCAACAGTGTTCGTCTTTTTGGAAAGAAAACATGGATAATGAGGAAATCGCTTGTTTTCTAAAGCTGTTTTCTTATGCATTTTTTTCACAATATATTCTACCCTTCTGGGTGATTACTTTTCAAATGAATTCCCCTGTAAATGTTTATTGGTTGATCGAATGTGGTTTATCGCAGCGACTGGAGCACCAAACAATGGATTCCTGGTATTTCTCACACCAGTACTACCATTACATCCTTTCCTAGCCCCTAGCTGCTTTCCCAGATAGGTTTACGGTTATCTGCGAAACCTTTAACTTTGGGGAGGCCTGATATTTTGCAAAACAGGAAAGGGTTATTTTGTATTTTACGGGCCTGGAATAAACTGGGAGCGGGACTTCGTTAAATCGTCGTTGAGGCTTAACATCTTTGAAGTCAGAACCCTTCAGCCTATTTGACTGTTTCAAGAGTTTATTTCTAGCTCGGCAGGAGGAGAAGCTCCAATGTTTCGTTGATGACTGGCCGGTGGGTGACGGAATGTTCTAAGCTTTTGGCTTATGTAGCCCGTGTGAAATGTCGATGTCATAGATAAGTTGTGCGCCAATTGCCTCGGCTATATTTTGCACGACTTCATCAGTCGACTCAGAATCCAACACCGCTATTCCAGATAACCAGAGGCTGTTACAACGACTTTACTGATCAGATTTATCCTGGCGACCTTTTTTATTTGAGAACGGAAACACTATTTTCAATTCAGCATTGTAAGTTTCGAGGGTCAAAAGACTTTCATTTTAGGTTTTAACAGCGTGTGTTGCACTTGCTTTAACGATATGGGATAACTGGTCTTAAGATGATGAACGTAATAGGTCACTTGTTTTTGTCAGATATTCCCCGCGAAATCTGAATAGACAAATTTGTTGAGTAATCTAGTAGTTGTCTAACATGTCTGATATTCGGATGATAGAGATGTTGGACGCGGCTTATTTTGGTTGTTGAGATCGAGACGAGAGTTGATATCTCTCTTACTCTTACTCTAGTGTGTTGGTATTCGTTTTCCTTTTACAAAACAGGGCGTGCTCGTGTCACTTAATAGTTTGATAGTTATTCATCTATCAACCTCGAAATCGAAAAGGTATAAAATGTTAATTGTCTTATTATGGATGGAATAAGTAAATCTCAACAATTTATCGGCAGTTAATTAATTAATTAGGTGTCTGTTCTCAACTAGCAATCCTGTACGTCACTTACTAAATTAAGATTTGTCCGGTATTTACTTGTTATACAAATTTGCATATTTTTTACATAACTAGGTCATTCTAAATTCCGACGTCTTCTCATTTCCTGTCCGACATTTGTCTCTCACCAATGGGTAGATAAGGTAGTCGCTAAATGTACACCAAACAAGTTTTTACACCATATAAGTGTGATGTCAATTTTCAGTGAAAACCACATGCTGGGCGGAGAGATAATCGTAAACCTAGGTGGGATAGCAGCTTGAGGCTAGGAAAGGATGCGATGGTAGAACTGGTTCGATATATACCAGGTATCCAGCCACCGCGATATGACTTGAAAATTGTTAAAAAGCGGCGTTAAACCCAATTCAAACAAACAAACTAGTAGTTCGGGGAGCGTATTGCGTTGTGTTATCTTGCAAGACAAAAATAAATGGAGGTGGCAATAATTGCTTGTCGCATTTACAAATTATGTTTCGTCAGCCGGCATTCATGCCGATCCAACGACGAATACTCACTATGTTACTGCGATCAATGTTACCGCACTGTTCTCTCCCAGTGACATTTATATTCTTAGAAAGCTGAAGCTTATACGTGTAGTTGCATGGAAACAATTCGTTAATAGCTATCTAGCAAAAGCCAAATAGGAAATACTATTTAAAGTGCCTGCCTTGTAGAAATTACACATTCTATGAGCTCGGCTTTGCGGTATCCCACACAGGCATGATCCCTGATTTGTTTTGCTTGTTCAAGAAAAACAGTACGTGTATCCCCAAAACACATAAACATCTATGCATCTCGTAAAAGATTGTAGACAAGAAAAAAATGCTAATCGCCAAAAAACGCTAAAACGGACGCTAAATACTTAATATTAAGTCAGATATTGTCTTCGCTGAAATCTGATAGGCTGAGGAGACCCTTTTCGGTTATTTGGGAAAGGTTCAGCGAAATTCCAGGTCATTTTTAGATTTTACAGATTTGGTTGTCGACAACGTATGACTTAATTTGCATATAATCATAGTCAACGGAAGGTAACGTAGGCTTTCAGGGAAATACCCTTGATTATTAGATAAACGACCTCAGATATAGCAATACTACTTTTCAGAATATTGTATTAACATAGTATACGAGAGGGAATAAGAATAATCAAAATCTGTGATATGAAAAAAAAACCAAAAAAAACATATCGATACCTATCTTTAAAATCAAATCAAGGAAGTTATTACATTCTAAATATATCGTGCCGTCTGTTCATGTACGTTTTATTCATTTTTGATAAAGGTAGGTATCGATTTTTCTCTTGTCACGGATTTTAATAATTCCAAATATATCTTATTGTCGTCTGTTCATGTACGTTATATTTATTTTTGTTAAAGGAATGTATCAGTTTTTCTGAAATCTAGATAAGAAAAAAATTACCAAGTGTCGAAAAATACACTCAAACGAACATTTAACTCTTTATGTTGGGTCAGGTATTGTCTTGGTGGTAATCTAATCAGGAGTTATGTTCACTAGCCGGTCTTTAATTCTGTAAAGATCAGTCCAAGACTATCGTAAGCGTCATTACGAATATAAATTCTTACCGTAGTTTAGCGCTAAACCTTTCATTTGACATGATTTAGCTGTTTCGTTAGTAAATTTGTTACCTTCGGTTGACTTGGCCAAATGCAAATGAGGTCTTTCGATGTCGACAGCCGAAATCCGTGATATCTACAAATAACTTGGAAATCCGCTGAACCTTTCCGATATAATCACAAAAGCAACTTTATGCCATTTAGATAACCACAGAGACAGTACCTGAAAATGCCGAAAAAACACCCAAACGAACATTTAATACTTTATGTTGAGTCAGGTATTTTCTTGGCGGTAATCTAACAGGCCTAAAATGGATGTTGGTTTGATGTAATGCAAGTTTCCAACCATTTCGCACCACGTGATTGATCCTATATTCTTTGCATCTGCTTCGGATTAATCTAAAAATAGATTAATAGCCTACGTAGACTTATAGGGAAATACCCTGCCTTTTCAGATAAGAGACCTCAGCGACCCCTAAGTACTTTCGGAATATTGTTTTCAAAAAGTATATGGGAGGAAATAAAGATAATTAAAATCTATGACATGAAAAAACCATCTATACCTACCTTTAAAGTCTTAAATGCTCGTTTGGGTGTATTTTTCGGCACTTTTTATTTTTTTCTTATATGGGTTTCAGAAACATCGATACCTCCCTTTAAAGCCGAGAAAGGAAAAACAGTTTAAACAATTTATCGTTTATTTAGTCACTAAAGCAGTCAAGGGCCTACTTAATATCAGAGGGCAAGAGTGAAGTTCTCTGGAAAGAGTATTTTGTAATTTTTTCGTCGATTTCAATTCGTGTTTGTTTACTTTTTTGAGATCGAGACAAATGTTCGGCATTGACTATTTTATGAACATGTGCTGATGGCCAAACTTTACGGACGGCTTCGGTAATCTCCGTGACCGTTTGAATGACTAGCGAAAGTTAACCTTTTTTTGGATTGAGCCGAGACAGTTGCAAAGGGTATAAGGTATATGGGGTAATTTTTTCCGTGCGTATAACCGTTTGAATCTCGCATTCAGTTTGAATTTGCTCAATCGTCATCGATTCCGAGAACATATGTCGGTGGACGACAACACAGGTCGCAAAATTGAAACGATATGACGATGGGTATGCTTTTTCAGACTGTTTTCAATCATTGAATGTACTTAGTAAAACAGTCCTGAAGATGATGATATGTTAAATAAGAAAATCTTTGTTCAAATACTATTATAAAAATGAAATATGGTAAGTTTGCTCCAGAAAACGACCCGCAGTTGCATTTTCTCGATAAATCCACCTTCCCAAACCAAACACTACATTTCTGTGTCATCTTTGGAAAAAGAACAATATTATATTTTTTTCCATTCATGGTCATATACTTGTGCCAAATTGTGACCACCAAAACGCTCCAATAAAAATAATATCAGTCTTCAAAGTCGTCGGATGAAAGAAGAACTGGTTAAGGTGAACACAGCATGAAGAAGTTCAGCGCGAACAAAGGCTAAAAAAGATCGTGTTCACCAGAAAAATTATGACAGAAAAAGATAAATATATGAAAACTTAGCATATTTCCCTTATATACTATGTACGTTGCAGTCAGTGGTGTTGATCTGCTCAATAATGGCGCTCGTTTACAACGCTGTTCTTTTTACTAATTTCTCTTAAAGTACACACGGTGTCATCCGACATTTCTATAATTTAAGGGCTAACTCCAGCAAGTGGGAAACATAATTTGAGAATGTAATCACCTGCAAACAAAATTTATACTGGAGCTTTAATTTTGGTTAAATTGGTCGTTAAATTGGCCGGTGATAAATTTTACCCATACATAGGATTATACAATCGAAGTGCATACCCATATAAGGCGTACGACAAGGCGAGTGCCTATCACTATTTCTTTTTGCAATGTATCTCAATGATATTGAACAACATTTCATGGATAAGGTTTTCGAAGGACTTGGTATGCTGAAACTGTTTTATCATATGCTGATGATATTGTTCTTTTTTCCAAAACTGATAAAGGTTTACAAGAAGGGTTGGATATACAAGCTGAATACTGTGGAAGATGGAGGCTCCAAGTAAATACTGAAAAAAACAAAGTTATGATATTTAGAAAAGCCAGTCGGTTAAAAAAGCATTTAAAGTTTACTTACGATAGTAACCCTTAGAAATTGTGCAAAGTTTTAAATGTTTAGGCACTATGTTTTCAGCCAGTGGTTCTTTTAAAAAAAACTTCGAAACATTACACGGACAGGGATTAAAGGCAGAGAATAGGCTAAAGGGATATCTTATCAAATTTCCTAATATGACAATTAACGATAAATTAGAATTATTCGACAAACTAGTGGAACCTGCACTTAGTTATGACTGCGAAATCTGGGGGATGAACGGCTGCGAAATCTGGGGGATGAACAAAGCGCCACAGTTAGAAAATATTAATTTGCAGTACTGTAAATATTTTCTCGGTGTAAGACAGCAAACTCAAAACAATTTTATTTATGGAGAGTTAGGCAGATACCCTCTAAGAATAAAAAGACTTTGTAGAACTGTCAAATATTGGTTTAAAATAACAAATTCGCAAAATGAGAAATATTTAAAACATGTTTATAATATGATGTTGAAAGCACTTCAAGCGTTTCCCCAAAGACAGTCTTGGGTAAAGTCCCTTCAATCACTTTTTGAAAATCTAGGATTTTTAGATGTTTGGTTAAACCAAGGGGTTGGGGACATTGATGTTTTTAACCAGGTTTTTCAACAAAGACTTAAAGATAATTTCTTACAATCATGGGAAAGTAACCTAAATGAATCGTCCCGGGCCAGTACATATAACTTATACAGAGGATTTTACATGCAACAATACATAAATGATATAAGAATTGATAAATTTCGAATAGCTCTTTGTCGATTTCGCGTGTCAGCTCATAGATTGGAAATTGAGGCAGGAAGATGGCACAAACCCGTTAAAACACCTCGTGAAGATAGAAAATGTCACTTTTGTCACGTTTTAGAAGATGAAATGCATTTCCTACTAGAATGTCCTCTATATAAAGATATAAGAAAGATTTTTATTCACAGTTACTACTGGAAACATCCAAGCATGATCAAATTTATAGAACTTATGAAAGTCAAAAATAAGCGAAAAATCAGAAATTTAGCAGTTTTTATCTGTAAAGGTTTTGAAATAAGAAACGGATTTTTGTTATCAAAAGAAAATTAAAATTCTAAAATTATAACAGCTCTCACCCCCCCCACGCACACACACACTCATTCTCTCTCTCTCTCTCTTCGAAATTAGTTTTTCCAAAATGTCAAATAAGTCAAAATTTCTTAATATGTCAATGATCAAGGGAGATGAACTTAAAAGAATCAAAAAGATTCATATCAATAGTTGCAATTGTCTCCCTTCTTCTTTTTTTCTTTTTATTAACAGGTAACTTAGTTTCCTTTTGAAATTAAATGATTTTTCAATGTTAACGGTGAATGTCTGGTAGTTAGATGTACAGGTTGGTATAAGGCATAATAGTTGCTACTTTATGTTTTTGTATTTACGGCCATCACGTAGACCGTTTTTTGACAATTTTGTAAATGTAAATTTATTTGTTATATGTGTGCGGTATGATTGGCAAAATGCCCTTTTTTCCTGAATAAAGTATATATATACATATTCCATAATCTCGATGGTGCGAAAAAGTATTGAATTTGTGCCACCTATACATTACCATTTCAATCTAGGGCTTTTAAATTTCACGCGAGAACAAATCAAATTAACCAACGGACGAAGGAGGATTGAAAAGTATCTTATATGTAAATCTATAAACATATAAATGAAAGCATTTAAACAAATTTATACGAGCCTTCATGTATGAAATGATATTCATGCGACTCTAACTGCTGTCCTGACAAAGCTAGAAGTATGTCGAAAAGCAGAGTATTCCTAGGAAGGATTCACCTATGCTCTACTTTCCAAACTGAAGACAAGCACATGGGACACCATAGCCAAACACGGTCAATAGTAACATGTTGCGATACGAGCAAATCGATGTATATGTATTAGCCTTTAGAACCACAGATACAGAGATCTACTACTTCTCTAAACGTCTTATACACGCTTGGGTAAGAACTGAATTATACAGAGTTCATATTCGCATTAGATATTAGAATGACTATCAATTGACAACTGTTGTAAAGTGCGCAAAACTTTGACATCAAATAATGACATTGACTTGAAATCTGCTTGAAAAAAATTCAAATGGCACACCTTCTCATGATGGAGAACAACTATGCCAAATTATTTTAAATTATTCAATATTTGAAGGACCTGTGCTCATGACAAATTCGGACGTACCCTCGCAGTAAAGCGCATACATCGAGATTACATTGTAACAACTATGCCTCACTCACATCAAGTGGGCTTAACAAAAACACTATTAAAATGTATCTATATCAAATATACAATATTTTCCACATTGTTTTGTACCTAAAGAGATATATATTTAAAATTTTTCAACATTTTGAAATTCTCGTCTGCAACTTCTTTGAAGACTCTGATTATAGTCATTTTGAACACGGTGTGCTCAAGTGAGCTAAATTACCTAGGAGATGAACTTGCAGGCAGAGTTTTCAATATTCCTAAAATACATATTAACTACTTTTCATGGCATAGGCATTTGACGGATTTGGTGGTTAAGCCTCCAGTGGCAGTTTGCACTTATTGAACTTTGAGACGACCTCAAATTTTGTCTGTTAACTTAAGCTATCAAAGCTGAAAATAGTTCGCTAAAAATGGGTGTCTGTCTAGAAAGTAAACCAATAAATCCACAGACCTGTCATCAACTTTTTAAATATGTGCATCCTTGACCAGGGATTCAGGTTTTGTTCATAGAAAGACCTTTCATCCTTGTCATGCTGAATAAAATCCTCTTTAAAATTGCATAAACATCAAACGGGTGGCAGTACTGGATGCAAATATTGCGGGTTAATATTTCTTTTGAAAATATATCTTATAAACGATTCATGCTTGAAAGGGATAAACAGAACATGTAGACCTATGTGCAGGTTGAGCTTTGTCTATACCCACTGCCTAAACAGGAATATTCCGGGTTCAGCATGACAAAGGTTATAAAAGCAACATTGACTACCGTGTTGTTCTAACAAATGAGCGTCTATTGATCATTAATTAAGTCTCATCGGTTTGTAACTTTCAACTTTAACTTTTTAATCGGCATTATGTAAGGATAGACGGTCATCATAAGGTGAAACATTATCCCCGTTGGAATATACCTGTACACAATCGTTGATGATATAACAAATAGAGGTTTCACACAGCCTGTGTCATAGACACATTTACACACCACAAGAGTAGCCATTTATTATGACACGATTCTATAATAATTTAATTGTTAGTTTTGACTATCACACGAGCTATCAGATTGGTCGAAAATTTTAATTCATAACTCCTTGAACATAATTTTGAGCACGCAGCGATTTTGAATGCTTACGCACAAAATAGTTCACTACAAAAAGGTATCAAAATTTGTTAAGTTGTTGCATTTTTCGCTCGATGCTATTAAATTATAAGAAATGAAGAGAATATTTTTTGTTTTCATGGAGGTATGAACCGAAAAACCTAATCACACAATGTATGAATCCGCTTCGAGTATTCATACAGTGTGATTGGGTTTTTCGGTTCATACCTCCATGAAAACAAAAAAATATGCTCTTCATCTCTTAATTAGATGAAATGTAAAAAGTCCTCAGAGAATGATCTATATGATTGAACACACGTTAGCGTATTAATCTAACGAAGCTTTTTGAACATGCTTACACTAGTTGAAATGTTTCCATTAAGGCATGTCTTTGTATCTTGATGATTGCAGCCCGCCTATCTATTTTCATGAAAATAATGACCATTTTTTTGCTTATATAACTTCACGTTTAATTCTCTGTAAAAGTGCCCTCTGTAATATTGTTTCAGTTTTGCGATCTGTGTTGTGTGTTCTCGGAATTTGGGCGTGATAATACCAATCGTCATAATTATTTATACTTGTTGGTCTCGAGTACGTTTTTTTTTTTTTTTTTTTCTTTTTAATTTTGTTGTGTGTTTAACCGATTCCATGACGACAGAGTTAAAATTGATCTAAAATAGAGGAGACCACAGAGGACAATCTAAAATGTGTTAAAATCAAGTGTTATAAAGGCTGGAGAAAGCCGATAAATATGATGCTCACAAAGATGAATGAGGCCTCATGAACACGATATCTACCAATTGAGGACATGCATAATGTATTGATAATTTTATCAGACCTTGTAAATAATCTGACATCATCCAACGTTTTTAGCTCACCTGAGCACGAAATGCTCTTGGTGAGCTATTGTGAACGGTCATCGCCCGTCCATCTGTCCGTTCATAATTACAAAAAAATATTCTCCTCCTAAACTAAGGAATTTCAACAAAACTTCACAGAAATGTTTCTTAGGTCATGTTCTTTCAAAAACTTTATAAATTGAAATCCGCGAAAAAACCTGGTTGCCATGGCAACCACGTAAAAAACTTGAAAGTCTTCTCCTCCCAAAACATAAGGCACTGATCTTTGATATTGGTATATATCATAATATATAGACCCCCTATAAAAAAGTTCAAAGAGTGACCATACTCCGAAAAATAAGCCCTTTTCTGTTCGATCCCTAATTTTACATAGTAATAAAAATGATTTTTTAAAATTTTTTCTTCCCTTAATTATAACAGAGTTTGATAGTTGATATGTATCAATTCCCATTGATTGGTTCTCTACCAAATACTCCAAAGAATAGCCGTACTTATGAAAAAAGCTCTTTTCCCTGATAACATAATAGAAAAGGAAGTCTTTGAACATCTTCTTCTCTCAAACCATAAGGCCTAGATCTTTGATACTTGATTTGTTTCAATACCTGGTGACCCTCTACAAAAATACTTTAAAGAATAAACAATTCCTGAAAGTTAGTCCTTTTCTGTACCATTCCTGATTTTGAATTGGAATAAGGAAGGGAATCTTTTAACAATCTTCTTCTCCTAAACTGTAAGTCCTACAGCTTTGACATTTTGTATGTTTCAAAACCTATTGATCCTCTACCAAAATATTGCAAAGAATTACCATACTCTGATATTAGTCCTTTTCTGTGCGATCCCTGATTCTAAATGGAATAAAGAAGAAAATCTTTTAACAATCTTCTTCTCCTAAACTGTAAGTCCTACAGCTTTGACATTTTGTATGTTTCAAAACCTTTTGATCCTCTACCAAAATATTGCAAAGAATTACCATACTCTGATATTAGTCCTTTTCAGTGCGATCCCTGATTTTAATTGGAATAAAGTAGAAAATCTTTGAACACCATATCCTTTATCATAAGGCATAAAGCTTTGATATTACTCCTCTACCAAAAATCTTCATTAAATTATCCTACTCTGAAGATTATCCCCTTTCTGTGCGATCCACGATTTTACTTAAGAGCTGAAGAGAATATTTTTGTTTTCATGGAGGTATGAACCGAAAAAACTAATCACACTGTATGAATACATTGTGTGATTAGGTTTTTCGGTTCATACCTCCATGAAAACAAAAAATATTATCTTCATTTCTTATAATTTAATAGCATCGAGCGAAAAATGCAACAACTTAACAAATTTTGAATCCTTTTTGTTATGAACTATTTTGTGCGGAAGCAAACAAAATGGCTGCGTATTCAAAATTTTGTTCATGGAGGTATGAATTAATTTTTTCGACCAATCAGATCGCTCGTTTTTGATAGACGAAACTAACAATTAAATTATATAGGAATAAAGGATGATCCTTGACAATTATCTTCTCTCAAACCATAATGCCTATATAGCGCTGGTATTTGGTATGTATCAATACTTATTGACATCTACCAAAATACTTAAATGAATTACCGCACTCTGAAAGTTATTCCCATTTTGTTCGATCCCTGATTTTACGTATAGGAATAAAGGAGGAAGTCTTTAAAAATCATCCCCAAAACCATAAGGCCCAGAGCTTTGATATTTGATATGCTCCAAAAACTATTGCCCCTCTACCAAAATACTTCAAAGGGTTATCATACTCTTAAATTATCCCTTTTCTGTGTGATCCCTTAATATAGGTCTTTTTCTCCTAAATCATAATGCCTACAGCTTTTATATTTGGTATGACTTTTTACCTACTGACCCTCTACCCAAACGCTTAAAAAATGCCATACTCTGAATATTAGCCTTTTTCTGTGGGATCCCTGATTTTACATAGGTATAAAGATGGAAGATTTTGAAAATTATTTTCTCCAAAACCATAAAGCCTAGAGTTTTCGTATATCGTATCTTCAATTTAAAAATCTCTTTCCCCAAAACATCTCTGATATAATTTATATACTATAAAGCCATGGTCCATCACACACAGGTGAGCGATATAGGACCATCATGGTCCTCTTCTTTGGGGAATAACACTGCGCAAGATAAACGATTGTCATAATTGTCGAAAAACATGAAATTTTGAAATCTACACAAACCTTATACAGTGTTTTTAATAAACCAATATTACCTGATATTGCCAAATACTCGCTGAAAACATTAGAAAATAATTGATTTCATTAAGTCTTAGGGTTTATTTGAATCTGATATAGCGTAGAAAACACTGTTGAAAAGAATCTTCCGTTATACAATATATAACATATGTTACATGAGACACAATCCGATTGTTTTAGTCAGCCTTGCGTCGACAAATCAAGAACCAAACCCCTTTTTGATACATGATAGCGCTTAAAAATTAATGAGGTTAATTTAAAACTTACCTAAAATGGGGTCCGTATTTTGGCGATATTTTAGTTTGAAGATTGTGAAGGTTGTCCAGCCAGATAGTCCAAATATTAATGCAAATGCTATAAAAACAATTTGTACACAGGTTCTTTTTTTGCACGTGATATATTCATCTTCTTGATCGCGTTTTCCTAATAGACGTTTCTGTTCTGCTTCATGTTTTTGACTTGTACTAGAATGAGTGTTTCTGTGGTTTGAACTACCGTAGTTAGCCGACCTAGGGGAGTCCTGCCGATGACCCGGTGACAATTTGGTATGGTTTATGTACCCCGAGACCTCTCCGCTAGATGATGGTATAGTTCTAGATACATACTCGTGTGAACTTAGTCCATACTGTGCGGTATTGTCGTTACTAGAACCATCTAAGGTCGGTCTGCGAGTTTTTTCGAAATTAGGGTGACAATATTCGTCATCGGACAAGCTGTCATTGTAGTCGTCCGCTCCAAGCATCTCCTAACAATTGCACCTATAACTGATAAAACAATATTTATCCACAAGCACAACGAATTTTGATAGCTAGAGTCCTGTTTGATGTGTACGCCTGAAATAAGTTATTTATAGCTACAATTAAATCTGTATTGGATACACGAAATATCTTTTGTTAAAAATATGTTAACACACTACTTTGCAGACAACAATTACATGCTATTAAATTGAAAAAAAATAGGTGTAATATAGGGTAGAAAACACTTTGAAAAAAATGAAAAATTGTTACATACATGCTTTTCCCTTCCTATTTTTCTATCTGCGTCAAATTGCTTTTCAATCCATTCCCACTCAATGACGGTTGCAGGACACCCCCCCCCCCCCCCCTGCAAAAAAAAAGATTTGGAAAACAGTGTTGAAAATGAAGAAATTTCTTGTCACTCGCAATTACTTCATTATCCACAATGTTTTCTCCGCGAAGAGTATAGAAAGTCGAAAAATTCTTATCTTTTTGATTTTCGTCTGCAACTCCTTGAAATTTGGACCGGTCTAAAAATTTGCAATCCGTAAAAAGTAGTATAGTTGGTTGGTGACCTATACTACGTAACTACAGCTTGATTAAGCTGTATTTACGACGTTGAAGTCGCAAAACCAAAAAGAAATGTTAGCAAAAAGGGCGGCCAATGTCGGAGATCATTCTTATTCTCGATTTTGTTGTTTGATTGATCCGTCGATCAATGAGATTATTCATTCAAATCAGAAATGAGTTTTTAATTCCAACATTGGTCGCCATTTTTGTACATCATTTTTGTTGGTTTGGCGACTTAAACGCCGTAACTATAGCTTATTCACACCGTAGTAACGAAGTTTAGTCGCCAACTAATTGTTCTACATTTTTGGTACGCGCTACCGACCATAAATTTTACAAAACAATGCCATTTAAATTCGAAGTGGGATTGTCTTTCGGAGTCAGTGGGCGTAACCAAAGAAATAAGTGGGTGGGGCCAGCAGTTGGTTAATTATTCATTGATTGACCAATCGCGAATGTCAATAAAATAGTTAGTCGACCAATGAAATAATTCATTTAGACTGGAAGTTAGCTATTGGCCGCAATATATGTGAATCATTTTGTTGTTTTGGCGACCTTTAGTTATGGCGTATTATCAAGCTTGTCCAATATTAGATCTGATCGATTTTCAGGTTGATCGAACATGAAACGGTGCCTCTGAAGTGGCGGTAAGTTTTTTAAATATTCATTTGGTGACCTAGATTGTTTGCTCAACCTGGACCAATTTCGAACTTATCGATGTTTCCTGGTTAACTTGACAGGCTGTTTAAGCATGCATGGTAACGTTACTCTCGAGTGCCAACAAGGTTTTCCCATGAATTGATTTTGTGACTTTTTTTTTATTCCACTTAGGTTACGATTATCCACCCATTGGTGAGAGACGAGTTTTGGAAAGGATATGTGCCGCCGCCGGAGCGAGGTTTAATAAAATTACGCCAATTCAAGTCTTTTTCACCACATGTCTACATGAATTAATAAAAGTAAGCAAATGAAAGAACAAAGGTTGACCAAAGTGAAAAATCAGGGGTAAGTATTAACTAGATAGCGTTATATGTTTATTACGTAGCACTCAGTTACATAACCCTGATAAAGTGTATTTTATCGAAGTTTCCCATAACTAGTGAAAAAGTTAACCCTGTCCTGTTCAAATTTATTGGTTTTAAGTCCCTGTGATTTTCTGATTGGGAAAATATAAATTACTTGTAACAAGCAATTGCTTCTTTTTCTATAATATTTTCTTCATAAATAAATGGTTATTTCAAAATTTAGCCCACCTCAATTTTTTATCTTGAAAACTATTGAATTAGGACAGGTCTAAACTTTTGCAAAATATGAAAGGTTTAAAAGCACAAGTAAATAAGACATTGATACCCTTTTTAATAATTCTATCAGAAAGGTTATGTAATCCTAAAGCCGGTACAGCAGTCGACAGCCGTAATATAATGACCAGGTTTATCCTTGGTTTAAAGGTTAAATTGTCTCTTTACCAATCGCCAGCCCCGCCCCGCTAATTGACTCCGACAGAAATTTCTACTTCGTTTTTAAAAGGCGTTATTTTGCAAATTTTATGGGCAGTAGCATGTAACAAAGAATTAGATCGCTAAAAAAACAACAACAAAAAAAAAACAGCTTCACATGTATGTTGGCCAATGATTTCATTGGTCGAATGATCATTTAACTGACAGCCGTGATTGGGTTATTTCTCCCTGTCACCAAACGTTTTTTTTCTTGAATAATACACATCAATAAAATTTTACTCAATTTAAATTTGGACCAGTCTAAAATTGGTTGTGTTGTGATGGGTATATTTTATGTTTCATAAATCTTAAACTCTAATTATTGATTGGCTGATTCTCTGGTGAGTTCAACTAATAATCACTTATCGACAATGTTCTCCAGAAAATTGATAAATATTCATATTTGTTTCAATGAAAAATACTGACTTTCCTTTTTACTAAATTAATTTGGACTACCTTAGAAAATTTGCAACAATCAAAGGACGGGAAATTGATTGACTGATTGATTGATTTGGGTTTAACGCCACTTTTCGCGGCGGCTGTAGCACCTAGCGATGGGTTCCTGGTATTTTCTCACACCAGTACTACCGCTTCATCCTTTTCTAGCCTCCAGCTACTATCCCACTTAGGTTTACGATTATCCATCCATTGCTTAGAGACAAATGTCGTAAAGGATATGTGCCGCCTCCGGGCATCGAACCCATCACATCTCATTATTGAAGATAAGGAGTCTAACGCGCTACCGACTGCACTATGACGGCAGCCTTGGACAAGAAAGCGGTAGGTCATAGATATAACACGTACGTATCATGAGTTGGCTACCAAAATGGCGTTAATAAACGCATCCAAACAGTTAGTACGACGTTTTGGAAACCATTTGGCTTATTGCTGCTGTCAGTCAAATAATTAGTAAACCAATAAAATCGTTCATTTTGGATAGAAGTGAGTTTGAAACTCCGACATTGGTCGCCATTTTTGTTGATTATTTTTGTGGGTTTGGCGACTTAAACGAAGTAACTACAGCTTATTCAAGCTGTAGTTACGACGTTTAGGTCGCCAACCAACCAACCATTCTAATTTTTTTAAACTTGTTATTGACCTAGACTGGCCGCAGACGTTATTGTTATAACATTCTTTCCTTATGTAATCTCGGTTTATTTTTGTGGCTAGTGCTGAACAAAAGCTTCTTTATGGAGTCAGGGGACTCAAATGGCAGTCTTTTCAAACCTTTGAAAGACCAGTTATTGACCATAATCTTTGAAAGATATAGAAGCTGAACTTCCTGACGGAGTCAACGGGCCTGGCCAAAGGAGTGAGTGATCGGGGCCAGCGTTTGGTCAATTGACGATATAACATTACCAGTAAACAAAATATCAATGGCTTATATCTCGTCATTTCAGTTCAGTTCGCGCATTATGAGTCCTTAATGCGATTTTCTTTCGTCAACCGCGGTGTATGATGTTAGTCCAAATACTCCGTGACATTTGTATTTATACTGAGAAAAAAATGAAAACTTGGTACCATTGAAGTTTCCAACATTTTTTTGTTTTTCTGAGTTAAAGAAAACCTCAGTTATGATATAGCAAATGGGAACCATGTGCCTGCATGGTATTTAACTCATTCCCACACAATCCCTCCTTTTTACGCCCCCCAAGAAAAAAGGCTTTGAAAACATTGTGGAAAATAAAGAAATTGCTTGTTACAAGCAATTTCTTCATTATCCACAATGTTTTCCATCTCAAAAGATGAAAAAATCTAAAAATTCATCAACTTGAAATTGTCCTCTGCAGCTTCTATCAATTTGGACCAGTCTAAAATTTTGCTGTGTTGGAATGGGTTAAGAACGTGATTTTCGTGACCGCGTCGAATGTGAGAACGGAAAATATTTCACGTGCATACCATAAACCTTGCCGTCATTTGGAAGAATCTGCCTTTACTTAGCGTACAAGCTTAAAGCCGCTCTTGAAAACATTTCCATGAAAATTTGACAAAGGAAAGTATAATCTTTAATAGTAATTAATGATGTCATTTTTACCTTAAAATATTATTTTATCTGAATTCCCTTTAAATTTAGTTTATTCCGTACGCGCTGCTTTGAAACATCAAACTTTATTGGGCGAGGTCGTTAGTCTTCGGGTGCTGTCGATCACGACTGAATTTTAACGGAAGCCAATGACGTAATTGATACTTCATGTAAATTACGATGAATTCTCATTCCATTGACTCATTAGGAGTTACGTAACGCGAAATATCCTTGCTTCTTTTTTTTCCTTTTTTAAAGGGAGGTATCGACGTTTCTGAAACGTAGATAAGAAAAATTGGACAATCTTCCAAAAATGCGCTAAAACAGACGCTTAATACTTAATTTTGAGTCAGGTAGTGTCTTCGCGATGATATGATAGGCTTAAATGGGCTTTTTTTTTTGGGGGGGGGGATATGAAGAAAAGGTTAAGCGGAATTCCAGGTTACATTTAGATATCACGGAATTCGGTTGTCATTTGACATGCGAAACAGCCAATGTCCTAAAAGATTACACCAAAAGGTTAGCGCAAAACTACGGTAAGCTTCTATATTCGTATTAACGACTATGGCAGTTTTTGACTGATCTTTACAGAATTGAAGACCGGCTAGCGAACATAACGCCTGATGACGTATTGATGACGTTGGTTTGAGCAAATTCAAACTGAATACGGGAATCCAACGGTTATATGCACACTTGAATGTACCAATATTCTTCGCAACTGCCTCGGCTTAATCTAAGAATAGATTAACAGTCTACGTAGGCTATAAGGGAAATACCATTATTTATTCAGATAAACGACCTCTGATTTTAGAAAAACTACTTTTCAGAATATTGTTTTAAAATAGTATATGAGAGAGAATAAGAATAATCAAAATTTGTGACATGAAAAAACACCGATACTTACCTTCAAGGTTACAAACAGCCATTTTCATTACAAGATAAGCTTAACCCCTTCTTTCAAATGTCTGAATGCATTAAAGTTATAACCTTGGAAAATAAGAGCCAAAATTTTCATGCATAATCTGTTCAAGAGCTGCTGTAAACTAAAGAGAAAAATTAAATTGAATTTTCGGCATTGACACTATTGTGGAAATGCCTTTAATTTCGAATGAGCTACGTCAAGAAGTGGCGATTTGACCAATCGCGACTGTCAATCAAGGAATAAACCGACCAATCAAATGATTTATTCAGTCCGGACCTTAGCTTATCGACTCCAACACGGGCCGCCATTTTTGTTATAATTTACTGTTGGATGACGACGTAAACATCGTAACTACAGCTTATTGAAGTTGTAGTTACGACGTTTGTCACCAACCAACCTATTTACTATTTTGTATTTTACTACTGGTCATATTTTTTTGCAAAATAAAGCCGTTAAAAATCGAAGCAGAACTTCCTGTCGGAGTTAATTCGAGGGGCCAAAGGAGTATGTGGGCGGGGCCAGCGATTGGTCAATTCCAATTCACTTTTCTGTTTGTTGATGGTAGGGCATCAACAGGGTCTTGTGTATCCCAGGTCTTGTGTACCCCAGGGTCTTGTGTACCCCAGGTCTTGTGTATTCAAGGTCTTGTGTACCCCAGGGTCTTGTGTACCCCAGGTCTTGTGTACCCCAGGGCTTGAGAACGTCATACGCATGTGTCAGAGAGGTGGACGTCGGAGCCTTATTGTAACTACCAAGGATTTTTTTTACAGAACACGTATAGCGTGGCGATGGAAATAAAGATGTATGCAATGCAGAAACGGAAAGTGTAACAGGATATAAAATGTGATATCTAAGTTGCATATCGAAACTAGGTACTCGTTCCGGAATTATGATTAAACTGAAAGTAGTGTATCAAATACAGATTGATAAATTTAAAGATATACTAATGTAGGTATGTGATGATGAATACAATAGATAAACTCAAAAAGGTGTAAAGGAATACTTATCTGACTTTGAGTTCAATATTACATCATCTGACCCTTCCACACAAACCTCTCATTTAACACCCCTCAAGAAAAAAAGTTTTTGAAAATATGGTTGAAAATGAAGAAAGTGCTTGTTTCAAGCAATGCCTTCATTATCCACATTGTTTTCTGTCCAAGAAGACGGAATTAAATTCCATCAACCTGAAATTGTCGTATGCAGGTTTTTAGCTCACCTGAGCACGAAGTGCTCTGGGTGAGCTATTGTGATCGGTCATCGTCCGGCATCCGTCCGTCCATCTGTCCGTCCGTCCGTTCATAATTACAAAAACATCTTCTCTTCCTAAACTAACCATTGAATTTCAACCAAACTTCACAGAAATGATCCTCAGCTCATGCTCTTTCAAACACTTCAAAGAATTTAAATCCATGAAGAACTTTGGTTGCCATGGCAGCAGAGTTAAATCATCTTCTCCTCCCAAACCATTAGGCCTAAGGCTTTGATATTTGGTATAAGTTATCATCTATTGACCCTCTACCAAAGTGCTTCAAAGAATTACTGTACTCTGAAATTTAGCCCCTTTCTATACAATGCCTGATTTTACATGAAAATAAAGAAGGAAATCTTTAAAAATCGTCTTCTCCCAAACCATAAGGTCTTGATCTTAAATATTTCGTATGTATCGCTGTCTGATGACCCTCTACAAAAATACTTCAAAAATTACCGTATCTTGAAAAATAGTCCTTTTCTGTGCGATCCCTGGTTTAACATAGAAATAAAGAAGGAAATCTTTGAAAATCGCCCTCTCCCAAACCATTAGGCATATATTTTGTATGTCTCTGGCCCCTCAAGCAAAACACTTCAAAGAGTTACCGTACTCTGAATTCAGCCCTTTTTGTCCTTATTTAACATAGAAATAATGAAGGAAATCTTAAAAAAAAAAAAAAAAAAAAAACCTTCTCCCAATCAATAAGGCCTAGAGCTATGATATTTGGTATAAATCATTATCTATCGACTGTCTACCATAATACTTTAAAGAATTACTGTATCTTGAAAATTAGCCCTATTCTGTGCGATCCCTGTTTTACATAGAAATAAAGAAGGAAATCTTTGAAAAGCGTCTTCTCCCAAAACAATTAGGCCTAGGGCTTATATATCTTGTATGTATCAATGTCTATTGACCCTCTACCAAAACACTCCAAAGAATTACCGTACTCTGAAAATTAGCCCTTTTTGTGTAATCCCTTATCTTAAAAAAGCAAAAATAAGGAAATCTTTGAAAATCTTCTCCCAAACAAAAAGGCCTAGAGCTATGCTATTTGGTATAAATTACTAATTATTGACTTCTACAAAAATACTTCAAAGAATAACCGTACTCTGAAAAATAGCCCTTTTCTGTGCGATCCCTGTTTTACAAAGAAATAAATAAAGAAATCTTTAAAATCTTCAACTCTCAAACAATAATACCTTGAGCTTTAACATTTGGTATAAATCATCATCTATTGACCCTCTACAAGAATTATTCAAAGAATTACTGTTCTCTGAAAATTAGCCCCTTTCTGTGTGATCCCTGATTTTTACATAGAAATAAAGAAGGAAATATTTAAAAATTGTCTTCTCCCAAACCATAGGCCTAGAGATTCAATATTTTGTATGTATCATGTCTATTGGCCGCCGTCATAGCGCAGCTGGTAGCGCGTCGGTCTGCCAATCTAGAGGTCCCGGGTTCGATCCCCGACGGCGGCACTCATCCTTTCCGACTATTTATCTCCCACCAATGGGTCGATAATCGTAGACCTATGTGGGATAGCAGCTGGAGGCTAGGAAAGGATGTGATGGCGGTACTAGTGTGAGAAATACCAGGAATCTATTGTTAGGTGCTCCAGCCGCCGCGATATAACTGAAAGATTGTTGAAAGCGGCGTAAAACCCCATTCAAACAAACAAACTATTGGCCCTTTACCACTGTACTGCAAAGAATTACCGAATTTGAATATTAGCCCGTTTCTTTGTGATCCCTGATTTTGCAAATGAATAAAGAAGGAAATCTTTGAAAATCTTCTTTTCCTAAACCATTAGGAATAGAGCTTTAATATTTGGTATGCATTAAAACCTATTGACCCTTTACCAAAATTCTTCGTAGAAATCCGTATTATGAAAATAAGCCATTTTCTGTTCAATCTTAGATTTTAGAAAGGAATAAAGAAGGATATCTTCTCCTTCTTAACCATTAGGCCTAAAGCTTTGATATTATGTATAAATCATCATCTATTGACCCTTGCCAAAATACTTCACAGAATTACCCCACTCTTGAAATTAGCTCTAAATGGTAGGATTTTCAATGAACCTATAGGATTAAATGGAATTTTTAAAAAAAATAATCTTTCCCAAAATAATTAGGTGTAAGGTTTTTGTATTTTGTTCATGAAGCTCTGAGTCAACATACGCGGTGGAGCGACGTAGGACCATCATGGTCCTCTTGTTTCGCTTTGGACCAGTGTAGAATTCTGTTGTGTTGGAATGCGTTAAAATATCTGGAGGACATTTACAAAACCGATTAATTGTTAGCAACCCTTACTTAAATCTGTCAAGGCTGGGTTAGTCGACGTATCAAACGCCTGTAATTTACAACAATGGTCGGGGAAATAAAATAAAAGGCAATACGTTTTAGGCGATCCAATCGTCGTAACTACTGCTTACACAGGTCACCCATCAACAAATCTGCTTTTTCATTTATATTGAAGGTAAACCTTTTACTTCGGTTTTGTTTAAACAATCGATGGTGATCCGTCAATGGACAGATCGCGTCTGCTAATCAAATAATCGGTCGACAAATGAAACCATTCATTTTGAATTCCAACATTCGCCGCCATTTGTGTGATGCACTTTTGTCGAACCCGCTTGCAGTGAGTGAGACATAGTTGTCACTATGACAAGTCGGTGTATGTGTGTTAGTGCGTTAGTCTGTTAGTCCGTCCGTCCGTCCGAATATGTCCGAACAATTACTCCTACATTTATAGATGGATTTCAAAATAACTTGGCACAATTATTCTCAAACATGTGTAGATGTGCCATTTGAAAGAATTTTTGGGATAGTTCTAATGTCAAGGTCACAGCTCAAGGTCAAACAATAAAATTGTGGTTGTCAAGAGCATTTTTCCTACAATTATGGATGGATTTCTAAATAAATTGGCACAATTATTCTACATCATAAGTAGATGTGCAATTTGAAAGATGTTTTTGGATAGCTTCAAGGTCAATATCAAAGGTCAAGGTCAGACACTAAACTTGTGCTTGTCCGGAGCATGATGCCAACAAAACTTTGCGGGCTCGATAGCAGTTGTCCTGCAGTTGACAACCATCTAGTTTTTGTTTAACGGCTTAAATATCGTAACTACTACTTATTCAAGCTATATTTACGGTTTTTAAGTTGCCAACAAGTCATTCTATTTTTTAATTGGTTACATGCTGTTGGCCATTGATTTTGCAAAATAACGCCGTTATAATCGAACTGAAACTTCCTGTTGGAGTCAACGGAGTCAGGTGGATAAGGCCAGCGATCGGTCAATTATGTAACAGGTCAGATGAAAAGAGCAAATATCGAATGTTCAAACAGTAACAGGAACTATGATTCTACACCACCAAAAACAATATAGAGTAGGAACTATGATTCTACACTACCAAAAATAATATAGGGTAGGAGCTATGATTCTACACTACCAAAAATAATATAGGGTAGGAACTATGATTCTACACTACCAAAATCAATATAGAGTAGAAACTATGATTCTACACTACCAAAAGTAATATAGGGTAGGAACTATGATTCTACACTACCAAAATCTATATAGAGTAGGAACTATGATTCTACACTACCAAAATTAATATAGGGTAGGAACTATGATTCTACACCACCAAAATTCATATAGAGTAGGAACTATGATTCTACACCACTAAAATCAATATAGAGTAGGAACTAATATTCTACACTACCAAAATTAATATAGAGTAGGAACTATGATTCTACACTACCAAAAATAATATAGGGTAGGAACTATGAAACTACAATACCAAAAATGATATAGAGTAGGAACGATGATTCTGAACTACCAAACAAACAAATAGAGTAGGAAGTAAGATTCGGACTACCAAAATTATTATAGAGTAGGAATGATGATTCTACACTACCAAAATAATGTAAAATAGGAACTATGATGTTGAACTACAAAAAAGTATTGATCGGGTAAAAAATATGGCTTTAATGGGCGGGGCTAATTCCTATATATGGTGACAGTTTTGGAAATCTTCTTTTGATTTCTTCAAACTTTACAGGAATTATTCTTGGGTGACCTCAGGAAGGCGGCCGGTGATTTGGGACTACTTGTTTCTCATGCGATTTACTCCTTAAGGTAGAATTACCCTCCCTTTATAAATAAAGACTGTTCAAAATGACTTAATAAGGTATTTACGAGTGTCTAGAACATATCTGGTCTAGCTTTCCGGTAAAAATATTAACTTTTATAATTCCGAAAGGGCATTTCGGAAATCCGAACATGGACTACATTTTGTTCGGCGGACCTGTACATCTTTCGGATTTTTCCGAAAGCGGAACCATTGGACGATATTCACATAGACTCTGAATGAGCCTATGTTGTGATTGGTCACTCAATGCCTGACAACTTCTATGGAAGATGAAGTGTATAGAGGCGCGAGATTATAAAAAGAGGATGCGTTCATGGAACGGCAGCTTTTCGATCTTGAACTTTGTCAAAACAACAACTAAATCTCCGTCTCTTTATTTTACGTTTAAAATTCATTTTATCTTTAGTTTTTACCATTTTTATTCCGATATTAATTAAAAACAACATCAGGACCGAGACAGTCGGACCAGGACACGGACTAGGAAAACAGAGCTACAGGCGAAATGTAAATAGATATAGACAATTACTGACGTTTTCAACATTTTTCTATTTAAACGCTCAATTCATTTTCTTTTGACATTTTAATGTGAATGATCTTTTATTAATTCATCCGTAATTAAAATCAGTTCGTTGTAAGTTACAAAATTCCTGTTTATCCTTTAAACCTGAAATCTTTGGAAAACGTCCGGTCCGCTCACAGGAAGGATCTTGTCCCAACAGAGTCCTGTGACGATCCAATCCGTGCGTCCGTTTGCTTTATGTATCCATAAGTATATATCTATCGTCATGGTATTGCTGTTCTGACCATTAGAGATTTATATGATCACGACCATTGACCGCTAGCACTCGTGCATCGTATCTCAGACAAGGCCTGTGTATCTACATTGCGTGTATGCACAATAATTCTGTTACAATATCATAGGTTAGGAACTATTATTTTACACTACCTGAATCAGTATCATTGGTTAAGATATATATTACACAACCCGAAATAAAATCGTATAGTAAAAACAATAGTTCTACACTACCTAAAATCATATTCTAGTGTTACAAGTATTTCTTTGTCGTAACGCATTTCTACATGACATTAAATACTTTGTATAAATGATAATAGTGGTATCTTATTTCGAACTATCCATGTCCTATGTAAAATGTGATCCACCACGCGAGAAGGTGACATCTGAAACTTGTAAAATATGGTCCTTTGTCTGTCTGTGCCGACTTAACCAGGGTCAAAACGTTTGCTTTCTGGAGATACCCCTAGTGATGTTGAGTCATTCTACCTAACTGTCCATTCATGACATTTCTCATTTACCTATACTAAATCAGATCTTTGTGTTTCAATTCAAGAATTCTTGAAAGATCTTTATCGTGGTTTCTATTTTCTCACTCCCCCATTTTGTCGTAGGGTAAAGCGTCGTCTTCACGATCAATAGGTCCCCCAATTTCAATTTCCAGGAACGGCTGTCTATATTTGATCTAAACCTATTCATCTAACATCTACTGAGAAACAAGTACTTCCAACTTAGATTTATCCCTCGTGATCCTGCTTCCAGAAGAATACACCAGTCCGTAGGCCAATGACAGCACCAAGATAAATAGCCGCTTCCGGGAATCGAACTCAGAACCTGTTGATCGGAAAGCCGACGCTCTACCTCTCGGTAACGGACACAACATATATCGAAAGTATTTCAATCGTCTACATATTTGGGCGAATAAGGGTTTATTGTCCTGGAGGCAGAATAGAAAAAGAACAATCTAAACTGTTGGAGCTTAGTTCCGATCGATGGGAAGCTTATAAGTTAAACCTATTCATTGTTGTTTATCTTTTAGCCTAGCACGTGCATGTACGAAAAGAGTTTTTGTTGAAAGACGATGAAACCGCTACCTAGTTTCCGTTGAATCCCGGCTTTATTGTGACTAAACAGACAATACGGGATACCAGGAATGATAGCAATGTTATTTTATATACATGTATACTTATGTGACACCACCCCCTCCATTACGGTGTCTATCTTTACGACGACGTTTGTGGTTCTTAACCGTTTCCTGTACAATCCCTTATTTTTACGTCTCTGTGATTTAATACTTGAGAAAACATTGCGGAAAAAGAAGAAATTGCTTGTAAAAAGCAATTTCTTCTTTTACCACAATATTTTCTAACCAGTAGGTTGGTTTCTCTTCAAATTGCACCCACTTTTAACTGTCGTCTGCAATTCCTTTCAAATAGGACCAGTCTAAATTTTGAAAAACAGGAAAGAGTTAAAGAGCATTTTCGAGTAAAAAGATGAACTATCAAGATATTTGTAGTCTGCGTTAATCTTCCTTGGAAACAGCCGGACTCAGCAATCTTTTTTTTAAGTAGACTTCATGGCTATTTTTTAAAAGTATAAAGTGAAGTCCTTTTCTTGTTCACATTTTTGTAATTGGAGGATCTTGGCTGTCAATCAAAGAATAAATCGACCAACCAAATCATTCATTTAGACCGTAAGTGAACGTCGAACTCAAACATTTGCCGATATTTATGTGAAGCAATCTTGATGCTTTGGCGACTTTAACATCGTATACAAAGGGTAGTTAAGAAGTTTAGGTCAATAACCAACCAATTTAATTTTTTTATTACACGTTCCTGGCCACAAATTTTACAAAATAACACCCTTAAATATCTAAATGGAATTTCATATTGGATCTCAGTTGGGATTGCCAGCGATCCGGCAGTTGATAAGTCTTAGGCATGCATATACGTCTCTACACAGCAAGAGAAAAATGAAAGTTCTGTAAGTACTGTAATCGGTCTTCGCTGAATGATTGAGTGACGATTTGCATTTTAATTACATGCTCTACTCTTTGTTGTCATTAACATGTACCAGAAAAATATTATGGTTGGTTTTAGACCCACCGTAACTGCAGCTTGAAATAGCAGAAGTACGACGTTTAAGTCGCAAAACAACAGTAATAAAAAAGTAACTGCCAGAGTTCACAGTTAACTCCCTGAATGCGTGATTTGATAGGCCTATTGGTTTTTATGGTCGCGATAAATTGAACAATCGTTGACCCAGCCCACATACACTGTTTGCCCCGCCTACTGACTCCTTTGGCCCCGCCCATTCTCCCACAGGAAGTTTCGCTTCAATATTTTACGGCGTTATTTTGCGAAATCTATGGTCAGTAGCATGTAACAAAAAATTAGAATGTTTGAATGGCTACCTAAACGTTGTAACTACAGCTTAAATAAGCGGTAGAACGACGTTTAAGTCGCTAAACCAACAAAAAGCTTAATAAAATGGCTGCCAATATTAGAGTCCAAAACCCCTTTTTGCTCAAAATGAACAATTTTTTTGGTTGACCAATTATTTGATTGGCAGCTGCGATTGGTCAATTGTTGACTCAGCTACTACAAAAGTACGGTATAATTTCGGAAGTTGATCTCAGACTGATGGCGTCAGTTTAACGCTCGAAGGCAAGTCTCAGTTTTGATCGTCCAGTTAAATGTACCGCTTACTGGCTAAGATAAGAGGAAACTCGCCTACCCCTCTGGTGTTCATTGTCAGTGGCAAGTGTCATTTTTTTATTCACATATCAGTACTTTTGTATGGAGCAGAGATTTGGGGTGTATATAGCTTTAAAGAAATAGACAAATTGCATCTACGTTTCTTAAGAAGTATCTTGGGGGTTAAGAATCAAACGCCTTTGATAATCTGAGAGACTTCCCCTAGCTGTAATTTGTAAACATAGAGCATTGAAGTTTTGGTGAAAATCAAGTCTAATACAATCCTTTCCCTTTTATGGACATACAACGATTGAGTCAATAATGGGAACGACAGATCCTGGGGTAATAAAGTAAATTCATTAATCGACCACCTCGGTCTCGCTAATATAAGACTTAATTACACGGGAGACTCTAATTACTTGCCAATATCAAAATTAACCCATTCCCACACAACAAAATCTTAGACCTGTCAAAACTGAAATAAGTTACAGCAGACAATTCAAAGTCTATGAATTTTTTTATTATTTCAACTTTCTGTGTAGAAAACAATGTGAAACATGAAGAAATTGCTTGTAACAAGCAATTTCTTCATTTTCCACAATGTTTTCCAATCCTTTTTTCCTTGGGAGCGTCTAAAAGCGTCACTGGGTGGGAATGGGTTAAAGGTAGGTATCGATGGTTTTTCATGTCACAGATTTTAATTATTTTTATTTCCTCTCATAAATTATTTGAATACAATATGCCGCAAAGTAGTTTTGCAAAAATATGAGGTCGCTTATCAGAAAAAAAACTGGGCATTTCCCTAATAGCCTACGTAGGCTATTAATCTATTTTTGGATTGATCCGAGACAGTTACGAAGATTGTAGGGCATTCGCGTAGCGCAAATAACCGTTAGAACCTTCCATTTAGTTCAAATTACATCAAACCGACGTCATCGTTACGTCATCAGGAGTTATGTTCGCTAGCCGGTCTGTAAAGATCAATCCTTTCATGTACCATAATATAGGAAGTTGGCTGTTTCGCTAGTAAATTTGTTACCTTCATTTGACTCTGTGTCATATGCAAATGAGGTCATACGATGTCGACAGCCGAATTCCGTGATATCTAAAAATAACCTGGAATTCCGCTGAAACTTTCCGATATAACCACAAAAAACCACTTTAGGTCTTTTAGATTACCACCAAGACAATACCTGACCTAACTTAAGGTATAAGATAATCGTTTGAGTCTATCTTTCGGCACTTGGTAATTTTTTCTTATCTAGGTTTCAGAAACATCGATACCTCCCTTTAAGACTACGCGACCAGTATAATCAGGAATGGTGTCAAAACATAAACATCCTAACTAAATCATCAAGCTATTAGGTTAAAAAAAACTTTGAGTACGAATCCTAGTTTGATATCATTAACAATGAAAATCTTTTAAATCGTTTGCTTGCTTTAGCCTTAGTTCACATAACCTGGAAATAGAATCCAACCGCTCTTATAATATTCTAAGAAAAGTTTGTAGATTATGCAACTTAGGCCAGGTTGAAGATGAATATCACTTTCTCTTCTGTTGCCCGCTTTTTATAAACATTAGAAGTAAATATATCGGTAGAATAGCTTGGCTTAATATTCACAGGGTCAATAGCTTAATGTCAACTTGGAATAAAAAGAAACCACTCAAGTCAGCTAGTTTTAGTTAAACAGCGTTTGAATGTCGTAAGAACTATTTCAACAATTCTGTTCAATACCCATGTTTGAAGAGTATTTTTTCATATCATTTATTATTTTATAAATTTTGAATATTGATAATTGGTGAAACTGTATATCATTATGTTTAAGCCATTTTTCTTTTGTATTTTAAATGGCGAAAGACACATTTTGTTGATATTTTCCAATAAATAAAATGAAATGAAAATAAAATGAGGTATAAATGTGATTATCTGCGTTCTGTGTTGATTAGCGGTTTTTACCTTGATTTAAGAATATTATATTTATTAATGATGACAATGAGAATAAAAGAAATTTGAATTACATATATTGGTATTCAACGTTAGCTTTTGATTCTCAAATCTGCTACTGTAACAGTAAATATATAAATCAAAATATATTGAAAACATTTACCCGGATAGGTTTTAAACTTATTTGTGTTGGCGATTGTCAAATGTGCCAGTGTTATTAAATGTACACGTAGCAAAAAAGTAGAAAAGGGAAACGTCGAGGAAAGAAATCAGAAGCAGGTTCTTCTTTTTAGCTCCACACTGGCTGAAAGCTTGCAAGCTCTTGTGATAGCGCTGTGTCCGCCATGCGTCCGTCCGTGCGTCCGTAAACCTTTTCTTTAAAGATCTTCACCTCAGAAAGTACTGAACTGAATCCAACAAAATTTCACAGAAATGATACTCGGGGGACCCTTTAACAGATTCCTTCAAAGAATTCTGATCGGATGAAAATCATGGCCCTCATTGGCAGGGCTAGTTCCATATTTTGGTGAAAATTTCCAAACTCTTCTAATAGACCAGCGAATAGATATCACCCGCATAGGAATGATCCTTGGGTAACCCTTTATAAGATTTCATCAAAGATTGATTGGATAACAAATATGGCTATAATGAGCGGGGCTTTTTTTCCATATATGATAAAAGCTTTGAAATTCTTCTTCTCAGAAATCATTTGGTGAATTCCAACCATTTGCGAAGGACTGGTCTTTTGGCGAGCCTTTATCAGACTTTTTAGAAGAATTTTGATCAGGTGAAAAACATAGATTTGATAGGCGGGGCTAATTTCCCTATATCGTATATACTATATATTGAACACTTTAAATAAAAGTTAAGAAATCAGTTGATGGAGTTCAACTAAATTTCACTGGATAGATCCTTTGGAGATCATTTATCATGTTTCTTCAATGGATTCTAATGAAAACATGTCTGTTTTTTGGGAGGGGACAGTAAATATGTCCATATAAGTGAACACTTTTTTAATATATTTTCATCTGATTCGTCGTACGAATTTTTTATAACTTGTCTTGTCTTCTGAAAAAAGATGTAAAGTTTGAAATGCTTCTCTAGAACTATTTCAATGATTTCGTTAGCTAGATTAATTTGCCTGATATGTCAAAGATGATGCGGTTTAAATGAATTCCTGAAAACACCATCTGCTTAATTAGTACATTCAGGCTTGTGGAGCGATACAGGCGCTAAAGTGCCTCTAGTTATACAATCTTTGTGCAAAAAATGTGCCCAGTAAAAGGTTTTAGAAACAAGAAATTGTCTTGTTTAGGGTTGGGCAATATAATAACGTAAGTTTGCCGTTTTTGGTTTGTTTTTATTAGCATTACCAGACAACAAAATTTAATACTGGTCCAAATTGAACTAATTTGTAGACGATAGTCTTTAGTTGATCAAATTTATTTATTTGTTAATTTTTGACTCTTTGAGTGGAAAACAATGCTTGTAACAAGCTATGACCTCATTTTCTAAAGGCGTTTTTTCTCACAGGCGTCAAAAAGCCCGATTGTGTGGGGAGGGGTTAAAACCCAGACTTGGTTCCAACCCTTTCACGGTCAGAATCGGTATGCTTGATGTTTAGCATTACTGTCAAAAGGCTGTGGCGATGGAGCATTTACCGTCCGGTGTGCGTCCGTCTTCCCTTTCACTTTGTATTGTTAACACTCTAGAGTCCACAATTTTCACTGAATTATCCTCAAACCTGATTGTACCATCATAAGGATTGTTTCGCTCGAAATTAATCCGATCCTTTAAGTATCACATGAAAATGGGTTTATGAACATTTCTTCTAAAATCTGATCAACACAATAAAGTTCACAGATTTCATTGGAGTCTCTTCAAACATTCATAAAAATATTGTGCTATCCACAAAGTATCATGGAAACAGGAGCTTTATGATAATTTCATATTAAAATCCTCGTCTACACAATTAATCAGCAGTTTTAATCAGATTCTTTAAAACTTTCACAGAATGATTGTATAAATCTTAGGATTGATTCTTTTGAAAAGAGGTAAGGTCCATCAAGGATCACGGGAAAGTGGTACTTAGTAGAACTTTATTGAAATATCCTCGTTTACGTAATAAAGTCCACATATTTTATCGGATTCTCTTCAAAGATGCATATCGGATTCTTTACAAAGATTCATAGAATTATTCTGGCATCGGAAACACAGGAAAAGAAGCCATACGGACATTCGATCATACTATTCTTGTTTATACGAAAAAATCATCAACTGTCTTTGGAATCTCTTGAAGATTTTGACAGGATAATTTTATTGACATGAGAAAAATTCTTTTTGGAAATGGAGTGGATCCGTTGGAAAACACGAGAAAATGGGGCCTTATGGATATTCACTAAAACTGATCTCGTTTATTGGTTGGAGTCCACAAATGTTATCGGATTGTCTTTAAAACTTTATTGTAGGGTCAAGGGGAAAGTTCCTTTTTAGAGGGTATTCATCGGAAACACGGCAAAAGGGGCTTTTTGGATTTTCTTTTTTTTTTTTTTTTTTTTTTTTTTTTTTTTTTTTTTTAAATCTATTGTTACGCTTTAAAGACCACAATTATTATTCAATACTCTTGAAACTTTTACAGGATGATTGTAGAGTCTTTTTATTAATTTCTGTTTTCAATTTTATGTCTTACCGGTTTAAGTGAAAACCTGATTGATGCCTTTTGTACAATGTCTTCTTGCCTTTCATTTTAGAAATTTATATCGGTAGTCAGTTTTTTGTCGGGAGATATAATTATCGTCTTTGGCTCTATCTGTCCATACATTCGTTTGTGTCCTTCCTTTCTAATATTTTTTCCAGTTAGGTATCTCCGGTACAGTGAAAATCAACATAAAACTCCGTGGTAGCTTGTTTCTTTGAAGAGAATTACAGTAGGTAGAACCACTAATCATTGGTGGTGCTGTATTGATGCTCAACAACGAAAAGATCGTATATACGAACACAAAGTAACTAGGGATACCCACGGAAACATAGGGAGATTTGTAAGGTTTAGAATAATTCCACCTTATATAGATCAAAGTTACGTTGATCGCATTCCATTTGAACAATAGAACATTTAATTTAGAAACTTAATGAAACAAAGGCATGCTTACTAGCTTACAATACGTTCAGTACTATGAATTTCGAAGTATGACTGTTTTTGCGATGATTTACTAGTTGCTAGGATTCAATGGTATAACACCAATTGCAAAACGTTGCCTCGAATTTCATCATAAATTCCAAATGAAAAATTCTTGAAACTCGTTTTAATTCACAAAACAATTTAAATCGCAGACTTGCTGTCAGAACAGTCCGTTTGTGAAGGGTTGATGAAAGATTCTGTGTCGCTATGATACCTGATAACGTGTCCATGTAGTTATAATGTATACAAAGATAATACAGTAATATTGGGATAACTTTACTGTGAGTATAGTTTAAAGTATTTATCATCTGCATATGATACATCAATACTATAACAGTGTAGTTAGATACGATCAATCTTGCTTAAGCTACCACATCTTTAAGCGGCCACTTTTATCAAGCGACCATAATCGAAATTGCCTTTCCAAAAAGCACAGGCTTTTGAGAAGTTGACGAATTGGCTAAAACTTATCGAAAATTTATCGTCTCTTAATCTTATATTATTTGGACTAATTTAATCGTCTCGATGCGATGAATCTAACGAGTCCTAAAACCATAGCATTGAGGAGAATTCTGCAACAATTAATGTATTTATGCAGGCAAGTCGATCCAAACAATCATATTACAAAAAAAGTGCCAAGCGACCATTCTCTTTAGCGACAACTTTTCGACCATCCTTCGATAGGTCGCCAATTACAAGTTTTACTGCATGTACGTTAAGAGTTTACCGTGCTCAATTTTTTCCTGAATGTATACTTCACCGTTTTTATTGGATGGGTTCTGTAGATATTAGAAAAAGTGGCTTTGATCTACAAGAGTTCAACAAGAGTTCAACCAGAGACGGATTATCAACATTGAATGTGAGGCGGAATAACCAATTGACAAATCGCGGCTGTCAATCAAGGAATAAACCGACCAATCAAAAAATTTATTCAGCCCGGACCGGAGCCTTTTAACTCCGACATTGGTCGCCATTTTGTTAACATCTATTGTTGGTTTGGCGACTTAAACATCGTAACTATAGCTTATTCAAGCTGTAAGTTCGACGTTTAGGTCACCAACCAACCAATTTACTTTTTTGTTACATGCTACTGGCCATATATTTTGCAAGAGATCGTCGTTAAAAATCGAAGCAGGATTTCCTTTCGGAGGCGGGGTCTAGGGAGTCAGTGGGCGGGGCCAGCGATTGGTCAATTGTAAACACGCGAAACGTTTTTTATTTACTTGTTATTCATGCGGATGTGAACTCGTGAAACTTGGGTTCAACGGACATCAAAATTATTTAAAAAAAGAGAAAGAAGGAGATACCATTAAAGTCCATTTAACCTTCTGGTTGAATATAAGCGTTGAACCTCTCAATGGTCGAAAAAAGAGAAGCATTTTCGTTATAATATATCCATGTTAATCAATGCTAATCAGGTAATTCAACCCATTCCCACACATCCCTCCTTTTCACACTTCTCAAGAAAACAGTTTTTACAAACATTGTAAAAAATGAAGAAATTGCTTGTATCAATCAATTTCTTCATTATCCACAATGTTTTCTATCCACGAAGACGAGAAAAGATAGAATTCCATCAACTTGAAATTGTTGTCTCCATCTTCTTTCAAATCTGACAAGTCTAAATTTTTGTGTGTGGAAAGCTGGACGTACCCACTGAAATCGACATAAACCCATTACCACACAAAAATGTTTCGACTGGTCCGAATTTAAATTAATTTGCCTATTTAGTTGACTGAGCAGCTAATAGCTCAAATGTATTGTTCGGTTGTACATGTACATATCTTGTTGTGAAAAATGATAGGACGCCATGGTTGGATGCACATACCGACCGGGATTATAATGAAATACGACGGAAAGTGACGTTAAACCAAATTCAATTGATCGCAAGCTAATATGCTTTAAACACCAATACTTTTTTTGCTTTTCCGAGATGATCCTTTTCCGATGATATTCCACAAATTTTGTGACATTCTTCATCTGTTTTCTTTCCTTCTCAAACCGATTTATTTCTTTAATTTTCAACTTAGACGTAATTTCTACACTCTTCTCTCATTTAAAACAAAGATTCGTTATATAAGTCACCGCGTCTTCTTATTTGAATGTAGTTACAATGTTTTGAAACCATTTGTTATTGCCCATGCATTCGAGAAGATATTGCAATATAATTTCTCCAAGGATCTCTGAATACAGTAAAATATTTCATTGCAACAAACAGATCGTTAATCAAGTCAACTCGACCCCAACAGGTCAGTTTGTAGCAAATAACAAACAGAAGTTCGATATTACAACATTTTCATTTTTAGCACGCTCGGAAGAGCTCGTCATACCTTCTGATGTCGGCGTCAACGTCAACGCCGGCGTCGATGTCGGTGAGTCTATAAACACATGCTCTTAACATTTAACCGTGTTTCAAATAGCATCCTATTTTTAAAGTTAGGAAAAAGTAAGGGACCCGTAAAAGACAACAAGAGGTGTCCGCGGACAACATAGCTAAGGCCGAGCTATGTTGTCCGCGGACACCTCTTGTTGTGTTTCACAGTCCCTTACTATGTTTCAAACATTGCAAATATTAATCATAACATACCAAAAGGACAAAGTTATCTCTGTACGTTTTATCTAGTTAAGACGAGGGATCTCCTATGGACCACATTACTAAGTCACCAAAACCGTTTTGTTATATCTAGGTCGATGAGCATATCTGCTTACTCGGCCGAAAATCTTATTACAACGATAACCTGAACTGAAAAGATTTAAAGTGGTCCAATGTCAAAATTGTTGGTGACAAGTAGATGTAAATCAGTAATGATAATGAACATCTGAGAATAAAGAAAACATTGAGGAAAAATAAGATTTCTTTATTCTTCCTTTTAGCTCAGGCTTTCCTATATTTACAGTCAAACTTGTATTAACCCATTACCACATGACAGAATTTTAGACATGTCCAAATTGAAAGGAGTTGCAGACAACACTTCAAAGCATTTGTAATTTTGAGTTATTTTACATTTGGGGTGGAAAACATTGTGGATAATGAAAAAATTGCTTGTAACAAGCAATTTCTTCATTTACTACAATGTTTTCCAATTTTTTTTTCTGTAAGGGCGACTAAAAGCGTCACTTAGTAAGAAAGGGTAAAGCGACCATTCAAGGGACTGCCAAAGAGTGTTCGCTTCAAAGAATCGTCGCTTGGTATTTTTTTGTGACATGATTATTTTAGATCTATTTGTTTGCATACGTAAAGTATTGTAGAATGCTCACTAAACCCTTTGCTTTTCGAGGTTAATCGTATATTATTTGAATTTAGAATATTCTGATGTGTTCAAATAACACCGCATTTAGTTTAGATAATCTTTTGTGCAAATTCATCAACTGTCGATTGATCGAACGGTCGATTAATTGATAAATCATAGTATTGGTTGGCTAATCGATAGGATTTAATTAATTAATCGATTGAATCTTTTCAATTTAATGGATATCTGTACGGTCGAATCTTTAGTTTTATTGATACACACGTTTAATTTGTCATAAGCATGACACTTATAGTAAAATATTATATATAACTGTTTCCGTTTGATATAATTTGAACCTGTACTGGTCTATTTGTTTTACGTTTTAAACGGAGTTAGCCCTTTTTGTCTTTCTTTATTGAACAAGGAAATGATCTGACTTTAATTGATTTAACGGTACGGTCGATATAGTGTACATGTTTGATGGTACCCTCGGGGTACATTTTGTCCCTCCCCCACTATTAGTATCTCTAATCCTTGACAAGCATTCAGTGTAACTCTTATCGGTGTTATCAAATTCTGAAACGTTATAGGAAAGTAGAAATTGATTATACAATGTCCCCAGTCGGTGTTTTATGTTTTTGTTTTTTTCAATATCTTGAATCATGCCCTGTAACTCTAACTACACAATCCAGCTTTTTCAAACCCAACTAAGTAAAAGACTGTCCAAATAGACGAAGATTTTTTAAATTCTATCAACTTGAAATAGTCGTCTTTAACATCAACCAATTTGGTCCTGTCTTAAATTCTGTCTGCACTATTAATAGAAATCTGATGTAAAGATATTTCTAGTAAATATAACGCAGTATAAAAATCAAATGTGTCGTTTTCTTTACGTTAATTGACCAGTCGCGTCTGTCAATCAAGGACTCAACCGAAAAACCAAATCATTTATTCAGCCCAGGCCAGAGCTTTCAACTTCAACTTTAGCCAACATTTTTTAAACCTTTTTTCGTTGGTTTTGCGACGTAAACGTCGTAACTACAGCTTATTCATGCTTTGCTAGCTAAAGAGATGTTTGCCTAGTCAGCCTGAAGGAGATATAATGGTCTCGCTATAACAGTTTAGTATGTGTGCAAGCGTCCGTCTCTCCGACGTTATAAATACCATGACTTTTACAGTTGAAAGCTTAGTTAGAACGTAGATGTCAATATAACTTGGCGCTATCAAAAGAAGTGTGCACTTTGTAACTCTCATTTGTCGATTTCACCATTACCTGTTCAATCCCTGGTTTTACGTCCATGTGATTTTGTAATTGAAAAAACATTGTAAAAAAGAAAAAAACTGCTTGTAAAAAGCAATTTCCTCTTTTTCCACGATATTTTCTACCCTACTGAATGGTTATTTTCCAAATTAAACAATTTTCGTCTGCAAAACCTTTGAATTTAGACAGGTCTGAAATTTTACAAAACAGGAAAGGGTTGAAATCGAGGTCTAAATTGATGGTCAAATTTTGTCCGTACTTTTGCCTTGCTGTATATATTTCAATGTAATTTGACAAAACTGTTTTCTATCGAGAGAAGAAATGTTCGTTAAAACATTATAAAACATTTCTCCCAGACAACAACATTTTATATTGGTCCAAATTGAAAGGATATAAAGACGTCAATTAATAGTTTATGAAATTTAAGATTTTTTCAACTGTCTGGGTGGAAAACACTATGTTAAATAAAGCAGTTGTTTGTTGCAAGCAACTCCTTCAATTTCCACAATACATGTACTTCTTTTCAAACCTTTCTTCTTGAAGGGCGTCAGAAAGCGGCAAATCGATGGTTCAGCACGAAACAGTTATAACTGCCTATAAACATATAGGCTGTTACAACCGTTTCGCGCTGAACCATCGATATGTGAAAATGAGTTAATCGGGTCAATCACCAAAGATGCTTCACGTATGATCGTCAAGGTTTCTTGAGATGATTATTCTAGAAAATATCTTTAGTAACGGGTAAGAGGGAAAATTTTGTATGAGTTTGTTAGACAACTTCTGTTTAATTGACGGATCGCTCGCCTCGCGCACCGACTCCAACAGAAAGTTACAATTCCACATTTGACTCCGTTGTTTTGCACCATGTGCAGTAATTTGAACAAAAAGTAAAATGGTTGGTTGGCGAATAAGCTGAAGTTACGATGTTAAAGTCGTCAAACCAACATAATGCTAGATAAATAATATGATTTGCCAATTTTTTTCTTTGATTGACAGCCGTGATTGGCAAATTACCTAAGTTTTCTCGTTATAGATATGATACATGTTTCGTATAGAACTAGTTTGTGTGAAGCATATATGCATATAATTCAAATGTATAATTGTTTTATTTTAACCAATATTTCAAATCTCCAAATTTTGTCAGATCCAGTCTTATTTATGTTGTTATTTTTTCAAAAATTTATTGGAGTATGTTTGAAAATTTAAGTGTTAAAGATTTCCCCCGAAAACGGAAGTACACAAAAAGTCTGACAACTTTTTGACATGCGCAGAGGGCTAGTATAGATTTGTCAATGAATGAATGACTAAGGTTGACCAAAAATTTTACATATGAAAAAATGACAGCCAAACAATCCTAGAATTTTAAAATAGTAACTGAGTAGATCATCTCCGTAACAGTTTTATTATTTATAATTGGACACACATTAAAAGGAAAAAAACTGTCTACTTACACTTATCTTTTGGAGTTACATGCTATGATAGCAGTGATATTTAACACATTATTTAAACTTAAAGATTTCAATAATATAAGAGTCATGCTACATTGATGAAAGAATAATTTGAGATATTTTATAACGAAAATAGACGATTCGGTTCAATAGTATTTATTTTTTGACAAATTATGGATTTTAGAACGATGTTGCTGCTCGTCCGCTGCTATATTGGATGTTTTCTTATTGTTGGATTAACCTTACAAACAACAGGTGAGCTTTTCTTTATACTTCATTCATTCATTTATTATTCCTTTCTTTTTTCATTTAATTTTTCTTCCTTTTTTAGTTTTTCAAGTAAAGAAGCTTTACCATTTCTTCAAAAAAAATCTTAGAATGACAAATAAAATGTTTATTTTACCTTTTTTGATATTCATTATTCGACCGCCCATGACCCGATTTTATCTTTATTATCACTATCGTTATCAACAATACATTCCTACACTTTTTTCTGGAACAAGTACATACATGGCGAGGGTTAATCGCAACAAAATCGCAATTAAACCTCGATGACGCGCGGATGAATCGGACAAGACACAAACAATCGTATCTGACAATGTCAAATACGGTACCATAGATGGCAGTTTAGGGTTACCTCATTTTGAGAGTATTGATTATTAGAAACAACAACATCGTTAAGACAACTACTGTAAAGATATATTACTTTTGAACACTCAGAATTAATTCTGATATATAATGAATTTGATGATATTGATTCGAACTTTGTATTGGTTCCTCGCTACAAAGGCTATTTTATACATCACATAACGGCTGGTCATAAATCAAAATGCCCAACGTAGCTTGGTATCAAAACGAGATGCTTATCAATACAAAACATGATATTCTTTATCTACTTTTTCTCTACCGTTTAATTCTTTGACTCACATTTTCTTTAGTCTTAAGATTTTTCTTTAAAAATCTACGGTAAAGACGGACATGACGTTATATGTGTTTATATCATAACGTTGATAAAGTAGTTCTAAATACACATAGGCCAGCATTTCGTCCAATTAGTCACCTTTCGTGAAGCGAATTTCAACCAAGGGCTTGCTAAAACTGGTTGAAATTGTTTTATAAAGATTCTATCTTTAATATTAAACTGCCTGAGTCTGCGACGAGACCTGAACTTTGTATAACCCCTGTCCAAAGAGTTCATATATAACTACACCGGCAATTCGATTTATTTACAATTGATTTGGGGATCGCAGTCCTTCTGACCTTGTTTACGAATAATTGTTTGATAAAAATGACGTTATCCAATAAATACATCATCTGTGTTTTATACGATCGTCGAAGACTTTGAGGTTATTCTACTTTAATTTTGAATCCACACAGTACGTACGCAAAAAACTTATTATCATATGTGGAAACTCTCGAGGACCATACAATTACCATATATTTTTCTTAGATCCCTTTCAGATATTTCGGTTTTAAGTTTATCAAAATCGTTCAAAATAACACAAAATGATGAAGCTCGCAATTTCAAAATATCGCAGAGAAACTCAGCGTAGGGCGTCCGATCCCCGTTTCGACCAGAAATTAGCAGTGTATTGATATTTATATCGTGTTGCATTGCATGGTTAATTCGTATACCCCAACCTCAACGCGTTCCAATTTAGACTAGTCCAAATTGACGGTTCGCTGGCCACGCCTACTGGACATCGAAGGGAACTTCAACTAAATAAACAAACGGCGATATTTTGCAACATTTAAGGTCAGTTACATGTAACAATAAAGTAACATGATTGCTTTGCGACCTAAATGTCGTAACTCTAGCTTCAATAATCTGTAGGTACGTCGTTTAAGTCACTCCCGAGAAAATGCCTTACATAAATGCTAGCCAATGTCGAAATTCAAAGCTCATTTCCGACCAAAATGAATGATTTGATTGGACAATTAATTCTTTGATTGACATTCGCGATCCGTCAAATGCATTCGCGCGGACATGACTTAAATCTCGAAAATTTGAATGAAATGGAAAATGTGGTTATACCAAGTTGTTATGTAGATCTTCCCGTTCAACAATATTTTCGGTGATTACAAAGACTGAAATATATGTGGTCTTTCTGTGTTGTTGTAGGGGCAGAGTCTAAAGTATATTTCCCTTACAACCTTGTCGAAGCTCATCATGCTATAGCTGGGAGAGTCAGCCAGGATGCTTATCACGGACAGAGGGTCATGGCCATCCTCGAAGGTGAAGGTCACGGGGAGGAGGAGCCACACGAAGAGTTTCTTAAAGTTAACAGAGAGAAAAATACAGAAAACAAGGTAACAAGGTTTTGACTCATGAAAAGGGAGGTGAATATTTGTAGATCAATTTGAATCGAAAATTATGCATCACATCTTCAAGTTTCGAGATTTTCAAGAGATATGCTTGTTCTCTTATATTGACGTATTCTTTTCCAAACCAAACAACAACAACGATAACAAAACCATCTCAACACCCCTTTACCCCCCCCCCAAAAAAAAAAGATAAAACGAACAAATTAAAGGAAAATGATAAATACATGTAAATAAATGAATAAAGACTCAAATAAAAAATATAAAAATATAAAATAAATAAAAAATGATAATAGTAAAATGAAAAAAAAATCAAGTCGAAAATGAAAACAACTTGCATCAAAAAGGATAAAATAAAAATAAATGGAAATAAAAATAATAAACGATTAATAAAATAATCTATTCGAAAATGTAAACAACTAGCATTGTCATGCCGTTTAGTGAATAGATAATAAACACTGTGACGTATATCCATATATGATCTCTAGATACCTTACAATTTTGATTGTTTAAGGCTTAAAGTGACGACGCACCATTATCTCTTTATGTCTTTCTATTATTGGTTTTATTAATCTGTGTTATCACACAATAAAATCTTGATCTGATCCAAAATGAAAGAAGTTTCAGACGACAGTTTCAAGTAGGTGGAATTTTAGACAAACGCCATTTAGCGAAGAAGACATTGTGGTCATTGAAGAAATTGCTTGTAACAAGCAATTTCTTCATTGTCCACAATGTTTTCCTAAGCCACACCGAATAAATACTGCCCTGCGTTCAGGATGGTAGACCGTTGGATAACGTCTAACCCATTACCAGGTGACAAAATTTTAGACTGGTCCAAATTCACAGAAGTTACAGACTGTAATTTTATAGTAAGTGCACTTTATGAAGTCAATGTAATTTGGCCTTATAGATTAAGTTGCATACAATGATGAAATTGCTTCTTACAATGTTTTCAAAGCCTGTTTTTTAGAAACGTAAAATATTGGATTGTGTCAGATCGGGTTTATTTAGAAAACAGACACCCCGATTATCACGTACACCTTTGTCTACAGTGGACCTCAAGAAGAAACGCTCGATCGTGATTCTTTATAAGTGACTCATTTTAGTCTGTACATGATATTTCCAGCAAAAAATTCACGCGTGTGCGAAGCGAAGATATCCTTGCCTGGTTCCAGTTTCTTATTCTCGCGCGTGTGTGTGTGTGGGGGGGATAATCGCACCGAAAGTGTACTCATTATGAAACATTCGTCAGATGGTGAGCAAAAAGTCTATGGACCCATGCCCCCCCCCGCGATATATTTAAAAGCCTGGTCATTTACTCTGTATATGTGATCGTCTGTATAAACTTGGAGTAAGTAGATATCTATTTAGCGCATAGTGAAGACTATGATCAGACTGGGAGTGGATGCACAGGCTGATCGGAATTTTTATTTAATGCAGTAGTGAAAAAGGTGAAAACGCCATATACAATCTCATCTGATCTATGTATTTACCCAAGATACCGAGGACCAAAACACGTAATAGACTTAAATCTACTCTGAAATTGTTTATTTAATCGATCATTCATTTGTTAATTTGAACTTCCTGTTATCTATATTTTAGGCAAGAACGAACACTCCACTAGACATTACGATGGCCTCCGGAAATCCCCGACCCACACCGACTGCACACAGACATACACAATGTAAGAGGGTGAATTGACCAATCGCACCTGCCTATAAAGGAATAAACCGACCAATCAAATAATTTATTCAGCCCGGACCTGAGCTTATTCGAGCTGTAGTTACGACGTCTAGGTTATCAACCAACCAATTTACTTTCTATTACATGTTACTGGCCATAAATTTTGCAAATTAACTTTGTTAAAAATCGAAGCGGGACTTCCTGTCGGGGTAAATTGGCGGGGCCTAGGTAGTCAGTGGGCGGGGCCAGCGATTGGTCAATTTAGCCGTTACTAATTCGTTTTCTAAGATCTCGAAGAAAAGAGAGGGAAAAGACAGTTATCATTTGCCATGTTCCCACAAATAACTCTTCTTCTAGTACGATTTAACCTATTCTCACTCAACAAACTTTTCGACTGGTCCAAATTCAAAGAAGTTGAAGACGATATTTTAGTTGATGATTTTTTTGTGGATAAACATTGTGGATAATGGACAAATTGCTTGTAACTGGCATTTTTTTTATTTTTGCACAATATTTACCTAAGCTATTTCTTGAAGGGAGTAAAAGCCGGGATTGTGTGGGAATAGGTCAATATACTTGTATCTATCAAGATTCGAACATTTATTTAGAACACAATTTATTTTACCCAGTGCAAAATGTAGTTCCATAATACAACAGCCTCAAACTAGATCAATTTTCTCTTTTTTTTAAATCATTTTACGGTATTAGCCTTGACAATCCTAATGAAAATCTCTTTTTTGTAATGTCTTGTTTTTACTGAGGGATGAAACTGAAGGAATCACTTTTATTCTGCACAAATCCGCAATCCGCTTCACGGCTTCATGTAGTGGGATTTTAGTAGATTTTAACGTTCAAACATGAATGAAAAAATAATTGAATACATTTGCTTCGTCTTTTCTAACCCCATCTGTTTCTCACAATTCTCTCTCCTTTCTTTCTCTCTGTGAATGTCTCTCTCTCACACTCTCTCTCACTTTCTCTGGTGACGATATCAGGAGAGGTATTTGTTATTAATTGCATATAAGGAAATCTCGGGAGAGATATATAGGAAATTGTGGTTATATATATAAGCAAAGTCGACCTATTTGTTGAGGATCCTTATTATTGATAGGTTTGTCTTTGTCTACGAGCTTTGCACGTTATGCTCTCTCGGATATTAGACATTTTTGTCAATTATTGTTAGTAAAGGATTAAGTATGTCAAGGCGGATTAAACCATACCAATCGATGCTGAGGATATTTGTTGCAGGTAAATTACAGTTTGATTCGCATAGTTTGGATAAACGTTAAAATCTATTCACCCAGAGCGGAAAAAAATATTAAGATAAAGAAAGGAATTCGCATATCAAACGTTTTGGGACTCGTTTGATTATATAACCACATTGGGTGCTATATGCCGTGTCCATCGAATCATACCTGTATATCATTGTCTTTTTTATTAGATAGTGGAATTCCTATTTCCGACTAAGGTATTTTTGAAAACAGACAAGAAGTACAATTTTTTTTGGAAACTTCTCCGTAGACTAATAGATCTTTAAACGGAATTCAAAACTACAATTAAGCATTATCATATTGTAATTCATGTAGAAAACAGTATTATTCAGTGAGCGTTTTTCAAGTTTCTGTGTGGTCTAATGGGCATCTATTCTATTTTTCTCTCTCTCAGCTGAAATCTCAGCAGACATGACAACTGATGACACGTTTTCCCATCAACATAAATCAGTAGAAGCACATTTTAGTAAGTATATACTGTCCTCGAAAACACCCTAAAAATACTAACACCTGAATGAAATGTAGACTTCTTTCAGTCTATTATTTGAGCTCAAATGCCTTGGAACTTGGTCAGTTTTTTGGCAAGAAAAGTATTGCGTGATATTTGTTCATAAACATAGATCTCTTGCATATACATCAGGAAACGTTCAGGAATGTGTATTAAGTTTACACATGTTTTACACAATGCAGCTCCTCCTTGAATTATTAATTTGATAACTTAAGCGATATTTGATTTTTACATAAGCAATTTATCTTTTAGAAATAGATGCACCAGTTAGCAATAAAAACTTTCACTTAGATTTTATTGCAGTATCCTGAATTTCTAGAGCCGCATACAAAACACAATTAAGTTGATATAGTCATAAGCTAATCTGTTACATGTAAATACATTCCATTTAGAAATATTTTGGTTATACGAATACATGTAATTATGACACAAATGAGTCGATGTACTTGTTTAGTCCACCAAGAATGCATATGTAACGACCCTTCTTTGACTTGGTCTCCTTAAGGTAGTCTATCCGTAATGCACCCTTTTGGATCATCAGAATCTTTGGGTAATTGCGTACATTTGATTTGCTAGTGGAAGAAAGTAAAATGACGTAGTAAACGTCATTATCGTCATTATAGTGGAACCGAAATCTTACGACATCACCCGAGGAAACTGGATGTCGTACCGGTTTCAAGGTAGCGCATTACGGGTAGACTCAATCGGAACTCCTCGTTCAATTCTACGAATCAAACCTCGGACGTATATTTAACCAAATGGTGTATTGTGTTAGCCGGAAACAGTGTAAGTAAACATAGCAGGTAATCTCGAAACCAGGATGGTTTAAAAGTCTCAAAATCGTTGAAAAACTTCCCTTAGTTGTTTTATGTCTGACCTATTTTGCGCTGGTTTTAATTTTCCTTTGAAGACCAGACAAACTTCTTACAGAAATTTATGAAATACATTTTACCGCATTTCCTTTGCATAACGGAAAGCTCCATTTAGGACGTTTTTAAGGCGAATTGACGATGTACATCCTAGGTTTGATTCGTAGACTTGAGCGAGGAATTCCGACCAGAGTGTTTTAAGATGCTCAAGATACGGAGACAGCAGACGAAAATTACTCCATATCCATCTTATCTTGATTGACTATAAATGACAGTATTATATACCTATAGATATTTAGAGAACAATATAGACATTCCATACAGACAAAATCGGACACGTCAGAAAAAAAACAGTATCTGACAGTGTCGAATAAAGTTCCATGTGAGGAAGACTAAGGTGACGCCATTGTTATTATGTGGATGATGTCATAATGCAAATAAATCGCAAAGAAAAAGGAAATACTTGTGGGGGGAAATAATTTAAATATCGAATCAATTGGATAAACTTATATTGATTATATAATAATTTGAATATCAAGTCTATATAGCATAACATGTAAGGCTATCATAACATAACATTTCCTTTATATTTAGAAATCAATTTGTTCTATCCCGTTCGTAGGTGATACAAACCGAGCATGATAAAGGTTTATTCATACATCCCTCAATCACTGACGATTTTCTGGGGCCATGGCTCTAATGTACAAATGCTACAGTCGCCAAGAGAGATAGTTTAAAACATCGACTCTTTCACATATCATTATATCATTTTATTTATTGTTATTTTTGTTTTACTTCAGATGTTCCTACTACAGTTCCGGGTCATGCACGAATGGGTCACAGGATTTTGCCGGACTTTACCGAAGGCGCCGAGCCTCGCACTGATCATACCATCCACATCGTTCATAAACGAAATATTGTCGCTTCAAACAACCCGTCCAAAAAGATCCCGACCGTCGTTACCACGGAGATCGTTGTCATGGAAACCACGGCTTTCGCTGTTGATAAAGACGGATATATATTTGTAAACGACACATTAGAAATAGAAGAAAAAGAACTGGTTGAGTTTTTCGTAAGTATTTATTCGTGAAACTATGGGTAAGGAAATCGGAAAAACACCAGTAGTGTATTAAGCAACAGAAATAAAAAGTCAAAAAGCCTGAAAGAGAAAGAGAGAGTGTCTGAAAAATAAATAGCAACTATATACCATAAACTCAATAAAGAAACTTAACATAAACTTAATATACAAACTTGTATTATGCGATCATTTCTTCATCAATTCGATTCGATAACCCGTTATGTAGTAATTATTTAATTCCAGTTGTTTCTTTGTTGTTGTTGTTGTTTTCAATTATTTTGTCTTTTTATAGAACATTTTTAGCGTTCAGAAATAAGTTTGATCATTTCATTGCAGGTTCTCCTAGAAGATATTTCTACTCGCAGAGCACTGTCCAATCCGTTACCATTTATAATCTACGTCGACCGTCCCAAGTCCGATAAATATCCAGCGGTGCCTGCTGTGTTTGCCGGAGTTCTCGTTCTTATCGTCGTATTCTTTGCCTTTATGATTCCATTTGTTATCCGAGCTAAACGTAGAGTAAAACAGGGAAAACCAGTATTTAAGGTTAGTGCTTATTCTATTCAATATCTCACAAATTCTTATATTTCAAAGGGAGGAAGCACTGGTTACATTATAATATCATATTAAAGTTTCGTCCCTTTATTTATGGACTGATAAATTGGTCTAATCTTTGCTCATATATTGTTTGTCCTTTTTTTTTAATTAAATTTTAACTTGATGATAGCAAGATAAAGAGACACACTCTCATTTACATAACAACAGATCTAGGCTCTTAGAGAAGGGCAATGCATTCTAACCACTGCTGCCCACTTTTACAGCTGGGTGGACTGGGCTCTCTGTCTGTAAACTGTCCTGCCTAATAACCCTACCCGCCTCCGATGGGAATTGAACCCGGAACCATTCGATTACATGTACGAGTTGAGCACGCTAGTTTCTCGTCTATCGAGTCGGACGTACGTTTGTTAGATCATGACAGCTTCGCCGGTGTATGCTGATAAGGTACGGAGACCAATCGTGTATTGCAGGGAATTGATCAATCACTGGCCCCGCCCACTTACTTCTTTGGTCACGCCCATTGAATCCAACAGGAAATTTTGCAATAACTATGGTCAGAAGCATGAAACAAAAAAGTAAAATCGTTGGTTGGCGAACTGAACATCGTAACCACAGCTTGAATAAGTTGTAGTTACGACGTTTAAGTCGCCAAACCAACAAAAATGCCCAACACAAATGGCGGCTAATGTCGAAATTTAAGACTCAATTCCGGACTGAATGAGTAATTTGATTGGTCGATATATTCTTTGATTGACAACCGCGATTGGTCAATGCTGATGTAAGACGTTTTTTGTGCATTAAATATGTTCTAAAATATAGAGTAATTAGTATCGATTTACACATTCTAATCTTATGTTGGTGTGGTTCTTATATAAAACCTTAATAGATGTACATCTCTTTCTTTTTAAAACAAAGCATTGAAATTACAAAAGGGAGACGATCTTATCGGAAAACTAATTAATTTGCATATTTACCTAAATGCCTTGTTATAAAAACCATCAAAAACAATATAAACAAAAAAAAAACAAAAAAAAAAAACAGACTTGACACTTGAACAATAAAACAAAGTTTCATTAAATATACAATGTTAAAAAGACACAAATTTTAGACATTATCTGAGTTCAACTAAATATGTTATTGTCGGGGTATACATTCATGAAGTTGTACGATGTTAATGTATGGTCTCTTAATATGCCTATTTTTGCGAATAGATGTTTACTTTAATGTATTAAGCCCTGTCAACATTTCTGTTCAAAATTAGCCATTTAGATGGTTTAGAATGTTAAATTTGACTATAACTGTCACTGATCACAATTTTTTAACCCATTCCCAAACAATCTCGCTTTTTTACGCAAGCAATAATTTTAGTTTTAGAAACTATCGCAGATAATGAAGAAATTGCCTTTTAAAAACAGTTTTTCAATTATCTAAAATTATTTCTATCCCAAAAGACACTGATCTCTAAGAGTCCACCAACTTTAAATTGTTATCTGTAACTTCCTTTTTTGAATAAGAGACAGTTTCGATTTTCTTCGTCTGGCAATATGTTCAAGAGACACCCTGTTTACTTGACTAAATAAATTAGCCTCGATTAGAATCGAATATTGCCGAAAAATTGCTTCTATAGCTACAATAATAACCTCTATTCAAAATGTAGAAAATCACTGTCTGATGAAATTCAGTACTGGAAACGGTACCAGTAAGTTCCCCTATGATGACCAGTCCAGTCCAGTCCAAGACTTTTGTAGAACCTTTCCCTTTCAAATCCCCGTTTTTTGTACATTCCTGTGATTTGATAATTGAGAAAGCATCACAGAAAAAGAAGAAATTGTTTGTAATAAGCAATTTCTTTTTTTTTTCTTCTTCTTCTTCTTTTTCTTCTTCTTCTTCTTCTACAATATTTCTACCATACTTAATTTTTATTTTTCGAATTAAAGCCGGTTTAAATACCTTTGAACGTTTTATTAATTTATTTGTTAGCCCTCTTGAACCTTTTGTTATTTGTTAGGCATTTTGGACATGTCTAAAGATTTTGCAGAGCAGGAAGGCTTACAGTAATGATATACAAGGCCTTGAGATATATCCTCTGGATTTAAGATGGCCCTTAATTCTATTTTCAGCTGGGCTCTCAAGCCTCTAGTTCTGATCTAACCCGAGTTGATACCCTCAGTGATATGACGAGCAGAGACTCAGAGGCGAATTTCCTCGGACCAAATGCCTATTATAACTATGCAGCAGAGGTTAATCACGAGAAGTCTCATTTCGGACGTGATTTAAAGGAATACGCGAGATCTCATCCACCGACATTACAGTTAACGAAGAAGTCCAAGTATCCGAGTGATGAGTCAAGTAGTTCCGGAGTTGATTTAGCAAGTCAAGGGGGCGCTGAAGGTACGATCGCAGACGAAACGGCCAGTGAACGTTTGTGAACGGCCGATAAACTATTGAGATCAGATAGTTACATGTATTGGGACCATTTATGACTTGGTTTGACCACGCGACTATCATAGGCTGTCCGGAGTGAAAGCGTTTAGCATTTCAGCATATCTAAAAACAAAACAAAACAAAAAATAGAAAACAGGAAAATGACAAAACTATACAAAACATAATAATAAAAAGCAAAAACGAATTATCCAGTTACCTTACTATACGTTAGGTTGTTAAATATCGCTCATATAAGACCTGTGTTTGAACCGATCTCTTTTTTCAATATTTTCTATTTGACGCCCAATTCCACTTCAGATATTTCTTATTTGCATAATTAAACACGGTCATGTCTATAGCACAGTTAGTAGACTGTCAACCAAGAAGCCCAGGGTTCAAGCCCCAGTCGTGACAAATACCTTTTCGGACATTTAATTGGTGGATAATCGTAAACCTAAATGGGATGAGCAGCTAGAGGCTCGAAAAATTGTTGTGATGAAGGAAGACCAGGAATCCATGGTTATGTGCTTCCCCCGCCGTGATATTCAAATCACGTTAAATGGGGATGGAGGGTATCGATGCTTATTTCATGTAGCAAAAAAGTAGTTTTGCAAAAATCAGAGATTGTTTATCGAAATAAACTGCGGTATTTACTTAATAGCCTACATCGGCTGTTAATCTATTTTAGATTTGTAATAAATATTGTGACAGGCTAAGGTGCATTGAACCTTTTAAATCACTCTTTTAGTTTGAATTGGTCAAACCAACGTAATCGTGACGTCAACAGGGGTTCTATTCGCTAGCCGATTTCTCTTTTGTAAAGGTCAGATCAAAATTCGAAAAAAAAATATAAATATCGACACTTACTATATTTTTTGCTAATGACTTAAAAGTGACTCAATTTGGACGTTGGTTTTTTCAATTATCACTTTTTTCTGTAGAATTTGGGTCATATGCAAATAAGGTTATGTTGTGTCGACATCCGAACTCCGCGAATCTTAAATGTAACAAGTGATTCGCAGATCCTTTGCTAGTTAAAAACCAAAATGCCACATTTAACTCATCATTACCATGAAGACGATATCTGGCTCATATTTAAGTATTGGATGCTCGTTTTATCGTATTTTGGGGCATTTCACTCAAAGTCCCATCTAACATTCTTATAAGTGCTGTACATATCTACTTGGATAAATCACCTGACTTATGTTGTATCAGTTCAGACATTTAGAACCTGGCACTCAGTTGGAGTGATGTGACTGTGAACTAATTTTCATCCATTTCGTTTCAGGTAAAGACTAGACTTTCAGTTAAAATCCCCCCTAAAACATGAGTAAGTGATCTGATACTAATAACAAGTGCATGGGTTCTATTGTGTATGCATGCTATTGAATGTTCCTTATCAGCTGTAAGGGGGCATGTAGTAATGGGTTTGTTCGTCCGTCCGTCTCTGTGTTCGTCTTTCCATCCGCCCTGCATACGTTTGTCCTCTATGCAGGTCACGTATTTCAGCAAGCTTTGCACGTTAATAGCCCATTTCGGGAGAATTAAGACAGAATGCCAAAACTATGAGATCAGATTATGTATTACACATATGTCTTGTCTGCTCGGTTTTTTTCCACCCAATTCCTTCAGAGCATGTCAATAGATTTTGTTTAGACGGAGAGTTTTATACATTGGCGGACCGCTAGTCATCGACCTCGAACAGAACATTCCTCTTCGATATTAGATAATGTTTTATGGCAAAACTTATTGTCAGTAGTATATAACAAAAAGTAAAATTGTTCTTTGGAGATCTTAAAATTGTAAATACAGCGTGAATAAGCTGAAATTACGACGCTTAAGTCACATAGACAACAAAATGCTTCACATAATTGTCGACTAATGATGGAGTTCAAAGTTCACTTCCGTTTGAAATGAAGGATATGATTGGTCGATTGGTACTTTGATTGACAGGCGCGATCCGTCCATTTTATTGTCATAGGTTCAAAGGTTAAGGTCACAGAGCTAGAATTGGTTTCTCGGTTGTTGCCTCCCAATATTGATCATGTTCCTCAAATGAGTTTTAGAGTCGAGTAGTGTACAAGAAGGAATAATAGTAAAACCGAAATCATTGTTGAAACTTTCCTGTACAATTCTTAATTTTTACTTCCCTGTGATTTTATACTTGAGAAAACATCGTGCGAAAAGAAGAAATTGCTTATAACAAGCAATTTCTTCTTTTTACACAATTTTTCATCTCTTTAGACTGTTTACTTTTCAAATCGTTCTCACTTTTAATTTTCTTATCCAACTTATTTGAATTTGGACAAGTCTATGTATAAAAATACCAAAGGGTTAAGGAAAGCCTTTATATCTTCCGAACATCATTAGGAAATTCTGTTCCATGTGAACTGTAAGGCAATCAGAATCTAGACATTAGAAAGCTAACATTCCTTCATTAATCTTTAGGTACTCCGTGGGCTGACAAATATTTTTTTTTTTTTTTTTTTCGTTTCGTCTCTCAAGATCCAAGTCTTTTTGACTTGCTATTTTTACAATAAAATTTTGATCACGCAACTACATTGTATGCTTGAGCAGAAAGTAAATCCAATGTTTTACTAAAAACTGGTAAAATATGATTTAACTTGCTTGATTGCATTAAATTATAAAAATAAATCTAATATTCTTGTTTTCAGTGAGATATGGGCCTAATGACCTTAACGTAATAATGAATGAACCAGTTTCGTGTATTCACGCAGTGGGATTTAGTTTCTAGATTCATATCTCAATAAAAACCAAATTTATGCATAGACGAAGTATTTGTCGAGCTATGCCAGTATAAGAATCACATGTTTTCTATCCCAAGTCTACGAATATCAAATGAATGTGCACTGAAAAAGTCTTCGATCTGAACCCTTTCCTGTTTCACAAAATTTTAGACCTGTCCAAATTCAATGGTTTGGCACACGAAACTTTAAAACGGATTTAAGCTGAAAAATAGATATTTAGTAGGAGAGCAAATATTGTGAAAAATTTAGAAATTGCTTGTTACAAATAATTTTGTCTTTTCTACTACGTTTCCTCAATCATAGAATCCAAGGGACATAAAATACCATGGATTTGAACACTGGTTTTGTTCGCATGTTTTCTTTCGCACAATTATAACATGTGCATAAGAGTTCTCATAAAATAACAGGATTTAGTTACGATATTCTTTTTTAGCAAATTCGCCCACAGATACATGTATTTTGCTTATGCTTTTTGGAAAGGGAATTTTCATTATAGTCGCTTGATAATATTGATCGCTTAATAGCAAGATTGATTGTTTAATAATTCATGATATAAAAACTATTCTTTCTTACTCAAACAATAATATTACCCAAATTGCCTTTAGTGTTATGTTTTGTTTCAAGTCTAAGTTATATTTACTTAAGTAGAAAATTATGTTATTAAATTATAAACTTTTGACAAATGTTTTTATTTTTCTTTTCTATCTTAGGTAATTTAATTTTTAGTTTCGTCTATCAAAATCGGGCGTTCTACTTAGCCGAAAAAATTATTCATACCTTCACTAACAAATTTTGAACACGCATCCATTTTTATGCTTCCGCTCAAAATAGGTACATACAAAAAGGCGTATCGAAAATTGTAAAGTTTTCGCTCATTCGCGTATTCATACAGTGTGATTAGTTTTTGGTTCATACCCCATAAAAAATTGTTCTCTTCATCTCTTACATGATTACAGACAAAGGATCTTTACAAAACGTTTAAAAATATAGAGCTTAATCAGGGCCCGAGATTATATAAGACAAGAATGTACGCTGCCACATTATTGCTTTTTAGCTCCACTGGCTGAAGCTAGCAGACTATTGTCCTGTCTTGGTGTCCGTCCGTCTCTAAACTTATACCTTATAATTCTGTCCTAGGATGGTACTGAAAGGAATTCAACAGAATTTAACAGAAATGATCATTGAGTGACCCTTTATCAGATTCCCTCAAACAACTTTGATCGGATAAAATATGGCTTTGATGGTCGGAGGTAATTACTATATATGGTGACAACTTTGAACTTTGAACATCTGGTGACCTTTATCAGATTCCCTGTATTTGGTCCGATTAAAAACATGATTTTATGGACAAGATATGTTTTCCTTTACGGTATATATTAAATACTTTGATTTTTTTCAGGAACAAGACGATAGAATTTTAAAAAAATCACAGGAATAAGTCTTGGGTAAACCTAAATCAGATTCCCTAAAAGGATTTTGCTTGGTTAAAGAACATTGCTTTTATGAACGGGCCTGATGAATATGTGTTATATAGTTATTTATTTTTTTTAAATCATGTCCTCTTTAACTGGAGGTTGATTATTCAACAATAATCTTTTGGTCAAATCCTTTGTCAGATTTTTTGAAGATTACTAGTTTTAATATCTAGGTTAATGAAGGAAGAGTGTCTTTCAGCAAAGAATCACATAGTGATGCAAGGGCAATAATTGATATTGCTTGGCGGAGAATATTTATTGCCTAAAAGAAAGTTGCCCCCTTAGATTAGAATTGCCAAAAAAGTAGTCCTTTTTAATTGAGGCGCCTCCCATTTTAAGAAAAACTGAATCACTTTCATGATAACTAAATTTGATCGATGGAGCAATTTTAAGAAGATAGTTACAGAGGTATAAATGTTAAAACACTTGGATTCACCATGGCGAACAATCAGAGAAGACAAGAAAAAATGTATTAGGCCCCCATTTTCAATGATGCAGCCAAAATGACAAACCCTGACAATATTCGGAATATCATTCGTTGGTTTAAACATATTTTATTTCACAAAAACATGAAATGGATTTGGACCACAAGTTCTAACAACTTAGTATCGGTCCTTCTCCTACAATCCAATGAACATTGACAATGGCAACTATACAGAATATACATACATGTATACTAATAAGAATAGTAGCAAGTTCGATTTGGAACATTCTGTGAAAATTTCATGCAAATTCGTCCATAAATATAGGAGAAGATATGTAAACAAGATGTAGACGGACGGACGGAGAAGATTATGCCAACATAGGTCCATCTCTGATGCTATCTTAATTGAGGATTAACTCAAGCTTCAAACTAACAAATATTTTAGTTCAACTTAAACTGTACATTTAATGTAATCGGAAACATTTTACCATATATTTTATGTCGCTGAAAGATATTTATAGACACATCTCGAGGTTTGAGTAAATTCTCAATTGAGCACTTAAAATTCTATAATTTTGGACCACGACAAACTGACAAGATTCTATAGGTTTAGCAATTCAATTAAGCTACATTTCGAATTTGTGGGTGCTCAACAACATCATATGTAGTGTATACCACCTCTTTCTAAACTTTTCGTTTTACAAAATCAACTAAAAATCTGTATTCACTGAAGTGCTCAAACCTGTAAGATTTAATTCTTGCGATAATTAATGATCATTTGTGACTCTTCAAGTGTAAAACAGGAACACAGTAATAGTACAAAACATGTCGATCCTGATGAATTTGCGAGGACTTCGCAGGCTGCCGGTAAAACTCTTTTCTATGCGGATGTTTAAGTTTAGATAACTTAGTAAACCTAACTTAACGCTTGTCATGCTGAACCCGAAATATTCCTGTTTTGGCAGGAGATATAGACAAAGATCAGCCTGCACATAAGTGCAGTCTGATCTTAGTCTACACCGCCTTTTTGTCCCTATAAAGTCAGAAATGTTAATAAAATTTTATTTTCAAAATAAATATTGACCAACAACTAGTATAGTTTCAGTTCTTTAAGCCTTTTGATTTTCATGTTACAGGGAAGGATTTTATTCAACATGACAAGGTTAATTGACGGATCTTCAATTTTAAAAAAAGTGAAATGTTTCAGTCTGATACGGAAGTCAATGTTCTGTATTTTCGTAAATACAACTCATTTAGCGTTTACGTCGCAAGGCAACGAGTTGTTTTGCTTTTGTGACCCTGAATCAGGCAAAGTAAAGTCGTTTGGCCCAATTTAACTGTATGGGCGGCTAGCAGGCTAGCAGGCGTGGTCAGCTTCCGTTAATCTCTTTTATCTTTTGGAACAAACCCTTCTTAGCCAGTGCTTGATCCAATATTTTTTCGAGTATCTATCTTACTAGGTTCCTGGATGATTTACTTCTCCCTCCAATAGATGATCAAAGTACTGAAAGTCCTGTAAGCTAGTAAAGCATGATTTTGTTCAGTAATCTTCTTAGTCAATGGTTATCAGGATAGAAAAGGTGACTAAAGTAACCAAGGGGGTAACCCATTCCCACACTATCCGTCCCTTTTACGCCCCTTAACCAATTCCCACACAGTGGCGCTTTTGGACGCCCCTCGTGAAAAATAATTGGGAAAACATTGTGTAAAATGAAGAAATTGCTTGCGACAAGCAATTTCTTCATTTTTCACCATGAGTTTTACCCCCCCCCCCCAAAAAAAAAAAAACAATGAAAAAATCTAAAATTTCATAAACTTTAAATTGTCGTTTGCAATTTCCTTTGAATTTAGATCAGTCCAAAATTTTGTTGTGTGGGAATGGGTTAAGAGAATAGTTCTGTAAAACAATGTGGAAAATGAAGAAATTGTTACAAGCAATACACAGACAGATAAATAATTTAGAACTTAAATATTGTGAAATTGTTGCCTGCAACTTCTTTAAATACTCTGATCAGAGTCATTTTGAGCACGATGTGCTCAAGTCGGTTAAATTACATAAAAGATGAACATGAAGACAGAGCTTTCAATATTCCGGGAATTTATAAGAACTACGTTTCATTGCGTATGCATTCAATGGATTTAGTGGTTAAGCCTCCAGTGGCAATTTTCACTCGTTGAAATCTGAGAAGACATTAAAATTGTGTCTGTTAACTTAAACTATCAAAACTGACGCTTAGCTAGCTAAAAACTGCTTAATAAATTCTCACTCAATCACGTTTTTTCATACCTTTGTGTATTTTGGGGGAAGATATGACTTTATGAAATAGAAATGAAGAAATTGCATTTGAGAAAAAAAATCAGTTTCCACAATTTCTCTATCCCACAAGACAAACGTTTTTAAAATTTAATCAACTCGCATTGTTTTCTGCAAATTCTTTTTATTTGGACCAGTCTAAATAGTTATCATCCGGTAAAACGTTTAAATCCACAGAAATGATAGGTTTCTAATTAATTAGATAATGAATCAACAGTATAAATTTCAGTAGCGAAATCCAAAGCAAGACGTCTTGAAAAGATCTGACGCAGTCAATCGATTTTAAGTGAGAAATTGTGACTGGCAATGTTTGTGTTGTGTTTTGCGTTTAATCGTTATACGAATTAAATGTAACCAGTGTCTTTAAAGTAAACATATCATAAAATCTCGTTAGAACGTTATCTTATAAACGAGAACATGATGTTAAAGCCATTTTATGGGGGTTGAAGTCAAAAGTGTATGACTTCCGGTCGATGTCAAACGAACGTTAAACTAACAAAACAATTTACAACGTAATAAAACGTAAATAAACGTGATTTAAACTTCAACAACCGCCGTCTCCTGTGGCCGAAAGGTAAGCACATTAGTGAAGACATTTCAACTGAAATAATAAACAAACCAGGGGTAGTAAAGATACAGTAAAAATTGAATTAAGCGACAACAAAAATAATATCCAGAAAGTGGTCGCCGAATAGAATGCTAGCTTAACCCTTTTCCACACAATGACGCTTTTAAACACCCCTCAATTTGAAAGTTTGGAAAACACTGTGGAGAATGAATAAATTGCTTGTTCCAAGCAAATTCTGCAGTTTACACTATGTTTTCTACACCAAGACAAACGACTTTAAACGTCTCATCAACTTTGAATTTTCGTCTGCAACTTCATTGAATTTGAACTTGTCTAAAATTTTACCATGTGGAAATGGGTAAAAACATTTTTGTGACATGGTTGTAATGGATCGATTTATTTGCATACAAAAGTTACTCCGGAATTCTTACCAAATTCTACGTTATTCCAACTCACTAGAATAGCCTCATTGGGACAATTCTCATGATCTCAAATAACATGTAGTAAGGGTATTTAACATAGCAAATCCTTCGAATGAATTTTGGAAAGGATATTTTGATTATGGTCATTTCATAGAAGTGGTCGTTTAATTGAGGTGGTCGCTTAAACAAGATTGACTGTAGTGTGATATTAGTGGTGGAATTTGTAAAATACAGTAAAAAAGACAAACTTGCGTCACAGTGCGTAAGAGATTCGCCTACCTAAGAAATTAAAGGCATTCCTGTTGCTATTTATTTTACAATGAACCTTTAACCCATTACCACACAATTATAGAGTTAATGTGGGCCGATGATAGAACCAAGATCGATAGCCGCTAGCGGTAATCGAACTCGGGACCTTTTGATCAGGAAGCCGACGCTGTCCTTCTCGACCATGGACGCGGATTTCTAACTTGTCCAAATTCTAAGGATTCCGCTTCGATTTTTTACTGCGTTACTTTGCGAAATTTATGGCCAGTAGCATGTTACAAATGAGTAGAGTAGTTGGTTGGCGGCATAAACACATTTAGGTCGCCAAACATCAAAAGCATTATACAAAAATGGCGGCTAATTTTGGAGTTCAAAGTTTAATCAGGACTGAATAAATGATTTTGATTGGCCGATTGATTTCTTGATTGACAACTGCGATTAGTCAATTGCCCCAAGAAGAGACAACTGTTATAGACTGTAAATCTGACTTACATAAACAGCTAACCGATCGTGTGATGTATTAGTAAAGCAGCTAGGGTTATCTATCCTATGCATTGGCCAGACTGTCACCAGTGTGTCACCAGTGTGTAAAAATATTTGTATTAAGGACCCAAGGTAGTTCTTTTTTGCGAAACGAGACTTTAACACTTTATGAAGGCTAGCCAAAGATTATAGATTTGATAAAATCTCAGCTATTTACAGAACAAAAATCGAATCTGCAGAACAATCAATTTATTTACTTGGCCCGGAATTTTCAGGTGGGGAACAAAACCATCGCGTCTAGTTTGGGACACTAATAAGCGTCTTGTACTTTTTCCTTTGGACCTGTCTTTTTCTTAAGCGACATATGTTCATTTGAGTTTCGCAAACTAATGACGTCTAGACGATGCTATAGAAGATACTATCTTGATAAAGCAGTTGTCAGTGATCCGCAATTTGACCAATCGCGGCTATAAATCAAATTACCAGTCGTCCAATGAAATCATTCAATGAGACCAGAAATGAGTTTAGATCTCAATTGACCGCCATTTATTTTAAGCTATTTTGTTGGTTTGGCGACTAAAACATCGCAACTACAATTTATTCAAGCTGTAGTTACGACGTTTAGGTCGCAAACCAACCATTTTGATTTTTTTTAAATGGTTCCGGATTCAAATTTTGCAAAAATACCGTCATTAAAAATGGAAGCGGACCTTTGTTGGAGTCAGTGGGCTGGACAAGACCAGGAAGTGGGCGGGGTCAGCGATTGGTCAATTGTCAGCCATACAAATTGTTTGGCCTCCTCAAATAAAACACTTTTTGGATTTTCGAATAACAATAACAAATCTGAGCTTGTACCCTAGAATAGCTTCGAAATATTGAATCCGAAATAGAATACCAACTGTTTACTAACTGAAAGTTCGTTTAACAAATGCAATTTTCTTATGAAAGTTCAAACAGTTTGTGTTTACAGGCAATACGATCCCAGATGCAAACCTTGGTATCGGTCAGGATAGATAACATTTTCTTAAACTGTAGAAATGATAGTGTCGTTGATATTTATCTACCTAAAGGAATGCTACCCTGAGAAAAAAAATACCGTGTAGAAAACCTCAAAGTGTTTGGTAATTTATAACGAGAGGTCAATTGATTAGAGTTTTACGCTGTTTGGAAATAAAGCCCTCAAATGTATCAGAACAAAGTTATTTATATGTTATTTAGGTATCACTTGTATTAGGATTGGACTCAAAATGCCTTACACAATGACAAACACATGTGACCGACGGCTCGACTGGGACTCGGTCACTCAACCTCTCTCATTACAAGAGTCCACCTATCACTCATCAAATAAGGACCATAGCGAGGATCGCTAGTAAGACGGTGATAAAGATTAAAATACGAGAATGCGATGGTGAGTCCACGCGAGTACGAAAACACGATTGCTGGATAATCTCATAATATCCACTTCACACTTTCGTGATAACGTCATCGTACGTTCGAGATCTCGTCATCACACTCTTGTGATCTTATCACCATAATCTTACGTCCTCTTTGTGGTTTCATCGACTTATTCACCACTTCGGGGGATGTACCTACATCGTATTCCCATCTTTTAGCCATCGCGCTCTAAAACCTCGTCGTCGTGTATATACATATATGTTCCTTTCGGCACAGTTCTCTCGCATACTCATCAAATAAAGCCCTCAATTGTATCAGAACAAAGTTATTTATATGTTATTTAGATATCACTTGTATTAGGGTTGGACTCCGAATGCCTTACACTATGACAAACACATGTGACCGACGGCTCGACTGGGACTCGGACACTCGACCTCTCTCATTACAAGAGTCCGCCTATCACTCAGCAAATAAGGACCATAGCGAGAATCGCTAGTAAGACGGTGATAAAGATTAAAATACGAGAATGCGATGGTGAGTCCACGCGAGTACGAAAACGCGATCGCTGGATAATCTCATAATATCCACTTCACACTTTCGTGATAACGTCATCGTACGTTCGAGATCTCGTCATCACACTCTTGTGATCTTATCACCATAATCTTACGATCTCGTTTCGCCCTCTTTGTGGTTTCATCGACTTATTCACCACTTCGGGAGATGTACCTACTTCGTATTCCCATCTTTTAGCCACCGCGCTCTAAAACCTCGTCGTCGTGTATATATATTTATAGCCTAACCCTAACCCTTTCGGCACAGTTCTCTCGCATACTCATCAAATTATTTTCTCAAAAGATGTCATTATGGCCTAATAAGATATTTTCCACCATCGATATTCAACAATATTCAACTAAAACTTTTTTAAGCCGGCAGACCGGAGATAATGCACATTGAGGAAGACGCGTTAAGGACATAAAACATGGCAATGTGTACCGAAGATATACAATACATGTATCACAAAACTTAAAGGCATGGACCAACCGCCAAATACCAAACTATAAGTTCGGCGAAAAATAGAGGATCTAACGTTTCCATGCATATTTCATTTTGTCGTGATAATTGACCCATTCCCACACAAAAAAGCTTGAGTAAACATTCTTGAAAATGAAGAAATTGCTTGTAACAAGTAATATCCATTTTATCCACTACGTTTTTACTCCAAAAGACAAAAAAAATTAAAATTCCACCAATTAAAAATGTCATCTGCGATTTATTTCAATTTATTTCAATTGACTGAATTATTTTTTTTTTTTTTTTTTTTTTTTTTTGAGTTGGTACTCTGGAATAGCCAGAGCTTGCAAATGTCAGCTGCTCCATTTTTCCAATTTGGACAAGTCTAAATTTTTGTCGTCTGGTAAATGCCTTAATGATTGATTATAACGTGAGTTTACAAGATGAATTATACACAAATCATTTGCAAACAATAAACCACATTTGTTTCCTCGTACGCTTTTCATTTCCATTTTATATCATTCATACTTCTATGTCATGCATTTTTTACGCTTAAAATTCGTTTATTTGATTGTGGTTAACACCACTTTTAACAGTATTTCAGTCATATCGCGGCGGCTGGAACACCTAATTATGGATTCCTGGTATTTCAAAAACATGTATTACCACTACACCCTTTCCTAGCTTGCCTCCAGTTGCTATTTCGGTACCAACCTGTTATTCCCTATCAAAGACGACTGAATCTTAGACTAGTTCAAATTCAAGATTGTTGCTGACGACAAGTTTTATTTGTTGAAATTTTAAAATTCTTTGTCTTTTGGGACAGAAAACATTATGGATAAAAGATAACTTTCTTGTAATATGCAGTTTCTTCATGTTCAACAATGTTTTCTAAACTTTTATTCGTGATCGGTGTACAAGAGCTAGATTGTGTGGGAATGGATTAAGCGAATAACTTTTAGCGATCAGACCTACAGTAACACCCTTTCAAAATCTCCTTGTGTAAAAATAAACGGAATACTGGCCACGACTACTGACCTCTGATCGGAAGTTCCACTTATATCTCAAACACTGCGTTATTTTTCAAAAGAATATAGCTAGTAACATGTAATAAAAAGGTCAAATGGTAGGTTGGCGAACTCGAATAAGCTGTAGTTACGACTTTTAAGTCACAAAAGACTTTCATATAAATGTTGGAAGTCAAAGTTCTTTTTTGGTCTAAATAATTAATTTGAGTAGTTTATCGATTTTTCATTGACAAACGCGATCCATCAATTGTCATAACTTTCGAAGACCAGCCCCATCGCTCAAGATATGACCCAGCTTGCTCAGAATAAAACTTAGAAATGAGGGAACAGATCAACTAGAAGATAGTGGTTACAAGAGGTACACGAACAAACCCCACACCCAAACTTTTATAGAGTTGACAAACCCCACATCCAAACTTTTATAGAGTGGACAACCCCCACATCCAAATTTTTACAGTATGGACAAACCTACACACCAAAAATTTTATAGAGTGGACAAAACCCTATACCAAAAATTTTCTAGAGTGGACAAACCCTCACAAAAATTTAAAGAGAGGACAAAAACCCAACACTAAAAATTTCATAGAGAGGACAAACCTCAACACCCCAAATTTTATAGAGTATTCAAAAACCCCACAACCAAAATTAGATAGAGTGGACTAAACCCCACACCAAAAATATATACACCTGACAAAAACCCTCACTACATTTTTGCACAGAGTGGTCATATGAAAGATATGATCATATGACACCAAAGAAAAAAATATTTTGAATGAATTAAAAACTAAAACAATTGAACACAATGGATCTCCAATACATAGTTTTCATGACTTATTTATTTCATAATTAAGCTAAATTAAAGTACAGTAATTTAAATCTTGTATTAAACGACAATTGAAGGGATGACCAAAAAGTGGTCGCTTAAAAGAATGGTCGTTTAATATGAAAGATATATTCGATCGCATAAAGAAATCGACCAATCGCGTCTGTCAATCAAGGAATCAACCGACCAATCAAATAATTTATTCAGCCCGGGCCTGACCTTATCCACTCCAACATTGGTCGCCATTCTGTTAACCTTTATTGTTGGTTTGGCGACTTAAACGTCGTAACTGTAGCTAATCAAGCTTTAGTAACGACGTTTAGGTCAACAACCAACCATTTACCTTTTTGTTACATGCTACTGGCCATAAATTTCGCACAAAAAGCTGTTAAAAATTGAAGCGGAACTTCCTGTCGGAGTTAATTGGCGAGGCCTATGAAGTCAGTGGGCGGGGCCAACGATTGGTCAGTTATCACACAATTCTGGGTTAATCCTATCCTGTTGAGACCCAGTGAGACGGTTCGAATGAGATCCAACAATGTAGGATTTTGTCGGATTTCTAAGAAAAAAGCTTTCACTTCTAAAGACATTTTGCTTTGTGAATTGGGATTTCGATTGTAGTCTCTTTATAGAAGTGGCCGCTTAATAGACATGATCACTCGAGCAAGATCGATTGTATTCTGTATTAACCTTTTAAAACTGTTCTACAAATGTAATTTAACCCTTGTCATGCTCATCCCGGAATATTCCGGTTTTGGCAGGAGGTGTAGACTAAGATCAGACTGCACTTATGTGCAGGCTGATCTTAGTCTACACCTCCTGCCTGTACTTTTCCTGCCAGAGTTGTTTGTGAAGTTGATTTCATAAAGAAATATTGATTTTGAACAGCAAGTTCTATCAGTGCTTTCAGCCCTTTGATTTGCAGAATTCCAGTAAAGTAATTTATACAGCATGACAAGAGTTAAAAGTAATCAAAGCTAATATCCATAATTAGCATTTTCTATTTTACATATAAACTTGGGGGTGTATCCCTGGGGTTTGTTTTCTTTGTTGTTGTTGTTGTTGTTTTTCTATTACATTCGTTACAGGAGCCGACTGATGCCGACAAAGGTCCATTATACGAACAGTGTTCTTATGTTGTAATTGTCAATAACGATGTTTCTGTAATATGATGTAATATTAACTACCCTGACGAGGATGTTTGTTGTTAATTGATTGCATGTTATGTCATGTTTACATGGATATTAAATTGAAAACCCGTCAATCACGTGTACGTTAACGTCCACTCCACCAGACAAACATGGCCGACACGTTTCACATGTAATAGTTCAAGGCTGTTGCTGATACCTGGCCAGATATCGGGTTCTCTAGCTCTCAAACACTCATCCAGCTGTTTCCCGTCCCTAATGAGGGCAATTGAGGGTCCACTGCTTCCCATTATTCTAGTAGATTGGGGCTGGCTATTATGTGTCGTACGCATGAACACATTGGCGACCGTGTGGCTTGAGCCCGTGACTCCAATAGTCTTTCCACTCGAAAATAAAAAAGAAGAACTGGCTTGTGAGGAAAAAAAGTCTTCATTGATCACATTTTCCTTTCTTGTGGGTGGTAAAAAGCGGATTGTTGTGGGAATGTGTTAATACTCTTCTGTACATTGCAGATTACAGTTTAATTTCTTTATAGTTTTATAAACAAACAATGATAAAAAAACGTGACTGTTTCATGTGAAAAGACTTCTTTCAATATATTTTCCCTGACCATCCATCGATACAAAAACAAAAAACTATTTAATCTTACTAAAACGACCACCCCTATGAAGTTTACACTTTCTTTCAGCGACCTGAATCAAAATTTTCTTTCCAAACAAAATCAAAGTCCTGAAGGGCCTGAGAGTTGCGACAACAGACAGACTGTCTGGAATTCATTACTAAACATAAACTGAAGGCTGTTGGCCCTTGACTGACCAAATGAGATTGATCCACTTAGAGGAGACCAATTCAAGTAAATTCTGTGTGTGTATTTCTGTTCATTTAATTCCGTGTTAGTGAGTTCTATTTTTAAAGCCTAGTGTGATTGGATCTTGCATTTAGGTACTATTTTCTTACATTTGATTTCAAAATCACATAAGTAACTTAAAAGAATCATGGATTGTGTGAGGTGAATTGTGTTTTGAAATATGAACATTTTCCCACTATTTATAGACATTAGAGAATATTTCTTCCCGGTGTTGCACAGCAAGCTCTGGAAATCAGTTTTTAAATCGCCATAGCAAATTCAGGAGACAGAGTTAATTAGGTAGAAAGTAACTTCTTGTATAAATCTGGTTTCTGTTTCTCATCAGAGGTACTTTCAGTGCTTTGATTATATAAATTATTGAACTTTAAATCCCAGCTGAAATTTGAAATGAATACTAAAATAAATAAACCTCAATCCACATAATAAAAATATCGTACATATCATCTAGGAAAAAACTAATTGGGTTTTGGTCGAACATTTTTGAGTAGTTATAATGTGATGAAAACAATCTTTTCTCTGCTTCATATGGGTATGTAACTAAAACATCTTCAGGAATCTTTAGAAAAAATATGCCTTAATTCAACTGGACTTCAATGTTGAAATATTTCAAACGTGTATTTCCTTATATTTTGCTTTCAACGCGAGAAGGTTCGGCGCGAGAATGACAGAAAATCGGTTCGAAAAAGTGATTTTACTAAATTGGGCAAAGCCCGGGTCAGGGCGGTACAAACACAATTTTTGTACATTTTACATGCATTAAAATTATAAACTTTAACAGGAAGCGCAGAAATTGCGGTAGACGTCTTGAGAAAAAATGACCTAATTCGGCGTTTCCATCCATCTGGTACGTAAGTTAAATCAGCATATCGAAGATATGACATTAATCTTGGATCGAGAGTTAATGCCTTTACTCGTCACTGAATAATCTTTATCTTTTTCTGGGTGGCAGATTTATTTCTAAGAAATATAAAATGATGTGAAGATACACACTGTCCTTTCGAATTTATGGTCTTTTAATCAAAACTGACGATCTAATTATTTGTATGTATCTTGGTTATTTACGCGTAGAATGTAGTTCGCTTGTAACATCAAAAGTTTCAAAAACGTTACGATAATTTTGTATTGAAACCTTTCAAAATGATGCCATTTTTTAAAAGAGTGTCCAAAAATTTATAATTTGGCCTGGTAACACAGAATGAGCCTATTTAAGAAACAACAATGTCAGGGTGGTTATTTGTCCCAGGACATCAGAGGAATACATGAGATAGTAAAATCGTGCGACGACAATGAGTAGCTTCAAACCTTCCGTTTGCCGCTACTCAAAAAGCATATTCATATTTGGACGTTTCTGTAAAATGAAATTATCTAAACTAGACCTTATGTTGTTGGATCTCAAAAGAATAGTCTCAACCAGACGAATGCAGTGGCACTAGCTCCTGATATATACCACAATAAAGTGTATTAACCCTGGCCTGTAAAATCCCTGGTTTTAACGTCTCTGTGATTTTATATTTGAGAAAACATTTTGGGTAAAGGAGGAAATTGCTTGTAACAAACAATTTCTTCTTTTTCCACAATATTTTTCTACTACTACTGATTGGTTATTTTTCAAATGAAATCCACTTTGAAATTTCGTCTGATAAAACTTTGAATTTGGACAGGTCTAAAATTGGAAAAAAACAGGAAAGGGTTAAGGGATCATTTCCTCAACCCTTTATCACACGAACCCGCATTTTCACGCGCCAAAGAAAAAATTGTAAAGGAAAACATTCTGGGAAAAGAAGAAATTGATTGTAAGAAGTTTTTTTTTTTATTCTCAAAATGTTTTCTACCTTATTTTTCAAAGTAGGCATTGTTTTGTCGTCTGCAACCTCTTTCAATTTGGACCAATTATTTGGTCGTTTAGTAAAGGTTTAAAGACCACACGACCGTTCCTTGAGTCGTCGTTTAACCTATTTCCGTACAATCTCTTTTTTACGTCTCTGTGATATTTGAACTTGAGAAAATATCATAGGAAAAGAAGAAATTGCTTGTAACAAGCAATTACTTTTTTTATCAATATTTTCTACCGTACTGAATGGTTATTTTTTTCAAATTAAATCCACGTTAAATTTTCGTCAGCAAAACATTTGAATTCGGACAGGTCTAAAATTTTGAATACGGGAAAGGGTTAATTTACACTAAAAACTAAGTAATATTCTAGTACCGCACACATTTGAACAATATACAGTATTTTCGACCTGTCATCCTTAAACAAACGATCCAAACCAATAAACCTGGTATAACAATTATTTGAAAAATAAATCAGATCTATCAGAGGTCAATCAAGGGGTGATTTGTTACCGAAGTACATGTACAAAGTAAAGTAGAATGACGATCCCAGATTTATATAACCATGCAAAATTTACTAGTTTTATCTCTTGTCAGTCTGCGCATATGATATGATTAATTTGTCTATATTTTCTTTATCAGTATTATATTGTTTATTTTTACTCGTGGACATGGTGTTATCATTATTGATCTGTTGTTGTACAGGAAAACATGCCTAATTGACGTTGCTTTATTACGTTCGTAAATTCCACTGATTTGATGACGTCACAATTGTCTGATTATTGTAAAAGTGAAAAAAGTGAAAAATTCAATGGTGTATTTTATCTTTAAATACAGTTTAATCATTTCCTGTTCGATCCCTTTTTACGTCACTAAGATTTTATCACTGAGAAAACATTGTAGAAAAAGAAATAAATGCTTGTAACAAGCAATTTCTTCCTTTTCCACAATATTTTCTACCCTACTGATTGAATATTTTCAAAGTCAATCCAGTTTAAATTTTCATCTCCAAAGCCTTTGAATTTTGACAGGTCTAATTTTCTGCAAAACGGAAACGGGTTAAAAAATCATCGTCAATCGATTGTCTAAAATATTGTTGTCTCGTTATGGATTGATGTACATTTGAAGCTAAGTCAGTTTTATAAGATATCGAGGGTTTAAAGCAAAAACATAGTATGGGTCTATACAATTGTATAGACCCATACTATGTTTTTGCTCTAAACCCTCGATATTGATTTTTTTTCCATTTTTTGAATCAAAAAGGAAGTTTATCCTAAAATTTGAAATGATTAAATTGTCATTGTTTGTGATTTAAACAGGTTTTCCTGTAGAACGCATCATTTTGTCGTTGGCCGCGCAAAATGTCGAAACTACAGCTTGAATAAAGCTGTAGTTACGACATTTTTACGAGCCCAACGACGATTTAGAATCATGGTCGTTTACTTTGATATACTGTAGTAAGGTAATTTATTTCCTCATACGTAATTTTAATGATAAAGCGATTTTTATGTTTATGGGAAAAACCCAAACGTCAAATAGATATACTTACGTCGAAAAGTAATATACGTCCGTCAGCTTCCAAATAATCGTACTTCTGATTTGATGAAAATGTTGATACGCTATTTACGCTATTAACTATATTAACCAATAAACCAATCGTGATTATAAAATCATTCGCGGTCTACTTACATTCTCTAACCACTAGTTATCCTTTTTAGATCAGGAGAAAGCCGCTGTACCTTCTTGCTAACATTGCATCATTGAGCACATTTAAATCATTCTTGACAATCATTTCATACTTCATCTACCATACAATGATCTTACCATTTGTAATTTAGTTGTTTTATCAACCATCCATCATTTTACGAATATAAAAACAAGATGATACGTTAAATATTATGTTATTAACAACAACAACAAACAACAACAACAACAACAAAAGAGGAGAAAACCTGAAAAGAGGCCATATTCCATAATAGGATGTATTGACGTTACAGGTCAAATATTAGTTCATTGACCCTTTCCCGTACGATTACTGGTTTTTACGTCTCTGTGTTTTTATACTAGGGAAAACATTGTGGAAAAAGAAGAAATTGCTTGTAACAAGAAATTTCTTCTTTTTTCACAATATTTTCTACCATACTGAATGATTATTTATAAAATAAATTCAGCTTTGAATTGTCGTCTGCAAAACCTGTGTATCCTATTTGCCGGCCGGGGTAAATATCATCACATGGCCAATAACAACAACAATTTCGAGTGACGGTTCAACATTAACGATAATATCGATAACAACAAATCATTTTCCTCAGTGTATCCTCTTGGACGGACGGGATACATATCATCACATGGCCAATAACAACAACAATTTTTTTTATCAGATAATGATTAGTGAAGTATAATCTCATTTCAACAACAAAAAACAAACACATCATGTTACTGTACAAGTCACTTTTATGAAGGGTTAGCAATTGTCGGATAGCGTATGTCATAAAAAACGATAGACCAATCAAATTATATATTCAGACAGAAGTGAACTTTGAACTTCTACATTGGCAGAAATTTAAGTAAAGTTTTTTGTTGTTGTTGGTTTGGCGAAATGACCATTTTATTTTCAGTTACATGACATTTACTATAAATTCTACAAAATAAGGCAGGTTAGATAAGTCGAACTTTCTGTCGAGGGTCAGTGGGCGTGGCCAGCGACACGTCACTTAGCTCTTTGGCTTTATTTTGATCAAAGACGAGCAGCTTGTTGGATTCTAAGCTTGTCCACACGTGTTTTGTGAGAGTTTTGTATGGCAAGATAAAACTTAAATTGACTCACTGATCACAATCTTTTACGATTAACTTGTATATCAAGATAAACACTGTGAAGAAAGAAGAATTTCCTGTTATCTTTCCCTACAATATGTCCACGTATTAAGGCACTTATAATTTAGCAATAGTATCCCATTGCATATTTTTTCACTGGTCCAAATTGAAACAAAATGCACATTCTACTTTATATGCGTCCAATCAATACAATTATAACATAACATATTACAACATATGCAATATAACATTATTCTTTTGGCGCTTTTAACCCTTGTCATGCTGAATGTAATCCTGTTTAGAAATACACTAAAATAAAAGTACCGAAATTTTCGTAGGCTTTAGTTACAGGTCAATGTTTTGTTTAAACATGGTTTTATAAACAAATCTAGCTTGATAGGGACAAGCAGGTGGCGTAGACTAGGATCAGACTTCACATATATGCAGGCTGATCTTTGTCTATACCTCCTGCTCAAACAGGAATACTCCGGTGTCAGTATAACAAGGTTTAACAAATACGATTTTTTCTTACCAAATAAACTTAATATCAACAAAGGTAGTGGTTCTCTTTTGATACAAAATATCATTTACCAGGAGGAATAGTGAAAGATATATACAAATATACACTAGCTAGAATTTCGTTGACTTTTATTGTAGAAAGCATTATGAGAAATTGCTTGTTACGAGCTATTTTCTCCTTTGCACGCCAGTTATTTTCCTTCAGTGTGTGAAGGGTAAGTAAATGTACATTAATTGAAGATTTAGGCATTTAGAAAGGATAGATCAATTTTGTGCAATTCTCACTTAATTATATCTGAAATGGGCTTTCCTCGTCTAGTCCGTAAAAATTATTGGATTACTAGGCACGCCCATTCCCCCTCTGAGATATCTAACGACTTTGATTTGTAAAACGTGTGGCTACGAACACAAAAAGTTAAGAAGAAAAAGATATCGGTGAAGGACGACCTACACAGCTTATTCAAGATGTATTTACGATCTTTAATTCACACACGATAATAAATGATTACTTTCGATGTCGGAGTTCGCATTTAATTTATGATCTAACAGAACGGGGGGGGGCTATTGGGTTGACGGGGGCGATCCGTCGGTTTATATTTTTGGTAATCAGCCGACGATTTTTTTATTTTTGTTTTTTTTATCAATGTGGTGGTTTTATTCTTCGAGATTACAATAAAGACTTTCACAGAAAACACTTTCCTTTTATAAACGAATCTCATACCTTTTCATTGAAAATTACTACTCAAAAACAGGAGGTCACAGCAAACAATCTTAACCCTTCTCATACTCAATAATATCGGTTCAAAAAGATACATTAAATCAAAGAACCGTGAGCAGTGGAAGCTCTTACAGAGAACTAATATTTCTTTAGACAAATAATTTTATGTACAACTCCTGCTCAAAAGGGACAAGCAGGTGGTGTAGACTAGGATCAGATTGTACGTATGTACAGACTTATCTTTATCTATGCCTCCTGCCAAACAGGAATATTCCGGGATCAGCATGACAAGGGTTAAGCTAGTTAGAACAGCTCGACAAATATCTAGTTGATGCCTTATGATGGAAAAAGCATGAGTTAAGTCAATTTACATGTTATACATCCAATAATTCAAGGCAAAAGTTGCGGAATTCGAACGTTGTCTACGTATAAAAACCGTTTGTAATTAATGACATGACGTCATATGATTGACGGCCGATGATCTACGCGTTTTGTCATGGTTACGTCTTTACCGCTGTCAACCAGTAACGCGATAGATTCAATACACTAGTGTATGGTGGACGAACTGTGTCATGTGTATGTATTTATCATTGTCATTAACGCAACAGTTTCAATACACAAGAGTATGGTGGACGAACTGTGTCTACAATTGTTAGTAACGCGATAAAATTCAAAACCCTATTATTTATGTATGGTGGTCCAATCCTGTCACAATTACAAATGTTTATGTCTATACAGCTGTCATTCAGCTTTTCCTGAGGCTCAATGTATTAGCTTATCATAGCCCAATAGAGTCAGAAAGACCATTTTAGTACGATTTTATTAGTTACGAATATTTGTGAAAAATGACCGTACGCCTGAAAATTTAAATCCTCTCTTTTGATTTCTCCATATGCTCGAAAAGATTAACCTATTAACCCCATAAGTCCAGTTTTAACACTCCTCAAGGAAAAGCACTTTTAAATCAGTATGAAAAATGAAGGAATTGCTTGCGACAAGCAATTTTTTAATTATCCACAATGTTTTCATAAGAAAAAAATGGTTTAGAAAATAAACTGAGAAAATATCGTCTGCAACTTCTTTGAAATAAGTCCAGTCAAAATTTATTGTTAGGTGTCAGAAGTTGTAAGCTCAAGTGGTACAAGTAGTGAAGTATTTACATAAGAATCTCCTACTGTCTTACCTCAAAGTAACTTATCTTGATGCTATATTGAAGAATAATTTTAATATAACTACTGTCAGAAGACCAGAAAATGAATGTAACACTATAAATATCATTTCTTCTTTTTTCACATTTTTTGTTTCTTCTTCGATAAGTCTTAAAATTTGTTCGTAACCTCTAGTATTACGGATTAAGATTCGATAGGTCGTTAATAGATTTATTTTTTTCACCGATTAAAAACGCTTATCTCTTTGCAACATATCAACGCACCTCACTGAATTGCGGCTGTCAAACAAACGATCAATCGACCAATAGACAGAAAGTAAATTTGAACTTCGACATTGGCCGATATTCATTTGAAGCCTTTTTACTGGCTTGGCAACTTAAACTTAAAGCAAGCTGCAATTACGACGTTTAGGTAGCCAACAAACAAATTCACTCTTTTGTCATATGTGACTGGTCATAGTTTAAGCGAAATAACATATTTTAATATTGAAGTGTACTATTGGAGCGAGTGGGCGTGGCTAGCAGAGTCAGTAGGCGGGTCAGCGATCCGTGAATCGAATCGTCCGACTGTTTACTAAATTGACAGAGCTCCCTGAACAGCAATCGCTTTTCTTCGGAATCATTTTATAAAATATGAAAATATTTTTATTTTTGATAAAGGCATAAGGACGCCAGATAAATAGCTTGAATCACTAGCCATTTTAGTTCCTAATATATGCACCAATGATTGTCCATACAAAAACACATTATATATGAATTACGAAACAGACCAAAACTTGACCAACGTACATGACGTTATAAAACATTTTCGTCGGTAGATTTCCGAGCCGTCGTAGCTGCAAGGTGAATTAGAGGTAGATAGTTTGTTTTCGTAAATAAACGACTAAATATAGCGCTGATTCCCCCTAATGATTCTGATTGACAGGTGCGCTGGAGCGATAAACGAAGACAATTCATTTCTACATAAGCGTCAACGCGGCGTGTCTAACGTCAGTTATACAACGTTAGTACCACGTTCTTAGTTTGGACTTAACGTAACGTCGGGCACTTCCACACAAACCATGAATTCCAGAGCTATCGTATTATTACTGGTATGCAGCATGTTAGCAATACAAATGTCTTACGTTGAAGGTAAGTAATGAAAGTACCGTTTAGATTTTTACAAATTCTTTAATTGTACTTGCTTTTAAATCGTCCATATGTTTGAAATTCATGAACCACAGAGACAAACTTTCGAGGAACAGAAAATAAACTTGGTTTGCTTTGAAAATCTAAATCCAGAATAATGACAAAATTGTTTGGGAAAAAACGCGGTTATAATGAAGATGAAAATTCCTGCTTTTATGCCTAATATAATCAAACTGGAATGGTAACCTCTTTTTTTTTATTTCTCATGAAAGAATTTCAAACGCAGCGCATTGTGCTAATTGTTACATAATGCAATGTATACGTCAGCTTGAAAATTATTCAGTTAAAGACACAGTAATACGATTCGTTGACTTTGTTGTATAAAAGAAATTGCTAAAGTTTTGATAAAAGGTCCTTTAAAGCGATTTCGAATTGTTTCTCAAAACTGAAATATACTTAAGACAAAACGGAGGACACAAAGAGTACGAAAAAGAATTAATCGATAGCATCAAAACATTGCGATTTTAACAAATTTCTGTGATTGTCATCGTTTTTAATTGGCCAGTCGCTCGTCACACACACACTAAACGGCGTTACTTTTGCAAAATGGATGGTAAATAACTCGTCACAAAGATGTAAAGTAAAGATAGTTGACGACATAATCATCGTAACTACAGTTTGAATAGGCTATAGTTACGATTTTAAAGTCGCTAAACTAACAAAACTAACGAAAATGAAATTGGGCCATATTGGAGTTCAATGTTCATTTCCGTTCTAAATGAATAATTTGATTGGTCGATTGATTCTTTGATTGACAGCCGCATCCGTAATTAGGGATCTATGCGAAATATTAATGACGTGGGATTTTCACTCTCTAGTGACCCTATTTCACTCCGCAACTAGACGCACCAAACATTAATCTTTTCTACAAAACAGCTGGCCATATGGCTGTCGTCAAATGTGCATCTGCATTTCTTTCAATATTGAGCAGTGAATATTACTTTCAGAGCATATCATTATGTTTCAAGACACTTAACCCGTTTGCTTTCACGTTGAACACTGCATACAAAGGAAATTCATTTAAGAGATGAAGAGAATATTTTTCTTTTTCGTGGAGTTACGAACCGAAAAAAACTAATCACACAGTATGAATACGCGAAAACAAGAAATATTATTTCCTTTTCTTAGTAATTTGATAGTATTAAGCGAAAAAGCAAAAACTTTACAAATTTTGATACTGTTTTGTATGAAACTATTTTGTGCGTTAGCATACAAAATAGCTGTATGAAGGTATGGGGGTATGATTTTTTACGACCAATCAGAACGCCTGTTTTTGGTAGACGAAACTAACAATTGAATTATATTAGAGTTAAAGGAAAATAGAACTTTTTCGGAGGATCTTGACGTGGGAAAATATGTACGCTTCAACACATATTCTACTTTAGCTCCTGTTACCATGGAAATGGTGATTATGTTTTATCTACTCAAAAAGACAAAGATATGCAAAATTCTATCAACTTGACATTGTCGTCTGCAACTTCTTTGAATTTGGACCGGTCTAAAATTCTGTCGTCTTGTGATAGGTTAAAATTACGTTGATCAAGATGGGCAATGTTTTTTCATGTAAGAGATGGAGAGGGTTTTTGTTGTTGTTGTTGTTGTTGTTTGTTTGTTTGTTTGTTTGTTTGTTTTCATGGAGGTATGAACCGAATAAACTAACCACACTGTATGAATTCGCGAAGCGGATTCATACAAAAAGTGTGATTAGGTTTTTCAGTTCATACCTCCACGGAACAAAAATGTTCTCTTCATTTTTTACAGTTTAATAGCATCGAGCGAAAAAAAGCAAAAACTTTACTAATTTTGATACTTTTTTGTATGGAACTATTTTGTGAAGAAGCAAACACAATAGCTTCGTGCTCAAAATTTCGTTTCTTGGAGGTATTAATTAATTTTTTCAACCAATAGATAGACGAAATTAAGTCATTAACGGATTTCACTTGTTTCGACATTCTTTATGCAGAATTGATACTGATTTAAACTCTCGTCATGAATATCCCTGTTTTAGCAGTTGGTATAGACAAGGATCAGCCTACATGTACTTTCAGTCGGATCTTTGTCTACACGACCTGTTTGTCCATTCAAGACAGAGTTAAATATAAGATTTAAAAGAATTACAAATCAAAAATTAGTGTCTCCGGTGCTTTTAGTACTTTGACAATAATGCAATACTGGAAAGGATTATATTCAGCACGACAAGGGTTTAAGGCTCATGCCCTCAATTAAGAGACGAAGAGAATATTTTTTGTTTTCATTGAGGTATGAACCAAAAAACCTAATCACACTGTATGAATACGCGTCGAGGGAAAAAAACTAAAGCTTTACAAATTTTGATACCATTTTGTATGGGACTACTTTGTGCGGAAGCATACAAAACCGCTGAGTGCTCAAAATTTTGTTCATTTGTTATGTGACAAGAAATTGCACGGTATTTTGTTAAAACTAACGCCACCAGTCTTTAAATGTGTGAAGTGGTGATCATGATATGATTAAGGTCAATGAGAAGCTAGTTTTAGATTTGCATATTTGCACAATAATTTATGCACAAATGGTCGTTAGTCGATAGTACAAACCCCGGCTATGCACATAAAATAGACAGGTGAGCTGATGTCACAATACAGAGAACTACCAACGATATAAAAGTGACATATTAGTAGAAGTTTATTACGAATAGATACTATGTTATTTCATACTCGGATAACATCGTTTCCTGGAAACGACGTTACTCAATTGGGAGAAAAAAAGGATATTCATCGCCCAAAGAAGCGTGCAAACTCAGCATCTCTATTTTCGTACAACGTTTTACTTTTATCGTTGTAGCTAACTGAATCGACTACCCACTTCCAATAACTCTAACGTTTATACACCGTCAAATTTGGATACAAAACGTGCGTTCTAAGCTAATTGGCTTCCTGCAGAAAAATGTGTTGAGGTTTTCAACGTCCTAACCCATCACCAGACGACAAAATTTCAGACTTGCTCAAATTGAATGAAGATGCAGGCAACAACTATAAGCTGGCGGAGTTTAGATTGAATAATCTTCGCCTTTTAGGATTTCTTGATTGGCGTCAAAAAGCGCTATTGTGTGGGAATGAGTTAAAAGACAATATTTGCTTTATTTGATGTCTATATTATGACACGAAATTAACAAAGCAGCTCTCACTGTAACGTAGTTCTTGTGGAATAATTCCGTGACGAATTTGGACAAAGATAGCTAGAACGAGGTTGTTTTACATTTGGGAACTTTTTTCAACATTTATGACACCGTCACAATTTAAGAGAATATTTTAAGGTTATTTTGTAAAAATCAACACGTTGTTAATACTTAGGAAATGAAGAGCATATCTTTGTATTTTCATTTCGGGATGAACCAAACAAAATATTCTCACTCCACTTCTTTCTCATGATTTAATGCTTTCAAGCAAAACGGGGTAAATATTTTACTAGTTTACTCGATTAAAATTTTATGGATCTACCTTACAAACATTTTTACGTACTCAAAGTTTATTAATGGAAGAAAAAAAATCATCCAATCAAAACGCTTGAATCTTAATTGGTGAAATTTGAATTAATTGCATGCTTAGTACGAGTTACCTAATAGATAATTTAGAAACTAGAACCTCTGGAACGATACAGAAATGAAAATTAACCAACAATTGTAGGTTCGTGTTTCCTTTGACATAATGACATATTGAGTATAAATCTGTCATCGACAATATAATGACCACGCGACATAAAATATACATTACGTTCGGGAAGACATTGCATGAAAACCGTAAAACTATCTACACCGTTTAGCTTGAATTGTTACTGTTCAGACAAGTAGTTAAAAGGTATCCTATTGCACTATGACAACTGTAGTTGGTTACAATCCGGCATGCCTCTGTAACGAAGTTTCTTCTTTCCTTATTTTTCAAAATTTGAGACCTGTCCAAAATCAAAGATTTTTGCAGATTAAATTTAAAGCGATTTCAAGTTGAAAAATAACCATTCAGCATGGTAAAAAATATTGTCGAAAACAAAGAAATTGCTTGTAAACAGCAATTTCTTCTTTGTCTACAATATTTTCTCAGTTATAAAATTTCAGGGATGTAGGACCTTGGAATTGAACAGGAAAGGGGGAAATCCTGAAAATTTTATAATGTATAATCAAATGTTGCGTTAAAGCGGCTCTTGCATTGGTTATGAGGGAAAATATTTAACTAACAATTTTAATATTTTCTAACTGTAATGCTTTTAGACATTTGTAAGAAAGTCATTAAGCTTATTTCGAAATGAAAATGACTTTTTACAACTTAAAAAATAGAAATAAGAGAATCAAAATTATTTCGCTTTACGAGACGCCAAACAAGTCCACAAAGTACAAACCGAATAGAACCGGAATTCAATCGCGCCGCACATTCCAATCAAACACATATGATGGATTTTCATTATTTTCATAGTTCATAATATACGAAATTGACATCAGATTGATACTTCTGGACCATTTTCTCCACCCTACCAGCCAAACGTTCAAGATAACAAGACACACCGCTAAAGTTATCAGACAAAAATACACGGCCTTTAGTGGACTTTTATCTAATTTAACCCATTCCCACACAGCAAAATTTTAGACTAGTCCAAATTGAAAGAAGCTGCAGACAACAATTTCGAGTCGATGGAATTTTAAATTTTTTGTCATTTTGGGATAGAAAACAATGTGAAAAATGAAGAAATTGCTTGATACAAGCAATTTCTTCATTTTCAACAATGTTTTCTAAAGCTTTTTTCTTGAGGGGCGTAAAAAGGAGGGCTTGTGCAGGAATGGGCTAAAAAACTAATTTCAAAGGAGAAGCGTCTGCCACTGTTTTGTCATTTTGAGTGACGTCATGTTAGACATTTTCGGTTTTTGAGTGGTTTCGTTTAAAAGACCAAAGACGAATAAACCCTGGTTTGCGGGTACTCATAAGAATTAAAAGAAAGTTTAAATTTGTATTCCCGTTATCTAGAACTATTTGGATTAGTCGAAACCAGTTCCTTTTTATACACACAGACAATTTTGATTTTTCCAGAAATCTGTTCCTACGTTGTGTTCCCAGAGAAGTGTTGGGTGACATTTTCTTTTCTAGGAATCCTTTTCTTCTCTGTCTTCCGACGAGATCTTGTCTTGGTATTGTATTCATTAAGGAATCTATTTCTGTATGGTGTGCCGACGGAAGTGTAACATTGCATTTTCTTTTCCAGGAATCTGTTTCTACTATGTTTGCCGACGAAAGTGTGTGTACAGAGCCCCGCGTTATGAAGAATACGCCTTCAGATATCTCTGGCCTTTAGCTTGTGGTCGACGAGCAGTAAGACGATGGAGAATGAAAGCATGTTGTGTCACGTATGGAAGATACTAATAACGACTCCACCTATTTTGTTTTATACCCGAATGGTAGGTGGACATCTTTTCTGAATTCAGCAAAATTTGAATCTTTGGATAAGCTTTGTGGAAATGAAAACGGTTCAATATCTAAGTGAGAAAACAAGTATAAGGGTTTTCATTAAATTAAAATTAATTGAACAATCGCGGCTGTCAATCAAAGAATCAACCGACCCAATCTAATCGTTTATACAGTCCGGACCTGAGCTTTTCAACTACGATATTGACCGCCATTTTTGTTAACCGTTTTTGTCGGTTTGGCGACTTAAACGTCGTAACTACAGCTTATTCAAACTGTTGATACGATCTTTAGGTCGCCAATCAACCAGTCTACTTATTTGTAACATGCTACTGGCCATCAATTCTACAAAATATCGCATTTGAAAAATCCTGTTGGAGTCAATTGGTGGGGCCAAAGGAATAAGTGGGCGGGGCCAGCGATTGGTCCATTAATTATCAGTTTACTAACGATTCATCATTTATATTTGTTGATTTATTCTATATCTTTCTTGATTTGAGGATATGATGAAAATATTCATTCATAAACCACAATGACAAGAAACATTTAACCACATCATTCAATGTTTATAAATAACTTAAGATGACTTGTCAAAAGATGTAGTCATCTTGTCAAACGTTTTGTTTATTTCATTGTATTTTGGTCTCACAAAGCAAAACAGGACCATTTAACGACAAATGAAAAAAGGCCTATCTTGATCAAAATTTCTTAAATTCAGCTATCTTAGAAGGCGATTACTACTAATCTAAAACATTATCATTTGATTGTGGTCAGTTTAACGAGGAATAACATTTGATTTTAACTTTTGACATATCGTGAATAACGAGATCACAAATGACAAAATTGTCCACAGGTCCAAACTGAAAGAAGTAGAAGACGACAATTTTTGGTTGGCGAAATTAAAAAATTCTCCGTCTTATGGGAAGAAAACATTGCGGATAATGAAGAAATTGCTTGTGCAAAGCAATTTCTTCATTTTCCACAATGTTTTCCATAGCTTTTTTCTTGTTTGGCACAAAAAGTTGTCATCCGCTTTCATTACATGCTCTCGCACTTACATACACCTTCTCTTTTAAGTCCTAAACGAAAAAATGTATTTGTCCTATCCACTTTGAATGTACATGACTTTCGTATAATATATGCTATGAATATGTTGGTATTCTATGTAAATCAAGGTTATGTATGTCAAATAGTTGATACCATTGAGTAAATAAAGATAATAGAGAAGCATACTGTATCAGTGTATTATGTGGCAAACAATCAAATATATTGTTCTATTGAATCAAATCTCGCTGAATTACTAGTTTACATAAATAGTAAGATATGCCTTGTCATTGGATATAATATAAACATGTGATAAGGTCAGACATGTTTTACAATTCATGTTTGACCTATTGACCTTAATTGACTTGCTTCAAATAAAGGGTTGTGCCGTTATACATGTATGCACGTACCAAATATAGGCATATCGTCTACTTATTAAACGTCAAATATTTATATTTGCTTCTTGAGAACCCTAAAAAATGGAGAGATATTAATAGTTCAAACTCAGTCTGGATTTTTTGTAGACTTTTCTTGCCAACAGATTATTTTAAGCTCACTTTTTTATCATTATCAATGTTCAAATGGGTGCATCACAGTCATCACTGATTATTTGATAGTCGAACAAAAACTACTCCGCTATAAAACGATATTCAAATTGGTCTGTACTAAAATGATGACATTTTCTTTTATTTTAGGTTGGCTTTATACAACTGGTGATCCAAACTTCAAAGCTACAGTTTACAGATTTTGAAGTCGAGCATTGTGTAAACCCAGAATAACATCTTTATAGATACGTGATTACATTGAACTAAAAAAAAATTTTTGAAAAAACTGTTTCCCGAAAACACCAATTCCATTTGGACATACTTTATGAATGAAAGTCTGAGTTTTTTGGTTGTGAATTCAAGAAAATGTAGCACAAGAACAAGTATTGTAAGGTTACAACAACTTTATATCAATTATAATCTGATTCAATCATATTTGTTGTATTTATTTCTGTTGGCATTAAACTTACTCTGTATACAAATATATTTTTGTTTTCTATGAACTTGTTTGTTGTAATTATTAACTCGCAATCCTTGGTTTCTACCAAATGAGTTGTCAGAGGTCAGAACTTTGGAAATCCTTGTTCCAGGCACTTCATCCGGTTGTCTGATCGCTAGCCACGCCCGCCGAACTCCGACAGAATGCCGGCTTAAATATAAAATAGCAAATTTTATGGTCAGTAACTTGGGACAAAAGTAAACCCTAAAAAGTTGGATGGCGACATGTACCTTTTTAAGCTAAAGTTAGGCTGTCTAATTCATCTAAACCACAAAATTGCTTCACATTAAAGTCGACCAATGTTGGAGTTTTTTAAAGTTAACTTCCTGTCTAGATAAATGATATCATTGGTTGATTTATTCTTTGTTCCACAGTCCTGATCCGTAAATCTAACCCAAGTCACAGGAAAGTCAGCTGAGCGATCAAATAGACGGATCTCAGCTGCCAATCAGAGAATGAATCCACCAATCGAATCAATCGTTTAGGTCAGAAATGAACTTTGAACTCAAACAATGATGCTGAGCATTTTTGTTAGTACAGTATCACAATAGTGTTCCTAAGGGAACTGTTTAAGCACTATACATAATCATTATTATTTTCAAAATTACCACAACATACTTTCCGAGCCTGCAGCTTAGTTTTACGATTATCAACTCATTGATGAGAGGCAAATGTCGGAAAGGATATTTGCCGCGACGTTCATTTCTGACCTAAACGATTGATTTGATTGGTGGAGCTCAAGAGTGATTATGTATAGTGCATTTTTGTTAGTTTAGCGACTACACGTCGTGATGTCTGTATGAAGTTTAGGTCGCCGACAAGCCAGTTTTTCTTGTTACATGTACCTGGTCAATATTTTGCAAAATAAACCTTTTTGATATCTAAGTCGAACTTCTTGACAGAGCCAGCGATTCATCATTTAACTCCCAGCAAAAAGAAAAGTTAGAACTTAAAAATGCATTTTAGTCAAGGGCTGCAATTCTCATTTTCGATCCTTAGGTGAAACATCTTCGTTATTTGGTGAGGTAAAGGCGTAACTACAGCTTTTCGATTTATGGTAATGACGTTTAGGCTTGTTCTCGGTGAACAACAAACTATTTTGGAATTGTACCTAAGACAAACGCCAAGATCGAAGTTCTTTTCACGTTGGCGCGACTAGCGACTCTGTGTTTTGTAAGAGCATATTTTTGTTTCCATGCAGGTTTGCACCTTAAAACCTAGTCACACTGTATACGTGAAGCGGATTTAAACAATTTGGGGTGATTAAAATTTTAGGACCATACTTCAAATAAGAACTTAAAAACCTAATCACACTGTGTGGATACGTGAAGCGGCAAGCATACAAAATAGCTGCGTGCTCAAATCATCTTCGTAACTATGTAAGGAAATATTGTTAATTCAGGATGGACTTTACCATGTTGACTGGTAATTACACAGAAAATTGACGGACCCGCCCACTGAGCTCCGACAAGAGATTTGTTATTTTGAAAAAAGGGATAATACCATTGACGTGTTGCAAGAAAGTAAAATGATTGCTTGGCGACCGAAACATCGGAATTATGGCTTCAATAAGCTGTAGTTACGACGGTTAAAACGCGAAACCAGCTTCACATAAACGTCTAATGATTGATTCGATTGGTCAACTGATTATCTGAGTTACAGCCACGATCAGCAAATTGTACCATATAAGCATCAGTATGTTACCAGGAAAAAATTGTGATAAACATAGGGGGAATTGGGGAATCGCATGAGTTATTTGATACATATTACCGTTAATGCATTTCGAATTGTCAAGTACTGGGTAAGTCTAAAATTGTTTCGAATTATGAGGTCCAGGGTTCGATCCCCGGTCGCGCAAATATCCTTTCCGACATTTGTCTCCCATGAATGACTTGATAATCGTAAACCTAAGCTGCAGGCTAGGACAGGATGTTGTGGTAGTACTGGTGGGAGAAATACAAGGAAGCTCTAGCCGACACCATACGAATGACATATTGAAATTGGTGTTAACCCCAACTCAAACAAAAAAAAAAACAAAAAAACAATTGTTTGGTTTGTATATGGAATACAAAGTTAGATAATAAAATCGACAGCTAGACACATTTATAACTGTAACATTTTTAACATTTTAACGAAACATCAGAGCGTCTTGATCTCTTTAATAAATGATGTCTAATATACTTGGCTTGAAATGTTAATGACAGTATTGATATTTGAGGTTGTACATAAATATGATAAGTATGGAATACGTCACAAAATGTTGACTTCATTAACACAGACCTCTGACAGGGGTTTCATTCGGATCATCTCGGTCAATGCATCGCATAATGCTGTATTAGAAATTAGAAATATACGGAATACCATTAGGACCATTGCGTTTCTCTGTGTAAATTTGGAACGCGAGGCACGAGAATACGACGAGGGGATCACGAAAGTACAAGACTATGACGAAAAGAGATTATTTCAAACTTTCACCATTGTGTACTCGTCATCGTAATCTCGTGTTCTCGTTATCGTAATCAAAACGTAGTTACACTGCAATCATACCTTTGCGATTACAACGCAAAATCGAAGTTGTTACTCTCCACATTTACATTTGGCGAACTTTGCAAGGGGACATTACTTTAAAGATGAACAGTTTGGTACTACTCAGAATGGGCAGAGCCTTTTAGTCGCCACATCTGTGACGGGGAATGCGAAAAAAGAGGTCTCTTAACAAAATAAATGATTATGATTATGAAATACAATATGCTGGTCTGCCGACCCTGACCGTTGTCGAATTGATTTAAAAATTACCCGAAAAGGATTTTAAGTACCGAATCATCAAATATTAAAAGAAACTGTTCAAAACCTATCCCTAGCACCCAGATGTTTCAACAATGACACTAAACAATATAAGTACTTAGCCGGCAAAAAATGCAGACGCCTTCAAGCCCAGTTCGCCAATCGCGGCTGTCAATCAAATTATCAGTTGACCAATGACATCATTCCTTTAAACCAGAAAATAGTTTTGAACTCCAACATTTGCGGCCATTTTTGTAAACCTTTATGTCGTTTTGACGACTTAAACGTCGTAACTACAGCTATGAAGTTTAAGTCGCCAACCAACTATTCTACCTTTTTGTTGCATGCTACTGGCCATAATTTTTTTTCAAAATAAGGCCGTTAAAAATGTAAGTGGGATTTCCTGGTGGAGTCGGTGGATGGGGCCAACGAAGTAAGTCGACTGGCCCAGTGCTTGACCAATTGGCAACCTGTATGAGTCCAATATGGGCTACCCACTGGGACCCAGACGGGATGTGCACCCGGGATTTATATGGGATCCATGTGGGTAACCCATCTCGGAAAGATATATGGACCAATGTGGGTAAGACAAATTTGCCTATTATTGACTGTTATGGTTCCCGCGTTACCCCCTTGGTCCTACATCGGTAACATTTGGTACCAGCACTGGTATAAGTGATATGCCTTTTAAGGACTAGTCAAAAATGGGCGTAAGTCAACAATATTCTATTGGCCGAAAGCACTTTTCATATTTGAGAAATGGCAACGTCGATGGAATCCGGAAATTTCGGGGGGGTAACATTTTCCTTATCAATATGGGTCCTATATGAGTTCAGCAAGTGCTATATATCTAATATAGGACACACAAATGTCACATTTCTACCCTGTTTCTGTCCACCTTGCCATATTTGCTTGGAAGTTTTCTGTTCGACTTAACGAATAAACGCTATCAACCAAAGGTAAATTGATGAATACAATCATTCATTTAGATCGGAAATGAACTTTGAACTCGAACATTCATGCAAAACAATTTTATTTTGTTGGCTTGGGAACTTACAGCTCACAACTTTTTTTTCAAAAAAAACACCGTTAAATATTCAAGACGTATTTTTGTTGTCGGAGGTCAGTGGGCGTGGCAAGCAATTCAGTAATTGAGTTATAGTTCTTACCAAATTTGTGAAGAGAACAATCTTGTTACGACTCTGTTAAGCCGAGTTTAGCATCTTGATATTCTGCACGAATAATAGGGAGTTTAGTGATTTGTTAGTCTGTACAAAATAAAGGGAGTTTAGTGACTTATTAGTGATCTGTACGCATTATAGGAATTTAAGCATCTTGTTAGTCTGTACAAATTATAGGGAGTTAAGTAACTTGTTAGTCTGAACGAATTATAGGGGGTGGAGTGACTTGTTATTGCGAACGAATTATTTGAAGTATAGCAGCGTGTTAATCTCTACGAATTATGAGGAGTGTCTTGTTAGTCTGTTCGAATTAAAGGAAGTTAAGCATCTTGTTAGTCTGTACGAAATATAATGAGTCTAGAGACTTGTTGGTATGCACGAACTATAAGTGTTAACGAATTATAGGGAGTAAAGAGACTTGTTATTCCGTACGAATTATTTGAAGTATAGCAGCTTGTTAATCTCTACGAATTATGGGGAGTGCATTGTCAGTTTGTTCGAATTAAAGGAAGTTAAGCATCTTGTTAGTCTTTACGAAATAAAATGTCTAGAAACTTGTTGGTTTGTACGAACTATTAGTCTGAACGAATTTAGGGGGTAAAGTGACTTGTTATTCCGTACGAATTATTTTGAAGTATAGCAGCTTGTTAATCTCTACGAATAATGCGGAGTGCCTTGCTAGTCTGTTCGAATTAAAGAAGGTTAAGCAACTTGTTAGTCTGTACGAAATATAGAAAGTCTAGAGACTTGTTGGTTTGTACGAACTATATGGCGTTAAGTGACTTGTAAGTCTGTACGAATTAAAGGGAGTATAGTAGCTTGTGACGTGTAAGCCTGTACGAGGTATAGGTGGTTAAACCTCTTGTTAGTCTGTATAAATTATAGGAATTTTACTGACTTGTTAGTCTGTACGTATTATAGGAAGTTAAGTGACTTGTTAGTTTGTACGAATGATAGGGAGTGTAGTGACTTATTAGTCTGAACGAATTATGGGGGGGGGTAGTGACTTGTTAGTCTCTACGAATTAAAGGATATTTAGTGACTTGTTAGTCTGAGCGTGTTATAGGGAGTTTAGAGACTTGTTAGTCTGTACGTATTATAGGAAGTTTAGTGAATTATACGTCTGTACGAATTAAAGGTGGGTTTAGTGACTTGTTACTCTGTACGAATTATAGGAAGTTTAGCGTCTTGTTAGTCTGTAAGAATAATGAAGAGTTAGGTGACTTGTTAGTCCGTACAATTTATAGGGAGTTTAGTGTCTTGTTAGTCTGAACGAATCATAGGGAGTTTAGTGACAAGCTACTTTGTACGAAATAAAGGGAGTTTAATAGCTTGTAAGATTGTAAGAATTATAGGAAGTTTACTGACATATTCCTTTGTACGAATTTTACGGAGTTTAGTAGCTTGTTAGTCTGTAAGTGTTATAGGAAGTTTCATACATTTTACTCTGAACGAATTTTAGGGAGTTTAGTAGCTTATTAGTCTGTACGAATTATAAGTAGTTTGGTGACTTGTTAATCTGTACGAATTATAGGCAGCTTAGTGACCTGTTACTCTGTTCGAATTAAAGAGAGTTTAGTAATTTGTTAGTCTGTACGAAAAATGAACAATTAGGCACTTGTTAGTTTAACTCTTTCCTGTTATTCGAAATTTGAACGAGTCCGAAATTGAAAGAGGTCACAGATGACAGTAAAAATTGGGTAGAGTTTGAATAGGAATTTTCTTAAGTTGTAGAAAATACTGTGGGAAAAGAAGAAATTGCTTGTTACAAGCAATTTCTTCTTTTTCCATAATGTTTTCTGAAGTATAAAAACACAGTGGCATAAAATTCCGGATTTGTACTGGAAAGGGTTAGACGAATTATGAGAAGTTTAGTCACTTGTTAGTCCATAGGAGTTGTAGAAACTTTTACAACTCATCAGTCTGTACAAACTTTAATTGTTAATCTCAAGGAACTATCAGAAGTTGAGTTACTTGTTCGTCTATACGATTTATAGAGAGTTTGGCTACTTTTTAGTCTTTACGAATTAAATGGAAGTTAGCTATTTGTTATCTGTACGAATCATGGGAAATTAATCTGTACGAATCATGAGAAATTAATCTGTACGAATCATGGGAAATTAATCTGTACGAATCATGAGAAATTAATCTGTGCGAATCATGGGAAATTAATCTGTACGAATCATGGGAAATTAATCTGTACGAATCAAATGACCAGTGTCGATATTTTCGTACTTCACTGACAGTTTCTATTTGTTTGATCTGCCATGTTATAGTCTAGCGTGTCGGATCTACAAACTGACAATGCCAATAGTTATTTGGTGACCCAAACGTCCTTAATATGCTCTAGCTACGATGCTTAAGTCGCAAAACCAATAAATCAAAATTCACTACCGGTCATGATGACTGATTTGATTGGCCAATCGAGTTTTGATTTTAAGCGATCATCCGTCAATTAGAACACGTTTCCATGTAGATAAGCTTTTGGTCGTTTTCAAAACATCCTATTTATCTTAGTGTAGAAAAATATGTTTTTAACCCATTACCACATGACAAAATTTTATAATGGTCTAAATTGAAAGAAGTTGCAGACTATAATCTTAAGTCTATCAAATTATATATTTTTTAAAACATCAAGGGTAGAAAACATTGTATAATTCCTTCATTCTACACAATGTTTTCCCAATTGTTTATTTTGAGGGGCGTCCAAAAGCGTCATTGTACTGGAATGGGTTAAAAATAAACGATTCATAAAATTCAAAACATACTAATCGTGTATTCATAAGCAAGTTTGATCTATGTAAGAATTATACAGGTTTAAAGTTAAAATGTCACAAGTTAATCGATGTTTCAGGTGTTTAAGTTTGAATGTTTGATAATGGATCAAATAACGCATCTTTCAAATTCTAGCTTTACTCTATGTGAATCAAATAAATACCGACTTCTATACCGACTTTTATTTTTTCAATTTTTTTTCGAATATCCTATATGTATTCAATGTCAATGATTCTGGCTTATTTCTACATTGACAAAATTTAGAATAGTTTTACAAAAGAATTTTTTAAAAAAAACATGATTTCTTTTATGTTTTCTGGTATATTAGTAGTTATCAAGATATCCCGCTAGAAAATCACTCTAAAATTTCACCGAAAGATCAATGAAGTTAATGATAAACTCGCTGATAGATTAAGCCCTGCTTTCGTTCATTGAGTTCTAATAAACGTAGTCCACGCGGTACCAAACATACTGGTGAAGTCATCAAGCTGCCATTTTAAAATACTTAAGAATTGATACGCTTCCCTCAAGAGATCACATTTTTGTCTATTTTTGCATCACAGAAATAGAGTAATAGTTTGTTTTAGTTTGTTTTAGTTTAAGATCGGTTTATTTTCATTTAGTAAACACCTTAAGCATTTATTCTCACGTTGCTACGCCACTGTTGACAATATAGCTTTTGATTGATTGAGTGAGTGGGAAAGTGAGTGAGTAAGTGAGTGGGGTTAACCGTCACTTTTAACAGTATTTCAGTCATATTGCGGCGGCTGGAGCATCTAACAATGGATTCCTGGTATTTCTCACACTAGGTCTACCACTACAACCTTTCCTAGCCTTCAGTTGCTATCCCACTTAGGTTTACGATTATCCACCACTTGGTGAGAGACAAATGTCAGAAAGGAGATGTGCCGCCGCCGGGGATCGAAACCATGACGTCCCATTATTGAATATTAGAAGTTTGATGCGCTACCGACTGCGCTATGGCGGCGGCTCAAAAGAGTTGTTGTAGTTCACTCAATGAAAGATAAATCAACATCTATCGTGTATGTTTTGATATATCATGTATTCAATTAGCGTGGTAATCAGTAGAGCCAGGTATCTGACTAATCGTCTCTGTCAATTAGGGAATAAGCCGACCAATCAAATAATTTATTAAGCCCGGACCTGAGCTTTTCAACTCCAACATTAGCCGCCATTTTTTGTTAACCTTTATTGTTGGTTTATTCACCAACCAACCATTTAACTTTTTTATTACATGCCATAGATTTAGCAAAATAACGACGTTAAAAATCGAAGCGGAACTTCCTAATGGAGTTAATGAGCGTGGCTTAGAGAGGGCGGGGCTAGCGATTGGTCAACTGACGGATCGCTGCTGCCAATGAAAATAGATTTACCAATCAAAACATTCATTTAAACCGGAAAACATTGGTGACATCCGATATTAATGCCAAGCATTTCTTTTGGTTTGGCGAAAAGATCCCGCAACTCAAATTTGTTCAAGCTGTGGTTACGACATTAAGGTCGCCAACCAAAGATTTATTTTTGCTGTATGTTTCTGCCCATCTATTTTGCAAACTTCAGTCGTTTTGTCCCTCCAAGCGAAAGTGACTAACTGCTTGTCCCGCACACTGATTCACAAAGGGCAGGCTCGCTAGGACATTTAACGGCGTTATTTTACGAAAATCGTGGTAAGTAGCATAACGGTTGGTTTTCGACCTAAATGTCGTTACTACAGATTGAATAATCTGTATCTACGACATTTAGGTCGCAAAACTTTGGTTGACCTCTGCTGGACAATATATCTATTAGATTTTTACATATGAGCCTATGCGTGCGATTTCCAACCATTTCGCATGCTCGTGACTTGCACACATTCAGCACCCTGAACAGCCATTCGGGTCAATCATAAAATGTTCGCTGATTGTTTAAAGAAGCTTTGGGTCAGTATCTATCTACAGAGCGCAGGCTGATCCGAGTCTTTACTTTGCGCACATTTGTTATGGTTGGAAATGCCACGCATGCGCTCATATATTTGTTTTCGTAAGCTCGAAGGTACACAAGTATCTATAGATTTACATCATTTATCATTAATGCATTCAATGGGTTGTATACAGTTTATCTTTAGTGGTCTAAGATATTGTCAAAATTTGTCGAAGATAAGAAAATATCGGGACTTAGTGCAAAAACAAAGTACCGGTCTATCCAATGTATAGACCGATACTATGATTTTGCTCTAAGCCCTCGGTATAAGCATGTGGGGTGTATTTTCAACATTAGATATGTGCCCTTCGTAAAGACTCAGATCGGCCATGTTATCCACAAAAGATCAGATAAACATGATCATTATACTATTGAAAATATATCTTAAAGCTCCCCGTATCTCATGTGTTGTTCATAGCCATTAGATGAATCACGTCTCATATAAGAGTACTGATAATATAGGGTTAAAATTAGATCACATATAGGCATAAGATGAAACGTACAGCCTTTTTAACACGTGTCTGCTTTCGTAAGAGACTACTGATCCTATCACTGGATGTTTTGAATGAATGGGGGTTAATGCTACCTTTGACAGTATTTCAGCTAAATCGCGACAGCTGGACCACCTAACCATGGATTCCTGGTATGTCTTACAACAGTACTAACACATCATCCTTTCCGAGCCATTAGCTACCCATCTCATTTAGGTTTACGACTATCCATTATTGGTGGGAGACAAATGTTGGAAATGATATTTGCCGCGACCGGGAATCAAATCCCATACCGCATGATTAGAAGCCCTACGCGATATCACTACACCATGACGATGGTCGACACGGGCTGTAAATGGACGGCTAACACAGGTAATCGCTTGAACAATATCTCCTGTACTCGTACATACAGCTACTGCACTACAGTTTTGTCCGCCATGAAAAGGTAAATACGTACTTCAATTTGATTGAGAGTTGTACACAATATTTACATGTAAGCCCTCGAGCAATTAAGTATGTAGCTCGTAAAAATTGACATGAAAAACAAACCAGTTTAACTTGTATGGAACGTTCAATTTTCCGAGAACGCACAAAACGACATTGTTTTAGCGACCACCTATATTAACCGACTACTTTCGATGAACAACCAGGATTATTTGAATATCCCTTTTACAGGCAGAAATGGCTAAACAAGAAGATGTTTTGCCCTCAGACATGTATAAAACCTAAATAGTTTGTCTTTGTTTTGTACCAGAATAGGTACCATTATACGATTGTAATCAGTACAAACACGAAGTACGCTTAGAATTCAGCATTGTATATATGTGACTTTTTGAACATTTGCTGCCTATTGGTGTCTTTCAAAAGTCTTTCCTTGCAAATGTTATATATAACATAGGCAAGGAAAGGCGTTTGAAAGACGTAAAAATTTAGCAAATGTACAAAAAGCCACTTTTAACAGACGACAGCCAACGATAGTTAACCAAATGACCCGCTTTGTCCTACTAAATTGTATCTGGGAGCGAAAATGTATGGTTACAATTCGATCGATTATTTAACCCATTCCCTTTTTCGCGTCCGGCGTTCGTCCGTTAAACTTTTCCTTGTTAACACTCTAGAGTCTACAGTTTTCATCGGATTCCCTTCAAACTTTCCCAGAATGATTGTACCATCATAAGGATCGTTCCTTTCGAAATTGGATCAGATCCGTCAAGAAACATGGGAAAAGCGGCCTAATTAAAATTTAATTAAAAAATGTCATTAACACTTACGAGTCCAGAGTTTTCATCGGATTCTCTTCAAACTTTCACAGAATGATTGCACCATCATAAGGATCGTTCCTTTCGAAATTAGGTATGATCCGTCAAGAAACATAGGAATAGGGGCCTTATGAAAATTTAATTAAAAATTCCATTTAAAATCCTTGTTAACACTCTAGAAACCACAGTTTTCATCGGATTCTTTTCAAACTTTCTCAGAATGATTGTACCATCATAAGGATCATTCCTTTCGAAATTGGGTCAGATTCGCCAAGAAACACGGGAAAAGGGGCCTTATGAAAATTTAATTAAAAAATCCATTAAAAATCCTCGTATACACTCTAGAGTCCACAGTATTCATCGGATTCTCTTCAAACGTTATCAATATGATTGTACTATCATATGGATCGTTCCTTTCGAAATTGGGTCAGATCCGTCAAGAAACATGGGAAGAGGGGCCTTATGAAAATTTAATTAAAAATCATCGTTAAAACTATAGAGTCCACAGTTTTCGTCAGATTCTATTCAAACTTTCACAGAATGATTGTACCATCAAAAGGACTGTTCCTTTCGCAATCGGATATGATCCGTCAAGAAACACGGGAAAATGGGCCTTTTAAAAATTTAACCGAAAAATCTGTTAAGAAATCCTGTTTAACAGTCTAGACTCCACAGTTTTCATCGGATTCTCTTCAAACTTTCACAGAATGATTGTACAATCACAAGGATTGTTCCCTTCGAAATTGTGTATGATCCGTCAAGAAACACAGGAAAAGGGGACTTCGAAAATTTAATAAAAAATCCTCATTTATAATGTAGAGTCAACAGTTTTCATCGGATTCTCTTCAAACTTTCACAGAATGATTGCACCATCATAAGGATTATTCCTTAAAATTGGGTATGATCAGTCAAGGACCACGGGGTAAAGGGGCCTTATTTAATTTATTTTATAAATCTTGGTTAATACTTTAGTGTCTACAGTTTTCATCGGATTCTCTTCAAACTTTCACAGAATGATTTGACCATCATATGATTGGATTGTTCCTTTCAAAATTGGGTATGATCAGCCAAGGACCACGGAAAAAGGGGGCCTTATGAAACTTTGATTAAAACAATCCTCGTAAACACAAAAGAGTCCACAGTTTTCAACAAATTCTCCTCAAGCATTCACGGAATGATTATTTCATTAAATGGATCGTTCTTTTCGGAAGTGGGTTTGATCAATCAAGTTTCATGCGAAAAGGGGCCCCTGTGAACATTTAATAAAAAGATCTTAGCTAACACATCATGGCCCTAGATTTCACCTGATCGACTTCAAACCTTCACAGAATGATTGTACCATCATAAGGAGTGTTCCTTTCAAATTGGGTATGATCCATCGAGAAACATAGAAAAAGGAGCCTTAGGAATATTCAATTAAAAAAAATCTTAATTAATGCTTTAAAGTCCACAGATTTCATGGCGTTGTCTTTATACTCAAACATTTGTAAGTAGACTTCCCTTTGGAATTGGTTCAGATCCGTTAAGTAACATGGGAAAGGGGCTTAATAAAACCCTGTTAACACAATAAAGCCCAAAGCTTTGATCAGATTTTGTTGAAACTTTCACAGAATGATTGAAAGGTCATAACGATCATTCTTTTCATAACAGGATTTGAACTGTCAAGAAACACAGGAAAAGGGGCCTTATGAAAATTTCATTTATAAATCTTTGTTACCAAGTCCAGAGCTTTCATTGGATTTTCTTCAAACATTCACAGAATAATTGTACAATAAAAATGATTGTTGATATTGACATAAGACCTAATCTGGCAAGTATCACAGAAAAAGGAGCATTATGAAATCCTTGTACCACAATAATGTCAACAGTTTTCATCAGATTCTGTGTAAACTTCCACAGAATGATTGTTCCATCATAAGGATTCTTTCTTTTCAAATTGGGCGTGATCTGTCTATAATCATGGGAAAAGGGGCCTTTTGAGAATTTTATCTATAATTCTTGTTACCAAGTCTAGAGCTTTCATTGGATTTTCTTCAAACCTTCGCAGAATCATTGTACAATAATTACGATTGTTTATGCTGACATGAGACCTGATCCTTCAAGTATCACAGGAAAAGGAGCCTTATGAAAATGTTATTTTAAAACCTTTACACCAAGATAAAGTCCGCAGTTTTCATCGGATTCTGTTCAAACTTTCACAGAATGTTTGTACCATCATGAAGATTGTTTCTTTCCAAATTGGGTCTGATCTGTCTAGTACTATAGGAAAAGGGGCTGTATGAAAAATTATTACCAAATCAAATCAAATCGTTTATTGTTCAAATCATACACCAATTCCCCATTAACACTAGAATGTCCTCAGTCTTTACCAGAATCTCTTCAAACTTTAATAGAATATTTGCAGTAGCATTTGGATCGTTCCTTTGTAAATTGCGTCTGATCGGTTAAGTGACACAAGAAGAGGGACCTTATGAAAATTCTATTACACAACATCATTATCACAACAGAGTCCTCAGTCTTTATCATTTTCTTCAAACTATTATTAGGATTGTTCCTTTGTACATTGGGTCAGATTTGTTAAGTTTCACGAGGAAAGGGGCCTTATGAAAATTTTATTACAAAATTCTTGACACGATTCAGTCCACTGTTTTCATTGAATCTCTTTAACTTTTAAAGAATGATTGTACCTTCACTAGAATTGTTCCTTTTGAAATTTGATTTGTTCTGTAAAGTATCATGGGAAAAGGGGCCCTATGAAGATTTCACTATAAACTCATTAATGAAGATTTCACTATAAACTCATTAACACGATAAATTCCACAGATTACACAGATTGATTGTACCATCATTACAATTGATAATTTTGACAGTGGATCTGACTATGGCAAGTGTCACGTTAAAAGGGGCCTTATGAAAAACTTTCTTAAATATTCTGGTTAACACAATGAAAGCCCCTTGATTTCACCAGATTCACTTCAGAATTTCACAGAATGATTGTACAATCACTTATATGGTTCTTTTCAGAACTGTGAACAGTCCATCAAGTATCTTGTAAAAAGGGGCAATGTGATTTTTTTTAAATATTCTAGTAAACATAATGAAGTCCCCATATTTCATCGGATTCAATTTTAACTTTCACAGAATGATAAAACTAACAGTAAAATATCACGGGAAAAGTGGCCTTATGAGAACTTGATTTTAATATCTTTGTTAACACAATAAAGTCAACAGTTTTATCGGATTCTCTTCAAAGATGCATGGAATAATTGTGGCATTCGAAACACAGGAAAAGGGGCCTTATAAATTAGCATTCAAAACATTCTTGTGTATGTGATGAAGATCACAATCATTATCAAATTGTCTTTTATATTTCACAGGACAATTGTCGGGTTGTAAGCAAAGTTCCTTTTGGAATGAAATTGATCCATCAGAAAACACAGGAAAAGGGGCCTTATTGATTTTCATTCAAAACAATCCTGTTTATGTGATAAAGTCCACAATTATTGTCAGATTCTGATGAAAATTTCATAGGATGATTGTAGGGTCACAAGGTAACTTTCTTTTGGAAATGGAGTGGAACCGTCATGAAACACGGGAAAAGGGGCCTTGAGGATTGTTGCTCAAAATAATAAAGGGGATAAAGTCCTGTATTTGTTGTTGTTGTTGTTTGTTTGTTTGTTTGTTTTTGTTTGTTTTTTGTTTGTTTGTTTCCTTTCTCTTTTTTATTTTTTTTTTTTTTTTTTTTTTTTTTTTTTTTTTGTTCGTTTAGTTTTGTTTGGGGGGGTCCTTTATGCATTCTTCCTTGAGTTTAACTTCCTTAGATATCAGATTTCTTTATCGGAAAACTTGATAACCAGTAGAGCGTCTCAGGCCCTCATGGGCCTCTTGTTTCCATAACGTTTTCTACCTAGATAATATTCCATAAACTTTGCATTGTCCTCTGAAACTCATTTCGATTTGGACTAGTCTGGAATTTTGCTGTCTGGTAATGGGTTAACGAAACATCTCTCTTTCAAATGGAACTTCCTCAAAAAGTGATAGATGTGACATTCGTGTATTTCATTTGTAAATCGATATCATTCAACAGCAAGTAACTTATAAAAACATTCTCAGATAGGGAAAGGTTGCTTGAAACAAGAGGTTTGTTCTTTTCAGAAAATAACTTCTTATTAATCAAGGAGAGAACATATAATTTCGGTAATTTGGATAATACAATGTAATTATATTTCTTGAAATCTTTTCGATGTAGTTTTTCAAAAAGTAGAATAGGAGAAACTGCTTGCCTTAAATCGATGTTTCTCCTTTTCTGATAAAGTTTTCCAAAACATAGTAATTTGGAAGCACACAAATACATTATAAGTATGTGTGCTTGCATAATGATTGATGGGGAGGAGTTATATGCAAAAGGTAAAATACGACCCAACATAACGCCAAAAATTCTATTATATCCATTATTACACGATCTCCGTCCGTAACGCCAAATTCATAGAATCAAGGTCAACGAAGCAAAAACCGAATGGAATTGGAATTGTCCGGGTAAATACGCCATCATGCGATTTCAGCGAACATTGCCTAATTTGTGGTGATCGTAGCGTATCATTTACAACGTTGGCTTCCGCTAGAAATTCCATCGTAATCGTCTTCATTTGAAGACTAAAGAAGTCATCCGATAAAATGTAGGGCATTAGGAGTACACTTTTGAGCTAGCAAAGCGTCAGCTTTAATAGGTTATATTAACAAACAAAATTTTGAGGTGGTCTCAAAGTTAAACAAGTGCAAACAGTCACTGCGCCATAAAAAGTAATTCTTGTGTATTTCAGGAACATTGCAACCTCTGCATACAAGTTTCCTAGGTATTAAAGATCACTTGAGCACATCCATCTTCAAAGAAGTTGCAAATGACAATTTCAAATTGTTGAAAATGCTAAAATATTTATCTCTTTAGGTAGAAAACAATGTGGGAAATGAAGAAATTGCTTGTATCAAGCAATTTCTCCATTTACCACATTGTTTTCCACAATTATTTTCTCGGGGGGCGTAAAAAAGAGGGATTGTGTGGGAACGGGTTAACTCCTTTGCTACTTAAACTTTTGATAACGTTTGACAATGAAGATTATTGAACAAAAAAAATGCTTTGCTAGCTTACAGTACTTTTCAGTAGTTTGATGTTAGTGAATTAAGTAGACTTAACACTGACACTTTTTTTATCAATTGTCATGAAAATCAGTTAAATCGCCACTCTAAACTTAAAAACAAATTCACTGAAGTGAATTCACAAACGAGTACTTGTTCCTAATTTCCGAACAAGTGAAAAGATAAACAACAGAAACAATAATTATAATAAAACAAAACAATCAATTACATAAAACACCACTAAGATTTTTTGTACAATATATAGGGGAAATTACGTTACCGACATTGGTAATGAGCACGAAAAAATGGCGTCATTTTGACCGCTTCAAACTTCACCTAGCTATGTATTCAAGCTACGTAGTTTTTCAGCCCAACCACTTATCCTATCATATGCGCCAAGTGTCCAAGGTTTCCATTGATACCAAACTTTTCCTTTTCTGTCCGCTGTATTTAGAGAAAACTTGGGGAATATTTTTCGAAGTGTCGAAAATTTTAGTTGTGTGCTAAGCACGTCGCATCATTTCTTAGCCAAAGAAAATATTTCTGGACTCCTTTTTATCGATATTTCTTCATTCCAGCTCATTTACCACGATCATGTCATAACAACCTATCATTCAAATATCCATATCGCTCATGATATTCAAAGCACTGAAAGTACTGATGGTAAACGTTCCTGTTGACATAGTAGTGTAGTATGCTCTATTTGGTAGAAAATAGCATCTTTCATACAGACAAACAAACAGCAGTAGTTAATTTGTGATCCGTCAGTCGAAAAGGGACGTCCAAGTTCCTCGTAAAACAAATAGTTGTTAACCCTTTCCCAGTTTCCAACTTAAAAGTGACGCTTTTAAACGCCTCCAAGGAAGAAAGCTTGCGAAAACATACTGGAAAATGAAGGAATTGATTTTTAAAGGCAATTTCTTCATTTTCCATAATGTTTTCTACCCAAAAAGACGCAAAAAAATCCACCAGCTTGAAATTGTCGTCTGCTGCTTCTTTCAATGTGGACCTGTCTAAAATTTAATTGTGTGAGAATGGGTTAAAGAGATCGGGTCAAGAAGAGGTCACATTCTAAAAATAATTATATATAGTTAGATAGAGAGGTGATGCTAGATTCAGAAAAATGTCCATTGGGAAGAGATCAACCTCGATCAGTCTGCACTGTCCGCGCAATCTGATCGAGGTCGAAACTTTTCGGACTTGGAACGAGATCATTTCTATGCGTGGTGGGTCAGATTTTTTGTAAAGAATGATATGGATATTTGAGGGATAGGTTGTTAGTTTGTCTGCATGAAAAATGCTGTTTTCTACCAAATAGATTATGCCAGGGCACGAGATTTTCCAACTGACTTCGACAATGAATCTATCCAAATATATACCTCTACTTCTGAAGAACATATTATGTGGAATATATATTGATAAAAACAAGTACAAAGAATCTAAGAAACAAAGTTTAATTATTCATGATGCTTCCCCCTCCCCCGCCTTAAAAAAGATCCATCATCTTGAAATTGCCATCTGCACTTTCGTTGAGTTTGGACCAGTCTTATTTTGTCATCTGGTAAAGAGAATGAAACAATTTCATATTTTCTCAGCATTATAGCATTTGCACATTATTAACTAAATATGAACCTTTGTGTGAGATTTCTAATAATTGACCGATCGCTGGCCCCTCCCACTGACTCCCTAGGCCCCGCCCATTAACTCCAACAGGAAGTTCTGCTTTGATTTTTAACGGCGTTATTAAGCAAAGTTTGTGGCAAGTAGCGTGTAACAAAAAAGTAAATTGCTTGGTTTGCGATCCAAACGTCGTAACTACAGCTTGAATAACATTTTTGGCCAGATTAATATGTCGGCCTTTTTGGTCAGATTTAATAACTGGGCTTTTATGGTCAGATTGATAAGTGGTTATTGGTCAGATTAATCAGTTAGAATTTTAGTCAGATGAATAAGAGGGTATTTTTGGTCAGATTTAAAATTGGGCTTTTATGGCAATATAAATAAGTTGGCTTTTATGGCCAGATTAATAGGGGTCATATCCAATAGTGTTCATTTACTTGGTCGGGCTTTATGACACTTGGAATTTGAGCCAACATCTTCTTTAGCCAACACCTTCTTTAGCCAACACCTTCTCGCTCGTCACACATACTTGAGAATTGTTTGGAAATGCTACGGACACACTCATATCTGTTCACATCTGTTAAGAATTTCTAAAATTAACTGATGACCGGCTATCCCCATTGAGCTGCTACAGGAAGTTCGAATATGCTATCAAACTGTGTGACTTGAAAAGTTTAAGGCTAGGAACATGTAACAAAAAAAAGTCAACAAGATGCACTTAAATCACTATACTGAATGTACTGATTAAGCAAAAAGTGTTTTCAGGAATTCAATATAAACTGAATCATATTTGCGATGACTTCAAAATAAACCTAGTCACTGAATCCTTTTAAAAAGTTCTAGAGAAGCATTTTAAACTTTTCATTGTTTAACATAAGTTATGTTTTAATTTATTTACTAAGTCAGATGAAAAGGTTTTAACAAAATTTTCACTTTATACAATATATTGACATAAGACACGACCATAAAAACCATGTTTTTTAACAAAAAGATAAAATTGGAAAAAGAGTCATCTGAGGATTATTCCAGTGACATTTTTGTTTAAGTCCATGGACAGGCTTCTGAGAAGATTCTCAGAGTTTTCAGTATACATCGTATTTAGAAATTAGCCGCCAAAACCAAAAAGCCATGTTTTTCATCAAATCAAAATCATTGAAGAAATCTTATATAGGGTCTCCAAAGGATAATTCCTGTGAATTTTGGTAAAAATGAATCAAATAGTTTCTGAGGAAGAAAAATGTTTTTGAAGTATTCACTATATACCATAATATGGAAATAAACCCCGCCTGTGCATAAGAACTTTTGAATTCTATCACTCTGGTCGTTCTTGAATTATCTGACTTTGAATTGATTTTGTTTTGTTTGAATGGGGTTTTACGCCGCTTTCAACAATCTTTCAGTTATATCGCGGCGACTGGAGCACCTAACAATGGAATCCTGGTATTTCTTACACCAGTACTACCACTACATCCTTTCCTAGCCTCCAGCTGCTATCCCACATAGGTCTACGATTATCGACCCATTGGTGAGAGACAAATAGTCGGAAAGGATGAGTGCCGCCGTCGGGGATCGAACTCGGGACCTCTAGATTGACAGTCCGACGCGCTACCAACTGCGCTATGACGGCGAAAAATATATATTTATATATATTTAACGTGTGCACAACTCATCTTACTGTATCAATGGGAACAAATTGAATTTGCTACAATGATTATCTATGATGTCTAGTTGTGCACAAGACCTTTTAAATTGAAATCACTTTAGTTTTTCTTGAATTGTCTGCCCTTGAATTGAAATAAATCACTATATAAATTTTCATGTGTGCGAAAGTCCCCCCACAGTACCGATGAAAACAAACTGAAACTTGACGCAATGTATCTTTTTGATGTCAAACTGTGCATAAGACCTTTTATCTATAAATCACTCTAGTCGTTTTTGAATTATCTGCCGTTAAATTGAAACTAGAGACGCTTGAGCGCCTGTATCGCTCAAAAGGCATGAATGTACTGATTAAGCAATTTTTTTCATAAATTCTAAAAAAAACCTGAATATAATGAAAATAAATCTAAATCATTGAAATCTTTAAAATAGTTCTAGAGAACCATTTCAAATTTTTCATTGTTTTTACAAAAGTCAAGTCAAGTTATGTAAAATTGGTTATGTAAAATTTTCACTGTATTCCATATATGAATATATTCTACCACAGAAATAGCCATACTTTTCAACCAATCAAAATTATATGAAGGAATCTGACAAACAGTCATCTGGTTATCATGCCCATGAAATTTTGTTGAAATCAATCAACAGATGTCTGAGAAATTTACAAAGTTTTCAGTATATACTATATATGGAAATAAGCCCTGCCCATTAAAGCCATGTTTTTCATCCAATCAAAATTCTTTTTATAATCTTACAAAAGGTCACCCTAGGATCGATCCGGTCAAATTTGGTTGGAATCCATCCACTGGTTTCTCAGAGGATGCATTTCAAAGCTTTTCCCATATATGGAAATTAGTCCCGCCAATTAAAGCCATGTTCTTTCATCTAATCTAAATTCTTAGAAGGAACCGATAGAGGTTCACCATAGGATCATGTCTGTGAAATTTGGTTAAAATCCATCCACTGGTTTCTCAGAAGAAGCATTTCAAAGCTTTTACCATATATGGAAATTAGTCCCGCCCATTAAAGGTAGGTATCGATGCTTTTTTTCATGTCACAGATTTTGATTGTTCTTATTCCCTATAGTATACTACTTCAATACAATATTCTGAAAAGTAATTTTGCTTAAATCAGAGGTCGTTTATCTGATTAAACAACGGTATTTCCCTAATAGCCTACGTAGGTTGTTAATCTATTTTTAGATTTAGCCGAGACAGTTGCGAAGAATATTGGGTCATTCTCGCGGTGCGTAAAACCGTTGGAATCCCGTATTCAGCTTGAATTTGCTCAAACAACGTCATCATTTCGTCACCAACACGTCATCGGAAGTTATGTTCGCTAGCTGTTCTTCAATTTTGTAGAGATTAGTACGAAACTGTCAAAAATAATACGAATATGTTCGCTAGCTGTTCTTCAATTTTGTAGAGATTAGTACGAAACTGTCAAAAATAATACGAATATAGTTATTATAATCTTATCTGTCAAGGTTAGATTTTAATGGCCTATTATATCATAACTTAATGTGGTAAAATATTATATTCCACTGACAAGCCCCTTCGGGTGTATATGCGACGCTCTGCGAAGCTCTTGTTACAACGAGAACTTGTCACAGTATGTAACTTAGTACCACTTAATAAATTGCTTTCAGTGTAATGAGAGCTTTAACAATATAAGGACATAGCTACTGACTGCTTTTCTAGAAAGAAGGATTTCGCGACACAAAATTGGTAGTATAATTAGCTGTATATGCCTACAAAGCAAAAAAGAATAATGTCTAAGTTCAAGAGGAGATAGTTCTTGAACCAGGGGTGAATTAAAACTTCAAAATTGCGTCTTACATGTGGTAAATCTTTGTATAAAGTTCAAATGGTACTGAATCAAAACTGAAGGAGTTCGCGACACAAAATTGGTAGTATTTTGTACACAGACTGACGGACAAACAGACAGACAGGCTGATTCCAGTATACCCCCGAAAACATTCGTTTTGCGGGGGTATAATAACTCGTACGACAGTTTTGGACTGATCATTAGATAATTGAAAACTGGCTTGAGATGAGATGACGTAAAGTGACGCAGGTTTGAGCGAATTGAAACTGAATACGGGATTCTTAAAGTTATACGCACCATATGAATGACCCAAAATTCATTGCAACTCTCAGCTTAATTTAAGCCTACGTAGGCTATTAGGAAAATACCCTAGTTTACTTTGATAATCGACGTCTAATATTCACTAAACTACTATTCAGAATATAGTATTTAAGTAATATATTTGGGGGAATAAAGAAAATTCAAATATGAAAACAAGAGGGCCGTTGGCCCTGGGCGCTCCCCTGAGATAAAGGCACTTTTTCTTTCAACAGTCAAATTTCATGTTAAGGTTAGGATGGCTATACTTACAGATATAGACTAAGTAGCTGGGGATCCAAAAGTCTAAATTACAAATTCCAAAGGACTAATTTGAAAGAAGGAATTAACTCTCGATCCATGGGTTATAATTTCAGAAATAAGACAGAATTCTGTGAACTGACGCTTCAAGCCTATAACCCCCCCTCCCAGGAATCCGCGCCTGGGGACCCAAGGATCATGATTTTAGCTATTTTGAAAGAGGTCAATATACTGATGCTTCATCCAAAATATGAAGGCTCTACGCCTTCTGGATCAGGAGGAAATTCTAAAAGATTATTTTGAAATTTCATTTAAGTTGCCATGGCAACTAGAGTTTTAACTGGATTTCATTTCTTTAAACATTTTTTTAAAGGGGACCACCTAAGGAACATTTCTGCCAAATTTGGTTCAAGTTGGCTCAGTGGTTTGGGAGGAGATGTCATTTAAAAATCCTTCTTTATTTCTATATAAACCCCACCTACTTGGGGCTCCGCCCCTAGGGACCGAGGATAATGACTTTAGCTATTTGAAGGAGGTCAATATACTGATGCTTCTTGCAAAATCTCAAGGCTCCACGCCTTCTGGGTAAGGAGGAGAAGATTCTTAAAGATTATTTTTAATTTCATTTTTGTTGCCATTGTAACCAGAGTTTGTAACGGATTTCGATTCTTTTAGAAATTTTTTTAAAGGGGACCAAATAAGTAACATTTCTGCGAAATTTGGTTCACATTGGCCCAGTGGTTTGGGTGGAGATGTCATTTAAATATCAATCTTTATTTCTATATAAACCCCATCCCCGGGGGCTCTGTCCCTAGGGCCCAAAGGATCATGATTTTTGCTATTTTGAAAGGGGTCAATATACTGATGCTTCATGCAAAATATCAAGGCTCTACGCCTTCTGGGTCAGGAGGAGAGGATTTTTAAAGACATTTTGGAAATTTTATTTTTGTTGCCATGGTTACCCGACTTTGTATTGGATTTTTAATTCTTTTAGAAAATTTTTAAAGGGGATCAAATAAGGAACATTTCTGCCAAATTTGGTTCAAATTGGCCCAGTGGTTTTGGTGGAGATATCATTTAAATATCATTCTTTATTTCTATATAAACCCCATCCCCGGGGGCTCTGCCCCTAGGGCCCAAAGGATCATGATTTTAGCTATTTTGAAAGAGGTCAATGTACTGATGCTTCATGCAAAATATCAAGGCTCTACGCCTTCTGGGTCAGGAGGAGAAGATTTTAAAAGACTTTTTTGAAATTTCTCTTTTGTTGCCATGGTACCAGAGTTTTTAACAGATTTCAATTCTTTTAGCTATTTTTGAAGGGGACCAGATAAGGAACATTTCTGCGAAATTTAGTTGAAATTTGCCAAGTGGTTTGGGAGGAGATGTCGTTTAAAGAAATTGTTGACGGACGACTGACTCCGGACGGACGACGGACAAAAGGTGATCACAATAGCTAGAAACAATACAAACATCCAAACTTCCCTTTAAAATGTCTTCTGCAACTTCTTTCACTTTGGACCTGACTTTAATTTTCGATAATGGGTTAATCAGACTGGCAATGTAACCAACAAATATGGTTATACGGACTCTACAGCCTTGGGAAAACCTGGGGAAAACGATAGTAAATAAAACAGAACCAATAACAATTAAATCAATTTTATTAAATCAATATCTTGTACATGTTAAAATCTCTTGCATAAAGTTCTACTGAGACATCAATTTGGACGTAATAAAAGCGTAATATTATATATATTTGTTTTAAAAGAAGTAACCATGATAGAGCCAAAAATATTGTTTGGTTTCAAATTTAACCCATGACATGCTGAACTCGAAATATTCCTTTTTTTTTTTTTTTTTTTTTTGGCAGGAGGTATAGACAAAGATTAGTTTGCACACATTTGTAGTCTGATCTTGTCTACACTACCGGTTTATCCTTTTCAAGCTAGAGTTGCAATATAGAATCATTTTGCCGAGCCCGCTTCAGGAAAGCGAGACATAGTTGTCACTATGACTAAGAAGTGTATGTGCGTTAGTGCGTTCATCCGTCCTTCCGAATTTGTCCGGACAATTACTCGTACATTTGTTAATTGATTTCAAGATAACTTGGCACAATTATTCTTCGTCATGAGTAGATGTGCCACTTGAAAGAAATTTTTGGGATAGTTCTAATGTCAAGGTCACAGCTCAAGGTCAAACACTGAAATTGTGCTTGTCCGGAGCATTTCATTATGGATGAATTTCAAAATAAATTTGCACAATTGTTCTTCATCATGAGTAGATGTGCCATTTTAGAGAAGTTTTTGGATAGTTTCAAGTTCAAGGTCAAAGCTCAAGGTCAAACACTAAAATTGTGCTTGTCCGGAGCATGATGCGTACAAAATTGCGCGGGCACAACAGCAGTTGTCCTGGGACAACCATCTAGTTCAAAGGAAAAATAAAAACAACAACTGGTGAATCATGTACTTTCAGCCCTTTGATATTAACACAATTCTACAAAGTGTATTCATTCAGCATGACAAGGGTTAACTAAGAATTCTTTACCATGAGTGTTTGACGTCTATATTTCACTTGTATGAAATTAAACATCGCGGTAAAAACATAATGCCTTTACGAGACACAGATACCCCATTAATAAACTAGTTCAAGAAATTTGTCCTCATTATAAATCATTTCCCTGTCAAATGACAAAGACAATGACTGCTTCACCAGCAGTCGCCCATTGTTTAACAACAAAATATAATTAAAGCATATTAAAGGTGATTAAAATTTCCCCATGTCATATGTGGTGAAAAAGCATAAATTGTTTTTGGTATAAAATCGAATGAACCTAGTTTGTGTTTGTAAATGTTTTAAAATTGGATTAAGAATTCGTAAGGTTTCCTCAACCCTATAAGGGATAAATCTTTCAATGAGGCATATACATGTGTAATTATCCAAAGAATCCCCATGACAAATTTCCTCCCCTGAAGCCCCTTCTGAGGTGTCTTGTCACGAGTCTAGGCCAGAGAGAGCCGTTAGTAAGGTAAATTTCTGCGGATGTTTCCCTCCTTTGGATATTATGGAAAATAGCTTCCTCTAAAACTGTCACACTATGTACTATGGCAATTAAAGTGTTTTTCCAATTTCACAACTTCCCAAGTACTTCAACAAACATATATATACATAATTAGGTGTTTCAAAGCCCCTAGAGATTAATAACGGAAGCAAAGTGCATAAAACTTAAATTCCTTGTGGCAAGAAAATGTAGCGTGATAAAGTTCACAAGAATTTCTACATATCCCATAATGCTTCCCTCACTGTCTGGTTAATTGGTCGAAGACCAATTCATATAACCATAAACTCGAGATTGTGTCGCTGCAATTTACCAAAACTGCATTTAGCCCAACTGGACGTATATTCTGACGGGAAAACAGAAAAAAATCATTTCATTTTACAAGTTAAGAATTATCAAAAGGAGTAAAGGAAAACTGGACGGTCACACTCTTTAAAGATGAATGCTTCAAGGATTTTCCGCTAGTGATGGACGCGTCTAACCAACCCTTTCTTTCAATCATATCAAGGTGTAAACAAAGATGATACTGCCACTCAATTATTTTCCAGCCATAAATTAATCAAAGTACTGAAAGTTCTTCTGGAGAGCAAATTTGATTATTATGCTTTCAAGCTGTCTAAAGAATTCGCCCAAAGAATAGTATCAATTGTTTTTTCCTTTGTTTATAATCAGCGCTGTTTAGGAACTTGTTAATTTCTGCCCAGAAAAAGAGAGGGTTTTGAAATTTTACGAACCTGCTGTCAGCATTTGCTCTAAACTTAAGTTATCATATTTCCATATTTTTTCTGTTTTGGCTTTATAAAAAAAGCTTGCAGGGATGATCTAACCATGACTATTTAACAATCAAGAAATTTTAAAAATTTAGTTTTCACAAAAAGTTGCTTTTTTGTCGGTACTCATGTTGCATCAAGGTCTTACATTCGTGTAAAATAATTTTAGTTCTAATTAACATTCACGGAAATATCATACACTAGGATAGAACCTACGTGTTGTGAAAGTAATAGAAATTAAAGTTGTTTTACCCTAATTCTAAAGTCGGAATGCAACGATATGTCCAATTTCTCAGTGACGACCAATTACAGTGCGTACGGCACTTTGATTTTTATTTTCTCTTATCGTTCGACCTTTTTCTTATATTCTAATGGATTAACCTATTGCCACATCGCAATATTTAAACCGTTCCAAAACTTAAGTTGTAGGAGAAAATTTCTGGCCCTGAACAACATCTAAAGTATAATTTTAATCAATGCAAACACCTTTGTAAGGCCTAAAAAAATACTACATTAATACTGTATTTACTCCTGAACACAGTCTCTTTCTATAGACAATTCTACCATATTGTCATCTGGTAATGAGTTAAACATGAAATGGAGATGAAGAAAATGCTTTGCAAATATCCTGGTAAAAAGCACAATATTTTCCATTGTGAGGAACGATACATTGCTTATAATAAGCAATTTCTCCCTGTCCCAAAACGGGGCATCACAAACAAAGTAATGGGTTGACAAACCCTTGTTCAGTGCAGCATTACTTGAAATGACTTCAACAAACTAACAAAATACCGAGACAGAACAACAGCACCAGCTAAAATCTTAAAGTTTTTACAAAATAAGAGGACCACTGTGGTTCTATATCTCTCACCTGAGTAGGATGGCAGTAGACTTTATCCAGTTTGGGAAGGTTTTATCTTTGTAGAAACTAGATCCCACAACATAGGACTTATTTAATTCTTACAGTTGACATTGAGTTACCTTATACCATCATAAGTTAATCTTACTTGCAATATACTTCAGGTCTAATGACCTTCAAGAAGTTTGTTTGTTTGAATGGGGTTTTACGCCGCTTTCAACAATCTTTCAGTTATATCGTGGTGGCTGGAGCACCTAACAATGGATTCCTGGTATTTCTCACACCAGTACTACCATCACATCATTTCCTAGCCTCCAGCTGCTATCCCACATAGGTCTACGATTATAGACCCATTGGTGGGAGACAAATAGTCGGAAAGGATGAGTACCGCCGACGGGGATCAAACCCGGGACCTCTAGATTTCACAAGTGCACTAATCTTTGCCTACAAATATTCTTTGTCATTTCAATCAGTACACTAAAACTTAAATCCATTTCCTAAATCAACCAAAAACAAAATCCTTAACACAATAGCACCAACTTCTACACCTTAATCCAAGGAAGAAAGGTAGCTTTGGAAAACATTGAGGGAATAGGAAAAATTGTTAAAATAAGAATTTCTTTCTATATTTTTAACAATTATTTCTACTCAGTATGCAACTTTTTTTTTTAAATAACCTTGATCCAACAAAGAGAAATAGCTCTGGAAAACATTGAGTCATAAGGATGAATTGCTTAAAATTAGAATTTCTTTCTATTTTGTTACAATTGGTTCTACTCAGTATGCAACTTATTTTCCAGTTTAAATAATCTTTGAATTACTTCATTGATATCAGTGTCATTTTTTAGTTAAACCCTTTCCCATACAATCCCTTGTTTTACATACCTACAATTTTATACTCAAGAAAACATTGTGGGAAAAGAAAAAATTGCTTGTGACAGGCAATTTCTTCTTTTCTCACAATTTTTCTAATCTATAGATTGGTTACTTTTCAAAATGCACTAACTTTTAATTGCCGTCTGCAACCTCTGTCAAATCGGAGTCTAAAATTTTTAAAAATAGGAAAGGGTTAAACCATTTTATATTTTTGTCATCTAATAATAGGTAAGGCTTTCTACATAAATGAGCAACATGAAGAGTAAATTAATAGCATTGTAAGGCAAATAAACATATATATATTTCTTGAATAAACTTTGCAAAGCACACAAATATGAAAAATTTGAAAAAAATTGAATAAATAATGCCATCATTAAAACAATTATTTAACAGAGTTTAATCAATGCAACAAAAATTCTTCAAACAAATGTGTATAGAGGATAATATTATTTTCAGTATCATATCGATTTTTGTTTCAATGAAAGAACAACATAACCAATATTTTCACCAGTGGCTGAGCCATGAATGACAATATTGCTGTTTTGCAGAAAATGAAGCTTTATCAATCTTACAAGTAAAACAAAGAATAATTCTATTTCTTTAATCCAATTAAGAGACAAAATGTAATTTTCTTATCACTAATTTCTTTTGTCATCCTGAGGTGACAAAATCACTAATAACAGAGGTAAAACTAAACTGTGACATAATCATTTTGGTAATTTCACTTGAGGTGGGTTGAAATCCTCAAATAAATAATCAACCATAAAGCATTGCAGCTACAGTTATAAGTTGTAAAAACGTGAACATTCACATAAAAGAGAACATCTTATATTTGTACTTGTATTCAGTGTAAATAAGAGCTGATTACATTTAATGGCTGCTGAGTACTTAATGCATCAGAACATAACATATTAAACACCATACCCTTGTTATAACCTTTTTTGGAAATGTGACCTTGTGAATTGATCTTGACCATGATTGATGTCTTTCACTATACAAGCAGCTGATGTCTATAATTGAAAGTATACTCTGTACAAAATATGAGTCATATACCTTCAACAGACTTTGAATAACAGCAAGATGTTAAGAGAATTCGTTAAGCTGACCTTGATAAGTGATCTTGACCTTGGCGGATGACAAAGCATCTATGAAATGAATCTATGTGACAAATATGAGCCACATGATTTCAAGGGTGTTAGAATTACTGCAAAATGTTAAGTTATGGTGTTAGGTTGACCTTAACCCTTTCCTGTTTTTCTAAACTTTAGACTAGTCCAATTTGAAAGAAGTAGCAGACGACAACTCAAAGTGAGTGCAATTTTAAAAGTAACCAACCAAAAGGGTAGAAAATATTGTGGGAAAAGAAGAAATTGCTTGTAACAAGCAATTTCTTCTTTTCCCACAATGCTTTCTCAAGTGTAAAATCACAGGCACGTAAAAACCAGTAATTGAACAGGAAAGGGTTAATAAGTAACCTTGCTGGATGACCTTGACCTTACAACTGTTTACAATTATTCCAAATTGGACCAGTCTAAAAAAATTTGCTTTGTAATGGGCTGAATAAATGCAATTCTCTTTATTTCTCACACAATAAGGACTACTACTAAACAAGCAAAAGAAATTACATCTTAATTTACTGCATATCTTCTGCGATTTCATACAGGCAAGTTCAAGGTCTCAATTTGACATTTGGAGTTAGACCTTGAACATTGAGCAATTCAAAAGAATTTATGTCTACAATGACTAGAAAGAAAGCTGAATAAGTTTATGAAATTTCATCAAAGGCTGTATTGTTTCAGTGATATCAAACTACAATAGGGCCAAAATGGGAATTAATAGGGAATTATTTCGTAATATCTCTAAATCTGATGAGCCTGGCACTGCCAAGCCCCCAATATGTTTTGCAAATCAATTTTTCATGAACAAGTTTTGAAAAGAGTCATCCAAGGTAATTTCTTCCAAGCTAAGTCCAAATTGGCCTCTTGGTTTAGGAAGAGATTATCTTTAAAGGGAGGTATCAATGTTTCTGAAACCTGGATAAGAAATTTTGGCAAATGCCAAACTTTACGCTCAAGCGAACATTTAATACTTAAATTTAAGTCAGTTAATGTGTTGACTGTAATCTAACAGTCTTACAGTGGCTTTCGTACTTATACATGAAAGGTTAAGTTGAATTACAGGTTATTTTTAGATATCACAGGATTGCATGACCTCATTTGCATATGACCCAAAGTCAACAGAATATAACAAATTGACAAGGGAAACAACCAATGTCCCAAATCATGTCTCATCAAATGGTTAGCGCAGGACTACAGTAACTGTTTATATGAGTAATAACACTTCAGGCAGCTTTGTACTGATGTTTATTGATTTAAAGATCGGCTAGCCAACTTAACCCCGGATGACAAAACAATGACATTGGTACGAGCAAATTCAAATTGAATGTGGAATTCAAATGGTTATACATACCACGTGAATGACTCAATATTCATTACAACTGTGTCCGCTTAGATTAACAGCCTACATAGGCTCTTAAGGAAATACCCACATTTATTCTGATAAACGACCTCTGATTTTCGCAAAACTACTTTTTTGGATTTTTATCAAAATAGTTAAATGATAAGAAATAAAAATAATTAAAATCTGTATCATGAAAAAACATCGATACATGCCTTTAAAGAATAATTCCATGATTTCTCCTAGTTGGATAAGCCTGGCCATGCCCACATTTTTAAGTGAATCAAAATTTCATAAACAAGTTTGAAAAAGGTCACATAGGGAATATTCCTGCCAAGATTAGGCCAAATCAAACTAGTGGTTTCGGGGAGAAGATTTTTCAAGAAGAATTTCATGATTTCTTTTAGTCTGATAAGCCAACCCTACCATTCTCCTTATTAATCAAAAATCAAAATTTCGAAGAATAAAATTTGCAAAGGGGCACCTAATGACTATTCTTGCCATGTTCGGTCCAAATTGGCTCAATGATTTAGGAGAAGAAGATTTTTAAAAAATTATTCCATGATTTCTCTTAGTCTGATAAGCCTAGCCCCACTACTCGCACATCTTTTTGTGAATCAAAATTTAAGAAACAAGTTTTGAACGGCATCACCCAAGGAAAATTCCTGCCAATTTTGGTCCAAAATGACCAAGTGGTTAGGTAGAAGACGTTTAACCCATTACCAGACAGTAAAATTTAAAACAGGTCCAAATTGAAAGGAGATACAGATGAAAATTTAAATCTAATGAAATTTTAGACTTTTCAGCTTTCTGGTTGGAAAACATTGAGGAAAATGAAGTAATTGCTTGAAATATGCAATATCTTCATTTTATACAATGTTTTCATAGTTGTTCTGATTGAGAGGCGTCCAAAAGTGTCATTGTGTGGGAATGGGTGAAAGAAAATGTTAATGCCAGATGATGTACGAAGGAAGATGGAAACTAAGTGGTCCTAAAAGCTCCTCTTGTGCTCAGAATAGCTAAAAAGGCAGATGGACAGACAGACATTTATAACTGTTGGAGTTATGCTCTGGACAAGTTCAATTTTAACAGCTTAACTTGTGTGACCTTACCCTTGAATATATGAATAAATTCTATTAATTGTTACATCTAGGCAAGAAGGAGAACAACTGTTCTACATTATTAGAAACACAGCTATAAATGTAAAAGCTACAGTGCAGAAGAATTTGGGTGCATGGACCAACTGACACACATGCACATAGCCCCACCTGTCTGACTTTGTCTGATTAGGAAGCTCAACAAAAAGTGTCAGGTTGAATGCATTTTCAACAAGATTAGGTCAATTTCATATTGTTTTGAATTCAAAGAATTGATGACAGGACATGTTTTAATCCTTTCCTGTACAAACCAAGGATTTTGCATTGCTGTGATTTTATAATTGAGAAAACATTGTGGAAAAGAAGAAATTGCTTGTAACAAGCAATTTCTCCTTTTCCCACAATATTTTTTATCAAACAGGATGTTTTCATATCAAATTGCATCCATTTTTTTTGTTGTCTGCAACTCCTTTCAATTTGGACCAGTCTAAAATTTAAAAAAACAGGAAAGAGTTAATACATTGGGGGAATGACGAATAGGAGGAATAGTGTCATTTTTATCCCTTCACCGGCAAATCTCAAACTTCATCAAGGTATGTTTTCAAGCTACGTCAAAAAGACACCATTTTTTTGTGTTCAATATCAGTGTTGGTCACATGATTCCCCACATTGTAAATATAGTATTTCTTTTTTTGAAAATAACTTAACCTCTCTGTTTTTATTCTAACACTGATGTAACAGTCAATTTGTATTTTCTGTAAACAATTTGAAAGAGTAATCCATTATTTTCAATACTGATCCTTACTGAAAGATGTGAAAGGTCTTGAATGATTTAAATTCAAAAGGTTGAACACATTATACTCAGTCACATATATTGCATGGAATGTAGAAATTACTTATTAACCTATTTCACACAACAACATTTTTGGATGCCCCCCCCCCCCAAGAAAAAAAAGCTATGGAAAACATTGTGGATATTGAAAAATTGCTTGTTAAAAGCAATTTCTTCATTATCCACAATTTTTCTATCCCGAATGTACAAATAAATCCAAAATTTTATCACCTGAAATTTGTCATCTGCAACATATTGAAGTCTGAAAAATCTAAAATTTTATGGTCTCAAAGGACGATGTTTTGAACAAAATAATTCTATGTTATTAAAGTTGGGATTGTTTAGTAATAAGCTAATGTTGATTGGAAAATCTCCTGACTTTCTCTCTTTGCATGATAAAGGAAATACACATTTCTGGAGACTCTAAAGATTGACCTCTTATCATATAATTCTGCGTTTTTATGCGCTCAAGGAAAACATTACGAGAAAGGTTGAAATTGAATGTAACAATAAAATTCTCCCTTTCTCAAAATGATTTCTACCCTATTTTGCGTTGTTATTAAGTATCAGTCCACTTTGTTGTGTTGTCTGCAACTTCTTTCAATTTATATCAATCTAAAATTCTGCAGTTTAGTTATTAGAAAACAAGAAATATCTCCCTTTCTCAAAATGATTTCTTCTCTATTTGGTGTAGATTTGTACCACTGTCGATTTTAACAAAACTAACAGGTAACCACCGATTTTTGGTGCATACACGGGGAAACCTGGCCCCTCAGGAATTTTGCCTTCCTAAAATAGAAAAAAAGGCATACTCATGCACAGCCAATTTTGTTGACAAATTTGGACTCCCTGTGGGATTTCCATTCAATACGATAACATAGGGAATTATCGGTCACCTGAGTCCAAAGAGCACAAAAACAAATAAAAGTCCACCAGATTATGCTACATACTAAATATCAAAGCTCTTAGCCTTTTAAGTTGGGAGTAGAAGATTTTTAAAAGTTGTCACTAAACAAGCCTATTTTAAACTTGGGACATCTTGGAACTTGCTAATTCTGACTCTGGGGCTATAATTTATACAATCTTTATGGAAGTCCACCAGGTGATGCTACATACAAAATATTAAAGCTCTAGGACCTCCTGTTTGGGAGGAGAAGAGTTTTAAATTTTCACTATATAAGACCTGTCTAAAATTTGTGACGTCCGGGATGGGTTAATTATGACCCTAGGGCAATAATTCATACAATATTGATTAGAGATCAACCAGACGATGCTAAATACCAGATAATTCATAGCTCTAGGCCTATCTGTATGAGGGAAGAAGATTTTTAAAGTTTTCACTATATGTTAAATTTGTGATAACCGGGAATGGGCTAATTTTAATCCTGAGGCAATTATTTGTACAATCTTGATAGAGGTCAACCAGATGATGCTGTATACCCAATATCAAAGTTTTAACCCCTCCGAATTTTGGACGTTTCGTACCATAACCATTTCGTACCAGTCATTTCGTACCATGGTATTGGTCATTTCGTACCATGCTGTGAAATTCGTACCATAAGTCAAATGTTTCGTACCATGTTTAGAAAAAAATCTTATATTATATTATTTGAATAGTAAAATAACGCTTTCAACATTTATAAAATATTTCTATTTTCTATTTGCTTTATCTAATTTATTGATCATTAAACAAGTGAAAATCAATTTAGACAGTCCATTCAGGCAAACGGAGAGTTGATGATACAGTATTAGCGTATCAGCACATTACTCTTTTTCTAACAGGGGAATTGTGTTCATTAGAAGAAAATTAGTAGGGAATCAGAACTGTATTTCCGTCAATATTGTATCATAGTTAACCGAATAATTTGACAAAGTAACCATGAGCCAATTGCCACACAACGATATTTAAAACAGGTCTAAATATAAAGAAATTTGCAGACCACAATTTCATGAGGACGGATTTTTTTTTAAAGTATTTGCCTTTTGGAGAAGAAAACGTGATAATTATTGCTTCTTTCCTATGTACTTTTCTTGATGGGTGTAAAAAAGTGGGACAGTCAAATGAAAGGCAAATACTATCTAATCATAATTAACCCTTTCCCGTTCAAATACAGGATTTTACATTCCTGTGATTTCATACTCAAGAAAACATTGTGGAAAAAGAAGAAATTGCTTGTCACAAGCAATTTCTCCTTTTTCCACAATATTTTCTTCCACGTAGGTTGGTTTCATTTCAAATGGCATCCAGTTTTCATTGGCGTCTGCAACCTCTTTCAATTTGGACCAGTCTAAAATTTCCAAAAACGGGAAAGGGTTAAGCAATCAACATTTGTTCAACTTCAAAATTAGATCTTAAGTGATCTCACCTAACATGTCGCAAATAATGACAAACAATCTAATTATCAAATTCTCTGAACTTGGTTGAGTGGTTTATTTGTGGTAAGAGATGGTACGAAATGACTAATTATTTGATACGAGATGACCAACGCATGGTACGGAATAACCATTGTATGGTACGAAATAACCATAGAAATTATGGTACGAAATGGTTATGGTACGAAATGACTATATACCACCCCTTCTTTTTGGGAGGAGAAGATTTTTAAAAATTTCACTATAAGAGTCCTTTGTAAAATTTGTGACGTCAGGGAATGGGCTAATTCTGTCTATGAATTACAATCTTTATAGAAATTCACCAGATGATGCTACATACCAAATATCAAAGCTCTAGGCCATTTAGTTTAGGAGAAGAAGATTTTTTAAATTTTCACTATATAAGCCTATGTTAAATTTGTGGCACCCGGGAACGGGCTGATTCTGTCTATGGGGCCATGATTTACGCAATATTGATAGAGTTCCACTAGACGATGCCACATACCATATATAAGAGCTGTAGATCTTTTTGTTTGCCCCCCTCCCCTCCTAGCACGGCAATTTCTTGACAGTTTTTTTATTTTTGTACAAAATTGATGGTCCTTGCCCTAAAGATTCAAAATACGAAATGTGAATCTAATCTGACAGCCAGTTCATGACAAGAAGATTTTTAAATATGTACCCTTTTTGGCCCCTTATGGAGCCCCAAGGGGAGATATCTCCATGACGTGTACAAAGCTGAAGCGCCTGCCCATAAGGATGCTTCCTGGGAAGTTTGGTTCAAAGGTTCATAAGATGAAGTCGAAAATGTAAAAAGTTAACGTACGACAATGGACAAAACACGAATGCAATAGGTCACCATGACCTTTGATCAGGTGACCTGAAAATCTGACTTTTATAGTTTTTAAGTACTCACTTTTGATGTTAAATAATTTTCACATCAACAATCAAATTCTGTGCTAGAAAAACCTTGGAATGTCTTCCTTTTCATGTAAAATATATGAGGAACTCCACAACCCTCTTCCATTATAATGTTTACAAACAATCCATCACCCAATCAGATTCAATGTTTGGGTATACATCATTAAATGCCCATCAGCCGATCTCAGTTCAGATTCAGTTGTTTGGGATCTACCTGTCGGCTTTGTTAAAGTCGATCACAGTACCAGTCTATATTTAGTGTTGATTTTTAGTTTCAGAGCAACAAGTAATGTCTTTCCAAAATATTTTTCATACTATTTGGGCATTCATTTTCAGTTTAAGCGTAATTCAATATTGTCGTCTGCAATTTCTTTCAATTTGGATCAGTCTAACTTCCCACCTGGTAATGGATTAACACATTCCCACCCATGATGGTTTAAGACGACTTTGGAAAACAATGTGGAAAAAGAAGAAATTGCCTGTTAAAAGCAATTTATTCATTACCCACAATGTTTTCCACCCAGAAAGACTAGATTTTTTTTATCTACTTAAAATTATCGTCTGCAACTTCTTTCAATTTGGATCATTTTAAAATTTGCCATCTGGTAAGGGTTAAAGTCCCAGCTTGAAAAAGGTACTAAACAGAGGGTGACGTAGTGGAGTTGTCTGTAGATTTCTCGAAGGTGTCCATAGCTTTATCTAATCCCAAAAATCGTAAACTTGGTAAGAGTGAGGCAGTTGGTAGAAAACTGAAAATACAAAACAGAACTCACAATCCCCCAAAGAAATAAGATATGGAAAACAGTGATAAAAGAAAATATTGCTTGATACAATCAAATTCTTTTCTCATAATGTTTCCTACCTCATATTTTCCAATTTAAACAAATACTGTTTAGTCCTCTGCAACCTCTTTTGAATTGGACCATTCTAAAATTTTATGGGAATGGATTTGGATTCAAATATTACTTGCACAAACCATGTTTTGAGAGTACTCATTCAAAATTGGTCTATTGACATGGAAAAGAATTTTAAAAGAATAGCTCAGATGAGCTAAAAACATAGTGACGCTTTTTGATGCCCCTAAATCAAAATAATTAGAAAAACATTGTGGAAAATAAATGTATTGCTTGTAGCAATCAATTTATTCACTATCCACAATGGTTTCTACCTCTGAAGATAAAGTAATTAAAATTCATTCAACTATAGAATGTCTTCTGGAACTTCTTTTAAACTGGACTGGTCTAAAATTTGTATTGTGGTCATTGTTTCACCCATGTCTAGATGGCAAAACTTAAGACTGGTTCAAATTGAAAGGAGTTGCAGAAGACAATTTGAATTTGATGAAATTTAAGGGTTTTTTTCAACTTTCTGGGTAGCAAACATTTTGTAAAATGAAGAAATTGCTTGTTACAAGCAATTTCTCAATATTTCACAATGTTTTCCCAATTCATTTGATTGAGGGGCGTCAAAAAGCATCACTGTGTGCGAATGGGTTAAAAGATAGTGTTATAATTGAGTATAATTATTTACCTCTTAAGAAACAGTACAAAATAAAAGTAGGATGGCATAATAATCTGTCTTCTGTTGGATAAAATGGCTTTAACCGACTGTTCACTAACATACTTCTCTTTTAATGGAGGAAAAAGTTTGGGAAACCTAAAGAAGAAAAAGATTTTTCAATAAACAATATAGCAGGAAACAAAACTGCATGATTTTTATAATATATAGACTTAACCCTTTCCTTTTCAATACCTTGTTTTTACGTCCATGTGTTTTAATACATGAGAAAAATTGTGGAAAAAGAAGAAATTGCTTGTAACAAGCAATTCCTTCTTTTTCCATAATTTTTTCTACCCTACAGAATGATTATTTTTCCAAATAAAATCGACTTTGATTTGGCGTCTGCAAATTTTTTTAAATTGGACAGGTCTAAAATTTTAAAAACAGAAAAGGGTTAAGCAGTGGTTCTTGTCTATAAGCTCTATATATAACTTTATCTAGATCTCAGATCTTTGGTGACTTCTGTAGATGCTTCTAGTTCTAGAACATGTATTGAGATGTTACTAGATGAATCAAGATGTGTTTACAGTTTTTTAAATTTGGCCTTGAAAAAGTTTTGTGTTGACCTTGATAAGTGACATTGACCTTGATGGATGAACCTTACCTGACAACTAGCTGATGGCTGTCAATGCAGCGAACATTGTGTCATAAACATTCTGAATAAATATTTTGACATTTGAGAGAGAAAAATATGGCCTATAGAGTGCTCAAAGTGTTTTTCTAAGATTTGACTTAGTGATCTAGTTTTTGAATCTATGTGACCAAATATCGAACTTGGCCAAAAATTTAAGAATACAAACATTCTGAACTAATATTCTGACATTTTAGCCCTCAATTAACCCTCTAATGGCGCATAAGCTTTTTAAAAGATTTTTAAGAGTGTGCACAAAAGGTTTTGCAAAGATTTGACCCTGTGACCTTGTTTTTAACTGCATAAGTCAAAATATCAGTCTTTAATGAGATATCATGGAGACAAATATTCTGACCAAAAATCATGACATTTCAGCCAAAAAATTTGGCCTCTAGAGTGCATACAAGGGTGTAAAGATTTGACCTATTGACCTAGTTTTTGACTCCATGTGACCCAATATCAATCTTGACAGAGACTTCATAGATACAAATATCAAGATATTTGAGCCAAACAAGTGGTCTCTAGAGTGCACACAATGTTTTTCTATGATTTGATATTGTTACCAAGTTTTTGATCCCATATGACCCAATATTGAAGCTGACTGTTATTTTATGAAGACAACTATTCAGACCAAGACATTTGAGCTAAAAATGTGGTCTCTAGAGTGAACACAAGGTTTTCTAAGATTTGACCTTGTGACCTTTTTTTTTACCCCATGTGACCAAATATGGAACTTGACTGAGATTTCATAGATACAAACCATTCTGAACAAAAATCAAGACATTTGAGCCAAAAAACAGCCTGAAGAGTGCACACAAGATGTTGATCAATGCCGGATGCCAGATACTGCATGACCACAATGTGCTTAGGTGAGCTAAAAAAAAAAAGCTCCCAATCTTATCTATGCAGGGGAAATGGACATGATAAAACAATATGCCTCAAATCTTATCTTGATTTTTCACAAGCTCTCCCATGAGATCACCAAAAACAACAGGACTTTATCCCCTTTATTATTTTGTGCAACAATCCTAAAGGCCCCTTTTCCTGTGTTTTATGACAAATCCACTCCATTTCCAACAGGAAGTTACCTTATGACCCTACAATCAGCCTGTGAAATTTTCATCAGAATCTGACAATAATTGTGGACTTTATCACATAAACAGGATTGCTTTGAATGAAAATCCATAAGGCCCCTTTCTCTGTTTTTTCTAATGCATCAATTTCAGTCCAAAAGGAAAATTCCTTACAACCCTACAATTGTCCAGTGAAATTTAAAAGACAATCTGAAAATGATTGTGATCTTCATCACATACACAAGAATGTTTTGAATGATAATCTGTAAGCCCCCTTTTTCTGTGTTTCCGATGCCACAATTATACCATGAACCTTTGAAGAGAATCCAATAAAACTGTTGACTTTATTGTGTTAACAAAGATATCAAAATCAAGTTCTCATAAGGCCCCTTTTCCAGTGATATTTTACTGTTGGTTTTATCATTCTGTGAAAGTTAAAAGTGAATCCGATGAAATATGGGGACATCTTTATGTTTACTAGAATATTTAAAAAATAAAATTCATAAGGCCCCTTTTTACATGATACTTGATGGATTGTACCCAGTTCTGAAAAGGTCCTATTAAGTGATTGTACAATCATTCTGTGAAATTTTGAAGAAAATACGTCATTGTGTTAACTAGAATATTAAAGAAAGTTTTTCATAAGGCCCCTTTTATGTGACACTTTCCATAATCAGATCCACTGTCAAAATCAACAATTGTAATGATGGTACAATCTATCTGTGTAATCTGTGGAATTTATCGTGTTAATGAGTTTATAGTGAAATCTTCATAAGGCACCTTTTTACATGATACTTTACAGAACAAACCAAATTTCAAAAGGACCAATTCTAATGAAGGTACAATCATTCTTTAAAAGTTAAAGAGAATCAATGAAAACAGTGGACTGAATTGTGTCAAGAATTTTTTGTAATAAAATTTTCATAAGGCATCTTTTCTCATGAAACTTAACAAATCAGACCCAATGTACAAAGGAACAATTCTAATGATTGATAGTTTGAAGAAAATGATAAAGACTGAGGACTTTATTGTGATAATGATATTTTTGTAATAAAATTTTCTTAAGGCTCCTTTTCTTGTGTCACTTAACAAATCAGACCCAATTTACAAAGGAACAATTCAAATGATGGTACAATCATTCTATTAAAGTTTGAAGGGATTCTGATAAAGACTGAGGACATTCTTGGTTAATGAAGATTTGGTAATAATTTTTCATACAGCCCCTTTTCCTATGAAACTAGACGGACCAGGCCTAATGGGGAAAGAAACAATCCTAATGATGGTACAAATATTAAGTGAGAGTTTGATGTTTGTTTGAATGGAGTTTTACGCCGCTTTCAACAATCTTTCAGTTATATCACGGCGGCTGGAGCACCTAACAATGGATTCCTGGTATTTCTCACACCAGTACCGCCATCACATCCTTTCCTAGCCTCCAGCTGCTATCCCACATAGGTCTACGATTATCGACCAATTGGTGGGAGACAAATAGTCGTTAAGGATGAGTGCCGCCGTCGGGGATCGACAGTGAGAGTTTGAACAGAATCCAATGACTTTGTCTTGGTATAAAGATCTTAAAATTACATTTTCATAAGGATCCTTTTCCTGTGATACTTGAAGGATCAGGTCTCATGTCAGCATCAACAATCGTAATTATTGTACAAGGATTCTGTGAAGGTTTGAAGAAAATCCAATGAAAGCTCTGGACTTGGTTACAAGGATTATAGTTAAAATTCTCAAACGGCCCCTTTTCCCATGATACTAGACAGATTAGGACTAATTTGAAAAGAAAGAATCCTTGTTATGAAACAATCATTTTGTGAAAGTTTAAACAGAATCTGATGAAAACTGTTGACTTTATTGTGGTACAAGGATTTTAAAATTAAATTTCATAATGCTCCTTTTCCTGTGATACTTGACGGATCAGGTCTAATGTCAACATCAACAATCATTATCATTGTACAATTATTCTGTGAATGTTTAAGAAAATCCAATGAAAGCTCTGGACTTGGTAACAAGGATTTATAAATGAAATTTTCATAAGGCCCCTTTTCCTGTGTTTCTTGATAGTATAAACCCTGTTATGAAAAGATTGATAGTTATGACCTTACAATCATTCAGTGAAAGGTTCAAGAAAATCTGATCAAAGTCCTTGACTGATCATACCCAATATTGAAAGGAACAATCCTTATGATGGCACAATCATTCTGTGAAAGTTTGAAGAGAATCCGATGAAAACTGTGAACTCTGGAGTGTTTACGAAGATCTTTAAATTTAATTTTAATTAGGCCCCTTTTCCCATGTTTCTTGAAGGATCATACCCAATTTTAAAGGAACGATTCTTATGATGGTGCAATTATTCTGTGAAAGTTTGAAGAGAATCCATGAAAAATGTTGACTTTAGATTATTAATGGGGATTTTTTATTAAATTTTCAAAGTCCCCTATTCCTGTGTTTCTTGACGGATCATACCCAATTTCAAAAGGAACAATCCTTGTGATAGTACAATCATTCAGTGAAAGTTTAAAGAGAATCCGATGAAAACTGTGGACTCTAGAGTGTTAACGAGTTGTTGTTTTTTAAAAATTAATAAGGCCCCTTTTCCTGTGTTTCTTGACAAATTTGACCCAATTTCGAAAGGAACAATCTATCTGATAGTATAATCATTCTGATTCTGTTTGAAGAGTGTTAACAAGGATTTTTTTGCATTTAATTTTAATTAGGCCCCTTTTCCTGTGTTTCTTGACGTATCAGACCCAATTTCAAAAGGAACAATCCTTATGATGGTACAAACATTCTAAGAAAGTTTGAAGAGAATCCGATGAAACCTGTAGAAAAGTTAATGGAAGGACAACAGTTGGATGCAAGGACGCTGGACGAGTAAAAGCCATCGCAATAGCTCTAGTGGCCTTCAGCCAGTAGAGCTAAAAGTGACCAAGATAGACAAGGTTTAAACCTTTTGTTAAAGTTTCATGGGCTAAAGGTCAAGGTCACAAGATCAGTGAATCAAGGTCTTCATCTAAAATGAAAGCCTATTTCCTGATGAATTCATATGTAAAATATTAGTTCCCTGGCACTAGTTATAATAGAGATATAAGAACTTTAGCCAATTGGGACGTTAATGGTGACGTGGATACCCAGGGTACAACAATAGCTCTTCAGAGACATTCGTCCTGGACAAGCTAAAAGGAAATCAGCTGCCCCCATTTTTCACACTGAATCATGCTACAGGGACGGTATCCAAATGATTCAGCACAAAAATGTGTATGCTTATGAGTTTGAAAAAAAAGGAAAATATTTAGGTTATTATAATAAACTACTTCTCTCCTCCTGAGGCTAAAGCCTTTTCAAACACCCCTTCCACTTCTAAGTTTCTTTCTCAATGTCTTTCAAATAAGACCAGTCAATATTTGTTCATCTTGCAGAAGTTTACAAAGTATTACACTGATTATTTCACTTGTCAAAGAAATGCTCATGTATATTTACCTTCTTTTATTTCCAAAGAAGCAGCAACAAGGGAAAAATATGCATAATCATTTTTCTAATAAATATAGGCTAAGGTTACAATGGTCTGCAAAAAAAGTGTAGAAAACTTAATCATAGAAAGGAAACCATTGCGAAAAAGAAGCAATTGCTTATCAAAAGTAATTTCTTCTTTATCACATTTTTTCTGTCAGGCATTGTTAAAGCACAATGAAAACAAGAAAAAGCATAAATGATATATAATTTTATAAGGAAGTAACACAACAATTTTCACCAGTCTAACTTTCCGTCAAGTAATGAAAAATGGTGACATCAGAATTTTTGATAAGACTGAAAATGACACACAATTTGATTAACTAATTGATTGAATGGGGTTTAACACAACTTTTAACAGCATCTCATTCATATTGTTGCAGCTGGTGCACCTAACAATTGATTCCTGGTATTTCTCAACTCCAGTAAATGTATTGCTTGTTACAAGCAATTTATCTCTTCTTAGCCACTGTTACTACCACTACATCCTTTCCTAGCCTCAAGCTGCTATGCCACTTAGGTTTACGATTATCCACCCATTGGTGAGAGACAAAATGTCGGAAAGGACATGTGCCGCCGCCAGAGATCGAACCCATGACATCCCATGATTGAAATTTTGGAGTCTGATGCGCTACCGACTGCACTATGGCGGCAGCAATACACAATTTAAACAAGATATGTTTATAAAAAAGAATCAAATCAACATTTTCTGTAATGTTTCCTCCATAAATAACCTTGATTAATGAACTTGACCTTTGCACCTTCATAAAGGTCTCACTACATAAATTACCCATGTGAGTAAGTAAAATATAAGCCTTGGTACTTTCAAGCCTTTTTTGACGGCTAATTGCTTTGGAGACTGACAGAAAGGCCCAAAATTATACCTATTTATTGATAAAAGGGTTTTATAAACAATCCAGATATAGGATCCTGCATATCTATTTAGCACAACAGTAAGTGGGATATGATGATTCTTGTCCTTAACAATCATTTATTCACAAACTTTTGACTTTTTACAACCTGAGGCATTCAATTACTTCTTTTTTCCCTTATTTCAACTCAATTTCATAAATTGTATACAAACTATTTCAAAATGGGCCAGTCAATAATATTTCAGTTTCTTTTTAGTGCCTCACAATCTTACTTCGGCACAAATAATTATGAAAATTCGAGCATTGAACAAATCATCCATGTTGGCAATTGTTCCAAAATAAGCTGATTCATGCCTGCAACCAAAGTCATGGTTGGTCAGTGTTTTTTTAGCTTAGTAGAAATAGGCCATCGAACTGTCTCACCTGATTTTACATCCAGCAAACATGCTGTTGTCCACCTGATATGGATGTATAATTGTTGTTTTGATCCCTGGATATTCTTCTAGTTCATGCATTAAACCTTCCATCAGTCCTGGAACAAACAAGCTTAACAAAGTTTCCCATAATCCTTTTTTTTGACATTCCTCAAGAGAAATGTTCAGTAAAACAATCTGGAAAATGTAGAAATTGCTTGTAACAAGCAATTTCTACATTTTCCAGATTATTTTCTACCCAGAAATACAGAGATATATTTGAAATAATATCAACTTGAATATGCCGTCTGTATTGTCTGGTACTGGGTTAACAAGTGGGAGGGAATAACGTCCAGGGAAGGAAAGAAAAAGTATTTAACTAACCCAGTAACAGACAACAAAACTTTAGACTAGTCCAAATTGAAAGAGGCTAAAGATGGGAATTTCAAATTGATGAAATTTTAGAAAATCTTTGAATTTCTGGTTTACAACATGATTAAAGCTGAAGGATATTTGGATCACAGAGTCAAGGGCATTACCTCAAATGAACAATTATACCCCTAAGAATGCATGGATGAAATGTGTGAACCCTAGGCTAAAATTGACCAACATAGAAAAGATTTCTGGTTTAAGTTTTTTTATATACAGTAAAAGGTCAAGGTCACAAGGTAAAAGTAATTGTCTCTAATGATAGCCCATATCTTGTTGAGTATATGTGTGAAATATGAGTACTCTAGGCTGAAAATTTACCAAGATAGAGTAAGTTAAAGTTTTTATCAAAGTCTTTCATAAACAGTTCAAGATCAAGGTCACAAAATGAAGGCCATTGTCTCAAATGAAAGCCAAACTCCTGATGAGTGTATGTGTGATTTGCGAGTACTAATTACCAAGATAGAATAAGTTGAAGTTTTTTATTAAAGTCTGTTATAAACAGTTAAGGGTCAAGGTCACATAATGAAGGTCATTGTCTCCAATAAAACCAAACTCCTGATGAGTGTATCTGTGAAATTTGAGTGCTCAAGGCTGAACAAGAGAACAGAATATGGATGCAATTCTCTGGCATCTCAAGTGCTTAACCCTTTCCTGTTTTTTTTAATTTTAGACTGGTCCTAATTGAAAGAGGTTACAGACGACAACGAAAATTGGATCCAATTTGAAATTAAACCATCCTATGTGGTAGAAAATATTGTGAGAAAAGGAGAAATTGCTTGTTACAAGCAATTTCTCCTTTTTCCACAATTTTTTCTCAGGTATAAATCTGGGTTTGTACAGGAAAGGGTTAATAAGGGGTAACATTTCATAGATGAAAAGGAGCTTGATTTATCAACAATTGTCATGCTTATCCTGAAAATTTCCTGTTTTTACAATAGTTGTGGCAGGTGTAAGACTAAGATCAACCTGCACAAATGTGAAGTCTGATCTTAGTCTACACTACCTGCTTGTTCTGGTGGTGTTGAGGTAATATTTGTATACAAATTAGATCTAAATTTGACAAAGAATTAAAATTTTGTAATAAAAGGATAAATATTCAGCAGGACAAGGGTTAAATAAATGCATTTAATCCATTACCACACGGTTAAATTTTAGAATGGTCCAAATTGAAAGAAGTTGCAGACGACAATTTTAAGTTTATGAAATTTTAATTTTTTTTCAACTTTCTAGGTAGAAAACAATGTGTAAAATGAAAGAAATTGCTTGTTACAAGCAATTTTTTTTGTTTTAGACAATGTTATCAAAATTGTTTATCTGAAGGGGTGTTCAAAAGCGTCATTGTTTGGGAATGGGTTGGTGAAGCTGATTTGGATGGTGATGCACATGTGGACACAGAAACAACCTGATCTTAGCAATACCTCAGATTTACTCCAAAAACAGCCAAAATTAAAAGGACAAAGATAGAAAAAGTTCAAGTTTAGAAATGGTCTAAAAAGAAAGATGCTATATAAAACCTATCATCACAACTTTCTTTACTAGTCCTAACTGAAAGAAGTTTAAGACAACATTTGAAATTTACTGGGATTTTAAATCATTTTGTCAGATAGGAAAAAAATATAATTGGAAAAGAAAATGCTGGTTATCAACATTTACTTTCTTTTTTTTTCCCCAGATATGTTCCACTTGATACAGTAATATTCCTTAATGGGTCAAAATGTTAGAATGTATGGTGATGTATTTAATAGATTTAAATTTTCTAAGTAGCTCTTTGAGATACAAAAAGTTCTACATTACTAGAAGATCTGTGGGTTTAAATTTAATTGGATCATTGACTGTATGCTGCTAAATTCCACTTTTAACAATCTTTCAGTGCTATCACCACAAAGATCACTTACTTATGTATATGCTTGCTGGTATTCACCAGTACTAGGGATGGACTTTCAAATGTAGGTATTGCCCAGGGGGTATAACCCTGTAACCAGTAGCATGGCCTAGTTTCAAACTGATTTTCTTTGACAAATCTGCATTTAAACGTACATCGTCCTTATCACTGAGTTACACAAAATGTAAATTGGACTTAATTAATTGATTGAATGGAGTTTAACGCAACTTTCAACAGTATATCAGTCATATCACAACTGCTGGAGCACCTAATTGTGGTTTATTAGTATTTCTAAAACCAGTACTACCACTACATCCTTTTCGAGCATCCAGCTGCTCATCCCACTTAGGTTTACATTTATTCACACATTAGTGGGAGACAAATGTCGGAATGGATATTTACCTCTACCAGAGATCAAACCCTGGATTTCATGATTGAGAGTCCTACGCGCTACTAATGCGTTTTGGCCGCAGCCACAAAGGTAAATCAGTCTTACCAGTAGTGGAGAATTTGGATGCCGTATAATCCGACGTCCCCTTCAACCCCATCAACCCCAGTAATGAGCTCATACACACTATATGCCCATGGTTGTTGGCAATCATGTCAGGTAAAAATGCTTTAACTGTCTGAAATGAGAATCAGTTTTCTCAAATTGTATCAAAATGAGGGAACTATTTGTATTTGTAACATTTAGTACCAATGGTTGGATGATAATTGACAACAAAACTTAGATTATAGAGAATAATCAAGTAATCATAGATTAACAGATTTCCAAAAATTGACACTTTTGAAATCCTGCAAGAAAGAAAATTGAGAAAACATTGAATTGCTTGTCACAAGCAATTTCTTTACTTTATACAATATTTTCTACCGGGGAAGTAGAAAAAATCTTATATTTCTTAAACTGTAATATGTCATCTTTTTAAAATTTGGACCAGTCTAAAATTTTGTCATTGGTTAATGGGTTAATCCATATAAAAGTTAAAGGTTGTGATCAGACAAGTGGTAAAACTGATGTTGCCATAAAGGCTTTTATTTCTTAATGAATCTGTCTCATAACAAAAAAATTCTTTTAGCAAGTTTTGGAAATACTGAGCTTAGAATTTGACCTCTAGAACGGTGACAATGACAATGTCAATTACCCCCCCTTTATCTCTCGGTACTGGTCAGACTTTCATTATATTTAATGCATTCCACCACAATATGCCTTTTTATGCCCCTCAATAAAAAAGCTTTGGAAAACATTGTGGAAAATAAAGAAATTGCTTGTTACAAGCAATTTCTTGTCTACAAAGTTTTCTACCCCAAATGACAAAGATTTTTTAAAATTCAATCAATCAAAAATTACCGTCTGCGAGATCTTTCAAGTTGGAAAAGTCTAAATTTCTGTTGTTTGGAATGGGTTAACAGAGATCTGCCTCATAATGATATAGATATTTTTTCAGCAAATTTGAGAAAGATTAACACTTAATCATGACATATACAGTGGTAACATGGAAATTCCAAATAGAGCTCCTTTTCCCTTGTAAGTCAGAAGGTAACCATTTTGATTGGGATGTTTCTCATGATCGTATAAATATTTTCAGCAAGTTTGAGAAAATCTGAGCTTAAATCGGTACCTGTAGAATAGCAGAAAATTTTCATTTAGGCACCTTTTTCAATGACATTGGTAAGGAAACCATATACAATGGGGACCTACTTCATGACAATGAAAGTATTTCACCTATGACTTTAAAAAACATTATCAACTAGCTTGAGAAAAATTGAGCCAAAATTGTGACCTGTACAGTGGAAACACTTCATTGTTGACAACATTCAAGGATCACAAAAGCTCACTATGAACCCAGTGTGTTAACCCATTTCCACACAGTGATGTTTTTGACGCCCCTCAAAGAAAACCATTGGGAAAACATTGTGTAAAATGAAGCAATTGCTTGTTAGACGCAATTTCTTCATTTAACACAATGTTTTCTACTCAGATAAAATCTAAAATTCCATAAAATTTAAATTGTCGTTTTCAACTCCTTTCAATTTGGACCTGTCTTAAATTCCATCGTGTGGGAATGGGTTAACCCTTTCCTGTTTTATGGAATTTAAGACCAGTCCAATTTGAAAGAGGTTGCAGACGACAATGAAAAATGTATGCAATTTGAAATCTGACCATCCTATGTGGTAGAAAATATTGTGGGAAAAGGAGAAATTGCTTGTTACAAGCAATTTCTCCTTATTCCACGATGTTTTCTCAAGTATAAAATCACAGTGATGTAAAATCCTGGGTTTGTCCAGGAATGGGTTAAAGTGGCTTTACATGAAAATTCTATACAGGACAATTATCTGCTTTTCCAATAGTTATTAATATCATTATCAGGATGAATATACTTTATTTGTATTAAATCTACTGAATTCACTATGAATTTAATTCAAAGTGATATATTCCCTATGCCCTACTTTGAAACTTTGGAATTCATGAGGTTGTTAGTTGTCGGGTAAAGTCAATAACTACCATATTGCTAGCGGAAGCCAATGATGTAACTGATACGTCAAAGAAACAAAAATTACGCAAATTTTGATACAATTGACAAACAACATAAAATTTACCCATGATATTCAAGTTTGATTTGGGTTGTACTTTTCTGACTTATCTGGCTTCTTGTAACACGATATATTTTTGCTTCTTTTTGTTTTTTTCTTTTAATGTTATGAAAAGTCATTCGCGTAACAAATTTATCTTAATCACTTTCCCACAGATGTCTGTAAGCATTACAGTTAGTACTTTGAAACTGCTAACATTTTTCTTTGATAATCATACCACAGACAAAGTTAACTCTACATGTCTGTCGCCATGACATGGTTAGGGCATGAAAATTGAAAAGGTTGGATGGCAACATAAATGCCATAATTAATGAGTTGAGTGGTCAACCAACCAAATGACAATTTAATTGACTGCAGCAGTGCGCAATATGAGAGGTTATACTCTTTACTGTAATTGACCAATCGTGGCTGTCAATCAAATAACCAGTCAACAATTGAAGTAATTCTTTGAGACAAGAAATGAGTTTTGATATCCGACACTGATTGCCATTGTTGTTAATCTGTTTTGTTGGTTTGACGACTTTAATGTCTAGAGTTATGACGTTAAAGTTGCGAACCAACTTTTCTACCTTTTTGTTACATGCTACTTGCTATAAATTTTGCAAAATAACACCTGTTAAAATCGCAGTGGGACTTCCTGTGGGAGTTGGTGGGCGTGACAAATAAAGTAAGTGGGGAGGGCCAGGGAATGGTAAATTGCATAACTCATTCCCACACAATGACACTTTATGACGCCCCCTGAAGAGGAACAATTGGAGAAATAATGTGTGGAATGAAGAAAATGCTTGCAGCAAGCAATTTCTTCATTTATCACAATGTTTTCTAACCAGTAAGTTGAAAATATCTAACATTTTATACACTTTAAATTGTTGTCTGCAATTCCTTCCAATTTGGACCAGTGTAAACTTTTACCGTCTAGTAATGGGTTATGTATGATTGGCTGCTGATCAATCTGCTTTAAGTTTTCGTTTCTATGATCACAAATTTATGAATAGCCGTCAGAAAGAGTCACTGTGTGGGAATGGGTTTAGCCGTAACCAGACCAACAACAAAATTTCAGGCCAGTCAAAATTGAAAGAAGATGAAGACAACAATTTGAAGTTAGTGAAATGATAAAAATATTCATCTTTTTGGGAAGAAAGTATGGTTAATGAAGAAATTGCTCAAAACAAGCAATTTCTTCATTTTCCTCAATGATTTCAAATCTTCTTTACTTGAGCAGTGAAAAAAGAGCAGGAATGTGTGGGTAAAACAAGCAATTTCTTCATAATTAACAATGTTTTCCAATTCTTCTCTCTTGAGAGGCATACAAAAAGTGGGATTATGTAGGAATGGGTTATTGCCATAAATGCAATTATTCTATGGAAGAATGATTAAAAATAAGCCTAAGGTAGATAACCTACCCATATTTGAGCTAAACTGTTGACTCTCATTGTGTGTATAATGCTGCTTTCTTGTAGGTTTAACAATGTTTGTCCTGACACGACTCCTGCATTGTTAATCAATATTGTTACCCCACCCACATCCTTACACACTTGCCTGGCCTGGAAAAATTCAAATTAGAGAACTCATAGATGGTATTAGCATTAACACATTAATGCAAAGCAAAATTTTAGACTGGTCAAAATTGAAAGGAGTTGAAAACAACAATTTAAAGGTGATGAAATTTCAGATTTTTTTTACTATCTGCAGTATCTGGATAGAAAACATCAAGAAAAAAGAAGAAATTGCTTGTTACAAGCAATGTCTTCAGTTTACACAATATTTTCCAAATTGCTTTTCTTGAGGGGCATCAAAGAGCATCATCGTGTGGGAATGGACTAAGAAAACCATTCATTTAAATCTAATGAAATGAGGATTCATACATAAGTGTGATTAGGTTTTTCTGTTCATACCTCCATGAAAACAAAAAATATTCTCTATGTTTCTTATAATTTAACAACATCCAGCAAAAAAAGCCAAAACTGTACAAACTTTGATACTTTTGTGTATGGAACTATGTTGTGTGGGGGCATACAAAATAGCTGCGTGCTCAAAATTTTGTTCATGGAGGTACGAATAATTTTTTCGACCACCTGTTCTTGATAGACGAAACTAAAAATTAAATTATAAAGCATGGCTTTTCTATTACACTAAATGATTTTAATCTATTAACAAACATTCAAAGTCTTTAATGAAAGAAATTGACCATTCAAAAACGAAGTTGTTTATGAAAACCTTTTCTAAAAGACTGATTTTTAACAACAAGTTCTCTCACTGCTTTCAGCCCTATAATTTTACAGCAATACAGCATGACAAGGGTTAAATGGGAGCACTCTGTCTGTTATCATACAGGACTTATATGTTAACAATCAGTTGTCAATGTTATCCCTTTTCAGCTAGCATTCAGTAATTGAAGTTCATGACTTTGTACTACACTAAAAGTTGTTTAATTCAGATTCTGATGAGTTTAACCGGTTCCTATACAACGTTCAAACTGATCCAAATTGAAAGGGGCCGCAGATTTCAACTTGATAGAATTTTATAATCTTCTTTCTTGATAGAAATATTTGTGGATACTGCGGATAAATGTGGTCTGTTGCTCAAAATGGTGAATCAATTTTGACCAGTCAGAAATTTTGTCACTTGGTAATGGGTTTACATATGGATGGTTCAGCGTGAAACAGTTGTAACTGCCTATAAACATATTGGCAGTTACATCTGTTTCATGCTGAACCATTGGTATGTATTGTCTCAAGCAAGATAAACTCTACTGACTATGTGATAGATCTGTTCTCTTGAGCTGACATCACAAACATAGTAGGATGAAGGCACACCAAGAGCTTGAATATCATCTTGTGTTGATTTCAAGCATTCCTCTGTTCTCCCCCATAATACTATCTGAAATTGTACATGGAATTAACTCATTATCACACTATCCCTCCTTTTTACGCCCCTCAAGTAAAAAGCTTTGGAAAACATTTGTGGGGAATGGGTCAAGTCATTACCAGACAAAAAACATCCAGACAGGTCCAAATTCAAAGATGATGCAGACAACAATATCAAGTTTATAGTTTTTAAAGATTCATACTGGGTAGAAAATAATGTGGCAAATGAAGAAATTTTTTGTAAGAACCAGTTCAAAATGCGGGTTTAGTGCAAAAGGGTTGTAACTCTCTTTTTATCAAAAAATGGTTTTTTTTCCATATTGCTTACCTACATATATCAATACACAATCCCTTAAAATATTATAAGAAAATTCCCACTATTTAACAAGAAATTAAAAAGTGGTTAAGTGTATCTCAAAACCATATTCATTTTTATGCAAAAAGGTTGTAACTAATGAGTTACAACCATTTAGCATCAAAGATAATTTGAAAAAGTTATATCATGACCTATACAATGAAAATGCTTATAGTTTTGATTCTATATCAGCAAATGATATATCAATACTACTTTGAGACTATTTGAGAAGTTTTTTATTAAAATAAATTATAACTTAGCCCATTCCCACACATTAAACCTTTTGACGCCTATCTAGAAGATAATTTGGAAAGCATTGTAGAAAATTGAGAAAATGCTTGCAACATTTCTTCATTTACCATAATGTTTTCTACCCAGAAGTTAAAAAAATATAAGTTTCATCAACTTTTACTTGTCTACAACTCCTTTCAATTTTGACTTGTCTAAAATGTTACTGTATGGTAATGGGTTAATGGTATTTTTAATCAAGTTTATCTTATAGTGTTTTGTTCGTACTGAAATATTGTAGCAGCTTTCAGTTTGTACCATACAAGAGGCCCTTGAGTGCCTGAGACGCTCTACTGGTTATCAAGTTTTCTGTTAAAGAAATCTGATATTTAAGGAAGTTAATTACTTAAAGAAGAATGCATAAAGGGAAAAAATTGAACTTTATCCCCTTTATCATTTTGAGCAAAAATCCTCAAGGCCCCTTTTCCTGTGTTTCATGATGGATCCACTCCAAAAGGAAGTTTCCTTATGACCCTATATGTAACAATCATCCTGTGAAATTTTCATCAGAATCTGATAATAATAATGGACTTTATCACATAAACAGGATTGTTTTGAGTGAAAATCCATAAGGCCCCTTTTCCAGTGTTTTCAGATGGATCCACACCATTTCCAAATGGAACTTTCCTTACAATCCTACAACTGTCTTGTGAAATTTTAAAGACAATCTGATTATAATTTTGAACTTTATCACATAAACATGAGTGTTTTGAGTGATAGCCTGTAAAGCCCCTTTTCTTGTGTTTCCAATGCCACAATTATTTCATGCATCTTTGAAGAGAATCTGACTTAAGCTGTTGATTTTATTGTGTAAACAAAGACATTTCCATCAAGTTCTCATAAGGCCCCTTTTCCTGTGATACTTAACTGTTGGTTAAATCATTCCATGAAAGGTTAAAGAGAATGTGATGAAATATGGGAAATTCATTGTGTAAACTAGAATATTAAAAAAAAATTCATATGGCCCCCCTTTTCATGTGAGACCTGACAGATTGTACCAAATTCTGAAAAGAACCCGCTTGTGATTATGCAATCATTCTGTAAAATATAGAAGTGAATTTGGTGAAATTTAGGGACATCATTGTATTAACTAGAGTATTTAAGAAAGTTTTTCATTAGGCCCCTTTTCATATAGTTGCTGCATCAAATCCACTTTTAAAATCAACAATTGTAATGATGGTACAATCAATTTTTGTAATCTGTAGAATTTGTTGTGTTTACGAGTTTATAGTGAAATTTTCATAGGGCCATAGGGCCCCTTTACCTATGATACTTTACAGAACAAACTAAATTTCAAAAGGAACAATTCTAATGAAGGTACAATCATTCTATAAAATTTAAAGAGAATGCAAATGATAGATAATTTGAAGTAATGATAAAGACTGGGGACTTTATTGTGATAGTGATGTTTTGTAATAAAATTTTCATAAGGCCCCTTTTCTTGTGTCACTTAACCAATCACACCCAATTTACAAAGTAACAATCCAAATGATGGTACAATAATTCTATCAAAGTTTGAAGAGATTCTGATAAAGACTGAGGACATTCTAGTGTTAATGATGATTTGGTAATAACTTTTCATACGGCCCCTTTTCCTGTGATATTAGACATATCAAGCCCAATTTGGAAAGAAAGAATCCAAATAATGTTACAAACATTCTCTAAAATTTTGAATAGCATCCCATGAAAACTGTAGACTTAATTATGTCAACGAGGATTGTTTTAATGAAACAATTTTTTACATGATACTTGACAGAATTTGTCAAGCAACATTCCTAATGATGGTACAATCATTCTATAAACAATTGAAAGGAATCTGATGAAAATGTTTGTCTGTTTTGTGGTACAAGGATTTTAAAATGAAATTTTCATACAGAACATTTTCCTCAGATGCTTGACAGATCAGGTCCTAATGTAAACATCAAGGATTGGTATTATTGTGCAATCATTCTATGAAAGTTGAAGAAAGTGCGATGAAAGCTCTGAACTTGGAAACAAGCATTTTTGAATGAAATTTTCATAATGCCCCTTTTCCTGTGTTTTGCAAAAGTTCAGACCCCATTTTGAAAAGAATGATCCTTTTAACCTTTCAATCATTTAAAAAAAACTGATTAAAGGTGTGGGATTTATTGTATAATTGAGGATTTTTAAATTTAATTTTCATAAAGCCCCTTTTCCCATGTTATTTGATGTATCAGACCCAAATTCCAAAGGAACTATCCTTGCAATAGTATATGGATTCTGTGAGAGTATGAAGACAATCCGATGAAATCTGTGGTTTTTATTCCATTTACTAAATTTTTTTTAATTAAAATTTCATGGAGCCCCTTTTCCTGTATTTAATGGATAAGACTAAATTATGAAAGAAACAATCCTTAAGATAGTACAATCATTCTGTAAAAGTTTGAGAAGAATATGATGAAAACTATAGACACTAGAGTGTAAACAAGGATTATTTAATCAAAATTTCTCAAGGTTTGTAATCTGTGGACTTTATAGTGTTAATGAGGATTTTTTAGTGAATTTTTGTAGGACTTCTTTCCCATGAAACTTTACAGAACAAACCAAATTTCGAAAGGAACAATTGTTATGAAGGTACAATCATTCTGTAAAAGTTTAAAGAAAATCAATGAAAACAGAGTACTGAATTGTGTCAAGAACTTTTGTAATGAAATTTTCATGCTCCTTTTCCTGTGAAACTAAACAAATCAGACCAAATTTACAAAGGAACAATCCTGATGAAAGTTGAAAATCATTCTAAAGGTTTGAAGAAAATGATAAAGACTGAGGACTTTATTGTGCAATAAACCTTTTTAATAGAATTTTCATAGGGCCCCGTTTCTCGAGAAACTAGATCAGACCTAATTACAAAGGAACATTCCAAATGAAGGTACATTCATTTGATTAAACTTTGAAGAGAATCTGTATTTTAATACAACCCCTTTTCCTGTGATACTTGACCAATTTTAAACCGAATTTCAAAAGGAACAATCCTAATGATGGTACAATCATCCTATGTAAGTTCGAAGAGAATATGATGAAAACTTTATGTAAACAAGGATATTTTAAATGACCCTTTTCCCATGACGGATCAGATAGAATTAGTAAAAGAACAATCCTAATGATGGTACAATCATTCAGTGAACAATTGAAGAGAATCTGACGATAAATTGTTGACTTTATTGTGGTACAAAAATTTTAAAACTGAATTTTCATAAGACTCCTTTTCCTGTGATACTTGACCGATTAGGTCTAAAGTCAACATCAACAATTGTAATGATGGTACAATTATTCTGTGAAAGTTTGAAGAGAATCTGATAAAAGCTGTAGACTTGGTAACAAGAATTTTTAATTAAAATTTTCGTAAGTCCTCTTTTCTGTATTTCTTGACAGTTCAGACCTCAGTCAAAAGAATTATCTTTATGACCTTACACTCATTCTTTGAAAATTTCAACAAAATCTGATCAAAGCAATGGGCTTTATTGCCTTTACAAGACTTTTTATAATTGAATTTTCATATGGCCCTTTTTCCCATGTTACTTGATGGATCAGACCTAATCTTTGAAAGGAAATATCTTACCAAAGAGTGGTCTTTCTGCGAAAGTATGAAGACAATCTGATGAGATCTGTGGACTTTTTTGCATTAACTAAGATTTTTTAAACTAAATATTCATAAGGCCCCTATTCCTGTGTTTCTTGACGGATCAGACCCAATTTCAAAAGGAAAAATACCTATGATGGTACAATAATCCTCTGAAAGTTTGAGTTAATCTGGTATAATCTTGGGTTATCTTTTGATAACAAGGCTCCTTTTCACAAGATACTTGACATATCAGACCCACATTTTGAAAGGAACAATCCTTACGATGGTACAATCATCCTGTAAAAGTTTGAAGAGAATTTGATAAACTGTAGACTCTAGAGTGTAAACAAGCATTCATAATGGATTTATCAATTAAATTTCATAAGGTCCCTTATCCCATGTTTCTTGAAAGATCGTTTACCAGGATTTCTTATTTAAATTTTCATAAGGCCCTCTTTTTCTGTGTTTCTTGACATATAAGGACCAATTTCAAAAGGAGCGGTCCTTTGATTGTACAATCAATCTGTAAAAGTTTGAAGAGAATCTGATAAAAATTGTGCACTCTAGAGTGTTAACGAGGATTTTTCTAATTAATTTTTCATAAGGCCCCTTTTCCTGTGCTTTTAATTGAATTGGACCACATTTCAAAAGAAACGATCCTTACGATGGTACAATCATTCTCTGAAATTTGAAGTGAATCTTATTACAACTATGGACTCTAGAGTGTTAATAAACAAAAGTTAAGGGCCAGACCATGGGCTGAACAAACGGACACACAGACGCAGGATTGGAAATGCATCATGGCAAACTCTTCTGGCCTTTGGCCAGTAGAGGTAAAAGGAGGTATTGAGTGGGAATTGGTTACAATGTTTTTGTGACCCATTGATGAGTAAGTCATGTAAAAGTGTAACAGAGAAGCAGGGTATCTTGACATAGAAGAAGAAGTTTGATTTGTATATTGATTTTTAGTAGATAGTTGTGAATTGTTTGCTTTAATCCTTGCCATGCTGATTCTGGAAAATTCCAGTTTTGACAATACACCTGTAAAGATGTACAGTCTCAGGGCTCCCCCTTGGAAATTTTATTCTTGCGCCAATGAAATCGCAAATGGCAAAAATTTGGGGCCACTAGGTGCCAATTGAGGACAAAAGTTGAGCCAGTATGAATAAGTGAATGAAAGAAAACTACTATATTGAAAACAAATAACCTGTTATCTATAATATATTATATTGAATAAATTGGGAAAGGGTTAATAGGTAAAAATTGAGAGGATTGTCATTTGATAATAAAATTCCAAGAACACCTAGAGCTATGCTGGACGACAAGTCAAATTTTTTGTAACCCACAGTACTTTGATTACTAATGTTCGCAGTACTTTGATTACTAATGTCCGATATTTCTCATTTCTCGGAAATTCACTCGACTTTGATACTAAAATCATCAATAGATAAGCAAAATTTTGTCTTTGGTTTTTATTCGACACTCTAATGAATCTCAAAAAGTGATAGAGGAATAAATATCGTCAATTTTGTAGCCGAAGCGATGTGAATTTCAGCCATCTTGGTTTACATGATGGTACCCGGCGGGCTTCGGAAAATCCCAATGACTCGAGTGATGTTAGTATTAATTAGGTCAGCGATGCGTAACTAATCTGTCTTGATTGACACAAATATGCAATGGATATTAATGGTCGCATGTCTCCCAAACAAATTAGCGGATGTGTGAATGATAAAGTTGCGCGTTGGAAATCGTTTAAATGGACTCAACATCCCTTTGCCTTATTTTGAAAGTTGTCGCCAGTAAAATCGCCAATTCGCCCATTTTGGGGCCAGAATTTTTATTTTGTCGCGTTTGGCCCCATTGGCGATCGGCAGCGGGAGCCCTGAGTCTGATCTTAGTATAAACCGGCTTTTTCTATTAGTATTGAGGAAATATTTGGAAACAAAGTAGATCTTACTTTGACATATGTTTAAATTTATGTGAAGAAAGGGTATATTTTCAGCAGGACATGGGGTGACTATAGAATCAGTGATGATTTACATGTTTTGGTTTGTACTGTGCAATATCCAGTGCCAACTGTCTGCCTATCCCTCTCCCTCCTCCCGTGATTAGAACGATTTCTCCAGAGATATCTTTAAGCATAGGAAAAATCCAGCCTTTAATTGAACAAATGTATCTATAGAAAAGATTCCATAGAGAAATGAGAACTGACATTCCCTTTTTCTAGTGCAAACGAGACTTAAACTGTGATTAAATATTTTCAACAACGTTGTAAATCATCCGCCATGTTTTAGCTGCTTATATCCTCGAAGAAAAGAAAATACCAGACTGGAATTAAATCGGGTTCAAATTGGACTAAAACTGCGGTTTAACCATTCAAACTGTCAGATTATCATTATTATATTCAGCAATAATTAAAAATTCGTGTCAGTACCCTGCTAAGAGTTTTTTCCATAATGTTTGTTCTTGATATAAGCGTTTTCCCCAGAGCTCTTCTTTAGAGAGAACAGAAACCGGTCAGATTAATTTCCCGCAAAACTGTCAAAGTGCCATGTCAGGTGACAGGTAAGGTTTTAACGAACAACCGTTATTAGCTCTACTCGCCGAAGGCCACTAGAGCTATAGCGATGGCTTTTTCCCGTCCGCCGTCCGTCCGTCGTCCGTCCGTTAAACTTTTCCTTGTTTACGCGATAGAGTCCACAGCTTTCATCGGATTCCCTTCAAACTTTCACAGAATGATTGTACCATCATAAGGATCGTTCCTTTCGAAATTGGGTATGATCCGTCAAGAAACACGGGAAAAGGGGCCTTATGAAAATTTAATTAAAAAATCCTCGTTTACGCGATAGAGTCCACAGTTTTCATTGGATTCTCTTCAAACTTTCATAGAATGCTATACAAAATCACTCTTATTTTCAATATTTCGGCAAAAATGCCTTTATCAAGAAAAAGAAAATAAATCTTATAACTAGAACATAATTTTACGAACACTCTCTATCGCCATTTTGTTTTATCTAATAGAGGATATAACGTCAACGTCGTATGGTAACGTTTGCGCGACGTTGACGTTCCCGCGCTTAATCAGACGTCAAGTAACGTTAAATGAAATTGCGCGTCCTTTACGTTGCAACCAAATGGCTGTACCGTCTGCAATTTTTTGATCCATGCTGATTCATGAACCTGTCGCTCTATTTTGTCTGCAGAGTACATCTTTTTTAAAACAGTGAACCTTAAATCCGTATACATGTGTGTTTCCATTTTGAAAAGGAAATTGATTGGTTTTTCATGTTTCAATCGGACATCCCGAAGATGCTCCTTCATTCTTTCATTCAACTGTCTTTCCGTCTCACCCACTTAAACAACCTTTTCACACCGCCTGCAACTAATCGCATACACAACATTTCTTTCCCTACAACTAGTGTTAGACGGGACACCGTATGATCTATTGGAGCTGGTATCCGTTACCTGGTTATCTAACACTATCGCACACATCTCACACCCAGTAACACAAGGAACACGGCAATTACGTACTATACTATACTATACATTATTATGATACTTTCATAGAATGATTGTACCATCATAAGGATCGTTCTTTTCGAAAATGAGTATGATCCGTCGAGAAACACGGGAAAAGGGGCCTTATGAAAATTTAATAAAAAATTCAATTAAAAATCCCCGTTACGCGATAAAGTCCACAATTTTCATCGGATTCTCTTCAAACTTTCTCAGAATGATTATACTATCATAAGGATCGTTCCTTTCGAAAATGGGTATGATCCGTCAAGAAACACGGAAAAGGGGCCTTATTAAAATTTAATTAAAAAATCCTCGTTTACGCGATAGAGTTCACAGTTCTCATCAGATTGTCTTCAAACTTACTCAGAATGATTGTACCATCATAAGGATTGTTCCTTTCGAAAATGGGTATGTTACATCTAGAAACAAGGGAAAAGGGGCCTTATGAAAATTATTTAAACAATCCTGGTTTACGCATTAGAGTCCAGAGTTAACATCAGATTGTATTCAAACTTTCACAGAATGATTGTACCATCATAAGGATTATTCCTTTCGAAATCGGGTATGATCCGTCAAAAAACATGGGAAAAGGGGCCTTATGAAAATTCAATTAAAAACTCCATTAAAAATCCTCGTTTACACGATAAAGTCCACAGTTTTTATCAGATTCTCTTCAAACTTTCTCAGAATGATTGAACCATCATAAGGATCGTTCCTTTTGAAAATGGGTCTGATTTGTCAAGAAACACGGGAAAAGGGGCCTTATGAAAATTTAATTAAAAAATCCTCGTTAACACTCTAGAGTCCACAGTTTTCATAAGATTGTATGTAAACTTTCACAGAATGATTGTACCATCATAAGGATTGTTTCTTCGGAAATTTGGTCAGATCCATCAGGAAACACAGGAAAAGGGGCCTTATTGATTTTCATTCAAAACAATCCTGTTTATGTGATAAAGTCCACAATTATTGTCAGATTCTGATGAAATATTCACAGAATGATTGTAGGGTCACAAGGTAACTTTCTTTTGGAAATGGAGTGGATCAGTCATGAAACATGGGAAAAGGGGCCCTGAGGATTGTTGCTAAAATAATAAAGGGGATAAAGCCCTTTTTTTTCTTTATGCATTCTTCTTTGAGCAATTAACTTCCTTAAATATCAGATTTCTTTAACGTAAAACTTGATAACCAGTAGAGCGTCTCAGGCCCTCATGGGCCTCTTGTTTCTCAAACTGTTCATCTGAAACATGCAACCAACAGGGCCCCCAACCCATAAGCTTTCATGCACCAAACTCTACTGTACGAGGGTGAGACCCAGGATATGTTAGAATTTAGCATGTCTGAAATATAGCAAGCATTTACCTGCATATGTGGGTCTGTCCAAACCTTTTTGCCTCTTTTTTTAGCTCACCTGAGCGCGAAGTGCTCAAGAGAGCTATTTTGATCACCTTTTGTCAGGTGTCCGTCTGTCAAGCGTCGTGTGTTGTCCGTCAACAATTTCTTTAAATGACATCTCCCAAACCACTTGACCAATTTGAACCAAATTTGGCAGAAATGTTCCTTAGGTGGTCCCCTTTAACCCTTGTCATGCTGAATAAATTACCTTATTGAATTGCTGTAAAATAAAAGGGCTGAAAGCACTGATAGAACTTTTTGTTCAAAAATCAATATTTCTTTTAGAAATAAATTTCATAAACAGCTCTGGCAGGAAAAGTACAGGCAGGAGGTGTAGACCAAGATCAGACTGCACTTATGTGCGGAGTTTTCACAATCATCAAAAGCTTCTGGATTTTTCCTTCCCTCAAATTTGACCTAAAGGCTAGAAATGTGTAATTTAGACTTTCAGATACCCAGGCACAGAGCCCATATACGTATAAAGTATGGCCAACTTATATCATAATCCTAACCTTAACATGAAATTAGACTGTTGAAAGAAAAAGATCCTAAATCTATAGTGGGTAAGGTCCCCAGGGCCAACAGCCCTCTTGTTTATACTTTTTGTGACAAGGCTATATTCATGGAGCATAATCCATCTCTGAAGACTCTTGGTTTCATTTAGTATTCATATCTTTTTTGCAGAGAATTTAGTGAGCATTTGATTACCTAAGGACATGTTTTTGATCAGTTAAATACTTTTACACAGTCTGAGTAAATTGTTTCTTGTTTTTCAGCACTATATATCTAGATTTCAATGCAACCACACCTTTAGAGCCTGAAGTTTTGTCCAGTATACAAGAAGCCTTATCAGAGGCATGGGGAAATCCAAGCAGTTCTCATAGAGCAGGTAACAGTTTTTGACTTTGGAAATGATCTGTAGTTGACATTTAACACTATCCTGTTTTGCAATGTTTTAGACCTGTTTTGGTTTTGACGACAAAAATTCATTTTGGATTTAATTTGAAAAATAACAATTCAGGTGTTATAATTAAACAATACATTTTATTAAGATAAACAAAAAAGGTAATACAAATTTAGATGATGAAAGACCATGTATTGGCTATTGAAGACCAATTATTGGCCGCTCTCTATTAATCTTGGGAGTGACACTCAATGCCACAACCACAGGCACTAACTTCATTCTCATGTTTATAAATGATTGCAGGTCGAAACGCCAAAGCTGCAATAGACAAAGCTAGAGAAAATGTGGCAAGGATGGTTGGTGCGGTATCATCAGGTATAAAAGTTTTACACTTTTGACTGAGTTTTCCATTTGGATACTCTGTAGATATTGATTTTGGAATTCAATGTTAGAAAAAATGGTGGTGTCAAATCTCTTTATTTCTTAGAAGGATAATCAAATGTTTAACAATTAATAAATGCTTAATGAATTAATTATAACTTATGAAAAAGTATAGAAAGTTCTCTTTCATTGGAAATTTGGTAGTGTTGAAGGGAAATGGGGAAAAATGGTCATAAGCCATACTGTTTCCCTGACAACCCTTACCAGACAACAAAAGTTTTAGATTGGTCCAAATTCAAAGACATTGCAGACTGGATTTCAAAATCCCTTGAAATTAAAAAATAAAAACAAATAATGTAGAAAACATTGTGAGAAAGGGAAAAATGCTTTTTAAGAGCAATTTCTACAAAGTTTCCAATAGCCTTATATCTTCTGGATGTCAAAAGTTGAATTGTGTGGTAATAGGTTAAAGGATTTTGTGACTTTCTCCTCTGAGAAGCTAGACTCAAGATTGTGACAGAGAAAGATATCAGATAAATGAGATCATATATGGCCTGATTAACTTTTTTTCTACTTTCAGAGATTGTTTTTACTTCAGGGGGAACTGAGGTAGGTTATCCTGCTATATGTATTATTCATTTTTTTACCGAAAGGGCATGTTTAATACGCTGCTTTGTCCGTGTTTCTGTCTGTCCACATCGATATCTCCACAATTCTTGGGTAGAATTGGATGAAACTGTGAATTCCCTAAAATATTGCACTGATGCTTTTTTCCCGTTTTTTTTTAGATAGGTCAAAGGTCGAGGTCACAGGTCAAGATCAAACGTTAAAATTGAGCTTTTCTAGAGCATAATTATCTCATGCAAAAGTGAATGAATTTCAATTAACTTGCCAAATTGTTCTCCATCAGGAGAAGATGTACCATTAGAAGGAAATATTCCAATATCGTCAAGGTCAAACTTTGAAATTAAGCATGTCCAGAGCATAACTTCTAAAGGAATGCATGGATTTAGAAATAACTATGAACAAAATTAATGTTCTGTAATATGAGTAGATGTAGTATTTGAAAGAAATATTAAGTTAGCTCCAAGGTCAAGATCACAGCTCAAGGTCAAACATTAAAATTAAGTATGTCCAGAACATAGCTCCTAAAATGATCGATGGATTTCAAAGTACAATGCAACTATGCACAATTGTTTTCTATCATGATAAGATTTGCAATTTGAAACAAATTTTCATTTTGCCTCAAGGTCAAGATCACAGCTCAAGGTCAAACATTAAAATTAAGTATAGCTTTTTCAATTGATGATGGATTTCAAAATCAATTTGCTCAATTGTTATCTATCATGAGTACATGTGCCATTATAAACAATTTTTCGGATAGCTCAAAGGTCAACGTGGCAGCTCAAGGTTAAATGTTAAAATTGAGTATATCTGGAGAAATGTGATTGAATAGCAGCTGCTTTGCCTGTCTGTCCATCCGTCTATCTTAACCCTTTTCACCATTTATTTCTTTATATATTTTTTTTGTGACAGGGCTATATTTGGAGAGCATAATCCGTCTCTGACAGTTCTTGTTTTTCAGGGATATGGAATTTCTATGCCTGACTTGTCCAACATAGATTTTATACTTGCAAACAAGTACATGTACACATTTTTGGGGTGGACAAGTAAATACCAGGGCAAATCTTGGAATATCACAAATAGATTCAACTCAGTTTAAATTGGAAAATCTTCACAATGTTAATGTGAAATGGTAGAAATTATTTTGGTTCCAGCATTAAAAATTAGTCAATAGAAAATTATTGTCTGCAACTTCTTTGAATTTGAACCAGGCGTCAAAATTTTTGCTCGGTAATGGTTAATTGCTTAACCCATTCCAACATGAGAAGATTTTACACTGGTCCAATTGAAAGAAGATGCAAGAGACAATTTTAGGTTGATGAAATTCTAAAATTCTTTGTCTTTTGGGGTAGAAAACGTTGTGAACATTGAAGAAATTGCTTGAATCAAGCATTTTCTTCTATGTCCACAATTTTTTCCAAACCTTTTTCTTGGAGGCGTTAAAAAGAGGAATTGTGTGGGAATGGGTTAAGGACATTATGGGTCCACGGTTCAAACTGTAAGACTTAACCACTTTCTTTAAACCAGTTCCTGTTCAATCCCTGATTTTGACGTCTGTGTATTTTTATTCATAAGAAAACATTGTGGAAAAAAAGAAATTGGTTGTAACAAGCAATTCCTGCTTTTTCCACATTTTTTACTTTATTAATTGCAAATTTTCGAATTAATCCACTTTATTTTTTCTTCTGCAAAACTTTTTTGAATTTGGAAAGTTCAAATTTTTTGCAAAACAGGAAAGGTGACCAACCCAACCACTGACTCCATTTCAGGTGTTATTAACCTATTCCCAAACAACAAAAATTTAGACTGTTCCAAATTGAAAGAAGCTACAGTCAATAACTTTTAGTTTATGAAATCTTAAATTCTTGTTATCTTTTGAGGTTGAAAACATTATGGATAATGTAAAAAATTGTTGAAACAATCTTTTCTAAAGCTTTTTATCTTGGGTTAAACCCGTTTCATCATTAGGCAAAAGTTATTTCCTGATATTAAAATTTTGACATTATTTGGCAAATATATCAGTCAATATAGGAGTTCAAAGTTCACTTCCTGACTAAGTGTAGGATTAATTTGATCTGTCAAGTTTTTTATTGCAATCCATCAGCCAAAGCTACAGTTTAGATGCTTTTAACCCATTCCCACACAACAAAGTTTTTACCCTTGTCATGCTGTATAAATTACTTTACTGAATTGCTGTAAAATAAAAGGGCTTAAAGCACTGAAAGAACTTGTTATTCAAAAATCAATATTTATATTAGAAATCAATTTCATAAACAGCTCTTGAAAGAAAACTACAAGCAGGATGTGTAGACAAAGATCAGACTGCACTTATGTGCAGGCTGATCTTAGTCTACACCTCCTGCCAAAACCGGAATATTCCGGGTTCAGCATGACAAGGGTTAAACTGGTCCAAATTGAAAGGAGTTGCAGATGACATTTCAAAGCATATGTAATTTTGGATTTTTCTACTTTTTGGGTAGAAAATATTGTGGATAATGAGGAAATTGCATATGAAAAGCAATTTCTTTATTATCCACAATGTTTTCCAAGCTTTATTTTCTTGGGGGCGTCTAAAAGAGTCATTGAGTGGGAATGGGTTAAACTTCATTTGCTTTATCTTTTATTAAGAATTAAAAAGTTTCTTAATCTGAATAGTCGCAAACTTTAATGCAATACCTATATATCACCACATTTGGATTACTGCAGCATAGTCTGGGGAAATTGTAATATAGACCTACTAAATGATGTCTTGAAATTTCAAAAACGGGCTGCTAGAATTATTCCTGATAAAGCATTTGATGCACATTCAGAATCCTTATTCAAAAAGCTAGGATGGATGAAATTCAGTGATAGGAATGAGTATAAAAAGGCAATCCTTATGTTTAAAGCGACAAGGCTTAATATGGCTCCTAAGTATATTCAAACAAAATGCATTACTATGGCATCAGCTTCTCATAATATTATCCTTAGATCCTCAGAAAACAACCATTTACAAGTGCCAAAACCAAGGGTCGAGATATTTCGCAAGACATTTAACTATTCAGGTCCCAAAATTTGGAATGAAATACCTGTTTCTGTCAGAAACCTAGATAGTATTAAAAGATTCAAATCATATTATTTACAGTGGAAGTTTCCAGTTGGTTTAACAGCAAATGTATAAATATATTAATTTAGTTTATCAGTGGAAACAAATTTGATATGATCATTGCTTTTATTTGAAGGGATTATTCTAAATGTTGTTTCTGTGTTTAAGACAGATTTTTATCAAAATCTTACATTGTTTAAACCTATATTATTCAAATCTTCACATTGATTATTCCATTATTGAGTGACAATGTTTAGTCTTGTCAAAACTGACAGAATTTGCTGATGGAAATTTGAAACAAGTATAGATTGAGAAATAAGTGCCAAATGGGGTAGAAAATGTGAGAAAAATTGTAATTACCTGTACAGGTAGTTTCTCCTTTTCCCACGATGTTTAAAATTTTCTTGAAAGCATAAAATTGTTGGACTGTTCAGTAATTGATATAACTCTCCTAATTTTTGATTATAGAATAATAGAAGTTCTTGATTGATGTTGAATTTTTTCTCATTAATTTGTAGTTATTAGTGTGTTGGAATCCTATTTGTGATTTCTTAAATTTGTCAAACTTTTACTACAGAAAAGGCTAGATTTAGCAAAATTGAAAGAAAGGGAAATCATTGTATGTAAAAGGAAGAGGACACATTTTTCCTTTTCATTCAGCATTTTCAAATTCATCTTTTCCTGAAAGGCATGCTCTATGTGTAATAAAGCTATAATGTTGATGTTTTAATTTGTAAAAAATTGAAGTTTACATACATTGTATGTACGCTCTTTTGTTTGCTTTCTCTTGTATATATTCTATGTTCATTGTAAATGTTTTGTAATTAACTTTTTTGATGAGGCCCACATGGAAGATTGGGAAACCAAATGTGTAGCCTCTATAAATAAAGACATTATTATTAATATTATTATTACTATATAGTCCATATTATAACATTCATATTGTCATATTTCAGGCAAATAATATGATCTTACAGTCAGCTGTCCATTATTACTATGAGGGAAGATCAAAACGTTCTAATATAAATGGCTGCGGTAATTCCAAACCCATTCCTCATATCATATCGTCACATATGGAACATCCTGCAGTCACAGTGATGTTAGAACATTTACAAAATACTGGACAAGCTGGTGAGAAATTCAACCCATTCCCACTCAGTGATGCTTTTAGACGCCCCCAAGAACAAAGAGCTTTGGAAACATTGTGGAAAATGAAAAAATTGCTTGTCACAAGCAAATTCTTCATTTTCTACAATGTTTTCTACCAAGAAAGTGTTGAAAAAATCCAAAATTTTATAAACTTTATTTTGATGTCTGCAACTCCTTTCAAGTCTAAAATTTTGCTGTCAGGTATTGGGTTAATCCATTACTTGATTGTTATTATTATTATATTATTAAATTACCAGATGAACTTTTAGGGCCATCATGGTCCTCTTATTTAGATAAAAAGAAATAGAGGGTTGTGAAAAGTGTGACTTAGTGGGAATCAATTCAACATTAAATTGAGACAGGTAGTTTGACTCAGGCACTCTAGGGCCTACTTTCTCGAATGGTAATTTCTGTATTCATCTGTTAGGCAATCTTTCTGTTGTATTAGTCCTTCCAGCTGTTTGTTCTTCTGCTTTTTTTCTTGTTAGCTCACCTGAGCTCAACATGTTAAAGGTGAACTTTTGTGGTCACTTTGTGTCTGTTTTCTGTCATGCATTTGAAGCCAGAAATTGTCACCAATTCTTTCCAAAATTTCTCCTTTGAAATCATTGGGCAAATTTCAACCAAACTTGGGAGGAATGTCCCCTTGGTGACCCATTTTATAAATCATGTGTGAAATTTTGATTTGCCAAGAAATAAGGGTGTGGCAGGGCTTATCAGACTTAGAGAAATCAGGGAGTAGTTCTGTAAAAATATTCTTCTCTTAAACCCATGGGCCATTTTGGACCAAATTGTCAAGAATATTCCTTGGGTGGTCCTATTCAAAACTTGGACCAATTTGGACAAAACTTAGCAAGAGCTAGAATATTAACAAGTGTGTGCAATGGCAACAGAATGTAATTTTCCAATTATTTAAAGCGTTCTTCCAATTCTTAAACTGCCATTTTTGCAAGCTCGGGGTTAATACCTCTTATTGCACTGTGTTCTATATATAAGTACAAAGTGGAGTATGGTTTACCGGTAGTTTACTTGTGATGATTTTATCTATCTTTAAATGTTTTTTGCAGAAATAAGCTATGTCCCCCTTTCCAAGGTAACGGGTCAAATAGAGGTCAAGGACATTTTGAGTGCAGTCAAACCAAACACTGTTATGGTGTCAGTTATGTTCGCGAACAATGAAACAGGAATTATACAGGTTAGTAAATTACTTAACCCTTGTCATGCTGAATTTATTTTGTGTTTAGAACTGCACTAAAATCAAAGGGCCAAAAGCACTGAAAGGCCCAAATTGTGGGCCAATATTTGTATTGTTAAGTGATTTAACCCATTCCCACACAGCAAAGTTTTAGACTGGTCCAAATTGAAAGAAGCTGCAGACAACAATTTCAAGTAGATGGAATTTTAGTTTTTTTCATCTTTTTGGATAGAAAACATTGTGGATAATGAAGAAATTGCTTGATACAAGCAATTTCTTCATTTTCCACAATGTTTTCCAAAGCTTTTTTCTTGAGGGGCGTAAAAAGGAGGGATTAAGTGGGAATGGGTTAATAATCAACTGTGACTTAAACAATTCAAACAGGTTGTGTAGACTAAGATCAGACTGCACATATGTCTTAGTCTATACTTCCTGACAAAGCAGGAATATTTCGATCTCAGCATGACAATAGTTAAGAGCTCTAGGTAAAAGGATGGCCACGGTCGATTGACAGATCTCTGACCACACCCACTCACCTCTGACATGACAGGTTGACTAAAGGTATACACAACATTATGTTGGAGAGGAGATGAGTCAAAATATAATCCTTGCAAAAATCATGTAATCATCAATTGTGGTAAACAGAGATACTGACTATATTGATTGCACAAATTAGCTGACATGTTGAATGCATAATTATCACAGTGAATACATATAATATTTTTGATGTGTTATTGATATTTTTATTAGCTCCACTGGCTTAAAGCAAGCAGGTTATTATCATGACTTTGTGTCTTTTGTGCACTGCTTGTGCATGTGGCAGACTGTATTTATTTTAGATTTTTCTCTTTAGAAAGCATTGCAAAGATTTCAACTAAATTTCACAGTAATTATCCTTGGGCGACCCTTTTGTAGATTTCTTAAAAAATGATTAGATAAAAACATGGCTGTTAGAGACAACTTAATTACCTGTATCAATAGGAAAATTGGACCATTGGAGCAAATATGGTATTCAAGTGCTTCTAGTTATGTTGGTTATCGCCTATCAGAAATAGTGCTGGGTGTGCGACTACTTAACAGGACACATATTGAGTGCAATTTAGACAAGTAAAGGCAACTTGTGGCTGCATGAGTTTGCTATCCACAGTATTCTTTAAGAGAGAGACTGCAGAGAGATTGCTATAATCAGGTGACTGCTAACTCAGATCAGATGGAGTTGTTTAAGAGAGTTTTGGCTAAACAGTATTTAGTTTGTATAATTTATTTGAAATGTGTATTTTTATGACTATCATTTTTAATTACACTAAGAATATTTTTAATATAAAGCCACTGAGGGCGATTTCAGATGCCATCAGGTCATTAGAGAGAGATTGCTGTGATACAAAACCCATCCTGATACACACAGATACAGCCCAGGCTATTGGAAAAATCCCTGTCAATGTACAGTCACTTGGTGTAGATTATCTGACAGTAGTGGGACATAAGGTTGGATAAACATAGATACTTTCTATTTATCTGAAATGGATACTAGGTTTACACTTTGTCTGTTTGTTTCTCAGTCTGACAGCTCTGTAAATCAGTATTTTTTTGTTCCCTATCCTGAAGCCAAAGGGGACTTAGGATTTGCAATCTGTCTGCTTGCCTGTCCTTCTGTCCTGTTAGTTAGTTTTCGAGATTCTTTTTTGTCAAGCCCACTTGCGGTAAGCAAGACATAGTTGTCAATATGATAAGTTGGTGTATGTGCATAAGTGCGTTAGTCAGTCCATCCGTCAGTCTGTCCATCCGTCCGAATTTGTCAGGACAGTTACTCCTACATTTATGGATGGATTTCAAAATAACTTTGCACAATTATTCTCCATCATGAGTAGATGTGCCATTTGAAAGAATGTTTTGGGAAGTTCTAATGCCAAGGTCACAGCTCAGAGTCATTTGTCCTACAATTATGGATGGATTTCAAAATAACTTTGCACAATTATTCTCCATCATTAGTAGGTGTGCCATCTGAAAGAATTTTGGATAGCTTCAAGTTCGAGGTCAAAGCTCAAGGTCAAACACTAAAATTGTGCTTGTCCGTAGTATGATGCCTACAAAACTTTGCAGGCTCGACAGCAGTTGTCCTGGGACAACCATCTAGATTCTAGAAGCTTGTGGATATTAGGCTGATATTTGGTGCATGAGTCCGCAATCACAAGTAATAGATCAAGATTCTTAAGGACATAGCGTAGTGGAAGTCCTGGGTTTGATCCTGGCTATGGCCAATATCTTTTTCTGATATTTCTCTCCAGCCAATGGATGCATTATCATAAACCTAAGTGGGATGAGCAGCTTGAGGCTCAGAAAGGATGTAGTGGTAGTACTGGTGTGAGAAATACCAGAAAACCATGTATAGGTACTCCAGCCTCCGCGAAATTACTGAAATACTTTTAAAGGACAGCTAGGTTCTGGACTTTGGTTATCAGTCTGTTTATCAGTCTTTTAGCCCTTTCAATGTACAGTTACTTGGTAGATTATCTGAAGGTGGTCCTGCATAAGGTTTGATAAACATGTTTATTTACTACTATCTGAAGGGAATGCTAGGTTTGCATGTGATATGTTTGAAATACCAAAAAAAAAAGTGGTGTTAAACACCATTCAAACAAAAAGAAGCAAATCATATTTTTTAATTTTTACAAAAACGAAATATTGATAATTTTCTTTTCCTTGACTGTAAAGCCTTATTGCTCAAACATTTGATGTGCCATTGCCTACAGTTTTTTACTAGAATGCTTCAATATTCTCTTTTAAATAAAAATAAGCTCTATGTTATAAGAACAAGGACTCTAAAATAGAGATGCAGAAATTAGTCTTTAAAACGATGTTTGCAGAAGTCAGTCCCATAAAAATACAGTAAAACCCCTCTAATACGACCACTTGCGGTACTTTCTGAAAGTGGTCGTAATAGCGGGGTGGTCGTAATACTGAGGTTTGGTCATTTGTTGTCAAGTAATTCATGTTAATTTTATTTTCGTGATTTGAATATATTAATACTATACATACAAAATGAAAGTATAAGAACATGTATTACTGCGGAATCTTATGTCATTTTCAAATTTATGATCTTTGATAAGTTCCACTTTCTCCATTTGGATCTGATTCAGAAGTCCGACCTCAGATTATTTGTTCGTAAGTACAGGTTCAAATTGTCAAACCATCAATATCATATCTTTTATAATAGGAATACCAAGCATCAATTACGTTGAAATCAAATTTAATTGCTATTTAAATGTTCGGAACGCCGTAAACAAACTAATCGTAGCTTGTCCAATACTTTTTCACGAATTTATTACTCGAGTCAAAACCCGTTACACATTCAAATAACAATTAAAAATTAAAACAAGCTATAATTTCTAAAACTGATCTGCCACTTTAATCTTAATGCCTATTATAATAAGGGTTCAATATCACACAATCAAAAATCCGATAATGTATTTACAATGCATTCGTAGTCAATTAGTGTCGCTCTTATCATGTGTGAAATTCAGGTGGTCGGTCTCAATCTGTGAAGTTACTGGTCGTTTTAGAGGGGTTCAAAATAGTGCATCAGCTATAGTTGGTACTGAATTTAGTGATCGTAATTCGGAATAGCAGGGTGCCCGTTTTAGAGGGGTTCGCGACTATTAAAATAAAGAACAAAAATTTCCGTTCTGTGAAAAATCGGTCGTAATAGCGGGGTGCCCGTATTTCTGGGGTGGTGGTAAGGAGGGGTTTTACTGTATTTGAACATAGATGTCACAGGTCAGCGTCTACATTTATTAGTCATTTATCAAGGGGACTTTAGGTTTGTGCTCTGTCTGTCTGTCTGTCAGTCTGTCTGTACGAAAAAATCAATTTTCCAGAGTTTTTAGCTCACCTGAGCACAAATGCTCCTGATGAGCTATTGTGATCGCTCATCATCTGGTGTCCTTCGGGCCATCTGTCCATCTATCCGTTCACAATTACAAAAAATCTTCTCCTCCTAAACTAACCATTGAATTTCAACCAAACTTCACAGAAATGATCCTTAGGTCATGCTCTTTCAATATACTTCAAAAAATTGAAATCCATGAAGAACTTTGGTTGCCATGACAACCGAGTGAAAAAACTTTAAAAATCTTCTCCTCCCGAACCTTAAGGCTTAGAGCTATTTGTTATTTGGTATAAATCATCATCATTCTATTGACCCTCTACCAAAAGGTTAGGGAATTACCATATCTTGAAAATTAGCCCTTTTCTTTGTGATCCCTGATTTTACCAAGAAGTAAAGGACATCTTTAAAAATCTTCTCCTCTGTAACCATAAGGCCTAGAGCTTTGATATTTGGAGCATATCATCACCTTTTGACCCTCTACCAGAATGGTTCAAAGAATTACCCTTCTTAAAAATTAGCCTGTTTCTTTGTGATCCCTGATATTACAAAGAAGTAAAAAGGAAATCTTTGAAAATCTTCTTCTCCAAAACCACAAGGCCTACAGCTTTGATATTTGGTTCATATCATCACCTATTGACCCTCTACTCAAGTACTTCAAAGAATTACAGTACTCTGAAAATTAGCCCTTTTCCTGTACGATCCCTGATTTTAGAAATAAAGAAGAAAATTTTGAAAATCTCCTTTTCCAAAACCATAACGCTTAGAGCTTAATATTTTGTATGTATCAATGGCTTTTGACCTTCTACCAAAATACTTCAAAGAATTACCTTTCACTGAAAGTTAGTCCGTTTCTTTGTGATCCATGATTTTACATAGAAATAAAAAAGGTTATCTTTGATAATCCTCTCCCAAACCATAAGGCCTAGAGCTTCAATATTTTGGTTGTATCAATGTCTATTGACCCTTAACCAATATACTTCAAAGAATTTCTGTGCTGTGGAAATTAGCTCTAAATGGAAGAATCTTCAATATACCTAGGATAAAGGAGAAAATCTTTAAAAAATCTTCTCCAAAATTATTTGGTGTAGGGCTTTGGTATTTTGTATATATCACACAGCCTTGAGCCATCATATTCAGGGGAGCGATAAAAGACCATTATGGTCCTCTTGTTTTCTAAATGCTGACAGGCAACAAGCTGATTTTTATACGCCTGTCGAAGACGGGCCGTATTATGGGATCACCCGTGGCGTCCGGCATCCAGGTGTCTGGTTGTCCGGGCGGTGTCAACTTCTTTGTCCAGAGCATAACTCTGTCACCGTAAATCCTGTTGACTTTAAACTTGGCAGTTATATTATTCTCATCAATACGGAGTGCAGTGCTCAATAACCATAACTCTACCTGGCCTATTTTTTGAGTTATTGCCCTTTGTTGTTTTTCATACTTGAATCTTGTCCGCAGTATATCTCTAAAAGTATTATAGCTAAGATAATGAAACTTCATGGGTGTATAGATCTCAACAATGGGGAGTGCAGTGCACAAAAACCACAACTCTACCTGGCCTATTTTTAGCTCACCTGTGAACATTGGCTCAAGGTGAGCTTTTGGTATCAGGTTTTGTCTCTCCCCAGTAACCACAGGGCGGATTTCAACCAAACTTGGCATAAATGTTCCTTGGATGACCCTTTTCAAAAGTTGTTTGCGGATTATTGATTGACCCCCAAATATAGGCATGGCAGGGCATGGCAGTTTTACTTTGAAATCTTTAAACATCTTTTCCTCAGTAACCATTGGGCCAATTTCAACCAAATTTGGTATGAATGTTCCTTGGGTGACCCTTTCAAAAGCTGTTCGCGGATTTTTGATTGACCCCCAAATATAGGCATGGCAGGGCATGGCAGTTTTTGACTTTGAAATCTTTAAATATCTTCTCCTCAGTAACCATTGGGCCAATTTCAACCAAATTTAGTATGAATGTTCCTTGGGTGACCCTTTTCAAAAGTTGTTCGTGAAATTTTGATTTATGCCAAAATATGGGCATGGAAGGACGTGTCTGTTTTTGACTTTGAAATCTTTAAAACGTCTTCTCCTCAGTAACCATTGGGCCAATTTCAACCGAATTTGGCATGAATGTTCCTTGGGTGACCCTTTTCAAAAGTTGTTCATGGAATTTTGATTTTTGCCCAGATATGGGCGTGGCAGTTTTTGTCTTTGAAATCTTAAAACATCTTCTCCTCAGTAACCATTGGGCCAATTTCAACCAAACTTGGCATGAATGTTCCTTGGGTGACCTTTTTCAAAAGTTGTTGTAGAATTGATTTATGCCCAAATATGGGCGTGGAAGGGCGTGGAAGTTTTTTTGACTTTGAAATCTTTAAACATCTTTTCCTCAGTAACCATTGGGCCAATTTCAACCAAACTTGACATGAATGTTCCTTGGGTGACCCTTTCAAAAAGTTGTTAGTGGAATTTTGATTGATTCCCAAATATGGGCTTGGCAGGGTGGGGCAGTTTTTGTCTTAGAAGTCTTTAAACATCTTCTCCTCAGTAACCATTGGGCCTATTTCAACCAAACTTGGCATGAATGTTCCTTTGGTGATCCTTTTCAAAATGTGTTTGGGAAATTTGATTGAAGCCAAAATATGGGCGTGGCCGTTTTTTATTTAGAAATCTTTAAATATCTTCTCCACAGTAATTATTTGGCCAATTTCAACCAAATTTGGTATGAATGTTCCTTGGGTGACCCTTTTCAAAAGTTGTTCGAGAATTTTGATTGACGCCCAAAAAGGGGCGTTGCATGGTGGGGCAGTTTTTTTACTTTGAAATTTTTAAATATCTCCTCAGTAACTATTGGGGCAATTTCAACTAAACCTAAATGAATATTCCTTGGGTGACCCTTTTCAAAAGTGTTGGCAAAATTTTGAATCATCTTACATTAGTCAGGTGAGCGATTTCAGGGCCATTCTGGCCCTCTTGTTTGAGTTATTGCCCTTTGTTGTTTTTATACTTGAATCTTGTCCTGAGTATATCTCTAAAAGTATAATAGCTAGAATCATGAAACTTCATGGATGGATAGAGCTCACCAAGTTGGAGTGCAGTGTACAAGAAACATAACTCTACCTAGCGTATATTTTGAGTTATTGTCCTTTGTTGTTTTTCATACTTTGTTCATATTTTCATCTTGTTCAATGCATATCCCTAAAAGTATTTAAGCTATGATAATGAAACTTCAGGGGTAGATAGATCTCATCAAGGGAAATGAGTGCACAAGAACCATAACTCTACCTGGCTTATTTTTTGAGTTATTTCTCTTTGTTGTTTTTCATACTTAGATCTTGTCCGGAGCATATCTCTAAAAGTATTCAAGCTATGATCAGGAAAATTCATGGGTAGATAGATCTCATCAAGGGGAAGTGCAGTGCACAAGAACCATAACTCTACCCTTGGCTTATTTGTTGAGTTATTGCCCTTTGTTGTTTTCTATACTTGGATCTTGTCTGGAGCATATCTCTAAAAGTATTCAAGCAATGATTATGAATCTTCATGGGTAGATAGATCTCATCAAGGGGGAGTGCAGTGCTCAAGAACCATAACTCTACCTTTTGCTTATTTTTTTAGTTATTGCCCTTTGTTGTTTTTCATACAGTGTACAAGAAACATAACTCTATCTAGCGTATATTTTGAGTTATTGTCCTTTGTTGTTTTCCATACTTTGTTCATACTTAGATCTTGTTCAGAGCATATCTCTTAAAGTATATAAGTTATGATAATGAAACTTCAGGGGTAGATAGATCACATCAATGCTTAGTGCAGTGCTTAAGAACCATAACTCTACCTTTGGCTTATTTGTTGAGTTATTGTCCTTTGTTGTTTTTCATACTTTTTTCATACTAAGATCTTGTCCAGAGCATATCTCTTAAAGTATATAAGTTATGATAATGAAACTTCAGGGGTAGATAGATCTCATCATTGCTTAGTGCAGTGCTTAAGAACCATAACTCTACCTTTGGCTTATTTGTTGAGTTATTGTCCTTTGTTGTTTTTCATACTTTGTTCATACTTAGATCTTGTTCAGAGCATATCTCTTAAAGTATATAAGTTATGATAATGAAACTTCAGGGGTAGATAGATCTCATCAATGCTTAGTGCAGTGCTTAAGAACCATAACTCTACCTTTGGCTTATTTGTTGAGTTATTGCCCTTTGTTGTTTTTTCATACTTTGATCTTGTCCGGAGCAGATCTCTAGAAGTATTCAAGCTATGATCATGAAACTTCATGGTTAGATAGATCTCATCAAGGGGAAGTGCAGCTCATTAAAACTATAACTCTACCTAGCTTATTTTTCGAGTTATTTCCCTTTGTTGTTTTTTCATACTTGGAACTTGTTCATAGCATATTTCAGAAAGTATATTAGCTATGATCTTGAATCTTCATGGGTAGATAGTTCTCATAAAGGAGAAGTGCAGTGTACAAGAACTTTAACTCTTCCTAGCATATTGCCCTTTGTTGTTTTTCAGACTTAGATTTTGTCTGGATTATATATCTGAAAGTGTAATAGCTATGATCATGAAACTTCATGAGTGGGTAGATATCACCAAGGGGAAGTGCAGGTCACAAGAACCATAACTCTACCTGGCATACTTTTTGAATTATTCCCCTTTGTTGTTTTTCACATTTGATTTTGTTTTAAATTTCTCATGGTGTGACACCCTATGGTTTTCAAAACCTCATGATAACAAGAAAAAACACCAGAACCATAAGTTATCATTGTGAATTGTTACTCTTTCTTGAAATTAGACTTAAATTTTAATCCCCTCAACAACTAGTAGTGTTACAGGCGTATTTTGTGACAATTTGCAACCTTGTCTTGTATGAGAGTTGGCATTAATGAGGTACAGAACAAGTTTGAGTTTGGTTTCAGTACATTGATTTCTGAGGAAGATACTGATGCTGGACCTGGAAAACTACTTGGAAATTACAGTTTTCTGAACTTTTAAGCTCACCTAAGCACAAAGCATCCATCCGTTAACAAATTCAAAAAAATATTCTCCTAAACTAGCCATTGAATTGAAATCCATGAAGAACTTTGGTTGCCATTGCAACCGAGTGAAAAACTTACATAATCTTCTCCTTCCAAGCCCTACAGTATAGAGCTTCGATATTTGGTGTAAATCATCATCTTTTAACCCTCTACCAAATTTCTTCAAAGAATTACCGTATGTTGAAAATTAGCCCTTTTCTTTGCTATCCCTTATTTTGAATAGAAATTAAGAAGGAAATCTTTAAAAATCTTCTTCCCCAAACCATAAGACCTAGAGCTTTGATATTTGGTACATATCATCACCAATTGACCCTGTACTAACATACTTCAATGAATTACCATATTCTGAAAACAAGCCCTTTTGTGTGATATCCCAGAAACAAATAAAGAGGGATATCATAGAAAATTTTCTCCTTCTAAACCATTAGAGCATTGATATTTGGTATGTATTAATGCCTATTGACCCTCTTCTTAAATACTTCAAAGAATTACCGTTCTCTTGAAATTAGCTCAGTATGGTTGGATTTTCACTATACCTAGGATTAAAGGAGAAAATACATAAAAAATCTTCTTCTCCAATATGATTAGGTGTAAGGCTTTGGTATTTTGTATATATCATAAAGCCTGGAGCTATCATACTCAGGGGAGCGATATACGACCATCATGGTCCTCTTGTTTCTAAACACTGGTCAATACTGAGCTGACTTTTGTATGTGTGTTTGCATTAACCCATTCCCATATAACACCTCCTTTTTAATGCCCTCAAGTAGTTGGCATTAATGAGTTACAAAACAAGTTTGATTTTTGTTATGGTTCATTGAAGAAGATATGGATGCTGCACTTAGAAATATACTGGGAAATAACAGTTTTACAGACTATTTATAAATTTTTTTTGTTTGTCCTCAATGTTTTCTTTAAAAAAAGACTGTTTGCTGAAATTTCATCATCTAGAAAGTGTCATTTGCAACTTATTGGAATTTAAACCAGTCTAAACTTTTGTCTTCTGGTAATAGCTTATAATCCTAAAAACAAAGTTTTTTTTTTGGAAAAGAACATATTGCTAGTTTTCAACAAAATATTTGATTCCAACAAGGTTTCTCTCACAATAAATACTTAATTATGAAATGCCATGCACAACTTCTTTTTATTATCTTTGCAATCTTTATTTATGTAGTATGATTTAACAAACAACAAAAACATACCTTTTTTAACTTGTCTGTTTTAGGAGAAAACCCCAGGTATTGTTATTGCCTTTGTGTTGTCGTTGTTGTCCTCATTGGTGTGTAAACTTTGACATTTTGTGATATCTCTGGTTCTACTAAAGGCATTCACTTGAACCTTGGCACACTTATTCACTTAAAAAAGAGTAACCTATACTGTCAAGGGGGATAACTAGATGCATTTTATCCACTATCCAGCACCCAATAGCTGAGGGTAGACACCCATAGGCAGTGCTCTTATTTTAAATTGCACTTTAAGTCAGACATAACTACAAAATTTTGAAGGAGATCCTTTACCACCAAAAAGGATATCTGTCTAGATATATGTATTTAAAACCAGTAGGGGACTTGCTATTGCTATGCACCACTTCAGAATGCTTGTTTGATTTTTCAATCAAATTCTTGATAGATAGCTGCAATCAATCAATATGTTTATTTCCCACTGTTTTATTTCTTCAAATTTAATCAGTTTTATGGTCCCCGGATTGGAGCTGTCTATGCTAGGGGTTTAGAGAGTGGAAAAGTTCCGTTGTATCCAATGTTGTTTGGTGGAGGACAGGAAAGGAACTTTAGACCAGGGTAGGTCAGTTGTACTACCATAAACCAAAACCTGAAAGTGGCTCTACACATTTATCCCATAACCAGACAAAAAATATTTAGACTGGTCCAAATTCAAAGATGTTGCAGGTGACAATTTCAGTTAGTTATTACTAAATTATTTCCATTGCGATCAAAGGTTTAAGCTAATTGACCACTAACAATCCGGATAATTTCATGTATGTGAAAGAGGGGCATTGGGTGAATCCCACTGCTACCCAATTTTACAGTTGAGGCTTGCTATTATGAAGACACCCTAATGACAAAGTGGCTCGAATCAGTGACCTTCAGATTACAAGCCGAACCTCTATACCACTTGACCATTGACGCATTCAGTTGATGAATTTCTATTATTTTTATCTTTTAAGGTAGAAAGCATTGTGTGTAATGAAGAAACTGCTAGTGACAAGCAATTACTTCATTTCCAACAATGTTTTCCAAAACTTTTTGTTGGAAGGCATCAAAAGGTGTCATTGTGTAGGAATTAGTTTAAGATGATATCCGTCAGGTTTGGGTAGGATTAGTGGACTAAAATAGTACCTGCCTTTACAAGCCAGTGATTTAACAAAATTGATTTGCTATGGAAAGCTTTGTGTGACAAGACAGGTAGAGTTCCTTTTTGCATTGTTAGAAATTTCATTAATGTCAAGTAAGGGAAATTTCATATATTGAGTTTGATATAACCAAAAGGTAAAAAAGGCTTCTAATTTTCTACTTTTGTTGTGATATAATATAAATCAAACTAAATATGAGGTTAATTAAGGATATTTGATAAATTCTTGGACTGTGACCAAATTAGTTTTATAGTTTGTAGATGGTACACCAACATTTGTAGTAATTACCTACATATTTCAGGACAGAAAACACGGGAATGATTGCAGGACTAGGCAAGGTAATGTCTGTCAATCAGTTTCCACATTGACCTCTTTTTGATGCTCCTGAATGTACAGCTTTGGAAACTATTGAGGAAATTTTTAAAATATCCGTAATTTTTTTACCCAAAAAGACAAAATTTTTTTCTAAATTTCATTGGGAAAAAATTGTCATTTGAAACATTTTTGAATTCAGACCAGTTCTAAGTTTTGTCATCTGTAAATGAGTTAATTCATCATAAGTAAATGGTTTGCATAATATATGCTCTTTATCACAAGATAAAAAGTTAATTATTGTCTGACAAACTAAATGTCATAACAACAGCTTCAAAAACTTGCAAAACAACAAAAATCTTGACGGCCAGCATTCACTCCTAGAATAAATGATTTGATTGGTCAATTTATTTTTTGATTGATAGTTGCCGTAAAATGTGTGTCTTTTAAAAACAATAAAGATGCATGCCTGAATATATATAGTTGATAATGTGATCTTATTAATGGATTAATGTGATTACTTTTTATAAGCCCGTCAAAGACGGGACATTTTATGGGATCACCCTTGGCATCCGGGCGTCCGGTTGTCCGGGCGGTGTCCACTTCTTTGTCCAGAGCATAACTCTGTCACCATAAGTCCGATTGACTTTAAATTTGGCAGTTATATTCTTCTCATCAATACGGAGTGCAGTGCTCAATAACCATAACTCTACCCGGCCTATTTTTTGAGTTATTGCCCTTTGTTGTTTTTCATACTTGAATCTTGTCCGGAGTATATCTCTAAAAGTATTATAGCTAGGATCATGAAACTTCATGGGTGTATAGATCTCACCAAGGGGGAGTGCAGTGCACAAGAACCATAACTCTACCTGGCCTATTTTTTGAGTTATTGCCCTTTGTTGTTTTTCATACTTGAATCTTGTCTGGAGTATATCTCTAAAAGTATTATAGCTAGAATCATGAAACTTCATGGGTGTATAGATCTCACTAAGGGGGAGTGCAGTGCACAAAAATCATAACTCTACCTAGCCTATTTTTTAGTTATTGTCCTTTGTAGTTTTTCATACTTGAATCTTGTCCTGAGTATAGCTAGGATCATGAAACTTCATTGGTGTATAGATCTCACCAAGGGGGAGTGCAGTGCACAAGAACCATAACTCTACCTGGTCTATTTTTTGAGTTATTGTCCTTTGATGTTTTTCAGACTTGAATCTTGTCCGGAGTATATCTCTAAAAGTATAATAGCTAGAATCATGAAACTTCATGGATGGATAGAGCTCAGCAAGTGGGAGTGCAGTGTACAAGAACCATAACTCTACCTAGCGTGTATTTTGAGTTATTGTCCTTTGTTGTTTTTCATACTTTGTATGACAAAAAATATTCATTCAAAATAACCTCAGTTCTATTCAAACCCCCAGTTAATATTAAGCAGTGTGACAGGTGTATCTTGTGACAATTTGGCACCTTGTTACTTATCCTATTTACTCTTGTCATGCTGAATTAAATTCCTATACAGAACTGCTTTACAATCAAAGGACTGATAGCACTGAAAATTCTTATTAAGGGTCAATATATCTTTTTAAAATTGATTATGAAAATGTTTCTGGATTAAATGGGGACAAACAGGAGGTGTAGACTAAGATCAGACAGCACATATGTGCAAGCTGATCTTTGTCTATACCTACTACCAAAACAGGAATATTCCAGGTTCAGCATGACAAGGGTTCAGATGTAGGAGGAAAGATTATTGTATAGGTTTAAGTAGATAGGGTTGCAGACTTTTGACTCTCACCAATGGGTGGATAATCGTAAACCTAAGTAGCTTTAGGCTAGGAAACAGTGTAATGGTAGTACTGGTGTGAGAAATACCAAGAATCGATTGTTAGGTGCTCAAGCCGCAGCAATACTGTTAAAAGAGGCGTTAAACCCCATTCAATCAATCAATCAATTTCTGTCTTTATGATTATTTCCCCCACAGATTCACAGATGACAAAACTTTAGCCTGGTTCAAATTCATAGAAGTTACAGAAGACAATTTTTGTTACCGTTATTTTTATACCTCCCAAAACTATGTTTGCGGGGTAAATAGGAGTCAGCTTGTCAGTTGGTCCGTCAGTCAATTAGTCGTGTTCGCTCAATTTCTGGGCAACCATTGGACGGAGTTGATTCAAACTTCAATGATATAATCAGTATCAAACAGGGATGTGCATATTCTATTTGGCTATTGTCCATTGATTTTTAACGGAGTTGTGGCCCTTTGGTGAAAAATCGTGTCTGCTCAATTTCTCGGGAACCATTGGACAGATTCGATTCCAATTTCACAAAAAGACTTGGTAAAAGTCAGACATATGCATATCCTATTTTGGTTATGGTCCATTTATTTTGACTAATTTATGGCGGTACAATTATTCAGTTCATTTTTTCCAGCCTGCTTGTGGTGAGCGAGACATTGTTGTCACTATGGCAAGTCGGTGTATGTGTGTTGGTGCATTAGTATGTTATTTAGTCCGTCTGTCTGTCCGAATTTGTCCGGGCAATTACTCCTACATTTATGGATGGATTTCAAAATAACTTGGCACAATTATTCTCCATCATGAGTAGATGTGCCATTTGAAAGAATTTTTGGGATAGTTCTAATATTAAGGTCACAGCTAAAGTTGTGTTTGTCCGGACAATTATTCCTACATTTATGGATGGATATCAAAAAAGCTTTGCACAATTAATCTCCAACATGATTAGATGTGCCATTTGAAAGAATTTTTGGGAAAGTTCTAATGTCAAGGTGAAAACACAAGGTCAAAACTAAAATTGTGATTGTCAAGAGCATTTCTCCTACAATTATGGGTTGATTTCAAAACAAATTGGCACATTTATTCTCAGACATGAAGATGTTCCATTTGAAAGAATTTTTGGGATAGCTTCAAGTTCAAGGTCAAAGCTCAAGGTCAAACACTAAAATTTTGCTTGTCCAGAGCATGATGCCTGTATAACTATGTGGGTTCGACAGCAGTTGTCCTGGGACAACCATCTAATGTTATATTTTTGTAGCTTTTTCATGTCCGCTCACTTTCTCGGCAACAATTGGACGGGTTTTATTCAAACACCACTGATATAATCAGTATCAAACAGAGATGTTCATATTCTATTTTGGTTACGGTCCATTGATTATTGACGGAGTTATGGCCCCTTGCTGAAAAATTGTGTCAGCTCAATTTCTCAGCAACCATTTAATGGATTTGAATCAAATTTCACAGAAAGACTCGGTATAAATCAGACATGTGCATATCCTATTATGGTTATGGTCAATTTATGTTTTACTGTTTTATAGCCCTTTAATTAAAAAGTCCATTTTTGTTACATTTCTGTAGCTTTTTTGTATCCGCTCAATTTCTCGGCAACTATTGGACGGATTTTATTTAAACTTCACTGATATAATCGGTAACAAGCAGAGATTTGCATATTCTATTTTGGTTTGGTCATTCAATTTTTTGACCGAGTTATGGCCCATTTTACAAGTTATTTTTTCAATTTCCATAATTTTGGCCAAAGCTTTTGAACTGACAGACATAAAAATACTTTATTGTGAGGAAATTGGCAATGTGTGGAGATGGGTTATTGAAATACAATATATTTTGATTTCACCCATTCCAAAACAGCAAAATTTTAGACTGATTCAAATTAAAAGAGGTTGCAGACGACATGCTTTTGTTGATGAAATTTAAAATTCTGCATCTTTTTGTGTAGAAAACATTGTGGATAATGAAGAAATTGCTTGTAATGAGCAACATATTCATTTTCCACAATATTTTTCTAAGCTTCTTTATCAAGGTACGTGAAAAAGAGGGGGGATGTGTGTGAATGGTTTAATAGAGAGGCCTATTGCTAAATGGGAGGCGACTTATTGAGAAGGGAACTTCTATTAGAAGAAAGATAATACTCACCCTAAATTGCCATACCCCTTTTTTCAGACTTGGTTAGATTAAAAAAACTGTTGCAGATGATGTTTTTCGTGAAATTTCACAAAGTCCAGCTAATGTCATAGGTAATGAAGAAATGCTTATTAAAAACAATTTCCTCATATTCCCACATTGTTTCAAAAGCTTTTTCTGTGAATGTGGTATAAAAATTGGGTTGTGAGGGAAAGAGTAAATACATCAGAAGACTTTAAGTTATTTTTCTAATAATTTCAGGCATGTGAGATTGTTGCAGATAATCTAGAAAAGTTTCAACAGAACATGGAGGAATGTAGAAACTACCTAGAAAAGCAGCTTGAGGTGTGTGGTAGATATGATAATGATTTGTTTTAATTGGTTCCATCAAGACTCATTAAGTTTTAGTGGTTGATTTCTTTATATACTGGCATGGCCCTAGTGCAATTGGTTATGCGTCAGATTCCCAATCACGAGGACCAGGGTTTGGTCACCTGTTGTGGCAAATATCCCTTCCAAAATTTGTCTCCCACCAATGGATTCATTATCTTAACCTAAGTGGGATCAGCAGCTGGGGGCTTTGAAATATGTAGTGGAAGTACCAATGTTAGAAATACCAGGAATCTATTGTTAGGTGCTCCAGCCACTGTTATATGACTGAGATGTTATTAACCCATTCCTTTTCAATCCCTGTTTTTTACGTCCCTGTGTTTTTATACTTGAGAAAACATTGTGGGAAAAGAAGAAATTGCTTGAATCAAGCAATTTATTTTTTCCCACAATATTTTCAACCCTGTAGATTGGTTACTTTTCAGATTGCACTCACTTTTAGTTGTCGTGTGCAAGTGCTTTGAAATTAGGCTCGTCTAAAATTTTAAAAACAGGAAAGGGTAAAAAGTGGCATTAAACCTTATGAAAACAAACAAAAATTTCATACGCGCAGCTGAAGATGGGATGTATATTGGCATCACCATCTGTGAATGTGTGCCTTTACCACATTGTATCAGTCCTTTCATCAAGATGTCTGTCTGTACATCCACATCTTGTTAACCCTTTCCGTTTTTTGCAAATTTTAGACTAGTCCAAATTGAAAGAGTTTGCAGACAACAATGAAAACTGGATGCCAATTGAAATGAAACCATCATATGTGGTAGAAAATATTGTGGAAAAAGGAGAAATTGCTTGTTACAAGCAATTTCTTCTTTTTCCACAATGTTTTCTCTAGTATAAAATCAAAGGATCGTAAAATCCTGTATTTGAACGTGAAAGGGTTAACAGATCTCCTTCTACATTTAGGGACGAATTTGAATGAAATTTTCACATATTGCTCTCAGTCACCTGACCTTGTGCATATTGGTAGGTTTTTACCATTTTAGACTATGACACAGAAACATTACTTACAATGCAACTCCTCAAGTTTTTGATAGATTTGTATGATATTTTCACAGAATGTTCCCAGTTGCTTGACTGTGTGCATATTATTAGGCTTTTACCATTCTAGACAGTGTATATTGTGACTATGGTAATCTTGTTCCTTCATTTCATGAAAAATTACATTAAATAAGGCACTGTTTTGCTTTTCTGTGCAAATGAGTCTTATATAAATACCTGTCTCAATCTGGTAAAACCGTTTTTATTAAATATATTTTGATGACTTGAACAATATCTTGATGAAGTTAAGATATAAGAAAGCAAGAAATTCTAGTTTACTCATTGAAGTAACAAAATAATGTGATATCATTCTTCTGAATGAAGTTACTTTGCTCATGCTTGAGATTTTTCCCTTGCACTTTTAGCTCACCTGATCACGAAGTGCTAATGGTTAGGTATTTAGATTTTCCTCTCTCCAGCATCCAGCGAGTGTCAACTATTTAAAACAACATCTCCTCCCAAACTCAAGGGCCAATTTTGGCAGAAATATTCCTTGGGTGGTGCCCTTTAAAAATTCCTAAAAGAATTCATGTTGAAAACTCTGGTTGCCATGGTAACAACAAAATCTTTAAAAATAATATCCTCCTGACCCATAGTCAAAGAAGGTAAAGAGTGATATTTTTCATGAAGTATTAGTTCATTGACCACTGTCTGAGTTACTTAAATCATTACCCTCGGGTCCCCAGGAGCTTATTTACAATTGAAGGATTTTTAAAACATCATCTCTTCCTAAACCACCGGGCCAATTTTAACAAAATTTTGCATAAATGTTCCTTGGGTGGTGCCCTTTAAAATTGCTAAAAGAATTTAAATCTGTCAAAATCTCTGGTTGCTTGGTAACAAAACTGAAAATTAAAAAAAATCTTTAAAAGTTATCTCCTCCAGACCCAAAGCTTTTATAGAAATAAATAAGGATTTTAAGGTCACCTGACCGAATGGTCATGGTGACCTATTGCAATCATCGTTTGTCCGTCGTCGTGCGTCGTCCGTCGTGTGTCGTCCGTCGTCCGTTAACTTTTAAACATTTTCATCTTCTTCTCAAAAACTACTGGACGGATTTCAACCAAACTTGGTAGAAAGTATCATTGGGGGATGCCAATTCAAGTTTGTGAAAATAGGGGTTCTGGGGGTCATAGGGGCCCAAATAGGGGCCCAAATAGGGGCCAAAAAGGGGTAATTTTTGGTACTTCTTTAAAAATCTTCTTCTAATAAATCATTAATGCCAGAGCTTGAAAATTTTGTGTGCATGACAACTAGGACAGGTATATTATAAATTGTGAAATTCATGCCCCTGAGGTCATATATGGGGCCACACCCAGAGGTCAAAGTTCATCATGTTAAAAAATTCATATTTTCATCTTCTTCTGATGAAGTACAAAGCCAATTTCAAACAAACTTGGTGAAAAGCATCATTTGGTAATGGTTATTCCGATTTGTGAAAATAAAAAGGCTGTGGGGTCAGGGGGCCCTAAAATGGGGACCAAAAGGGGGTCATTTTTGGTAACTTTTAAATATTTCATCTTCTTCTCAAGAACTACTGGGGGGATTTCAACCAAACTTGGTAGAAAGCATCATTGGGGGATGCCAATTCAAGTTTGTGAAAATAGGGGTTCTGGGGGTCATAGGGGCCCAAATAGGGGCCAAAAAGGGGTTAATTTTTGGTACTTCTTTAAAAATCTTCTTCTAATAAATCGTTAATGCCAGAGCTTAAATATTTTGTGTGCATGACAACTAGGACAGGTATATTATAAATTGTGAAATTCATGCCCCTGGGGTCATGTATGGGGCTACACCCAGAGGTCAAAGTTCATCATGTTAAAAAATTCACATTTTCATCTTCTTCTGATGAAGTACAAAGCCAATTTCAAACTAACTTGGTGAAAAGCATCATTTGGTAATGGTTATTCCGATTTGTGAAAATAAAAAGGCTTTGGGGTCAGGGGGCCCTAAAATGGGGACCAAAAGGGGGTCATTTTTGGTAACTTTCAAACATTTCATCTTCTTCTCAAGAACTACTGAGGGGATTTCAACTAAACCTTTTTCCAATTCTTACAAACAAAATCACTTGTCTTGGTGCTCTTTTACTCAGGTGACCGTTAAGGCCCACTGGGCCTCTTGTTAAAAATGACATCTCCCACATCACTGGGCCAATTTCAACCAAAGTTGGAAATCAGTTGAAAACACTGGTTGCTATGACAACAAGAGAAAAAATAAAAAAGAAATATCCTCTTCCCCTGACTTTGAAGTTGAACTATTTTGAATTTTGCATGAAGCATCAGTACATTGAGCTCTTCAAAATTGCTTAAAATTTCAGAGCCACAAGGTGATTTTGCTTAAATAGAAATAAAGAAACCAACTCTTTCAAAACTATTTGGCCAATTTTAACTAATTTCGGCAGAAATTTACCTAATTATTACAAAAAGACTTGAAATCTGTTGAAAGCATAGGCTGGCATGGCAACTTACAATGATTTAAGTTAAATTTTCAAGGAGGTCTTCTCCCAATCCAGTTAGTATTAGGCCTTGAAGAAAAAGAGCCTTATCTCAGGTGAGGGCCAGGGCCACTGGTCCTCTTGTTTACCATTATGACATTTGTAAGCCCCACACCTATGAAGTAGAGGGGGTAGATTAATTTCACCATGTCTGTCTGTTTGTCTATCAATCTGTAGACTCTTTCATTTCCATGCTCTAACTTAAGAACCAATATAAATAAAATATTGAAACTACATACAATTGTTGCCAATGACCAAAGGAAGTTTTTAGGTCATGCAGGTCAAAGGTCAAGGTCACAAAAGAGCTTTGAGTAAAAATCATTTCTGGGTTCTTATAAGCCATGAGACCTAGAACCCTAAAACTTTATACACATTTTGTTCATTACCCAAGGAGGTGCCTCATTGTTTACATTTGACCTAAGATCATGAAACTTTATACATATATTGTTCATGCTCCAAGGAGATTCATTAATGTATTGGGTATTTGAGGTCAAAGGTCAACCACTTCATTTGAGTGACAAAGCGCTGGTGGGGGTATTAGTCAGCTTTGTGATAATTCTAGATATGTCTCTGCATTGGTTTTTATCAGTGTAAGGTATTATTTGTATACACTATGGTAAATATAGCATTTAAGGTTACTTTCATTTCAGCAAGTGTTTCCTGGTCAAGTACATTTTAATGGTAAATTTCCAGGGTCTACAAGACTACCAAATACATGTAATGTTTCCATACTAGGAGAAAACTTGGCAGGTAGGTGATGTGATATCTTTCTTTACAATCAAGTTAAAGTGGCCAGCCATGTTTATTTTTAGTAAAAATCTATTTTAAAGAGAGGGAATGCATAGCATGAAAATCAGGGAAGTTAACCCATTATCACAGTTAACCTATTATCAAGCAATCCCACCTTTTGACACCCATGAAAATTATTATCAAGAAAAACTTGTAACAAGCGATTTCTCTTTTTGTCACAAGATTTTCTACCCTATATCAAAATGATTTTTTTATGTAAGTGCACTCCGAATAGTGGTTTGGTACTTCTTTTTCAATTCGGAGCAGTCTAAATCTCTTTTGTCTTGAAATGAGAAAAAGTTGAATAACCATGATTCTAAAACCAGATAAATTGTTAAGAACAAAAAGTGCTCTTGCAGTCTACATAGGCTGTCAATGGTCAATAATTTTTTATTATAAAAAACAGCTTAACCCATTCCAACACAGCAAAATTTTAGACTGGTCCGAATTGAAAGAAGCTGCAGATGACAATTTCACGTTGATGGAATTTTGCATTTTTTCGTCTTTTTGGATAGAAAACATTGTGGATAATGAAGAAATTGCTTGATACAAGCAATTTCTTCATTTTCCACAATGTTTTCTAAAGCCTTTTTGTTGAGGGGCGTAAAAAGGAGGGATTGAGTGGGAATGGGTTAAACAACTCTGGCTTAAATGCGACAAACAGTTGATGTAGACTAAGATCAGACTGCACATATGTGCAGGCTACTATTGGTGTAAACCTTCTGCAAAAAAAGGAATATTCCGGGTTCAGCATGATAAAGGTTAATATTACCATGGCTAAAGATAAGTCATTTATATGAACTTCTGAGTAAACATGTTCTTTTGAGTTTTTTCATCACAATTGATGAAATTGGCATTAAACCCCACATAATCAATTGGACAGGGTTTGGTTGGTGTCATTGGTTTGATTACAATCTTGGTACCAACAGTTTCAGGTCTACAAATTATCAATATATAAGAAGATATGAAATAATTTATAAAGCAAACTTGCGGTTTCACCAAATAAAATTCAACAAATGCTACTCAACAAAAATGGCTAGTAAGAAAGATAGACTATTGATATATTCTCTGTATATTGAATGCCTAACAATTATCTTATAAAATACATTATATAACATCGGACAAAGGAACACACACTACAAAAAATCTGTTTCAGACATGATTCTTAGATAATATCATTATGTTGTGTTAAACCAAACGAAACTGATTCAAGGTTTTGTATCTGATTTTAAGAAACCTTGTGTACAGAAAAAGCTATTGTAGAAAATATGAGAAAAGTTTTTTTTGAAAGTGGACGAAATATTTTTTTAGCTCAACTGAGCACAAAGTGCTCAAGTTTTCTACTGTGATCACCTTATGAACAACATCTTCTGCCAAACCATTTGGCCATTTTGAACCAAATTTGGCATTAATTTTTCCTTAGGTGTTTCCCTTTGAAAATAGCCAAAAGAATTGAAATTGGTTAAAACCGTGGTGAGCATGGCAACAAAAGTGACTTTTTTTAAAAAAATCTTCTGATGACCCTGAAGAAATACAGCCTTGTGATTTTACTTGAATCATTTATAGAATGTCCTTTTAAGAATGCTTATTAAGGCCTGGCTGGGGGGGGGCTGTATAGAAATAAAGAAAGATTTTTTGAAACATTGTCTCCTCATAATCTACTGGGCCATTTTCATTTGCATTTCTAGATTGATACTTTGGATCCTAAAGGGAAGAATAAGTGTTCTTCTCCTGATATAAAAGTTCAAGAATTTTGTCAATTAGATATATTATGGAATTCTATGAACATTGCTGAAATCCTGTCTTTTGATTCCAAAGTACAAAGCCAATATATGTTTAAAGCAAGGTTAGTCCCACTGGTATCATAATTGTAGAATCGTCCTGACCTTAACAATGAATTTAAGTGTTGACAGAAAAAGACCCTTTATCTCAGGCGAGCACATCAGGGCCAATTGGCACTCTTTTTGCTCAAAGTGTTTCAGAGACCTCTTTTTGAAAAGATTGCTATATTTTATAGGCCATAAAGTATTATCCAGATGTAAGAGGTTACAAGCCAGTGTGGGTGCTGCCTGCCATGCTCAAAATAGGTTTGTATATACGTAACAATCCATGTATATTTATTCTACAGTTATAGAGATGTTTTTGATTGACACTATTCGAGTCACTCTGTCATACTGAATTTTAGAATGAAACCTTAAGACTGATGTTTTTCAGCACACCTTGGCTCCATATGCTCATGGTGAGCTTAAGTGATCTTTGAACGGTGTCTTTAGTTTTTAAAGCCAAATTCCTTTAGAAGGGTTTGACACTTTGAAGTCATATTGATCTTCAGGTCATAGAAGTAAGCCAAACAAAAATTCTTTCGAAAATCATAGAAAAAGAAATCTAAATAACAATTCTTTTTTTCTTTTTGGCACAACTTTAACTTAATCTTAGTGAATCTTGTTTGTCAGATCGTAAGGATTAACTTTTTAAAAAATGAAAAACATTCAAGTGAAATACACAGGATTAAATACACAAAGAAAGGAAAAGATTTCTTAATTTCTTTTATGTACATCTTTGGGGCCTTAAAATAGGTTCAATCTTGATAGAACTTTCAAAGAATATTTGCCAGGACATAAAGATGATTTCTACCTTTCCAATATGATGTAATCTAAGGATGGATTATAATACTCTTTGAATTGAATTCAGGTGAGCAAGTAGGACCATCATGGTCCTCTGGGTTACAGTTATGTATCCTCACTGTGAAATGTCTGATTGATATATCATGACATTTTTCTGTCTGGTATGGTTTTGTGTCCATGGTAGAGGGGTAAACATTAGCTTTACAGTAAAGAGGTCCTATGATTGGTTCCTTGAACTGGCTATCAATCTTCATTCTTTCATTGGCCCACATATTAGGTGTGAGTATATGAGCACTGGTGTTTTCTCCAGGAAGCAGAATCCAGAGAGACTTATCTTATTTGTGAGAACTTGAAGTAGTGTATATAAGTATAAACCAATCTATTTCGTCTGTAAATTCTAGTTGAATTAGAATAGGAATAGATAAGTAGAGATGCATAATTATGCCCCATTTCAAAATTTAAATTTTTTGCTCAAATTTCAATTAGTATTAAAATCAATTTTTTGCCGAAATGATATCCCAATCATATTTTCCTCTAGAGGTAAGGTAATAAACTATGCCACTAGATTAAATTTAGGAAATAACATCTATTTATGCTGGTAGCAAAATTTTTCACTTAAATGTCAGCAGGTTTGTCTCTTTGATATCTAGAATGAGTTCAATATTACAATATCTAGGTCAAGTGTGACCAAATCTAGGTTTCTATGTCAGATCTAAGAAAAATCTTTTGTGCTTTCTAAAGACTACATGTAGTGATATATTGTAAGAATGTTTACCCCCCCATCCCATAAACTAGTAGAAATTTGATATTGGGTCAAATATGGTAATCATTAACCACTCATGACAGACAATTGTCTTAGTCAAAAGTTGAAAAGAATGTTGACCATACTTGGGGTCAAATTTGCGACCCTTCTTTGCTGTCCTCTGTGATACTAACTGCAGTCTTAAAAATATTAAGAATGCTTTTCTTTTTTAGCTCACCCTATCGCTCAAGTTGGGCTTTTTGTGATCTAGCAACATCTTGTGCACTCTGGAGGCCATACTTTAAGCTCAAATGTCTTGAAATGTGGTCAGAATGGTAGTCTTCATGAAACCTCAGACAAGCTCAATATTAGGTCACATGGAGTAAAAATCTAGGTCACTTGTTCATATCTTAGAAAAACTTTGTGTGAACTATAGTGGGCACATTTTTTGCCTTAAATGCATTGATGTTTGGTCAGAATCTTTGTCTGTATACTATCCGGGCATAGCTCAATATTGGGTCACATAGGGTCAAAAACAAGGTCACTATATCAAATCTTAGAAATAATCTTGTCTGCACACTAGACGGCAAATTTTTGCCTGAAATGGTTTGGTGTTTAGTCAGAATGTTAGTCTGCATACTACCTGGGACAAGTTCAATATTTGGTCTTTTGGGGTCAAAAACAAGGTCACTAGGTCAAATCTCAGAAATACCTTGTGAGCACTTTGGGGGCCCAATTTCGGGCTCATTTGATTTGACTCAGAAATTACTAGTATGCACTCTAGACTGCGTTTTCTACTCAATTGACTCGATATTTGTTCAGATTTGTCGCAATGAAAATCTTTAGATATTTGGTAACATGAGGTCAAATACTAGGTCTAATCATATGAAATGTTCTTTACAATTTACATGCTAGTTTTCTGGCACAAATACTTGAAAACTTTGTGAGAATGTTAATTCTTGATTTCTCAGACATGTTTTGACAATGGTTCACTTTTAGACAAAATTAGGTCGCTAGGCTTTCTTACATCTTACTCCGGTAAACTTTGTTTATATCCCAGACAAACTTTGTTATTCAGGGTTAATAGGTCACTTTGGCTTTTAAACCCTTGTCATGCTGAATTAAAAAATCTGTACAAAACTGCTTTAAAATCAAAGGACTGGTAGCATTAGAAGGTCATAATGAGGGTCAATATTTCTTTTGAAAATTGATTATTAAACAAGTCTGGCTGAAAGGGGGCATGCAGGAGGTATAGACCAAGACTGCGCTTATATGCAGGCTGATCTTTGTCTATACCTCCTGCCAAAACCGGAATATTACGGGTTCAGAATGACAAGGGTTAACATTTGCAGATATTGTCTCAGGTAAGCCCTCCGGGAGTTAAGGGTCCATTGTTCTTAAAATGTCAGAAAATTTATATTATTAAATAAGTCCAAAAAGGTCATTTGCATATACGGTATTGATACATACATATTCACACTTACATACATCTAATATGTAAATTATATTTACCTCATAACCAGATCACCAAGCCTCAATGAAAATATCAATTTCAATACATTTTGAAAGATCGCCTGCAACCTACTCAAATAGTTATGTTAACAAATATACTTTGTATGTTTCAGGCCTTCCCCAATCCTGTTGGCCATTGGGATAAAAGAAGCAATAGCTAAGAATGCCATGAGACTTTCATTAGGCAGATATACAACAAGGGAAGAGATTGATATTATTACTTCCGACTTAAAACAAGCTGTAGATTCGCTATCATGATAATAAAACTAAGGAGGTAATCAATAAACTTATTTTAGACATAAAACAATCCGTAGTTTCTTTGTCATTATAATTAGACACACCCTATTTCATGTGGAAAAACAAAGGAAATCTTTCAAAATCTTCTCGACCAAAACCAGAAATAACATTTATATTAAGCATACAGCATCTTTAATTGCACTCCTACAAAATTGTTCATCTTAAGCGCCTCTTGGCAAATTTATGCTCCCAAAAAGGCAAGCATACAACCGCCGCCTCATCTGTCCTCCCGTCCGCCTCGATTTCTTCACAACCCATGGGTCAAATTGGTTGAAATTTCATATGTGGTTTCCTTATGATATTGCACCGACACATTTTTACCTGTTTTGGATAGCTTCAATGTCGAGGTCACAGTTCCAAGAAAACATTAAAATTGAGCTTGTCCAGGGCATAGCTCCTTCAACTCTGGATGTATTTCAATATAATTTAGCACAATTGTTCTCTATCACAAGTAGATGTACCAATTTACAGAAGAATTCAGATAACTTTACGGTGAAGGTCACAGCTCAAGGTCAAACATTAAGGTTTGATATGTCCGGATCATAGCTCTTAAAATTATGAATAAATTTCAAAATAACATAATTGAATTGTTCTTTATCATGTGTAGATGCATCGATTGAGATAATTTTCAGATAACACTAAGGTCAAGGTCACTCCTCAGGGTTGTACGCTAAAATTAAGCATGTCTGGAGTATAGCATTCAAAATTCCAGATAGATTTCGAAATAACTTTGCACAATTGTTCTCTCTCATGAGTTAATGTGCCATTTTAAAAAAAGGAATTCGATAGCTCCAAGCTCCAGGTTAAACGTCAAAATTAGGCATGTCCAGAGAATAGTTCCTAAAATTATGGATGAATTTCGAAATAACTTTGCAGAATTTTTCCTATATCATGAGTAGATGTTCAATTTGAAACAAATTTTCATATAGCTCCAAGGTCAAGATTACAGCCTAAGGTCAAACTTTAAAATTAAGCATGTCCAGAGAATAGCTCCTAAAATTATGGATGGATTTCGAAATAACTTTGCAGAATTGTTCTATATCATGAGTAGGTGTGTCGTTTAAAACAAATTTTCAGATAGCACAAAGGTCAAGGTTACATTTTAGAATCGTGCGTTTAAATCAAGTATGTCTGGAGACGGGCGAGCATATAGCCGCCTCTTCGTCCGTCCGTCTGAACCCTTTTACCCGTTTATTTTATACTTTTTGAGACCGGGTTATATTTTGGGAGCATAATCCGTCTCTGACGACTCCTGTTCAACACCACCAGTGAGCCTTTCTAGCACCTCTAGAAACCAAAAAGCCTACCGCCATGATAATTATTTTTGACAGCGAGAAGATCTCTTCCAATTTGTTCATTTATTTCGACCCGCACGGAGTACAACTTAACTTATATGGAAACAAACATTGGATTATTTTCCAAAATCTTCTTATAATAAATCACCAAGCTAAAAGGTTTTATATAATGCCTGAGATATCAACTGGTGACTCTCTTTTTCGAAGGTTTAACTTAAGTGAGCATTTCCAGATTTCCAATTCTTGGGATAATATGTGGTCACCATTTTTTGTCAGTGACGGATTAGCGTAATTCTCCTTAACCCATTCCCACACAATGACGCTTTTAACCGCCCTGTAATATAAAAGCTTTGGAAAACATTTTGGACAATGAAGAAATTGCTTGTCACAAGCAATTTCTCCATTATCCACAATGTTTTCAACCCCAAAAGACATCGATTTTAATAATTTCACCAATTTCTTAGAATTTGGACTGGTCTAAAATTTTGTCGTGTGGTAATGGGTTAAATCTATTTTTAGATGTTTTTCTTCGATATTTGCTCCTGCCAGTCTTGCATCACCTTGGAAAAAAAGCTATTAATGAGTATCCGTCACAACATAAGGTGACTGCTAGCCATGAGATACTAGAATGGTTATTGGCGGAGCCATTTTCCTTTATTTTTATGTCGTCTTAGAGTCTATTGAAATCCTGCAAACTTTATAAACAATATGATGATCCGACACACACCAGTTTTAACCCATTCTCAAACGATACATTTTAGCCTGGCCCAAATTGAATTAAGCTACAGACGACAATTTTAAATTGGTGAAATTTTGAATATCTTTATCTTTTGGGGCAGAAAACATTGTGGATAATGAAGAAATTTCTTCATTTTCCACAATGTTCTACAACGCTTTTTTCTGGGGGGGTGCGTAGAAAGGACGGATTGTGTTGGAATATGTTAAGATAGAAAATGCTTCAAATTAAAACAATCAATCAAACAAAACACATTGTCCTGTGATTGAAAGCTGCTCGCCATTTATTGGCGGCTGTTAATCAAATAATCAGTCGACCATTCATTTAGACTGGAGGTTCAGTTTGAACTCCCAAATTGGCAGCCATTTTGGTGAATCGTATTTGTTGGTGTGGCGGCTTAACCGTTGTTAGTACATCTTGTTCAAGCTGTAGTTACGACGTTTAGGTCGCCATCCAACCATTCTACTTATTTGTAACAAGCTACAGGCCAAAATTTTGAAAATTAACGTCGTTAAAAATCGAAGCGGAACTTCCTTTTTTTTTTTTTTTTTTTCAACTTCATTTTACATTACTTCTCTCTGTTAACAACAATATGTAATGTATACATTTAAACATTATTTGAATTATCTATCCAACAGATATGTCATCACTCATATATGTTTTTGGTGTGATTTTGCTTACTATCTTACTTGCATTGTTTTTGAAAGTCTTTTCCGAAATGTAGTATTTAATAAATTTTATACCTATAAAACGGTAGGGACTTTTTTAAAAAATGTATCAGCAGAGACTGAAGCAAAATAAAATCTTTAGTTTAGGTTCTCTAGCATGCGCTATGTACTGTATAAGTTTTATATTGAAGAATTTTCCGAATTCTTATTTATCATTTTCATGACGGACAGACACCCGGTTTTTTAATTTTAATTTGAGTAAACGCCATTGAGTAATAACATATCTGTTGCACGCAAATAACTTCATAAAACAACGCACATTCACATTTTTATAGCTTAGTAAATCATGAGTTGGGAAAAATATAAAAACACAAACTAGAAAAAAAAGGTAAACAAGGAGAAAATGAAAAAGTGCAATGAGCTGAAAGCACCTTTTTCAACAAAGTGTTAAATACTAGTAACTACAGTTTTGAAGTTATTATATTAAGGTATATGGCTCTATAGGAAGGATTTTACAATTGCCCAATTTTCGTTTTCAGAATGATTTATATCTGTTTTCTGATAAATATCCCTTTCTAACATCAAGAATTTTTTATACCCGTCAAAAGTTGGTGCAACTTTTTTAAGTTTACTTAAAAGTATGTATTTCTTAAATTGAAGAATCACAACGTCTGTCCGAATAAAATCATTACAGTATCCTAAGATAACTCCGGGATTATTGAGTGTGAAGTTTGGATAAAAATATTTTATTTTTCTTTCTAAGATAACTAGAATGTGTTTAACTTTGCAACACTCGCAAAATATATGAGATAGTGTTTCATCGGTCAATTCGCAAAATTTACAAAGTTTTGTTTCAGAGAGTTTCATCTTAAAAAGAAGTGCATTCGTTGGTAAAATTCTATGTATAATTCTGAATTGAAGCCCACGACAATAAGTATCCCCTGTTATTTTGTAAGTGTTTAGATGTATCCTATACCAAGAATTTTCAATATTTCCAAAAAGGGACAGCCATTTATTTTCACAAGTGGGAGTATCCCTGTTACTAACCAATGTTCTATAAATGTATCTATTGCAATATTTATTTGTTAGTATGGGATGAAAGAAGCATATAGTGCAAGGGTTGTGATATTCCTCAAGTAAATGTGAATCATTTTCAATATTGTAAATTTGCACGAAAGATTGTACGGCCTTTTTAATACTATAATAGTATAAAAAATTTATTTTTAAATCGAAAGTATTTTGTAAAGATTGTAAAGACCTAAAAGTTCCATCTTGATTAAGTAATTCTTTTATAAAGCGGATACCCTTTTCATACAACGTTTTGTTATAAAAAGATTCAGAATTGATAGTAATAAGTTTATTATGAAATATTGGAGTATGCAAAATATGCGTCCATTTTTTGAATTCAAAATTTTCAATATAAATTGCGTAAGATTTAATGACGTCTCTCCAAAATTTATTTTGAATTTTTGCTGCTATTTTGTCACAGTAATTAGATCCAAAACTAAGAATTTTATCGATTTCAAAGTAATTATTGGGTAAAAGATAGCACGTGTTTTTATTATATGTAACGAGATTTTTCAACCACTTTATCTTCAAACTATGAATGAAAAGGTCTACAGCAGGAATTCTTCAACCCCCATTTGCATAGTCTTTAATTCCTACGGAATATTTTATTTTTTAACGGCCGTCCCAAATGAAATCGTTAAAAATAGTTTGTAAAGTTTTAATAGTTTTATGGTCTGGTGAAGGTAAGCTTATAAAAAGATGAGTGAGTAAGGGAAGTAATAGGGTTTTTACAACTGTAATTCTTCCAAAGGGAGTTAACTTACGTCTTTTCCAATATGAAATGCATCTTTTAATCGATTGTAATTTATTACTAAAATTCATTACTTGCATTTTGGCTAAATCAACGTCAAATTTAATTCCTAATAAACTAAATTGTGTTTCTCCCCATGATAATTTCCATTTTGTTTTTAGCGGTTTTGTAGGACAAAACCGGTATTTCAGATCGATCAACCGGAAACAAGTTTTCACAAATTTTCCAATCATTTCCACGCATGCTCATAAACTCGAAGTGAAAATCTATGTGATCGCTTCCATCTTGTTTCATCTCTGATGAAGGAAACAACTTACTTGTTGAATGCCAACAGCCTCCTTTTAGTAATGAATATCAAGGAAATGGTTTAAAACTTCGACTTAATATAACGATAGTAAATTGTCTAATGAGCTGTCTAAATTAGAGAAGTATTCTCCTCGCGTTTCAAGATAGAATCTAGGTCAGTGGTTAGTGGAGTAGGCGATTAAACAAACTCCTAACCCTGTCTGTTAGCTTTGACCTGGCAGGACTGAGCAAATTTACACCCCGTATACGCAGTATATGCTACAAGTTACAACACTGTTATATTCGCGATTCAAGCGCCTATTTAACCCCTTGGAATAAAACACCCTTTTACCTCTCCAATTCGACTATATCTTTGAAACGAACATATAGTACTGTACTTCAATTGTAAAAATATTATGCTCAAAGCAAAAAGAATTACTTTAACTTTTATCATTTAACCTTTTACCACACAACCACAAATCTGCACGCACTGATGAAATAATATTAAAGAAAACGTTGGGATTAAATCAAAATAGCGATTTCGGTAAACAGTAAAAGGGTCTTAATTAATTAAATGGGGTTTTAAAGCAACTTTAAATAGTATTTCAGTAATATCGGGACGGCTGGAGCTCCTAACCATGGATTCCTGGTAGTTCTCACACCAGTATTACCACTACATCCATATCGAGCATCCAGCTGCTCATCCCACTTAGGTATACGATTTATTTACTCATCTTGATGATACATGTCGGCATTATTGAGCGCGGTTACTGATAAACCACCAAATCCGCTCTCAGGACTTTCAGTCCTTTGATTATAGAGCGTGTACTATATTTCAGTACTCCTATCCAAATTACTTTTGTTTTTTCAAAGATAACTTTCAATCCTGATATAAGTGTAAAATTATTGAGGGTCTCTAAAACTGCATGTAATGTTCTTTCTGTTCCGTCTAAAAGTAGGGTAGTATCATCAGCGAACTGGGATATAATGTATTCGTTGCTATTGATTTTTATTCCAGATATACTCCTGCAGTTCTTTATTTTGTAATTAAGGATTTGCGCACAGAGAATAAAGATGTACGGTGATAAGGGATCGCCTTGTCTTCAACCTCGCTTTACGGTGAAGTAATTCGATATAAAACCATTTAACTGAACACATACGTCCGTATTATATAAAAAAAAGTCTTATCCATTTTTGAAACATATCACCAAAGTTTAGAAAGGATAATGTACTTTCAATAAAATTAAATTCAATCGAGTCGAATGCCTTTTCAAAATCAATAAGCATTTATAGTCCAGGTATATTATGTTGCTCACAGTATTGTATAATGTCATAGACGAGTCGTGTATTTTCACCAATGTATCTATCTTTGATAAAACCGGTTTGGTCATGCGAAATAAGAATGTCAAGAACTGTTTTTAATCGATTAGCTATCGTTCCAGACGCTAGTTTGTAGATGACATTTAAAAGTGTAATTGGTCTCCAATTTTTTAGAAAGTGTTTAGGTTTATTATCTTTAGGGATGCATATAATAGTGCCTAACTTTATATTTTTAGAGATTTTTCCAGATGAAAATGCTTCATTTAAAGCTCTCACAACAAAGCAACCTATTTTATTCCAAAATACTTTTAAAACATTACTAGTAAAACCATCACAGCCAGGACTCTTATCATTTTTCATATTTTTTAATGTAATCGATACTTCTTCGTGGGTTAATAAACCCTCGAGTGACAATTTTTGATCTTCGATCAGTTTCTTTATTTCACAGTGTGAAAGGTTTGTTTCTAAATCAATTTTGGCACTTTTATTTTGTGAACTTGAATACAACTTTTCGTAAAAATCTTTTGTTTCTTTAAGAATTTCATCTTGAGCATAAACTCGTTTACCATCTTCTTTTTCTATAAATCGTAAAGATTTAGATGTTACATGTTGTTTTTCAAGGTTGCAAAAATAATTAGTCGATTTCTCTCCATTATCGATCCAATGTGCTCTGGATCTTATAAAAACACCTTTGATTTTATCATTTCTTATTTCTTCTAATTCGTTTTGAAGATTCGAATAATTTTCTTTGTTGTTTTCGTCTAAATTATCTTCTAGTGTTCTAATTTTTTTATATCAAAGCTTGTTCTCGATTGTTACGTTCTCTTGCTTTAAAAACTGAATAAGAAATCGATTCTCCCCTTATTTCCATTAAAAGCGTTTCTAAGAATAATTGGTCATCAATAATAAACTGTATTTCAGATTTGTTCAAATTTAAAATGGAATCTCTTTCATAAACGGGAACAGAATATTGTAGGATTACATCATCAATCTTTTTGTTTATACATTCTAGGAATTTTACATCGTGTAATAGCTGGTTATTAAATTTCCAAAAACCTTTGCCGTGTTTCAATGATGAGAAACTCGCTTTCAATTCAACTATGGAATGGTCTGACTTATAGCTTATATCTACTTCGCAAGCAAGAATGCTTGTTTCGAAATCTTTTGTCGAAAGAAAAAAATCAATGCGTCCTTGCTGTAAGGGATTAAGGCGTTTCCATGTGTATTTTCTCTTTTCTCCATTGATAAAACGAAAGGCATCAATAAGATCTCTACTTTTTATTTCTGATATTAAGAAATCTCTAGATTTTTTATTTAAATTGGTATTTCTGTAATTTTGGTAATCAACGTTTGGATCTAATACTAAGTTAAAATCACCACATAATATAAAATGTTCTGCAGAGATACTATCGATAGTTTGAAAAATTGTTTTAAAGAAACTAGGGTTATCTGAATTTGGTGCATAAAGGTTTACTACTAAGAACCTCGCATCACAAAAAGTTATATCTAAAATTATCCATCTTCCCTCTTGATCCTTTTTTGAATTTAGTACTTTTATACCCGAGTCTTTCTTAATCAAAATACCCACCCCTCTGGCATTGGACGTATAATGGCTGAAAAAGCAATCACCATTCCATTCTGTGTACACTGTTTTTTCTAAATCTTCAGTTAAATGTGTTTCTTGTATACAAACAATTTTTGCGTTTTTCTCTTTGAATAGATTCAATATGTCAAATCGTTTTTTATTGTTTTGTAACCCTCGGCAAATTTAAGGCTATCCAGCGTTATATAACCATTTAGAAATAATCATAGACTGATTATACATGTATAAGGAAAAAATAGAGCTATTTACCTTGTCATGTATTTTCACAATTAAAAATACTGTGTTAATTAAGGTGCAATCTAAAAAATGGTGCATTTAATTAAGAAAGTTTTGGGAAAAATAGCTATATATACAATCTTCAATTTTTTAACTTCAAAATTACAGATAGATTTCGAAATAACTTTGCACAATTGTTCTCTATCATGAGTTGATGTGCCATTTTAAAAAAAGGAATTCGATAGCTCCTAGCTTCAGGTTAAACGTCAAAATTAGGTATGTCCAGCGAATAGTTCCTAAAATTATGGATGAATTTCGAGATAACTTTTCAGAATTGTTCCTATATCAAGAGTAGATGTTCAATTTGAAACAAATTTCCATATACCTCAAAGGTCAAGATTAAAGCCTAAGGTCAAACTTTTAAATTAAGCATGTCCAGAGAATAGCTCCTAAAATCATGGATGGATTTCGAAATAACTTTGCAGAATCGTTCCATATCATGAGTAGATGTGTCGTTTAAAACAAATTTTCAGATAGCACAAAGGTAAAGGTTACATTTTAGAGTCGTGCGTTTAAATCAAGTTTGTCTGGAGACGGGGCGAGCATATAGCCGCCTCTTTGTCCGTCTGAACCCTCTTACCCGTTTATTTTATACTTTTTGAGACCGGGTTATATTTTGGGAGCATAATCCGTCTCTGACGACTCCTGTTCAACTCGACCAGTGAGCCTATCTTCCTCCTCTAAAAACCAAAAAGCCTACCGCCATGATAATTATTTTTTACATCGAGTAGATCTCTTCCAATTTGTTCATTTATTTCGACCCCCCCCCCCCGGAGCACAACTTAACCTATATGGAAACAAACATTGGATTATTTTCCAAAATCTTCTTATAATAAATCACCAAGCTAAAAGGTTTTACATAATGCCTGAGATATCAACTGGTGACTCTCTTTTTCGAAGGTTTAACTTAAGTGAGCATTTCTAGATTTCAAATTCTTGGGATAATATGTGGCCACCATTTTTTGTCTGTAACGGATTAGCGTCATTCTCCTTAAACCATTCCCACACAATGACGCTTTTAAACGCCCTGTAATATAAAAGCTTTGGAAAACATTTTGGACAATGAAGAAATTGCTTGTCACAAGCAATTTCTTCTTTATCCACAATGTTTTCTACCCCAAAAGATATTGATTTTACTAATTTCACCAATTTCTTAGAATTTGGACTGGTCTAAAATTTTGTCATGTGGTAATGGGTTAAATCTATTTTTTTATGTTTTTTCTTCGATATTTGCTCATGCCAGTCTAGCATCACCTTGGAAAAAAACTATTAATGAGTATCCGTCACAACATAAGGTGACTGCTAGCCATAAGATACTAGAATGGTTATTGGCGGAGCCATTTTCCGTTATTTTCATGTCGTCTTAGAGTCTATCGAAATCCTGCAAACTTTATAAACATTATGATGATCCGACACACACCAGTTTTAACCCATTCTCAAACGATAAATTTTAGCCTGGCCCAAATTGAATTAAGCTACAGACGACAATTTTGAATTGGTGAATTTTTTAATATCTTTATCTTTTGGGGCAGAAAACATTGTGGATAATGAAGAAATTGCTTGTTACAAGCAATTTCTTCATTTTCCACAATGTTCTACAACGTTTTTTTTCAGGGGGGGGGGGCGTAGAAAGGACGGATTGTGTTGGAATATGTTAAGATAGAAAATGCTTCAAATTAAAACAATCAATCAAACAAAACACATTGTCCTGTGATTGAAAGCTGCTCGCCATTTATTGGCGGCTGTCAATCAAATAATCAGTCGACCATTCATTTAGACTGGTAGTTCAGTTTGAACTCCCAAATTGGCAGCCATTTTGGTGAATCGTTTTTGTTGGTGTGGCGGCTTAACCGTTGTTAGTAAATCTTATTCAAGCTGTAGTTACGACGTTTAGGTCGCCAACCAACCATTCTACTTATTTGTAACAAGCTACTGGCCAAAATTTTGAAAATTAACGTCGTTAAAAATCGAAGCAGAACTTCCTGTTCTTGTCAATAGGCGAGGCAAAAGGAGTCAGTGGGCGGGGCCAGCGATTGGTCAATGACAAAATGAACATTCAATGTAATGCGGCTATCGCGGTTTTTAAAATCAAATCATGATTTTACAAAAACTAAGTGTTACTCCCCCTTAGACTTTTATCCTTGATACTGGTAAGTGACGGCAAACATCACCATGAAAATAAAAGTCGTGACGTGTATCCGCCACAATGAATAGTGACGGTTAGAGATAAAATACAACACTGGTGATCATACGGACTTATTTATCTTCAAAAATTAATCCAAAATGGTTTCTTTACAAGAATTTAATACAATGAAGTCGCAAAAAAAATTATTACAATAATTTCAGGTCTATAATTCATTACGAGTCTAGAGCTTTAAGAGTAAAAAACATAACCCTTTCCGTTTGTAGAAATTTTAGACTGGTCCAAGTTGAAAGAGGTTACAGAAGACAAAGAAAATTGGATGTAATTTGAAATAAAACCATCATATGAGATAGAAAAAATTGTGGGAAAGAAGAAATTGCTTGTAACAAGCAATTTCTTCTTTTTCCACAATGTTTTCACAAGTATAAAATCACTGCGACGTAAAATCCCGGGTTTGAACGGGAAAGGGTTAAACAACATCCTACTAGATACACAACTATTGTACAAAAATAGATCTAGCGAATTTTATGACTGAAATCAAACGAAGATATTTAAGCTCTCAATTAAGATTCTGAACTGTCTTATCCTATTACCACCCAATGACGCTTTCGGAGACCCTGGATATATACAATAATTGGTAACTTTGTAGGAAAAGAAGAAAGTGTTTGAAGACAAAAATTTATTCTTATCTCACAATGTTCTTTACCCTATTTGGCACTTATTTTCCAATCAAAGTGCAATTGTCGTCTGCAACTTCTTTGATATCGGATCAGTCTAACATTATGCTATCTGCTAATGGGTTAGATAGTAGGTCGCGCCCTCCCTAGTCAGCGACTAGTGAAAGGTTAAGTCTCGACACGGGTTAATTGGGTGTTTGGTTGTCATAAGATATTTTTTTAAGATATTTGTACTGATTGCAAAAAGACCGATCAAGAATGAAAGTGTTTAGTAAAGAAAGAGTGTTTACACACGGATTCTATTGGTTGACCCTTTACTATTCAATCTCTAGTTTTTACGTCACTGTCAATTTATAATCGAGATTTACAATTGAGAAAATATTGTAGAAAAAGAAGAAATTGCTTATTACAAGCAATTTCTTCTTTTTTACAATATTTTCTACCCTATTAAATGACTATTTTTAAAAAAAGAAAATAAAATTTTGTCTGCATAAGCTTTGAATTTGGGCAGGTCTATTTTTCAAAATAGGAAAGGGTTAGGACATGTATACATTGGCTTTTGTCACTGTCATTCTCGGTTGGCTGAACTGTACATTGAATTTTGGAAGGTGATTGACCATTTGACTAATAGATGTGTTAGTCTAATTTCATTTGGTTAATCCACAACATAACAGACCATACAATATGACACTGGGTTTTATTTTCCACTAATGCTTAAATTGTAAGTTCACTGTGCGAGATCTGGCCTAGCGAGATGGAACCGAAAGGGACAGAAAGTAGGTCCGGATTCCCTCAAGTACTCCAAATGTAATGTAATATAACCGGACGCATACGGACGGACAGACGGGCGACCACAAAAGGCGTCCGATAACGGATGCTTTTAGATAAACACTAGGAGCTAAATACTAATTTAAATTTTATTTGAGTTCTGAAACCAGATTGTATTATTTAAATGTCAGCAATATCTTGCCCCCAACAATTACGTATAATAGAACAGGACGGGAAAGAGAAAGATAGGGAGATTTTGGGAAAGGAATCCCAGAGAAGCCAGACCGAAGGTAGGCACTACCTTTAAGGCTCAACATATAGGTTAGAGCCTACTTTATATAGTCGTACTTGGCTTAGTTGCACATACAGTGTGTGCAATGATATGTAAATACAGTTTGACGATAATAATCCGGAAGTGCTAAACGGAAATTTAGAAGAATTATAAAGCGATTAAAGGAAAGTAAGAAAGGTGAGAAATATAAGATTTGTATATGTGCAAAAAGTATAGACACAAAAGCGCAGTGATAAATCGGAAATATGTCGGAGAACGTGTGCGCAAAGCCGAGTTAAACTGGTAATATAGTAATAGCGAAAAGGTGACGGGTCATAATAAAATGAAATGGATAGAGTTAATGTTGTAACCGCCAATACAGATTTCCTGAGCCGAGATCCTTAACCTATCAATCAAACCTGACTTTATAACAAATGTGATTTTAAGCTCATAGCTTAGCCCCTTCCCACACAATGACATTTTTGACACCCTTCAGAAAAACTAATGAGTAAAATCAAGAAATTTCTCCATTTTACACAATGCTTTCACCTACAAAATAGAAAAAAATAATCTTAAAATTGTCATCTGCAACTCCATCCAATTTTGCCGTCGGGTAATAAGTTCAAGGATTGTATTTTCATTGGAATTTTGTGAATTTTCCTTCTGAGATTTATTATTACCCTGATTCTTTAGAACGTTACAGCCGAGGTTCTCGCATCTACATACAGAAAGAACTTATGCTAAGAAATAAGTTTTTAGAAAGCCCAAAGATGGTTATTACTGTAGCACTCTCATATTTTAATTCAAACAACTGAATACACTTAATATATTCCCACAAAATCCCACTTTTTGTGCCTTGAAGAAAGGAATGATTACTTCTTACAAGTAATTCATTTTTTTTTCTCACAGCTTTTTCTACCCTATATGACACATATTTACATAAAAAATGAAATTGTTGTCTTGACTTCTTTTAATTTGGACTAGTCTTAGAATCTTCTGTCTGTTAACGGGTTTTTTTATAGGCGTTATCCAGGTTCGATTCGATCAAACATTCAAAATATGGCGATTTTAGTACTTTCAGTCCTATGATTTTCATTGGATTATGAATCTATAAAAAATTAATCTCTTTTGTTACGTTTTTATACTTCCATACCTCAATGAAAATAGAAAATATCAATTATTTATCAATATATACTTTTCATATCTACATAAATCATACTATTTTCACTACCAGCAGTTGTTTATGGGTTTACCAACGCTATAAACAATTACGCAGAAGTTCTCTATATGTTACTCCTTGGTATCACCGGTATTTGTTTTGGGTTCTAAGATATCTTGCCCAATAATATACCTACGTGACCGGCCGGGATTCGAACCTTCGATACTAGACTCCCATCAGATTACGATTCTACAGTCCTAACCACATAACCACACAGGATCTATTTCTATAAACAACGAATCTGTTATTTCAACATTTTTAGCAAAATGTATATCAAGGTCAGGGTTTTGGTCAAACATTTTTATTTAACATGAAACGAAGTCGATATTTCCCGCCTTTACGAGATTGTCTAATTCGTGTTTTACGGCGCAGCGGCAGCTGGGTCATTTAGTGCGCAGTTATTCATGTTGTACATTATGTTGATCATTTAAGATATGAAGAGAGTATTTTTTTTGTTGTTGTTGTTTTCATGGAGGTATGAACCGAAAAACTTAATCACACTTATGTATGAATCCGCGATTTTTTTTTGTTGATGTTGTTTTCATGGAGGTATGAACCGAAAAACCTAATCACACTTATGTCTGAATCCGCGATTCATACATAAGTGTGATTAGGTTTTTCGGTTCACACCTCCATGAAAACAAAAGATATTCTCTTCATTTCTTATAGTTTAATAGCATCGAGCGAAAAAAGCAAAAACTTTACAAATTTTGATACCTTTTTGTATGGGACTATTTTGTGCGGAATCATACGAAATCACTGCTCAAAATTTAGTTCATGGAGTTATGAATTTTTTTCTTCTTCTTTTTTCGTCCATTCAGATCGCCCGTTTTTGATAGACGCAACTGAAAATTAAAATATTAGTTTATAAAGATGCATACATAGACAAACACAAAAAGTTGTACAAGTGTTAAAGCGGACATACACAAAAACTACAAGGTGATGCTTTTGCTGTATCTTACGACCTACTAGTAGTCACCTTTGTTCCGCCAGATGAATTCACATGGGTCACCTGCGGTCATTTTTACCCCGTTTGAATCAAAAATATAATCCCTGGAATAACAACCACCAACCTGTTGCAATCAGATTAGTCATTTGACCTAGATCTTTAGTGTTCTACAATATACTGTAGTCACAGCATACATATCTTACTTTTATACCATCGGAAAGATTCGTATAAACAATGTGAATTCGAAAAGGTTGATTGATTGATTGAATGGATTTTAACGCCACTTTTTACCGTATTTCAGTATATCGCGGCGACTAGAGCACTTACCAATGGATTCCTGGTAATTATCTCACCAGTATTACAACTACATCCTTTCCTAGCCGCCAGCTGATATCCCACATAGGTTTACGATAACCCACCCATTGGTGCGAGACAAATGTCGGAAAGGACATGTGCCGCCGCCGGGGATAGAACCAATGACATCTTATGATTGAATATTGTGAGTCTGATGCGCTACCGACTGCGTTATGACGGCGGCCAAATGTTATATAAAGAGACATCTGGTGAATATTCATGTGGGGTTGAGTAGAAAATAACAACGGAAAAATGACACCCCCCTCCCCGCTTAAATGATACTTTTACTACTCGAGTGCAGTTGATTATATGTTATTTTTATCCCCTAATTATTGAATTTTTATATCCGTCTTAATGGACGTTTTGATTGGTGGAAACAATTATTCATACCTCCATGAACAAAAAAATGTTCAATACAACAAAGTACCAAAATTTGTAAAGCTTATTCAAGCTGTAGTTACGACGTTTATGTCACCAACTAACCATTTTACTTTTTCGTTACCTAGCCATGAATTTTACAAAATAACCCCGTTGAAATCGAAGCGAAACTTCCTTTTGGAGTTATTGGGCGGGGCCTAGGGGGTCGGTGGGCGGGCCCCCGATAGGTCAATTGAAAGAGTCTGCTGACGAAATTTCAAGGTTTGTTTAAATTGACGATTTACTATCACATTTCTTTACGTCTGTCCGTCGTACCTTCTATATTTTGCGAGAGGGAATAAACGATTCGAATATATACAGTATTTGAAGAAAGATACACCAGGAAAGCGGTGTATATGACAAATTTCTATTATTTTATTTCTTTTCATTATAATTATTATTATTACCTTAGTTCTAAATTGGTCCTTTTTAGAACATAAGGTCCGAATTGATGGATCGAATGCCTAATCTGATCCTAAACAGGAAGATCAACTTTGATATTAACCCTTGTCATATTGTAGAAATTATCTTAATGGATTGCTGTAAAATCAAAGGGCTGAAAGCCCTGATAGAATTAGTTGTTCAAAAATCAATATTTCTTTTGGAAATTGGCTTCATTAACAACTCTGACAGGAAAAAGTACAAGCAGTAGGTGTAGACCAAGATCAGACTGCATCTCCTGCCAAAACCGGAATATTCCAGGTTCAGCATGACAAGGGTTAAAAGACGCTATTTTGCAAATTAAATTGCCAGTAACATGTAATACAGAAGTGAAATCGTTGTTTGACGACCTAAACTGTAGTTACGCCCTTTTAAGTCGTCAAGCAAACGAATATGTTTCACATAAATGTAGACCAGTGTTGGAGTTCAAAGTTCACCCCCGGTCTAAATTTACGATTGGTCCATCTTTTTTTTTTTTTTTTTTTTTTTATTGACACGCGTACCGTCAATTGTCCCTTGATTTTTATGACACAGTAGAATATAACGAGTTGTACATCATTGGCGATATGCAAGCGGTACCAAAAATGTTATTGAGAAAAATGCTTCGGTAGATAAAAATGCCAAAAACAAAAACGTATCGAGAAAGCTTGAAAAGTCCTTCCACGTGACGTTATCTTCCTTGCTGACGTCATCATTTTCCCGCCATGCCTCAGTGGCCGGATGTTTCTCCATCTTGCTTTCAATTTTAACCATCATGGACTCCGACAGAACTATTTTCGGTTTCTCGGGGTTTGTTTCTGTCTGTTGTTTATCCACCTCGACTACTGGCGTTTCTGACCGAGTACTCCTAGCGTCGTCTGATTTACCCTTTCGTTTGAACAGTTTCACAAGCCAACGGAATCGCCAAAATCGAATAAATGCTTTCAAGCACCATGGGACAGTATCTTGGCCTTCTTTATGGTATAGATACAAGTTGATTACAACGAACGCGGTCACCATTCCACTGAATATCATCATCACCACGACATAATAACACAAATACGACATGGTCCCGGACGATGCCGGAAGGTAGCCGAGGATGGTACTAAGCAACACCATGAAGGTTAGAAAACACGTTATAGAGAATCCAACACGTTCACCGGAATCTACCGGTAACCAGAATACAACGCCGTTTAGGAGGGATATCGCGATGACCGGAATAATTATGTTGAACGCAAAATACAGTGGATTACGTTTTAACGATATTTTGAGTTCAAACACAGATTGTGAGCTCGACTCGTAAGACATCGCTCCCGTTTCTTCGATGTCCCATTCGCCATTTCCTTCATACGCAGAAAGGTCCCACTCACTCAGCATTGATGTTAGTACAACTTCACTGGCAGTGTATCCCCAGGACAGGATCGTAAACGTGCAGTCTTGTTTGTCAAAGGGATAATATGTGACATCGGGTGAACACGTGCTTTTTAACAAAAATTTCGGTTGCCAGGTTACGATTCCGTTCGATAGATTGTACCGACACATATAAGCTGGATCACCGATCCTTGAGAATTCTTCGACTGTGTTACCGAGGACAAGTTTTGGTGTCCACATTTTGTCATAGCGGACCAAGATAGAGTTGAGTGTTTCGTCAAGAGACAGTGTGTAAGCGATGGAATATTGCCCTGGCCCAAGAAATATATCAACCATTTCATCAAACCAGAGGAGTTTGACCGACGCCGACATTTCCAAAGTTCCCCCAACCTCGTCAAAATCAAATAAAGCATGCAGTACCATTGATATATTAACTTCAATAGGCTCAGACAAGTTGGCTTTGGGAATAAGATCTGTTGTGCTCGTATTTCCATCGTACTTGTAATACGATAAATACGTGTTGTAGTTTAGTACCTTTTCTGTGTAATTCTCTTGTCCGAGAATTTCATCCCAGTTCCATAGATGGACCACTGTAAACAATATCCAGGTTCTCATAGTGATATAGTAACACGCCAGTAATGTTGATATCAAAAAGCCTTTAGATTTCTAGATAAAATCACGAAAATGTATCTAAACTTGTTTTAACCCTTTCCTGGTTTTTACGTCCCTGTGATTTTGTAATTGAGAAAACATTGTAGAAAAAGAAGAAATTGTTCTTCTTCAACAATATATTCTACCATTTTGAATGGTTATTTTTCAAATTGATTCCACTTTAAATTTGGTCCGCAGAACCTTTGAATTTGGATAAGTCTAATTTTCTGCAAGACAGGAAAGGGTTAATTGTATCTCGCCGGTACGATTCCCGTTTATTCAGAACAGACAAATCTTCTTAAAAATCTTTGTAATACTTCTTGTATAATAAATCGTGATTTAACCATCTATCCAAGTACTTGTTCAATCCAGCCACTTTTTCAAGTTAATGAGTAATGTAACTGTTGATATGATTTAATTATGAATGTTCACAGGAAAATAATCAAAATGGCAACAGTTGTCCTGCTTATAGGTGCAACATGTATTAATAGGATTACAGAACCGAACGTCAATCACCTCGGTACTACAAACAATCTATTAAAAAATAGATGCACGATGAAAGAAGATAATCTCCAAACTTCATACATATGTAGTTACAACTAGTCCGTATCTTTCCTAATCCTTTGAGATGACCTGTTCAATAAATCAATTCCACGCATGTTTGTTATTTTAATTATTTAATATTTTATGACATCCGACCGTGTCTAGTTATGTCATCAATTCAATTGTATTTATCCTAGACTGTAATATCCTTATTGAATAGCCGATACGTAATTAAACTAAGCTATAACAAAGCTGTATTTTCTCTCTGTGCTTGAGGGTGAATTTCTACCAATTATATTTGTCTAAAATCGGAAATTTTACTCCTTTATATATGAGTTTTCGATAACTGACATTATATTCTGTCTTCAAATGCCCTTTAAATGATACCGATAATTTCTGAAATACCATACAGTGCTGGAACTGAACAATAGACATCATGAACTCGTTTTGCGAATTGCGAAAAGTACAGTCGATCTTGCTAGGGCGACTCTTGCACGGATTATCAAAGAAAGGTTTTGGCTCTCAATTTTTCAATTTCTAACTGTAATGCTTTCAGACGTTTGTTAGAAGGCAGATAAGCTATTTTTGTAATGAAAATTACTGTTCATAACTTAAAAATGAAAGAAAAGAAGGAATTATTTTACGCGTTACGAGACGCCAAAAAAAGTCAGCGAAGTACAACCCGAATGGAACCAGAATTCATCGCGGTAAATACGTCATCCGAAGATTGCACCGACAATTACCTTATATGTAGTTTTCATGACATCAATTACGTCTCTTGCTTCCGCTAGCAATACAGTAATGATCGACATCACCCGAAGACTAACGACCTCACCCGATAGGTTCCGACTTTTCAAAGTAGGGCATAGGGAATATGCCAATTCAAATTAAATTTCTAGTCAATTCAGAAGATGTAACACGAAGAAAGAGTATTTATTGAGAAAATGATATTAATAACTATTGGAAAAAAAAAAGATAAAATTTCAATATCAAATTTTCATAAAAATCTGTTTATGAGCCGCTTTAAAAGACCACGTCTATAAAACGACAATAAACGAAGTCCCCTTTTAAAAGAAAAAGCTCTGAAGAAATAACGGTATTATGCTGAAAACTAGAATCAAAACTTAAACAAATCGTATGTTGTTGGAACTCATTAAAATCTGTATTATTTAATCTACGCAGGAACATTTTTCATTTTTTTCTGTGGTATGATAATGATTTAGATAAAGTCTTGTATAAAGGGACCACTCAATGGACGACCAAAAAGTTGTCGTTTTAAAATATGTTCGTTTAATACATTTTTTCGAAGGATATGAAGGATTGATCAGATTTCATACATAAATTAGAGGAAATCTTGTATTAAATGACCACTTAAGTGACGGTAAAAGTGTGGTCGTTCAAGATACTGGTCGCTTAAAACACTTTTGTGACATATATGGTGGATCTGTTCGACTGCATATATAAATAATTGCAGGATTATCGCTTAATCCTATACTGGTGGAACTTATTGAGACGATTCAAATGAGATCCAACAACATAGGATTTAGGTTTGATAATTTTATCAGCAAAATATCCAATTATAAAGATATTGTGTGTTTTGTAAAGGAATTTGGATGCTGATCGCTTATTGTAAGTGGTAATTCAGATTATTCTAATGAGTTCAAACAACATAGGATTTAGTTGTAATTTTACTTTTTAGCAATATGCTGTCATCTCTAAAGAGCTTCTACTTTTAAAAAATGGATTTTGATTATGGTCGTTAAACCCTTGTCATGCTGAACCCGAAATATTTCGGTTTTAACAGGAGGTATAGACAAAGATCAGACTGCACATAAGTGCAGTCTGATCTTAGTCTACACCTCCTGTCTTTCCTTCTGAAACCAGAGTTGTTTATGAAATTAATTTTCAAAAGAAGTATTGACAACTGAAGAACAAGCCCTTTGATTTTTATAGACTTCTGAAAAGGATTTCGTTCAGCATGACAAGGGTTGAGATGTGGTCGCCTTATAGAAGTGGTCTCTCTAGCAAGATCGACTGTAATAAAATCGACATTAACCCTTGTCACGCTGAATAAAATTCTCGTTTGAATTTGCATACAAAATCAAAGGCCTGAAAGCACTGGAAGCACTAGTTAAGGGTAAAAAATTGTTTTGAAAATTTATTTAATAAACTACTCTTGGTTGAAAGAGACAATCAGGAGGTGTAGACTAAGATCAGACTGTACATTTGTGCAGGATGATCTTTGTCTAAACCTCCTGCCAAAATAGGAATATTCCGGGCTCAGCATGACAAGGGTTAAGTACGCGGGTTTTTTTTTTTTTTTTTTTTTTTTTTTTTTTTTTTATAACCTATAACTGGATTCACCGATTAAAAGCCCGATCGAATGTAATAAATGAATTTAAAAAAAAAGCATCACTTCAACATTTTTTTCATGAAAATTTGATTAAGGAAAGAATCTGCTTTTTCAATAGCTATAGATGTCCTTTAACGATAACCTTACTTAGTTCGTGTTAACTCTTTCCTGTTCAATGCCTGGTTTTTACGTCCCAGTAATTTTATTATTGAAAAAAAAAATTCAAGAAAAAGAAGAAATTGCTTGAAACATGCAATTTCTTCTTTTTCAACAATACTTTTTACCCTACTGAATGATTATTTTCAAATTAAATCCACTTTTAACTTTTGTTTGCAAAACCTTAGAATGTGGACATGTTTAACATTTTGCAAAACAGGAAACGGATAAATGTACTAAATTCGCTATAAATGGCAATTCAATGAAGTATACTTTAAGTGATCTACTTTGAAACATCGGAATTTATCGGGCGGGGTGGTTAGTCTTCGGGTAAAAAATCTGTTACGACTACATTGCGAGCGGAATCGAATGACGGCAGTGTTATGTCATGGAAACTACAAATAGAGCAAAGGTCGGTAATAATCAAAAGATCATCATTCTTTCCAATATTTGAAAGCGTCAAAGTTAGAATGTAGGAAATTGGGTGACAAAACTTTTCAACTATAATCTTTCAAAGAGCCGATTTAGGTTTAAAACATGGCCGCATCCACTCTGCGTATATGTTCAAAGAAAATGGTAAGTCTTGTCCAATAAGAGACCGTTTTTTCTGGCTACATGACTCTTCTTAAAGGGAATTAAAGTCTTTCCTCGGTTGGACAAGGATATCAATTAAGTCCCTTTACTCCACTAGCAACAAACATAAACTTGGATTAATCCTTTCCCGCTTTTCCAAATTTTAGACTGGTCCGATTTGATAGACGTTGCAGAAGACGATGAAAAGTGAGTGCAATTTGAAACAAAACCATTCTATATGGTAGAAAATATTGTGAAAAAAGAAGATATTGCTTGCTACAAGCAGTTTCTTCTTTTTTCCCAATATTTTTTAAAATGAAAAATCACATGGACGTAAAAACAAGGGATTGAGCAGGAAAGGGTTAAAGAGACATGCATGAGGAGAACATGTTATACACTAATGTTCCAAACAAAAACGGCTGCAGCCAGTCTAGAGGCCGTTGGGCAGTGTAAGAACTGTGATCTCAACTTATAGACTTGTTGTCTTTACAATTTCGAATATTGATGAAATATGATATTAGAATTTGACTCCTTCTTCATCGAACTATTATTAATCTAAAAATGAATGATTGAATGGTTATGTTAATTTACAATATTCAATTTTGAATTTCAATACGATGTTTGACACCATTTAAATTAAAAACGAAATTAGTGGTTGTCCCTTTTAAACCTTTCCTGTTTTTCAAAATCCTGGTCTTGTCCAATTTGAAAGAAGTTGCAGACGACAACTAAAAGTGAGTTCAATTTGAAATTTAACCTGCCTAGAGAAAAGAAAATATTCTGGGAAAAGAAAGAATTGCTTTAACTAGCAATTTCTTCTTTTCCCACAATGTTTTCTCAAATTTAAAATCACTGAGACGTGAAAAAAGCGGATGATAGAGAAATATATCTGTGACACTATTGCAAAAATGTATCGACCCGGATCAGGCTACAGGAATTACAAGATGAACATGGTTAACTTCTGTCATATCAGCTTATTTTCTAAAGAAGAGAATCGCCCAATTACTTTATTACTTGTCAATTAGGAAAGTATAAACATTCATGGACGTGTGGTGGACCAGATAACCCTTCACGTTATACATAATCGTGTTGTTAATTGAACGACAGTACCTGTGAAAAGTGTTTTCTAGAATTGAGTGTACTTTGGTTGATCAGTTATGGGATTATCTGGCGAGTCTTTAGTTTGGTTGTTTTCGAAACTATCAATTGACTTATTTGACAGAGAATAGATTGCCGTGTTTATTGTATGAAAGGTTGTATTGTGTTCGTCGATAATGTATGAATAATTATACATTGCCCTCCAGTCTATAAAGAAATGACGAGTCGTCACAAGATAACGGACATGAAAAGTATTGAACGTTATCCTCATAATTTAATTTTACTTTCTGCTATCAAGATTCCAGCGGATTTGATTGGCTGATTTTTTTCATACTTCCATGAACAAAGTTTTAATAACACAATTATTTTGCATGCTTGCGCACAAAGCAGGTGCATAAAATTTCACTCAAAAATAGTAAAGACTTTGTTTCCGTTGCGTGATGGCGTTAAATTAAAAGAAATCAAGAAAAATTCATCGAGGTATGGACATGAAAACTTAATCATATGGCGTTAATCTGCTTCGTGAATTCACACACATTGATAACGTTTTTAGATTCATACCACAATGAAAACAAAATATATCGTATTCATGTCGAACTGAGTTTATTCTACAGATAAATTAAATTGCCGATATACTTCACAGAGGATAAAATGTCACTTGTTTTCAATAGAAATCAACAAGTTGTAATCCTAACATCGACGAGTGGGTTGTTGTAACCAATTAGCGACTATCGGCCCCTAAGCCCTTTCCTATTTTGCAAAATGTTTAACCTGTCCAAATTAGAAGGCATTACAAACGAAATTTACAGTGTATTTAATTTAAAAAATAACCATCCAATAGGATAGAAAATATTGTGGAAAAAAGAAGAAATTGCTTGTTACAAGCAATTTCTTCTTTTTTACAATATTTTCTCAATGACAAATCCGGACTTCGCCCGGTGACACACTATCGGATTTTACTAAAAGTACCCCGCCCATTGTTCAACACGCAATATTTTGCTAAGTAGCTATGTTGCTTTTTGCTATGTCGAATGGGGTTTTACACCGCTTTTAACAAGTTTTCGGTCATTGCGGCGGCTAGGACACCTAACAATGGATTCCTGGTATATCTCGCATCAGTACCACCATTACATCCTTTCCGAGCCCCAAGCTTCTATCCTACTTAGGTTTACGATTATCAACCCGTTTTTTAGAGATAAATGTCAGAAAGGATATGTGCCGCCGGGGATCGAACCAATGATATAACATGGCTAATGATTGAATATCTGATGCGCTATCCACTGCACTATGACGTCGGCTCGATTTATGATTGACAACGGCGATTGGTTAATTGAAGAATCTCTAGCCACGCCATCTGAGCTCAAACAGGAGGTTCGACTTTGATTAAGCAGTAGTTACGACGTTTAAGAAGCAAAGCCAACTCAAATGCTTCATGAATGACACGCAGAGCTGGAGTTAAAAGTCACTTCCGGTCTAATTTATGAATTTGATTGATTTGTCGATTTTTGATTGACCATCGCGATCATTTTGCTCTGATTGAGATTCGGAATGATATTACTTTTTATGTCATTGTTTTAAAAGGAGACACGTGTAGACCAGTGTTTTTCCCCCAACCAGAACGTTGATACATGATCTCTCGACTGGACAAAAAAGCTTAGTCTACGAATAAGTCTTTCCCAAAAACTAGCTTAGAATTTTTTTTCTTTTTTAATTTATTTATTTATTGCCCATTGCACCGAAAATTACCGTATTTATGGTTTCTTTTGCGTATAATTTACGCTATGGACTTCGCCAATCTCTTGCACTTCGGTTCATTCCCCATTCACATCTGTAATGGGCCCAGTAAATATTCCGCTAACACGTCATCAATATCGCAACTGATTTCAATTTAAAACCTTGAGCTTGAATATGAGATGGGTTTTTTCCGTTAGCATTTCAGACGGTTTTATAACAAAAGTATTTCGGTGGTAAATCATATTATGTATCTTGAACCATGGTTTTATGTCAATAACGTTACATTACTTGTCCAACAACAGTAAAGTAATATATATTTCATTCCCTGGTTTGATAAGAATCTTGTCATTTAGCCCAGCGCAGAGATGATTAGAGCCGCCGTCATAGCGCAGTTGGTAGCACGTCGGACTGTCAATCTAGAGGTCCCGGATTCGATCCCCGGCGGTGGCACTTATCCTTTCCGACTATTTGTCTCTCACCAATGGGTCGATAATCGTAGACCTATGTGGGATAGCAGTTGGAGGCTAGGAAAGGATGTAATGGTAGTATTGGTATGAGAAATACCAGGATTCCATTGTTAGGTGCTCCAGTCGCCGCGATATAACTGAAAGATTGTTGAAAGGGGGGTAAAACCCCATTCAAACAAACACATCCAGCGCAGAGTAACGAACGACAACTCTGCTTGGCGATTTGAACACGATATCACATTTGTCCATAATCGGTTTTACCCGAAGACTAAAGACCTCATCATTTACAACACCGATGTTTCAAAGTATGGAATATGGAATAGATCACAATAAATTGAATCCATAGTGAATTTAGTACATTAGGTAAGAAGAAAGAATGTTTGTCGTGTAACTGACAATGATAATTATATGAAAAGTATTTAGTTTTCCTAAAGTAAATTTCCGTGAAAATCTTTTCTAGAGCTGCTTTAACAGTTAATGGTAAAACGATATGAATCGAAAAAGAAAAAAAAAAAAAAAAAAAAAAAAACACTGTAAGAAGCAGTTTTACACAGAAATGTAATTAGGTTTTTTCTGACCTCTTTTTTATAGAACTATTTTATTCGTCAGTAAAAAAATAGTTCATTACTCATTGTTTCACGGAGTTGTGAAACAAAACTTTCAGCCAATCAGTTTGCTTGAGTTTTGAAAGACGAAATTGAAAATTAAAAAAGTGATTTATGAACTAAAGATTAACTTGCATAGATAACTCTACATTAGGCCAACAAAAACAAACGTCGGATCGTTAATATCAATCTAACTCATTTAGACCTAAGTTGAACTTTGAACTCCGAAATTCATTGCCGAAACTTATGTGACGGGCTTTTTTTGATGTTTCGACTTTGACGTCGTAACTACAGCTCTTCCAAGCTCTAGTTACGACATTGAAGTCGACAATCCGACATTTTTACTTTTTGTTATATATAACTGGTGATAAATTATGCCTTATAACATCGTTTTATAACGTATTGGAGCTTCCTGTCGGAGTCAATTGACCTGGCAAGCGGAGTCAGTGGGCGTTGCCAGCGATCCGTCAACTACGCAAAGTATAAAAAAAAGAACGGTCGTACAAAATGTTTCTACACACAACCGTAGAATTGCTGTCTTATGTAGATATCACGATGGAAATAAAGTATAATAATAAGGGAAAAGATGAGCCGATATTGAATTTCTAAATGTCTATCATTGTGTCTGATGGTATTTTAATGATGAAATCAGATCCTTGTAAATTATATATCGATAACACATGACACGCCCTAGGAGCGCCGATAATAAGAATATGGGTATAGTCTTGTTTGATTCCTTCTCATCTCTGAAATAACAACAACAACAAAAAAAATACACTGACATTGTATTTATCTTAAAGGAAGCGTTTCGTTTCTATACAGGTATCGGCGCAAAGTATCGACGCGTGGCAACACACACGCTGACCGGGGTTTATATTTTAGTTGAAATATGACTTTTCGTGGGACATAATTACGATCAGTCAACAGAATTTAAGAATATTTACAGGATATCGACAATCTCTAGACGGCTTTATTCTCGATCTTATCTACAGTCATTTGTTTACGGAGGTCTTAAGGCCTTTTTCGGAAGGCGGGTCACGTGATATTGACAAACTTTGTCAGAACAGGATCACTATAATGCAATGACAAACCTATGTAAGGAATGTCAACAATATATAATATTTTGATAAATACTTTTCGGTTACGTCAGTATTAAATCGTTTATTGACACCAGAGACTTTAGTTTGTGACCAAAGGCTTCTTTTATTTACATCAATTAACCCATTACCAGACGACAAAATTTCAAGCTGGTCTAAATTCAAAGAAGTTGCAGACGTCAATTTATAGTTGATGCAATTTCAAAAATATTTTTCTGCTGGGTTGAAAACCTTGTGAATAGTGAAGAAATTGCTTGGAACAAGTAATTTATTTATTTTCAATAACGTGTTCCAAAGTGTTGTTTTCTTAAAGGCATCATTGTCTGGGATTGTCTCGGAATGGCTAAAGAGAAGTTTTCATAAGTATACAATATTTCGAAATTATTTTACAACGAATATGCATGGGTTATTAATTTAGATTGCTATTGATTTTCGCTAATGCATCCATACGAAAAAAATAATTGGTTTTATTGTTCGAACATGCATTCCATTTAAAATTGGTGTTTGGTTTAATTGAAAATAGTGTGACTCCTGTTCCGTTATTAATAAACCATTACCGCCCAATATCGCTTTTAGCCGCTCTTGTAAAATAATACTTAGGAAATCATCGTGTAAAAAAGAGAAAGTGCTCATAGCAGTTCATTTCTCCTTTTCTAGTAATGTTTTCTATCCTATTTAGTCATTATTTTTTCAAATTACACATAATTTGAAATGTCTACTGCAAAGGACCTCGTTTTCGATTTCGTTAGAGTTACACGTAACACAGAGTCTCTCCTCGTAGGGTTCGTTCACATAACGGCCAGTTTTTACTCTTAATGGTAGTATTCCGCAGCGTAACTGTGATTAGAGTGACCGCTCGTATTTACTAAGATTAAACTGTAGATACTTTTCCGTTTCGAGTGTTCTCTTTAGGAGTTTATAAGTTCTCAATATAAGACAGTGCTATTTGTACAATAAACAGAAATCATGTATGAAAGGAAAAACGATTACCCTTTGTCCATTATTGGGGTCAATAACCAGAAGACATAATAATTATAGACATGGTACTTTTTGGCATAAAAATGGTGAACAAGATATACGAGTTTATTTTAGTTTGATTGCAATAAAAAAATAAGCTGATAGAGTTGCCCTCGAACACTCACAATCCAGATATATTCACGTCCCTGAAAAAGAGGCAGTGGTTTAAACCTATTGCTTCCCAATTTTACTGCTGGGCAGACTAGGGCTAGCAACATAGTGTCTTGCCCATGAACACAACTCGGTGACGGTAAAGCTCGAACCCGCGACCATCAGATCATGAGTTAAGGACATATACCGCTCTGTCATCGAGGAAATTTTGTCATTTGTACTACCGGTGTAAATTGACGGAGAGGGACTATCAATCAGAAATCAATCGAACAATTAATCCGCAAGTTGAGACCGGAAGTGAACTTTGAACTCCAACATTGGTCGTCATTTGGCTACATATACGTTGTAACTACAGGTTAGTCAAGCTGTAGTTACAACGTTTAGGTCGCCAACCAACCTTTTGTTACATGTTACTAGCCATAGATGTTGCAATTTAACACTATTCAATATCTAAATTCGAGTTGCTTAATAGAACTTTTTACCTGGCAGCCACGGTACACTGGCTTACAAACCTCACGGGTACCCATTTATGACCCAGGTAAAAAGGAGAGATGTGTTATTAGTTTTTGTCAGAAAACTCACGGACGTCCGGGTGGATGTGCACTCGAGAATCTTGTTGATATCTCAGTCAATGCTGGTGGTTAGTGGGCGCGGCTAGTTATCTGTAAATCTAGCTATTCAATAAAAATCAATTGACCAATCCTATATGATAGCCAAAAGGAGCAACACATTTTCTGATAATCTAATTTTGGTTTATTCTAAAATTCAATAGTTTTGTTCGGGTGAATTTTTGTATATTTTATCGGTCAAAATTTTGAGCACGCAACTGTTTTGTGAGTGCGCACAAATTAGATCAGTAAAATTCTAGTAAATTGTCTATTGAAAACAAATGCTACACGCCCTAGGACTGCCGATACAGTCCAGTTGGCCGCGAAATTAGAATATGGATTTTGACTGATTTGATTCCTTCTCGTTTCTGAATAATTAAGAAAAAACAACACATATTTCGACTCTGCGAGTTTATTCTTCTAGTCAGAAGGCTATAGTTTGGCTGCTCTTATGGGGAATTTCTAGCCCAATTATGATTTTGTGATCAATAGATATTTACGTGTATTTGTAAGGTATCGACTATGTCTATCCTGCTATGTTTTCGTTCACGTTTTCACTCATTTGCCAAAACAGGAATGCTATAATGAAATGATAAAACTCTGAAGGAATGTCAACAATATATAATATTTTGATAAATACTTTTCGGTTACGCCTGTATTTAATCGTTTTTTGACACCAGAGACTTTAGTTTGTGACCCGAGGCTTCTTTTATTTAATTTCGCTTAGGAACTGACCAATCGCGGCTGTCAATCAAATAACCAGTCCACTAATCAAATAATTCGTTGAGACCAGATATGAGGTTTGATCTCCGACATTGGCCGCGATTTTCGTAAACATTTTTTGTTTGTTTGGGGACTTTAACGCTTGAATAAGCTATATTTACGACGTTTAGGTTGCCACCCAACTATTCTACCATTTTGTTTAATGCCATCGGCCATATATTTTTCATAATAAGCCAGTTTCAAAGCAAAGTGGGACTTCTTTTCGGAGACAAAGGGCGGACTAACGAACTAAGTTGGCGGGGGCCGGCGATCGGTCAATTCATCGCTATTAAGATAAATTTGATAAACCAATAAAATCAAACATTTCACCGGGGGTGAGCATTGAACGCCGCGTTTGTAGACATTTATGTAAAGAATTTGAGTTGCTTTAGAGACCTAAACGTCGTAACTAGAGCTTATTCAAGCTTTAGTTACGGTGTTTAGGTCGCAAACCAACCATTTCATTTTCTGTTAAATATAACTAACCATAATTATTGCAAACTAACGGCGTTTAATATATAATTAGAACATCCTGTATGAGGCAGTGGGCGTCAGCGATCTGACTTAGGTCATTATCTTTTTAAGTCAAAAATGCGTTTGATATGTTGTTTTGATACTTTCTAATATTATTGTGTCACAGAAATCTAGTCTTTTCAATCGGCGTTATGATACAAGGTAATGGTCTTACAACTACGAATGAAAGCAGATTCAAATTATTATAAAGATTCATCACAAACACACTTCAAATATTAGTCCAAGAAAATCTTCGGGATTGGGCGGGGGGGCGGGGAAGAGAGAATAATTCATTCGCAGTATGCATTATTTTTTTTATTTCATCTTTGGAATGGAAGTATCTTAAATTTTCGTTGTACAGTAATTTGTAGCACTGTACGGTGACGAGTATGTTCATGAGAACGGATTCAGCAATGTGACCATGCAGTCATTTTACTAAATAAGATAAACAAACCAAAAACCAAACAAATCGCTTGACTAGAACTAAGCACGCTTCTACTTCTACCCCATGGTTAATTCCTTAGTACTGAAAACCCTGGTTGCCTTAAATGTCTTTCAACCACTAGTTACCTTACATTCCCAAATGATTTCGTTTTTTTAAGCTATGGAGAAACTGATGGTAGAAAACTTTGTAGGAAAGGGGGAAATTGATTGCAACAAGAATTCCTTTCACACGTTGTTGTCTACCTTAATTGAAAAAATATCCTAAAATTACGCTTAAACGGACACTTAACACTTTAATTTCTGAAAGTCAGAGGTCGTTTATCGGAATAGACTCGGGATATTTCGGTATTTCCATAATAGCCTACGTAGGCTGTCAGTCTATTTTTAGATTAACCAAACATAGTTGCAAGGAATATTGGGTCATTCACGTGTTGCTTCCCGCATTCAGTTTGAATTTGTTCAACCAACGTCATCTTTACGCCATCATGAGTTATGTCAATTAAGTAAAGTCAGTCCAAAACTGTCGTAAACGTAAATACGAATGGAGACACTCAACTTAATTTTGCGCTAACCATTTTGACGTGATTTAGGACATTTGTTGTTTCGCTCGTCAATGAGGGACATTCCTGTGTTATCTTCCCTTTGTCCCGTGACCATTAATCAGAGATGTGCCAAATTTTACATTGGTCCTTTCTCTTCATTACCTTTGTTTTTATCCATGTTCAGTTTGGGGAAGTTGCGATTTTTTATTTCCCTTTTCTAGTTATATTATAAATACAAATCTCTCGATGGTGTTAGTTTATGGTTCAGAAATAACATAGAAATGTAATTTCAAGATGAAACGAGTTTTTTGCATTATACAGCTGATCTTAAAACCAGACAGTGCAAAAAACCGAGGATGAAGTCCAAGTAAAACACTGATAGGGACCAATGTATTTCTGTAGACTGGTAAACCTGTCCCATCTGCGCTGCTCTCCGATATTGTATCGTTAGATTAGGACAGGCTAACCAGTCAATGTATTTCTGGAGAGTATTCAAGAGAGATAACCCAAGAATGTACGTCATTTGTAACCTTCCGTTGACAGTTTGGTCACATACAAATGAGGCCATGCGGTGTCGATAGCCGAATTTCGTGATATCTAAAAATAACCTGAAATTCCGCTGAGTCTTTCCACAAAAAGCCACTTTAAGCCTACCAGATTATCGCGAACGTCTGGCTCAAATTTAAGTATGAAATGTTCGTTTGAGCGTATTTTTCGGAGATTGGCCATTTTCTCTCATCTTGGTTTCAGAAACATCGATACCTCCCTTAAAATGTAGGTATAAATGTTTTTTTCATGTCACAGATTTTGATTATTCTTACTCCCTCTCGTATACTATTTCAGTAGGCTGCTAATCTATTTTTTAGATTTGGCCGATATAGTTGCAAAGAATATTGGGTAAATCGTACGGTGTGTATAACCGTTGGAATCCCGCATTCAGTTTGAATTTGTTCAAACCAACGTCATCGTTACGTCATCGGGAGTTATATTTGCTAGTGAAAATCAGTCCAAAACTGCCGTTTTATAGACACTCTCTGTCGCAAGCGTTAAAAAGAATAGAGGCACTCACCCTAGTTTTGCGCTAGCTATTTGGTGTGACATGATTTAGGACGTTGGTTATTTCACTTGTCAATTTGTAGCATTCCGTTGTCTTTGCAATACATAATCAAAGTGCCGTACGCACTGTAATTGGTCGTCACTGAGAAATTGGACTTATCGTTGCATTCCGACTTTAGAATTAGGGTCAAACAACTTTAATTTCTATTACTTTCACAACACGTAGGTTCTATCCTAGTGTATGATATTTCCGTGAATGTTAATTAGAACTAATATTATTTTACACGAACGTAAGACCTTGATGCAACATGGGTACCGACAAATAAGCAACTTTTTGTGAAAAATAAATTTTTAAAAATTCTCGATTGTTGTATAGTCATGGTTAGATCATCCCTGCAAGCTTTTTTTATAAAGTATAAAGCCAAAACAGAAAAAATATGGAAATATGATAACTTAAGTTTAAGAGCAAATGCTGACTGCAGGTTCATGAAATTTCAAAACCTTCCTTTTCTGGGCAGAAATTAACAAGTTCCTGAACAGCGCCGATTATAAACAAAGGAAAAACAATTGATAATATTATTTGGGCGAATTCTTTAGACAGCTTGAAAGCATAATAATCAGATTTGCTCTCCAGAAGAACTTTCAGTATTTTGATTAACTTATGGCTGGAAAATAATTGAGTGGCAGTATCATCTTTGTTTACATCTCGATATGATTGAAAGAAAGGGTTGGTTAGACGCGTTCATCACTAGAGAAAAATCCTTGAAGCATGCATCTTTAAAGCGTGTGACCGTCCAGTTTTCCTTTACTCCTTTTGATAATTCTTAACTTGTAAAATGAAATGATTTTTTCCCGTCAGAATATACGTCCAGTTGGGCTTAAGGCAGTTTCGGTAAATTGCAGCGACACAATCTCGAGTTTATGGTTATATAAATTGGTCTACGACCAATTAAAAAATGTTTTTATGGCTTAGGCATTCAATGCAGTTGGCGATTAAACCTCAAATGGTATTTTTGGACGTTGAACTCGGAGAAGACCTCAACAATTTTGTTTATTAACTTAAGCGATTAAAGCTGACGCTTTGCTAGCTAAAACTAAAATCGAACAGTTGCAACTCGCACCCTCATATCACAAATATCAAAATCTTAGGTTTGATAAATGCAGGATCGCTAGCCCCGCCAAGTGACTGTTTTGGACACGCATACTAACTCCAGCAGGAAGTTTGATTTCAATCTATATTTAACGGCGTAAGTAGCCTGTTAAATGTAACGAAAAGTAACATGGTTGACTTGCGCCCGAAATGAGTCCTTAGTACAGATTGAATAAGCTATACTAACGCCGTTTAAGTCGCAAAACCAAAAAAAATGTTTCACATTAAAGTCGACCAATATTGGAACTCAAACTTGCTTCCAGTCCAAATGAATAATTTAATTAGCCGATTGATTCGTTGATTGACTGCCGCGATCCCTAAATTGATTCGAATTACTGCGTTAGTATTTAATCTACCGCACTTTATGGCAAAGTTACTAAAATAGAAAGAAAGTAAACATTCAGAAAGCAGATATTATTAAAGAGATTTTTTATAAGAAGTTTTGTTGTTGTTGTTGTTTTTGTGGAGGTATGAACCGAAAAAACTAATCACACTGCATGAGTACGCGAATATGCGAAATGTCGTTGGTGGGCATATTATTCGTGCTGTATCCGATCTTATAGTCAACCACTGATTACTTGTTTTACACCCTTTCCTGTACAAACACAGGAGTTTACGTTGCCGTGATTTTATACTTGAGAACACAGTGGAAAAAGATGATTTTGCTTGTAACACAGAAGAAATCATAGTTAAAAAAACAGATATTGATTGCCGCGAATGATTTGTCACATACTCCTTATGCGACAATGTTTCTTCACACTTGTAGGTCTTAAACATTCTTTCCGACGTTTGTCTCTCACCAATGGGTGGTTAAAGCTGGAGATTAGGAAAGGATGTAGTGGTAGTGCTGGTGTGAGAAATACCAGGTATCCATTGTTAGGTGCTCTAGCCGCCGCGATATGACTGAAATACTGTGAAAAGTGGCATTAAACCCCATTTAATCAATCAATCTTAAAAAGTAGAACAGTGAGAAGGAAGGACTTTGCCTACACAGATGAAATGCTATGTTTATGGTTCAAAATGAAAAGATTAATTATAAAATGTGTTTATAGACGAGAAGGGCACCTGTACCTACAGTAATTAAATAGCCCGTATCAACTTTATATTTGTTTACTTTAACGATTGGTATTCCTACTTTTCCCTGCTTAAAGGTAGGTATCGAAGTTTTTTATTCATATCACAGATTTTAATTATTTTTATTTCCTCTCGTATACTATTGATTACAATATGCCAAAAAGTAGTTTTGCAAAATCTGAAGTCGCTTATAAGAAAAAAGCAGAATATTTCCGTAATAGGCTACGTTGGCCCAATGGTTAATGAGGAGAAGATGTTTAAAGAATTGTTGACGCCTTCCGACGGACTACGCTCAAAAGGTGATTACAAAAGCCTACTTAGGCTATCAATTTTTTTTTAGATTCATCCGACAGTTGCGAAGGATATATGATCATTCACGTGGTGCGAATAACCGTTGGAACCTTGAATTTAGTTTAAATTACAACGTCATCGTTACGTCATCAGGAGTTATGTTCGCTAGGCCGTCTTTAATTCTGTAAAGATCAGTCCAAGACTGTCGTAAGCGTTATAACGAATATAAACACTTTCATGTGCTATGAGTTAGTACGTTGGCTGTTTCGCTAGCAAATTTGTAACATTCAGTTGACCTTGGGTCATATGCAAATGAGATCATTCGATGTCGACAGCCGAATTCCGTGATATCTAAAAAAAAAAAAACGGGAATTCCGATCAGCCTTTCCGGTATAACCACAAAAAGCCACTTTAGGTCTATTAGATCACCACCAAGACAATACCTGACTCAACTTTAAGTATTAAATGAAATGGTCATTCGTCCACAAATACTTTCGACCAAATGGTCATTCTGCGAAATAATCGTCAGGCGATATGGTTTTCGACGAAATGAGATGCACCCGTTTGAAACATCTTTTTGTGCATGTCGAAGGCCAAGGTAACAAATGAATTTTAAAATTGATGGTTTGCATATCATGAAACTGTCAAGACGTCAATATAAAAAAAAAAAAATCTGAAGAAAAGAGAATGAGTGAGATGGCGAAAGTCAGAGAAAAGTAGGCCTTTAGCAATTGAGAAATTAGTTCTAATTGATGAATTTTTTCATCCATTTCACCAAGCAACGTTCAATGGTGTAAATTAAACGCTGAGCGTCTGCCTTAACATTGATAAACATCCTTGAAATCGATACCGGAACAAATAAACCATACTATTTTCATGAAAAAGTGTTTACTTGAAATTCGATATTGGCACCAAAACCACCACCATACCTGTATCATAGTATACCCTTTATTCAATTTTCTTTATACTTACGGATTTTTTCTATTAAACATGATAAGAAGCCAAGGAAATTAGTCTGAAATTAACGTCTAACAACAGTATTCTTTGCGCCACGTCATTGTACCTTGAAATGGCGTCACCTATCTATATCTTATCACTTCAGTGCATGTATGATACAGTTTTATTTCTGTCGTATTTGATATGCAATGCATGTATCCTATAAGGACATTCGATAGGTATATAACAAAGTCTTTTATCCTGGCCTAATTCATGGCTTCTTTGAGAAAGAAAATATTATTTTGAAACAACAACAACGATTCCAACACCACAAGAACATTGAAACGGTGTTAAACTTAGGAATCAGGACATGATACGAGATATCTTTATATTATTTCTTAATTTTCAATGCTAAATTAAAATCAAAGTTTGTTAAAAATTTTAAAAAAGTGATGTAACAGATCTTTCGATGCAACAACATCAAGAAATCATTCCACAGAAAGAAAAACTTATTTGTTTTCTATTTACTATCCATTGTTAGCTGATAACATGGTCTTATTTACTACGAACAAAGTAAGCTAACAAAAACAACCTGATTGTGTTTGTAGGCTGGGTCTTAAAATCAATGTAAGCAAAATGTGTATTTTTGAAAGAAGTTGGTGTCGTATTGCGATACAATACAGGAGTCCCCCACCGGATTTAATAAAAGTCTATTTATAATCAATCTTTTCCCAAACAAGATTTGGATTCGGCGTCTTTGAGAATAAGCTTAATAAAACGGTGAGAGAAGAGAAGAAAATGCTGATAATCAATATTTCCTCGTTTTTTTTTCAATTTAAATATCATACATTTTGTCGTCTGCAGCAGCTTTAAAATTGGCCTAGTCTAAATTTTTGCCGTTTGAAAAAGGGTTAACATAACTGGACAGATAAGGGTAAACAAATTTGAGAAGACAATAGACATACGAAGACTATGAAAGCAATTAAGTTGGTAGCATGCACAGTTTACGAGATATCTTCCGAAAAAAAGTAAAGGTAAAAATAAGAAAGGACAATAACTCAAAACTCGGCGTAACATAGTAACTGTTATTGTACATGGTACTTCTTCACATTTTGTTTACCTGTGTAAAGTTTGAAGTTGCTGGCACTTATGGTTTAGGAGATATGGTAGGGACAAAAATGTAGAGGTAAAAACAAAAAAGGGCAATAACTCAAACAATGTGCATATAAGAGTAACGGTTATTGTACATGACACTTCTCCACATTGTGATCTATAAGTCTATCAGGTTTGAAGTTGCTAGCACTAATGGTTTAGGAGATATGTTCCGGAAAAAAACAATGTAACAGTAAAAACAACAAAGGGCAATAACTCAAAAAGTCGGCTTGACAGAGTAATGGTTATTGTAAATGACACTTTCCCACATTATGATCTAGAAGTCTGTACAGTTTGAAGTTGATAGCTCTTATAGTTTAGGAGATAAGGTCTGTACAAACATCTAAAGGTAAAAACAAGAAAGGGCAATAACTCGAACAATAGGCCTGGTAGGGTAATGGTTCTTGTACATGACACTTCTCCGCATTGTGTACAAAAAATGCAGTTGTTAGCATTTATGATTTAGGAGATATGTTCCGGAAACCAGAGGGCAATAATGACTCTAAATCGCTCACCTGACTAATTTATGATGTTTGAAAAAAACTTGAAAGAACACAGCCAAGTTTTGTTGAAATTGGCCACGTGATTACTGAGGAGAAGATTTTTTTAAGATTTCAAAGACCCATTTTGGGGTCAATCAATTTTTCGCGAACAACTTCTAAGAAGGGTCGCCAAAAGAATATTTTTGCCAAGTTTTATTGAAATTGGCAAATGGGATACCAAGGAGAAGTCGTGTAAATATTTCAAAGTCAAAATAAGCCCCGCCCTTCCACGCCCATGCTTGGGTGTCAATCAAAATTTTGCGAACAACTTTTGAAAAGGGTCATCCAAGGAACATTTATGCCAAGTTTTGTTGAAATTGGCACATTGGTTACTGGGGGAGAAGAAGTTTAAGATTCCAAAGTAAAAAAAGTACCCCGCCCTGCCACGCTCATATTTGGGGAGGGCGGGGGGTCAATCAGATTTTCGCGGACATCTTTTGAGATGGGTCACCGAAAGAATATTTCTGCCAAGTTTGGTTGAATTTGGCCGAGTGGTTACTGAGCAGAAGAGGTGTAAATATTTCAAAGTCAAAATAAGCCCCGCCCTACCACGTCAATATTGGGTGTCTATCAATATTTCGCGAAGAACTTTTGAGAAGGGTCACACAAGGAACATTCATGCCAAATTGGTTGAAATCGGCCAAATGGTTACTGAGGAGAAGATAGAGGAATTGTTAGCGACTTCCGATGGACAAAAGGTGATCACAAAGGCTAACCTTGAGCAACAAAGGACAATAACTAAAAAAGGATATGACATAATATTTGTTCCTTTACATGACAATTCTCCATATTGTGATCTATAAGTCTATCTGGTTGGAAGTTCCTAGCACTTATCGCTTAGGAGATATGGTCCTGACAGAAATGTAGAAGTAAAAACAACAAAGGTCAATAACTCTAACAATGGGGGGATAGAGTAATGGTTATTGTACATAACACTTATCCACAATGTGATTTATAAGATTAAAGTTGTTTGCACTTATGGTTAAGGAGACATGCTCCGGACAAAAATGTAAAAGTATAAACAACAAAGGGGAATAGTTCAATCAATCGGTATGCTAGAGTACTGGTTCTTGTACATGACACTTCTTCACATTGTAATCTATAGGTTTATTAAATTTCATGGTGCTAGCACTTACTGTTTTATAGATATCTTCCGGACGGAAATGTAAAGTAAAATCAACAAAGGGCAATAGCTCTAAAAGTTGGCATGTCAGGGTAAAGGTTATTGTACATGACACTTCTCAACATTGTTATTTATAAGTGTAAAAAAGTTGGAAATTGCTAGCACTTATGGTTTAGGAGATTTGTCCGGAAAAAAGTGTGACGAACGGACGGTTGGACAGACGGAATCGAACAAACCTATAGTCCCCCAACCGGTAACCGGTGGGGGACCAATAAGGAGATCACCGTGTTAATTTATTTGGCGTATTAAATGCTAGATTCAAAGTACTGAAAGTCCCGAGAGCGACTTTGTTTGCTGATCAGAACTGTTGAATACATGGATTTGAACGATTTCAACACGCATTTTCGAGTTTGATCGGGTCCGATGTCCAAACTTTGATTCAAGTTTCTATTCACAAACGGAATTATTTTTGAAATCTATCACAGCCAACGGATAATATAATCATGTCTATGTGGTATGAAACTCTTGACGTTTTGGGAAAATGTATAATAGGTTAATAGGAGATCAAATTGTACGCGAGGTGCACTGTTTTATTTACCTTTTCTGTTCAGTTCCGGTCCTTGGCTCCATATCGGAAGTATCATTGTCTCCATTTTGCACTGTTCTCCAAAAAGAGATGGAGCCCGAGATTACCGGGCGTGAATCTTGGGTTTGTACGTAAAAGCAGTTGACATTATACTATATCGAATACATTCATTAAAAATAAATTCAGAAGTACAAGCTTTATCTAATTTAAGATTATTTAAGTTTTTCAGCACTTCTTGTCCTATATTAGCGGTGTTTAGCACTAAAATCTGAGGATGAGCTTTTGATCTTTTGCATCTACGGTGGAAACATTACTGTAGATATCGTATTTTATTTCTTTTACAAAAGTTTCAAGTGATAATTTGTAAATGGTTGAGGAATTAGAGGGATGAATTTTATTGAGTAATTTCTAGAATGATCTTGGATCACATGACTTGTGGTAACGAAGCTTATCAATCATTTTTAGCTCACCTAAGCACTGGATGAGCTATTGTGATCGGTCATCGTCCGGTGTCCGTCCTTTCGTCCATCTGTCCGTCCGTCCGTTCACAAGTACGAAAAACCTTCCAAAACTCACCATGGAATTTCAACCAAGCTTCTCAGCAATGATACTTAGGTCATGCTCTTTCAAAATACTCTAGAGAATTGAAATCCACGAAGAACTTTGATTGCCATGTCAACCGACTGAAAAGAATATTCTCCTCCCAAACTATAAGGCCCAGAGCTTTTGTATTTGGTATAGATCATCATCTATTGACCCTCTACAAAATTACTTCAAAGAATTACCATACTCTAAAAATAAGCCCTTTTCAGTGCGATCCCTAATTTTACATAGAAATGTAGCAGGAATTCTTTAAAAATCTTCTTCTCCCAAACCATAAGGCCTAGAGCTTTCATATTTAGTATAAATCGTCATCTAATGTCCCTTTACCAAAATACTTCAACAAATACTGTAATCTAAAAATTAGACCTTTTCTGTGTGATTCCTGATTTTACATAAAAATATAGAAGGAAATTTTTAAAAATCTTCTTCTTTAAAACCATAAGGCCAAGAGCTTTCATATTTTTTATAATTCATCATCTATTGACCCTTTACCAAAATACTTCAAAGAATTAAAGTATTCTGAAAATAAGCCGTTTTCTGTGCCATCCCTGATTTTAAATAGAAATAAAAAAGGAAATCTATAGAAATCTTCTTCTCCCAAACCATAAGGCCTAGAGCTTCCTTATTTGTTATAGATCATCATCTATTGATCCCTTCACCAAAATACTTCAAAGAATTATAGTTTTCTGAAAATTAGCCCTTTTCTGTGCTATCCCTGATTTTAAATAGAAATAAAGAAGGAAATCTTTAAAAATCTTCTTATCCCAAACCATATTGCCTTGAGCTTTCAAAATTTGTGAAATCTTCATCTTTTGTCTCTTTACCAAACCCTTTTCTGTGCTATCCCTGATTTTTCATAGAAATAACGAAGGAAATCTTTGAGAATCTTCTTAGGCCTAGAGCTTTCATATTTGTTATTAATCATCTTCTATTGACCCTCTACTAAAATACTTCAAAGTTGTACCGTTCACTGAATATTAGCCCTTTTTTGTACAATCCCTGATTTTACAAATGAATACAGAAGGAAATCATTGAAAATTATCTCCTCCCAAACAATAAGCCTTGATATTTGGTATTAATCATCATCTACTGATCATTAACCAAAATACTTTAGAGAATTACCGTATCTTGACAATTAGCCCTAGTCTTTGTGATTGCTGATTTAACATAAAAATAAAGAAGGAAATCTTAGAAATCTTTTTTCCAATGTCATAATGCTAAGGGCTTTAATATTTTGTTTATATCAATGTCTATTGAACCTGTACCAAAATACTTCATATCATTAACGAATATCGAAAATAAACCCGTTTCTGAGAAATTCCAGATGTTAGAAATGTAAAAAGAAGGATATCTTTGAAAATCTTCTCCTATCTCTTATGCATAGAGCTATGATATTTGGTATGTTTCAATGCCTATTGACCATCTACCAAAATACTTAAAAGAATTACCCTACTCTGGAAATTAGCGCTATATGATGGGATCTTTAATGTACCTAGGATTAAAGGAGAAAATCTTCTCTGAAATGAATTGGTGTAGGGCTTTAATATTTTGTATATATCATACTCAGGGGAGCGATAGAGGACCACCATGGTCCTCTTTTATTATTATTATTATTATTTCAAATAGATTTCAAAGCGCTTGTTTATAGACTTTTTATATGCTTTACTAACATCAGTTACAACACGCATATTTTGATTATTCTCTTGTCTACTCAAGTCCTATATCCTCATGCGTTAGGCTTGATTGTATTTTCAGCATTTTATAACGGAGAAGATCGTTTGAACGTTTAATGCTGCATTATTTTCAAATATGTCGTCACTTAACATATCGAATTGGTTAATGTCCATCATGGCAATCTATAAGGAATTGTGTAAAAATCCTATTTGATCTCGTAGTTGGTTTGATGGACGCCGCCGTCAATTGAAAAATCGATTGGCCAATTAAGGGATTTTGACACGAACCATCAAGCATAATTGAAAGGTGGAAAATAATAGTATGGAAAACAATTTGCAAGGCATTCGCAAAAATTACATGCCATTTGCCAAATATATACAACGTGAAATATGACATCGAATAGCAAAACAAAGTTTAACATGTAAACATGAAATATCGTAATAGAACTTAAACAACAAAAATTAACGATAAGATTACACCAATTTGTATCTTATCATCCGCTATGTGAAACAATGAAGCAAGCCCGTGCAAAAATACCCCATAGATAAAACGACTCCTGCGTGAGTTTGCACTAGTCTAGTTTAATACTCATTACTAGCTATTGAAGTCTTTACTTAATATTTAGACATATTTCATCTCTTTTGGAAAATTTCCAACTTTAAACTCAATCTTTTTTTAACTAGGTATGAGGCTTTTAATATATGGTACTTTTGTACATCACCTATACCGTAGATTCCCCAAACCTCGGATCCGTACAGAAGAATGGGAGACACCATTCGGCCAAAAGGTATAACTTTGACTTTAATATCTAATTATACATTACTTAAAAGGTGCCAATAGGTTTTAAATAGCTTTTAGACCTTGTTCAGTAAGGGCTTTAATTGCTTTTCGCAAAGATTAGTGTGGTTAAATTTTACATCAGCTGTATACTTTTTAACGATTTTGTTAATACAAAACCGCCATGTAAAATCGATCCAAACACCGGATGTAAATTCCATGCATTTCTTCGCATGCACATAAACTTGTAACGAAAATCTACATGATCGCCTCTACCTTGTTCCATCGCCGATTAAAAAAACTTCTACATCAAATACTACTGAAGGATTTTAGGTCACCTGAACGAAGGTCATGGTGACCTATTGCGATCGTGTTTTGTCCTTCGTCGTGCGTCGTGCGTTAACTTTTTACATTAGAACTTCTTCTTAAGAATCTTTGGACAGATTTCAACCAAACTTGGCAGGAAGCATCCTTATGGGAAGGCGCATCAGATTTGTACACGTCATGGAGTAATCTCCCCTTGGGGCCACATAAGGGGCAAAAAAGGGTACATCTTTAAAAATCTTCTTGTCAAGTACCGGCTGTCAGCTTAGATTCACATTTGGTATTTAGAGTCTTTAGGGCAAGGACTATCAAGTTTGTTCAAGAAAGAAAATCTGTCAAGAAATGGCCGTGCTGGGGGGGGGGTACATAAGCTTAAAGAATGACAAATTTGAAAAAAAAATCTACCAAACCAAAAGACATACAGCTCTGATATTTGGTATGTGGCATCATCTAGTGGACCTCTATCAATATTGTATGAATTATAAACCCATGGTCAAAATTTGCAAAAGATTTCTTCTCTCAAACTAGAGGGCCTAGAGATTTTATATTTGGTATGTGGCATCATCTGGTGAATTTCTAAAAAGATTGTATAAATCATGGCCCAAGAGACATAACTAGCCCGTTCCCGGACGTCACAAGTTTCACAAAGGCTTATACAGTGAAATATGTAAAAATCTTCTTCTCCCAAACAGGAGAGCCTAGAACTTTGATATTTTGTATACAGGATGTCACAAATTTAACAAAGTCCTATATAGTGAAATTTGTAAAAATCTCCTTCTCCTAAACAGGAGGGCCTAGAACTTTCATATTTGGTATACAGCATCGTTTTTTGGACGTCTATCAAGATTGTAAAAATTATTGGCTCAGGATTAAAATGAGCCCATTCACGGATGTCACAAATTTAACAAAGGCATACATAGCGACATTTGTAAAAATCTTCTTCTCCCAAACAGGAGGGCCTAGAACTTTGATATTTAGTATACAGCATCATCTGAAGGACCTCTATCAAGATTGTAAAAGTTTTTGCCTCAGGATGAAAATCAGCCCATTCCCGGATGTCACTAATCTAACATAGACTTATATAATGAAAACTTTCAAATCTTCTTCTCTCAAACAGATAGGCCTAGAGCTTTGATATTTGCTATTTAGCATCATCTTGTTGATCTCTATCAATACGGTATAAATAATGGCCCGAGTCTCATAATTAGCCCAGTCTTGGATGTCACGAATTTTGCATATGGCTTACATCATGAAAATTTAAAAATCTTCTTCTTCCAAACTAAAAGGCTTAGAAGTTTGATATTTAGTATGTAATTTAGAAGTAATAATTTGTTTGACTTTTATTTGTTTTTGTGTTCTTTGGACTCAGGTGACCGAGAAGGCCCTATGGGTCTCTTGTTTTTATTTAGAATAAACATAAAAAGGAGAAGCTTACACTATAAACTGTGGTAGTCCTAGGTGCATATGTTTGTGATCATTTTTGTGTTACAATTCTCCGTCTTCATCCAACTTGTGAGTGACTCGTTTTGCAGGAAGTACATGTTCAGTTTAAGGGGAAAAACACTTTGTAATAAATACAGTGTGTGTATACCTTTACTGACTCTTATCATGATCATACATGAGTGGCATGTAGACATTATTATTGAACATAGCTGCTGATAAGCCAAAAAAATCGCCCACGTGACTTTCAGTCCTTAGTTTTTTTTTGTTTTTTTTTGTTTGTTTTTTTTTTGTTTCTTTTTAAGGGGCGTCAAAAAGTGATGCAATACATTGTGTGGATCCAATGGGTACACAGCACAAGCGCTGTAATGGTTTTTGATCGACAGGACACCTTTTCCGAGATTCAGTCAAAATTGTTATTATAATTGACCTAACGACAGATCCGTGACCATTATTAATATAATTATACTGTTATTCGATTCATCTAATTAATGCTATTATCAGCATTTATCTTTTAATATCATAAGTATTACTTTTATCATTTACTCAGAAAAAAATGTCATTTTGTTCTTCGATTTTTAGAATAAGCCATCTTAGGTTCATAGGGACAAAACACCAAAAGCGTAAAAACTGACAACATTATAATTGGACTTCGTGCTTATAACCATTACCATACGACAAAATTTTAGACTCGTCCAATTTTAAAGACGTTTCGGACGACAATTGCTAATTGATGGAATATTTGAAACTGTATTTTAGAGTAGAAAGCATTATGGATAATGAAAAATTTATCTGGGTCGAAGTGTTCCGCTCACAAATTTACCCAAAGGAATGAAACGGTTCTTTTAATCCAACCCTAGAGAAATTATCAAAAAAGAATCTGGTTTCGGGTTTCTTTTAAATTTATTGAGGTTATTCATTATTTTTTTCAAAAGCCATTCACCTGTTAATATGTAACCGGAGAGCTTTATGTAAATACTGCTATTAAAATATCGCAGGTTCATTATCGTCTTAACCCTTTACTGTTTTTTTTTTTTCAAAATTTTAGACTTGTCCAAATTCAAATTAGTAACAGGGGACATTATAAAAAGTAAGAACAATTAAAAAAGTAACCATCTTATATGATAGAAAATATTGTGGTTAAAAAATAAAAATTGCTTGTAACAATCAATTTCTTCTTATTCCAAAATGTTTTCTCAAGTATAAGAACCTTTGGACGTAAATACCAGGGAATAAACAGGAAAAGGTTAATAAAAACTTCAGATGGGAACGCGTCCCAGGAGAGATAGCGGAAATTTATTAAAAAAAAAAAAAAAAAAAAAAAACCCAAGAGGGCCAGAATGGCGCTAAAATCGCTCACCTGACTAATTTAAATGCTTCTAGACGTGTAGATTGTCATTATCATGATAATGATAATTAATTTCAATGTCTATTTACCAAGAATTCTCTTTTTCAATGATTCGAATTGGAGGCCATTTATTGCTTTCGTATCCAAATTCAATTCATGTCTGGTTACTGGTACACTTAAGATGTTGCTTTGGATTTTCTCCTAAATATTTGCTTTATGTACTCTAATCATATATATTTTTAGTAAAATTGGACACCTACCTCCATTCCTAGCAGAAAACTGATCACCATGCTTGTATATTTTGTGAAACAAACCAATTTCTTTTTCTAATGCATCCCCATGTAATTTACACTGTGATAAAACCTACTTGCGGGGGGGGGGGGGTACTTGTCAACCGTTTTGAACATGTACTTTAATTGGGTCTTGCATCTTTCATCAAATTGATTTGATTTTTTCCTAGTTTTTCCTGTTTTTTTTTAAGATATCACAAAACAAAGACTTTTTCCCATTTTACCGGTAGCCTGGGAACCCTGGACACACCGTGATTATAGATTGGGTGTCTGATGCATTTGTAACTGGCTATGGTGGCAGCCCTGAAGCACTCACAGACATAACAGCATGGTAATAGCCCCATTGGCCATTGTCAGTGAGATTCATGCCCAGTTTGATTGAAATTGGCCCAATGGTTAGGGAGGAGAAGAATTCAAAGTCAAAAACAGCCCCGCCCATATTTGGGCTTTATTCTAAATTTAACAAACTAATATTGAAAAAGGTCACCCAAGGAATATTCATGCCAAGTAAAGTTAAAATTGGCACGATCGTTACTGAGGAGAAGATGTTTAAATATTTCTAAATCAAAAACTGCCCCAACCTGCCACGCTTATGTTTGGGCTTAAATCCACATTTTGCAAACAACTTGTGAAAAGGATCACCAAAGGAATATTCATGCCAAATGTGGTTGAATTTAGCCTAATGGTTATTAAATGAAGATGTTTAAAGATTTCTCTGACAAAATTGCCACGCCCATATTTGGACATAAATCAAAATTCCGCGAACATCTTTTGTAAAGGGTCACCTAAGGAACATTCATGCCAAATTGGGTTGAAATAAGCCAAATGGTTACTGAAATGAAGATGTTTAAAGATTTCAAAGTCAAAAACTGCCCTACCCTGCCACGCCCATATTTGGCATAAATCAAAATTCCGCCAACAACTTTTATAGAGGGTCACCTAAGGAACATTCATGCCAAATTGGGTGGAAATTGGCCCAATGGTTCATTCGGTGAAGATGTTTAAAGATTTCAAAGTAAAAACTGCTCCAGGGTCACCAATGAACATTCATGCCAAGTTTAGTTAAAATTGGCCAAATGGTTACTGAGGAGAAGATGTTTAAAGATTTCAAAGTCAAAAACTGCCACGCCCTGCCACGCCCATATTTGGGGGTCAATCAAAATTCCGCGAACAACTTTTGAAAAGGGTCACCCAATGAACATTCCTGCCAAGTTTGGTTGAAATCTGCGCAGTGGTTACTGAGGAGAAGATGTTCAAATAGTTGTTGACGCCTTCCGACGCACCACGCACAACGCACGGCGGACAAAAGATGATCACAAAAGCTCACTTTGAGCACGTTGTGCTCAGGAGAGCTAAAAAACTAAACAAACAAACAGCCCTGGTCAACAAAATTCGATATTTTAAAATCATATATACACTAATCCTCTCATAAAACTTCTCCGTAAAAATGTTATGACCCTGACCAACATGCACAGTTTGTGTAGTCTAACCCGGTCGACAATTTTTGTATAAGCCCGTTTGTCCCTTTTGTAGCACAGATTATGTATGACCAAGTTTAACCCATTCCCACAAAGTGACGATTTTTGGACGCCTCTTCAGCGAAAAGTTTTTCGAAAACATTGTAGAAAATGAAGAAATTGCTTGTGACAAGCAATTTCTTCATTTTCCTCAATGTTATCTCCCCCTTTAAGTTTCACCAATTGGAAATGGTCTTCTGCACCTTTTCTCCTTGGCCCAGTCTAAAATTTTGTCGTCCAGGAATGGGTTAATCAAAGAACAGGGAAACAATAAATGTCGTTAGTAGGACCGTGAGAACTGGAATGGCGGCTCTAGTGCAGAATGATAGCTAAGTTTATTGTGTCGCCTCATAGGCGACACTGATTGTGGTATACTCATTCTAATTTTAGATATTACTTTTGACCCTCTACCAAAATACTCCAAAGAATTACTCTACTCATAAAATTAACCCTTTTCTGTGGGATCCTTGACTTTACAAAGGAAATTTGTAAAAGTCTTCTACTCCTAAATTATAAGGCAAAGAGCTTTGATATTTGGTACATATCGTTACATATTGACCCTCTACCAAAATACTTTGACAAAGAATTACAGTACTCTTAAAATTATTCCTTTTCTGTGCGATCCCTGATTTTACAAAGTAATAAAGAAGGAAATCTTTGAAAACCTTCTTCTCCCAAACCATAAGGCCTAGAGCTTTGATATTTGGTACATATCATCAGCTATTGAACCTCTACCAAAAAACTTCAAAGAATTACTGTACTCTAAAAATGTACCCTTTTCTGTGCGATCCCTGATTTTACAAAGGAATAAAGAAGGAAATCTTTTATAGTCTTCTTCTTCAAAATCATAAGGCCTGGAGCTTTGTTATTTGGTTTATTTCATCATCCCTGATTTTACAAAGGAATAAAGAAGGAAATCTTTTAAATTCTTCTTCTCCCTAACCATAAGGCCTAGAGCTTTAATATTTGGTTTAATTCATCAGCTATTGACCCTTTACCAAAATACTTCAAAGAATTACTGTATTCTGAAAATTAGCCATTTTCTGTGCAATCCCTAATTTTAGATAGGAATAACGAATGATATCTTTAAAAGCCTTACTCTCTTAACCCGTTAGGCATAGACCTTTTATAATTGGTGTGTTTTATCATCTATTGGCCCACAACTAAGATATTGCAAACAATTTCCATTCTCTGAAAATTAGCCCTTTTCTGTGCTTTCCCTGTTTTTACATAGGAATTAAGATGGAAACCTTCAAAAATCTTGAAAAATCTTCCCTGCCCAAACCATAAGGCCTTGAGCCTTGATATTTAATATGTATCATCAACTATTCACCCTCTGCCAAAATCCTTTTAAAAACTACTGAACTCTGAAATTAGTCCATTTCTGTGTGTCGCTGTTTTTGCATAGGAATAAAGGAGAACAAAAAAGATCTTCTCACAAACCATAAGGCCAAGAGCTTTGATATTTGGTATGTATCATCATCTTTTAACCGTCTACCAAAATACTAAAATAATTCCCATACCCTGAAAATTAGCCCTTTTATTGTCGGCGATTTTATTTACACAGGAAAATCTTATTCTCAAAAACAGTTTGGTATAGAGTTTTGATATTTTATATACATATCATATGAAGCCCTGTGCCATCTTATTCAGGTGAGCAATATAGGACCATCGTGGTCCTCTTGTTATAATTTGTCTTTTGCTTATTTTTTCACCTAACCTTTGGGTTACAATCAAATATTAATGTAATGGATCTAGAAATTGAAATAGCTTTATTGATGTCATTGTCTATTGTTACCTAAAAATTAGATGTTTTGATTAAGCTTTAACCCATTACCAGACAACACAATTAAAGATCAGTTTTTATTGAATCGAGTTGCAGGCTACAATTTCTAGTTCATAAACTTTTTTGGGAGAAACAAAACATTTTAAACATAGATAAAATTGTCTGCAAACGGGTTATTATTATTTAACTAAATCAATCCATCATAATCAATCATTATAAATACATTTAGGTCTGTGTGGTTAGTCGTGCCCTCTATCTTGTATCATAAGTTTTCAGAGCCAAATGAAGATAAAAAACCAAGGATATAATTGGCATTATCAGTGGTCTTTAAAATAAAACAGAAAAGAAAGATTGGCTCTTAACTTTCAGAATGGTTGAATTCAGACTATGTAATGTATGAAAGCATGGAGACATATTCCTCATTCACCATACATTTTCATAACTGGAATATTAACTTTTTAGCTAGGCTGTTGTCAAACAAAATTGCAGGTATTGCATTAAGCTCAGTGTTGATGTCGTCAGTAAAAACACTTTAGCAGCATTGAGGCCTGGAATATATATATAATCTATCAAAAAATCAGCCTGTACTAGTATCAAGGAATTAAAGATGTGTCATTTTGGTAAAATCATGCATTTTCCCTACTCAAATCTTTTATCCACTATCCAGCAATCAACAGCCGAGCATTGGCATTTTTGTTTAAAATTCATTCATACTTACCATATAACAGTTTGCAAACACCTTCCTAAACTTGCAAATATTTTCCAAACTTGCAACCAATGTCAAATTTTAATTGTTTCTGTAACTTGTATATACATTCTAGTCACATTGTTTTCTTTTTTGAAAATACATAACTGATTAATGACAATCAAAATTATGGCTCTACTAATGAAAATTCGCAGAGTCTACAGTATTTACACTCTTTGTCATTTTCGCACTTTCAGACTCAATAACTTGATTTCTCAACACAGTTCTTTTTTATGCCCCCTGCATCACTAGCATCTGGAGCCTATTGTTTTACCATTGTCCATCCATCTATCCATCTATCTGTCTGCAAAGCTTAACTAAAATACTTAACATTGCTACCTACTGAAAGCTTATTCAGCTTGCATATTGCTTATATTTGGCAAGATAGTAGATTTCAAAGATACACATCTGCAGATGCCTAAGTTATAGTCATGTAACAAGGCAAATGTCATCTGTCAAGGCCGAACTTTTTTTAAAAAAATGCTGTTTTGGAGGCATTTGTGTTTCATGAACACTTCTGTCTTAATGTTGAAGTTCACTCAATTCTTTTAATCAATGTAGTAGACAAGATTAATACCTCATTATACAATATTCAACAGCTCATATGCTTTCTTTTACGAATAAAAATTTAAAGAATCCTCAGATTTTTTAAACGAAATAAACCACACCACAGTGTAGAATTCCATCTGAGTTGTGCAATATATTTCGATAAAAAATCTTAAGATTCTTAAAATATCATCCCAAATTCACCTCTGGTTAAAAAGAATTTTAACACTATTTTTTTTTTCATAAAACTTGATATTGATTCAAATTGTGAAAAAAATTATGTAAACAATAACCAGTGCAAATGATTTAAAAGAAAAAACAAACCAGCATTTTTTTCTTTCAAATATTGTCGGAATAGATAAAGAAATTTCTTCTTTTTTCCCAAGATTGCCCATCTCTCTGCCTGTCTATATGCAAAACTTGACCAAAAAACTAACCATTGCTCATTACTTCAAGCCTATTCAAGATACAAGGTTCATATTTGGCATACTAATAAACCCAACGATACACATTTGCTGGTACCAAGGTCATGTGACAAGGTCATGGTTGTCTGTAAAAGTCAAAATTCTGAAATAATTGTCGTTTCAGAGGCATTTGTGCACAAACACATCTTGTTCACTTTGTCTCTTTTGTACTTTCATTTAATTTGTAGATCCACTGGACAAAAGCCACCGGGGCCATTGTCATAGTGTTGTGTTCATTGTGCATCCATACTTCCATGTCTTCAACCATTTACCTTCCTTTAAAATATTTCCTACAATACATTCGCAAGTTATGGTAAGTAATGAAAACTCAATTTTGTCCTTACTTGTAAAGACAATACTCACATTTCATCACTCACTACAACTTGTGCATCTATGCATCAATTTCAACCTAATTCCACAAATACAATACTTACCTAGCATTTTCCCCAAATATCTCAAAGATTTTCAATTTTATGAATGTCATGTAACTAATTCTCCAAATGCAAACCCGGTTAGGTCAGCCAGTAATACATGGCTCTCAATCCTTTTGTTGTAGAATTAATCATTATCTCAGCAAACTCTCATGTGACAATTGCAAAAGTTATTGTGGCATGCTTCATTTGTCTTCAACCAAATCTTAACCGGTACATATATGTCTAACTTGGTCGGGCCGCAGGTAGCTCAGATAAAATGTTTGTCGTACTGGTGTAAGAAACAACAGAAAGCCATTTCTAGCTGCACCAGCCACCACAGTATAACTGAATACAGTTGGAAATCACACTTAATCCCATTCAATGAAAAAAAACGCATATTTCATAATGATAATTTGTAACTCATGCATATAGAAACAAAATTATTTCAATTTGTCCCAAAATATAAGGTAAGTGTAAAGCAAGAAGTATTACACACGTAACATATTTCGGTAAAAAACCTTTTTGTTCTCTGAAAGTGTCAATTTCCCTTCTATTTAAAAATATAATTACAATTCCATTATAATTCCTATGGTAAAATTCAGGCCAGTATAGTGAATCAAACTTATGTACCTCTAGTGTTTATACATGTCAAACAACAGTATTAGCAACTTTTTTAGCTCACCTGATCTAAATAGGATAATGACAGGTATTTCTTTAAAACTTTGCCTTTTTGAATTTTTAGTTTTGCTGTTACTCATGGGAAAGTACTCCAACTTATGTTGATTTTATTTTATTAAAAGTTTATAGATACCATTGGATTTTTCATTTTTGTCCAGCCCATGTGCGGTCAGCGAGACATAGTTGTCACGATGACAACTCGGTGTGGGTGCACTTGTGCATCTGTTGGCCACTCATTTAGTCCGTCCGAATTTGTCTGGATAATTTCAATATATAAGCTGTCAACTATATCCTTTGTAAATTAGTCAGTGCATATTACTGAACATTTTTACGCCCAAGCCGCACCAATCCTTTCACGGATAATGGTTACTACTGTCCGTCTGTCTCAAGATATTGATTTCTAAGGGCGACATACTTTGCTGTACATTACAGGTTACACTCTTGTCCATTTTTACCTCATTAAATAAAGAGCAAAAGGGCCCATTTTCACAATCTGTAGCTCCTCCCAAAAGTTTCGTTTGACCTTAAATCTTTGTCCGTCTTAAAGAGTAGTCTTTGGTCTTGAAATACAGGCCAGGAAAATGGTATCATTAGGGATAATTTTTTTCGCAAATCTTCAGTCTGTACATCAACCCATGAAATTCTTTAGGCTCGGAAGCGAAAGTCTTGTAGGGTACCACCTTCAAATGTCAGTTTCTACAAGGAAATAGTTCCCAGATAAATGCTTTGAATCACATGCATGACATGCAGCAGTGATCTCTTACTCTGCAGAACCTAACATCAAGCAACTTGCTGTTGATTGAACGTTAAAACAGCATGACAAAAGGAGGAGATCAAATTTTCTTATTGGACTGCTTTAGGGTACAACCACCCTGAAGTAATTCCGGAGTGGAGTTGACCCTGCAGCAATTTTTTACTTGTATTATGATGTCGTTAGTTATAAAACTGGTCGTTTGGAAAATATTTTACGACATCCACCTTATAGGGTGTCTACTTTTCCTAGCTTGACATCGCTGACGATAATATATGCCACTTATTTACAAACAGTGGAATACTTAACCGAACCATTTTCTACCGCTGCAACTTGGAATCTATTCCGAATATTATGTACAAAATACTCCGGTATCTAGCCTAAAATTGGCAGGGATTATATATTTAAGGCGGAACTTGACGGCTCGATTAGCTCAGTTGGTAGAGCACTTGACTTCAAACCTCAAGATCACGGGTTCGAGCCCTGGGCTGACCATATCAACTAACTAACTAATTGTCTTTCGGATGAGACGTTAAACCGAGGCCCTGTGTGACGATGCTATCCATCGAGCACGTTAAAGAACCAGGCGGGGCTCTCAGTAGTTTCGTCCTGTATCCTTGCACTATCCCCCGTAACAACTAACTGTCTTCTGGGGGCGTCGCTCATATGGGCATGTTCTACGGTAGCGACGATAAATAAACGGAAATACAAACGATCGCTCGACCTGGCTCAAACAGGAAGGCCAGCTTCGACATCAAACTGCGTTATTTTGCAAAATTCGTGCCCAATAACATGTATGAAAAAAATTAAATGAATGGCTGGCGACCTAAACGTTTAACGACGTTTAACTCGGCAAAACAACAAAAAATGACATAAATGTCGGACAATGTCGGTGATGAAATTTCACCTCCGATTTCAACGATTTATTTGGTTGGTGGATTGATCCTTAGATTGACAGTCGTAATTGGTCAACTTGAACTGCAAATAAATTAACAACACTTATTTGACTTCTCGAATTCGAGCCCGGATCCTGTTTCACTAAGCATGCGCTGTACCACGTCGATGTAAACGCTTTTTGTACAACAATGTAGTATTTAATAATTAACTTATTAAATTCAATTGTGCGTCTTTATATTTTAAAAGTACACGCGATATCTAACGCGTGAGCTTTTGGAATATGAGCGTGCACGCGTCAAAAGTAAGCAGTTTCAAATTGTGCGTACAATTATACGTTTATGCGTATGTGCATATTTTATGCTCTTGACCGCTCATCATTTTATCGCACACGCCAAAATTTTGTGAGTGCATCTGAATTATTTACGCGTACACGGGTTTGTTTTAGCGTTTACGACCTGAAGTCAACCTTTGACCATTTTAGAGCGCTCTATACAGGCTCTAGCTTTCGTAGATTGCTTCGTTTGTCAACCTTAATAAAAGGAATAAATCGCGTGCTTTGGGTGCGAATATTCTTTTAACCTATGGCGTTCAAGCACGCGGTTTTCAATTTCGTCGTTCATGGCAAGGGAATCAAATCAGGATATATAACTGAACGAATTGGAAAAAGTGTTCTAGTCAGTGTGGCAGTGTATAACACGATACACAGTATTTCTTTTCCGTCTCTTCATTGCGGCACGATACACTGTACATTATTTCCATCGCTGCAATAAAATGTTGCGACAGAAACTGAATACCATATATCATGACACAACAAAATACACGGAAAAGTAATTGCATGCGTCACACAGGAGTTAAGAGACGGGAATAAAAAAAGCACTTAACTGGCGTGTGTGTGATTGTAGGTCGCCATTTGTTGCGGAGTACTAAAAGCTTCCAATTCTAATTGTCCTCTTCGCAAATCTGTCGCCAGTCATGGGGGTAAATATTTGTTAATTTTGGCACAAAAATGCAAATTAGGCTACCCATAATTACTGAAAATCCTATTTCAGCAAAGGTTCGGTTTTTATGGATACACGAACATTCCACGTGTCTGTTGACCGACTTTCCATGAATATTATTTAAAGTTGTGTATTAAATGTAGCCTCGTAACGAGCGAGGTTACACTAGACTAAGTTCAGCGTACCAAGCCGCAGTCAATCTGTATCCTTTCTGATATTTGTCTCCAACCAATGGAAGGATAATCGGAAACGTATGTATAATGAGCAGCTTGGTAAATACGTAACTGTCGATTGCACCAAAAATTGCATTATTTCGGCTTTCTATAGTGAATCAATTACGCGATTGGCTTCCGCTAGCAATTTTAGTCCTTACCGACATTACCCTTAGACAAACGACCTCATCCAATGAAATTCCGTGTTTCAAAGTAGGGCATAGGGAATTATCTATCTATCTATATATACTGCCCAACTCCCCTTTCGGGTATTACTGGCAGGTGGATATGAAAATGATATTAATAACTTTTGAAAAAATAGGTAATTTTCTATGTCAAATTTTCTTAAATCTACCCAAGAGCCGCCTTAAGCCGCATTTCACCCAACATTAATTCAATGGTGACCGTTGAAAAACGTAGTAAGTCACTACAGTTACGTAATTGACCAATCGCGGCTCTCAGTCAAAGAATCAATCGACCAATCATATTCATCTGAACCGGTTTGAACTCGAACATTGTCAGACATTATTATGAAACATTCTTGCTGGTTAGGCGACAAAAGGTCATTCAATCAGTAGATACCACGTTTAAGTCACCAACCAACCATTTTACTTTTTTGTTATATGGTTCTACTTGCAAAATAACGCCATTTGATACCGAAGTTGAACTTTCTGTCCGAGCCAATGGGCGTTGCAAACGGAGTTAGTGGGCGGGGCAATCAGAGTAAGTGGGTGGTTCCAGCGATCCGTCAATCATAAAGACTGATTATACGTTTGGCTTTAGATGAAGAATTTCGCTAAAGATAAAATCATAGCTAAATCCAATGTTGTTGGAGTCTCAACGAGACGATTCTAAGCAGTTCCAACAACATATGATTAAGCGAGAATTCTGTAACAGTTTATGTTATGGAACCAATCCTTCATATCTATCACCAAAAAGTGTATTAAGCGACTATTCCTTTAAGCGACCACTTTTGGTCGTCCCTTGAGTGGTCGCTTAATACAAGATTGACTGTAATTGAATTATAGTGGATAATACAAAACATAAAAAGCAAACATCTAAAAGAAAATAAACTAGACGAAGTTACAATTGACCAATCGCTGACAGGAAGTTCCGATTTTTAACGGAGTTGGTTGGCAAAATTTATGACCAGTAACATGTAAAAAAAGTAAAATGATGGGTTGGTGACCTAAACGTCGTAACTACAGTTTAAATAATAAACATAATAATAAATGTTAACAAAAATGGCGGTAAATGTTGGAGTTGAAAAGCTCAGTTCCGGGCTGAATAAATGATTTGATTGGTCGTTTATTCCTGGTCTGCCAGCCGCGATTGATCAATTAACAGATCGCGAGTCACGCCCACTGGGTGCCAACAGGAAGTTTTTCTTCGATCTAAATCGGTTTTAGTTTGTTACATTGAAGACACGTTACATGTAACAAATAAGTAAAATATTTGGTTAGTGACCAAAACGCTGTAACTACAGCTTTAATTATATGTAGTTACGAAGTTTAAATCACCAAACCAATAAAAAAAAGTCATCACAAAAAAGCCGCTTGTCGTTTGAGTTCAAAATTCATTTCCGGTCTAAATGAATGGTCGATTGATCGACCGATTGTTGTACACTACTCGTCTAATCAATGATATCTATCAACCCATGAGTTTTAAAGGAAAATAAATCAGACTTAGACAAGCAAGGGTTGTGGCTATTTTGCACTGTACGTCTCATTGACTATATGGTTTCAAGTCCATAGCTATCGGAAAAAAATCGGACGGACGGATGGGAGCGGAAGGATGTGCGCAACCGTATAATTATCATACAACACCCACTCCCATTCCACTCCGATTCTTTATATTATTGTTTGTTGGGGATAAAAGTTGAAAACCTTGTAAATCTGTCTGAATACTCTGACCAATCAGGAGTCTTGTTAGCGTGACGACATTAGACACATTACACATACGTGTAAAGTTGTGTCTCCAGTCTCACCAGGGTCTATATTGCGCTATAAAAATTAGTTTTTCGTCGATCGTCCACCGAAACGTCTCAAACTTTACTTTGAAAAAAACTGTAGTTATAAACTTTCGTTAACCCGTCGACGAATTATTTCATAAAACATCACTATATATCCTACTGTTTACAATACATTGCCACTAAATTTTGCCTTGTTTAAAAGCCTTCAAAAATGATAAAATGGGAGGTTCGTGTAGTGAAGAGTTAACACACTCGCGTGTCTTGATCGTGGCGCGGCTATAACTTTCTCGTCACCTTGCCAGGTTTTTAAGTTTCGGTTTACAGATCACCGAAAATGATTAGTGTATTTTCTAAACTTGTAAAATAGGTTATCAGAAACGTTCCTTACCTCATTATATCAAAGAATGAGTTTACATATTGTCAAAGAATTTCTACTATTGTAATCTACCCTCCCCTCTCGATCCCTTCTCCCTCTCTCTTTCTTTCAAAAGTATCTTCGCACTCACAAGGACACACACTAGCACACATAACGAAATTTAAAAAAGAAAATATTTCAGAGAGTACGATGGTGGTAACATGAGAGTACGATGGTGGTAACACGAGAGTACGATGGTGGCAACACGAGAGTACGATAGTGGTAGCACGAGAGTACGATGGTGGTAACACCCGAGTACGATGGTGGTAATACGAGAGAACGATAGTGGTTACACGAGAGAACGATAGTGATAACACGAGAGTACGATGGTGGTAATACGAGAGTACGATGGTGCTGGTACGAGAGTATGATAGTGGTAACACAATAGTACGATGGTGGTAGCAGGAGCGTACGATGGTGGTAACAAGAGAGTACGATGGTGGTAACACGAGAGTACGATTATGGTGGTACGAGAGTACGATTATGGTGGTACGAGAGTACGATAGTGGCAACATGAGAGTACGATGGTCGTAACACGAGAGTACGATGGTGGTGGCACGAGAGTACGATGATGATAATCCGAGAGTACGATAGTGATAATACGAGAGTACGATGGTGATAACACGGGCATACGATGGTGATTACACGGGCGTACACTAGATAATATGATGAATTCACAATCGTACTCTCGAGTTATCCCCATAGTAATCTCGCCATACCATTTTAGTGCAATCGCATTGTTATTTTGGTACTCTCCCTTTATTACCAATATCATAAACTCGAGTTATCAACGTTCTGTCCACGTATTATTGCCATCTTACTCTCGAGTGATCACAATCGTTCTCTCATATTATCACCATCGTTCTCTCGAGTTAATACCATCGTTCTCCCGAGGCTATTCTTGTGTTATCGTCAGACAGGCAAAATTTACATCGTAAAATCGTGTTACCACCATCGTTCTCTCAGGTCATAACCATCGTATTGTCGTATTGTAATCAAATTATTTTGCAATGGCCATAATAGTGTTCCGTATAAAACACGTGATTGCAATGGCATTCATTTTATCTAGAGTATTTATGTAAATCATTTTCGTGGAATTTTACAGTTTCAGTTCCAAATGGGTTTTTCCTTTTGGTTTCCCATTTACGTCTTCCAGAATGAAAAGTGCTATTGCGCATTACTGCACAAAATCATTTAAATACCAAACATATATTTTTACTGGCTCAGTTAAACATAGGATTGCTTTAGGACTTAAGGGAGGATAGTAATCAAGGTAATGAATGTTTAACCAAATAACCCTCAAGATAAAATTTAGACCGGCCCAAATTCGAAGAAGTTGCAGACGACAATTTCAAACCTACGATTTTTTTTTTTTTTTAATTATCTTTTTGGGAAGAAAACATTGTGGATAATGAAGAAATTGCTTGTAACAAGCAATTTCTTCATTTTCCACTATGTTTTCAAGTTTGTTTTTTTCATAAGTGGCTTAAAAAAAGCGGGATTGTGTAGGAAAGGGTTAAATAAGTATTTGTAGCTGCTGAAAAGGGAAAATTAATATCTGACATGATGTCAAATTGATTTTAGTATAGCTTTATGAATTCTTTGATTTTTTAACCCTTTACTAGGCGATAAAACTTAAGAAGGAAGGAAGAAATTTCTTTTGACAAGCAATTCATTTATTCTTACAGTCAATATTTTCTGTCGCTATCTATCACTTTACTTTAATTTTTCCATACTTTAAACGAACGTTCGATAAATGCATAGATTCATAGAAAACAATTTTGATAAGTTGAAATTATTGACTTATTGCTCAATTTTATAGGGTATTTGAAAGGTAATTCTGATAGGTTGCATATCACAATGTACTTTTATGGACTAGGAATTTTTGAAATGAGTTGCTTTCCTTGCTTTAGAACCCCTTCCCAATGCTTATTTATTCAGTGGATTCAGGCTAGTAAAGCGTTTAAGCGCATTTTTCATTGTAGGTTGCAGACCAATCATGTCTGGAGAGGAAATACAGATCTTTTTGAATGGCCTTGAGAAGAAAACCTTTACGATAAATATTGATCCTGTAAGTATAAGCTCAAAGGTTTTCACAAAAAACTTGAAGAATCTACATAGCACGGATGTCGTTCGTACCAAAATCGAAAGAAAATTCGTCGTTTATCACAGTTTACTTCACCTTAATGGAAGGATCTCTGTTCACGCCCACTGGCCTCCGATACCATAGTTCAGCTGAAGGTAATAAACAACATTCTTTTGTAAAACATGTGGTCAGAGAATTGATTGATTGGTTGAATGCGGTTTAACGTTTCTTTTAACAGTATTTCAGTCAAATCGCGGCGACTGGAGCACCTAACAATGGATTTCTGGTATTTCTTAAACCAGTACATTCTTTCCTAACCTCAAGCTGCTATCCCTTTTAAAATAACGATTATCCAGCCATTGGTGATAGACAAATGTCGGAAAGAATATGTGCCTCTGCCGGGGATCGAACCCATGACATCCCATGATTGAAGTCTGTTGCGCTACCGACTGCGCTATGACGGCGAGGTCAGAGAAAATGACACGATGCAACATCTTGAATAAGTTCAACGTTTGTTTAAGTTCATAAAAATGCTTCACATACATATAGATGTAGGTTTTCAAAGTTACCTTCCAGTTTAAAGAAATAGTTAGATTTGTCGAGGGAATTTAGATTGACAGTAGCGTATCGACGATCAGTGCATTTGAATAATTGAAAAAAAAAATATGTTAGAATAATGCACCAGGGATCCCATTCTTGCTCCACCCGCATACACCTTATTTTACACGGAGTCTTTAAAATTCCTCTCCTTACAAATTATAAGACATAGAGGTTTGACATTTTTCATATGGTGTCACTTTGTGACCTTCTGTTAAATAACTTAAAATTACTGTCCTTCGGCCCAGTTAGACTCGGCAAGGGCCCACCCTATTTTACACAGGAATCATAAAGGAAATCTTTAAAACCTTCTCATGATAAAATATAAGGCATATAGATTCAATATTTTGCCCGTGGCACCAACTGATATCCTTCTACAAATATTGCTATAATAATGCTCCAGAGGGCTTCCATTTGACCAATCGCTAGCACCGCCTACTTTCACATTTAGCCACGCCCATTGACTCCTGCAGGAAAACCCGCTTCGATTTTAAACTGAGTTATTTTGCAGTAAATTCGTTTGTTGGTGACTTAACGTCGTAACTACAGCTGTAGTTACGACGTTTAAGTCACCAAACAACAAAAATGTTTAACACAATTTATGGCAAATGTCGGAGATTTACATCTTAATTTCCGGGCGGAAAGAATAATTTGATTGGTCGATATATTGCTTGATTGAAAGCCGCGAGTGGTCAAATTATGATTCTCTTGGCTCGCCCACTGAATCCAACTCAATGTTGCGATTCTATTTTAAACGGATTTTTTTTTTCGTTACAAAAAAATTCGGTTGTCGATCTAATCGTCATAACTACAGCCCGTTAAAGCTGTTGTAACGACGTTTAATTCGTTATACGAACTAAAATGAATCACAAAAATTGCCAAAAATCTAAATTTTATTCCGATTCCAAATTATTGATTTGATTGTTCGATTGATTATTTGGAGGTCAATTAAAATCAAATTTCCCTTCGAGGAAGGAAAACAGTTTAAACAATTTATCGTTTATTTGGTCACTAAAGCAAACACGATCAATATGCAAAAGGGGGTATGAGTGACGTTCTCTGGAAAGAGGTGGTTTTTTTTTTTTTTGTGTGTGTGTGTTGTCGTTTGTTTTTCATATCGATTTCGTGTGTCTTTATATTTCGAGACAAATGCGCTCGATTCTTTACCATTTTTGCTTGATTATATAAACTATGGATTTTTTCCATCAAAAACTCAATGGAAAATTCTTTCTCGTAATGCAGTCGAAACCTCAGCTTTTACCGCTTGGAAAGCTAGATTGGAGCAAGATCGGTCTCTTAAAGACTTTTTGTTCTTTAAACCCCAATTAAGCGATGCCTCAAAACTTTGGAAGATAAGTCGCCGTGTCCCTTCTTTTGCAAAGCACTGTTATAACGGAGTTAAAATAATTGCTAAATGTTTCAGTGATGATTTCTCACATAGTTGTGCAAAATGTACAAAAATAATTAATATACCACTTTGCGAACATATTATTTTTGAATGTGATACAACAGCCAATATAAGGTATTATTTATTTAGTCAAATACGAGTAGTATACGGTGAAACACTTTTCAACAGGTTTCTAGAACTCTCGGACTCTTTTAAGATAATTACTCTTGTATCAGGTTTTGAAAATATTATAGAGAACGGTTTCTGGTCTGAAAACTCATTATTCTTTGTTCTACCTATTTTAAGTAAACTTTGGTATATTTATAATTCATCTGTAACATGATTATGGCATATTTATAGTATTCGTGTCGTTGTTTAGCGATTGAAACCTCGTAGCTACAGCTTTGGTTGTGGGCTTTTGGTCGTCTACCAACGATCTGCGATATACAAGCTTTAAAACGTTTATTCAATAAAGTTTAAGAACAAACAGTAAGTCAGTTATAAATACGTCAGGTAGAGCGACATATGATGTTCTAAAGCCATCTTAGGTCTTTTTGTGTTTTCTGTTTTTTTTATTATTATTATTTTTTTGTTTGTTTGTTTGTTCGTTTTTAACTACATGTATATGTTTTTCTAACTTTGTTTACCGTTTGAGCGGTGCTTTTGTTGTTCGCTTTCGGTTGACAAGGGTACGTTCTCGTTATCTCGCTACTTTCAATTTGTGTCTACTTCATCCTTGTTTTGTATTCTTTTCGGTTTCGCAATTAATACAGCAAGTGTGGGTGAAGGAGTGGCACACTTAAAACCTTTCCCGTTTAGATCGATAGACTAGTCCAAATTCTGAAAGGTTCGTCATAAGCAATTTCAAATTACGTTTTCTTACTGAAAAATTACAGATAAAGTTCATGAGTTCACAATTGTATTGGAAAGGGTTAAAATTCCGATGTTTGTTTCAATGTTTGTATCTAAATGTCTTTCTTTTCATTGTGTTGTCTTTATTGTGCTCTTTTTTGTATATCTATGTATTTTGTAGTTTTGCTCGCCTACATGGCGGAAATAAAAGATAATAATAATAATAGCTACTAATGAATAAACTTTACGGACGATTTCGTTAACCTCCGTGAACGAGCGGGTTCTTTAAATGACAAGATAAAGTTAAAACGTAGTCACTGACGTAATAATTTATGTAAACAACCCCTAAATAGTGGTGGGTCACAATTTAAAATATCGGAACTTTTTTCATGAATTGTAGGCTTACCGCGTAGAATAATTTCGATCTTATGATTTAAATCGTCATAATCATTTATAATGCTTCCGGTTCTCAGTATGTTTTTTTTATTAATTTTGAGGAAGATTTCGCTGTACGGTTCTGTCCGAGCGCATCCTATTTTACTCAGGAAGGAAAACGGTTTCAAAAATATTTCGTGTATTTGGTCACTAAGGCACACAAGAGCCTTCTAAATATCAATATACAAAAGAAGGGTACGATTAAAGGTCTCTGGAAAGAGTATTTTGAGTTTTTCTGATCGATTTCAACTCGTGTTTGTTTACATTTTGAGATCGAGTCGAATGCACCCGATTGTCCACCGGAAACGATCGCTTATCTTCGGCATTGACAGTTATATGCATATTGTTGATTATTAAACTTTACGGACGATTTCGTTAATCTCCGTGACCGAGCTAATTTTACGAATGAAACTTTAAACGTCATCACTGTCGTCATAGTAAACAAACATTAAACTGTGGTGGGTGACAATTTAAAATATCGAAAATTTTCTCATGAATTGTAGGCTAACTGTGTAGAATTCTTTAGATTTAAAGAATTTCAGTCGTCATAAATAAATAATGCTCTTCGGCCCCGAGTAAGTTTTTCATATTTATTTAGCTGAGTATTTTTGGGGCAGACATGGTTTTAAGGTAATGGTTGGATTTTTACATTAAAACTTGATAAGATTTTTTTTAATCTTTTCTACAAAAACCAATAGTTTTAACGTTTTCTACTTTTCATGTGGTATTGCAGTCTTCAAAAGTTATTTAAATATCAACCTGAGGTTCCACTTTGGCTCCAACCAGGCACAAGTAAACTTTTTTAATCCGATGTCTCAATATTTGAATTTTGTGGACGAGTGATAAAAAAGGATTTTTATGGAAGTTTCTTTATTTGTTAAAAAAATGCTAGAGATTTGTAGTGTAAGAAACAAAAACAATTTTGCCAAAACATACTCTGTTGTCTACAACATAATCGTCGATATAAAGGCAATAGGGTGATTAACGAATCGTTGCGTCACACCATTGAGCTCCGATAGGATGTTCCGCTTAGCTATTAAACGGCCTTTATTTGCCAAAAGTTATGGCCAGTATTATGCAACAAAACAGTAAGATGTTTTACGTGCAGCGCTGATAGACAAAGGCTTATCCATTCAGAGAAGAGTTTTCCTTATCCTAAATGGGTCGACATCATCTTGCATAGAATACAATCAGCCGTATATTAGCATTACTGGAGTTTCCCCCATTTGCACATTTTTCACAAATTATGCCCCCCCCCCCCCCAATCCAATACATTACTCTCCCCTCCGATACCACCCGTGCCGAGTTTTGTCCTAGGAAGTCTAGATATGGCATCTCCGGTCTGGCAGTTGTCTTCATCCTACTCAATTGATCTTGTTTGCGTTCAAGTTTTCGAAAAAAATAATTCCTTTAAATGTAATATTTTAGAATGCCAGTGTAGCTGAACTACGGAGGAAATGTTCGGAAGTGACTGGTTTACCGGATGATGACATGAGAATAATAAACGGAAGTAAGTGAGACGATATGTAATTGTTGAACTCTAGTCTAACAACAGCTTCCGGGTCATTGTACTCGAAAGTAGTCGGATGAAATGCCGGTTGTGAGTGGTTGTAGGGGCTTCTGGTCCACATGTTGTCTTTTAATAGAAAGTACACTCTATTTTAGCTGGGCCGAATGTCAGTAAATTTTTAAAGCTGCTGCCTAATACATGTTGGTAGACTTTAGAAAGATGCTTTTTAAACGTGTCAATTCCCAAGCGTGAATGTAAAGACCAGTCAATTTTCATAACAGCCATTTTTAGAGATGCAGGCTGTCTTATTCAAATCGCCTAATAGATTACTATTTTTGATTAGAGCCAAAGGGGAAGAGGTGTGAATCGTACTGCTTTGCCTCAGGCCGTCAATATTCTTACGTTTCTTTTTAATAAAAAACCAATATTATGTGCGTAAAGATAAATGATAGTGAGATTTTAGTATGAAATTATATGTTTTAATACAACAATAAAGAAACGGGTTAGTTGTATAATACAACGCTATCACTCTGTTTGTTTATCAATCTTACTTGTTAGAGTTTATTTCTTTCAGCTAAGGAGATTCGAGCCGTAGGCCAGCGAGGAGAAAGTCTTCACCTTTCAGATTATGACATACACGCCGAATCAAACCTGTACGTCGTTCTGCGGCTACCGGGAGGTTCAGATCCTCATACAGTAGAAGTGACTGTGGAGGGGGGAGAAGAGGAGCCAAATGAAACCATCTTTCAACCGAAGATGTACGACTCGGAGGTTCAACTTACGGACAAACCCGACATGTTTACGTTAGATGACGAAATAGGAGGACAGAGGGCGGAGATGCCATGTGGTCACGCTATCAGTAAGTCGACGGCATGATAACACAGAGAATGTATTTGTTTATCAATTAAGTCAAACGCCATGGATGCATAAGTTATAGTGAGTGATCATAGGTCAAATTTGTACCTGTATAGAAAAAAAATACCTTTGATCATTCACTTTAACATGTACAACTGTAATAAGTCACCGAACCTTATACTGTGTGGTTTAAACACAACATTAAACTGATAGGATCTACAGATAAAATGCGTTTCTTCGTAATTACACTAATACCCAGATATGTTTATTTAGTTGCGTACAGACATACTTATGAAAAATATGAAAAGCGAATTTGTTCATCTCTAGCGCAATGAAATAAAGATGTTACGTATAATAAAATCATATTTCAGCTCGGTTTTTAACATTCAAGTAAGGTATTTTATTGACAATGTGTATCTCAGCGCTTTCCTGAGGTATGAAAGACGAAATTATTACATTGAATGTAGACTTCCTATGAAACATCGACTGTATCTTTTAACCATCAAGTTAATGTCGGCGAATATCTAAACTTTATTTCTACTGAAAAATATTTAAGGATTTTAAACGTACGCTTTTTATAAATGAGCATTAAGATCTGGGAAGTGTCTAAGTGAGCTATTGGGACAAACTTTTATCCGGCGTCCAACAACAATTCCTTTAAACAACATCTCCTCCAAAACCATTGGGCCAATTTGAACCAAATTTGGCAGAAATGTTCCTTAGGTGGTCCCCTTTGAAAATTGTTGAAAGAATGAAAATCCGTTCTTAAGACTATGGTTGCAATAGTAACAAAAGTGAATTTTTAAAATAATCTTTCAAAATCTTCTCCTCCTGACCCAAAAAGCAAAGAGCCTTGATATTTTGCACGAAACTTGGGGTTGACCTCTTCAAAATAGCTAAAATCATGACCCTCGAGTCCCCAGGAGTGGAGCCCCAGGGGAGGGGGGGGGGTCTATATACGACTTTCAAACGACATCTCCACCCAAACCATTGGGCCAATTTGAACCGAATTTGGCAGAAATGTTTCCTATGTGGTCCCCTTTAAAAATCGTCAAAATAATTGAAATTCTGGTTGTAATGGCAACAAAAGTGAAATTTTAGAAAAAAATAAAAATCCTCTCCTCCAGACCCACAGGGCGTAGAGGCATGATATTTTGCATTAAGCATCAGTGCGTTGGCTTCTTTATTATTTATGAAATTAAAACCCATGGATCCAGAGGGAGGAAAAAATGTTTTGCTCCTTGTGAAATTAGACCTAAAGCATTAGAATTAGTCATTGGGACTTTGGGATTCTCAGGTACAGAACCTATATATGTAGAAAGTATGGCTCACTTGTATCCTAATCCTTACCTTAACTTGAAATTATAGTGTTTAAAGAAAAAGAGCTTTAATCTCAGGTGAGCGCAAACAGGCCTCTTGTAATAGATATCGAAGGAACTGGTTGGGCTCATTTTCATTTAGAAATACACATTATTTCTATCTTTTTAATCGGACAAAATACCCCTTGTTTAAAAAAAATATGAATGCTCATTGATAACTAGAATCGTTAATGACACGTCCAATAAAAGAAAGAGTTTGTTCAGCGTTAGAAAGTTTCCGGATCTTCCTATGACGGTCAGTGAGCAATTTCTTTTGTTACAAATAAATCAAAGTACTGAAAGTACTGTTAGTTAGCAAAGGATGGTTTTGTTTAGTAATTATCATGTCAGAGGTTATCATATTAAATAAACGAGGTTAAAGTAACCCAGGAGTAAACCTATTCCAACATGACAAAATCTGCGAATGGTCAAATTGAGACAAGTTGCAGATGACAATTTCAAGTTGGTTGAACTTGGTAGATAACGTTGTGGACATTGAAAAAATTGCTTGTGACAAGCAATTTCTCCAGTATCCACTATGTTTTCAAAAGCTTCTTTTTTGATATGCTTAATTAGCGGAATTGAGTGGGAATGGGTTAGATAGCATGCTTTTGAAACGGTTTAAAAAATTGAATATAGATTGTTATATCCTTAAATTACACCAGAACTACTTTCAAGGTGTAGCCATTCTATGGATTTAAGCCTCCAGTGGCAGTCTGTGCTCGTTGAGCTTTGAGAAGACCTCAAAATTTTGTCTGTTAACTTAAGCTATCAAAGCTTGAGTAATTATTAATGTAGCTATATTTTGATTTGCATAACTGCTTCTTTTACAAATCGTAGAATGAATATCTCTTTTATGGAATAAAGTAAGGATTTATTACGTAACGTCAATGTCACATTCCCCCTTATGACTAACTGATCTTAGATTTTTGCCATGATAGTGTACAGGTCGATTTATTTCTAGTCAGATAATAATACCAATCAGCAAGTTTGTCAGTCAATACCCTGTAAAGATATTTTAAACTATATAACCAGTACAAGTTGTGTTTTATTTTTATAAGGTCCTGAATCACTTACAGCATTTTGTCGAAGTCTCCTCACTGCTGGTCGATATGAATTTAGATGTCCGTATAAGGGGAATGTATCAGACCCTCCTTGTGATACGTTCTGGGAATTTTTTACCGTCAAACGACTTGCAGTCTTGACGAAATCCGAGATCAAAGAGTTCGAAAAGAAGATGACGGAAAACTATCTTCGTAAAGCGGTTGGTATTCAAGAATGTCCCAGCTGTCACTCTATGTGTGAGAGAAAGCGGAAAAGGGACAGACGTGTAGTATGCCCACTCTGTACAAAACGTAGGAGAACGAGCTACGACTTCTGCTGGTATTGCCTAAAAAATTGGCTAACTAGTGGCACTTCTCAATGTGGAAATGATAACTGCAGCGGGGAAGATCAGCGTCTCCGTATAATGAAGACCTGTCCCAAGAAGACAGTGGTTGGAGTGGATGGTTGTCCGGCTGTACGTGCCTGTCCGGAATGCGGCATGTTGATTGAACATAAAGAGGCCTGTAAGCAGATGGTGTGCCCTTGTGGTCAGAAGTTCTGCTTTATTTGTTTGAAGAAAGCTGGCGCCTCTGGAGTATACCAGTGTGGAGCATGGAACTTTAAATGTGGAATTGCCCCCATCCAAACGACACTGCCAGGCGAGGAGTGAAATATATGAACTCCTAATATCTTCGAGACAAAAATTAGTAAAATATAGTATAGGTATATCCATTTTAGTGCAGTGAATGTAACAATATGTAAGAATTCAAGAAATTGTCACTTTGTTGCTGTTTTTGTCTTTCTAAAGATATCAGTTTTTTTCAAGCCCCTGTCTTTATTTACGTATTCCCATTACATTTGATTTTCTTTCTTCTGACAATACTATTTGTTTTGATTACAATCGTAAATTCTTAGTCTTTTTCTTATTCTTTGATCTTTACTCGGTATGTCCAAGACATTCGGGGCTATAATCCTGGCGTTGAGTATTTTATACTTGCATCCATCCTTGTTGTCGGAAGGCTATAACACTTCAGGATTTCATAACGATTGATGAAAACGGATTCTCTGGTGGTATCGATTTTCTTTTCAATATAACAACATGTCTAACTATAGATCCTGAACACAATAATACAATATCTATTCGTCTACCTTTCAATGAAGCATTCATACATTATTGTGATTAGTTTTTCGTTTCATACCTCCATGAAAACAATAACTCTTAATTCCTCCTAATTTCTTATAATACAACGATATCTAACAAAAAAGTAAATAGCTAACATTTTTTCATACCTTTTTGATGTAACATTTTTGTGCGCAAGCATACACAATTACTGCGTGCTGAAAATTATGCTCATGAATTATTGAATATATATCAGCCTATCAGATCGGTCGTTTTTGATAGACGAAACTAAAAATAAGCTATATAGATATACACTCATGCAGTGTTAGGTCACCATGGCGAAATCATAAAAGTGTCATGGGGACGATAACGCGAAAGAATGGCGACAAGAACAAAGTAAAATAATTAGAAAAAAATACTCTCACATTTGAATTCTTGTATCATCATTGACCTATGCTCCTGTTCTTGTCGTTTTATTCTCATATTCGAGTTGTTGTACCCACATTCTCTTAAACCGTTTACATTTAAAATGGTTATAAAGCATTTGTGATATACAATGTATTCGTAACTGGAATAAGATTATCAATGATTGAGTGGCTTTTCAATCTGGTAGCATATTCAATAATGGCACCAAAAGCGAAAATATATGCGATTGAAATAGTGCAGTCATATTCATTATACTTGAACTACCACCAACATAACTGTCCCTTGCTGTATCGATATATTGCCATTGCCAACAGACATGATTGACATACATGTCAACTAATGGCGGATATCAAAGTTCACTAAGGTCTAAATATTTGATTTGATTCTTCATTTATATTTGATTGACAGCCGCGATCTATCAAGAAAGGGCACGGGTATTTTCAAAAACGATCTTGGTGACTGAGACAAGATTGATGGAGGCAGATATCCTAAACTCACCTTATTGTAAGATTGGATAGGTTATTGTCCTGACCTGTCCATTCAGGATAAAATGGCGGATTAGAAAATTGCTGTCATTTTAAAGCATTTTTGAAGTCAGAGGCAAATTAGTTTTACTCTTCCAGCAGATATCTGTATATTGACTCAATGAAGAACGATTACATTCAATGAAGCCAGTGATTACCGCTCCAATACAGAAATAACGTTCACGCTCATACTGACATAATCAAGATATAAAGTGTCGTTTAACCTATTCCGACACAATCCCTCTTTTTATGCTCATCAAGAAAAAAACTTTCGATAAAATTGTAAAAAAAAAGAAAACTAGAGGCGCATGAGCGCCTGCATCGCTCTATATTCCCGATTCTATCGATTAAGCAAATGATGTTTTCAGGAAATCATTATAAACCGAATCATATTCACCATGTAAATTATTTTTTTTTTTTTAATTTCAACTGGTCTAAAATTTTGTTGCGTGGGAAAGGGTTTAACGATAAGTGTTGAGTTAATTCAGTACTTTGAAATGTACTTTGAGAGTAATATTACAGTAAATATCTTTTGGTATTCTAATAAGTAACTTTGTCTGCAGATGTCTGAACCTGCGCTCTCACATTTTAAAGGATTGGGGTTAGTATTAAACCTCAGACGAAAAGGTCACAAAAAATTCCAAAGAAAATGAATTTAAAGTTACCATCCTTGATTTTAGAGTTTTTAACCAATTACCAGATGGCCAATTTTTAGACTGCTCCAAATTGAAAGGAGTCACAGATGATAATTTAAAATCTATTTTTCAACTTTCTGAGTAAAAAACATTGCGGAAAATGAGGAAATTTCTTCATTTTACACATTTGTTTCCCATTTTTTATGAAGGGGCGTCAAAAAGTGTCATGGGCTAAGTTATAAGCTAAAAAACAACATTTGTTTCAATGTCAGGTTTGATTGAAAGGTTGAAAGGTTAAGTACAAGTATCTGCATTTGCATTTAACCCATTCCCATTCCATTCCGCTTTTTAAGCATCACTTGAAGAAAGCTTTGGAAAACATTGTGGACATTGAAGCAATTTCTTCAATGTCCATTATATTTTCAACCCTATATGGTAAAGATTTCTAAATTCCAGCAACTTGAAACTGTGATATGGAACTTCTTACAATTTGAACCAGTCTAAGATTTTGTCGTGATGTAATGGGTTAAAGGGTCAATTTTAACTTGTTACAAGCAATTTCTTCATTGTCCACAATGTTCTTTATCATAAAAGGCAAAGATTTTCTTCAATCCAAACAATTTTAGACTGCTTTCAGTTTAACCAGTCTAATATTATGTTGTCTGGTAATGGGTTAAAATAAATAATCCACATTTCCCATAATAAAAACAAGCTTTTATTTTCCATATCCAAGAACAGTAACCAATACCACAAACCACTATCTACCACCTTCTAACACCCTTGCATCTCCTTGATCTATTTTTTGAATTGCAAAGAGTAATACCCTTTCTAATTGTCTGCAGACCATATATATGCAATCTAGTTTACTAACTGGTGTAATCTGAGTTATCAGTTGAAAATTGGGTGTAAATCAGTCAAACCAAATATACATATGAAATTTTAACCCTACTAAGAGGATTGTAAAAAATCTGCCATTCAAGAATGGACGTTTAAATCATTCAATGGATACCATATATGGATATAAGCCACAACCATAAAAGCCAAATTTCTGACGAATCAAAATCAAAATTGGTGGAATCTGAAAAAAGTCACCAGAAGATCATTCCAGCGAAATTTGGTTGAAATCCATCAACAGGTGTCTAACAAAAAGACTTTCAAAGCTTTAAAGACTTTAGACATATATATTGAAACTAGCCCCACCAAATAAAGCTATGTTTTTCATCCAATCAAAATTCTTTGAAGAAATCTGATAAAGGGTCACCTAATGATCATTCCTGTAAATTTTGGTTGAAATCAATCCGTTTCTGAGAAGAAGATTTTTCAAGGTTTCACCTTAAATGGAAATTAGCCCCATGTTTTTCATCCGATTAAAAATCTTTGAACGAATCTGATAAAGGGTCATCCAAGGATCATTTCTGTGAAATATGGTTGACTTCTGTCCAGTACTTTCTGAGGAGAAAATTTTAAAGTAAAAGTTTACGGATGGACGACCGCACGCACGGCGGACAAAACGCCATGACAATAGCTCGCTGGCTTTCAGCCAGTGGGGCTTAAAATTAATTGTATCAAATAATTTCTCCATTACCCACAACGTTTTATAACCAAAAAGATGAAAATAAAATCCATGAAGTTGTAGTCTGCAGCTTCTTTCATTTTGTACAAGGCTGAAATTTTGTGTTGAAATGGGTTAACTACGTTTAATTTACATTCAATTACAGATTCTCTGGAAATTTCGTTAAACATTTACTCAAACATTCCAATTAACATCAACCACACTTTGTGTATAAATTGTTGAAATACTCAAATCCAAAACTATAATTATCTCCCCTATCTGTCTTTAGCTCTCCAAGTATTCAAACAAAAAAGGTACGATCTTTTTCCTGTTAAAAGGGATTGGAATATCGAAGCTGAATACATATAAATGTAGATTGTTCTTGTACACTCAGAAAGTCAAGAAAAAGATCCTGATTTAGTTAAGCCTTCAAAATTCTCTTAGTCTGATCAGAGGCAAATCAATACGGAGAATGTTACTTTTAATTTACCATAACACATACAGAATGTAGCCAAGGGAAAACAACAATTTATTGCAGCGATATTTTGATTAATTTGTTTAATTGTTTCTTTGAAAAAGATTTTTTTTCCGAGCGGAAACAAAATTCTAGGATGGTCATTAAATGGACCCTTCGAAAAGTGCCATTATAGCTTTTATAAGGGGTCAATGTTTTATGCTACATATGGATTATACCACCCCTTTTCGTCAAGTGCAAGGTTTAACATTTCTTCTTTTTAGATAGCTTTAACGTTCTTCAGCGTTGGTAAAACATGATGGAGAGCTTAATTGTAACTTCACTGTTGCCATGGCAACTAGAACTTCTGATCAATTGAAGTCCGATTTTCCGGATAGATATTTAAAGCAGCTTGTATAGATTATGAAAAGAAAAGAAATGACTTCCAATTTCCAAACTTCTTACTGTAGTGCTTTCAGATATTTGTAAGATGGCGATTAAGCTGATTTTGTAATGAAAATGATCGTTCATTACTTTAAAAAAGAAAGAAAAGAAGCAAAATAGTTGGCGTTACTCGACGCCAAATAAGTCAAGGAAATACAACCTGAATGGAACCGGAATTTATTGGACAAAAAGGGATGAGGTCGTTAGTATTCGGCTGATGTCGATAACGACTGTATTACTAGCGGAAGCTAATGACGTAATTGTAATGTCATGGAAACCACATATAAGGCTTTTTGGGTTCAACAGACAGATTACGCATTCAGCCGATAAATTCTGGTTCAATCCGGGTTGTCCTTTGCTGTCTCATAACACAACTTTGCAATACAATATTTTTATTTACTCTCAGTTTCTATACGGTAATATTGTCTAAATGAATGAATGTTGTTTTAAGCAAAAACTGAGATAGATTTGGAATGTAAAAACTTGAATCCATTAACAATACCAGAATTGTAAACTTTAACAATTATTTAGTAAAACGTGTATATGAACGGTAAAAATCTAAACAATCATCTAAAGTGCTAAAATTCTCTTGTAAGAACCTAAAATTATATTTTGTTGTACAAATTAATGGTTTACAGGAAATCAAACACGAGTTCCATTCGAACATTTTCGAAAAGCTGCCTAATACTGTCAACCTTGAAAAATCTTTCCCTTGTATTAAAAAATTCAACACAGTCTTGCCTGAGCTGTTACATGTACGTCACTGGGGCACTGCCTCCTACAGACCTACAATATCGCTACTCCGCCGGAGAGGGAGCCAACTAGTTTTGCTTCTTTTCTTTCATTCTTTGAACAGTCATATTCATTACAAAGAAGGCTTAATGTCCCTGACAGTCAGACCTTTGAAAATTGGGATTTCTTTCATAATCTGTGCAAGAGCCGTTTTAAACCCTATTCGATTATTCGAAAAGATAGGCCAACAGAGTAAAGTCTGCAGTAAAGGATTTAGAAGAGAAAATTCTAGTATCAGACTTCTATACTTAGACCACAATAAACAGAAAAGCAATTTTTCACAAAAAATTAAAAATGGTTTCCGTGGGAAAGAGAGAAGTAAAAGTTGCTTTCCTCTATCAAAGGCCCTCTGAATAAATTCTTTTACAGTTCTTTTTCTACAATTAAATACGGGGATCTACTGACTTTACAAAGTCGGTAACGTGCAGTGCTCTCAATCCTTAGGTCGTGAGTACGAACCCTTGCTAGGCTTTTCGCTTTTTGACAAAAGTTATCGCAACACGCGCCAGTTGTCTCTCAGCTGTCGGTAAATGATAAGTAGGATGAATAGCTGGTGGCTCGGATCGATTGCTCTAGAAGCCATAGTTAGGTCAGCCAGCCGCCTAGATATAACCAAAGTACTCTAGAGATTGACGTCAAAACCAATACATTAAATCAACAGTATTCAACTGTTATCTGATAAAAGTCATTTGTAGGGAGTTTGTCATTGGAGTTTTGGTAAATTGAAAATTTAAAAAATGAAACTGAAAGTAGGTTTTATTGTACACGAACAGACTATAGAACACGATTAAATCGAATTAAACAGGTAAATAGAATGTGTTTTATATAGATAATTTTTCAATGAAATTGTAGTCATGTATGGGACATTTACTTTAGATAAATATTTTCAGAAAGATATATACATTCCACACAGAACAAATCGGACACTTCAGAAAAAAATCTGTATCCGATAGTGTCAAAAACGGTTTTATATAAAGTAGTCGTAAATAACACCATCGTCATTGTACGTCAATGAGAATAAACGTAATCAAAAAGCGAAATACATGTTGAAATACAAATTTTATCGAATTTATTTTACAAAACTAAAGGAAGATACATGTATTTACGACAGATATCCATCACTTTGTATTTGCTTTGAGCTACGGAGGGAAAAAAAGATATACCACTCGATTGTCATTAATGTTCCCCGCAGAAATACAAGATGCTGTTTCGCTATCGTAACATAATGTTCCCCATAAAAGCATAATTGCCATTATTGATACAAGCCTTCTGATTCACAGATTATAACACTCATGTTAGCTGGGAATACAAAATAAAACCATCTTATACATTTAATTATTTTATATTTCATTTTTTGGGGTTTATTTTCTCTATTCCAGAACTGCCCTTTTTCAAGATTCTCCAATAATCATGGCCACATTACCTGGTAAGTATACAACAGCTGCCTATACATGCAATGCCATTTTTGTGATATTCATACCCCAGATATGTCTTTGTAGTTCTCGTAGTTTATCAACCCTTGTCATGATGAATATGACTGGTACCTATCTTACATTCTAAATACCTGCCTTAAGTCAGATGTGTCTGTATTCGTTGGCCTGTACATTTCATGCAATCTGATACTTTTTGAAGTAGGTTTTATAGTGTATTCAAGGTTCTTATCATTTTAAAGGTTTTGACTATTTACCTTTCACTGTCTGTCGGTAATTATCTCTCCACCATCTCTCTCTGTCTTTCTCTCCCTTTCGTTTGATCTAAAATGTACTTAGTTTATGTTATTTGTACACCACCAGAACATTTAATATTGAGAACACGATAATTCTAACCTCTATTCACATCCTATTTGCATGAAATATTATATATAGTCACCATTGTTATGCAGATGTAAATAGCTTATGCAAATACATTTTTTAACAATAAATAGTTGATAGAATTGATAAGAATAAAATTATTTTGGAGCGCCAATCTTGTTTCATCTAAAGAAGGCAAAACGAAAGACTTTGCTTTTCTAAGTATGGTAAGTTTTATACTTATTGTCAAAGTTATTATTACTATCATTATAACGCCTTTGTTTGAATCTTAAATGAGCGCAGTTCTGGAAAAGGGTGTATTACACTTCCAAACAAGAGCTTCGCAGAGCGGCGCATATACGCCCGAAGGGGCTTGTCAGTAACCTTGCTTTGTCGGTTATGTTAGCTTGAATGATAGCTCATGCATTTTATCAATTATTTATAGAAAGATCTAGAAAGACACCGGTAAAACAATATGCCCCCCGCATCGATAGATCGGGGACATAAAAAATATGAAGCATTTCCCTAAGCAAGGGGTAGCCCTAAGCAAGGGTTAGTCAATTCATTAATCACTGAAAAGATAAAATGTAAAGGGGGAAGTATATCAAAAACTTTAATCTGATGCAAAAGTTGACATAAGACTGATTCGTTATGGCAAGTTTCAGTTCCATCATATTGAGACTGTAGGAGACATTGTGGCAAGTTTCTGAAACCCTATATAAATTGTAAAATTTCAATTTAAGCTATTTTGTTATGTCAAGGGTAGATCATTCAAAACTAGAAATCATAGAGATACACCGAGGCCAGTTTCTGTAAATTCTATGTAAATTGCGGGAGTTTTGTACAAAATTAAATGAAAATTGAAGCCATTTTGTTAATTCAGGAACAACTTGACATTTCATACAAATTCTAGTCGTTAGGACAAGTAGACACCAGACAAAGTCATTGTAGCAAGTTTCAGTTCACTCCCATTCAGAATGTAGGAGAAGTTGTGCTCACAAGAAATACAGTGATTTTCTTTCAATACAAGGGCCGTTAATTCCACATGATTCAAGAACAACAGGAGTGATTAGAATTTCAAAGGTCATCATAGAGACTAATTGTGGAGAATTTCAGCTCATTGCCATGAAAAAAGTAGGATAAGATGTGCATACAAGACATTTAGTGTTTTACGTTCAATTCAAGGGCAGATAATTAAAGATAACTTAAAAATGACTGGAAAAGTTTGAATTTCGAAGGTCTTATGCACAACTAGATATCATAGGGAGTAACTGTGCAAAGTTTCAGCTCATTCCCATTGATAGTTTAGGAGGAGTTGCGCGCACAAAAAAATGCAAACGGACAGACGGACAGACAGTCGGACGGAGTACCTACACATCCTAGAGACTAATTGTGGAGAATTTCAGCTCACTGCCATAAAAATGTAGGATACGATGTGCATAGAAGACATTATTTTTTTATTATTTTATTTTTTTGGTTCATTTCAAGGGCAGATAATTAAAAATAACTAAAAAATGACTGTAAGGATTTGAATTTCGAAGGTCTAATGCACAACTACACATCATAGGGAGTAACTGTGTAAAGTTTTAGCCCATTCCCATTGATAGTTTAGGAGGAGTTGCGCAGACAAAAAATTGCTAATGGACGGACAGACGGACGGACAGACAGACGGACGTTGTCTGTTTTTTTGCGACCCTATGTTTTTATTCTTGAGAAAATATTGCGGAAAATGGAGAAATTGCTTGTAACAAGCAATTCCTTCTTTTCAAAAATATTTTCCATCCTGTTGAATGATTATTTTACAAAGAAATTGACTTTGATTGACGACTGCAAAATCTTCGAATTTGGACAGGTTTAAAATTTTGCAAAACAAAACAAAAAAAAAGATTATCAACATTTCTACTTCAGGTACAAAACGCTATGGACCAGATATAAAACTGACGGATAAACCTGACATGTTCACATTAGATGATGAACCGGTCGGACAGAGAACCAAGATGCCATGCGGTCATGTTGTAGGTAAGAAACACAGGGTTGTTATTGATGTAGATAATTTTTAATCGACAGTCGAAGACGGGATATTTGATGGGATCCATGGCGTCCGTGTGTGAGTCTAGGCGACCCATCATTATAAGCTTATCTTGGCCGTATTTAACCCTTCTTCTGTTGATTCCTGCATTAACGTTCCTTAGATTTTGTAATTGAGGAAACAATGTTGAAGAATAAGCTTCTTTTTCCACAATATTTTCTACCCTACTGAACGATTATCTTCCAAATTAAACAAACTTTATTTATTTTTTTATTTTTTGTCTGCAAAGTCTTTGAATTTGGACTGGTCTAAAATTTTGTAAAGCAGGAAAGTGTAACTCGTGTACATCAAAGTATACAGAATTCATCATATATAGTTTAAAAGGTCTAACGTGCAAGGGAATTCAACCCTGTTTAGTTTCATGGTCATTATTATCTTATATTTATGATAAATCATGGATCGCGACTATTAATAAAAAATTGGCTAGATCAATCTAATTATATATGTTCACCTCCTATATTGTTCGACATTTTTGTGACGCATTTGTGTTGGTTGGAGACGTAAATGTCATTACTGCAGCTTGTTCGAGTTTCAACCAACCATTCATTTTTTTTCATTTCTTTTTTGTTTCAAATCATTGACAATAAATTGTGAAAAATAACGCTGTTTGATATTTACGTTTCACTTTCTGTGGGAGTTAGTGGGCGTGGTCAGCAATCCGCCTGTTTCGTCCCGGGTTCTGATAAATACAGTAATCACAACTGATGAACTAAGCGGAGAGGGGTCGTGTGTGTTTATCGAAGTTGGGAAGTTCGGATTGTTAAAGCTGAATAAAGTCGAAATATGTTATTAATAGAAAATCAAAGTACTGTAAGCTAGCAAAGAATGGCTTTGTTAGGTAATCTTCTTTATCAAAACTGATAACATGATAAATAAAGTAGCCAAAGAGTTAACCCATTACATCATGACTAAATCTAAGACTGGTTCAAATTAGAAGAAAAAAATGTGGACATTGAAGAAATTGCTTGTCACAAGCAATTTCTTCATTGTCAACAATGTTTTCCAAAGGTTGTTTTCTTGAGATACAGTCAGAGTTTCATTAATCCTGAAATACATAAGAACTACTTTAAATGTCGTCGGCATTCAAGAAGTCTAGTATTAAGCCTCCAGTGGCAGTTTGCACTTGTTGAACTCTGAGAAGACCCCAATTTTTGTCTATTAACTTAAGCTATCAAAGCTACCTTACTAACTGTTCGTTGATGGCCTCTATTGACGGATCGCTGGAAACGCCCATTGACCTCCGACTGGAAGTTCCACTTACATATTAAACGATGAGGACTTTTGGGGGGTGTCAAAATTTATGGCCAGTAACATGTAAGAAAATGTAAAATAGTTGATTTGCGTCATAAACGTCGTAACTATAGCTTGGATCAGCTTTATTTCCGATGTTAAAGTCGCCAAACCAACAAAAAAGCCTCATATAAATGTCGGCCAATGTTGAAGTTCAAAGTTCACTTCCAGTCTGATAGAAATATTTGATTGGTCAATTTATTCATTAATTGACAACGCGATCCGTCGATTGGTATGACGAGTCATACGTTTTTATTACTTGTATGATTTTAGAAAATTATATAATAGATGTTATAATTTCAGGTCCAGATTCACTTACAGCATATTGCAGAAGTGTTCTACAGGATGGCAAGTATGACTTCAGATGTCCATATAAAAGCGACCATGACACCACACATTGCAATGCCTTGTGGGACTTTCCAACAGTGAAGAAGTATGCTTTGCTAACAGACACAGAAACGGCTGAGTTTGAGTCCAGGAGAAAGGCTAATTATCTTGCTAAGAAAGGCTATCCACAGTGCCCTCTCTGTCTCGAGTTTTCATCAACCAATGCCTCAATCAAAAAGTTTGAGTGTTCTGATTGTATCCTCAACCACGGAAGGGCAACAATTTTCTGTAGATTTTGTCTACGAATTTGGAAATCTATTGATGATAGCTATTGTGGAAACCACGATTGTATTGGTGAAAACTCGATGAATTATTACCTGAGGAACTGTGCTAGGAAGAAAGTTGGACATGCCGACAATTCGCCGTCAGTTCGTGCATGTCCTACCTGTGGACAGTTGATAGAACATATTGAAGCCTGTAATCAGGTGAAGTGTCGATGTGATCAGGAATTCTGTTTTGTTTGTCTGACCAAAAAAGAGAACCAGACTCAGTGCAGTAGATGTAAACCAGCCCCAATTCAGACATTTTGAGTATATAAGGTTAAAAACAAACAATTCGGTTTGAAATCTCTCCAAATTATAACCAAGAAATTGTTTAACCCATTCCCACACAATCCCGCTTGCTAACGCCCTCAAGAAAAAGTTTTTTCATCGAAACAATGCGAAAGATGGAGAAATTGAATGTCACAAGCAATTTTATCATTATCCATATTGTTTACTACCCGAAAATACAAGGATTCTTTAACACTATCAACTAAAAATTATCGTCTGCAACTTCTTTCAATTTGAACCGAACTAAAGTTTTGTCGTCTGGCGATTAGTGCCATAAGACTTTGCTACCGTTTGAAACACCAGTATCAAAATACGCTTCGTTTATCCATTAAGTCATTTGGTGAAGACCGAAAGCCAAATGTGGGAATAAATGTTATTGAAAGGAAAATCGAACTCAAAGGAGGACTATATTTGGAAATGAGAAGTCATTTCAAAACGAAAGTAGAAATCCCATAACGTGTTGAATATTTCCGATATTACGAAATAACTTCAGTTTGGAAAACTGCTCTAGTAATATCCACTAATTGGTTAACCCATTACCAAACATTGATCCTTTCTCACGCCCCTACAGAAAGCACTATTGAAATGATTATTGGAAATAAAAAAAAATGCTTTTGACAATCAATTTCTTCAATGTTCCCATTTTTTCTACCCAAATTAACAAAGATTTTTAGAATTTGACCATAAATATATCGTCTGGGTTCTTTTTTTCTTTTCTTTTAATTTAGACCAGTCTAAAATTGTGTGGTAATGGGTTATTGAAGATACCAAGCCTTAAAAACAGACAAAAGAAAACAATCGACAGATCGCTTGCTACGCCCAATGACCTTTATTTATGTGAATCGCATCCAACCTTCTATAACTGGGTATCTCAGTTTCCTAAAGGCAGAATAACTATTTTTGACAGATCTTAGCCTAGGTGGCCAGCTGAGGCGGTGACCAAAGCAATGTTAGCAATTGTTAAAGCCTTTGTCAACAAAAATCTTCGAGTAACTTTTGATGAGGTAATCAACAAATTTAGCATCGGTGAGGCATCGGCAAACATAATTTTACAGGAACACCAAGGCATGAGAAAGGTAATGCGTCCCAGATTAGTACAGAAAAATGCCCACTTCTTAACGATAACGCCCCCTTCCATACCGCCGCAGCTACAGCAACTCTTACAAATGGCAATTGTTGTCACATTCTCTTTATGGCCAAGGCCTCGCCCCCTGTGACTTTTGTTTCCAGAACTGAAAAAAATATTTGCTGGGGAGAAGTATAAGATACACAGTACCTAAAACATAGGTCACAGTGGGAATACAAAAGCTCCCACGAAGATGTAAAAATTGCATAGACGCAGGTGGAGAATATTTTGAAAAAGAGTTGAAAGATTTTTTTTTAAAAAAGATATTGAATGTTTTTGATAACGAGTCAAAAGTCCAGATATTTTCTGATCGCCAATCTTATTTGGGAAGGTCATAAAACACTAAGAAATTCGCGGGTTTTTCACCAAGTTCACTTTCAGTGTAGACGGATGATTTGATTGGTCAATCGATTTTTGATTGACAATGACGATCCGTCAATAAAAAAGACATCTGCAACACACGGTTTTAACCCTTCCAACACAATGACACTTTTTGACGCCCCTCTAGAAAAACAATCGGGAAAACATTGTATAAATGAAGACATCAAATTCTTAATTTTCAATAATGTTTTCTACCGAGAAAGTTTAAAAAATCTAAAATTTCATAAGCTATATTTTTTGTCTGCAACTCCTTTGAATGTGGACTAATCTAGAATTGTATAATCTGATAATGGGTTAAACATATTTCAACACATTTACCTATGTAAGCATTAGAACCAATTTCCGATCTTTGTCTGCCTTGTTTACCCACAGCATGCTGATAAGTTTTCTTTTCAGAATATATTAGTAGGAGGCACACTTTCACATGACATTGAGATAGGCAGAGTTTATACCATCTTCGCAAGCTAGGGGTTCTTACTCCACATTGTTCCCTACGAACCCATGGCCGCTCGCCTCTATAGAAATTGTAACGACCGCTGCGCTATTCCATTAGATACGAGCAAGATCCATCGCGTCCAATGAAAATGCCCGTTACAACATTGTTCCGAGTAAACAAAAATAACAATGACGGCGCCCTCTAAAGTCGAAAGTTGTCGTCTCTGTAACAAAAATTTGCCGAAAAAATGTAGGCGTTCAATTTTAGCGTGCAGGAGCAACTGACCGAAATTCTTGGTCGGTTGCCAACTTCTAAGAATCAGCGTTAGTGTGCGCAGCTTGTTGTAACAAGTTAAACAGGCTGAACAAACTATAGTTTGACATTACAAATAAACTTTCCGAGCTCATCACACAGAAAATACAGCTTTTAGCAGAGTTGAGAGTAAATATCTGAATAATAAATCCCAAAAGTCTCCCCATGCGACCCCTAGGTACTTGAACAAAATGATAATATTGTTGATCTCCTGTAAAGAAGCGATTTCCTCTCAGCTGTGTATAAGTTACTGTAACTCAATTCAAGTCAGTCTCCTATGTTGTTGGTACTTGCTCAAGTTATGATTTTTCTGTATTCTAGTTCCTACTGAGTATAAATATATTCACTCCAAACATTTGGGGTCAGTCTGTATAAAGATTGCATTGCACTTGTTCTGTGTAATCCTTTTCCACAGTATGAAGCTGTGTGTTTTAGCCCTATGTTGTAGGTACTAGCGTTTACGGAATAAATCATGCGCTGCTGACCCTGAACTATGTCGTGGGTCCCCAGTACCGTGCAGCCAGCTCTCGGCGTCTTCTCTGGGCATGGGAGTGATTTGTCGTCTTATTTTTCTGCATTGTTTTAGACGGACGGCATGCCGGATTTCGTCCGATCTTGTCCGTCAATCTCGCGGTTTCTGAGCAAGCTACAAGTCCAATTTGAATTTCATTTGAACCCTTAAATGTAATACCTAGCTGGGAAAGAGCTGTCCTCGCCGATTTTTAGCAGTCTGACGCATTTTCGTGAAAAGGTAGATCTTTGTAGTGCAGTATGTTGTCTATTTTTAGACATGATCTATTCTACCCGAGTCTTAGCAAAACGCAGTGGTTTGTTTATGTCACGTGGTATCACCTGTGGAAAATTATTTGTATCCTGACAAGCCAGATAGATTTTATTTATAAAACCAATCAACTTAATTATACCATCATTAATCTCAAGTCATTCTCGAGTAATTTATTGAATTTCAACCATATTTTCCCGGCTGAGCTCACTTTCGGGACCAACCAAGATATCCGGCGACAATTGTTCCATCTGAAAGCAGCAGAAACAGTCCATGCGAGGACTCGAACCTAGAACCAACAGATAGCGTTCCCTCGGTCCGCGGTCCCGTAACATTTCTATGGTGTCAGAAGTGGGGTCCTCTTTTAACAGACGGATCCATTTATACGAACCACGTTCAGCAGTAAGCCATTCCAAGACGATGTTTCAAAACCTGAAACTACAGCCTTAGTAGATACTTTTAAACCAGTGTTGATAAACTTTTATTAAGATTTGAGTAAAAGACTTGAATTTATAATGTCCATTAGCTAGTGTACTGGGTATTGATAACGCCAAGTGTATTGTACAAAACTCACTTGTGATTATTATTATAGCTGGCTATAGAATTTCAACCTCTCTATTCAGTCAACCTGGAAACATAAGCAGTCCGGTTCGGGTTGATAGTGAAGTAAGCTTTGGATCCAGGCCAGATCAGCAAACAGCGGGGCGGAGAGATGACGAGTCTTCACCTGATAGTTATGTGAAGAACTTTATGAGTGAGGTGACCCATGCACTAAAGGATGTAACGAGTGAGCTGAGAGAACTTAGTAGCGAACCGAGGCAAAGTGAAGTTTGTGATCAGCCTTCGGATGAAAACATAAATAACAGTACTGAGCGTAACCAGCCCAGAGCTGATAACAGGCATCGGGCTAGCCATATTCCAGACAGAGGGGATCATACCAGCAGATCTGCATGGAGTAGAGCTGAAGACTAAAGAAGCAGTGATGACTCAGACCGGCCTGCTTACTCTGGTGCGGACCATGATCAGCCTACAAACCATGATCTACCTTACCACCCCAGAAGGAATATACCCAGGATATAGGGTAAACACTTTCAAAGGTTAGAGAGCGTGAAATTACCTACCTTGGATGGGAGAGAAAATTGGTCCATAGGGATTGCACGTTTTGAGGTCATGGCGAACAGGTACCATTGGTCTGAAGAAGAAAGACTTGACCAAACTTGAAGGAACAGCAGCTGAATTTGTCTTTCCGCATTTAACTCAAGATATACTTAATGACTACGGGGAGTTAATACATGAATTGAATTGTAGGCTCATGTTAATTGAAACATCAAGATCCTTTGCCGCGAAATTTATTAGGTACTCACAAAGACCTAATGAAACCGAAGAGGACTTTGCGGCGAACTTGAAGAAATTCTATGACAAGGCCCATGGATACAGAGTCGGCAAAACGCGTGACAAAGACCTCGTTCGAAGATTCCTGGACGGCTTGGATGATGACCAGGTCCATTTTAAGGTAGAATAATACAAGGAATATTCATGAAGCAGTGTACCATGCAGTCTGTATGATTCAATGTAGGAACGCTGGGAAACATGCTAAATGTAGCAGTTATGAAACCCGGAGGGCAGTCAGCCCAATCCTGAGGAGCCCGTATCCCTTAATCCCAGCCTAATTACAGGACAAAGCGAGCCTTCCAACGCAGAGGTTCTGGAATCAATCAAGCAGCTTACCAAGAGAATACAGAACCTTGAGATTAAAGGATCAGGCCGTCAGAACAAATACCTACCACAGAAACAGACAGAGTGCTTTTATTGTCATGAGGGAAGACATTTCATCAAGAATTGTTTTAAACGTAAAAAGGCCAATTCCCGACTATCCAATAAGTCTTAAAACGACAACCAGTCTTTAAACTGCCAAGGGACAACCCTTGAGGCCAAAGGGAGGTCGAAATGATTGCAGAAATACCAGTAGGTCAGAGTAATGACTCACGTGATACCAAGTTAAGAAAGGGTAGGGGTCAAGACCTAGCAGAAGGCTTATACATAGAGGCTATGTAGAAAGCCAGTCAGTGACCTTTTCCGCAGATACTGAACAATAGTATCCAGCAAGATTTACGATCAAATGGACCAGAAGACCCGACCTTATTTTGGTAGGCCATCCGCCTTGAGAGGAGCCGGAGGAGCCCCAATTAGAAAGAGGGTAAATGCAGCCTTTTGTCTGATTCTTGGACCATTGGAGATCATCAGGGAAGCAATAGTGGCTGATATATTCGACGAATTTTTGTTCTGTTATGACGTATTAAGAGACGAAAATGAGGGACCTGCTGATATTCTTCTCAGTAGGAATATCATCGAGCTAGGTGGAAAAGACATTGCATGTATCCAGAGAAACATAGTGCACCGGCCAAGGCGCGTGATCATGGCTGATGATGTTTCAATTCCTGGTCAAGCAGAGGCAATATTGCCTGTTTATGTTGAGAGACTATCAAATGATGACAGAGAGAATGGTTGAGGCTAACGAAACATTCCAGGAGAGATACACACTTCATCTAGCTCCGACCCTTGTAGACGTCAATCAAGGACCTACATGTATGGTTAAGGCTTTGAACCCTATTCAAGATGAGATTAAACTTTGACAAGATTCTGAAATAGGCACAGCCGAAAACATAGAGAAAATGGTGAGTGTTGTCATTACATCTGGGAACGAGAAAGAGGAATCAAATCTAGCTCAAGCTAGGCGAATCTAGGTGGATCAAACTTATCCGTCGGAAGTCGAACAGCCTGTAGCAAATTTCGTGGAAGTAGTCCCAGCCAATTTATCTCGGCTTTTCAAGAAAGCTACTGAAGGAAAGGCGGAACATGAAAAACTGGTTATAGCTGGACTATTGAAAAAGCACGAAGACACTTTTTCCAGATTTGAATGAGACATCGGTTTAACAGATGATGCTGAACATTCTATCAATACGAGCGAAGCCCAGCCCATAAATCAAAGACTTAGTCGAGTCTAATTAGCCTACGCAAGCGAAGAAAAGGATGCGATAAAAGATTTTTTCCGCAAAGGTGTGATTTGGAAGTGCACATCACCATGGTCTTCGCCAATAGTGCTGGTTAAAAAGAAATCGGAGCCACACGACCATGCATTGACTACAGAAGAGTGAACGCTGTAGTGAAGCCTGATGGATTCCCTCTCCCTCGCATTCAAGATTGCCTAGATTCAGTTGCTTTTTCTTCACTATTTAGTTGTTTCGATTTGACCAGTTGGTATTTCCAGATACCCTTAAAGGCAGAGGACATCCGAAAGAGTGCATTCGTTTGCAAATTTGGCCATTTTGAGATGACCAGGATACCCTTTGGCTTAAACAACCCCACTAGTACGTTCCTGCGAACAATGGAACTGGTGCTACAAGGCTTACAGGGTGAAACCTGTTTGGTTTACATTGACGATATGATTGCTTTTGGTGTAGACTTTGGTCAACATGTACGAAGGGTCGACGAAGTTTTGACTAGAAAGGCTAAGACAGGACTGAAACTGAAGCCTGAAAAGTGTAACATGATCCAAACAGAAGTAGTGTTCTTGGCCCCGCAAACATAGCAAAACTTATAGGATTGCCCAGACCTACAACAAACAAGGAGGTAAATCAATTCGTGGCCACAGGTTTCTATTACAGGAGGTTTATGATAAACTTTGTAAAAGTCGACCGACCTCTTCATGACCTTTCTAAAAAGGATGCTGTGTTTGAATGGGGTGGCAAGCATGAAGATGCTTTCAATGAGATCAAGAAAGCTGTGATAGGGCCTGAGGTCATGGGTCACACAATGAAGGATGGTGGAACATTCTACTTGGACACGAATGCATCGGGTGTCGGTATTGGAGTGGTCCTTTCACAGGAGCAAAGTAGACGCGAAAGGGCCATAGCTAAAGGTAGTCGATCCCTCAGCAAATACAACTGTTGCATTACTGAACAAGAGTTATTGGCCGTTGTGTATTTTAAACAGTATTGCCGTAAGTTCTTGGTCTTGCTTTTCAGCTTAAGGGAACCAAGCGGGAAAATAGCTCGTAGGATCGAAATCTTAGCCCCTTTTGACTTTTGATTGAGTACAGTCCAGGTGTAAAGCAGGGTCATTGTGGTGCGCTTTCAAGGTGCAAGTCTCCGAAGGATTGCTCCTGTGCAGGTATTGACATGAGCGAGCCGATAAAGTGTGGGCCCTGTTCAAAGCGTACAAGACGCTTATGCTACTTATGAGCAATATTGTGGATACTCTAGAGGGTTCAGACATATCTGCCAATAATGCGCAGAATTCTGAAGAACTGAGTGAAAAGATTCGAGCAACCAAAGCTATGAATGCCGAGCCTACCAGAGGGTCATCTTGTTCATCAAGTTGTTTGCCTGTATTCCCTCTTGACTCGACTTGGGAAGAAAGTCCTTCAGAAGTCATGGAGAGACAGCAGAGAGATACGGATATTGAGCCAATCCTGTCTGCTAAGGTAGCATGTGTCAGGCTAAGCAGTGAGTCCATGACCACCAAAAGTCCTGCTTCCCGTCATTATTGGATCCTATGGGAAGTCCTTATCCTAATGCAAGGAGTTCTGTGCAGGAAGTTTTTGAAGAAGATTGGGGCAGATGATTACGTTCAAGTGGTAGCCCAAAAAGAATGGCAGAAAGACATTATCAAGCAATTGAACAATTCCAAAGTTTCTGGAGACCTTGATGTTAGGATGACTAAAGAGAAGCTTTTGCAAAAATATTACTGGTTTAAACAACAGAATATAAAGGAACACATTAGGTCATGTGACACTTGTGCAGCAGATAGGATACCAGCAAGGACACCAAGGGCTCCCATGGGACATCTTCCAAGCGGAGGTCCATGGGACAAATTAGCAATAGACTATTTGGGTCAATTTTCAAAAGCAGATCTGGGCAATAAGTGCATCCTAGTCATGACTGATTACTTCACTAAATATGTGGAAGTGATTGCTGTACCTAACCATCAAGCAAAGGATTGCGCCATGCGAATCATGAATGAAGTAAAATCATGATGGGGTACACCACTTTCCATCCATAGTGATCAAGGTACGACATTTGAGAGTTAAGTTTTCCAAGGCCTTTGCCGTCTTCTTCAAATAAGAAAAACTCGGACGAGTCTCAGGAATCCGAGAGGAAATGGTCAAACAGAGCGTTTCAACCGAACCCTCCTGAAAATGATTCGAGCCTACCTCAGTGGTGAGCAGCGAAATTGGGACAAGCATTTAGGAGTTATTGCTTGTGCTTACCAAGCAACACTACATGAGGCGAAAGATTTAACCCCGAATATGATGATTATCGGACGAGAAGTTAGATTACCAGCTGATGTAGTTTATGGTAGCTAAACAGTGAAAAGGGAACAAGCGGTAGTTTGTGTAAGTGACCATGTAAAGACTCTACAGGATAGGGTGAGAGGAGCTCATGTGATCGCCAGAAAAAAACTTAAAGAGAAAAGCTGAAAGAAGTAAAGAAGTTTATGACACAAAGGTGGTATTCAATAATTATACATTAGGTGACCTAGTTTGATGCCTGCATGAAACAAGGAAGGTTGGTAAGACACCTAAACTGGAGAAACTGTACTGTGGACCGTTTGTTATTGTAGATAAAAGATCCGAGTTAAACTTTGTGATACAGATTAGCAAAGATGGAGGTAGAGGTTAACCACAGTTAACCACATCCACTACCGAGGACGCTAGTATGTTCGAAAGCCAAGAGAACCTGAATCCAGTCTTGCCCGACTGGCTATCAGACATCACCAGCCAGAAGGTTCCGACTCCGATCAAAGTCATTCACATACCATCACCAAAGCGGACGCCCCTGCAGCAACTAAATCAATCGATAACCCCTGTACCATACTTATCTGCCAGTGTAACAGCAACTGCGCCTTACCAGTCAGTCTTTTCCTACCCGACAATCGATTTTCAACTTTATTGAACCCTGGGCTTCCGGCAGATGTAAACTTTAACAGCCCACTCTTTGACACTACTACAAGTTTGAATCAACCCTTACCAATTCAGGTCCAAACAAACGTCCTAAACACTCTGCAATATCCCAGGTCAACCGTAACGACGGAGCAGAGTGTCGCTACCCCTGCAGTGACGGATCCATTCACTTCGCTGCCAGCTTCAGTGCTTTTGAAGACAACACCAGCGCTAAATGCTCCAGTAAAAGAAAACCCTTGTGTACAGGCGGCCATTTCTACAAGGTCAAACACACCTGTACAAGATGAGTGAGTTAACGTTCTCCATTCTCTGATGAATCTTCACCCGAACGATGCCCTACTGAGAGAAACAGAGGAACAAGACGAGCCGCCAGCCAAGGAGCCAAGGGTAAAAAAAATAGTGAAGTCAGCCTTGACAAAGATTCTATACTGGCTATCGTAAATGCCATCAACAATGGCAACCAGGTGGTGGCTGAAGCTATGGACAGCAAACTAGTAGGATAGAGGCTCTTGGTAGGACACTTAGGTGTGTCCTTGACGAAATGCACAGCTTGAGTAATGGCATACAGGCAGTGGCAAGGAACACAAGACCACAGGCACAACAAGTTCAAAACAGGTCATACATTCCCACTCATGCTAGAACCCCAAGTCCAAAGCCAAAGTCAAAGAAGCATGTTAGAGACTGAACCAGAGCTGTTTCCCTGTTTTGTTTTGGGGTTTTTTTTTTTTTCAATTGTTTTATTTTGGTCTGTCCATAATTGGCACGCTTGTTGTTGAACAAGTCCCCGCATAGCCCGACCATGGTAGTTGGCTGGGGGGGGGGGGGCAGACGCTTGTCGAGATGACGACCAGTCCAAGCAGTGTTAGGGACGGCGTAGGAACACACTGCTTGGGTAGGGACAATGCACTAACGCAACCAAACTGAAGTAACTACAGCCAATGTTGTTAATTTTCACCAGTGTCAATATATATGAACTGTGACTTTTAAGTTGAAAATTAATTCTGAGTGACATTTACAAATCAAGTGTTATTTATATAACAATCAGTAAAATTAATCAATTAATGTTTAATTCATGGAAGTGTTTTAAATTCAAACAAGAACTTTTAGGACATCCGTCTAAGTGAAAATATTTCAAATTATAGGACAATGATTGTCAGTGAATTGTCAGTGAAACATTTCAAGGTTATTTCAATGGTTTTCACCCAGTGAAATTATAAAAGACACAAGTCTATGATTTATTTATTCATTTCATTAATTTGCTAAGTCAAACAGTCAAGTCAGTAGATTTTATGTCCTGGTTAGAAATGGGTTAAGAATTATATTGTTAAATTCCTGTTATTTGCAAGAATCGGTCTGTTCTGTGGTTAATTTAGAGGGGGGTAATGATGTGTCCCACATGCTGATCTCCTGTAAAGAAGCAATTTCCTCTCAGCTGTGTATAAGTTACTGTTACTCAATTCTAGGCAGCCTCCTCTGATGTTGGTACTTGCTCTAGTTATGATTTTTCTGTATTCTAGTTCCTACTGAGTATAAATATATTCATCCTAATATTTTGGGTCAATCTGTTTAAGGATTGTATAGCACTTGCTCTGTGTAATCCTTTTCCACACAGTGAATCTGTGTGTTTTAGCCCTATGTTGTAGGTACTAGCGAACACGGAATAAAACATGCGCTGCTGACCCAGGTCTGTGTCGTGGGTTCCCATGCACATAGAAAACACTCCGTGCAGCCAGCTCTCGGCGTCTTCTCTGGGCATCAGTGTGATTTATCGTCTTATTTTTCTGCATTGTTTTAGATTGACGGCATGCCGGATTCCATCCGTAATTTCGTCCGATCTTGACTGCCAATCTCGCAGTTTCTGAGCAAGCTACAGGTCGAATTTGAATTGCATTTTAATTCTTTAATGTAATACAAAGCTGGAAGAGCTGTCATCGTCGATTATTAGCAGTCTGGTGCATTTTCGTGAAAAGGTCGATCTTTGCAGAGCAGTATATTGTCTATTTTTAGGCCGGTTCTTTTTTACCCGAGTCTTAGTAAAACGCAGTGGTTTGAATATGTCGCGTGGTATCAAGGTCAACTTGCACTATTTTAGCCTTATCGATCGTTGTAAGGGTTTGACAGTTATTTTCCCTCTTTTCCCACGTTATTTTACTTTATTTTCTTACTTAGAGAACGCTACTAGTTGGTCTTTATTGGTAGTGTTACCGTATTCTACGACCCTCCGACCAGTTTTACGCGACCGCGACCCGGTTACTTTGTAACAACTTGTTAAAGGTCGCACTCAGACCCGTCTTTTGGCCATCCGACCATCTAGCACTATATAAGCAGATACGAATCTGGGTCGGAAGCTCAGTCCGATCTCTAGGGTAAGAAACCTTGCTGCTGTTTGCCGTTATTTGAAAAGAAGCCTTTGTTAAATTATTTATTTGTATCCTGACAATCCAGATAGAATTTATTTATGAAATCAATCAACTTAATTATACCATCATTAATTTCAAGTCGGCTGAGCTCACTTTCGGGACCAACCAAGCGACCCGACGACAATTGTTCCATCTAAAAGCAGCAGAAAGCAGTCCATGCGTGGACTCGAACCTACAACCAACAGAAAGCATACCCTCGGTCCGCGGTCCCGTAACGATATCCCATTCTCCATCACCGGGAAAAGTAAAAAATCGTCCTGAGCCCGATGTCGAAAAGGAACTGACGAGACAGTTGAATACGAAAGAAAATAATGCTCATGCCGGGACCAGGCATAGAATCCAAGGAATTTACACCTGTAAAAGTGAAAGTAAGTTTTCTTTAGAAGATGAAATGGTATATATAGAGACAGAAGAAAATTATATAAAAAAAAAAAAAAAAAAAAACGGGGGAGGGAGAATGTTTCAAACTCAAACTTTTGTTTTTCGTTTGATCCGCTTTCTATATTTCTCAATGTCAAACACTACCCTTTATAGTTCCCAGAAAAAAAAAACCTGTTTAAGTTAGGTTTTTGGTTGATAAAAATTGGGGTATTTTTTTCAACATTTTTTGTATGGTATACAGTCATTTTGTACGATAAGCCCTTTCATACTCGTGGTTATTTCCTACCATAGTATTGGTCATTTAGTACCATATGATGATATTTTTGTACCATATGACGGTTATTTCATAAATAATGATTTTTTGGAATTTAGTGTTATTTTTTAAATGTTATTCTATAAGATGAACAAGAGTGCAGTTGGCCCTTGGGCGCTCACCCGAGATAAAGGCTCTTTCTCTTCAAACAGTCTAATTTCATGTTAAGGTTAGGATTTTGAAACAAATGGGCCAAATTTACATATAAAGACTATGAACCTGGGGATCCAAAAGTCTAAATTACAAATTCCAAGGCTTTAGTGCTGATTTTAAAGAAGGAAAACTTTTTCCTCCCTCTGGATCCATGGGTTGTAATTTCAGAAATAAGAAAGAACTCTGTGAACTGATGCTTCACGTCTATATCTCCCCCGGCTCCGCCCCTGGAGACCCGAGGATCATGATTTTAGCTATTTTGTAAGAGATCAATATACTGATACTTTATGCAAAATATTGAGGCTCTACGCCTTCTGGGTTAGGAGGAGAAGATTCTTAAAGATTATTTTGAAATTTCACTTTTGTTGTCAAGGCAACCAGGGCTTTTAGCGGATTTAAATTCTTTTAGCTGTTTTTAAGGGGGGCCGCCTAAGGAACATTTCTGCCAAATTTGGTTCAAATTGGCCCAGTGGTTTTGAAGGAGATGTCGTTTAAAGAAATTTTTGACGGACGACGCACGACGGACGGACGCTGGACGAAAGGTGATCACAATAGCTCACTTGAGCACTTCGTGCTCAGGTGAGCTAAAAACTAGAATAATCTGAACATACCTGTGGATGAACATATATTTCTACATGATCAAAAGTAATATAACTGTAAATTTTTTTAAAAAAAGCCATAATGATTTTCAGCGTATAGTAAGCTTAGTTTCTTCCGTGTTGTCTGGCTTGACCAATTACATAAGGATTCCCTTGATATGTGTTCGCTTTAACTGAAATCTTGATTTATAGTTAATCATGTAGCAAACCATTTCAACAAAAACACTCATTTCACCCCAAATAGGAATCAGCAAAGTAAAATATTGTGACGAAAGAGACATTGTTTCTTTTTTTCAAGAATTGTGATGTGTTGTCTATGACATTTCCCAATTTAAGCTAGTCTGCGATTTCATCTGGTAGTCATTTACATTTAGAAATTAATAAGATGGGTATTTATGGCTAAGCTGAGAATTGTTGAATTTGAGATAGTTACTAAACCCTCGAAATAAGTTTCAGAGAGTCGGATGAAGAAAAAGAAATGGTGCAAAATGTGACACAAACTAATCCGTCACATCTAGTGATACTTACAATTTTTACAACAAATTCATACCAAGGAGGTGCAGGTGTACAGGGTCGACTGACTATTATTTCTTATTTAAGGTTCTATACAGAAACAAAGGCAAGGGTGTCCAATCAAAAGTGGTGAAGGAAACAGACTTTAAAGAAATAATTAAGGGCTATGCTCGTGGAAGTTCGCTTAAGCTTATTGGAAAGAAGTTGTTGCAGTCAAGGCAGCCAGATTCAATACAAGATGCTGTTGTTAAAAAACTAGACAAAGAGTGTACAGAACTCAGTAAACTATCACCACTTTGAAATGCTCCAGTTCAGAGTTGCACGATTTCAACTTTCAGCTCATGAATATTCAGACACTAGTCAATGCACCATTGCTAAACAGAATATTAGACACACTCATCATAAAAAATGAAAATATGAATGCTGTTATATCCTCATTTTTGTTGAGGTGCCGAAATATCCAGCTTTAGAGACTGCATCATATTGTTGCTCAAATTTTAGATCATGACAGAGCTACAGTTGAGGTATGAATGAAAATGTTTTACAGTAGATTCCTGTAAATTAAAAAGTCAATTTTCTCTGACATTAACGGAATTTTATGATTAAAGGAATAATTTCTTTATTAAACATAAATCATTTGAGAAAACTACATTGTCTGGTAATTGGTTAACATTTTTTTGAATGTTTATTTTCTTAAATAAAGCCAAGTTAAAATTAATAACATGTGTAGATAGATTTTAAATTTAGTGGTAAAAGAAAGCAGCCTATATTATTCTAGCATGATACACATACTGTTATATTATGAATGAATAATGTAATTATTGCATTATTTTCTAGACCATTATTATTTTGAATAAATTTGGGGGTGTAGGGGCAAGAGCTGCAACAAAGAAAAGGACTCAACTACAAGAAAGCCCGAATGATCATATTAAAGAGTTGGTGCTAAATGAATTACAAAGTTCGTGGGGAACAAGGTGGAGTTAGATTCCTTCACTTGCGAAGATGAATCGATACCGGGAGAATCAAATGTGAATTGTAATTGAGCAATCGCTAGCCCCGCCCACATACAATTTCACGACAGGAAATTCCGCTTCGATATTCAACTGTGTTATTTTTCAACAAAGTGGTTGTTTGGAGTCCCAAACACCGTAACCACATCTTGAACAAGCCATAGTTACGACGTTTAAATCCCGAAACAAAACACAAAGATTAACAAAATCGGCGTACAATTTAGTCTAAAATTCCCTTCTGCTCAATATGAACGATTTTATTATTTGACTGATTACTAGTATTTGATTGACAACCGGGATTGGTCACTTAACCCAATACCTGACGGAAAGATTTTAGACTGGTCAAAATTGAAAGAATTTGGTTGAATGGGTTTTAACGCTACTTTTAACAGTATTTCAGTCATATCGCGGCGGCTGGGGCACCTAACAATGGAATCCTGGTATTTCTCTCACAAGCACTAACACTACATCTTTTCCGAGCCTCCAACTGCTCATCCCACTTAGGTTTACGATTATCCGTCCATTGATGACAGAAAAATGCCGGGAAAAGACATTGGCGCGACCTTGGATCGAACTCTCGACCTCGTGATTAAGAGTACTAACTGCGCTATGACTGCGGCCCCCGCTGATGGGAATCAAAAAGGTCATTGTCAATTAGGGTAGAAAACATTGTGGATAAAAAAGAAATTACTTGTGATAAGCAATTCCTTCTTTTCCCAATGTTTTCTAAATTGATTTTCTTGAGGGGCGTCAGAATGCGCGATTGTGTGAGAATGGATTACGGTAAGGCCAACATCTTCTAATCCATTACCAGACGACAAAATTTTAGATTGGTCCAAATTGAAAGAAGTTGAAGACAACATGTTAAATTATCCTAGAGTTGGAAAATAAATGATATCTAATTTAGAAATTATTGTGAGAAAAGGTGAAACAAGCAATTTCTCTTTATCCCACAAAGTTTTCCATGATTGTATTTCTTCAGGGAGTCAGAAAGCGTCATTGTGTGGTAATGGGTTAAATATATGTGATCAGACATGTAATTGATGTCCTTATGGGAATACCGCAAATCAACAAGAATGGACAACAAATCAGATCCTACAACGCCATATCACGCTAGGTAATTCATATATTTGAAGCGTCCAAAACCTCAAAACTTCTGCTTAAATCTATCAGTAGTAACGAGATGTTGGTCGCCCATCGGCCTTGTAGATGTTTAAGATGGTATGTCAATTCTAGATTTTGAAAAGCTACCTAAATCGAAGACCTTAATTAATTTATCACTTTCGACACGTGCCTTTTGTATGCTGTGGAGCATTATTGACCTGCCGTTCATATAGAATTATTTTTTATCCTCATTAGCATTGAGGTAATGTGTCATCTAAAACACCGTTCACGTAATGCCAAAAGATGTAATAACATTCTTCATTCTCATACAGATAATTATCAAAGACATGACTTCCAGCCGTCAAATTTTACAGTAAGAACACCCCCCTTTCTACAACCTCGTATAACCAACTACAAAATGTATTTTATCCTAACAATAAATGAGCCTATGCGTGACGTTTCCAACCATTTCGCATGTGCGTGACTCGCACACATCGAGCACCCTGGACAGCAATTCGGAGCAATTAGAATATTCGCTGTTTTTTGTCTTAAAGAAGCTTTGAGTCAGTAACTATCTACAGAGCGCAGAGTGAAGACCTGGGATCGGGTTTGCAGATGCACAGGCTGATCTGAGTCTTAATTGGCGCACATGTGTAATGGTTTGAAATGTCACGCATGCGCTCAATTAACATCAACTATTGACCACAAACCCTATAACCGAAGTCTTGCGCGTTACCACTAACAAACACCTGTATACTTCGAGACTTCCACGGCGTTCTGAAGCACTCATCAAAATGAAAAATAAACTGTAGACATCCCCAGTGTCACGATTTTACGAGTTAAGTCAGAATGTGGTGATCATCCGTATTTTAAAGTGTCATTTTCAAACGTAAATAATACCGTGAACTTTCACGTTAAGAGAGCATCAGGAAATGTAACTCTCGCGTAATTGTTGTTGTTGTAGCCGTGGTTTACTGTCATCTCGCCCCTTCACTATATTTTCGTTATATATTGAAAGGCTTGAGGAAGACATGGTCAGTTATTAACCCTTTCCTGTTTAATCCCTTGGGATTTTTTACGTCCCTATGTTTTTATTCTTGAGAAAATGTTGCGGAAAAAGGAAAAAATGCTTGTTACAAGCAATATCTTCTATTCAACAATATTTTCAACCCTGTTGACTGATTATTTTACAAAGAAATCGACTTTGATTTGTCGACTCTAAAAACTTTGAATTTGGACAGGTCTAAAATTTTACAAAACAGGAAAGAATTAGCTAAGATTTCTACTCCAGGTACAAAACGCTTTGGTCCAGATATAAAACTGACATACGAACCGGACGTGATCACATTAGAGGATGAGGCTGGTGGACAGAGGACCATGCCATGCGGTCATGTTGTTGGTAAGAAACAAAGAGTTATTATTCATGAAGTTAAATTTTATACTCAAGTCGAAGATGAGATGTAAAATGGGATGGCGTCTTAGCGTGCGTCCATGCGATTGACCTTTATATGCTTATCTTGGTCGTATTTAACCCTTTCCTGTTAAAACCCTGTTTTATTCGTTAGTGATTGATAAAGTTCATTTTTAAATGCCATTCGAAGACGGAATGTTTGACGGGATCACCTATAGCGTCCTTGTGTGGGTCCAGGCGAACAACCATAATAAGCTTATCTTGGTCGTATTTCACCCTTTATTATTAAAACCCTGATTTTTCCGTCCCTTCGATTTTTATCATTGAGAAAACATTGTGGAAAAAGAAGAAATTGCTTGTGACAAGCAATTTCTTCTTTTTCCAAAATATTTTCTACCCTACTGAATGATTATCCTCCAAATCAAATCCACTTTAAATTTTCGTCTGAAAGAGCTTTGAAAGTGGACAGGTCTAAAACTTTACAAAACAGAAAGGGGTTTAAGTCATGTTATCGCCGCCGTCATAGCGCAGTTGGTAGCGCGTCGGACTTTCAATCTAGAGGTCCCGGGTTCGATTCTCGACGGCGGCACTCATCCTTTCCGACTATTTGTCTCTCACCAATTGGTCGATAATCGTAGACCTATGTGGGATAGCAGCTGGAGGCTAGGAAAGGATGTAATGGTAGTACTGGTGTGAGAAATACCAGGAATCCATTGTTAGGTGCTCCAGCCGCCGCGATATAACTGAAAGATTGTTGAAAGCGGCGTAAAACCCCATTCAAACAAACAAACAAAAGTCATGTTATCAAAGTATACAGAATCGATCAATGGTGTAACATGCCGGGGATTTCAACCCTGTTCAATTTTCATGGTTAATTCATAGTATAATTGATGAACCGCAACTCTCAGTCAAAAAATGAAATAATATTATACCAGATGAGATTTATTTTACCCAGACATTTGTATAAAAGCGACCATGGCACCATATATTGAAGTGTATTGTGGGACTTTCCAACAGTGAAGAAGTATGCTTTGCTAGGAGACACCGAAACGGCTGAGGTTGAGTCCAGGAGAAAGGCTAATTATCTTGCTAAGAAAGGCTGTACACAGTGCCCTCTCTGTTTCGAGTTTTCATCAACCAATATCCAAATAAAAAAGATAGTGTTCTGATAGTATCCTCAACCACGGAAGGGCAACAATCTTCTGTAGCTTTTGTCTACGAATTTGGCAATCTTGGCATGATAACTATTGTGGAAACCACGATTGCATTGGTGAAGACTCGATGAATTATTACCTGAGGAACTGTGCTAGGAAGAAAGTGGGACATGCCGACAATTCGCCGTCAGTCCGAGCATGTCCTACCTGTGGACAGTTGATAGAACATATTGACGCCTGTACCAGGTGAAGTGTCGATGTGACCAGGAATTCTGTTTTGTTTGTCTGACTAAAAAAGAGAACCAGACTCAGTGCAGTAGATGTAAACCAGTCCCAGTTCAGACATTTTGAGTATCAAACATTCCAGTTTGACGTCTTGCCAAATTATGACAAAGAGGTTGTTTAGCCCATTCCAACACAATCCCGCTTGCTGACATCCTCAAGAAAACGGTTTTTGGAAACACTATGAAAGATGACGAAATTGCTCGTCATAAGCGATTTCATCATTATCCATGAAGTTTACTTCCCAAAAAATTCAAGATTTTAAAATACTATCAACTAAAAATTGGCGTCTGCAACTTCTTTCAAATTGAGCGGAACTACAGTTTTGTCGTCTGGTGCTGGGTCAAAGCGGCGGTAAGTGCCACAAGACTTTGCTATCGTTTGAAATACCGATATTAACGTAAGCTAGGTCTATCCTTCATTTGGTGAAGACCGAAATTCAACTGGAGGAATAAATGTTATTGAAAGGAATATCGAACCCTAAAGAAACGAAAGTAGAAATCCCATCACGTGTTGAAATAAATTCATTCTGGAAAACTGCTCTAATAAAAATCCACTAATTGGTTGACCCATATCCTCACAATAACCCTTACGCTCCTATAGATAGATCTTTTGAAATAATTGTGGGAAATGAAGATAATGTTTGACACAATCAAATTCTTCATTGTTAAGATTTTTTTTCTACCCAAATTAACACAGTTTTAGAATTTGACCAATTAAAATATCGTTTGCAGTTCCTTTAAATTTAGACAAGTCTAAAATTGTGTTGTGTGGTAAAAGGTTAATGGAGATACCAAGGCTAAATAAAGACAAAGGAAAACAATCGAAAGATCGCTGGATACGCCCAATGACCTCAGATAGGATGTTCGGCTGAGGTTACAAACGATATTCTGTAAAATGCGAGGGACGGTCAGAAAAAATCCGGATTTTCATGCTCCTCTCTTTCCACATGCAGCTATATACACCCATTATATATTGGTGAAATCTATATTCCTTCACCAATAACTTTCAATGATAGTTGTGCTTACACAGTATTTTGCACTATGATTTATGGTGTTTTGTCTATCATGGACCCTTTGTTAGAGGAACAACTCTCTGTAATTAACTTTCTGGTTGCAGAAGATTAAAAAGCCATGCAGCATCTTTCAGAGGCTTAAAAAAAGTTTTTCTAATAAATTTGTATCACGTTTAAACTTCTACAAATGGGTTTCTCAGTTTCGTGAAGGCAGAACAAGTATTTTTGACAGGTCTAGGAGGCCAGCTGAGGCGGTGACACCAACAATGGCAGCAAATCTTACAGCTTTTGTCAACAAAAATCGTCGAGTAACTTTGCAGGAGATAGCCAAAAAGCTTAGCATCGGTAAGGCATCGGCACACAAGATTTTACGGAAACACCAAGGCATGAGAAAGGTAAGTGTCACGTTGGTGCCTAGATATCTGTCCGCAGATCTATAGGCAACCATAGTAATCAATGCAAAAGAACACTTAAGTCGATCAAATCGTCAAGATAACTTTTTGAACCGCATTATCATCGGAGAGGAGATGTGGTTTCATTATTCCGAACCAGCAGTGGAAACGAGTTGGTTCCCCACCTCCTAAAAAATTTAGCTTTCTCCTTCGGCTTGCAAAGTCATGTTTGTTGTCCTTTTGAATTCACGATGAATGATACTTATTTATTTCATGCCAAAAGTGCCAAGTACTATTCTTAAGTCATTTTGCAGAATCTCTGGAGAAAATGAATGAATAAATGAATATTGTTTTAAGGCCCGTCGACGTCTAATGTCATTTTGGGCGCAATAAAAGTTGCTGAAAACGTATGACAATTAAAACCTGAGATAAAATTGAAAAGTAAAGATTTAGCCAATCAACAACAATACTAATGTTTTACAACTTTAAGAATTACTTACTAAAACTGAATTATAAGAACGGTAAAAGACTAGCCAATGATGAAGAATACTTAAAGGATTGCTCTCATAAGAACCTGAAATTATATTTTGTTGTATAAATTAATGGCTGTAAGAAAATTAAATACAAATTCTATTTTAACGCTTTCAAATAGCTGCCTCATACAGCCCACATTAAAAAATCTTTCTCTGACATAAAAAATATACGCAGTCAATACAAATATGTTTGACAGTAAGAGGAGCGTCGCATGGAATACATATTGGAGATTCATTTCCTTTCAGAAGAAACGAATGCGTCAGATGCGTAGTCGGGCCAAAATAATTTCTTCACTGCGGTTTGATCTATATCCAGGTAGCCATTCAACAAGATCATGACTAATAGTGTACAGTGTGTTATCTTGGTTTACACTATCGTCCAAACAATTCTGCCAGAGATTCTCAATAAAACTATTTATCAACGGCTTAAAATCACTAAAAGGAACTTCAGACGGTAAAACATCGAGTGATAATGCCTCCATGGCAGCTTCATATGCCTCTTCATTACCACGAATTCAAATGTGGCTAGGGAGCCAGCAGAAAACGATATCAACATCATAAAGCTGTGTCATTTTATCTAGTAATCTAACTTTGAGGGGATTGTCAGTTTTCTCATTCTCGATCGTTTGCTTACTTGACATACTCACTGAAAATATTGTAGCGAGAGAAGCGCTCTGTGATTATATGATCAAGTGCGAGATCAATGACCGTAAAAATCTCTTCGTGCGATACGCATTTCTCTTTAATTTCGAAACACTTTGTTCTGAAAACAGTTGGATCTGTTGTATCCTGCATGTCCACAAGGGAACATCAGTGACAATGTTTTCTGCCATGTCTTCTATTTGATCTAGACCGTTTACATCAGCTACACAACGTAAACTAAAGAAAAGTATATAAACTTGAAATACGGAACAACTTCTATTGGCACTCCGTCTAGCTTTAGTTCAGGACCAGGGTGCAATTTTCTTGATTGAAAAAAGTGCATACATTTGGTTTTCGTCTTTGAAAACTTAAAGCCGTTTTCATTTCACAATTTACTAAGATTATTTAAGACTTGCTGTAACTGCCTCTCATTTTTATGCATGTGTTTTGATCTGTAAAGATACAGAAATCATCAACGTAAAGAAAAAATCCCACACAAGGGCCCGTATTCACCAAAATTTTCTAAATTTTAGAATTGAGTCTAAGCTAAATTGTAAGGTTCATACTATTCCGCGAAAAGACTAAAGTTCGTATACACCAACACAATTCAGAACAATCTTAATTTAGAACGGTTTGTACATCGCGTAAGCGGCCGCGCACCTGCGCTGGTTCCCCTTTTTTCCTTTACGATCGACTGTTTAAACCCTTTACCCGACTAAATCCTCTCGTCCACGACATTGAGATATGTATAGAGAAGACGACGATAAACAAATCTAGGTGGTCCACAGCCGAGAAGACCACATTGGTCCAAGATGTTCTCGAGCGTGAATCGCGGCTGTTTGGATCGATGGTCGGCTGTGGATCGAACCAAACACAGAATAACCAAAGAAGCGGCTTGGGAGGAGGTCGCAAATTTGCTAAATACGTGAGTATGTCTTTTTTTAAGTTCAAAAATATGTAGATGAGTTCCAAAGGTGAATATCTATTTCTCTATTTGACTATTTTTCAGAGTGGCTTCAAAATCACATCCTGTCCATTTTACAAGAACCGGCGATGAATGGCACTTAAATAATAAATGACCAAAAACGACTAAAAAGCGCAAACACTAACTTGGGAATTATTCCATACCAAAAATACAACTGTTAATGTATCCCTGGTTAGTTTTGTCGTTTTTGCAGAAGTTATCGTAGCTCAAGTAGTTGAATCTCTGTGTATTTTAAAACAAGATTACAAGTACTTGAGACTAAATCCGTTATAGCTTTGTATCCTCTTAGAATGAGTCTGCGATTTCCATCCGTATATGAACCTTTTTAATACGCTAAATAAATTTTTCCTTTTAATATTCCACAAATGTTTCGAATCATGTTTAAATCTTCTACGATGCCTGCAAACTCTTTACACACCGTGCTCAAGATCAATGATATTTACTACGTCATTTTTTACGTCATATGTATACAATTTAGGAACGTTTCTGTATTTTTCTTTTTAATATTAAAATCCACCGTGAAAATTCCACTCGGGCAAGTAAGCCCTAAATGAAGTTATTACGAACTAGTTTTCATGTTGAAATGCGGAGCAATTCCAACTTAGATTTAACAAAACCGCAAAATGAACACAAGACAATTTCATTTCGAGTTTTTTGATAACACATATCACGTGATCTCTTAGATATGAATACACCTCGGGTTACTTGCCAAGGACAATCAGTTAGTTGTAGCCGAAGACAATAATATGGCACATGTAAAGGATGATATAAAAATTCGTTCAGAGACTTCTAAACATGCTTTGGTCTGCTTTAAATTATTGAAAAAAAAAGGTAATAATCAACCCAGTAATTTGTTTTTTGTGGTTCGCCGTCCCGTGTTTGGTAATCACGTGATCTCAAGTGACATGTTGTAGTCATATGACTATAGTTAGGCAATGTTTACAAATATGGCTCAGGTCGCAAATGCATTTTGAGTTTTTTTGACAATAATCACGCCGCCCAGTGCTTTAAAACATTATGGAGCGGTTAAGGGGGATCGTAGGCATTAGGCAAACGCGATTATTGTGGGATTTACAGCTTTTACTCAATAAAAATCAAATAGATGCAAAACGAAAGTAGAAGATTTTGAAAATTGGAATGTAAACATACCAACTGCCGGTTTCTATTTATTTACTAAATAATTACGCTTTATTATGTCGTTATTTACAAGTTTAAATCAATAATAACACATCAAACCTTTAACAAGTGTCATCTAGCTTTCAGCTTGGTCCTTTTTACTTAAAGGGAGGTATCGATGTTTCTGAAACCTAGATAAGAAAAATTAATAAGTGCCGAAAAATAGACTCAAACGAACATTTAATACTTTAAGTTAGGTCAAGTATTGTCTTGGTGGTTATCTAATAGACCTAAAGTGGCTTTTTCTTGTTATATCTGAAAGGTTGATCAGAATTCCAGGTTATTTTTTGATATCACGGAATTCGGCTGTCGACATCGAATGACCTCATTTGCGAAACAGCCAACGTCCTATTTCATGTCACATGAAAGGATTTGTCTTTACAGATCGGCTAGCGAACATTACTCCTGATGACGTAACGATGACGTTGGTTTGAAGTAATTTGAACTAGATGCAAGTTTCTAACGGTTATTCGCGCCACGTGAATGTCCTATTATCTTCGTAGCGGTCTCGGATTAATTAATAGCCTACGTAGGCTATTAGGGAATACCCTGCATTTTTCTGATAAGCGACCTAATATTTTTGCAAAACTACCTTTCGGCATATTGTTTTCAAATAGTTTATGAGAGGAAATGAAAATAATTAAAATCTGTGGCATGAAAAAAACATCGATACTTACGGTTCTAAAGCCGTATAACGAAATCGCGCGACTAGAGGGCGCCGAAGATAATTTGATACTATCTTCATCATATCATATGAATTTTTAGCGAAAGGGCAAAACTATCATGTGCAAACAATAACGTTATAATGACAGTTGTGAAGATTATAGGGCATTCACGTGGCGCAAATCACCGTTGGAACCTTGCATCTAGTTTAGATTACATAACACCAACGTCATCGTTTCGTCATCAGGTGTTATGTTCGCTAGCCGGTCTGTAAAGATCAGTTCAAAACTGTCGTAAGCGTTATTACGAATATAAACACTTACCGTAGTTTTGCGCTTAGCCTTTTATGTGACATGGTTTAGGACGTTTGCTGTTTCGCTAGTAAATTTGTTACCTTCATTTGACTTTGGGTCATATGCTTTTTTACCATTGACCCAAATAAAAAAAATCGAAACTTGTAATAGTTTTGAATATTACGTTTAATTGCACATTGCAAAAAAAAAAAAAAAAAAAAAAAATGGAGATACTACAAGAGAGCTAAATGTGTTATTTACGTATTAAACACTTTATATAGTTATACAAAATGTTTTGATACCAAAAAAAATATCGATCACTATTAGCAAATGGTTCGAAATGCGATCGAGTTATACTAAATTATGTTCCCGAATAATAATAAATCGTGTCACAACATTAAAGTAGGGCTTCAGGCATTTCTTTTCATTATCCACTATGTTTTGAGCCCCAAAGGACATTAGATATTAATGATTTAAAATGTCTAATTCCTCCAATTTGTCTGTGTTGGAATGGGTTAACCAGCATTGGGTGCGCGTAGATGCAAGTCGGTCTTTATAAAGTAACTAAATCGACTGCCTCGATGGTCGAGTGGTTTGGGTGCTTGACTCGTGATCTGAAGGTCATGAGTTCGAGCCCCCACGTCACCGGGGTGTGTTCACGGGCAAGACACTTAATAGCCAGCCCCAGTCTACCCAGCTGTAGAAGTGGGTAGCAGTGGGATTTCAACCACTGCCTCTCTTTCAGGGACGTGAAAACATCTGGATTGTGTCACCTGCCAGTAATACCCGAAAGGGGAGTTAGGCAGTATAAATAGATAGTAACTATTTATCGCTTTCGGATTATTCTTATACATGTATGTTGAGAAAAACTTATGGCAAATCATGCAAACTTATAAGAACGCGGTTTTTGAAACAAGCATATTATTGGTCGATCCTACGATTACGTCTCGATATACCTTTAACGATAAAGACAAGAAGAGTCGATACTTTTTCTATTTTTTATTTGTGTGTGTGTATTTGATGTAGTGATAGATCACGACTGTTATTTTGCCTCTGTAATCTTATGTCATGTTCTTAGATTGTCGATATGACAAAGACCAGTCGTTGAAGGGCAAACTTTTGAATCACGTTAAGATAAATTTCATGCAAGGGTTTAAGGCAATGGGGAATAAAACATTCTCATTCGGTAGTATTCCCCCCAAAACACGACTGAAAAATAAATTATTGTACCCTTCTTGGTACCCACAACTTGTTCAGTTCCCCTATGTTCCAGAAATTATGAAAAGCTCCTTAATTGAGGCAATTGATGATTAATCGTTCATATGAACAATTTCAGACAATTCTTCGCAGAGAAAAGAGACGCCAAGAGCGTGAAAAAGAAGAACTACAATTTGAAAGGACAGGGTAAGCATTAATCAATCATCTCCGTTTCGGTACAAAAAAGATTTAAAATATATATTTAGCCACTGTAGGAAATCAATTTTGTTGTCTCAATTTCACTCCATATATACATCCTTTCTCGTATAAATTTCAGGAACTGACCTACAAAAGCCATAGCTGTCAGTCCACCTGTCTGAGACAAAATTTTGAGAAGAGCTATTACCCTACATTTTGCAAGTACTTCTCTTGAATTTATACAAAGTGGCAGTGTATTTATTAAATTAGACATGTGCAATTTTTAAATACAGTTTTATGGTTGGATGTGCAATTATCATCCCTTGTACTCGCAAACTTTACTTAATGATGCTGCGAGTAGTACACCTACACTATTTCATGTAATAAACCCAAAGTAACATTTGTGATGGTGTAGTCTGTACCATATCATTGTAGTTTGTGGCTTTACTACCAATGTCTGGTAGGTTCTCTTCTACCTCACAATATTTGTGTACATTTGAAATTGTACATGTGCTATTTTAATGATCTAAGTATCATTAGTTTCCAAAAAAATCTCCTTTAACACATAGCCTCCAGCTGCTATCCCACTTAGGTTTACGATTATCCAGCCATTGGTAAGAGACGAATGTCGGAAAGAATATTTGCCGCCGCCGGGGTTCGAACCCATGACATCCCATGATTGAAGATTAGGAGTCTGACGCTCTACCGACTGCGCCATTAAAGCTCTAGACCTAAAAGTAGGTATCGATGTTTTTTTCATGTCACAGATTTTCATTATTTCTATTTCCTCTCGTATACTATTTGAATACAATATGCCGAAAAGTACTTTTGCAAAAATCTGAGGTCGCTTATCAAAAAAAGCAGGGTATTTCCTTAATAGCCTACGTAGGCTATAAATCTATTTTTAGATTAATCCGAGACCATTGCGAAGACTATATAATCATTAACGTGGAGAGAATAACCTTTGTAACCTTGAATTTAGTTTAGATTACATCACTCTAACGTCATCGTTACGTCATTGGGAGTAATGTTCGCTAGCCGGTCCTAAATTCTGTAAAGATCAGCCAAAACTGTCGTTAGCATTATTATGAATATGAAGACTTACCGTAGTTTTGCGCTAACCCTTTTATGTGACATGAATAAGGACGTTTGCTGTTTCACTAGTAAATTTGTTACCTTTAATGGTAACAACGACTTCTGGTAATATGCAAATGAGGTCATTCGATGTCGACTGCCGAATTCCGTGATATCTAAAAATAACCTGGAATTCCGCTTAACCTTTCCTAATAACCACAAAAAGCCACTTTAGGCCTATTAGATTACCACCAAGACAACATCTGACTGAACTTTAATTATTAAATGTTCGTTTGAGTGTATTTTTCGGCACTTGGTATTTTTTTCTTATCTAACTTTCTGAAACATCGATACCTCCCTTTAAGGTTATAGAGAAGATTTTAGGTTTTTCCACTCGGTTGCCATAGCAATCAAAGTTCTTCATGGATTTCAATTGTTTGAAATATTTTGAAAAAGCAAGAACTATGGATCATTTATGTGAAGTTTGGTTGAAATTCCATGGTAAGAATAAAAGATTTATTGTAATCGTGATAGGATGGACGGACGCCGGACGATCACAATAGCTCATGCAGTGCACTTCATGCTCAGGTGAGCTAACTAGAGGCCCTTGAGCGCATGTATCGCTCCACAGGCCTGACTATGATGATTAAGAAAAAGGTGCTTCAGTATTCAATATCTCTGCAAAGTAAATCTAGTCATTAAGATCTTTAATTCTGTAAAGATCAGCCCAAAACTGTCGTTGGCGTTATAATGAATATGAATATGAACACTTACCGTAGTTTTGCGCTAACCCTTAGATGTGACATGAATAAGGACGTTAAGAAAATGGTGTTTTCAGTATTCAATATAAACTTAATCACCTTATAGTCATCTCTGCCAAGTAAATCTAGTCAATAAGATCTTTGACATAGTGAAGTCAAGTTGAGTTATATAAATCTCATACATTAAGTAAGACAAGAGGGCCAGTGGCCCTGGCGCTCATCTGAGATAAGGGTCTTTTTTTCTTCAAGGCCTAATACAAACTGGGTCGGAAGAAAACCTCCTTTAGCATTTAACTAAAATCAACAAGCCCAATTTGGTTTAAAGGGCTAACCAGTTTTGAAAGGGTTGCCTCTTTTATTTCTATTTAAGCCTAGTCACCCTGTTTCTCAAAAATTTGATCAATTTTGAAAGAGGTCAATGTACTGATGCTTCATGCAAAATCAAGATTCTTCAACTTTTGGGTCAAGAGGAGATGGGGATTTTTTTTAATATTTTTTTTTCAATTTTACTCTTGTTGTCATAGCAACCAGAGTTTTCAACTGATTAAATTCTTTGGTTGAAATCAGCCCAGTGGTTTGGGAGGAGATGTCGTTTTAAAAATCCTTCTTTATTTCTATATAAGCCCCCCCCCCCCTGGGGCCAAGCCCCTGGGGGCCTGAGTTTGGTGATTTGAGCAATTCTGAAAGAGGTCAATGTACTGATGCTTAATGCAAAATATCAAGACTCTAGGCCCTCTGGGTAATGAGCAGATAATTCCTAAAGTTTTTACTAAAATTCCAGTTTTGTTGCCATGGCAAACAGGGTTTTGAACAGATTTCAATTCTTTAAGCAATTTTCATATGGTTTCAACCAAGGACCATTCCTGCCAAATTTGGTTGAAATCCACCCAGCAGTTTTGGACGAGATGTCATTCTAAAAATCCTGCTTTATTTCTATGTAAGCCCCACCTCCCTGGGGCTCCGCCCCGGGATACCCGAGGATGATGATTTTAGTAATTCTGAAAGAGGTCATTGTACTGATTCTTCATGCCAAATATCAAGGCTCTACACATTCTGGGTCAGGAGGAGATAATTTTTAAAGTTTTCATTAAAATTTCAGTTTTGTTGCTACGGCAACCAAAGTCTTTAACGGATTTCAATTCCTTTTACAATTTTAAAGGGAACCTCCCAAGAAACATTCCTGCCAAATTTGGTTGAAATCCGCCCAGTTGTTTGGGAGGAGATGTCGTTTTGAAAAACCTTCTTTATTTCTGTGTAAGTCCCCCCCCCCTTTGGGCTTCGCCCCTACGAAACCCAGGATGATTTAAGCAATTCTGAAAGAGGTCCTAGCACTAAAGCTTCATGCCAAATATAAAGCCTCTACGCCTCCTGGGTCAGGAGGAGATAATTCTTAAAGTTTTCATTAAATTTTCAGTTTTGTTTTGTTTTTGTTTTGGTTCCTTAGCAACCAAAGATTATAACGGATTTCAATTCTTTTAGCAATTTTTAAAAGGCACTTACAAAGGAACATTCCAGCCAAATTTGATTGAAATCCGCCAAGTGGTTCGGTAGATGTCATTCTAAAAAAACTTTTTTTATTTCTATATAAGCCCCACCCCCCTGGGGCTCCGCCCCATGGTACACGGGGGTGATGATTTTAGCAATTCTGAAAGAGGTCATTGCACTGATGCTTCATGCCAAATATCAAGGCTCTACGCCTTCTGGGTCAGGAGAAATTTTTTAAAGTTTTCACTAAAATTTAAGTTTTGTTGCCATGGCAACCAGAGTTTTTAACGATTGCACTTTTTTTAGCAATAATTCAAAGGGCACCACCAAAGGAACATTCCTGTCAAATTTGGTTGAAATCCGCCCAGCGGTTTGGGAGGAGATGTCATTTTAAGAATGTTGACACCTCACAAAGAGCACTTCGTGCTCATGTGAGCTTATAAAAAGGCATTTCCAAATTTTCACTGTATACCATGAAATAATGAGATTTAAAATTCAAATTTATATTTACAGAACTTTTTAAAAACACTTTAACAGGTAATATTAAAGTTGGTTTTGCATCATGTGAAAATGGCAAAACTATGACATTTAAAGATATATTTTAAAGTGGATAATCTTCGTTGAACAGATATTTACTTTCATCTTTTCCAAATCTTATAGTCCCTCTTTATGGTTGTATAAAAATGTTGTTCAAGGTTGAAGATAATGCAATAATAAGAGGCCCACAAGGGCCTGAGACGCTCTACTGACTATCAAATTAGGATAGGAGATGAAGATATTTAAAGAAACTATGATGTCATAGGACAGGCATTTGGTTAACAAAGGAGCTCATCTTGAGCACTTTGGGCTTAATCGAGCATATTGAAGGTCAACCATTTAACATATTGATTCTTTTTCAATGTTTGAATCAGAGCCAGCTTAAATTGTTTCTGACACCCCAACTCAGAGGAAGGGTAAATCATATTTTTGTAATCTCAACACACATTCAATAGATTTTAAAGATTTTTTCTGTAAGAACGAAAGTAAATACCGTAACAACAAGATGGTTCTTAAGCGCTCACCTGAGTAATGTGCTAGTTAAAGTAATTTTTGGTACGGAGAAGATATTACAACCTTTGAGAAGGGTCAACCAAGGAACATTTCTGCTTAGTTTGGTTGAAAATTGGCCCAATGGTTAATGAGGAGATATTTTAAAGATTCAAAGTTAAAACCTGCTCAGCCCTACCTTGCTCATATTCGATATTTCATAAATATTTCATATTTGAGGTCACTCAAAATTTCAGAGATTTCAACTGATTTCAGACAAAGATTTTCAAATCTATCATCATTTCAGGAAATTAGCCCTCACCCCCTATTTAAGCCATGCATTTGATCTGACCAAAATTCTTTCATGAAATCTGATAGAGGGTCATCTGAGGATCATTCCTGTGACATTTGGTTGAATTACATTTGGTTTCTATGAAGATGATTTTTCAAATTTTTCGACATATTTGGAAATTCGCTAAGCCCATTATAGCCATGTTTATCATCTGATCAATATTCTTTGAAGGAATCTGATAATGGTCACCTAAAGATCATTCCTGTAAAATTGGTTGGAATCCATCCAATGGTTTCTGAGAGGAAGATTTTTTTAACCTTTCTCCATATATGAAAATTAGCGCCGTCCATTTAAGCCATGTTTATCATCCAATCAAAATTCTTTGTGGGAATCTGATAAAGGGTCGCCCAAGGAACATTCCTGTAAAATTTGGTTTAAATCTATTCAATTGTTTCTGAGAAGATTTAAAACACATTCCCACACAGTAGCGCTTTTTGGACGCCCCTCAAGCAAAAATCATTCGGGAAAAAATATTGTAAAATGAAGAAATTGCTTGTAACAAGCATTTTTTTCATTTTACACAATGTATTGTATCCAGAAAGTTGAAAAATCTGGAATTTCATTAATTTTGAATTGACGGTACTATCACCCGAGAAAACCAGGCGGAGCGCTCAGTAGTTTTGTCCTGTACCTTACACTATAGTACCAACTTTCCTCCTTCTGGGGGCGTCTCTCATATAGACATGTGCTACTGTAGCGATGACAAATAAACGGAAATACAAACATCTCCTTCTAATGCAGGTTTCTCACTTCTCCGGTACCGGTCGAGTTAATACACGAGACCAAAATTTGCATAGTTTACTTTAAAAATGATCCACTTTTTTAGAATTACGTAGGCTATTAATCTATTTTTAGATCAACCCGAGACCGTTGCGAAGAATATATGATCATTCACGTGGAGCAAATAACCGTTGGAACCTTGAATTTAGTTTAAATTACATCACACCAACGTCATCGTTACGTAATCAAGAGTAATGTTCGCTAGCCGGTCTTTAATTCTGTAAAGATGAGCCCAAAACTGCCGTAAGGGTTATTACGAATATATACATTTACCGCAGTCTGGCGCTAACCCTTTAATGTGGCATGAATTAGGACGTTGGGTGTTTCGCTAGTAAATTTGTTACCTTCAGTTGACTGGGTCATGGAATTCCGCTGAACCTTTCCGATATAACTACAAAAAAGCCACTTTAGGCCTATTAGATTGCCACCAAGACAATACCTGACTCAACTTAAAGTATTAGATGTTCGTTTGTGTGTATTTATTGGCACTTGGCAATTTTTTAGCATTTTTTTAGGATCAACCGGAAACATGTTTTCACACTTTTCCGCTCATCTCCACGCATGCTCATAAACTTGAAGTGAAATATATGTGATCGCCTCCATCTTGTTTCATCGCTGATGAATAAATTACTTACTTGCCATGTAAATGACAACAGCTTCCTTTTAGTCATGAATACCAAGGAAATTGGTTTAAAACTTCGACTTAATATATCCATGGTAAATTGTCTAGTTAATTGTCAAAATGTGAGAAATAATTTCCTCGCGATTCAAGATAGAATCTAGGTCAGTGATTAGTGGAGTTAGCGAATACATGTAAACTGTCTGTTAGTGTTTTGACCTGGCAGGCTGAGCAAATTTACACCCCGTTTACACAGTATATGTTACAAGTTACACTCCTGTTTTAGTCGCGATTCAAGCGCCTATTTTACCCCATCGAATAAAACACCTTTTACCTCGATGTCGACTATACCTATTAAACGGACATGTAGTACTTCAATTGTAATAATGATTTGCTCAACGAAAAAAGAATTGAATGTTAGCTTTGTTTTATTTACCTTTTATCATTTTTACCACACAACCACAAATTTTCACGCACTGATGAAATAATATTAAAGAAAACGTTATGATCAAATCAAAAAAGCGATTTCGGTAAACAGTAAGGGGTCATGATTAAATGAATAGAGTTTAACGCAACTTTTAATAGTATTTCAGTTATATCTGGGCGGCTGGAGCTCCTAACCATGGATTCCTGATGATTAACACCAGTACTACCACTGCATCCTTATCGAGCCTCCAACTGCTCACCCCACTTAGGTGCACGATTAAGTTACTCACATTGATGATACATGCTGGTATTATTGAGCGCGGTTACTGATAACCCAGCAAAACCGCTCAGGACTTTCAGTCCTTTGATTCTTATCTAGGGTTCAGACATCGATACCTCCCTTTAATGATTCTGAGTACAAAGGAGATCAAGTATTTATTTCTTCAGTTTGTTCAGTTGGTCCGATTAAGCAAACGTAAATAAGGTAGAGTTAACCCTAACCATTTATATGGTAAATAATCTTTAAAACCTGGATGAGATCAAACCTTTGTCGTCGGTACGCGAGTGATATCTAGGATAAGAGTTAATAAATATGTTTTCTTCATATAGAGGGTAGGATTCATCTCGTGGTAACAAGCTATACTCCAATGTCATGTGTCCATTACACGATCCCCAGCCCTAGTCAATCGTATGAGACTTTAAAGCCATATCTGCCCTCCGAAGAAGTAGAAATAGTTGAAATAATCTATCGCTTATTTTATCACTAAAGTAAATAAGGGCCTTAATAATTTCGATATGCAAAAGCAGGATTTGAGAGATGCTCTCTAGAAAGAGTATTTTGTTTTTTTCTTGTGATTTTAATTTTGTTTGTTAACATTATGAAATAGAGACGAATGCACTCGATTCTTCACCGAAAATCTTCGCTAATCTTTGACATTGACTGCTATATGCACAGGTGCATATTAACTTAACTTTACGGACGACTTCATGATCTAGCTGTTTGTTTAAATGACTAGCGAAATTATTTTATGTAAGATACAAGATTGTATTCAGAAAACCTACATGATAGTGGCTGTCCTCCAAAATAACATGTCACAACACAATGTAATGCAATAGATATAAATGAATGTAATGATAAAACTATCGTAATTTAGAAGAAGATATAATAAAGTCATATATGTATCTAGTTTCTTCTTTTGATTTTGGGTTCATAAATGAACAAATATTCACAATGATGTCTCAGTGTGAGGTTGCAAATCACGGTAGATCTAGTCAATTTCCCTTGGTGCAGAGTACTTTGAGCAATAAAGCATGAAGTGTTCTTCGTTTTCCAGTTTAATTGCAAATAGCAGTCTCTGATCACGAGGAATCTGGGATCTAAAGTAACGACCTTGGCCGATAAGCAAATCGTGAGCACTTATTCTTAATTTGAAAAGTTCTTTTGTTTTATCTTTTTGGGGTCCAAAAGATAAATACTTTTTTAACAAGATATAAGGATAAACATTCGAAAAGGTATGGAATTTATCAGCATTAGTTTGAGTTCTAAGACGAGATAGTTCGTTATTCACTTGAATACAATAGCTAGGGGATATTATGCTAGAAATACCGTTTGATTGTATTTCAGTTTCAGTATGAGAAAATTTGTGCATAAAGTTATGTATGCAGGAATACCATGATTTGAACCCATCTTGAGAGAGCGACTTGTCTAGTTCAAAAGCCTCACTTAAAATAAACGATCATCTGGAAGCTGAGATAAACGAGAATAGTATTTGAATGACTGACTACTTATATATTTTAAATATTGGTTAGATGCCCTTTTATGAACACCCAAAAGATACTTACAAAATCTATTATGAATTTTCCCAAATGGTAGATTGTCGAGAGAATTTTGTTTTGTAGTATAGTGTCTAATCCAAATTTCAGGTACATAAGTTAGAGGGCCGTACAAGAGTATCGAAGAGATTAAATTTCAAGGAATTATTAATCAAATCATAATCAAGAATATTTGATTTTAAGGAAACAATTCATTTTAATTTTTTTGTACAAATGTTCCACGGCAAGTTTAACGCACGACCACGGACAAAACACGATCGCAATAGGTCACCATGACCTTCGGTCAGGTGACCTAAAAACTGCTTGTTACAGCAATCTCTTGTTTTCCGCAATGTCTTCTAAATCATAAAATTATCTGGGACGTAAAGGCCAGGGATTGAACGTGAAAGAGATAAAACTCCTTGTAACTAAAAAACAGACGTATGAATGTAAGGAATAATGCACAAGATTGGAGCATGAAACATTTCAATTAACTTAGAAATTTTGATTAGGAATTCACAAGTCTATGTCCTTATAATAGACTAGTGTTTCTAAACAGGAATTTAAATAATCAATTACAGACTCATATTCTAGAAACTAAATGATTAAAATGTATGTGCACATATATAAGGGCATGTGTCAGTAAATGTGTATGCACATAAGCAAATATACATATGCTTGTACATAGTAGTGCTAATGGACAGCCAAAACCAATTTACGCTCATTTCGATTTCAAATAATCTAATCTTAAGCCCATTACCACCCAACCCCTCATTTTCACGCCAAAGAAGTTAGGCTTTAGGAAATACTGGGGGACAAGAATAAATTGCTCCCAGCAAGCAACCGCATCCTTTTATTCCTCATATAGTCATTATTGTTCTATTCAGGCCTTCATTTGTTCAAATCTAACAAACATCGTTTGTTGTCTGAAACCTTTTTGTAACCTGAAACCTTTTTGTACCAGTCTAAAATTTTGCCATGTGGGAATGGGCCAAAGACTAGTTAACTCGTGAACACAAACTAATCTATAATACACAAAGTACATGTAAATGTCTGTACTAGGAGGTTGAGTAAAATATACCCCAAAAACTCATGAAAAAGGGCTGGCGAAGGGACAATGATACTGTATCTACGACGACCCCTGTCATTTTAAAGTTGATATGTGTGAAAGCAGTTGTATCTATTTGCAGATGATAAAGACTGACTCGGAGTTATATAATCATTCCAGACGAAATTGCATATTATAACTTGTAAAATGGTTAATCCATTGTAACGGAATCAGTCGCGAGAAGAGGGCATCACCCACAACAAGCATATTCTACAACCCTTTAGCATTTTGAAATTTGAAATCCAAGGCTGGCCCAGACCGAACGAGGTTACGGACGATGATAATATTGGATACAATTTGAAATGATTCCATCCTATTATATGATAGTAAATAATTTGCAATCTAATCTCTTCTCCACAACGCCTCCCCAAGTACAAGACTGAAGCAATTCAAAATCTCGGGTTTGTACAGGAAAGGGTCAAAGGAATTACTGATACAAGATAGATACTACGGAAGTAAAGGCCACGTTTCATGTGATAAATTGTATAGATAGTGATTTTCACTTGTATTATTACAATTCAGATTATATGACTGATGACCCATACTCAAACAGTGACGCCTTTTGAAGCCCCTTAGAAAAGCAATTGGGGAAACATGGTGTAAATTGAAGAAATCGCTTTTAACAAGCAATTCCTTCATTCTACACAATCGTTACCACCCAGAAAACTTTACAATCTGTAAATTGCTGACTGTAATGCCTTTCCTTTCATTTCAGACTATCAAAAAAGCTTCTAGCAATCGGCAAAAAGACCGAAGACTGAACTGCATGACCGGGTAATAATCATACAATTGCAGGTTTTTACCATCTGAAATGTTTTAGAAATTTTAATGTTCCAGATGTCCGATTCAAAATAAATTAAGGGCCCTGTGTCAACGTATATTGGCACAAACTACAGCCCTGTGCTAACCATATATAGTGTGTTTATTTTCATTGATGGTAACATTGAAAGAATAGTTGAAGAAGACACTTCATTGTCTATACGATAATACGAAGAGGCTGTTTAACCCATTCCAACATAGCAAAATTTTAGATTGGTCCAAATTGAACAAGATGTGTTTGTGAAACACAATGCCCCCGAAACGGGAATTCTTTAGAAACGGGTAAAGGGTTAAAATTTTGCCCTTGATGAAATGACCTTCCCCAGTTGCGCCTTGTTGAGACCTATCTACACACCAAATATTAGCATTGTAACTTAACCAGGGTTGAAGTTACAGGAAAATGTTTAGTTGGCAGGTTAAGTTTTGCAGACAGACGGACAGTCAGACGGACACCGGTAAAACAATATGCCCCCGATCTTATCGATGCGGGTGCATAAAAATGTTGCATGTTGCAGATGACAATTTCAATGTAACAAAATTTAGAAATCTTTGTCTTTCTGTGTAGAAAACACTGTGGGAAATGAAGAGATCGCTTTTTACAAACAACCACTTAATTTTCCACAATATCTTTGCCAAGTTTTTTTACCTGAAGGGCGTTAAAGGAAGTATTGTGTGGGACTGGGTTAAACTAAGAAATGTATTTTCTAGAGACATCATAGTGGAAAAATGAGAATAAGGTAGATTAATGTATATATCTAAGGTATATACATGAATATGATGTGTAGCCCAACCAGTTCAACACCAAGCGGTTGACACATATTCCATGCTAATGTGTATGAAAATCTAGAAGTCTCAGGAGAATGTCATTATTTCTGTGAGGTTTAATAGAGTTATTGTAGTAGGTTTGGTTATGATTAAGACGGTTATTCCGTCGACCAAAGTTAGTGTTGTTCCTACTATTGAATTGAGTGTTGTAATTTCCACTAAATATAGTATTATGTCTACCATCAAACTGAGAGCTTTGTCTCCCGGGGGATTGGGAATCTCCATAAAAATGATTGATGAAATTATTGTCTTTATTGGAGTAAGATGAGTCCAAGTTTAGGGTGGAGATGTGGTTTCAATGCCCTTATAAGAGCTAGATCGTCTTGTTTGGACAGATGGACATTGTCTTTAATGACCTGAAATTTTTAAAAGGGTGAGATATCTAGGGACACAACAACAATACTATCGGACGATAGTTCTTGTAATCTCATGTTGACCAATGAAGCTTCAGAGTTATGTTTCTCATTTTGATACCGCAGAGTAGGAACTGCGTTAAGATTTTTTTATGTGATTTATTTTCTTAAATAGTACACTTAAGTCATGAAATTTTCCAAAAATTGTGTCAACTGAGTTGTGTTGAATAGCATTGTTTCCAACCAATATCACAGTTTCTGTACCAATATTATTTGTAGATTGGATATATTCAATGGCCCCTTCAAGGTTTTTCTTGCCAGTGTCTAAAACTTTTATTTTCTCAAATTTGATTTTGTACATTTTCTTTGGGTCTATTTCTCGCCCATTGGAATCGGCAACGATAGTTATATCTATAGTACTGAGCAATCTACCTGGTTGGGTTCTACCGTCTCCATATTTTCAAGTACGGCGAAAGAATTTTTTGTTTGAAGGTTGCACTGAATAATGTCATTGTTTTCGGCGCTCACCGACTCTAAGGTTGAACCGTTTCATTCCTGCCTTAACTTCTGGAGTTCTTCTTCCAGTTTTTGATAACTTGCGCCAGTTCGTCATTGTTGTTAGCAAGTTCCTTGATAGTGGAGTCTAGTTTTTTTTTTAAAAAAATTCTAGAACCTTTTGAGAGTTTAAAAGGCTTTTCACTTCTGAATGTGCAGACTCCTTTTCATACTCAAATTCATTGATTTTTTTCTTCTTAGAAGACTTATTTCATTCTGATTTTCACTTGTAGTTTTACCATTGACAGACTCTTTAATCGCAGCTAATTGGAATGTCATTTCTTTTCCAGTAAGGCTGTTTTATGATCACATTGTGTTGCTCTATCTCCTAAGAAAGTTGTTCTCTTGAATATCATCTTCATGATTTATAGTTGGGTTATCTATTGACTTCTGTGTATTTTCATTGTCATCATTCACCAATATGGATTCCGTCTCAACGAAGTATAATGATTTAAGTGAGGTTCCCTCTTGGATTACTTCTGGGCCTCTGGAAAAATTTATTGTTACAGTCTGTTTCAAGGATCCTTTGGACCAATGACTTCAGTGTCTGAAAATGTTTGGAAGTAAACATGTTGATATTGTTACCTTGTATAAACGCAATTGTCTTGATCTTTCTTCCAAGTAAACAAACCTTAAATTGTGGTGGGTCACAATTCAAAAAATAGAACCTTCTTTTATGCATCGTAGAATTACGTTGATCTTATAATTTCAATCGTTATATTTGTTGATGCTTTTGAATGTGGGGTATGAATATTTTATAGAGTGTTTGAGGGGAAGATATGGCTTTAAACCGATGCCATGTCTGCATAAAACAGAGTTGCATCCAGGCCGCGCGATTGCGGGATTCCCCCGTGTTTTTTAATCACTCCCGCAACCTCACTAATTTGATGGGGGAGTAATCGCGCAACAATGTTCTGACTCCCGCAGAATCGATAACCAAAGGGGCGGTATAAAAAAAAGTGAAAAAAGACTAATGACGATTAACTGTTGACAATATCGTACTGATAAAAATAGCTCCGATCATCGCTATTTATAACCATTACGACAAATCGTAATTAAACTGGTACCCGAATTCGAACCAATGTGCATAAAATAGTCAGGGAACCCAACAGTGGAGCATGCGCAGAAGAATCCTTCCGTTTCCGGCTAAAGACAATCATGTCAAACTTGACAAAAAGAGTTGATTTAAATCAATTTGAATACCACCATCAGGCACCACCGACTTTTTTATGGGCCTCGATATCGGCGCTTTATCATCGTAATCGACAGACTAGAAGAAAGACCACGAAAGCCAATCTTGTCAGCTTTCGGGGCGAAAAATAAACGGACACTGTTTCATCCAGACGCAAAATTGCAGAAATCGTGGTTGAACAATTATAAGAGTTAGAAACACGAGGAGAAAATGAAATCTGGGATTACTGTTATTTGTCTTGTGATAAACCTGGGGTAAGAATTATCCATTTACTGCCGGATGCACAAATTTTCATACTTGCACACATTTAAACATTTAGTCAGACCACATTTACTAAGGACAGTGTGCATAAAAGTGAGTTTGTCAGACCTACCTCCAATATTAAAGAATAACTTGTGCTATGAGAACTGCTTATTATATGACTAAGACAGATAAAGCCTTCTGAAATGTTGGCTCTACAAGAATAGAGTGGGTTAGACTTGAAGGATTTAAAAGTGGGTGAAAATGTTTCAACGTATACATCAAGAGCTTAGTTTTTTGCCTCAATTTTTCAGTGATATATCTTGAATTGTGGTGAAAACTTATTAGATTCGTTGTTTACGTCATATCTTTATGAAAGATTTATCAATGAATCAACTTATTGCTTAGGGGTTTTGACCCCTCCCCTTAGCATTTGTCACTCCCCCCATTTCAGTAATTCAGTGGGGGAGCTCCCCCTCTTGGAAGAAATCCTGGATGCAACACTGTAAAACCTTTTACATCCCTGGCTTCCTCCCTCTGAGCAAACTTTATGAATCCCGCGCCAACAACTCAAAGCTGTAGCCATTCGTCTACAAGTCCGAGATACTTTTGGCTGTGAAACGTTTCCGATCGAATCCGCGATCACGACTTTAAAAGTGCCTGTGGCGCAGAAACGTAAAAGGACAAGTACTTGGAAAAGTACTGGAAGTGGTTAGTTCCGCCGGCTTCCAAAATATATCGGAGGTGCCAACTGACCGCAAAGGTATGGAATCGTCTCCGGAACGAATATATATCTTACAAATATCTCGCCGGCGGTAAGCTCCTCCAACGGAGTTTGTAATCACTAAACAACTGTTCTAGCCCATACACAATGATTCCGATAGCCTCTCGGTAAAGGATGCGGTGCGCGGCGGCCATTTTTCACCTTTTGGACGATTGAACGTTAATTCAGCATGATTGGTATTTGACATGGAATATTTTAATATATTCCCAGAATTTAGTTCATTCTTCAATTTAGAACAAGAAATGCCTACTAAATTCAATTCAGTCAATTTGGATTTAGTCGACCAAATCAATTGAGCATGCGTTGGTGAATACGGGCCCAGGACAAACAGTTTTGGCAATGTTATTAATTTGTACACAAAATAATGTCACGGATAAAATACTTCCCTGTTGTACGCCCATATCTTGTTCATGTGGATCAGAAACAGCATCTCAAACCCTGACCCAAAAAAATGCAAAAATGAAATAAGCAAGGCAACCTCGAATACCGAAATCAAAGAGGTCTACTAAAATTCGATTCTTCCGAGGGGTTTCATAAGCACTTTCAAGATCGAAAAAGACAGAAACGACATGCATTTCTTTATAAAAGCTTCCCTTATAAAAGTTTCGAAAGGGATAAGATGATAAAGAGTGCTTCTTTGTTTACGAAACCCACTCTGGACTGACTTTATCGGTTTTCTTTAAAAAACAAAAAAACACAAAAAAACAAGACGGCCATTTACCATTCTTTCCATGATTTTGCAATACAAACCGTTAAGGCTAATTGGACGATAGTTCGAAAGGTTTAGATATAGGAATCTCAATAGCTTCCCGCCAAGAGGCTGGAACTACTCCCCTTATCCAAACCTTGTTAAAACTATCGAGTAAGCAAATAAGGGAACGAGACGGCAAACTTTTAAGGAACTGGTAATTGATTATTATCATATCCGACAGCAGTGTTATGAAACTTCTTTAAAGCTTTCTTCAATTCTTTTACAGAAAAGTCTATTGTATTGTTCTAAATTCTTAGAACTAAAGTTCGGCTTTGGCTTTTTTTTCTTTTTATCGCCCTGAATTTTTGAAAGGTCTGCGAGTAATTTGAAGATTTCTTGACAAAAGTATCGCTGCGAAGGTATTAGCAATGCCATGCTATGAAGAAACGGTACTATTGTCGTCGGTTTTAAGATGACCAACACTTTGTGATACATTCTTCCCACTGATTTTTCGTACCATATCCCATGTCTTTTTGACAGATGATCTAGGATTTAGTCTAGAAACACACTGTCTCCAAGACGAACGCTTACTTTTCTCAATAGTTCGACGGGCTTTCGCACATGCAATCTTGATCTTGTAAATGTTTTCTTTTAAAGGTCTTAAATCAAATGATCTAGGAGCAGATTTTCGTTCAGGTATTGCATTTTTGTAATCTTCATTAAACCAAGGCTTGTTTGGGTTTTAGGACCAGGTGATGTTAGAGAAATGGCTTTTTCTGCAGCAGAATAAAGAATTGATGTAAAAAGCTAAACAGGGTTGTCGCAGTCATCAAAAGCTTCAGGTGTAATAGACTGTTCGCAATAGGTTTCAAAGGATCCCAATAAGCTTATCGAGTGTCCTTTGCCTAGGGCGTTCCTGTACCGATGGTCCTATTTCTGACACATGAATACGAAAGTGGTCATGGCGATCGGTATCAACTTTCCATGTTAAATCTGGAAAGATGCCTGGACTGAAAGTAGTCAAACCTAATGACGAATAAGATACAATGGCAAGATGATGGTGGGTAAATGATTTATTGTTTAATAAAACAAGATCATGTCTTGTTAGAAAATTCTCAATTTTACGGCCTTTGTCATTTGAGTCTTTACAACCCCATAGCGTATGGTGAGAATTAAATCTCCCATTAATATAAAGGCTTGTTGGGTAACTGATCAAAAAGGTCGTCTAGTTTCCTGCTTTCTACAGGAAGATTAGGAGGATGATATATTGAAAAGATTGTAGATGGGTTTTTTTAGAGATAAATTAACTGCTACAGCTTGCAAAGTTGTATAAAGCTTAACGACACTATGAGGAACCTTATTTACATTTATTCTTACACCACCCGAAGCTTTACCTTGTCCTTCAGAGTTTCTTAAGTAGCAAGATTAATACTACTACAAAGAGAATTCATCTTTTAAAAAAGTTTCTTGCAAACAAATTCCCACTGGCTTTCCACGCGAAATTAGTAGATGCAATTAATAGAATCGGCAAAGTTTGCTTTGATGCTGCGACAATTCTATTGGATAATGTTGTTCGCCATATTAAGTATTAAGGGAATGAATATAACGCTGAGAAGTGGAAGTATGTTATATATTTCTTTAAGTGTAAAAATATCTATTATACTTCTGCGCTGCTTATTCTCTTTTGAATCGGATACTGCATCATCGGGGCCATCCGTAACCATGTCTTCTTGAAGACCGTGGTAATGGTTAAATTTATTTATTAGATCTTCAGATCCTTCAATTGACGAATTGAGGTCGTCGTTCTTGGATATTTGGCTCCTAGGAGTTTGGACAAAATCATTTGAACCTTGACTATTTACGCTACTAGAATTGGACTTTGACTGGCTTTCCTTTTCATACGTCGCCGGAGGCTGTCGTATATTGTCGTCATTTACTCCGTCTGTCCGTCCGTACTTACGTCCACTTTTCTCGTGAGCGCAACACCTCCTAAGTTTCTGGACGGATCTGTATGAAACTTTGTCAATGTTATCACCTTAACTGGTAGATTGGCATGAAGTAAGGCTTTTATGGTTCATTGATTTTTGCCTCAGTAATTCCCCCTTTAAACTTAGTCTCTGGGGCTTATTGAAATTGCAGCCTTGTGAATGCAACTCCTCCTAAGTTTCTGGCTGGATCTAAATGAAACTTGTTGGATGTTAGCACCTAAATTGGAAAATGTGCACGAAGTAAGGATTTTATTGTTCATTGATTTTTGTCTCAGTAATGCCCCCTTAAAACTTAGTCTCTTGGGCTTATTGAAATTGTAGCTTTGTGAATGCAACTCCTCCTAAGTTTCTGGCTAGATCTAAATCAAACTTGTCGTATGTAATCACCTGAGTTGGTTGATGTGCATGAAGTATGGAAGTTATGGTTAATTGATTTTGCGTCAGTTATGCCCCCTTACAATTTAGTATCTGGGGCTTATTGAAATTGAAGCCGTGCGAATGCAACTCCTCCTTAGTTTCTGGCTGGATCTAAATGAAACTTGTAGGATATAATCACCTTAATTGGTAGATGGGCATGAAGTAAGGCTTTTATGGTTCATTGATTTTTCGTCAGTAATGCGCCCTTTAAACTTAGTCTCTGGGGCTTATTGAAATTGAAGCTTTGTGAATGCAACTCCTCCTAAGTTTCTGGCTGGATCTAAATGAAACTTGTCGGATGTTATCACCTTAATTGGTAGCTGTGAATGAAGTATGGAAGTTATGGTTAATTGATTTTTGCGTCAGTTATGCCCCCTTAAAACTTATTATCTGGGTCTTATTGAAATTGCAGCCTTGTGAATGCAACTCCTCCTAAGTTTCTGGCTGGATCTAAATGAATCTTGTTGGATGTTATCACCTTAATTGGTAGATGTGAATGAAGTACGGATTTATGATTTATTGATTTTTTCCTTGACTTATGCCCCCTTAAAACTTAGTATCTGCGGCTTATTGAAATTGCAACCTTGTTAATGCATCTCCTCCTAACGTTTTGTCTTGATTAAAATGAAATTTGGTCAATGTTATAACCATAATTTGTAGGTGTACATGGATCAAGGATTTTATGGTTGATTGATTTTTGCAAGAGTTATGCCCCTTGACACTTAGTCTCTGGGGCCCATTCAATCAATCAATTACATCAAACAGTTTGAACTTGACAATTTAAAAAGGTAGTCTGCATATGTTTTGAATTTGGTTCTGTTAAAATAAGTAGCGTCTACAATTATTTTCGTGAAACGGCAGCAAAGTGGCGGCGTATATTGTGACTGTGGCACATTTGTTATTATAGTTTCGGGTAAAAGAGAAGTATCAGTTTCTTTATCTGTCTGAAAAACAGATGCTTTCCAAGTTCCTACCGAGTTCCAAGATTTCTAATTTGCTGTAACTGAAGTATTATTGGTAGAGTTAGAAGCTAAAGCCGGTGAGCTCTTCTTGGGTGAGAGCAAAGTTTCGATTTCTGCCCTTTTTTCAGGAAAAACTAAACATAATTTTGTGAACATTTCCTTACAGTTTTGACATTCAGCGTAAAATTTATCAGCAATTGAATTTGCTTTAGCTGCATTGGCATATGAATGAGTAAGATTCATTCTATTTCTACCACCTTCCTTGCTTCAAAATATGAAAGATATCTCTGCATTTCACAGTAATTATTTCCTTTTCCTTCTTCCAATGTGAACATTTGCGGGAGGTGGCAATGTGGCCTTCGCCGCAACTGATACACTCCGGATGAGTTTAACGTTCATCAACATCATGCATGAGCTTCCTCGAGGACGCCACTACATCATAGCACAGTCGGTAGCACATCAGACTACCAATATTCAATCGTGGGATGTCCTGGGTTCGATCCCCGGCGGCGGCACAAATCCTTTCCGACATTTGTCACTCACCAATGGATGGATAATCGTAAACATAAGTAGGATAGCAGCTGGAGGCTAGGAAAGGACGTAGTGGTACTTGTGCGTGGACTACCTGGAATCCATTGTTAGGTGCTCTAGCCGCCGCGATATGACTGAAATACTGTTTAAGAGGCGTTAAACCCCATTCAATCAATGTATCTCGAGATCGGCACCGAGCAACGTTTTGGCACTTGTTCTCATTATGGCCGAACTGAAAACAGCGATAATATTGGAGTGGATTTGGTATTTGAATGTCCACGTTAACCTTTAAATAACATTTGGACCTTATTGCAGTGTTGAATGTCTAACAATAATGTTCGTTTGGACCTGCTTTCCGTCCCTGAAATCTGATATCCTTCTTGCGTCAGTAACATTCTGTGATCTTAATTCGGTAACATTTTTTCCGAGACTCCTTGAAGGTCTGGGCACCGGATTATTCCTTTGGGTATGCTCATAATACTTTACTGGGAGATCGAAAGAGTCTTTACGTTTAGGAGTTTATCTGAATGAGCTTTCTTATCGGTGGCCTGTAGGTACCATAAATCAGTGTAGTAACACTAATTATCTTTCAAATAATAAACAGCAATTGATTCTAAAGTAACATTTCTTTTTTAAGGAAGTAACATCAATTATTTTAAGATTAAAAAGACAAATATGTAAATTCAACTTATTTTCAGTATTTTTTTCATAATTCTGTTTATTCCTCAACAAAGTGAGGACACCGAAAGATGTTTACCCTTCTTAGGACCCTTACATCTGTGCAATACCCTAAATGAGTCCAATGCTGGCATATTGTGCATTCACCCCACTTAACAAATACCAATTGGGTGCATTCCTGTAGCTGTTTTGGGTGAAACAGGCCGCAAGAACAACACTTCTCTTCATCATGAACAGAATCAAGATCGGTGTGAGATGACAAATCAGGAGTGCCGATGTTAATCGGTCCACCTGTGGTTTGGATACCGGAAGTACTTGGTTGTGGTTCAATGCTGATAGATCCTTTGGATTCATTCTTCACAGTCTTTGTCTTCTTGGTTGTTTTCCCTTTTGAGTTTCCCTTTGTTTGCTTTGAAGTTTCGATTTTTTTTTATTTTTCATTTTTTTTTTTTATTTTTTATGTTGGTTGACCTTGTTCTGTTTTGCTTGAGTTGTTAGTATGTCCACATTTGACTTTTTCAGCATGTTTCTTGTTACAGAAAATGGTGGAATGAATTTCTTTTCTGATCGCTGGACAACTTTTGTGATCTTTCTTCCTTCAAAAAAGTTAAGATATTTTATCTTGTGGATTTTCGGCAATGACGACAACAGGATGGTCTAGTGATTGTAACTGTATTTCAGAACTATGGGTCTGTGATTGGAAGCAATCCATGAGTTAATGTTGGTTGATGCTTGCAGATTTAGTGGGCTCAATTGTAACTACTTGATCATTACTAGTGTTTTTTTCCTGTTGGCTTGTCATTTTCCTTCTTGTAAAATGTTGCTGGTGCGAATTTAGAAGGTGTTAGTGTATGTTTGTTAAATGGAAAAATTCCAGACTTTTTAGATCCAGCAGTTATGTTTTGTGGGCACAAGGAGTTGATGTAGGGTTTTGCCGTTAGACTTGCAACTTCGTACATTGTTATTGAAACCCCAGGATTTTTCTGTAAGTATGATTGGCATTCTTTGTAATACTGGGATTTTAACGGACCAAATACTGCTACATCCAGAGGTTGAGTAAGGTGGCTTGTGTGGGGTGGTAGAACAAACAGAATAACATTCCTTTTCATTGCCCATTTAGTAAAGGTGAGGTACATGTGAGGTTTGTGTCCATCGTACATTATTAATGTTGCCTCCTTCTCTGTTCCCTCAGTTAAAGCAGCATGCTTGGAAAGATGTTCAGTCGGGTACTTCTCGAAAACGAGTGAATTTGACCAGCCCTTGTCCGACATTGTACCGACAGATCCGACAGCCGCCGTCATAGCGCAGTTGGTAGCGCGTCGGACTGTCAATCTAGAGGTCCCGGGTTCGATTCCCGACGGCGGCATTCATCCTTTCCGACTATTTGTCTCTCACCAATGGGTCGATAATCGTAGACCTATGTGGGATAGCAGCTGGAGGCTAGGAAAGGATGTAATGGTAGTACTGGTGTGAGAAATACCAGGAATCCATTGTTAGGTGCTCCAGCCGCCGCAATATGACTGAAAGATTGTTAAAAGCGGCGTAAAACCCCATACAAACAAAGGAGCACCAACCATCAATTCATACATCCATTTCTTTCTGGGAAAAACATAGAATGGGGGCACATGTTTTCCAACGGCATTTCACTGCTTGAGGGTTTGTCTCCTTTGAGCATACTATCTTGGGAGGTGCATGCTCTGTGCTTATACTAGTTTCATCAACATTGTAAATACGCTGAGGAGCTCCAATTAAATTAGTATCTTTCAGCACTTTTTCAATTTCTGAGAAATATTTGTCAATAACTTCCTTGGAGGTACTTTTTGCTCTGCTGATTTGCAACTTTTGTGGCTTGGCCATCTTTAAATCTGGCAAGCGTTTCAACAACCCATATAACCAGTGATCGCTTAAGACCCTTCTCTGCTTTGACCTGTTTTCCAATGGATCTAGCAAAATCAGCAGCCATATATTGGATATTGCTCTTTGTATATCCATAGCCAATATCAGCAATATATTTCACATGCTCAAACAATTACCTCTCTTCTACAACACTGAAGATTCTCTCTGGACCTGATCTTGCATCCAATTCACATTTGCATCGAGTCCGGTTACGCAGTGTTGATTCTGGTACTTTATACAGTTGAGCTGCTCTGTATACAGGCATCCCTGACTTGATGGCATTAAATGCCCTAATTAGGTTGGATTGGTCATAAAATCCATAGGGCTTTCTGGACTTCATCTGACCCTGCAAAACAGGGATAATGCTCTTACAACAACATCCTTGTTGAAATGCTAGATAGGTTCATTCGTTGGTGCCAAAGGCCTTTATTTGATAATAATTTGCTTTGAATTGGTGCCAAATTTAAATCGAATGGGGTTATTTTATCTCTTTTTGTGTAGTAATTATGCATTAATCTTGTTAAATTGAATGCTAATACCGCAAGTTTCATTAAATTAAACCCATATTTTGAGAACAACAAAAAATAATAAAATTATTGTTTTTTTTTGCACTTATGTGCTTCCATACTTTTATTCTGATGGCGGGAACTTTTTTAGGCTCTGGCAATGGATATTCAAATTCTATTTTATTCTTAGATATGCAGACGCCTTACAAGTGTCAAAGTTGCACTGACTTTTATTGTTTTGAGCCTGAAAAGGAAGAATATATAGTAGGATGGTTACTAGGTGGTTTGAACACATGTTGATTTGCATGGGTAAATACTTTTTTGTAAATTTCTTACCGAAATACCATACATTGTTGTTTTCTTCAAGTTTGACAGACGATGTGTACTTTGTTTACAAAATTTGCATAAGTAAACAACCGGCAGAGTTAAGAAAAAACCCGAGATCTTCCGACTACCGCGAAAATGTGACGTCCACAAAAATGCGGAGTTGGACTATAGGTATCGATGGTTTTTTTGATGTCACAGATTTTAATTATTTTTATTTCCTCTCCTATACTTTTTGAATACAATATTCCGAAAAGTACTTTTGCAAAAAACTGAGGTAGCTTATCAGAAAAAGCAGGGTATTTCCCTAATAGCCTACGTAGGCTATTTAATCCGAGACAGATGCAAAGAATATAGGATCACGTGCTTCGGATATCCGTTGGAACCTTGCATTTAGTTGAAATTACATGAAACCAACGTCATCGTTACGTCATCAGGAGTTATGTTCGCTACCTGGTCTCTGATTCTGTTAAGATCAGTCAAAAACTGTCGTAAGCGTTATTACGAATATAAACACTTGCCGTAGTTTTGCGCTATCCCTTTCATATGACAAGATTTAGGACGTTGCCCGTTTCGCTAGTAGATTTGTTACCTTCTGTTGAATTCGGGTCTTATGCAAATGAGGTCATTTCCTGACAGCCGAATTCCGTGATATATAAAAATAACCTGGAATACCTTTCCGATTTAACTACAAAAAGCCACTCTAGGCCTAATAGATTACCGCCAAGACAATACCTGACTCACTTTGAAATATCAAATGTTCGTTTGAGTGTATTTCTCGGCACTTAGTAATTGTTTTAGCTCACCTGAGCACAACGTGCTCATGGCGACCTTTTGTGATCGTTGAATGTCTGTCGTCCGTCGTTAACAATTGAAATTTTTACACTCTAGAGGCCACAGTTTTGACCCAATCTTCATGAAACTTGGTCAGAATAATTGTACGGTCATGAGGATGAGCCCTATTGATTATGGGAGGGTTCTATTTGAAAACACAGGAAAAGGGGCCTTAATGACAATTTCTTTGTTTACACTCTTGAGGCCACAAATATGGCTTTATCTTCATGAAACATTACCAGAATAATTGGGTCATAGAGATGAACCCTATTGACTATTAGAAGGATCTTTCCGAAAACACAGGAAAAGGGGCCTTAATGACAATTTCTATGTTTACACTCTAGAGGCCACAATTTTGGCCCAATCTTCATGAAACTTGGTCAGAATAATTGTTTGATCATGAGGATGAACCCTATCGATTACTGGAGAATTCTTTTGGAAAACACAGGAAAAGGGGCCTGATGATAATTTCTTTGTTTACACTCTAGAGGCCACAATGTTGGCTCAATCTCCACGAAACTTGGTCAGAATAATTGTTAGGTCATAAGGATTAATCCTATTGATAATGGAAAGGTTTTATCGGAAAACACAGGAAATGGGGCCTTAATGACAATTTCTTTGTTTAAAGTCTAGAGGCCACATTTTAGGCTCAATCTTCATGAAACTAGGACAGAATAACACTTAGGGCATAAGACTGAAGCCTATTGATTATTGGAAGGTTCTTTTGGAAAACACAGGAAAAGGGGCCTTAATGACAATTTCTTCGTTTATACTCTTGAGACCACAATTGTGGCTCAATTTTCATGAAAATTGGCCAGAATAATTGTTTAGACACAAGGATGAACCCTATTGATAATAGGAAGGTACTTTTGGAAAACACATGAAAAGGGGCCTTAATGACAATTTCTTTATTAACACTCTAGAGGTCATAATTTTGGCTCATGGTCATGTAAATTGGCCAGGATACTTGTAAGATCATAGAGATGAACTTTATAGATTATGGGAAGGTTCTATAGGATAACACAGGAAAAGGGACCATAATGACAATTTCTTTGTTTACAATATAGAAGTCACAGTTTTGCCTCTATCTTCATGAAACTGATTATAGTTATTTGTCTCTAATTGCAATTTTTTTTAAAGCAGACAGTTCAGGTGAGCGATCTAGGACCATCATGGTCCTCTTGTTTTATCTAGGTTTATGAAACATTGATACCCCCCTTAATACATTTATCTAATATAAAAGGTGACCAATTTGTAACGGGTCTTTCAGAGATTGCCGATTCAATCCGCAAAACCTAGGAAAATGGGCTTGAGAATTTCTTTATTCTATATCTGAACATACGTTCGTTTTCGTTGGGAAGCCATGGTTGTGTTAAATTACATTTCGTTATCTGTGGACCAACCCTCCATGGAGTAATACAAGGGGGCAAAATAGGAGCGACGATCTAGCGCCCTATGCAAAAGGTACCAAGATGATATACTCGGGCAAGCCAATGTCAAAGGCCCGACACAGAAGAACGTGGAAGAGTCACGCCAAGTAAGTCTACACCCGACCAAAATCCCGAAATCACCCAATTAGCCCGTAAGCCTATATAGACTAGAAATAAAAAAAAACGTTAAAATACAACATATGACACCGGCAAATAACCATTTGTACTTCAAAAGGGTGCAATGCATGACATACCGAATAAAATGCTATCCAATCTAATATAATAACAAAGTGAAAAGACTTATGCCAAAACACAAAATAACTGGATTGAAAGCTAATTGTCACGTAACGGTAGTCAATGCCCTAGTCTAAAACGAACAGCCGATTGTTTGGACTGGGCCAATACAGTCGCCCGTTTATACCGAAGCCAAAGTAGCGTGTTTAAAAGCTGGAGAGCCCTGGGCTCCCCTCAACTACCAGGACCCTCTTTTCCGGCTTTACGAGTTTCCACTCACGGCAAACAGGCGGACCCATTCGGTTTGGTCTTACCACTCTGCAGGCGGCAGCCAGCGATTTCTACCCCTCCCGCCGACTTTGGGCCCTCAGTAGAAAAGCTGAAGCAAATGCGTCCCACGTTAGAACAGAAAAATGTCCTCCTTCTTAATGATAACGTTCCTCCCATACCGCCTTATCTACAGTGGAGACCATCAACTACTACAAATTTAAATTATAATATGAATATTCACGCTGACATTCTTTAAACAGTGTTTTACTACGTTGTCGATGTGATGCGAAGACGGACGTCATTGAGTATACGATCTGCCCAGGTAATCCCCGTCCCTTCGTAATGGTAACAAATACAAAAGTATATTCCAAAGCCGACAACCTTGCCTGTCCCACTATCATGAAAACATGATTTCCCTTTGAAATTGTTTAGAAACAGAAGCCACATTTTAAATTCCCCTTCTTGTTTAAAGCGGACTCGGTGAAACGGTTTTAAAAGCACACAAATGGAATTTATTAAGCGACGGATAAATGGTCGACCCAAAGCAGTAACTCAACAGCAAAAATTAAGAGATCCAATAAGTGATTGCAACATTTTCAGAGTAGCTCTCTTACTTTCTTTCATCTCTCTAATTATAAAGGGAGATTGCCGAAAATGCGCTCAAACGAACATTTGAAAATTAAAACTGAGTCAGGTGTTATCTTAGCGTTAATCTGGTTGGCTTTAAGAGGCATTTTGTGGTTACATAGGACAGATTCAGCGGATTTCAAGGTTAATTTTTACATAGCACGGAATTCGGTTGTCGACACCGCATGACCTAAAGTCAACAGAAGGTAACAAAATGACAAGCGAAACAACCAACGTTTTAGATTGTCATATCAAATTGTTAGCGTAAATTAGGGTAAGTGTATATCTTTGTCTTAGCGCTAACGATAGTTTTGGTCTAATCTTTACAGAATTAAAGACCAGTTAGAGAACATAACTCCTGATAATGTAACGATGACCTTAGTTTGAGCAAATTTAAAATCAATGCAGGATTTCAACGGAATAGACATTACCTGAATGAACCAATATTCGTTGCACATATCTCCTCTTAATATCGCCAAACCACATTTCAGAATATTTTATTTACATGGTGTATGAAATGGAATACGAATAAATAATTATCTGTGACAGTAAAAAACACGAAACCTATCTTTCATGACCACTTTCTTGATTTTATGTACTGGTTAATTCCATCCCTAACATGATGTGTTTGTGACTCACCATGCCCCCGAAACAGGAATTCTTTAGAAACGGGTGATTTTTATTATTTTTTTCTTTGTTTTAGGGAAAAGGTTAAAATTTTGACCTTGACTTTGATTAAATGACCTTCCCCAGTTGCGCCTTGACGAAACATATACTGAGGGAAAAAAGTTATGCAATTTTTTTCGACCTACATTATTTTTTAACGTAAATGTATAAACCTTGTAAAATCAGTCTCATTTGCAATTTTTAAAAGCTAACTAACTAATTATGCATTAAGAACACGTTTTCCTCGCTTCTAAAGGCTGTCTGACGCAATTTTGCTGAAACACGTTCTGCACGTGCTTCCACATATACGTGAAGTCTATATCCACAATATCTATCCCAGTTTATTGGTTAGCATTAATAACAAGATAACTCATTAAAACATTTAAAAAAAATCAAATGGGACGTCGCCCAGGGCTTAACCTAGACCAACGGAACGTAGCCATCGGTATGCTGGCTGGTGGTATGATGGTAAAAGAGGTGGCTCAACATTTTGGCCAAAGTTCCATTTCAAGACTTAGAACAAAGTATCGTCAATTAGGCACTGTCAAAAAAAGACCACGTTCAGGCAGGCCACGTAAGACTACCAAACGTGAGGACAATCAATCGTGACGTGTTCACGGCGTAATCGCTTCCTCAATAGAACTCGTATAGCCGGTTTGGTCCGAAACGCAACGGTAACACGGGTCTGTGCTGGTACTGTAAGAAACAGACTTCGTTCGGCACGTCGACCTTACGTTTGCATTCCTTTGACACGTGCACACAGACAATATTTAATTGGACAAGGGTACACCGTCGATGGCCAAGACGAATGTTGAATCAGGTCCTATTCACAGACGAATCCCGTTTTAATTTGATGTTTGCGGATGGCAGGGTACGTGTTTGGAGGCGTGATGGCGAAAGGATGGATCCCGCCAACGTCATTCAACATGACCGTTTTGGAGGTGGCACCGTCATGGTCTGGGGTGGTATATCATACCGTGGCAAGACTGACGTGGTAGCTATTCAGGGAAACTTAAATGCTGTTCGATACTGCACCGAAATTTTCCAGCCAGTGGTATTGCCGTTCTTGCGTCAAGGGCTTGCTACCATTCTTCAGCAAGATAATGCTGCCCACATGTCGCTCGGCACACGTTGGACCTTTTACAGACTAATAATGTTGATGTGTTGGATTGGCCAGCCAAACCACGGGATCTGTCTCCGATCGAACACCTTTGGGACCATCTGGGTAGGAGAGTAAGAGACAGGAATGACGTTAATAACGTTAGAGACCTGGAACGCGTTCTGCGTCAGGAATGGGTCGTATCCCTATGGCCATTAATCGTAGGCTCATTTCCAGCATGAGAAAACGCTGTGATGCCGTTTTTGGCACAAACGGTGGACATACAAGATATTAAATCTTTGTGTTACTGTTACTTCCCTACCCCCACCATGTTTGACGCTGTAAAACAAACACGTATGACCTTGAAATCATCTGATATTTTTAAATACTGTGGCTAACACATAAAAGATCGATGTGTGGAAATACGGTTTGAATCTGAAGCTAAACACCGGAGAAATTGGCTGTAACGTACGAAATTGCTAAACTTTTTCCCCTCAGTATATCTACATACCAAATATTAGCATCGTAACTTAATTAGGGATGAAGTCATAAGAAAATGTTTAGTTGGCAGGTTAAGTTATTGAGTAACGTTTTAGAATAAAGGGTTAAAATCTTGACCTTGATGAAATGACCTTCCCCAGTTACGCCTTGTTGAGACTTATCTACATACCAAATATTAGCATTGTAACTTAATCAGGGTTTAATCTATAGGGAATTGTTTAGTTGGCAGGTTAAGTTTTGCAGACAGACGGACAGACAGACGGACAACGGTAAAACAATATGCCCCCGATCTATCGATGCGGGGGCATAAAAATACCGACACTTCTGTCTCCTAATCGTCAATCATGGGATGTCGTCGGTTCACTCCCCGGCGGCGGCACATATCCTTTCCGACATTTGTCTCAGCAATGGGTGGATAATCGTAAACTTAAGAGGGATAGCAGAGAGGCTAGGACAGAATGTAGTGGTAAAACTGGTGTGAGAAATACATATACCAGGAATCGATTGTTAGGTCCAGCAGACGCCTAAATATGACTGAAATACTGTTAAACCCAATTCAACCAACCAACCAAATTCTGTCGGACCCTCAGTTGTTTGTATGCTAATGGCACACCTATATCGACATAACGTTTTGATATTATAGTGCATTTAGACACAAGTCGTATGTTTTATCCCCTCCCTGAAAGTCATCCAAATAATCTATCAACGCTGCTGTATCAAACTTTGATTCCACGCTAAACTGAAATTATCGTGTGAAGCGTTCATAAGTAATTTCTAAGCATAGTACCTATTTGATTTTAACAAAATCCAGTAGCTCAAAATCAGATGGTCTAATAGGAAAATACGGTATGCGCTTTTTATGTCCGCTGTAAACAATTTACAATTCTGACCTACTATCTTTACCGCCTCGTCGAAACTCGCCTAACAAAATGTTGGATCAATATAACCGTTATTATCCCGGTTGACGTAAGAGATGATGTTTTCTTTGGATCAAGTCCAATAGGGCTTAGAATTAGATACAGCAGTGGGCGGTCTACGAAAGGACCCGCTACCGGTCCAGCAGCAACCTCTTTTTCAATTTATTCTTTTAAAACTGTTTCCTGATTGTGATAAATCGAAAGCATTTTTTTTAGTCTCACGCCTCATGTGAGCCTGCGTATTGGATCGCGAAACCATGTTCAAAACCTTCAAGTAAAAATGGAAGATTCCCGACTATCATAATCACGAAGGTCTTGTTTTAACACGTGCATTTTTATTGGTTTCTTTGCTGGAGATAATCTGTCCTTGTCTAGAGTTTTGGATTGACTTAAACAGTAGTATTATCAGTAGTATTTGTTGTTACCGCGGTATTGGTTTCTGTCTCAAAAATTCGACCTCTTCCGAGGAATGCTGAGTGTTCCCGATTCATATTTGCCTTTGTTGCGTTTCGAAATTTTGGTTTGACAACTTAATTGTGGACGAGGCTACGATCATATAGAACATACGTGTGCAAACATGAAGTTTCGCAAGATACAACTACCTCTATTAAACTCGTGACAAGTTGGCCTAGTTTAAGGCGTGACGGACTGTGCTGATCCGGATGCAGCGCCACCTCAATTCATTTACAATCGTGTTCCAAAATGCAGAGCAATATCCTCTCCTGTCGTTAGGCACATTCTCTAATATTAAGCATATAATGCAGTGTTTGAATGAGCAGATAGATAGACCGATGCATAATAATAAAGTTATCAGTCCAGTGATCATTATTTGAAATTCGGTCCGTGCATTCCCTAGGCCCTGCTGCCATAACGCCGCTAATATTCATAACAACCGAACCCTGACAACATTCTTCAAACTTTAAAGCGCCTTTTAAAAGCAAAACCAAATTTTTGAATTTGCCCCTACATACTTTCTGCTTTATTGGCGCTGACACATGTGGTTGATGCCGTCGTCTGCTAAGCGTATTATATTAGTCACTTCACTCACTTGCCGACCCGACCTTGCAGCGCCCGGCATGATACCGGCATTTACAGCTGCAAGAAACATTGGAGTTTGCGTTACCGAAGCGCTTCAGACGGACGAAGAAGGAATCCCAAAATTTCTGTTCACTTCTGGGTGCCCTAAAAGTGATGGATTTGGCGCCATCTTTCTTCCCTATTGATAGCAGGCTGATTATTTATCGAAATCAGCTATATTTGACGACCTACCAGCCTCCGACGATTCCACTTTAACTTCGACTGTATCACGAATAGGCTCTGTTGCTTGGCTCTTTTTCCCCTTACAATCACAACAGCGGAGGGTAGTGCCTGTGCCCGCTAATTTATATAGTACCGTATGGCGGGAAGTGTCGATGCAATGTTGTGGAAAAAAACATGAAATTTTACATGATTTCTTTAAATTGTTCTCTGTCCTAATTCCTGCACACATTCTAGAGGTACCAAATATTACATGCACCACATTGTAGTCACCATCCTAAACATTTCAGCATTTATAACAAAAAATATCGATAATGTAATTAATTTCTGTCTACATTAAGATCTGAAGAAGGTCCAGCAATCACTGGCAGGTGATTAACAGAATGATCTTTGCTTTTAAAACTTTGCTTTCTGTGAGCCAACATTTTCTTCGATTTTAATATGGGTATTAAAATCGTTTAGGCGCATAAGACCAGTTCATATGTTTTCAACAACTATACATATAATTCATAGACAACTGAAGATACAAGTGACATATCAATCAAAAGATTTGCCATAACCGATATCTTCATATGCTGAAAAGTTACCTTACTTGTCCCCTAATAAAATGTTCATAATGTTCACCTTTTTCCATAAGTTATGCAAACAGTAAAATATGGATTAAAATCGTTTCCATATTCCATCATATTGTCATAAATGAAAAGGGATAAAATACCGTTAGTAAATGGCTACATGAAGTTAAAAAAGGAATATAATATATGTATTAGCCTACCAGAGCTATTTTTCTTTCTTACTGCATCAGCCGAAGAATCGCGATTAGAAATTGTTTTCTTAAGGAATATTATCTTCTTTTAAATATTAAATAACTGTAAGAGCACACTTGGCATATTATAAGTATTCTGTCCATCACTTGCTAAAACAAATAGCTATTTCTCATCTTCGTTTTTTTTTTTTTTTTGTTTTGTTTTTGTTATAAAGAAGGACATTAACTAGCAACATATCAAATACGAGCCCAGGCAGCATTTGTTTCGTGTCTGTGAGGAAAGTAAGAGTCGGTGATTTTAGTCGATAAACCTTCTCTTTGACGCAAAGTACCCGCACATGTTCAAGAATATCATAGGAAATGCTCATATGACAATCTGAAACATGTTGTTCGTCTTGAAATAAAAGTAAATAGTCAATCCTTTACTTTTCAGTTGTGCTGAATGAGTGGACAGGGTCGCGACCACAATGATGTGGTAGCGCGTTAGATTTTTATTCATTCTAGTCTAGTTCGAACCCCGGCCGAGGCGAATATCCTTTCCGCCATTTGTCTCCCTCCAATGGTGGATAATCGTAAACCTAAGTTGCATGAGCAGCTGTAGGCTCGAAAAGGATGTAGTGGTTGTACTGGTGTGAGAAATACCAGGAATCCATGGTTAGGTGCTCCGGTCGCCGCAATATGAATAGGCCAATAAATTATTGATTTTGTGTCATGTTTAATGTTGTTAGGAATTATGTATATCTGGAAAAAAGTTTTTTTTAACAAATAATGATAACCTATCACTATGAAGCCTACAAACGATATCATTTATCAATCTATGTCTTTCTGCTGTGTTTTACATTTTCAGTCCATTTTCCATAGCTGTAGATTGAAACCCTTGGGTAAATCATATGTCGGTGCTTCTTGACTTGTCACAATTAAATGCAAAACTTTATCAAAGTCATTATCCAGGGTGTCTTATTGTCCTGTTCTGATTCGAGTGATTCATTTGGATCCCTGTCTTGTTTTCTTCATTTTTAAATAACTTTAATGATGGTTTCTTACTCTAGCTTTTTATCTGTGTTCCTAACTTGAAAAAGAAATAATGAAACCCATGTTACGAGGATTTGTTTGTTTGTTTGAATGGGGTTTTACGCCGCTTTCAACAATCTTTCAGTTATATCGTACCTAACAATGGAATCCTGGTATTTCTCATACCAGTACTACCATTACAGCCTTTCCTAGCCTCCAGCTGCTATCCCACATAGGTCTTCGATTATCGACCCATTGGTGAGAGACGAATAGTCGAAAAGGATGAGTGCCGCCGTCGGGGATCGAACCCGGGACCTCTAGATTGACAGTCCGACGCGCTACCAACTGCGCTATGACGGCGGCTATGTTACGAGGAGATACCACTAGTTCATACCTTGCACACTTTCAACATGGTCTTTTCATTAGATATGTTACATATTTTGAAGGTAGCGCGCCGGACTGTCAATCTAGAGGTCCCGGGTTCTATCCCCGACGGCGGCACTCATCCTTTCCGACTATTTGTCTCCCACCAATGGGTCGATAATCGTAGACCTATGTGGGATAGCAGCTGGAGGTTAGGAAAGGATGTGATGGCGGTACTGGTGGGAGAAATACCAGGAAGCCATTGTTAGGTGCTCCAGCCGCCGTGATATAACTGAAAGATTGTTGAAAGCGGCGTAAAACCCCATTCAAACAAACAAACAAACATATTTTGAAACACATAAATGAAATAAAGCAGAGGATAGGAAGGGTTAATAGAATTAGCTACAATCACCTTAGTATAAACATTGAATTGCCAAAAGACCCAAAGTCAGCCTGCAGTTTCATCAGTCCTAACAGGGAAGATCCTTTATGCTCGCCTAGGAAGAATATCGAGGAAGAGCTATTGTTGTACCCTTGGCCACGGCATCCCAATTATACTAAATTGTTTATATCTCTTTATTAAATGGTCCTTTAATCGGAGACAATAACTTTGACACTGTGACCTTGACATTTAACTCGTTATGCCTTCACATTTAATTTGTTATACAGAGGCCAGTGGCCATGGCGCTCACCTGAGAGAATTCTCTTTTTTTCTTCAAGGCCTAATACAAACTGGGTCCGGAGAAGACCTCCCTTAACATTTAACTAAAATCAACCTATGTTACCATGCCAACCAATGCTTTCAACAGATTTCACATATTTTAGCAATTATTAAAAGGGGTAAAACTAACATATTTCTGCCAAATTTGGTTTAAATTAGCAAACTAGTTTTGAAAGGGTTGCCTTCTTTATTTCTATTTTAGCCTAATCACCCTTTGGCTCTGAAATTTTATCAACTTTGAAAGAGGTCAATGTATTGATGCTTCATGCAAATTCAAGATTCTTTACCTTCATGGTCAGGAGGAGATTCTTTTATTCTATTATTATGATTTTTTTCAATTTTACTCTTGTTGTCATAGCAACTGATTTATTTCCAACTGATAGAAATTCTTTGGTTGAAATCGGCCCGGTGGTATTAGAGGTAATGTCGTTTTAAATTTACTTCTGTTTCTTTATAAGCCCCTGGGGGCCCGAGGGTGATGTTTTTAGCAGTTCTGAAATAGGTCATTGTTCTGATGCTTCATGCAAAATATCAAGACACTGGCTTTCTGGGTTAGGAGGAGATCATTTTTTAAAGTTTTTATTAAATTTCAGGGTTTTTTTATCATGGAAACCGGAGTTTCTAATGGATTTCAAATCTTTTAGAAATTTCCAAGGGACACTACCAAAGGAACAGTTCCGTCAAATTTGGTTGAAATCCGGCCAGTGGTTTGGGAGGAGATGTCGTTTCAAAAATCCTTCTTTATTTCTTTATAAGCGCCTCATCCCCTGGGGCTCCGCCAATGGGTATCCGAGGGTGATGATTTTTGCAATTCTGAAAGAGGTCAATGTACTGGTGCTTCATGCCAAATATCAAGGCTCCACGCTTTCTGGGTCAGGAGGAGATAATCTTTAAAGTTTTTATTTAGATTTGATTTGTTACCAAGGCTACCGGAGTTTCTAACGGATTACAATTGTTTTAGCAATTTAAAGGGCACCACCAAAGGAACATTTCTGTCAAATTTGGTTGAAATCCGCCCAGTGGTTTGGGAGGAGATGTCGTTTCAAAAATCCTTTTTTATTTCTATATAAGCCCGACCCCCTTGGGAACCGCCCCTGGGTACCCGAGGGTGATGATTTTATCAATTCTGAAAGAGGTCATTTTTACTTGTGCTTCATGCCAAATATCAAGACTCTGCGTCTTCTTTGTCAGGAGGAGAAAATTTTTAACGTTTTTATTTAAATTTCAGTTTTGTTACCATGGCAACCGGAGTTTTTAGCCGATTTCAATTGTTTTAGCAGTTTCCAAAAGGCAGCACCCAAGGAACATCCCTGCCTTATTTGTTTGAAATCTGCCCAGTGGTTTGGGGGGGGGGGGAGATGTCTTTTTTAAAATCCTTCTTTATCTCTATTTAAGCCCCTCACCCCCTGGGGTTCCGTCCATAGGGACCCTAGGGTGGTGATTTTAGCAATTCTGAAAGAGGTCATTGTACACACTTCATGCCAAATTTTAAGGCTCTACGCCTTCTGGGTAAGGGGGAGATAATCTTAAAGTTTTTATTAAATTTCAGTTTTGTTACCATGGCAACCAGAGTTTTGAATGGATTTTTTCATTGTTTTAGCAATTTCCAAAAGGCAGCACCAAAGGAACATTACTGCAAAGTTTGGTTGAGATCAGCCCAGCGGTTTGGGAGGAGATGTCATTTTGAGATAGTTGACACACATCATTTTAGACATTGACCTTCTGCGATCATGTGGTCTTTACCTGTTAAAGGTAGGTATCGATGTTTTTTCATGTCACAGATTTTAATTATTAATTTTTCCTCTCATATGATATTTGAATATAATATGCCGCATAGTAGTTTTGAAAAAATCTGAGGTCGCTTATCAGAAAAAAGCTGGGTATTTCCCTAATAGCCTACGTAGGCTATTAATCTATTTTTAGATGAATCCGAGACAGTTGCGGAGAATATAGGACATTCACGTGGCGCAAATAACCGTTGGAACCTTGCAGTTAGTTTGAATTACATCAAACGAACGTCATCGTTACGTCATCAGGAGTTATATTCGCTAGCCTGTCTGTAAAGATCAGTACAAAACTGTCGTAAGCGTTATTACGAATATAAATACTTACCGTAGTTTTGTGCTTAGCCTCTCATGTGACATGATTTGGGACGTTGGGTGTTTCGCTAGTAAATTTGTTACCTTCAGTTGACTTTGGGTCATATGCAAATGAGGTTCATTCGATGTCGACAGCCAAATTCCGTGATATCTAAAAATAACCTGGAAATACGCTAAAACCTTTCCGATATAACCACAGAAGATAACAAATTTACTAGCGAAACAGCCAATGTCCTAAATCATGTCACACGAAAGGGTTAGCGCAGAACTTAGGTAAGTGTTTAAATTCGATATAACGCTTACAACAGTTTTGGACTGATCTTTACAGAATTAAAGATCGGCTAGCGAACGTAACTCCTGTTGACGTAATGATGTCGTTGGTTTGATATTATTTCAACTAAATGTAAGGTTACAACGGATATTCGCACCACGTGTTTAATCCAGATTAATCTAAAAATAGTTAAATAGCCTACGAAGGCTATTAGGAAAATATCCTGCTTTTTCTCTGATAATCGACCTCACATTTTTGTAAAACTACTTTTAGGCATATTGTATTCAAATAGTATGAGAGAGGAAACAAAAATAATTAAAATCTGTGACATGAAACAAACATCGGTACCTACCTTTAAAGACGAAATAATTTGAAAAATAACCATTCCGTAGGGTAGAAAATACTGTGGAAAAAGAAGAAATTGCTTGTTTCAAGCATTTTCTTCTTTTCAACAATTTTTTCTCAACTATAAATTTTCAGGGACGTAAAAACCAGGGATTGAACAGGAAAGCGTTAATACTCGCAGTCGTGTAACTCGGTTCTATCTACTTTCCATTTGGCAGAATATTGTATTTATTGCGTTAGATGTTTTAACATTTTTTACATAAACTCTGCTTGGGTTTAAATTTTACAGTGGTAATAATGCTACGCAAGCTCGGGTAAAAAATTACATAGTACATGTAACCATGTGGTGCATTTACTTATATTACAGACTAAAATCACTTCTACTGCTTATTACATTGTTTATTTTAGATTATTACTGGTCTGACAATATTGAAGAAAGAATCAATTGGATACCATGTCAAATCTATTGTACACCAACGGGCTGTTGCAGCACAGTTAGCTAAGCATTTGAAAGATCTGAATGAAGCAACACCACTAGAAAAGAGTTTCCAGAAAGCTGGTAAAAGTAAATATGTGCGTATAGATAAGCTGTTCCAGACAACAAAAAACAAACAGATGACCTGGAAATAGGTCATCTAACTGTTCAGATAAGGCGGCCAATTTTCATTTTTCATCTATAATTGCAGATGTTTATTTCGATGAGTTGAAAGTTCTGCTTCATAATTCTGATTATTTCGGTGTTTCTGTGATGGCTCTACTGACAGAAATGAAACTGAAAAGGAGCTTATGATGGTAAAGTTGCTTAAATTATACTTATCCTTAGTCTTCAACAGCCCCCTAACACTAAAGCTCCGGGAATACTCGCAGCTCTTACATTACATTTGCTAAATTCGAATTAGTAAATTGGAAAGAAAAACTCATTGGCTTCTGTTCCGATGTGGCCAGTGTTCACACGGGGCAGATAAGGCGCGTATATGCCTTGCTTAAGCAATCGTAACCCTGAATAATTGTTTTTTGGTGTCTAGCTCATAGATTAGAGTTGGCTGTGGAAGACACTTTCAAAGACACTTTTATTGACACAGTTAATGATCGTCTAACGTGAGTATACTGATTCTATAGAGGTTCTGCAAAGTGTAACAGAGAAGCACCGGAATTAGCATGTTTTTATGGATAAACATTTCTTGAAACCAGCAAAGTGTAACGATAGGTTGAGCATAAGCTACTTGCTGTCTCCAAAACGTTGAAGAACTGGCTTTTAATTGTTTAACACGTGAGCAACTATGCTCAAGACAATACTAATAGAGCAGATGACATGACAAAAGCGAGATGTATAGTTCACAAACTCTGACAATACAACTTTGTATTTTATCTTTATTTCCTCCAAGATGTTTAGTCCGAAGTCAGCAGAACAAGTCAGACATTTTAACGAGACAATGTAACTGTTTCAAGTGCAGTTACTATTCTTCAAGGTGCCAATGTCACTTTAAATGATATGTTAAATAACCCTTGGCCACTGCTGATACAATTTGACAATGGTGTTCAAAAAAATAAATTACATGACACTACTATTAAAAATCCAGAGATGTTTTGAGAAAACAGATAAGACAAATATTGATTGCTATCTTGGACTGTATAAACACAAGATTTGAAAACCTGCAGAATGACTTATTTAGAGCAAGTCATGTGTATGACCCAAAGAACTGGCCAGATGGCAAACTGGTAATGGTAAGTATCTTTACACTTTTCCCCTAGAATTTGTCTTGACTTCTCCCATAGAAAAAAAATTATAAATAATGTTTTAGTGAAATAGGTTTTTGTACCAATCAAATTGCATATATTTCTTTCAACATTATAAAGAACGCAAAATTATACAACTTCAAGATTCATCTGCAAGTATGCTGTATTCCATGACCATGTGACTTTCTTGAAGTTGAAATATCTGAAACCAATTTTGAACTTTTCAAATGACAGGACTTTCAGATGATATTAAAAAACAGAGGAAAATGACTCTTGGTCTCCTGATGGGATAGAAAACATTTTGGAAAAGGCATGAAATGGCATGTTCTTTGCAATTTCTCCTTTTTCAACAATGCTTTGTTAACCATTTCCTGTACAAACCCGGGATTTTACGTCACATTGATTGTATACTTGTGAAAACACTGTGGAAAAGAAGAAATTGATTGTAACAAGCATGGTACAGACAAGTAAAAACAAAAATTTGACAATAATTAAAAAAACAACAAAAAAACAGACACCCAGTAGTTCAGAATTTATTAGTATTTACATGTAATATAATACATTTGAAAAGAACCTAACAAGACACACGATAATACGTGCCGAGTTAGATTTTTTCTCACTCTCGTAATCATTTTATTTCAGTAGAATTATTTAGAAATTTTGTTTCCAGCCCTTGTTTAGTATGGTGTGGCTGAAATACAACAAGTGATCATCAAATTTACTCATCTTTTGCAAGGATGTGATATTGTTGTAACCCTAAGAGAATGGACAGACACGAAGGCCTACATCATCAGAAACAGGCACTTTACAGAAGTTCATCCCCTGAACTATTCAAAAAGAAAAAAAAAAAAAAAAAAAAAATAAGCATGGAAATTTCACAATTGGATAGCTTTCAAAACATACTAAAAATTGTCCATCTTACATCATGCCATCCGTTATCCAATGTAGCATGTGAAAGGGGATTTTCAACTATGAAAAAGAATCAAAGTACTGAAAAGTACTGTAAGCTAGCAAAGCATTGTTTTGTTCACTGATCTTCTTTGTCAAACGTTATCAGGATAAAGGAAAGAGGTTAAAGTAACCAAGGAGTTAACCCCTTTCCTACACAATCGCTCCTTTTACGCCCCTTAAGAAAATGGTTGTGGAAAACAATGTATAAAAAGAATAAATTGCTTGTTACTAGAAATTTTTTCATTTTCCACATTATTTTATACCCAGAGAAATAAATATTTTAGAATTTTCAAAAATTTGAAATTGTCGTCTACAACTTTTCCTGAAATACGTAAGAACTGCTTTTTATGGCGTAGGCATTTAATGGATTTAGTTGTTAAGCCTCCAGTGGCAGTTTACACCCGTTGAACTTTGAGACGACCTAAGCATTTCGTCTTAACTTAAGCTATCTAAGCTGACTCTTTGTTAGCTAAAAAGTGATTGGTGCTGTAGGCTTAGCAATGATACTATGAACTTACTGATGAGAATTGATATGTGATGGAATAAATGAATTTATTCAATGCCTGTTAGTCCAACTGCCGTTGATTGTTTATAAATGGAGTTCTCTATAGAAACACGTGAATTGATTCTGTTTGCATGGCCTTAGATTCGCCAGTTTAATTTCCTCACGATTTTGTTTGTATCCTATTTTCTCCCAAAGTATTAGGTTTCATATTTTTTACTTGTGTTTTAAGTGAAAACATGTCAAAAACTGTTACTCTTATATATTGTTTGTAAAATAAAACTCGTAAAAAATATCCCGTCATGCAACTAGTTAGATTTCCAATTTTTGTCAGCAAAAGCAGATGATGTTTATGCAGATAGAATAAATTAGCAGAGAGTAGGCGTATTCTAATATACGATGGGTACTTTTTATTCTGGCAGAGTATATAATCAATATGGAGGATAACTTCCTTTTACCGGGGGTGTCCTACAAAATTATCGTACCTTCGAAGCGTGGATAAGCTGCAGGTAAGATATTTAAGTGGCCTGACGACGTGAATCGCTTGATAGCTGTTATTTTATTCATTTAAAGTGATTATCAAAATCTAGTGAATAACAAAATTTAATTTTCATCGTGAGAAAGGGATAAAACTGTAACTAATTCTTTTAAGTTACTAGACTGTTGCTTCCCTTTACCTATAACAGCAACTCGATGTAGTCTTGATTCCTCATTTGCATTGATCGTTTGAGATATTTGTTGCTTATATTTGTAACAAACTTTGCGCATGTGCGACTCACTTTCCAAAAGGTAAAACAAAGAATGTCCTGCCATTTAATTATTATAAGAGATGTGAAATCTCACGTCAAAAATCTTATTTAAAAGCCGAATTTACTGGAATCAAATCGCTTCTTTTGATTTTGTTAAAGCTAAAAATATTTCCAAGACAAGATATGCTGAGTTCATCTTCGCTAGCCAAGGGATCTAACTTCACCTTGTTCCTTACGAACGTAAGGAACAAGGTGGAGTTAGAACCCTTGGCTAGCGAAGATATGCCGAGTTGTTTGCCCAACCTTTTGAGGTTTGTGTATTACGTTTCACGTAACACATATATTGCCTACGTCATAAACGATTGAGGTTTGTGTATTACGTTTCACGCAACACATATATTGCCTACGTCATAAACGATTGAGGTTTGTGTACTACGTTTCACGCAACACATATATTGCCTACGTCATAAACGATTGAGGTTTGTGTACTACGTTTCACGCAACACATATATTGCCTACGTCATAAACGATCGCTGCTATTCAAGGATAGAGAGCCACGCCCACTTATCTCCGACAATACAAATTCGAAACAATTCGACTGAGATATCGGAAGTTTTTCTACACAAATTATGAGCAACTATAATCATTACTTTTGTATATTCTAAGTATGACTTAAATAATAAAATTGACAGTATAAGATTACTTAACGGGTGGTCCTATAGTAGTGTGGACTACCAATATACAACTTTGCAAAAAAAATAATAATTAAGCTTGACGATGTGTTTAACCCATTACCAATCAATGATGTCCTGAAGAAATACGATCATGGGAAAATTTTTCGGAAAAAGTGATATTGCTTATTACAACCAATTTCTTCTTTTCTCGTGTTTTCTACCTTATTTGGTACTTATTTACAAATTTTTGAGTAAGTTTAAATGCCGTCTGCAACTGATTTTGAGGTCGTCTGGCAATGGATTAAATACATGTACTGCACACTTTACAAAGGACGTTTTAGTTCGTCCACTTTAAGCAGTTTCCCCACGATCCAGCTTTTTGACGCCCCCAAGTAAAAGCTTTTGAAAACATTGTGGGAAATGAAGAAATTACTTATGAAAAGCAATGTCTGCATTGTCCACAATGTTTCCTATCTAAAAGGACCAAAATCTTTTAAATTTCTTCAACTAAAAATCCTCATCTGCAACTTCTTTGAATTAGGTCCGTCCAAAATTTTGTCGTCTTGCAATGGGTAAAATGACAAACATTTGCCAGACCTCATTGTGTTTTGAAATAGTTCACACTGCATTTAAATGTAATAAAAGTGAAACATATATATGTACAAATATAATGAGATATTGACAGAATTCAAAAAAAATCATACACACTTTAAAAAGTCATCACTTTGAAGACAGTTTGTAAAGGCATTCGTGTATTTTTGAGTTCTCTCTCTGTCATATAGGGGCACAATTGACCAATAGCTGGCCCCGCCTTCTTACTCCTTTGGCCACGCCAAATAACTCCGACAGGAAGTACCGCTTGGATTTTTTTTTTGCAAAATTCATGGCCAGCATCATGTTAGAAATAAGTAGAATAGTTAGTTGGCGACCTAAACGTCGTAACTACAGCTTGAATAAGCTGTAGTTACTACCTTTACGTCTCAAAACAAACAAAAAGGTTAGCAAAATGGCTGCCAATGTCGAAGTTGAAAAGCTCATGCCCGGGCTGAATAAAATGTTTGATTGGTCGGTTTATTCTTTGATTGAAAGACGCGATTGGTCAATTAGTATCTCAGTAAACTCTTTGATTGTGAAAGTCTCATACATAAAACTTTAATCAACCTCTTATCTGTTTCTATAAATAAAAACATACATAATCGTGATTTCTTTTTGTTAAAGGTAGGTGCTTTTGATAAATTTTCAACTTGCCAAATGAACTGAATGCGGGATTCTAACGTAATAAGCAACACGTAAATGACCCAATATTCATTGCAACTGTCTCGGCTTAATCTTTAAATACATTAACAGCCTCGGTAGTTTAAGTTTTTGACCGATCTTCAAATCGTCGAAAACCGGCTAGCGAACATATTCTCTGATTACATCACGATGACATTGGTTTGAACGAATTCAAAACTGACTGCGTTATTCAAACGGCCCCGCGATTGTCCCAAAGTTCACTCGAACTGTCTCTACGTAATCTAAAAAAAAAAAATATAGATTCAAAGCTTACGAATTACCCTGGTTTATTTTGATAAACGATATCTATTTTTCGCAAAACAACTTTTCAGAATATTGTATTAAAAAAAATATGAGAATGAATAAATAAAATTAAAATCTATGACATGAAAAATCGTCGATATCTCCCGTTAAACATGTGTTAGGCAGGTCATTTTGAATATATGTTGTCTGATAACCCTTGTGATTGGTATATCTTCTAACGCAGAAACTCATTTAGGTGTTTGTTTTTTAAAGAATACCTTGTACATATTTCTAAAAGGGTAGCACTTGCTTTGACTGATAAGTTGGTTTCAGTTTATATCAACTATTGCACATTTTATTTTTCATCTCGACACCAGCAATCAATTTAGATAACTTTTTCTGTGTTTCTTTGTGATTGCGTTTAACATTATATACTGAAGATGCCTCTAAGTAGATCGTCTGTTCTTGGAAATTTATCTTTAAAGACACATTTAACCCATTCCTCCGCAATTATGCTTTTTGACGCCCTCCAATAAAAAAAGCGTAGGAAAGATATTGGGGAAAAATAAAGAAATTGCTTGTCACACGTAATTTCTTTATTATCGTCTATGCTTGCTTTCAAAAAAAGAGAAATATTTTTCTAAAAACTCAAACTAAAACTTGTCAAAAACAACATTTTTTTTCAATTTGGACCTGTATAAGATTGTTTCGTCAGGTAATGGGTTAATGAAGCACTTTCCGATGCTATTCTGTTTAGATACTACACATTCCCTTCTTCATGTAATAAGCCATAAGTTCGAACAATTTAGACCATGCTTCTTCATGATCATGTGTCCATACAGGCTCCAAATGGGGCTGGATTGATTGTATAAATTGAGGACCCATCAACTGAAATGTAAAAACAAAATTGCCTTTTGTTATCACAGTATCGCAACGTGTCTATGGTGTACGTTCGAGAATCTATAGGCCATGGGAATATTCTCGGGTGTACACCTATGCCGCTTTTCCATAATAATTCAATTTTTAGGTTCGTCTATCTCAAACGGTCGTTCTGATTGGTCGAAAAAAACTATTCATAACTACACGAACAAAGTTTTGAGCACGCAGCGAGTTTGAATGCTTCCGCGCAAAATAGTCCCATACAAAAAGGTGTCCCAATTGTAAAGATTTTGCTTTTTTCGCTCGATGCATTTAAACTATAAGAAATGAATATCTTTTATTTTCATGGAGTTGTGAACCGAAAAACCTAATCACACAATGTATGAATCCGCTTCGCGTATTCATACAGTGTGATAAGTTTATTTGGTTCATACCTCCACGAAAACAAAAAAAATCTCTTAATCTCTTAACAAATATCGTATCGAAAGAGCAAGGAGTAGATATTCGAGTTAGAATACGAAAACTGTAGATTGACCAATACCGAAACGACTCGCTAATTTTAAGAATGATGAACAAAAGAAACAAAAAACTCTGGAGAAATACTCTGCATTTTCATCACAAAAATGAATAAGACTGTATAGTGCTCTGTGGGTTATTTTTATTTCACAAAAAATTATTTCTAGATTTCAACGCTGTCTCTTCTATTGCAAGACGATTTTCGAAATAGCACAGCTATTTGATACCATATTCAGTTTTTTAATCACAATCGTATACAGTTAATATTAGTCAACTGTTTTATTTCGAAGACCGGAAGGCGATTAATTAACGTCAAAAGTAATGATTTTCAATTGATCGGAGATAGAATATAACTTCATTAAACCTCTCTCGTTTTTTATAATAATATTGAAATAATCTCAAATGATCTTTAAAAATAGAGGAGATTCGTTTTATTAACAGTAGCCTTTAAGTACTGTACTTAGAGCATTATCTACATGGTTACATTCCGATTAATTGATATTTAAATCTAAGTTTCGTCTACTAAGATTCAAACGTTTTTATTGATGCGTTTGTCTCATTCCTCCGCGATCAAAATTTTGAGCACGCAACTATTTTTCAGCTTGCATACAAAGTAGATCCATTCAGTTGTATTCAAAAATAGTAAAATATTTCCCTTTGTTTTACTTGATTGCATTAAATCAAAAGAAATGAAGAGAGTACTTATCTTTGAATTCGCTTTGCGTATTCATACAGTATACTTAAGTTTTTTGTTTTTTTAGGTTTTTACCTCTATTAAAATTGAGAACAATAATCTATTGATTTTTTAGATATTCAGTGTATGCTTACAAAAGGAATTGACAGAATCTAAGTTGGCAGAACTTGTGCCCAGGCCATTATGCTTATTTTTGTCAATGATAAACAATCAACTACGTGCCTGTACATTTTAGTAAAAACAACATGAAAACTAACTGTAGCAGAGAATTAATACCCGCATGGCTAGTAAACATGAAAAGAAACATTATTAACTCATAAACGGTTTGAATCCCTTCAGTAAGGTTCGTGTATAATTTTCAATAAGTTTAAAATCTAATCCCTGCACTGATTAGCAGTTGAGTTACACTGAACAAAAACGAGAATATCCTTGAGCACAAAAATCATTCCAATACAATAAGACTCCCACTGCCAAATATGGCCACCTCTCTGACCTTTGCTTAAACATGACCTTTTCCAGGCAAGTGCCACACATGTACCCTGACATCAGCAAAACGCAATGTGAATCTCGATTCGTCACTATCGAGTACCAGTGCCTTAGATTGAACCGTATGAGACCTATTGCATATACTAAACCGTTGCACCTCTTGTAAAGTGTAAGGGTCAGTCCATTATGAGTCCTTCGAGCTCAAAGTCTAGCTGCTTTCAAACGAAACATAACAGTGTCGGCTGTAATATACTAGTAGATGATGCTGACGTTAATCTGTTTCTGAAGTGTCGCAGTTTTATTTCACGATCTTCACGATTTAACGCCGCTCGTACAATTCCAAGTCTCGGCCAGTCAGTAACGGATCCGGTTAGATATTTTTTTGTCGAGAGCAATTCATTGCTTTGGCAACAGTTTTCACAGACTGCCTCCCAATTGATTCTTGATGTTGTTCATTTGAAAGCCATGGTATGTTCACAATAGAGTCAATGCCGAAACCTCAATTTGATTTTGTCTTTAGCCTTTGTTTGCTTAGTTAAGGCAAATTTGTACCGAATGACAGTGCAATAGGCGTTTTCTTTGCGTTCTACACGGTAATGGAAAACACGTGCTTTAATAATTCTAAAGGTTTCGTGCAATCACGGTTCCCATTTGCTATGTCATAGCTTGGAGATCAAAAATATAGAGAACTTTGATAGTGTTAAATGTTCAGGTTTGCTCAGAACATCTTTATCATTATTAAATCTAACTTACATAACTACCGGTTACTTTCGATTTCGTTCAAGCTTTTGATTGGCTGATTTTTCCCATGATTCAATCAACAAATTTGGAGAACGCAACTATTTTGTATGCTAGCTCACAAAGTAGAAACATGATTTTTTCTCAAAACTAGTAAAATGATGACAGTTGAATATGTGATATGAAAGGAAAATCTTGGTTTTTATTGGGGTATGAATCTAAAAACTTAACCAAACTGTATGACAATGTGTATTCATACAGCGTGAATAAGTGTATAGATTTATAGCTCAATGTAAAAAAGTATTTTCTTATATCTTCAGTAGAGAAATGTTTCTACTTACATCGACATATTCGATTTTCACCGTGTAGTTTTTATGCCGTATACCAAGTTCCGTCATCAGGTGACGTAATCGATCTCTGTTATCAAGGCGACTTATACACTTGTCTACTGTTCCCATGACTCGCAGCGCATGCGCTCTCAGGATTGCGTTGTATTCGAGGGCGGAGGTTTCCACTGATCGGAATGACATAAACACATCTTGAACCTCAGGGTGAGAGTCAAATAAACTGAAAAAGAGATTGAGATTATATTGGTGATCATGAATATTAACCGAAATGGACAGTGACATCATTTTCGGTAGCAAAGCGTCAGCTTTGATAGCTTAAGTTATCAGTCAAAAATCTTGAGTTTTCTCAAATTTCAAGCTGCCACTGGAGGCTTAACCACTAAATCCATCAAATGCCTACGCCATAAAAGTAGTTCTTATGTATTTCAGTAATACTGCACCCTCTTTTCAAATTTTAGAGAACCGTTTTAAAAGCACGCTATTTAACCCATTCCCACCCATTTCCACTTATTAAGCATCTCAAGAAAAAAGCTTAGGAAAACATTATGGTCAATGAGGAAATTGCTTGTTACAAGCAATTTCTTCATTAGCAACAATGTTTTCTACCAAACAACGGTAAGATTTTCTAAATACAATTAACTTCAAAATTGTCGTCTTAATCTTCCCTGAATTCGAACCTGTCTAAGATTTTGTCATGTTGTAATTGGTTAACTCCTTGATTACTCCTGGGTTGCTTTAACCTCGTCATCATGATAAGCAAAGAAGATTACTTAACAAAAATACGATTTGCTGGTTTACGGCACTTTCAGTACTTTGATTTTACAACAGTTTCTTTAAACCTTTACTGTTTAAAAAATAGACTGATCCAAATTCAAAGGGGCCGTAGACGACATTATAATGTAAGTACAAATCAAAAAGCCTAGCTATATGAAAGAAAATATTGTGGAAACGAAGAAAAAGCGTGTGATGTGCAATTTCTTCTTTCTCTAAAATGTTTTCTCAAGTATGATATCGCAGGGGCTTAAAAATCAGAGATTTACAGAAAATGTATGGTAAATTCAAGATATGATATGATAACCTTTTTTACAAATGGAGTTATAAACGGGTTCACAAAATTGCTTCATTTTTAAACGTTTTACATTTTACGGCATAATTGTTTAGGATGGATAAGCTATATTGAATGAACAAAAATAGATAACAGCTAATTAAAAGCGACTATCGTTGAAATACGTAATGGATTTTGTTAATCGAGACGAACAGACATGGTTAATTTATGAAGGTGTGTTAACCCATTCCCACACAACAAAATTTTAGACTGGTACAAATTGATAGAAGCTGTAGACGACAATTTAAAGTTGATGGAATTTAGAATTTCTTTGTCTTTTTGAACAGAAAACATTGTGGAAAATGAAGAATGTTTTCCAAAGTATTTTTCTTGAGGGGCGTAAAAAGGAGGGCTTGAGTTGGAATGGGTTAATTGAATTTTTGCGTCTCATAACGATTAGTTTGTTTAAATGACGTATACCGCCACTTTTAACAGTATTTTGGTCATATCGCGGCGGCATGAGCACCTAACCATATATGACTGGTATTTCTCACAGCAGTACTACCACCACATCCTTTCCTATCCTCAAGCTTTACAAGCTGTAAACCTTAGTAGGTTAGCAACTACAGTCTAGGAAAAATTGTTATGGTAGTACTGGTGCGAGATATACCATGACTCCTTTGTTAGGTACTTCAGCCGTCGCGATATGACTAAAAAAAAAAAATAAACGCGGCGTTAAACCCCATTCAAACAAATCATCAAACGATTATCCACCCATTGGTGGGAGACAAATGTCTAAGAGGGTATTTGCCGTGACCGGTTATCAAACGAGTGACTTCATGTTTAGGAGTCCGACTCGCTACCTGAGCTATGACCACGAGATACGACGAGATAAAACTTTTACTTTACGATAATAGGGTGTCCAAAGATAAACCTCACAAAAGATAGACAGACTTATAAAATCAGAGTCTTCAGTAGAACTGGGCATTTGCTCTTGAAAAAAGTGCACCAACAAACCAATGCACAATTGACCAATCGCAACTGTCAATCAAATTATCAGTTGACCAATGAAATCAATCATTTGGACTGGTCTAACATTGGTCGCTATTTATTTGAAGTACTTTTGATGGTTTGGTGACGTGGTAAGTACAGCTTATTCGAGCTGTAGTTAAGACAATAGCACCGTTTATAGCTGTAGTTACGAGTTTTTAGAATTATATCGACGATGTACCCATATCTTTTATTCGTCATCGTATAAAAATAGAACTTGAAGTTATGATACATTGTCACAATTAAATTATGTCAGGCTATCGTTTTTTTCCTATCGTTATTTTTTCTGGCAGTGTATGATTGATCTTTCAATACTATTGTACGATTCTCATAAAAACATGTAGCTGTACGCTGATTTATATTTGCCCTTCTTCTTCGACTTTCAATAAGGCATCTAATCAGAATAGATATAAAACAGGCACTTAATCGGAGAAGTCATGTCCTTTGCCAGGCAGTGCATTCAGTGACGGTTCGCCGCTGTCCAAAAGAAAAAGCGATCAATCAAATCATTCATTTGGAACGAGCGTAAAAATTGACCTCCTAAATATTTTTCAATCATTTTTTCTCCATTTCGCTGATCACATATCGAGGGCTTAGAGCAAAAACATAATATGGGTCTTTATACACTGTATAGACCATGACTATGTTTTTGCTCTAAAAACTCGATATTCCATTAGGTTTTCTATGGGTTAGATGGATATGATTCTCTTTGCTGTTAAAGGTAGGTATCGATGTTTTTTTCATGTCACAGAGTTTAATTATCTTTATTTCCTTTCATATACTATTTGAACAGCATCTTCCGAAAATCAGTTTTGCAAAAGTCTGAGGTCGCTTATCAGAAAAACAGGGTATTTCCCTAATAGCCTACGTATGAATAATCGAATAATTATTGCTAGTAATTTCTCTATAACTGGAACAAAAATGTCTTCAATGCTCTGCATATAGAATAAGAAATACACTCTTTAGTTGAAAATGAAGACTGAAAACTAAGTAAATTCAGTAAAGGGAATGGCCGAATCTAAGTTGTGAGAACTTGTGGCCAGACCCTATTGCTAAAAAACTGTATTTTATCACTATGAATATTATGTTATGATGTAAAAGAATGTATAGCAATAAAATATGTTTAAACCAAAAGGCTATTAATCAATTTTTAGATAAATCCGAGACAGTTGCAAAGAATATAGGGTCAATCACGTGACCAAATTACTCCTTTCAAAATATTGGATGTGACACCATATATTGGGACGAAAATTTAAAAACTTTGGATCTTTGACACCGAGCAGGGTTAGCTCCGTCGGTTTAACGCTGTGAGTCTGGATCGGCTAACAATCTTTCCGATATTTTATCAAAGTCATTGTAACATACGTCATTTATCTTACAACAACAGACGAAAGATAAGTAGTAGTAAGTACGATGAGCATCTTGTGGCTAAGGGAGAATATTGTGGTTGTACTGGCCTAGGAATTGACAGGAAACCATGGCACCAGCCATCGCAGTATAATTGAACTACTATTGAAATTGACGATAAGCCCCATAACATATGTACATAATACATAACCATTTTGTTGGTTGGTCTTTTTTTCCCTTTCTTTACTTAACGCCTCTCCGTTGTTACCCACTAACCAAACAGAGAGCAAAACAGTCAGTCATGAGGTGGATGGTTTAGGTTTGAACTTACTCAAACCTATATGTCATCTTGACATGACAATGAGCTAAATTCGCTAGCAGATTTTCGATTTTGTAAAGATCAGTTCAAAACTGTCGAGAGAGAGGTTAGCGCTACCCAAATAATGTGACTTTGTCAAGGGCGCTGGTTGTTTCAATTGCGCATTCTTCTATTGAATATTGGCCAGGTGCAATTGAGGTCATGCCGTGTCGACAACCGAATGCAGTGGATTATTTATTTTATTGAGCATTTTCTGGTTGACAACAAAAAGCCAGATTTTACTCTTCAGTTTACAAATTTCTGATATTGTGATTGTATTCTAGGGGCATTTGGATTTTTCTTCAAAGTTCAGAAACATCGATACACCCCCCTTTAACCCTTTCCTGTTCAATCCCTGTTTTTTACACCCCTGTGATTTTATAATCGAGGAAATAGTAGAAAAAGAAGAAATTGCTTGTAATATTTTCTACCGTACTAAATGGTTGTTTCTCAAATTAAATCCACTATAATATTCCGCCTGCAAAATCTATGAACTTGAGCAGGTCTAAAATTTTGCAAAACAGGAAAGGATTTAATTATATTGTCAATATCATTTGTCAGTTGAAATGGACGCGATTACCACTTGACCAAACTGTTCCCGACTAAAAAGATTAAAATCGTCTTCCCAGATGAGTTCATTACAATTCTGTATTATCTACATTTGACCCATTCTAAGCTGTTGAAAGATAGAAGTATCAGAAATATGTCGTAGTTAGGGCGACTACAATGTGGTAAATATAGCTTGAATAAAGCTGTATTTACGATATTTTTTCGCCTAAAGACGGTGTTAACATATCCAATCGACCAACATGTTTTGATTGATTATTGTGACAAATAAAGCGTTTTTGTTCTTTTTTATTGACCATTTATCCGTTTTAATGCCACACTTGATGCTATTTAGTGCCGCTCGTATCGATTCCGACCTATTTGTTTCAAAGTGAATGCCAGAAAACAATTTGTTGGAAAATACCGTCGAGCGACCGAGATAACACCAAAGAACTCACGATATCGTTTACTCGCCGCTTTCACAGTGCATTGATTTGTCGACATAATTTCACCCATGACGGTATTAACCCATAACTAGACTGCATAAATTTAGTCTGGTACATAGCAGACGGGAATTTTAAGTTGATTAAAATTTAAATTGTCTAATCTTTTATGGTAGAAAAATTGTTGATAATAAAGAAAATACTCGTACCAAGCAGTTACTTCATTTTTCACTATGTTTTCAAAACATAGAGTAAAAGAGTAATTGTGTGGGAATGGGTTAAACAGATTCTTGACTATAAGGAAATGTATGCAAAATCATGTTTTTAAATGATAGCATGTATGAGGATACTGCAATTATAGAAAAATAACAACACCGGTAATCAAAAGTCTGATTCGACATTGTTTGAAAAGCTTACCCTTTTCTAATTCTTTCGGACGTGCGAGAATTGGATAATGTTATTTTTCCTTATCATTTGGTAAAATTTCCATAAGTGCTGTGTTTAGCGTTGAATCGTTAGTTGTATCGTCTAATAAAAATTAGTGTTAGAATAATATATGAGAAAAGACATTAAGACACGTATTTGACATATTGTCAGTGTTAGCATTGCGTACCGTTACTGTAGAAATATGATGCTTCACACATAGTTCATTAAATATCAACGCCTGTCAATAATTTCTATTTTAGATCAAGGTGTGTCACTTTTCTTTTATCTTGTGTATGCAACTATATCATGTTTCTGCAGACTAAATTAGGTTTCACATTGCCTGATTTCTATTTTCTTTGTGGGCATCTGTTTGCCAATAGTACAATCTTGTTTGCGAAATAATTGTGTTTATATATAAAGATTTGGGCCTGAACCTAGTAAAAATGTCTCATTTAACCCTTTCCCGTTTTTTTGAAATTCTAGACTGGATCAAATAAAAAAATGTAGACGCCAATTAAAATCGAACGCAATTTGAAACGACACCATCCTTTGTGGCAGAAAAAAATTGTGGGAAAAGAGAAATTGCTTGTTACAATTGCACTAAAATTTGAAGATAAGAACAGAAAAAAAAGATAGAAAACACGAGAAAAGGAGAAATTTCTTGGTGCAAGAAATTTTTCATCTTCCAATATTGTTTTCAAAATCGCATATTTTCATGGCGTTCAAAAAACGACATAGTGTGGTAATTGGTTAATTATATAGTTGGAGATATATACACATGTTACAAATATCTAATCGTGTATGAGCGACGTAAAAGTCAGATCTTAACTCCTATAAACTGTCATTACGACGTTTAACTTGCCTATCAACGAAAATTTATCACATAAATGTCAGAGGTCGATAGTGTACTTCCAATCTAAATGAATGATTTGATTGGTCAATCGAATTATGATAGACAATTACGATCTGTTAACTGTCATGCTCCGACTACGTTACGATATATTCATACATACAAGTAAAGCGTTCGAATTTCAATAAAACATGTCTTCTGCCTGTTTATCTGGTCTGGTTAACTGTACTCTATCGTTGGGCCAGCAAAATGTCTTAACTACAGCTTCAATAAAGCTGTAGTTACGACATTTTATGGGCCAAACGAACTAATGTTTTAAGAGAAAGTGTTTGTCGCTGTATCTCGACGTTTGTCACGTTTGACTATTGGGTGTCAGACTAGTCCACATCTAAATTGGTAATTGTCAAAACTGGTCTCGATAATGGCAGAATAGAAAGATTTAATTTCTCATTTTTGTACTAGGATCTGGGTTCATTAACACTTGAATGGATTCATCGAAGATAGGACTACGTTCCCATTTTTATATTGACACATAGAATTTTTGTATAACGGACATAAACAAATAGATTAAATGTTTAAAAGCAAAGACGTTATATAACCTTCAAGACAGTTTCTAAATTTTGGTCTGTGTGAAGCTTATTACTTATAGTAAGGATTAGGAAAAAAAATGGTCAATTTTGGTGGACGTCTTCGGCGTCCACCAGCGTTACCTAGTTTGGAATATTACAAAGGTAAGTGAGAAGTAGGGCCTCATAAGGTAATATCCTATTCATTTTTTTTAAAAAAACCCGTCTCCCCCAATTGTCGGATTCTAAAATTTATATTTTTATCACTCAGCATACAAGCTGTATACCGCGGGGGTTATAAGCCTAACTACACTACAAAGAAATGTGTAGACAAGCAGAAACAAGTTACGTATGTTCAAAGAGGTTTCTTGGATGTTTATTAATATTTCGAGTAAGCTTTTTTAAAGCGGCTCTTGCACACATTATGAAAGAACCTCAATTTTCAAATTTCTAATAGTAATGAAAGAAAAGAAGCAAAGATAGTTCGCGTTACGAGACGCTAAATAAGTCAACGAAGTACAACCCGAATGGGATCTGAATCAATCGGGTAAAAACGTTACCAGGAATCCATTGTTAGGTGCTCCAGCCTCCGTGATATGACTGAAATACTGTTAACATCTGCGTAAAACCCCATTCAATCAATCAATCAATCAATTCAAATGGCTAATGGAATGCATCACATGTAACATATAGCATTGCTCATCTAGCATTGTCCAAGTTTATTAAATGATATTTTAATTATTTGTTGACATTCATAGGAAATGATCATCTCGGAAAAGTTACAAAGTATTGATCTTGAGTATCGATCTAGTTAGACTGTGATTTAACGCCACTTTCAGTAGTATTGAAGCAATACCGTCGTTGAACGATGCATCTAACCATTGCTTCTCTTTAACACTAGGGCATGTACATGTTCAACTGCAGCATTAAATTTGAACCATAAGTTGCTCAGCGATGGCAAATTACTTAAAATGTTTAAATCGGTGAGAGAAAAATGACGCGCGTGGGAATGGCATTTTTAGCTCACCTGGGCACGAAGTGTTCCAGGTGAGGTATTGTGGTCGGTCAATTATCCGGCGTTCGTCTGTCTGCCATCCACTATTACAATTACAAATCTTTCCCTCAACAGATTTTAATGAAACTTTACAAAAAAGATCTTTGGATAATTCTGTATAAAAATACTTCCTAGAATTGAAATACACGAAGAACTTTGGTTACCAAATTACAAAAGGTTCAATTCCCTTTAAGAAGAGTCTGGTTCGAGACGGCGTCTGCAAAATCTTTCAATTTGAGACAGTCTTTTATATTTTTCGCCAAGTAATTGGTAATCTATTTAATGAATTATTACTGATTCAGTAGGGAACAGTCCACATTTCTGTTTTACTGGTATAAGATAATATGATCGTCCTTGACACAAAAACACTCAAAGAAAATAATACCCTAATGTCTAGGAAACCTTACTTACAAAGGTGTCATTCCCTATCATATAACAGGATTGGTTCTTTTTCTGATAAAAATTATAAATTAAGCAGACTTGTCTAGTCTTTGTTCCTGTCATTTACTTTTAGCTCAGGCGACAAATGAGATGAAAAACGAGATAAATACGCAATCGAGAAGAGATATTTGAGGACATACGTACCTATAGCAATCGTTTATTTATCAAGCCAACAACAACTCTCCATCCATCTGTGAACACACAAACCGTTTTAATTCATTAATTAATTCATAATTAATTATGGAATAGGATTTGGTGGTCAAAGAAGCCCGAAGGTTTGTATTAAATTACCTCGACTTAAGGTTAATCTCACTGAGAGGTCATTTTGATGTGTCAGTAAAAGACTACACAGTGTTTGTATAATTAGTGGAATAAATAGCTCGGTACAATGTATATAGAATGTATTTGTGTGTACCATGTATATAATACATATATGTTATATAGTATAAAATTGTTTTAACCCCGCTTTTAACAATTTTTAGTCATATCGCGGAGGCTGGATCATCTAACAAGGGATTCCTGGTATATTTTGCAACAGAACTACCATTACATCCTTTCCTAGCCTCCAGCTGCTATCCCGCTTAGGTTTTCGATTATCCACCCATTGGTGAGAGACAAATGTCGGAAAGGATATGTACCGCCGCCGGGGATCGAACTAATTATATACAATGCATATAATATCTAGATGTCTATCGTTATGGGATATACAGATGTATTAATTGTACATAATATATAGATGTGTTTCGTTATGGGATATATATATAAGCTTGCATTGTTTTACATGTATATAGATATGTACTTTTATATGACATATATATGTTTACAATGTATAGACTATGAAGATGTTTACTGGTATAGAATATGTATACGATGTATATTGCATATATGTGTACCGTAACGAGATACATAGATGTATACACTGTATATAATGCATAGGTGTGCACCATATACCATCAAGGATATGTAGATGTGTATAAAGTAAACTATATAGATGAGTACTGTAATAGAATATATAGAATGTGTACCCTGTATATAATATACAGGTGTGTACCATATACCACGAATAGGATATGTAGATGTGTAAGTCGGGAAGCAGTAACGTATTTTGTTTTTTGTCCTGAACGAGCTACAAATAGTTCTATTGATTAGATTCATGGCACTGGCCGCTTTAATCATTCAACTGAATAAGACATCCATCCATACGTGAAATGAACTCTAATTAGGTCACATTATCAGACTCGGTTATATCATATTAATATCTACTGCTACTAGAGAAAGAACAGCTACACTTGTCGAAAAAATAGCCTATTCCTACACAGTGTCGTTCATCCTTACTCCTCATCAAAAAGACTTAGAAAAACATAATGCCCAATGAAGAAATCGTTTCATTTCACTTTTTTTCTAATCATAAAGACGTAGTTTTTGCTAATTTCATTAACTCAATATTGTTGGTAATTTCTTGTGGTATTTTTGAAAATCAAATAGACATTTTAGAAATACAAGTTATCAGAGAGATTTTCAAAGGGGAGTGTTGTATTAGACAGTAAATTGCTATTTTCAGTTTGTCAGACATTAAAAATTTCAAAATGTCGAAATTAATAACGGGAAAATGGAAAGTTATGTTTCACCATTTCAACAGACATGAAATAAATTAAGAATCAGATATGAAAGACAAATATATATCGGATTCTTTTCTGATAGGTGGATCTCGGCTGTCAACCAAATAATCAATTCACCAATCAAAAATCGGAAATAATATTGAACTTAGGTATCGAGGACATTTTTGTGAAGCAGTTATGTTGGTTTTGCGGCTTATAAGTTGCTACTTTAGATTATTCAAGCTATTTTTACGACGTTTTGGTCGCAAACCAGCATTTTAGTACATGTTACAGACCATACATTTTGCGAATAGGGCCGCTTATTGTCGAAGTGGAACCTCCTGTCGGAATCAATAGGTGTCTCAAGTGGTATCAGTGGGTAAGGCCAATTGCAGTAAGTTTTATGACAAACAGTTTATTTAAAAAGTATGATTTTAGTTATTTTCTATGGAGCCGGGGCCATATCGCAGTTGGTAGCCCGTCAGCCTCTCAATCATGAGGTCGTGTGTTCGAACCCAGGTCGTGGCATATATCATTTCTGATATTTGTCTCCCGCCAAAAGTGGCGTTAAACACCATCCAAACAAACAAAATATTTCCCCAAATTTTCTATGGCCCCATATCGATTTAATAACATAAAGTATAATCAAAATATGAACATGGATATCAAATTTATGAATGATCATAAACATGTCATATAAACAAATAGTTAAAAAAGTAAAGAGTTCCTTTGAAGATAAAAACAACAAATAATTTCGTCGAAAGGGGCTCTATCTATTAAGCATTAAGACTTCATTTTTAGTTATCCGCAAACCTTTTCTGTTGACCATTCTTGTCAAGAAGGACAATAATCAATCATTGCAACCAAATAATCTTATTACGGCCCGGCAGACTCATAGATTTAATGTATGACATTGAAAGAAATACCCCTATTAGATTTAAAATGATATCTTTTTGAAACTTCAAATTAAGATATCACGGAAAGCAACAGTAAAAATTTATCTTTTAAAATAAATATAAACGTAGGGGTTATACAGTGGACAACCTTAATTCATGTCAGTTTTGTTGTTGTTGTTTTCAATTTAACTTTAACATATCACCTCAAACTTCTGTAAGCAAATTTATATTTGTACATCGACAGCACAACCGAGGAAAATTTATTTTGGGACCCATCGGTAAATCTTGCAGCTATACCCAAGACAAGGCCAGCTTTGACGTATGATATGGTGAGCTTACCCGATCTTGTGGCTTGCAAAATTGTCTTTCCAAGAGCTTTTCTCTGTAATTGATAACAAGTGTACCGAATCCTTTTTGAAATCCGTCTGAAACTTGACCTTGATCTGAGATATTGACCTTAATTCACTTTGACATGACATTTATTACTAATGATAGTCATTAATTTTAAATCAGTCCGTAAAAGTTTGGGTAATGACTCGAACAATCTTACCAAGCACAAATGACTTTAATGTTCGTCCTTGACTTTGAAGTTTTCAACACTTCTTTTTTAAATTGAACACAAGCTCCTGATAAACTTTTAAGAGTGTTTTTGAATATACCCACGAATGGAGTGTTTGCTCCGAACAAGATCACACGTTATTTTTGCCATTGATGTATGACTTTATCATGCTTTCTACTTATACGTCATACTACTCCCGAACAAGATCACACGTTATTTTTGCCATTGACGTATGACTTTGTCATGCTTTCTACTTATACGTCATACTACTCCCGAACAAGATCACACGTTATTTTTGCCATTGACGTATGACTTTGTCATGCTTTCTACCTATACGTCAAACTACTCCCGAACGAGATCACTAGTTATTTTTGCCATTGACGTATATCTTTGTCATGCTTTCTAATTATATGTCATACTTCTCCAGAACGAGATCACTCGTTATTTTTGCCATTGACGTATGACTTTGTCACGCTTTCTACTTACATGTCGTACTACTCCCGAACGAGATCACTAGTTATTTTTGCCATTGACGTATGACTTTGTCATGCTTTCTACTTACACGCCATACCAGTCCCGAACAAGATCACACGTTATTTTTGCCATTAACGTATGACTTTGTCATGCTTTCTACCAATTCGTCATACTACTCTCGAACGAGATCACTTGTTATTTTTGCCATTAACGTATGACTTTGTCATGCTTTCCACCGATTCGTCATACTACTCCCGAACAAGATCAATAGTTATTTTTGCCATTGACGTATGACTTTGTCATGCTTTCTACTTACACGTCCTACTTATGTCGCACAATAAATCGACGATGTTCGAACACACCCTCGTAACTACAGCTTGTATTAAAGCCGTACTTACGAAATTTTGTCAGAACACAATCGAAATGTTTTTGATCATTTTATCATTTTGAAATTAACTTGTAAAAACAGGGTTGACAATATCAATTTTAGCATTTGACATTGATTTGTGATGTTGACATTGATGCTATGTGAAATTATATAAATAGACGAACGGAATAATGGACCGATGGAAAACAAGACGTCATCGTAGATTAAGACGGATGGCATTTATTATAATCCTTTCCCGTACAGTCCCAGGCTTTTATAGCTTTAGCCCATTTAACTTTAAACTTAGGAATATTGTGAAAAAAGATAAAATAGCTTGTAAAAAGCAATTTCTTCTTTTCTGACACTATTTTCTACCACATAGGATGGTCTCATTTCAAATAGTAGCCGTCGTCATTGCGCAATTGGTAGCGCGTCGAACTGTCAATCTAGAGGTCCCGGGTTCAATCCCCGACGGCTGCACTCACCCTTTCCGACTATATGTTTCTCACCAAGCGGTCAATAATCGTAGACCTATGGAGGCTAGGAAAGGTTGTAATGATAGTACTGGTTTGAGAAATACCAGGATTCCATTGTTAGGTGCTCCAGCCGCCGCGATATAATTGAAAGATTGTTGAAAGCGGCGTAAATCCCCATTCAAACAAACTCATTTCAAATAGTAATCAATTTTCATAGTCGTCTACAACTTCTTTCAAATTAGACCAGTTACAAATTCAAAAACAAGAACTCCGATTAAAGGTCGTGTGTCCTCTTAGTTATTATATCAAAAAGATGAAATTAAGAAACCAAGCAATGTCCTTCATCCTCCCAGTGGGACAGAACTATTCCTTCAATGATTTGAATAAGATCATCTACCAATCTCTCTGTGATAAATGTGTCGGAAACAGATTTCAAAAATCATTGGAGATTTAGCTCCTATATGTATGCCTGTCTATATATTCCTATTCTCCACTTTTTGAGATAAAAAGTCGGTTTAGATATAAGTTTGCCAGAACTAGTCTGCTTAATCGACATTTTGCTCGGGCAACGACGATGTTAATGCTTATTCTTATTTCCCTGCATTTTCTGCTGCCCCCCTTTAAAAAGGCAATTCAGTAAAGTTGCCACAATTGTCAAGAGCATTATATAGCATTAAGCAAATGGCTGAAGCTTAAAATTGACAGATCGCAGATTCACGAACTGGCGTTTAGAGTCGTTGGCGGTTAATATTGTTGACGTTGTCAATGATTTAGATATTCATACGAAATTGTTGAGCCTATTTTTTTTTTTTTTTTTTTTTTTGCCATTAAAGGTAGGAATCGATATTTTTTCATGTCACAGGTTTTTCTTACTTCCTTTCAAACACAATATTAATAAAATTTTCTGAAAAGTTGTTTTGCGAAAATCATAGGTCGTTCATCAAAATAAACCAAGGTATTTCCCTAATAGCCTACGTAGGCTGTTAATCTATTTTTAGATTAAACCGAGACAATTGCAATTAAAATTGGGCCATTTATGCGCAGCTTATTACCGTTACAATAGATATAGATACCTACCTAAGTTTTGTGGTAACAATTCAATGTGACATAATTTGATATGTTTGTTGTTTCGCTTGTCAAGTTCTAACCCTCCGTTGACTTTGGGTCATACGCAAATGGAGTCATGCGGTGTCGACAATTGAATAACGATTTATTAGCTGTAGGACATCTTGCTCGCCTTACGAAGAAATGAAATATATATTTCAAATATGTAGTAAGGTTCTTAGTCGTATACCAAATAAAATATAATGATAGATAAGTGCAGACTGCGGAAATTGAATCAAAGCCTGAATGCAAACACCGAGCTAGATTCGAATAAAAGTACTTTTCGTGATTTATGGATGGTGCATCCTTGAAGGAACTGTCTGTATAAAACAGCCATTAATTTGTTAATAAAGAGGAACGATCAACATAAAGTCAGATGGTTTCTCTCTTGAGTAGACAGAGACGGTGTAGAGTTTCTGATTTGCAACATAAACACATGAATGATGCAATTAGAAATGAATTATTACGAGAACGAGCCATGAAAAGACGAGGGGGGGTCTTTGCTGTTTTTATTCTAACGCGCCACTTCATACGTTTATCTCTTAACCCGTACCCGTTCAATCTAGAATTTTTACGTCCATGTGATTTTATTCTTGAGAAAACATTGTGGGAAAAGAAGAAATTGCTTTTTACAGGCAGTAGGGATAGGGTTAGGATCACAGCGTATTCAATCACTTGAGCTGGTTTTGTTCCCAAACAACAAAACTTTAAACTAGTCCAAACTGAAAGAAGCTGCAGACGACTATTTCACGTCGGTGACATTGCCGATAATGAAGAAATGACTTGATTCAAGCAATTTCTTCAATTTCCACAATGCTTTCCAAAATTTTTGTTTTGAGCAGCGTAAAAAGGGGGGTTGTGGAGAAACGGGATAAACGAAACAGACAGCTACAGGCCCCGTAGTTTAAGAAACAAATCCAAAGTGAAAAATGCCCCCCTCTCCCAAACAATAACCCCAATATCTATTGACAAACCATTACATTATATTCAGTTAACTGTTATTGAAAAGAGTCACCCAAGGAACATTCTTGTATCGTCTTGTATTACGATGTAGTCAAAGAGACATTTTGAATTATTCTGACAGCCTATTTATGCATGTTAGCCATTTGTATAAACGGGAAATATCTATCAATAAGTTTGTTTATTATATACCTATAAATGATATTGATTAAAATCTGGATATCTGATACAACTCGACAGAAAAAAAAAAAAAATAAATATTCGGCGTGTACCTAAAAACCGTTTTCGTCGAGCACCGTTAAACACGGACTACTTTTTGTGTATTGACGTTCGGATTTTTTTCCGGAAACTGTGTTAATTCGTAATCATTTAAGAGGATTTTCTTAATGTCATGTCCTAAAGGTATATAATAAAAGGAATATTACAAAAGTTTGTTTTTTCTATATATTGTTATCGTGTTCTCGAAACGTGTGTAGGTATTTTTAATTGGATTCGACCTTCGGTCTCATCTAATAAAAAATACCTACACATGATTCTCGACAACGATAACAACAAATAGAAAAACACACTATTGTAATATTCCCTATTTATTATATACCTATAAATATTTCTATCAATAAGTTTGTTTATTATATACCTATAAATATTTCTATCAATAAGTTTGTTTATTATAGACCTATAAATATTTCTATCAATAAGTTTGTTTATTATAGACCTATAGATATTTCTATCAATAAGTTTGTTTATTATAGACCTATAAATATTTCTATCAATAAGTTTGTTTATTATAGACCTATAAATATTTCTATCAATAAGTTTGTTTATTATAGACCTATAGATATTTCTATCAATAAGTTTGTTTATTATAGACCTATAAATATTTATATCAACAAGTCTGTTTATTATAGACCTATAATTATTTCTATCAATAAGTTTGTTTATTATAGACCTATAATTATTTCTATCAATAAGTTTGTTTATTATAGACCTATAGATATTTCTATCAATAAGTTTGTTTATTAAAGACCTATAAATATTTCTATCAATAAGTCTGTTTATTATAGACCTATAAATATTTCTATCAATAAGTTTGTTTATTATAGACCTTTAGATATTTCTATCAATAAGTTTGTTTATTATAGACCTATAAATATTTCTATCAATAAGTCTGTTTATTATAGACCTATAAATATTTCTATCAATAAGTTTGTTTATTATAGACCTTTAAATATTTCTATCAATAAGTTTGTTTATTATAGACCTATAAATAAGTCTATCAATTAGTCTGTTTATTATAGACCTATAAATATTTCTATCAATAAGTTTGTTTATTATAGACCTATAAATATTTCTATCAATAAGTTTGTTTATTATAGACCTATAAATATTTCTATCAATAAGTCTGTTTATTATAGACCTATAAATATTTCTAGTAAAATATTCAAAATCCACAGACAAAATCGGCAAGTCAGGAAAAAAATCCGTTTCTAACAGTGTTAAATAAGGTCTGATATAAGGTAGTGTAAAATGACGTCATTTTCATTCAAAATGCGAATAAACGTAATCAAAACGGTAAACGAGAAGGATTATAATTGTAGAAATACCTTATTATCATCATTATTTTTTTTGTAGTTTATCGAATTTATTTAATTAAAATATAGGTATATATTAAATGGAATATTGTGTTATAATAGCGACACAACATCTCGACCTTCGGTCTCGTGAAATATCATAATTTTCCTCCGAATCTCAAATCAAATACTAGATGTTGTATTGCTATCGTAATGTAGAATTCTCTATATATTGTATATGTAACATTGTTGAAGCGAAGTTAAATTGTAATGTAGAAAAAATACTTTCGAAACGAAACAATAAACAAGAAGGTTGGCCAGGAACAAGATGAGAAGCCCGCAGAATATTTGGCCCTGAATTGTGACATTTAAAATAGAGCTATGCAAGAAAGAAAAATCAAACTACTCATGATTAAGAAAAATTGTCAAGTTATCTTGAGGCCCACCAATAAGTGTAGGAGATATACACTTAACAAAGTCGAAGAACTTACGCACCATTACAAATGTATGACAGTTAACTTAATTGACAAATTGTGGCTGTCAATCAAATAACCAATCGACCAATGATATCATTGATTGAGGCCGGAAAATAACATTGAACTCGGACATTTGCCGCAGTTAATGTGACGCAATATTGTTGTTTTTGGTTACTTAAACGTCGTTACCCAGAGCTCGTTCGAGCTGTATGTTTTTCGTTTAAGTCTGCAACCAACTGTTCTACTTTTTTTGTTACATGCTACTGGCAATACATATTTCAAAATAACTCCGTTAATATCGAAGCGGAACTTCCTGTGGGAGTCAAAATGGCGGGGCAAACGGAGTAAGTTCCCCGGGATAGCGATTAGTCATTTCTCTGCCCTGACCTCGGGATAGCGATTAGTCATTTCTCTGCCCTGACCCCGGGATAGCGATTAGTCATTTCTCTGCCCTGACCACAGATTTTACAATATATCTCCTATCAAGTTTCGAGCGTTTTGGTAGACTTTTTCTTCATACCACAATGAACCAAATTTTGAGCACACAACTATTCTGTATACTTGCGCACAAAATAGATCAACAAAACTAGTAAACCGTTATCTTGATGCCATTAAATTAAGTTTTTAGCTTGATACCTCACTGAAAATAACAACAAAAAAATGTTCTCTTAGTTTCTTTAATGAAAGCTTGCTGTTTTTTTTTTTTTTTTTTTTTTTTAGTTTTTTTTCCGGATAAATTTCAAAAATTGATAACTCCTGTAGCCTTATTTAAGACATAATGGAGTTGGATTTATAAGGGAAAATTGAATTTCGTTGAATGTGGTTATTCGACAAATAATTGTATTATCGAGACGATAAATGTGACATATTGAATTATTGAAGACAAAATAGAAGAACGAAATGCTCTAGTTACGTAAGAAGTTTATCATGCCTAACTGAATTCTTTTTTATTCGAAGACCTTGATCTGAACTTTAAAATTAAACAAATTAAATATATAAAAAAGTAAATAATACAAGAGTAAAACATAATTAAATAAATACAACCAATGAATAAATAAAATAACAATAAAATAAAGGAATTGGAAGAAGGGTCATTGAGTAAAAGCGACATCAAAGACGATTCCCGTTTATAGTCTGTTGAAAAGAAGCAGTGGTTTCAAAATTAATTACGACCCTTAAAATCTTTCTCTTATTGCAATAATTTGAATTTAGTTTCGTCTATCAAAAACGGGCGGTCTGATTGGTCGAAAACAATTATTCATACCTCCATGAACAAAATTTTGAGCACGCACCCATTTGCATACTACCGCGCAAAAATAGTTCCATACAAAAGAATATCAAGAAATTATTTTTTTGTATTGTTTTTTCGCTACGTGCTATTAAATTATAAGAAATGAAGAGAAAACTTTTTTTTCATGAAGGTACGAAACAAGAGACCTAATAACACTTATGAATGAATCCGCTATTGGTACAGTGTGATTATTTTTTCGGTTCTACCTCCATGAAAACGACAAATATTCTCTTCATCTTTAAAATAATTAAATGCATGTCTCGAAATTATTAATCTACGCCTTTGAATAAGGACTTAACGGACTTCGCTGGCCACGCCCATTGGGCTTCGATAGAAAGGTCGACTTAGATATCAAACAACGTTACTTTGTAAAATGCATGGTCATTAAAATGTAATAAAAAGTACGATCGTTGATGGCGACCTAAACGTCGTAACCAAACTTATTTAAGCTGTAGTTGAGACGTTTAAATCGCGAAACCAACAAAATTATTTGACGAAAAAATCGGCCGATTTCGGAACTTAATGTTCCGTTAAGGTCTAAATAAATCATTTGATTGGTTGATCGATTATTTGATTGACACACGTGACCCACCAATAATGTCGTCAACTATTTGTGTTGTGTGTATTCTTGATGACCTTTTTTTAGCTAGCAAAGCCTCAGCTTTGATAGCTTAAGTCAACAGACAAAATTTTCAATTCAATGGTGCAAATTGCCACTGGAGGTTTAACCACTAAATCCATTGAATTCCTACGCCACAAAAAGAAGTTCTTATTCCAGGAATATTGCAATTTCTGCCGCTGCTTTTCATGGCCACATAATTTAACTTTCTTCAAATCGTAGACAACTCCTTCTAAAGCATGTTATTTAACCAAATCCAATCTAATCGCGTTTTGAATTATCTCAAGAAAATAGCATTGGAAAACATTCCGGACAATGAAGAAATTGTTTGTAACAAGCAATTTCTTATTGCTTGTGACAGGGCAATTTCTTCATTGTCCACACTGTTTTCTACCCTACAAGGCAAATGTTTTCTAAATTCCACTTATCATGGTAACCATTGACAAAGAAAATAACACAATAAAATCATGCATTGCTAGCTTACAGTACTTTCAGTACTTTGATATTGTATTCTCCAAAGTTCGGTAATTCGGGTAGCCAGGGTTGTTATGACTGAAGTAAATACCTTTATATAGGTGCTCTTAATGTCGACGGAGAATTTCTTGAATAAATAAATGAAGCTGGGTTTGAAAGCTGAGCCTTGTCACTTTTCCTTTTACTCCATTGCCACACAGTGACGCTTTTGGAAGCTCCTCGTGAAAAACAATTAGAAAATCATAGTGGAAATGAAGAAATTGCTTGTAATAAGCAATTTCTTCATTTTACACAATGTTGTTTACCCAGAACGTTGAAAAAATCTGAAGTTTCATAAACTTTAGATTGTCGTCTGCAACCCCTTTTAATTTGGACTAGTCTAAAATTTTACGGTGTGGTTAACCCATTCACACACTATCCCGCTTTTGAACAATCAATTTCTTCGTTTTCAACCTTGTTTTCTACCCTAAAGACAGAGATACTCAAAACTAGATCAATTTGAATTTGTTGTCTGCTCCTTCTTTGAGAACAGTAAGAAATGTTGTCGTGTGGGTCCAAGAGATGTCACTTATAGTTGTTAATTATACAAACAACTTTGCCATCTATAAAGAAATAACTGAGGTTAACTTATTCTGTCTGTGACAGTAAAAGAAGACATCTGGTGACATGAGCACAAGATTTCATTAAAATATAACAGACTAGCAAAAAATTTCCGCGGTGTTTAATTATTTCGTTTTAAACCAGACTTTTTATAGCACAATACCATAACAAGACATTATAATGGAAGCAAGTTGTGTTTGTTCAAAACATGTCCCGCAACTGTGTTCTCTAAATGGGAGCTCATCAGACTCCAAATCTTCAATAATGGTGTGTCGTGGTTCGATCCCCGTCGGCGGCACATATCCTTTCCGACATCTGTCTCTCACCAATGGGTGGATAATCGTAAACCTAAGTGGGATAGTAGCTTGAGACTAGCAAAGGATGTAGTGACAGTACAGGTGTGAGGCATGCCGGGAGTCCATCGTTAAGTGCTACAGCCGCAGCGATATGATTGAAATACTGTTAAAAGGGCGTTAAACCTCATACAATCAATCAATCAATCAACCAACTAAATGGGAGCTGGAAGCTTTACTTCGTTCTTGATAAACAGCGTTGATATTGTTACCAACAGATAGGTTTTATGTCAAGAAAAGCATGTGAATTTTGAAAGCCGTATCAATGCTAATTGTTAAGATTTGATTTTTGGATGAATACGACTTAGAAAGGTGACATTGACCCCGACAGACGCCCTTGAACTTAGTATTAATTGACAGTAATACGATCATGAATAATGACCGTGACCTTCATGGTTGACTTTAAAATTCGTATCAACAACAAGGTCTTACCGCTACAAATATTCCTGTGAAATATGAGGACCATGGCATGGTCAATAATTAAGATTCTTTTGTGCACAAACATACGAACAGGCAAAACGTAGGCAAAACTAGAAGGCGCCGAACAACCGATTATCAGGCATGAAAAAAGAGATATCCTCACTTGACAATGACACGCAAACCTTTCCAACATCATTGTATCGAATGAGAAAGAATTAAATCCAATAACCGTACGGAAATTAGATTAAGCTTACCCTAAACGCATGAAAATAGACTTTCCAGTGGTAGGATATAAAATAAAAATAGTGAAATGTATGAATGCTCTAAAGCAATGGTATCTGGCGAAAGAAATATTAATATTTAGTTTTTATGCTCCCCGAAAAATTTTCGGGGGAGCATATAGTCGCCGGTTTGTGCGCGCGTCCGCCCGTCCTTCCGTCTTACCGTCCGTGCGACGTCATATTTCAGGAACCCCCGGGTCTAATTGGATGAAACTTCATATATAATCTTCCTAGGAAATTTCCAAGACACATATTTCAAATTTTCTCAATTCAAGGCTGCATGGAAAAGGGGGCCTTAATGTAAAAATTAGTTTTTTTGCCATTTTCTCCTAGTCAAATAGTCAGAATTTTATGAAATTTCATATTTGAGTAGCAAATCAGATCCTCTTGACTTTAAAGTATCGAAAATCTACGTTTAAAAAACGTGTCATGGGAATGGGGCCTTAATGTTATTAGCTTTACGTAAGCTCTCTTTTTGTCCCCTTTAGCAAAAACTTATATTGGCCACAACTTTTGATTGATTACAGATATAGTCATCATATTTAAAAACGTGTATTGCTTGTGACAAACCTTTTTTTTTTTTTTTTTTTTTTTTTTGTAATAAGTTCAATGTCATCAGTCAAGGTCATGTGTGCAGGTCAGAATTTAGAAAAATAAAACTTTAAAATTTGCCATAATTTTGCAATGGTAAGTGTAATAGCCTTCATATTTCACATGTGCATTGCTTATGACTTGACCTTTCTGTTGGTACTAGGTTCAAGGTCATCTCTCAAGATCAAGGTCATTTCTGAAGGTCAAAAGTTCGAAAATCTTAACTTTAACTTTGTCTATAAGTTTACATTGTTAAGTGATATAGCATTCATATTTCACATGTGCATTGCTAATAACATAACCTTTCAGTTGGTATTAAGTCCAAGGTCATCTGTTAAGGTCAAGGTCGATTCTCAAGGTCAAATTTCAAATTGTTTAACTTTTACATTGTTCATAAGTTTACAATGGTAAATGATATAGCCTTCATATTTCACATGTGCATTACTTATAACAGGACCTTTCTGTTGGTATTAAGTTCATGGTCATCTGTCAAAATCAAAGTCATTTCTCAAGGTCAAAAGTTCGAAAATCTTAACTTTAACATTGTCTGTAAGTTTTCAATGGTAAGTTATATAGCCTTCATATTCCACATGTGCATTGCTTATGACAAAACCTTTCTGTTGGTATTAGGTTCAATGTCATCTGTCAATATCAAGGTCATTTCTTAAGGTCAGAATTTCGAAAACTTTAACTTTAACATCGCCCATTAGTATACATTGGTAAGTGATATAGCCTTCATATTTTACATGTGCATTGCTTATGACATGGAATTTCTGTACTTAGTTCAAGGTCGTTGGTCAAGGTCAAATTGTCATTTATTTTAAATATACCTTTTTACAAATTGCCAAAATTTCTTGTTACTTTACATATTTATTGTTTATTAAGAGCCCTAGGTAATGTTTATTTCGATTTTTGACCAAATGAACATTACCATGCTTTAGGAGGGCTTAATGCCATGTAGCTTTACATTTTGTATTTTTCCTACTCTAAAATAAATCAGTCAAGTTAGAGTCTTCATTTTTTGTATGGAGACATTTTTCATTGATAACTTTGATGGTCAAGGTAAAATATTTAACCCTTTACCATGTAATGATATTGAATTTTACTAGAATTTGGCCTGTGAAGCCAAACAGATTCCTTCAATGTTTGTCAAACTTCCAAATTTCTTGTGAACTGAATTATCAAACTATAGCTGCATTCAATAAGAAGTCTTTTGTCCAACAATTGCATACAGTTTTGTGACAAAAGGCTTATTCAGGGAGCATAATCCGTCTCCGGTGGCTCTTGTTTGTTTTTAGCTCGACTATTCGAAGTGTCTTTAACAACTCTCCTTCTACTAATGCTATTATTTTGAAACTTTGCTTATGCTTTTGTGACCATCAAATCTTCTTCTAGGCAAAGATTTATGATAATTACATTTATTATGGTGAAGTTTTAACCCTTTTAGGACTTAGAAATTCTGGTTTAACCTTACGTGCAACTGCCATATATTTTCAATTACTCTCCTTCTACCGATGCTATTCCTTTGAAACTTTGCACATGTTTTTATGACTATAATTTTATCTTCTAGACACAGATTCATTACTCTGACATTCATTTTCGTGATATTTAACCCTTTCCGGACTTAGAAATTCTTGGTTAAACCTTACGTGAACCTGTCATATATTTTTAATAATTCTCTTTTCACTTATGCTATTGCTTTGAATTTTTGCACATGTTTTTGTGACAATCATATCATCTTCTAGGCAAAGATTCATTATAATTACATTTGTTATAGAGGAGTTTAGCCCTTTTCGGACTTATAAATTCTTGTTTGACTTGAAATTTTAATTGAAAGAATTTGTATTTCCATAACTACTTAGGTATTATGCCTTATGTCGACATTGAATAACTGTTACTATCCAGCACTCAGAATAGTCGAGCGTTGCTGTCCTCTGACTCAACACTTTATCCAAGCATAAGATATTAGATATTAAATAAATTAATTAATTTTCTATCATACAATAGTACACACAAAGATAAGATTTACGCAAAAGACATTTTCAGCACATGGCTGATATTTTTAGAATTCTCCAGGGCTGAGAGTATACTGTAATGCGTATTAGCAGGAAAAACTTCGCATCTCCTGTTTGGATCTGAGTTTAGTTAACCCTTTCTTGTGTAATCCCTGCTTTTAACGGCCCTGTGATTTTATGATTAAAAAGATATTGTAGAAAAAGAAGAAATTGCTTGTTACAAGCAATTTCTTCTTTTTTCTTCAATATTTTCTACCCAACTGAATGGTTATTTTCCTAATTAAATCCACTTTAATTTTCGCCTGCAAATCCTTTGAAATTGGACAGGTCTAAAAATTGAAAACAGGAAAGGGTTAAAGCAGTGGTTTATATATTTGGTTTCAGAAAAAAACATATAAGTTATTGCCTCTTGTTTAAAAATTGATTCGACCGAATCGAACCTGGTTATATAGCACCAATATTCCTTTATTCTGGGAACAACATATGTACTTTATAAGGCTTTTAACCTTCAAGAGAGTACAAACGGAGAAGATATAAAGCTCGGCCATTAACTCCATTTTCACCACTTGACTTAAATCAGTCAATGGTTCTCATGAAGATTTTATCCGAGAACATTTTGTCTAGATATCGACATTCTTGTTTTGGGGTTTTTTTTTTCAATAAGACATCTCCCAAACATACATGTAAATTCCTTACCTTTGAGACTGAAGAAATTGCTAGTTACAAGCAATTTCTTCATTATCCATAATATTTTCCATCCGCTAAAGTTAAAGATTTTTGAAAAATTTCATCGATTGCTAGTTACAAGCAACTTCTTTATTATCTCCAATATTTCCACCCGCTAAAGATAAAGATTTTTGAAATATCTCATCGACTAAAACTTGCTGGTTACAACTTCGTTGAGTTTTGACCAGTCACAATTTTTATTATCTTATTATCATGTAAAAGGTTACATCTTGAAAAATGGGAGCTTTAACCTTAAAAATGATATTGTCTTGCGTTTGAAATTCCATAGATAATGTTTATGTGAAGTAAAGGTACATTCTCTGATCAGAGTCGTTTTATATTGGTGCTCTGGTCACGATAGTGCACTATGTAAATGTTCAGGTAATTTTTTTCTTGGCATGAACCGCGGCCAAAGCGCGGCGAATGATTCCTAGTCAAGGGATCCTGGTTTCGATCCCCGGTCTAGGCGAATATCCTTTCAGACATTAGTCTCCCACCAATTGGTTGATAATCGTAAATCTAAGACGGATGAGTGGCTGGAGGCTCGGTTAAGATATAATGTTAATACTTGCATGAGAAATACCAGGAAGCCTTGTTTAAGTGCTCAACCCGCCGCGAAATGACTGAACTACTGTTGAAAGTGGCGTTAAACCCCATTGAATCAACCAATCAATCAATTTCTTGGTCTGAAGCACGTGGAAATGAATGAGCAAACATCGATACCGGTAATCCGTTTCAAAAGATAGTAGTGACGTTTTTAGGATTATTATTCGAGAGCAACCAATAAGATGATAGTACTTTCCACTTTTTGTCGTCGTTCGAATACAAACATAACATTATTGGTCTGAAACCAACTCCCATACAATGACGCTTCTAAACGCCCCTCAAAATAAAACTTTGGGAAACATTGTGGATAATGAAGAAATTGCTTGTTACAAGTAATTTCTTCATTATCCACAATGTCTTCTACCCCAAAAGACAAAGATTTTAAAAAAATCACCGACTTGAACTAGTCGTCTGCAGCTTCTTTCAATTTTGACCAGTCTGAAATTTTGTCGTTCGGGATTGGGTTACAAAAAGAAGATTAAGAAATACAATCAGTAAAGCAACAACCCCCACCCCAATGTTATCAGAACTAAGTTATTGTAGCTCAAAGAAGGAATTCCTATAGGAAACAAGTGCTTGAAAGTAATTTCTACACTGTTATCAAAGGTTTCAATGTCCATGCGGTATATCTTTATCCTATCCTGTTTTTTTTTTAAAAATATTTTTTCAATTTAGAGAAAAAAAAAACCTTCAAAATTATTTTTCGTTTTAAAGTCTTTTTTTTGTAAAAAAATCGATTTAAGGAAACGGTTATAACATGTTTTTATATATATATATATAAAGATAAAAGATGAAAGAACACGAATTGCTATCTCGTTGGAAAGAAATACGCAGCCAATCAAACCTTGTCTCTATGTCGTGCGCACGAGATAGTTAGTCGTTCCCATGAGATAATCAGCCAACCAGGCTACTTCTCTAAGGCGGCATCGATTCTAAAGTTATAAATAGCTCAAATAAATAAAGACCGACTTTGATTGGTTGTGTATCTCGTTCCCACGAGATAGCAATTCAATCTCTTTCTTCTTTTTCATTATACAAAAAAAAAGTAAATGTTTCGGGCGGTTGGATGTTTTAGGTCTAAATAAAAAAGACGCAGTAACCGTTCTTTAAATAGATTTTGTTTATTTTAAAAAATGTATAAAACGGAAAATTTTTGGAAGTTTAGTGTTGTTTTTTTATATAAAGATAAAAGAAGAAAGAAAACGAATTGCTATCTCGTGGGAACGAGATACATAGCCAATCAAAGCCTGTCTCTATGTCGTTCCCACGAGGTAGTAAGTCGTTCCCACGAGATAATCACCCGACCAGGCTACTTCTCTAACTCGGCATCAATTCTAAAGTTCTAAATAGCTCAAATAAATAAAGACCGACTTTGATTGGTTATGTATCTCGTTTCCACGACATATCAATTCGTTTTCTTTCTTATTTTTTCAAATAAAAAGAAACCGCACATGTCACCATAGGAAAGGGTACATGTACGCATTGTAAACTTAATGTTAATTGCATGTTCTCAGTTTCTACACTTGACTTTAAATCTCTGGTCAATTGAATGTAATATGAGCAAGAAAACGAATGAATAATGATCTATTTCTTTAAAGTAGATCCCAAGCGGCGGCACATATCCTTTCTGACATTTATTTCTCACCAACGGGTGGATAGTCGTAAACCTAAGTGGGATAGCAGCTGGAGGCTAGGAAAGGATGAAGTGGTAGTACTGGTGTGAAAAATGCTAAGAATCCATTTTAGGTGCTCCAGCCGCCGCGATATGACTGAAATACTGTTAAAAGTGGCGTTAAACCCCATTCAATCAATCATCCTTTAAAGTAGAGTTACTATTCCGCTCATTGTTCTGATGTATAAAAGGGAAGTCACTCTAGCTTAAAAACATAATCTGTTCAATATCCCACCCGAAGAATCACTGGCCATATCCACTGTTCTACAACAGTATGGTCCACTTAGTTTGAGCAATGTTTACGGTCAGGAGTAGGTAAAAAAGCATTTTGACATAGTTGACAAACCAACACAAATGCTTTTATCATTATTAGCTGATAATGTCAGAGTTCAAAGTACATTTGTTATCCAAATAAATGATTTCAATAGTCAATCCAGTGTTTGGTTGACAGCGGCTATCCGGAATACTCAACGACCAGTCAGTGTATAGAGGTCGCCCTGTAATGGCCTTCACAGAGTATTTATAATCCACACGGGGTAAGATGAACGTGACTTTGAGTGTGTTAAGTAATGGTAGAAATGGACTGAGCTTATTTCCCGCCGACCTAAATAGCACTCAGTAATTGGGTTCCAATTTATATAATTGGGGCAAAGTTTCCATCACTCTGTATAATGATTTGTAAGGAAATATTGTTTATCTTATCTATGATCGCATGATTTTTTTTCTGTGTACGAACCTATCGATGGGTTAGTACAAAATCAGTGTGTATATATCGAAATGTTTAACTGAATTATTAAGCGTTACATATTGAAATGAGATTTACCTGTAAATCAGTATTGAGTTAATATTTACATATTCGATACATGAAACACTATAAAGTTACCGAACACCTACCTTACGCACATTTGGGTAATTTATACTGATTGGATATCAGTGGCCTGGATTAGATCTATTTCGTTGTTATTGTTTGTTGGAGCTATTTCCTTTTCTTTTTGTAATCGAACGGCGATAATACGTAACCAGACGGAAACCGACCTAACATAAAGCAGATTAAAAAGTTAAAAATAAAGCTTAAATACCCTTGACGCATAACAAGTGACTGATAGACGCGAATTGATTACATGTATGTCAATACAGTCGCCTGTATTTCAATTTTAAAGGCTTTTGTTCGCGAACAAATGACATTCTTTCCCCGAGGACTATTTTTAAATCTTCTTGTGACTATTTTACAAAATGGCGGTATCCGTTATGCAAAGAAACTGTGGTAAAATGCATTTCATGTCGGTTCTGTAAGAACTAGGTTTGGTCTTCAAAGGGAACTTGATATCGGAGCAATACAGTGAAAAACATTTAAAAAAAAGGGGGGGGAATAAGTCCTTTCGCATTCCTGTTTGATTTTAAATACCTCCATAATATGGCCAACATCCTAGTGATTGGGTCAGAACCTCTGCTTTTGGGCCAGATCCCGTGTAATACGCTCAACACCCGTATAATATGCTCAACTGCCCAAGGTAGAAACTACTGCAGTACCATCAACATCCCTTTAAATCGGTCATTCATGATACGCCAAAATACCGAAAATGTCTGGAAAACCTTAAGTAAAACGTGTCATCCATTATTATTTAATAGGATTGGTTCTTTTTCTGTCAATTTAAAATGGAGTCGTATCAGTTTCCTATCAATTACTAGCACTTTTAATCCACGAGAAAATTGTTCGATAAAACTACATTAAATTAAATGTTTCTAAATTAAAAAGGATGCCGTTTCTATGCCATGATAATGCAGAAAAATTCAAAAATCAGAAATCAGAAAGCGAATGTAAAAATATTTTTATTCATATCTATTTATATGTGACCTGGGTCAATCAAGGATCATTGGAAAAGATCGAGTATACGTGACTGTCGAAAACAAAGATTACTTACGTAGAATACATGTTCAAATCTCTGAAAATCTGATCTCCGCAGTTTGACTAGACTCAATACTTCTCGGGAGATATTTGCAATTTTATTGCATCAATTCAACTAATAGAGACAATAAGATATTCAACAAAATTTCATCAAATACCCTTTGCTTGAATCAAGAAGATATTGAAACAACTTACACTCTATGTGCTATAGAGTCCTACTACTAAAAAATCAAAGGACTGAGAGTCCCGAGAGCGGTTTGCTGGATTATCAGTAATCGCGCTCAATAATACCAACATGTATTATCGAGATGAGTAAATAAATCGTACACCTAAGAGGGATGAGCAGCTAGATGGTCCAGAAGGATGTAATGGTAATACTGGTGTGAGAACTACCAGGAATCCATGGTTAGGAGCTTCAGCCGCCCAGATATAACTGAAATACTAATAAAAGCTGCGTTAAAACCCCATTCAATTAATCATGACCCTTTTACTGTTTACCGAAATCGCTATTTTGATTTAATCATAGCGTTTTCTTTAATATTATTTCATCAGTGCGTGAAAATTTGTGGTTGTGTGGTAAAAGGTTTAATGATAAAAGGTAAAGCAATCAAAGCTAACATTCAATTCTTTTTGCTTTAGGCATATTATCAATACGTACTACATGTTTGTTTCAAAGATATAGTCGAATTCGACAGGTAAAAGGATGTTTTATTCGGTGGGGTTAAATAGGCGCTTGAATCGCGGCTTTAACAGGGTTGTAACTTGTAGCATATACTGCGTACACTGGGTGTAAATTTGCTCAGTCCTTCCAGGTCAAAAGTAACAGACAGGATTGGGAGTTTGTTTACTCCACTAACCACTGACCTAGATCGCGAAAAGATTATTTCTCTCATTAAGACAGTTCATTAGACAATTTACTATGGATATATTAAGTCGAAATTTTACACCAGTTTCCTTGATATTCATGACTAAAAGGAGGCTGTTGGCATTCAGCAAGTAAGTTATTTTCTTCATCAGCGATGAAACAAGATGGTGGCAATTAGATAGTTTTTCACTTCAAGTTTATGAGCATGCGTGGAAATGAGTAGAAAATTCGTGAACACTTGTTTCCGGTTGATCGATGTGAACCTACAAAACCGCTAACTAGAGGTTCGGATAAAAACAAAAACAACAAAAAAAAAACCACTAGAGGTTCGGATAAAAAAAACACTAGAGGTTCGGATAAAATCAACCCTAGAGGTTCGGATAAAAAAAATTTAGAGGCTCGGATATAAAACAACAACTAGAGGTTCAGATAAAAAAAACTAGAGGTTCGGATAAAAAAAACAACTAGAGGTTCGGATAAAAAAAAGTTCAATGTACAATAAATCATGCTTGTTTTAAGTGATCACTAATGAAACGGACAAAACATGGTCGCTTAAGAGTATGGTCGCTTCAAAAACAATTCTTGTGAAATATATGAAGGATTGTTTCAATTGTGTTCACGAATTATTACTGAATTCTCGCTGAATCCTATGTTGCTAGTATTTTTGGAATCGTCTTTTAGACGATTCTAATGAGTTCAAACATAATTTGTGGATAATCGTCAACCTAAGTGGGATAGCGGCTTTTGGCTAGGAAAGGATGTAGTGGAAGTACTGGTGTGGGAAATACCAGGAATCTATTGTTAGTTGCTCCAGCCCCCGCGATATAACTGAAATATTGTCAAAACTGGCGTTAAACCCCATTCAATCAATCAATCACTTTTGAAAGGGAATTTCGATCGTAATCGATTTATAGATGTCTTCATTTGAACAATGTCGAGTGCATTCTTTTTCCAATTCAGATTGATACTATTGAAATACGACCCTTTTAAAAATTGCGTCACTTAAAGGGAGGTTTCGGTGTTTCTGAAACCTAGATAAGAAAAATTTGCCGATCGCCTAAAAATACGCTGAAACGGACGCTTAATATTTGAGTTTGAGTCGGATATTGCCTTCGCGGTAATCTGATAGGCCTAAAGTGGCTTTGTTTAGTTTTATAGAAAAGGTTTAGCGGGATTCCAGGTTATTTTTAGATATCATGGAATTCAGTTGTCGACACCGCATGACATCATTTGCAAATGACGCGAAATCAACAAATTGACAAGCGAAAAGAACAATGTCCTAAATTATGTCACACTGAATGATTAGCGCAAAATTACGGTAAGTGTCTATATTCCTATTAACGCTTATGGTAGTTTTGAACTGATCTCTACAGAGTTGAAGACCGGCTAGCGAACATAACTCCTGATGATGTATTGATGACGTTTGTTGTAGCACATCCAATCTCAATACAGGATTCCAACAGTTAAACGCACCGCTTGAATGACCCAATATTCTTCGCAACTGTCTCGGCTTAATCTAAAAATAGATTAACAGCCTACGTATGCTATTAGGGAATTCAGTTAAACGACCTCTGATTTTGGCAAAACTAAAATAGTAAATGAGGGGGAATAGGATTAATCAATATCTGTGACATGAAAAAAACATCGATACCTACCTTTAAAGTGGAAAAGGAATTATCTCCCTTTCCCTCCTAACAGTTAAAGTCATAAGTATATTGAAATGGGTCTCGGATCGAGACAGGAACCGCTGACACTAGAGTCTGACAGGTTTGCTTCTGTCATACAGTCCAAATGTTGATAGATTATTTTAGCTTACTTAAAATGGAATTGAAGGATCTCGACCGTCAATCAAAAAATCAATTAACCAATCAAATAATTGATTTAGGCCAAAAGAAAACTCACATTAAACAAGCTAGTACAACTTATGGACGAGATCAATCGGATCCGGTAACATTGCTCGACCATTACATATAACCTTTTGGTCTTTAAACTTTAACGAGATCTCAAACAGTGCAAGACTTCAAACATGATTTTTGACAAGATTTTTAATGGAAAACTTCGAATACTTTAGAAGGTTCGTGTATCAATGGCATGGAGACGTAATTTTGACAGTTAACATTTAAAATGACATGCTCTATCATGTTATAGGTAATCATTTGTATTGAATGGCAGAGTTGTTTTCCAAATCATGTTCCGGCGATATAAAATATACTTATGTTTTTGCCGTTCGTAATTAGATTTAACCCTTGTCATGCTGAACCCGAAATATTCCTTCTTTGGCAGGTGGTATAGACAAAAATGAGCCTGAATATGTGTGCAGTCTGATCTTAGTCTAAAACCCGTGCTTGTACCTTTAAAACTAGAGTTGTTTATAGGATAAATTTTCAAAATAAGTGTAAACTGTAGATGACGAAGGTAAAGTTTGGCATTTCCAAACATATCGATACGTAATATAAAACCAGATTAAATACCTCGGTCTTTGGCATCAAAGATACTTCGAAATTAGCTTAATAAAAACCTTTCATTATAATTGACAGATTTATTGCCACGCCCACTAACTCCGCTGGCCACACCAACTGACCTACGACAGGAAGTTCAACTTTTTCTTAAAACAGCGTTATCTTGCAAAATCTACGGTCAGTAACTTCTAACAAAAAAGTAAAATTGTTTGTTGGCGACCTAAACGAATAAGCTGTAGATACGAGGTAACAGTCGCCAAACTAACAAAACTGCTTTACATTAATGTCGGACAATGTTTGAATTCAAACGTCACTTGATTCTTAGATTGACAATCGCATTTTATAAATTGTTTATCAATGGACTTTTTTGAAAAAATGATTTACGTAGAATTATCCTTTCCGGCATTTATCTCCCACCAATGGCTGGATAATCGTAAACTTAACCCTTTCCCGTTTCTTGAAATTTAAGACTGGTCCAAATTGAAAGAGGTTGCAGACGACAATGAAAACTGGATGCAATTTGAAATGAACCATCTGATGTGGTAGAAAATATTGTGGGAAAAGGAAAAATTGCATTTTACATGCATTTTATCCCTTTTCTACAATGTTTTCTCAAGTATGAAATCACAGCAACGTAAAACTCAGGGTTTAAATAGGAAAGGGTTAATCGAGATGAGTAGCTTGGGGATTGAATATGATGTATTGGTAGAAGTACCGGTATGTGAAACATCAGGAATCGATTGTTAGTTTCCCTATCCGCGCGATTTGACTGTAATACTGTTGAAAGTAGCGTTAAACCCTTCTCAAACAAATGGGGTAGAATCATATATGAGGGCAGTGTTATAGGACTGTAGTAATTAAATGTCATAGAAATTTTAATTCAATGAAATATTAAATTATAAACATGAATACATGTCTACAACAAAATCACGCACTTTAACACATAGGCGGATTTACGTTTTTGTGTGTTCGAGGGAGCGGGGGGATACTTAAAGTAAACAAAGGAAAATTATAACTCAATTAATTAATGAAAAAGTAAGACAAAAAGAGGCGAGTGAAGCTTACGAAACAGTCATGTTTCTTCCCCTGGTTGTGAAATAACAGAGTATAAACAACTAGTAAAGTAATCCTTTCTACCCGTCAACAATGAAAAAAACCCGGGGTAGATAGTCAGACAGACAGACAGCATAGATAGGCCTTGTAATCTACCATTGCGATGTTAAACCTTGTCATGCTATATTAATTACCTTACTGAATTGCCGTAAAATCAAAGGGCTGAAAGCACTGATAGAACATGTTGTTCAAAAATCAATATTTCTTTTAGAAATCGATTTCATAAACGGTTCTGGCAGGAGAATTACAAATAGAAGGTGTAGACAAAGATCAGACTGCACTTATGTGCATGCTGTTCTTGGTCTATACCTCCTGCCAAAACCGGAATATTCCGGATTCAGCATGACAAAGGTTAAAATCAATGCAGTAATCATACGTTTCCGAGTTTGTGTGACCTAGCTGTCACGAACTAATCATAGAAATAACCAGGCGATGACCTACACCTTCCCCAGTGTAACGAAGACATTTCTCTAATTATGTGTTAACACGATTATGTACCAATATTCATCATAAAAACAAATTAAGATCTCTCGGCTCTATATGAATGCTTACATCAGGGTTCGATGAAATTTGTAACGATATTTCAGATACTTCAAAGATAAGGTCATTTTTCCCTAGTTCAGATGGTAGATTTCGGTTTCATTACCCTATTTCAAGGCATCTAAAATTCGTACCGTATATGAACTGAACTGGTACGGATATTGTCACATGCCGTTCTTTTCCCGTTTTTAGACATGTTTCATAATGCTCTGTCAGCATTCGTTGGTATATAAAAGGTGACATACTATGATGTAGAGTGATAGAAAACCGGTGATATATCCATATATTTCGAGGATCGTTTGTTTGAATGGAGTTTTACATTTTTTAATCATATCGCGAAGGCTAGAGCACCTAATAATGGATTCCTGGTATGCATCTCATCAGTATTACCACTACATCCTTTCCTAGCCTCCAGCTGCTATCCCACTTGGGTTTACGATTATCCATCCATTGGTGAGAGACAAATGTCGGAAAGGATATGTACCACCGCCGGGGATCGAACCCATGACATCCCATGATTGAAGATTGGGTGTCTTTTTCGCTACCAACTGCGTTATGACGATCGAATCCAATAAAAGGCTTTGTATAACACCTACAACATAATATTTATTATATCTTTAAACACAAGATCAATATGCGTTTTTACTTAATCAGGCACGTATCTAATCGCGCTTGAAAACTGCAAACTTATTTCTATCTGATTAATTAAGATCTATTAATCCATTTAATTGGACACGCAAGTCTTTTTGTATTCGAAGTCTGTATTTTGTGTAACGGACTATATTCGTGATAGAGAACATCGCAAGTAAGATGTACTACCATTAACCCGACATCAAATATTTAGACTGGTCCAAATTGAAGCAAGTTGCAGATGACATTTCAAATTGCGTTAAATTTGGGGACATGCGCCAAATGGATTAGAAAACATTGTAAGAAAAATGGGAAATTGCTTATGACAAGCAATTTCTCCTTTTCTCACAATGTTTTCCATGATTGTATTTCTTTAAGGGCGTCAGAAAGCGTCCTTGTGCAAAAATGGGTTAATAGGCGTAATGTCTATTGTACTAACTCGGATTGTAGAATGTAGAATAATGCCTATCATTAAAATGAAAATCAGCTGGCTAACCCCTCAAACATTGATGATCATCAAAGATCAGAAATCTGTATGCAAAACTATTGGTAACTAATCTGTATGCAAAATAATTGGTATCAACTCTGTATGCAAAACTATTGCTAACAAATCTGTATGCAAAAAGATTTGTAATAAATCTGTATGCAAAATATTTGTGAAAAATCTGTATGCAAAACTGTTGGTAAAAAATATCTGTATGCAAAACTGTTGGTAAAAAAATCTGTATGCAAACCTATTGGGAACAAATCTGTATGCAAAAGTATTGTCAACAAAACTGTATGCAAATGTATGGGTCCATGCTATTGGTATCTAATATGTAATTTGTACGCAAACTGTTCTTATCAAATCTAGATTAAAAACTATGGGAAACAAATCTGTATGTAAACTACAATTAAAATGAACTATTTACAGCAAGTGGTTTTATTTGATTATCCTTATTTTTGTTGTTTTGTTTGTTTGTTTTGTTTTTTCTAGGTAGGTATGTAGCTGATAGTTTTAAGTTATCCTAAGGTAGTGTGTTGTGTCAAAAGATTGACGAAATTAAGCACCGTTTCTCGTTAGACTACAACTACATTTCAACGTTATCAAAAATTAATAAGTAAAATTAAAACATTACTCTACCTCTGAAAACATTTCTCTACCCAAACTCTCTCAGGCAAGCACTATTTGTACTTATTTAATAACCCTTTCCAAGACTTGGCATTCGAATGGATACCGACAATGACTGTTAGATCCAACACATCAACATTATTAGTCTGTAAAAGGTCCAACGTGTGCCGAGCGACATGTGGGCGGGCATTATCTTGCTGAAAAATGGTAGCAAGCCCTTGACGCAAGAATGGCAATACCACTGGCTGGACAATTTCGGTGCAGTATCGAACGGCATTTAAATTTCCCTGAATAGCTACCAAGTCAGTCTTGCCACGGTATGATATACCACCCCAGACCATGACGCTGCCGCCTCCAAAACGGTCATGTTGAATGACGTTGGCGGGATCCATCCTTTCGCCATCACGCCTCCAAACACGTACCCTGCCAGCCGCAAACATCAAATTAAAACGGGATACATCTGTGAATAGGACCTGTTTCCACATTCGTCTTGGCCATCGACGTGTACCCTTGTCCAATTCAATCTTGCATTTCTGTGTGCACGTGTAAAAGGAATGCCAACATAAGGTCGACGTGCGCGTAAACGTGCCGAGCGAAGTCTGTTTCTTATAGTACGAGCACAGACCCGTGTTCCCGTTGCATTTCGGACCAAACCGGCTTTACGAGTGCTATTGAGGAAGCGATTGCGCCGTGAACACGTAATTCTCACGTTGGGTAGTCTTACGTGGCCTGCCTGAACGTGGCCTGTCTTTGACGATGCCTAATTGACGATACTTTGTTCTAAGTCTTGAAATGGAACTTTGGCTCACGCAAAATGTTGAGCCTCCTCTTTTACCATCATACCACCAGCCAGCATACCGATTCCTACGTTCCGTTGGTCTAAGTTAGGCCCTTGGCGACGTCCCATTTGAATTTTTTTTAAATGTTTTAATGAGTTATCTTGTTATTGATGGTAACCAATAAACTGGGATAGATATTGTGGATATAGACTCCACGTACATGTGGAAGCAAGTGCAGAACGTGTTTCAGCAAAATTGCGTCAGACAGCCTTTAGAAGCGAGGAAAACGTGCTCTTAATGCATAATTAGTTAGTTAGCTTTTAAAAATAGCAAACGAGACTGATTTTATAAGGTTTATACATTTACGTTGAAAATAATGTAGGTCGGAAAAAATTGCTTAACTTTTTTCCCTTAGTATATATTTGGTTTTGAAAGTGTGACAATGTAATTGAAATGCCATGACGGAGGAGATTTTCATCAGGTGCGGCCTTTACCGATAAACAAAAATAACTTTGAATCAAAATTGATAATTAGTTCCTCTGATTGTCCAATCGCTGGCCCCGCCCACTTACTCCTTTTTCACGTTCATCGACTCCAACAGTAAGTTCATCTTCGATTTTAAACGGCGTTGTTTTGCAAAGACTATCGTCAGAAGGATGTAACAAAAAAGTAGAATCGATTGTTGGCGACCTTAACATCGTAACTACAGCTTGAATAAGTTGTAGTTACGACGTTTATGTCGCCAAACCAACAAAAATGTTTCACAAAGATGGTTGCCAATGTTGGAGTTCAAATCTTAATTCCGAGCTGAATTAATGATTTGATTGGTCGATATTTTTCTTGTTGACAGCCGCGATTGGTCAGTTATTTTACCATTACAAAGATATTGATACTTTAATGGGTATAATGTGTACCTTCTATATACCTTCACGGTATAATTACATAATTTGAAAAGACCCGGTGTGTCCATAAGCCTTGCGGGAGCAAAGACGGTAACTAATCTGCTTTAATTTTCTATCTTTCGTCAAAATTCAGACTTACAAAATTTACTACGACTCGATACTTAAATAAAATCAAAGTACTGAAAGTACTGTAAGCTAGCAAAATAGAGTTTTGTTGAGAAATCAAAGGTTAACCAACGATTATCATGATAAATAAACGAGGTTAAAGTAACCCAGGAATTAAACCCATTACAAAATAGACTGGTTCAAATTGAAAGAAGTTGCAGACCACAATATCAAGATGGTTGAATTTAGAAAATATTTCCCTTGTTAGGTAGAAAACATTGTGGACATCGAAGGAATTGCTTGTAACAAGAAGTTTCTTTACTACCCACAATGTTTTCCAGAGTCTTTTCTTGAGATACTCAAAAGCGGAATTGAGTGGTCAAGAGTTAAATATGATACTTTTGAAAGAGTTCTCTACAATTGAAAAAAAGTTTGCAATATGCCTGAAATACATAAGGACTACTTTTATGGCGTATACATTCAATTGCTTTAGTGGTTAAGCCTCCAATGGCAGTTTGCACACGTTTAACTTTGAGAAGACCTCAAAATTTTCTCTCGGCCGCCGCCATAGCGCAGTCGGTAGCGCGCCAGACTCCTAATCTTCAATCATGGGTGTCATGGGTTCGATCCCCGGCGGCGGCAAATATTCTTTCCGACAATTGTCTCTCACCAATGGGTGGATAATCGTAAACCTAAGTGGGATAGCAGCTGGAGGCTAGGAAAGGATGTAGTGGTAGTACTGGTGTGAGAAATACCAGGAATCCACTGTTAGGTGCTCCAGCCGCCGCGATATGACTGAAATACTGTTAAAAGCGGCGTTAAACCCCATTCAATCAATCAATCACTCAAAATTTTCTCTGTTAACTTGAGCAATCAAAGCTGACGCTTTGCAAGCTAAAACGAATACAAAAAAGTAGAGTATGGACAATACGGCTCTGTTTTTGCGATCAGTTGGTGTTTTTGGATGAACAGATATATGACACGATAACCAGCTGTTCCCACCGCAGCTATCGGAATATACATGTAATTTATGAGTTCGATGTAACTGTCAGAAAGTAAGACTGCAATTTGAGATACATGTATTCCGTCTAAACCGTGGTTACTGGAAATAATAGATAATCAGCTGAAAACTCTCGTTTTATTATCAATATTAACACTGAATCTTAACACACGTTGCTAATCTCAAAAGCACTTTACGGTTATGTGTATGATGAGGTGGCTAAAACTCTTAGAAAATACCTCCGACAGGAAAAGAAATATTTCCCACAAACTACCATAGTATGCACGAAATGCCAGCCTAAAACCTGGGGGAGTATGCTCATCTACCCCCACGTCAATTCGACCCCCAGTGCAGCTTCTCGCCGGGATGATAACCAGATTTTTACACCATGTCCGAAGAAATACAATTTGTCAGTGGGTTTTACACTTACTGTTAAAAGGGTAATGTTGTAATTTGTGACATTTTATCATGTTCTTTATGCAGTTTTTGAAGGAAGCAAAGACTATCAAGGAACAACAACAACCATATCATTTTATCAGTAGGCCTATTGATCTTACCACAGATTGAAATACTCAAACTACTTATCTAGCAGAATATAATATGTATCGACAAAGCTTGTGTTAAGATGATGAAATACTAAGAAATGCGTAAGAAATAAAACGAAATTGTCCACAACCCAATCTAGGAAACACAAAATAACACGCATAGGACACCCTAGTAAAGCTTTGCACATTGACTGATGGATATCATTTGTGAACTTCATTTACATTTACTGTGAAGATGTAATTGTGTAGGCCTTATTTAAGACATTTAGTTTGTGTTTTAGATGTTATTGCTAAAAGGGGATTGATTAACAGCCTAAAACTCTCTTTTTTTATCAATATTGACAGTTAATGCTAATTATGATGTACGGAATTTTTTCAATTTTACAACATTCAATTTACATGTAATTCAAAAGCAAACGTATTTCTTAAACATAGAATAAAATACTTTGGATGTCTCTCGAACATTTTAGAAAATTTACTGGGAGATCACATCCCTAGACTCAACTTGCAAATTTCGCGTCTTCGTCGCTCACTTTGATCTCATCCAGTGGCGGGTTTAAAGTGATTTTTGGGGGGAGGGGGGGGGGTCTGAAGCCTTTGCATTTTATTTTAGTGGGAATTAAATAAAAAGTTGGTAAAACAGTAGAACGAATCCCCATTTGGTAAGTTTGGACCTCCTTTACAGAAATTCTCGATCTGCCATTGGGATCAGAACTCGACTTTCGCCGTAGCTACATGTCTAAGCTCCTGTTTTGGTGAGGTATCAGAAGCCAGCCCTGAACACATAGAAGAAATATTGATCTGTTGTGATAAATGCATCTAAGTGTTATTATGCAGAGAAAGAGAAGTTTCTGTGCGATTTTATATATCTAACTTTATATAGAGGCATATTGAATTACATATAAGGTTCCTGATAGCACACGTAATATTTTTGTTCTACATATCAGACGCCTTGCGAACCCACTTGTAACATTTTAGTGCCTATGCATTTTGTGTTAATGATCTTGGAATTTATTTATTAATTCAGGACCCCCTTTTTGCAAACCTCAACCTATTTATGAGTGAGCATGGGATAGTGGTCGGATTGTAAAAATTGTAAGGTGTCTAAGAGCTACCATTATCATCATTACACGATTTGGGGACGTTAACTTTATGTTAATCAAGAATGAAATGTGGTTTTAGCTTTATATCAGAAAACAACTTGCTGTAATACACCAAAGTGTATAATTTTAAAAAAAGGCCTGAGAAAGGTTATTTCAACTTAATACATTTTACGAATGGCTAGCTTGCTAGATTACTATGCAGTCTTAAAATGATGCTTATATGTTAACCTTTCAGAATTATCATAGTGCACTTTGGAAACTGGGGTGCTGGGAGCGATCCATCTTATTTCCTTTCGTTGCAGCACACTGAATAAATGTCGGCTAATGTTTGGAGTTCAAATATATTTCCTAAATGAATGACACCGCGATCCGTCAATTAATTGTTTCAGTGAAAGATATATGTATCTTTAATTGAATGAACAGCAAAAGCTATATTTTCACGAGTGGCAGAGCTTTTGTTATTCTCGAAATGAACGATATATCGATTTACAAGGGAAAAGTGTTTTTCTTTTATTTAATTTGAAAAATGACAAAGTATTATTTCTCTTAACCCTTTCCTGTTCAATCCCTGGTTTTTACGTGATTTTATTTTTGAGAAAACATTGTGGAAAAAGAAGAAATTGCTTGTAACAAGCAATTTCTTCTTTTTCCACAATATTTTCTACTATACTGAATGATCATTTTTCAAATAAAATCGACTTAAAATTTTCGTCTGCAAAACATTTGAATGTGGAGAGGCCCTAAAATTTCGCAAAACAGGGAAGGGTTAAAGCATGTCACCATGCATATAATTTACATATAATGTACATGGCAACCCGATTACGTCATCACGACTTTATCCCCAGTTGAGAAATGAATGAAATTAGGGCCAAATCTACTAGAACAGTGAGCATTTATGAGATGAAGAGAATAATTTTTGTTTTCATGGAGGTATGAACCGAAATACGCGGAGCGGATTCATACATTGTGTGATTAGGTCTTTCGGTTCATTCCTCCATGAAAACAAAAAATATTATTTTCATTTCTTATGATTTGATAGCATCGAGCGAAAAATGCAACAACTAAACAAATTTTGATACTTTTTTGTAGTGAACTATTATGTGCGGAAGCATTCAAAATGGCTGCGAACTCAAAATTTTGTTCATGGAGGTATGAATTAAATTTTTCGACCAATCAGATCGCTCGTTTTTGATAGACGAAACTAACAATTAAATTATTGTTTGATGAAATTGCATAGAGGATAATCGTTTGTTACAGGGTAAGATCGATTTATATTTCATTGAGTGAACAACGAAAGCTTTATTTTCTCGAGTGGCAACCACGAGTGAAAATATAGCTTTTGTTGTTCACGAAACGAAATATCAATCGATCTTACTTGCAAAACAAACGATTGTTCTATTTCTTTATAGGTAGGTATCGATGCTTTTTTCATGTCACAGATTTTAATCATTTTTATTTCCTCTCATAAACTATTTGAATACAATATGCCGAAAAGTAGTTTTGCCAAAATATGAGGTCAGAAAAAAGCTGGGTATTTCCCTAAAAGCCTACGTAGGCTATTAATCTATTTTTAGATTAATTCGAGACAGTTACGAAGATTATAGGTCATTTACGTGGCGCGAATAACCGTTAAAACCTTGCGTTTAGTACAAATTACATCAACCCAACGTCATCGTTACGTCATCAGGAGTAATGTTCGCTAGCTGGTCAGTAAAGATCAGTCCTTTCATGTGACATGATTTAGGACGTTGGCTGTTTCGCTAGTAAATTTTTTACCTTCATTTGACTGGGTCATATGCAAATGAGGTCATTCGTTGTCGGCAGCCGAATTCCGTGGTATCTAAAAATAACCTGGATTTCCGCGTAACCTTTCCGATGTTTGTTTGTTTGAATGGGGTTTTACGCCGCTTTCAACAATCTTTCAGTTATATCGCGGCGGCTGGAGCACCTAACAATGGAATCCTGGTATTTCTCACACCAGTACTACCATTACATCCTTTCCTAGCCTCCAGCTGCTATCCCACATAGGTCTACGATTATCCACCCATTGGTGAGAGACAAATAGTCGGAAAGGATGAGTGCCGCCGTCGGGAATCGAACCCGGGACCTCTAGAGTGATAGTCCGACGCGCTACCAACTGCGCTATGACGGCGGCACCTTTCCGATGTAACCAGAAAAAGCCACTTTATGTCTTTTAGATAACCACCAAGACAATACCTGACCTAACTTAAAGTATTAAATGTTCGTTTAAGTCTATTTTTCGACACTTGGTAATTTTTCTTATCTAGGTTTAAGAAACATCGATACCTCGCTTTAATGCAAAAATTAGACAAAATGCGATAATTTGTATGGCAAATTTTCTTAAAGCGCGTCATTTGCACGTGACTTCTTTGCAACGCTTATGATGACGTCACTTATTTGGCTTTGCTTAGATAAAGCAGATAGGGTGAAATGAACGAAAGCGGGGCATAAGTCTCTGATAATTTCACTGGATAGGCAGAGAATTTATCAAATGATAATCTACCGTAATTTCTCGATAATCCACCTGAAAGCATTAAAGAAGAAGAGATAATCCACCAAACATTTCAGTAATCAATCTGAAGGCATTTTCTTTATGACCTGTTCTGAACATATTTTATTTCAGAACGAAATGTGCAAAGATAACGGCCGATGATATATTTGTGAGAAAATAATTGCATCATTCTATTTTTTTTTTAAATTAATGGCGTCTTGGTTTTGTGGGGTATCTTTATTTGAAATCCGATATGGCATTAGCATCCTCGCTTCTTGGCTATTTCTCTGTTTGATTTCCAACTTGATGCAAATACCAAATTTTGAGACCTTAACCAATTCCCACACAATCCCGCATTTTGGCGCCTGTCAAGTAAAACAAATCAACGAATCAATGTGGAAAATGCACAAAATGTTTGTTACAAGCAATAGCTGCATTCTTTACAGTTTATTTCTACATAGAAAGAGAGAGGTATTTGTAATAATATCAACTTGAAATATTCGTCGGCTTTTTCTTTGATTTTGGACCAGTCTTACTGTTTGCCGTCTGCACGCCAGCAGTTTTTGCTTATTTCATTTTGACGTTATTAACCGCCATTTACATTACAGAATCATCTTAACTCTTGTCCTGCTTAATAGTTTTACTCTTTCATTACTTTTGAAAACTTTGACATAATAAGATCAATCTTGTGTTCAAAGATTTCTCTCAAAACAACAACAATAAGCATGTAGTTTAGACTAAGATCAGACTGCACGTCTGTGCAGGCCGATCTTAGTCTACACACCTGCCAAAGCCATTGTCAAAGCAGGAATATTCCGGGATCAGCATGACAAGGGTGAATGCCTTTTTTTTTAAATGTTTAAAATCATTTATGTTAGAAATATCGCAGTTAAAAGCCAATTATTTTCATCAATTACCTGTCAGATAGCCACTTTGAAAGTAAAGGTCATCGTGTTAGTTCTTGGACAAAACGAAACGAAAAAATCTTTGTAGTTGGAATACTTTGTCAAAATGATGAAATTAAATGATTTTTAAAGAAACATTTAGACAGCTTGATACATTCAGATTTATTTCATTTCTTCTGAAAACAATATTAAAGTAACCAGAAGCAAGGATGGTACTTCGAATATATTGTTCCCAAGGTTTTTTCTTCTCGAAGTTGGCTATGTTTCTTGGCTGGTGCCTTTATTATATGTAATGAACAAAATAATTTTTGACACAAAACCAATTATATGAAATATACGTCTTGAATCGTTAGGAATGTTTTAATATTTTTTCAATTAAGTTTTCTTAAATGTACATTTTTTTCAATGCTCTAAAATTTTTGATAAATCAAGCGTATTGTTTGGAACTTTTTTCCTAGTTATCAACAATTTTCTATCTAAAATCTAGTAAAGTAATCCGATGTATTTATTAAAGCATATTTACACATCATATATAGCTAGACTATACGAAGAAATTGACCCCTTTTCGATTTAGAGAGTCTTGGTTGAAGTTTTACGTACAGCTGTCATATCTCTATTTCTACTGTTGCCCTGAAACATTCTGTGACAATCATATCATACCCTAAGAAACGATTCATTACTCTGACCTTCACTTAAGGGTGGTATGGACCATCGATTTACCATTACATGCTCTTTTTTAAGCAAAAATTATTTTGAAAAATTGCAACCGCGTGGAAATCCGAATGAAGCATGTTATCGAATTGATACATTCTAAAAGCCAGTCAAATGCATTATGATTAGAACAAGTTCCCAATTTAACAATGACCCCACCCACTCACAACGCTAGACCCGCCCATTAACACGGACAGGGAGTCCCCCTTCGATTACAGACGGCGTTATTTTGACAAAAAAGGCCAGTAGCATGCAACAAAAAGGAATATAGTTGATTTGCGACCTAAACGTAGTAACTAAAGATTGAATAAGCTGTAGTTACGACAATTAAGTCGCCAAACCAACAAAAAAAGGTTAAAAATGATCTATGTTGGAGATCAGACCTCATTTCTGGTTTCAATGAATTATTTCATTGGTCGACTGGTTATTTGATTAACAGACGCGTTTGGTCAATTGTATAAGCCTACCGATCCCTCTTAAAAAATTGAAACAGTTAACACCTGAAGGCAGTGTCAATAATGTTGTCTACCCTTAACGCGACTTTTTGTCAAATCGGAAATATTCGGGTAAACTCGGACCTTTTGATTTGCTAGCGGAAGATGGTCAAATTGCGTAGTAAAAATGCCAATAAAGTAAAGAGCAAATCAATTAAAGTCTGTCATTGAGATACCGATACCTGCATTTTTATTATGAAAAAGACTGAAATATTTGGACCGATCGTGCAGTTTTATTCTCGTCATCCGGAAACTGTTTCTTACCGAGAATCATTGTTTAACCCATTCCCACTTAATCCCTCCTTTTTACGCCCCTCAAGAAAAAAGATCTTGGAAAACATTGAGGAAAATGAAGAAATTGCTTAATACAAGCAATTTCTTAATTACCCACAATGTTTTCTATCCAAAAAGATGAAAAAAATAAAATTCCATCAACTTGATATTGTCGTCTGCAGCTTCTTTGAATTTGGACCAGTCTAAAACTTGGATGTGTGGGAATGGGTTAAAGCGCTCCATCAAGTGTTTTGGTTTCGGATTATGTTATACACGGCTGCGGTTCGAGACAGAAGATGACTTTCCTCGACCCTGATCTTTCAAAAATAGTACGTCGGTGCAAGAGCAATATGTCGTTATAACAGATTTAATAAAGATGTAGTTAGGACATTCTACTTGCACAAAAACGAGTAGAGACATGTATCCCCCCATCTCCGTCAATTCGAGCGGGATTCTTCGTCTGCTGGAATATTTTCTGTCAATTTCGACTTTTTAGCAGAAGCAGGAAGATAGAATTGGTCACGTGATCGCAATACGTAAATATATATGCCTTCTAAATTTGATACTGAATCATGTACTAGTCAAAATTTATATTTTCTTAGTTTAAACATATTTTATTTGCATGAATTTCATTATAAACTACACATGAGTATGACACAGATAAATGTAAATCAAGCAAAAAGGATTAGAACGAAAGCATAAGCTTATAATGTTCTTCTCCCTATTTGTGATTCAATAGCGTAACTAACTGACATTTCTAATAGGTTACTTGAATTTTATATAAATGACAACATGTATTATATACATATGATTGTTAGAAGAAAGCGTTTTTGAAAGATAGAAGTACTTTACAGAAGGGGGGGGGGTGAATGGTGTTCTTCAATGTTTATTATGAGTATTGTCTGTAAGTCATACGTTTATCACAGGTATCTTTTTCGAAATATGTATAGGGTTTTTAACAAAGAGGGACTTTTTAGAAACGCCTGCTGTCTTTGATATATCTTTGGACTTCTAGCACTATATTCTCGTTGTCTTTATATGACAGATTTTCTTTTCCATACAACAAAGTATTAATATCAATGTTACCAATATGTGTTAATGAGCTAAGGAGCCTGTTTCTAATAGTATCATAATTTGAACACTCAAGAAGAAAATGCTCACTCGTCTCGATCCCACCACAAGTACAAAGAGGAGACGCTACTATATTTTTACTGAAAAGATGGTGATTGAGAGAGCTACATTTGTTTCTGATTCTATTATGTATAACCTGAAGCTTCCTTTCTCCTATAAAGTACAACTTATTAGGGACTGGTTTGTTCCTATTTAAGTAATTCTTGAAGCAGGATAATGAATTTTGTTCTCTTATTTCAATTGGTAACTTGTTCCACTCTTCAATGACTGGAGGAAGAAATGATCTTTTGTAAAGCTCAGTTCTACATTTAGGCAATCTATGATTCTGAGATCCACGTAAGTTGTATGAGGTTGTGCTTCCTATACTTTGAGGTACTAATGAACTTAGGGTTTTCGGACAGAGGCCTTTTACCATTTTGAAGTAAAGAATGAGTTTGTGTATATGTCTTCTTTCTTGAAGTGATTCCCAACCTGATTCAGCAGATAGATCAAGAAGTGATACCAGTTTTGTGCAGCCAGGTACGATTCTTGCAGCTTCGAATTGAATCTTATCGAGTTGATCCTTCAATTGCAGTGTACAATTATACCAAATAACGTCCGCGTATTCGATTATTGGGCGGATGAATGAAAAATAGATTATTTGTAGAGTTCTTCTGTCTAATCTGAACTTGAGAGTACGCATCACATTAATTCTACCCCAAGCTTTTGCTATCGAATTATTTATATGATTTTCCCATGTACCATCTTCAGAAATAAATATACCTAAATGTTTATGGTTTTGAACTGTTGGTATTATTGTATTGGACATAAAAAGGTTTGGGTGAGTGAGCTTTTTTTGTTTTCGAGTGACAACTACTGACTCGGATTTTGAGGGGTTAAATTTGACGATCCACTGTTTGGCCCATTTATCTATTTTATCTATATCAGATTGTAACTGTGCTCCGCAGATATCAGGATTATCAATTTCTAGGGATAAGCTAGTGTCATCTGCAAAAAGGTTTATATTAGACTCCAAGCTATCGACTATGTCGTTAATATAAACTAAGAAAAGTAGAGGACCAAATATAGACCCTTGGGGGACACCAGCTTTCAATAAACACAAATCAGAGGAATTTCAATTAATAACCACTCTTTGATATCGTTTCGAAAGATAGTCTTTAAACCAATCTAATAATAGCCCATTTATTCCTTGGCGATGCAGCTTGAATAAAAGACCTCCATGCCAAACTTTATCGAAAGCTTTACTAATATCAAAGAAAATCATTCGAAACTCGCGTCCATTATCTAAAGCTTTACAAATATTATCATAAAGACACAATGTTTGATTGACCGTAGAGTCACCAGGTAAGAATCCAGACTGGAACGGAGTAAAAAAAAATTACTCATTGAAAGATATAAAAACACATGATTGTAAATTACTTTTTCAAAAACCTTTTCTGTTGTATTCAGAAGAGAAACTGGTCTGTAATTCGATGGAAGTGATGGGTCACCTGTTTTATAACTGGGACATACATTTGAGATTTTCCACGCAGATGGTAACGTACATCGACGTAAAGATGAATTAAATATATCACAGAGCGGTAAAGCAAGCTGTAAGGCTCCTTCAAGTAGTACCCTATTGTTTATTCCATCTGGGCCAGAGGCCTTTCCAGTATCTAAGTCTTTCAAAACATTATACACTTCTTCTGGATGTATTTCAATAAAATCAAGTGAATGTTCATGGGACCGATCGTGATCTTCTGGTAATGATGTATTGGAGTCATCAACATATGACTGACTGACAAAGAAAGTGTTAAGCAAGGTAGCCTTTTCAGTTTCATCTGATATTATCTTTTCATTGTTTTCATCAAACAGAGGGGGTATCTCAGAATTAAATGTCCTAGGCGTATGCATTAATTGTTTAATTGCTTTCCACCAATCCCTAGATGTTAAAAATCCAGATTTTATATTAGAGGCCAAATTTTCAAAGTAATCATCCTTTTTTTGACGTATTAGGGTAACAATCTCATTTCTCAAACGTTTAAATCGTATCCAATTGCATGGATTATTGGTTTGTTTTGCCTTTCTATATAACCTCTTTCTTTGTCTAATTTTTTGTTTGATTTCATTGGTTAACCATGGGGGCTCAAAAGGTCTAACATTTATTACTTTATTCGGTATAAATAATGCTGCATTTTGTAATAATGTAGTTGTAAAATTATTAACATATATATCAAGATCATCATTAACTAAGCTATTCCAATCAAAGTTGCTAAGCGCTAATCTAAGTCCGTCGTAATCTACCCCTTCATATTTCCAAATGGTTCTTTTAAATGACTTATGTCTAGGTTTGATGAAGTTGAGAACAGCAAATACTGGACAATGGTACCTAACCTGACTTTCGAGACAGGGCTCGCCAACACCTGACACTAAAACAGAGTCTTTATTCGTTACAAGTACAAGATCGATTAATGATGAGGAATTTTCTGTAAAATGAGTAGGTTCATTGATACACTGGATTAAGCCAAACTGAGTACAAAGGGAATTCACTTTATTAAAATGACTAGAATTCAATTGATTCAAATTGAAATCAGCCGTAATAATGATATCCGTTATATTCGTGTCGATAGCAAGAGAAATGGAATCTTCGATTAAACCATTGTATGTCAAGGGTGAATTTGGTGGTCGGTAAAAAACTCCATATAGTATATTTCTATTATTACAAAGCTTCATCTGTACCCAGACACATTCTAATGAATTTATTTCAAGGTCACGTCTTCTAAAATACGATAAATTACTTTTTATATAAATCATTACTCCGCCATAAGATTCGTTTTCTCGATCTTTCCGTTCCGGGATTTAAAAGTTTTGAAAGTGCAGATTTCTCGATGGGTATTCTTTTTCAAGCCAGGTTTCAGAAAATGATATAATGTCAAATTGAGAAAGTTCAGTATACAATACATCGACCTTGTGCCTCACACTTTGTACATTATAGTGTATTGTTGATAAATGATTAGGATAATTAAGGAAGCTATATATTTCGTTTGTATGAAAAGGAAATGAACTTTCATGAGTTAAAGGACCTGGGTTTGGATGCACATCCCCTGACAACATTAAAATAAGTTGGATACAGAATATAAGCACAGGTATGTATTTTGAAACTGACAGTAGTTGAAAATTTAGCACAACTCTTTGTTTTTTATTTATGTAAAAACTGTTCCATTAAAACTTCTAATTTTGAACCTCTTCACGCTAATAAAGAAATAAATAAGCCCGTTATTATAATTTTGCAGTACCAGAAAAGTTGAAAGAGTTAAAAGCAGTTTGAACCTGAAGTGTAGCCAGAGTGTTGGAACGAGAAAAGCATGTGATTTATATCTTAATCTGGCCATTCTTCCATATAAATCATAATAAGAACTGTTTCACGATCCAACACACAGACCACAAATTCAGGCTCCATATTTTCACTGCAATTTTGAATTACATTTAAGCACATTAATATTAATGACATTGATGAACACCACCCCTTCAAGTCAAAGTTAAGTACAGAAAAATGTGAAAGTATTTCACAAAAAATAAAGGACAAATAAGTTAGTGTCATTAAATCAACTGTAGAGTGTTAGAAAAATATGTCAAAAAATATGTACAAACAATATGTAAGATACATGTAATGATTGCCAAAGATCATAGGTTTGTTAGTTGGTATAAGTATAAACATACGATCTTAACTTAAATTTAAATTTCACGTGGCTCGACCAGCGATTTCTTTTTTTTAATTGGGGGGGGGGCGATGTTTGTGTTTGAATTTAGTGTCAATTCTCAGCAACTGCTTTATATCAAAACAAATTTTACATTATGTAATGTGGGCAATGAATAACTCAAAAATATAATCAATTGATAATTTTGACCACTAATACTTCAAAAAGTATATATAAATATTTTGACCAAATCAAGGGTGATAACTGCACCTAGATTACGGATGAGCCGCCCTTTTGACCGTCAGCCGAAACAAAACGCGGACTAGTCAATTAGGCGATGTTATATTGACCAATCACAATGAAAAGAACAAAGAATGGCCAGAGAGTTAAAAATGGTTTGTATTTTACCGATTCAAAGCGAGAATAAGCGGGACTATCTTTACAATAATAGCTAAGCGGATCGACATGGTCAGTTAAAAATATACAAAAAATATATATATTGGCATGTTCAACGAGAGATTTAATATAGTCCCTCGACATTTTCCGACGAGTGTCAGAAATATTTCTGATTGAAAGAACAATTATATTTTCTTCACATCTATTTCAGCAGCGGGTTCGATTTCTTTCACTCGTCTGTTTTGTCATTTACCTTTTACCAATGTGACATAAATCTTTAATCAAGCGCTCTGCTTCAAGAAGACTGTCACGCAAGCGCCAAATAGTTGAACTTTCCGAAAAGAACTAGACGTAAGTGGAAATCTTGAATCAGTTTGCGTGGAACAACACATTCGTCACCTGTGTCGTACAGGTCCCTGACACAAAAAGGAACAGCTATTGATGGATGTTAGCAAGTCAATTAAGTATCATTTGTGGTGGAAAGAATTCAATGTAATCGCTTTTCCTAAGTATTTCTCTTTATTTCCATAATGTTTTCGGTATTGTGTAAAAAGAAGAAATTGGTTGTAACAAGCGTTTTCTCCTTTTCCCAAAATATTTCTACCGCATAGAATGGTTTCATTTCAAATTGCATCGAAGCATTTTCGTTGGTTTTACGACGTAAAGGTCGTAATAACAGCTTATTGAAGCTGTAGTTTCGACGTTTATTGCGTCAACCAATAATTTCATGTTGTTTTTTTACATAATACTGGCCAAAAATTTTATGATATGAGGCTGTTTAATATCGAAGGTGAATTACCTACAGGAGTCTTTGTGCGAGGCCAGCGGAGTCAGTGGGCGGTGACAGCGGTTCATAGATTCATTGGGATCTTGCTAGATCTGACTACAAAACGTCATTCAACGTCTTTCATAAACATAATTCACGCGAAGACAATAGTTTTGGAAACAGTGTAGTTAAAGGAGAAATTGCGTGTTAAGGCTGTTTCACTTTTCCTCGGAATATTTTCTTTTCAATTTGAGACTTTCGTGCAATTTAAATGTTGTCTGCAGCTTTTTCGAATTTGGATCGGTCTAAAATTTTATCGTCTGATAATAGGTTAACTACGAGTATACATATAGTGCTTACGTTTCAGATAACTTTGTTTTATGTCTTTGTTTCTTTGTTCGTTTGTCACTAGATCTAGTTTAGCATTTTCGCATAATTTTAGTTCGAATCAAAAATTGAGGCTCGGTTTTGTCAGCAGAAAATGCATTTTTTCATGAAAGGAACATTTAGATATCGTCGGTGTAATTCCAAAACCTCACAACTACAGTTTAAATCAAGCTGCAGTTATGAGGTTTAAAATCACACCGACGATATGTGGACATTTTAAATACACAGTGTCCTTACAGACGCGGGAAATCGTTCTGAAAGAATCCTCTAAAGTGTGTCGTAATGATGTGAAAAATTACAATGGCTTTTCTCATGAATATAAATCATAGTCTCTAATTGAGATACAAGGTCAACCCTTAGTATTTCCACAAAAAAGTATATCAAAATTTGTCATCACATTTCCTTTTTTCACTCGATGTTATTAAATTATAAGAAATGAAGAGAATATTTTTGTTTTCATGGAGGTATGGACCGAAAAACCTAATCACACTTATGTATGACTCCGTTTCATACCTTACAAAGTACACAAATATAGATTTGTGTCAATTTTATGAAGCACACAATTATTCATTCAAAGTTAAAGGTATCCTGTATTTTTTGTACTTTAAACCTTTAGCTTCATAAATATATATTTGAGCTGAATTTGAATATCAAAATAAACTTCAGAAATCCAATTGTTACACGTATGTTACACGTACTCGCATATTATTTCACGGTCAAGTGCATCTGAGTCCAAAGCCATTTGAAAGCAAAGGTACAGAAGATAAGCAATGACCTGGAACTTTTCATATTCAATCCTATTTATTAAATATCAACAACAATAATAACCGCTATATTATAAAAGGCTGCATATTGGTTTGCCAAATCTTCCAAGTGGGTCCTATTGAATTAATTTACCACAAAATAACACAATTCAAACATATAATGTGTTTTCTGCCAAAGTCGAAATTTGTTAAGGTCCTGAATTGTATTGCGCAATGCAGGAATTCTAACTATATCAGGCGGTGTAAGAATTCCTCATTTGCGCATGGGAAAATTAAAAACGATTAATGACTGGTAGTATGTTTTTAACATAAAAATCATTAAAGACAAAGTTGTACAGAAAATGTACGCAATGCTTTTACACTGTTACATCAAGAAGTCAATGATGCAAAAATTCACCAAACTTGGGAAGCTTTATTTCAGCCTATACGCGTTGGCTTTTAATTTATAAAAACTTTAATTTGATAAGGTCCCCTCTCCAACACTTGCGTACGTCCCTTAGAGGAAGAGAGACACTGGGGCAGCCATTGACTCTGTTGAGGAAAATAAAGAATGTTCATAATTGGGAAAACTCCAATCGTAAGTCTCAGTTGAAGAAGGTAAAAAAAATGCCCCATCTAGAATTACTTAATTTCATTATCCAAACTTTTGTAAATTAGGAAGTCTTTTTTTAAATACATAACTTCAATTCATTCAATAGAACACAAAGAAACCATTTTCACCCACTACTCATAGTATTGTAACGACTTTATTTTCTAACATATATAAATGACACAAAGGGAAAGGAACTTGACAGTTTTGGGAAGACAAATAGATTTCCTGTGAGAAAGGGTAGCAAACTTCATTTCATAAACTTTTGAAAGAAAATGATATGGATATAATTTGTTTGTTTGAATGTGGTTTAATGCCGCTTTTAACAATGCATCAGACACAACGCAGCAGCAGGAGCAACTAACAGTGGATTCATGGATTGTATCGCAGCAGTATCACCATTACATCCTTTCCTAGCCCCCAGTTGCTATCCCATTTAGGTTTATGATAATCCACCTATTTGTGAGATATAAATGTCGGAAAAGATACGTGCCGCCGCCGGGGATCGAACCAATGACACTCCATGATTGGAGATTGGGAGTCTGGTACGCTACAAATTGCGCTAAGACGGCGGCCTAAATATGAATAATAAGGTACAAAAGGAAATGTTACCTGTCTAACAACTGGGGTCTTGAACACACATCCCTCCGGCATTTCGGTCAGGTCAGTAAGAGCCGGGACTCAATGTGCCACATCACTGAGCGACCGAAACTTCGTAAATACAACCTATCTAGGATGTAGTTACTACATTTTGCTCACACACTGATCATCACAGTTAAAAGACGATACAATAACGGTTACTCCCCCGACACACACACACATCCCTCTGGAGAATTTCTTTTTATCCGCACAAGTCTAAAATTATAGAACTATCGGTACGCTTTCTTGTCTTTAAAACTTCCTAGTGAAAAACAAATGTTATTTCTATTACATATACATGAATATTACATTAGATCATTTAAGAGATGAAGATAATATTTTTTGTTTTCATGGAGGTATGAACCGAAAAACATAATCACACTGTATGAATACGCGAAGCGGATTCATACATTGTGTGATTAGGTTTTTCGGTTCATACCTCCATGAAAACAAAAAATATTATCTTCATTTCTTATAATTTAATAGCATTGAGCGAAAAATACAACAACTTAACAAATTTTGATACCTTTTTGTTGTGAACTATTTTGTGCGGAAGCATACAAAATGGCTGCGTACTCAAAATTTTGTTCATGGAGGTATGAATTAAATTTTTCGACCAATCAGATCGCTCGTTTTTGATAGACGAAACTAACAATTAAATTATAACACCATCTGCGGATTGTAGCTGTCAACAAACTATGGATAGATCAACCAAATCATTCAATTAGACCTAAAGAGATTTCCAAACTCCCTCACGAATGTTAAACCTATTTGTTGATTTTGCGACTTTAACGTCATAACTACAGTTTATCCGAGCTGTAGTTAAGAAGTTTAGGTCCCCAAAAAACTATAATATTTCGGTGTAACTATGATTTAAATTACTCCGTTTAATGTTTAAGTCGAACTTACCATCAGAATAAAGTGGGCTTGGTTAGCAATCTGACATCTGGCGACTAACAGCCGTCAACCAGAACTTGGAATTCACTTGTGAAGTCCGATTGCCGGTATTTATGTAAAACCAATCCGTCACTTATCTATCTAGAATTTACGAGTTGACTGTACTTTTCGTTTGTCCACAGCGACCAAATCACTCGTCTTGTATACCAGACACTTTATTATGTCGGAGTGCCGTTTGAACAGAATGTGGCCTGCGATTGGTCAATTTAATTTTATTTCTCGGTATAAAACCCCAACTATGTGTTTAATACTCGACTCTATTCAAAAAACGTACAACACACAGACTCACACACAGAAAATTCGATTACGAGATAAAATCCCGCAACAATATTTTTCGTCAAAATGTCTTAATGTCGAAAAAAGAATATTAAAGAAAAAAAACTCTAGTAACAGTTACAAAGTTATGAAAGAAATTTAAATGCAATATCTTTATTTTTTCTTCACCAATCTGTAAATTAATTACAATTTCCATTAACGAAACTCAGTATGGAATTCAAGCTTCAAGGTCAAAAGTTCATCAAAACGAATGATCGATACGATTTGTAATTCGGATAATCTAATTCAAGGGACGGGCGTACTGATACAGTTTTCTGTATCTTGTTATCCCTTCCTCTTTAATCTGTGTTTCGTCGACATGAACATGTTTGTAATTCTATTTTAGTGATTTCTTGGTCGATGGCCGCGATATGACGTGTCCCCCATCTCCCCGTGTCTTTACCCCTATCTTTTCAATCCCTGGCTTTTACGCTCGTCTATTTTTTATAATTGAGAAACATTGTGAAAAAAGAGGAAATTGCTTGTAACAAGCATTTTTTGTCTTTTTCCACAATATTTTCTACCCTACTGAATGGCTATTTTTCAAATTAAATCCACAATATGTCTTTGTCTGCTAAACCTTTGAATGGGGAAAGGCCTAGAATTTTGCAAAACAGAAAAGGGTTTATCTAAGACTGGTCTTCGATAGCATGACCGTAAAACTGTGTATATTCTGTCATTCATTCATGCTTTTGTTTGTTCGTCCATTCATTCATTCATCTTTTCATTGGTAACTACCGCACAATCGTTTCTGTGTATTACATGAACGTTGTTTTAGGAACCACTTAACAGTTTCGGAAAAAAGAGGGTGTACTAAGCTTTGATGAAATTTGCTCAAATGTCGCAAAATGAGACAATTTTGAAATTATCCAAAAGAATTATCCAAAAGTGTCCAGTCTAATCACACATCGCGGAGAGCGCTTTGAACTGTTTTTAAACTCTTGCTTAACTAGCATTGTTTGGCCATTCTACCTAATTAAATTCACACCTTGTAAACACCAAACCTGACTGACTTCTATAATGCATCCAATCTCATTTTCCAATAACTGTTTAAGTGAATTTCTATATGCTCTCTATTCTACGGACGGGTCACAAATACACGAAAAAAAAAAAAAATGTCTCGTCCAACCCGTGAAAGGCTAAAAACGACAAATAGAACTATCATCAAAATAAAAAAAGATAAGTCTTAAATAATGAAGGAAATATTGTCACAAAGGAGAAATGATTGTTACACGTACTTTTTTTTTATCACAAATCATTCTAAGTTTTTTTTTCTATTTTGTGCACGCTAAATGTGTGAGGACATGAGTTAACCCATTACCAGACGACACCATTTCAGACTGGTCCAAATTCAAAGAAGTTGCAAACAACACTTTTAAGTTTATAGATTTTTGTCTTCTGAGATAGAAAACACTGTATCAATCAATTTCTTCATTTTCCACAATGTTTTCTAAAGCGTCTAAAAGCATTATCGTGTGGGAATGCAAGGTTAATCAGAAAAGTTAATAATACAATTTCCGTGATCTCATTGACAAAATTCCTTGTTTATCAGGGGGTCTCTCTAACTGCATTTACATTTTGATCGGATTGGGAAATTCTCATTCACCGCTAAGATTTTTTTCATCTCATCTTGTCTTTTCTTCTGTATGAAATATATTTAGATAAATAGAAAACCATTGACAAAAGTACTCTTACTTTCCTTACTGAGTTATCTGTTTGTAAATATATCTATTTGTTTATTTTCACTAACTATACAGGATACACTATACTGTCTTCTTTTGTGTGTGTGTGTGTTTTGTTTGTTATGATTTGTTTGTTTACTTTTTTATGAATACATTCAAGATCATTTAGTCATTCCGACATAAAATCCTCCTGTTCGTCCGTCCGTACGTAAGACATTTTTTACATCTGGGTGGATTGGGACTCTGTCTATGAAGTACCCTATCCAGATACACTATCCCCCCCCCTCTGGTGGGAGTTGAACCCGCAACCATCCGATTTCCGGTCGACCACGCTGACAACTCGGCAAATGAGAGCGTCTTTCAATCGGTTTAATTCTTTCCTGTACAATCCTTGTTTTTTACGTCCCTGTAATTTTATACTTGAGAAAACATTGTGGGAAAAGAAGAAATTGCTTGTACCAAGCAATTTCTTCTTTTCCTACAATATTTTCTACCCCGTACTTTACTTACTTTTAAAAATGCACTTGAGTTTCATTGTCGTCTGTAATTTCTTTCAAATTGGACGAGACTAAAATTTTGAAAATACGGAAAGGGTAAACAAAAAGTGGGGTATGTCTCCCCCTTATAACAAGTTGTTGTAAATCGGATTTGCGGCGAAAAATGATGGACCTGCCGTTCGAAAGGTAAAAAAATGACCTTTTTTTAAAATAACATCTTTATTCTAAAACAATGACTAGGAAAATGCGTTTGTGTCACCAGTTTGTACAACAAGTCGAGAGTTTTTAATCTTTTCATTTCAAAACGTTTCAATAATTTGATCGCCGGCCACGCCCACTGACCTACGAAAGGAAGTTCCACCTCAATATAAAACGGCATTATTTTGCTAGATGTATGACCAGAAACATGTTACAAAAAGGTAAAATGGTTTGTTGGCGACTTTAAATCCTGAATATAGATTGAATAAGCTTTAGTTATGACGTTTTCATCGCAAAAATCAACAAAAATGTTTCACATAAACGTCGGAAAATGATGGAGTTCAAAGTTTATATCCTTTCTATGTGAATGATTTGATTGGTCGATTGATTCTTTGATTGGCATCCACGATCCGTCAGTTATGAGCAACAACAACCCCGCCGTTCAATTGTTTTCTTCTGTTTTTTCTTTAGGATTTCATCTAGACGTGTTCGGCTAAGATATAAAAAGCCACCCATGGCGACTACTGCATATTCTAGATATTGTCATCATAATCCCAGCACAGATTGACTATTTCGTGTTCAACTGGGTATACCCTTCCCACACAATACCGTTTTTTTTATGCCTCGAAGGAAAAAAAGGTTTGGAAAATATAGTGCATAACAGAGAAACTGCTTGTTACAAGCAATTTCTTCACTTTAACAATATTTTCTACCCCAATAGATAGAGATTTTTAAAATTTCAAATGGTAAAAATCGTCGTCTCTTATATCTCTGAATTTTGACATTCTAAAGTCTAGTCGTCTGGTAACATTTTCATTATCCCAACACACACGTATTTATCATTGAATTCCATATTAATTAATCCCCGAGGACAATTTAGAGTCTAATATTGTTTTACTGGGTCAAACATGTGTGATATAAATCTAGATACTGTCATAATATTTTATCCGCCAGAATTGAAACGAAACGGAGATCTTTGAAAACTCGTGATTAAAAAAAGAGAAATGGGAAAATAAATTAGCTGTATAGATTAATTATCGGTTGATTGATTGGTTGTTTAATTCATTGATTGATTGATCGATCGATCAATCAATGTAATGATACATAGATTTATTGATTACTTAATTCAATTGTTGATTGATTGTTTAATTGATTGATTGGTTGGTTGACTAATTGATTGATTGATTGATGAAGGATGGACGGATTGCCCTTAGGATGGACAGACGGACGGATAAGTGGATAGATGGATGGATGTATCTATGGAAGGAATGGGAGAGATTTATGTTCATATGAAGAGAGGAAAAACAACGGACAGGCGGACGGACGGATTGTTGATCAGACAGAAAACAGGGATCAACATTCCAACCACTTAACCATCGAGACAATTAACCGACCGCCTCTATCAATCAAATCGTCCATTTAGACCGGAAGTGAAATTTGAACTCCGATACAGGCCAACATTTATGCGGATCAATATTGTTGGTTTTTCAACTCAAACATCGTTATTACAGCTTAAGGAAGCAGTTATTACGTCACTTAGGTCGCCATTGAACCTTTGTCATGGTGAGGCCTGAATATTCCTGTTTTGGCAGAGGTTGTAGAAAAAGGTCAGATTGCACATGAGTGCAGTATGACACTTTCTGTTTTCCCTTTTAAGCCAGATATGTTTATATAATTATTTTTTGAAATAAATATCGACCCCAATTAAGGCCTTCCATTGCTGTCCGTCCTTTGATACTAAAATAATTCTGAATAGGATTTTAATTCATCATGATGAAGGTTGATATTTAAGTCGAACTTTTGTTGGAGTTAGAGGTCAAAGATCCGTCAATTTGTACTTTTATATATAAATTAAAAGAATCATTTAGAACCATTTCTGTAATTTAAGTTTCAGATAGTGTTATTATGCCACCCGAGTTGTTATAACTCGAGAGAGACTCTATAATAAATCACTGATGCTGATGAGAGGTAATTTACATTTAATGATGATGCTATTACCGATAAGGCTTATCAGTTATATACAGATTTGATAAAAATACGAAATACGCCTATCTTTATTTCAGGGTTTAGACGGCTTTCGAGTAAACCCTTTACCTTTCAATTCCCGATTTTTACGACGCTGTGAATTTATAAATGAGATATCATTGTAGATAAAAAAGAAATTGCTTGAAACAACAGGAAAGTGTAAAGAAATAAAGTAAAACCCGTATCCATATTTTTGAATTGTTTTTCCTGAACTGAATTAAGTTTTTCTAACGATTGCAATAAATAACAGCATTTTCCACGCCTAATCATCATCGATGAGTGACCTAAATATCGTAAGTTCAGCTCGCACAAAGCTGTATCTATGACATTTTGGTCACCCAACAACTTCACATTATTCAGTTCCTTTTCCAATCAATGAGATTCAGCTGCTGTTCATATGAACAACACAGTGTTATGAACAACACAATGTTAGCACATTACAATAGGGGGTAGGGCGGGAAAATGCATTTTTCTTTGTTCGAATTGTCTCCCAAAGGATCAATCGATAATTGTACTACAAAACGTTTGGTTTTTTTTATTTTCATAGCGTCAGCTTTGATAGCTTAAGTCAACGGACACAATTTTGAGGTCTTCCCAAAGTTCAACGACTGCAAACTGCCACTGGAGGCTTAACTACGAAACCCATTGTATGCATTCGCCGTAAAAGTAGATCTTAAGTATTTCAGGAATATTGCAAACTCTATTCAAATTGTAGAGAACTAGCATGCTATTTAACCCATTCCCACTCAATCCCGCTTTTAAGCAAATCAAGAAAAAAGCTTTGGAAAACATTGTGGACAATGATTCATTGAATGGGATTTAACAGGGGTTTAAGAGTATTTCACTACCCGCCTCAGGTGGGGCCCGAACCCGCTACCAACCGATTACGAGTCGAACACCCTACCCATACGGCTAACGAGCTAGACAAACAACTTCCTTTTAATTGACTAATCGAGGCTGTCAAACAAAGGATCATTCGAACCATCAAATAAATCACTTAGACTTGAAATGAAATTTGAGACCTAACATTCCTTATTTATATGAAGATTATTTTGAGACTTAAGCATCGTTCTGTGGCATATTGAAGCTGTAGTTACGACGTATTGGTGGCAAACCAACCTTTTTTCGCTTTCGTTACCGTTACAAGTTATCGACCATAAAAATTTTCAAAATGAGATCGTTCAAGGGTGGAATCGATATTTCTAAAATCTAGATGAGAAGAATTTCCCGATTGTCTTAAAAAGCTACAAAGACATTAAATACTGAAATGTGTGTCAGATATAGTCTTCACGGTAATCTGATTGGCAGAAAGTGGCTTTTTGTGGTTTTATAGGGAATGTACAGTGGACTTCCAGGTTATTTTTAGAAATCTTGGAATTTAGTTGTCAAAGCCGCATGACCTAATTTGCATATGGCCTAAAGTCTGCAGAAAGCAGCAAAGTCACAAACGAAACAACTGGCGTCCTAAACTTTGTCACATTAAGTGGTAAGCGCAAAACTACGGTAAAAGTCTATACTCAGGTAAACTCTTACGACAGTTTTTTGACTATTTTCTTCAAAATCTAAGACCTGCTCGAGAAAATATCACCTGGTGACGTAACGGTGACGTTGATTTGAGTGAATCAACATCGTTATCTCTCGATTGGTGGCATTTTCAAATACTGACCTATCTAATTTGAGCATTCTGCGTAGTGTCATTCGTGACAACTCGGCAAATTCCGTCGAACTACATTCAAAATATCAGCGCCCGCGAAATGCAGGCTTCGAATTCACGATCCCTTTTCTTAGAGCACAGGTTAAAACCTGTGACATGAAAAAAACAAAGCTATCTGCCTTCAATATTCGAACTGGAATGTCCTTCTGGAGTCGGTGGGCTGGGCAAGTTATCCCTCCATTACTCGAGATGCCCAGCACATGCCAAAAAGGTTCAAATGAATTAACGTTACTGAAAATACCGCACAAACACTAACGTAAATTGAAGTGTTTAAAGTGACATACCTAAGAAAAACTGTTACTGAGGGCGTTCATGGCAAAATGGCCATTTACAAATTTATCGAAATTTTGCGACCACATTTTTTACATAAGATATACTGCATGTTTGTTTAAGCATGAAGACCACAAAACATTTGGCTATTCGTAGAGGAATACATCTTTCAATGAGGTAGGGTGTTATGTCAATAAACGTCATAAACGTTAGGGCACCCTTAACCCTTGTCATGCTGTATAAATTACCTTACTGAATTGTTGTAAAATCAAAGGGCTGAAAGCACTGATAGAACTTGTTGTTAAATAATCAATATTTCCTTAAGAAATCTTTTTCATAAACAACTCTGGCAGGAAGAGTACAAGCAGGAGGTGTAGACCAAGATCAGACTGCACTTATGTGCAGGCTGATCTTGGTCTATACCTTCTGCCAAAACCAGAATATTCCGGGTTCAGCATGACAAGGGTTAAAATAAGATTCGCATAATGATCAGGATAGAACACTTTTCAGTATTGATTGTGTCTCTAAGAGCAACGCCTCCTCGTGTATCTTAAAACATTTGTGAACACTTTTCGAGGAAAACGTCTCCATTGTTCAACAAGGGTACGTTCAAGACCCTCTAACGGTTTAGGTGGATTGACTTGCTGAGGGACACGATGGCCTAGCTCGAACCGGATATGCTCAATAGGATTGAGGTCAGGGCTGCGTGAAGGACAGTCTAAGTCTTTAATGTATACATTTCCCACAACGTCTTAAGTTAATTTTTAGTGTGGCCTAACATTATCGTGTTAAAACGTAGGACCGTGACCGTGTCTCTGTATAAAGAACTGATCCCTGAAATGGTTAGCGGCTAAGTTGTCTTAACAACAAGGGGAGAAGATACTTGAGCACAAAATCATCCTCCCTTCGCCAAATCTGTCAGCCACTTCAATGACGTTATCAAGGCCTACGGTACACACGTACCCTGCCATCAGCAAACTATAATGTGAGTCGCGATTCGTCACTTAAGGTAATTTGCCAATTGCCTTTCATTGAACTGTAGGAACCGCGTGGCCCATACAAACCTGCCGGACCTACGATAAGCTGTAATAATCGCTCTATTCTGTGGCTTCCGAGCTGGAAATCCAGCTGCTCGCAAACGGTTCTTAACAGTTTGGGTTGTAATCCTACCATCAAACATCTCCACTAGTGGATAGCTGACGTTAATCTGTTTTGGAGATTTCACGATCACCCGGACTTGACGTCACTCGTATCGCTCCGGGTCTCGGCTGGTTACCGACTGACCCGGTTTGGTGTACATGATTCTAGAATTAATCATCGTTTACCATGAGCTATTCGCTGCTCTGGCAAAAGCGGTCACATACTGACCAGCCAAAGCCTTCCGATGGTTTCTTGGCGTGGCCATTTGAAAGTCGTAGAATTTCTACAATAGTGTCAAGGCCAAGGTCTATTTATTTTTAAATTGGTCGTATAACCATAAATTCGAGATTGTGTCGCTGCAATTTACCAAAACTGCCTTTAGCCCAACTGGACGGATATTCTGACGGGAAAACAGAAAAAAATCATTTCATTTTACAAGTTATGAATTATTAAAAGGAGTAAAGGAAAACTGGACAGTCACGCGCTTTAAAGATGAATGTTTCAAGGTTTTTCCGCTAGTGATGAACGCGTCTAACCAACCCTGTCGAGGTGTAAACAAGGATGATACTGCCACTCAATTATTTTCCATGATCTAACCATGACTATTTAACAATGGAGAATTTTTAAATATTCAGTTTTCACAAAAAGTTGCATTTTTGTCGGTACCCATGTTGCATCAAGGTCTTACGTTCGTGTAAAATAATATTAGTTCTAATTAACATTCACGGAAATATCATACACTAGGATAGAACCTACGTGTTGTGAAAGTAATAGAAATTAAAGTTGTTTTACCCTAATTCTAAAGTCGGAATGCAACGATATGTCCAATTTCTCAGTGACGACCAATTACAGTGCGTACGGCATTTTGATTTCCTTTTAGTTTCAGCTTGTACGATAAAATAATGCAAATTCGTGCCAAATTACGGCATGGTTTGTGATATATGCACTTGCAATAGCTGTTTTTCCGGATTTTTTGCATTCTACTCAGTTACAGAAAGCGCGTGTTTTTATGAAGCTAAAGATTTTATGCAGTCACATGGTTCCTATTTCCTATGCTATGGCTTAGATTTCTTTTACACACAAGAGAACAAAAATATGGGAAACTTCAACTGTATCAAATTTTCATTTTTTCTCAGTATATTTTCTATAAATATATTCTCAGGTGTCTGCAAGATCATAAGTTATACAGGAAATTAGAGCAGTTGGTTTTAACTAGCCCTTTCCTTTTTTGCACAATTTGACCTGTCCAAATTCAAAGAATATGCAGACGAAAATCTAAATGGAATTTAATTTGAAAAAAAAATCGTTTGGTAGATAATATTGTGGGAAAAGAAGGAATTGCTTGTTGCAGCATTTTCGTCTTTTTCTACAATGTTTTCACAATCATAAAAATCACAGGGACATAAAAACCAGGGATTGAGAAGGAAAAGGTTGATATATACAAAAATACCGGAAAATTGGGCTTATGATATATTCTTAGTATCAACAAATGAAATTTAAGAAAATAGAAAAGGGAAAACGAAGCTAATCATCTTTAATCAGTTCTAATTTCTCTACCAGAGGAAAAATATTAGGATTTTTTTTTTCTAAAGTTTTAGCTCGGGTAAAAATTCTCAAATTCCTATAAAGTGTTATGTCAACTACGCAAATCTGTAACTTTTCAAAATATTACCCACAAATGAACAAATCATGAAACACACACACGCACACAAATGAAAAAAAGAGACACAAATACAAAACAAAGGAATAAAACATGAGAAAAAAATTCAATACAATGAAAAAAACAAAACAACCACCCCCTAAAAAAACCCATGAAACACAAATTCAACATAAGTGAACAAACATGAAAAACAAATTAAACACAATTGAATAAAAACATAAGACACAAATTCAACACAAATGAATATATCATGAAAAACAAATTTAACAAAAATGAATAAATCATGAAACACAAATTGAACACATATGAATAAATTATGAAACACAAATTCAACACAAATGAATGAATCATGAAACACAAATTCAGAACAAATGAATAAAATATGAACCATACAAATTCAAAACAAATGAATAAAATTACGGACAATATGTTAAAATAAGAAAATACCATGCTAATAAACTTTCCTTTATAGATGCTTTTATATGGTTAGATTAATCGGGTTCAGCGTTTAGTGTTTATAAGTATGAAATAGAGTAAATATTCAATGGTATAAACATAATACTTGACTCCCACCAATGGGTGGATAATCGTAAACCTAAGTGAGCTGAGCAGTTGGAGGCTCGGAAGGGTGTAGTGGTAGTACTAGTGTCAGAAATACCAAGAATCCATTGCTTGGTGCTCGAGCCGCCACGATATGGCTGAAACACTCTTAAAAGTTACGTTAAACCCCATTCAATCAAACAAAATAGCATTAATACGAGTAGCAAGACTTTCGTCGTCGTGTAAATCTTGATATGAGAATTACAGAGAACACGCCCATGAGGCCTGTGTGACAATTATATTTTTAAATGGTTAAAATTGACAGCCTCGCCCAACGCTGCTGCGATTTCTTGTCTTGAAATTGAGGGATCGCTTGCCCTTCCATCAACCTCAGACAGATTGTTCAAATAAGATATTAAGCGACGTTCAGAAACATTAACGACAAATTGTTGGTTTGCGATCTAAACGTAATAACTACAGTTTGAATAAGCTGTAGGTACGAAATTTATGTCGCCAAAACAACAAATATACTAATAAGGAATATGGGATTTGAAAGTATACCTCTAAATGAGTGATCCTGTCTAAATGAATTATTTTATTGGTTAATTTATTTTTCATCGACAGCGGAGAAAGGTCAAATACAGTATAGAGGCTTGGTATAAGTTTTAGACAATTAAACTATTTATGTATTAATTTTGTTGTTGTTGTTTAAGTTTCTTCGTAATAGCTCCATATATTGAATACGAATTGTCAAAATGGTGACAAGTCGATTTTTTTAGATCAAATGGAATAAAATGTTTATGGGTAGAGAAAACGAAATTAGCGATTCAAAACCGACTACACATCAGTTCTCGGGTGTTGTCGTAACATTTCGTTGGAACTGCTAGCGGAGGCTAATGGTACATTTAAATCGCCATACTTACACTAAAATGTCAATTCACGGCGAAACCGGTTGTAACGAATCATAGTAGAAAAAAGAAGAAATTGCTTGCGACAAGCAATGTCTTTTTTCCACAATGTTCTCTACATTATAGCTGAAAGGAATCTTCTAAAACTCCATTTTATTATAAATTATCATCTTCAAATCCTTTCAATTTGGACAGCCTAAAATTATGCCGGATTGGTTAAGATCAGACAGGTTGAAGGTTTGTCGTTTATTTACTCACCTGACAAACGTTATAACACCAACACGAGATATATTATCCTTGAGCTCATACCACATTTCTTTTAACAGTTTAGCCTGTCCATCTGTCAGCACAGGCTCCGGCTTGGTTGGGTCAAATTTCACCGACTTATTATTGTTCACGTTGCCTCCGTGTTTACCTTGCACAACTCCCATAGTATATCTTCGTTGTTCACCTTTCAATTAATTCGAATGAATCACTTCGTTGTTCAACGCGAACAATTAAACGTTATATTCCAATCGTTAACATAGAAGACATCTTGGTTGCTTTTTTAGATATATTTTTTTTTTCTTTTCGATGTTATCGCAGTTTTTTTTTTTTTTTTTTTTTTATTGTCCGTAAGAAAACACTCCTAATACGGATAAATCTTACTTATCCTCGTTCGATGTGTTTTGAATTAACTTTCGTTTCTTGTCTCTCCGCTCTAAATGTAAATGTCTTGTTAAAATCTATTTGTTTGTATGTTTGTAATCCTTTTGATACGTTGGTCAGTGCTGAGAAAATCGTAATAATCAAAACAGGCTTAAATGATGCCGAATATTTCAACCTGTCTCCCTGAAAGTAGATAGAATTACATAAACCAATTACCAGACGGTAAAATTTTAGACTGGTCCAAATTGAAAGGAGCTGCAGACGACAATTTAAAGTTTATTAAATTTGGGATTTTTTTTTTTACTTTTGGAGTAGAAAACATTGTGGATAATGAAGCTTGCCACAAGTAATTTCTTCATTTTCCACAATATTTCCCAAAGCTTTATCTATTAAGGCGTCTAAAAGCGCCACTGAGTGGGAAGGGGTTAAATGATAAATTCCTAAAAGTCTCCAACAATTGATACTGGTCAGTACTTCACACGAAAGCTCACAAAATACAATGGAAAAAAAATGACGAAAACATTGTTACCATCAATTCGTTCGTCCCTCTGACACTTAGTGTTTGTTAAAGCTCGGTGTAAGTAAGGGTGGGGTAAATCTCATGATCGGGGATTGGTTATAATTGAATAATAGTTTAATTTTTAGTTTCGTCTATCAAAAACGAGCGATCTGATTGGTCTAAAAAAAATATTCATAACTCCATGAACAAAATTTTGAGCACGCAGCGATTATGTATGCTTCCACACAAAATAGTCCCATTCAAAAAGGTATTAAAATTTGTAAAACTTTTAAATTTTCGCTCGATGCCATTAAATTATAAGAAATGAAGAGAATATTTTTGTTTTCATGGAAGAATGAACCGAAAAGACTAATCACACTGTATGAATCAGCTTGGGTTTAAACCACTATCTCTCTTTTAGGGACGTGAAAAATCTACATTGAAAGTGTTCGAGAGCGAATGTAGAAGCTTAAAGCTTTTTTCGCAATCGATCTAAAGTGAATTAATGTAAACAAAAAAGTAAAATGGTTGATTAGCGACCTAATCATTGTAATGACAGCCTGAGAGAGCTGTAGTTACTGCGTTTAAGTCGCCAAACCAACAAAAATGCTTCATATACATGCCCGCCAATGTTGGAGTTCAAAGTTCACTTCCACTCTAAATGAACAATTTGATTGGTCGATTGAGTTTTTGATAGAAAGACTAGATCCTTCAATTATATGAATAGTGAATACACATTAGGCTATGTAATTGAAAAATTAAGCTTTTACCAAACGACAAAATTTTAGACTGGTCCGAATTGAAAGGAGTTGCAGATAAAAAGAAAGAATGAGATTTAAGATAATTTGATTTTTCTATTTTATAAAACATTGTGGAAAATGAAGAAATTACTTGCTGCAAGCAATTTCCTCATTTTCCACAATGTTTTCCCAATGATTTTTCTAGAGGGTTGGCCGAAAGCGTTATTATGTGGGAATGGGTTAAATCTAGACCATAGATCTACTTGAGTTTACGTATGAAATATGAACGAGATGAATAAAATAACTAGTATATAAATACAGATCAATCAATTACCAGGCAGAAGATGCTTAGACTGGTATAAATCGGAAAGAATTGCAGACGGCAGTTTCTAGTTAAAAGAACTTTCGATTTTTCAAGTTTCTGTGTAGAAAGCAACGTGGAAAATGAAGAAATTTATTGTTGAAGGATATTTCTTAATTTTGCATTTTTTTCTGGAGGCGTCAAAAAGTGTCACCTTGTGTGGTTTGGTTTATAAAGATATATTGTCCACAAGAAACCGCTAATGACTAACATACATGATAAAGATATACCGTAGAATTGGGTGACATTGGACTAAAGAGAATAGTTTTCTTTCATGGAGGTATGAACCAGATACCGAAAAACTTGATCACTCTGAATAAATACGCGAAGCGGATTCATACACTAGTGTGATAAGGTTTTCATGTTCATTTCACAATGAAAACAAACAGATTCTGTCCATTTCTTATCCTTTAACCCATTTCAACTCAATTCCTCCTTTTTACGCCCCTCAAGAAAAAAGCATTTGAAAACATTGTGGAAAATGAAGAAATTGCTTGTATCAAGCAATTTCTTCATTATCCACAATGTTTTCTACCCAAAATGACGAAAAAATTCAAAATTCTATCAACTTGAAATTGTCGTCTGCAGCTCCTTTCAATTTGGACCAGTCTAAAATTTCACTGTGTTGGAATGGGTTAATGTCGTCAAACAAAACAAAGCAAATATGCTAATATAGTTTTTAGTAAAATTTATGGATCTATTTTGTGCGCAAGTATGAAAATAGCTGCGTGCTCAAAATTTTTTTTATGGCAGTATGAAAACGATTTAAACCACCAAAATCTTGATAGACGGAACTAAAAAGTATTTAGATTATATTTTGGATAACCCTGTACTTGTTCTACGGGATTCCCTGATCGTCCCTTTTTGCGTAACGGTTCTATACATTCAACACTCTAACTTTACGCTTTCTTACATGACATGATATCTCGGTTAACGAGGCTATACTCATATGTCTATCACAAGATTGTAATAAATCAGTGTCTAGGGAATAGCCAGGAAACACTTGTAGACCTAAAGCGGCTTTTGAACAGGTTTTTGTGAAAATTGATACTGGACAATTATCTGGTTTTCAAAAGATCATAACGTCATTTTCATGATAAATATTCTTTCTTCCGGTCAAATCTACTAATTCCCTTTGAATTTATTTTAATATGAATATATTTCCTTTGCTTACTTTCAACAATCGGAATTTATCGGATGAAGTCGTAAGTCTTCGGGTTATGTCGATAACCACTGTATTGATAGTGGAAGCCAATGACGTAATTGATACGTCATGGAAAACACAAATAAGGCAATTTTCGGTGCGTTCAACAGATAACGTATTTACCCGATGGAATCCGGTTCTATTCGGGTTATACTTCGCTGACATATTTGGCGTCTCGTAACGTGAAATATGTTTGCCTCTTTTCTTTTTCTAAATTATGAACAGTCATTTTCGTAACAAAATCAGCTTAATCCCCTTCATGCAAATGTCTGAAAGCATTACAGTTAATGATTGGATTGAGAACCTTTTTTTCAAAATCTGTGCAAGAGCTGCTTTAAAGTAAACCATACTATAGTTTGCTAACAATGATATGAGTGGCTTTAAATCAAAGTCAGCGTAACACCTCGTTTGTCTGTTTTATCAATTTACGTACCTACAACAGTATATTCTCTAACCTCTTGATAAAGTGTTTATAACTTTAAAAAAAAAACACCTAAAGCTTGTATTAATCTATGTGACTCGCCAAGCTAAAACGGGTTTCCACGGGTGGGCGAAAACAGTACAGATTCCACAGGCTGGCAAAGAAGAAAACTTATTGTTCAATATACTTTATAAGCGTTGAGATCCCTAATCGGGGTATACAAGCATTTAGATATAATAAAGGTAACAATTACAATCGTGACAGTACTAGAAATTCAGTCAAACGTGTTTTTTAAAATCTCTAATATGCTAAACGAATCAACTAAATTCAGTGCTGGGGGAAGATTTTTCTAGAAAAGATAAACAAGTCGCAATGCTTAGCTTTGGCCACATTTTATTGTTGGTCCAACACGGTACATTGCAACCACAACTTTAAGGCTCCTTATCTGGGTTTGTCATTCAGTCTTGATAATCCATTACCAGTTCATCACATTATGACATTTTTTTCAAAAAGAATAGTCGAAAATAAATAAATCGCTTGTAACATTATATACAATGTGTTCTTATCAAAAAGGCAAATATTTTGTTAGAGTCTTTCCTGTTTCGCAATACTTCAGACCTGTCCAAATTCAAAGGTTTTGTACACGAAAATAAAAGTAGATTCAATTTGAAAAATAATTACTCCTAAGGATAGAAAATATTGTGGGAAAAGAAGAAATTTATTGTAACAATCAATTTCTTCTTTTCTACAATATTTTCTCATCCCTAAATTCAGGTGATGTAAAAACCAGGGATTGTACGTGAAATGAATAAACTTAAATTGTTGTCTGCAGCTGTGTTTCATTTTGTACCAGTCTAAAATATTGACGTCAGGTAATTGGTTAAATATTTATTTTTGAAATACAACCTTTAATTGACCTGTGCTGGACTTTTTAAATATTTAACGTTGTTGTTGTTGTTGCATTTTCTTGTTGAATTTTTATATGCGCTGCTTTGTTGTTTAAATTTTTTTGTTTTGTTTTGAATTCTTGTTTTGAATTTTTGTTAGAAGTGGCATATCGTCGCTGCGCGAGTAAAATGTCATAGCCATAGCTTTATCAAAGCTGTAACTACGACATTTACTTAGCGCATCGACGATGTATTTTGTGAATCTAGGTTAATGAAATCTTGAATTATTTAGGTCTGTCGCCGAACTTCTATTTATCTTTTATACAGTAAATCTTCCAGACATCCTTGAAAATTAAATCCACCGCGAAGAAAGTTTTCTATGCAAACTTGGTTGATCTAAGCCCAGTTAATCTATGATACACTAACTAGGCATTTTTTAGATCGCGAGTTTGAGCCGTAGCTCAATTTTAAGTCTTTGCGAATTTCAAAAGGGAGACATTGCAGTATAAGCCGTTTGATCTTCACTAAGTTAACAGTTTATTAAAAAATACTTTGCCTAAAAGTCATTGATCTAGTCTAGACTAACGATGCCTAGTACCTAAATGTCTTATAAGAACAATTACTCTAAAAAGGATCAATCAAGAACCTCGTAAAACAAACTGTTGAGACCAGATGTCATTAGTGATATCTCATATCACACACAGAGTGGGATATATTCACGTCTATATGACAGTTGTGACTACAGTAAGGATATCGATGGTTCAGCGCGAAACAGTTGTAACTGCCTATATGTTTATAGGCAGTTACAACTGTTCGCGCTGAACCATCGATATAGGATTTGACGGATCGCTAGCCACGCCCACTGACCTCCAACAGGAAGTTCAACTTCGATATTAAACGGCGTTAACCCATTCCCACACAAGCCCTCCTTTTTACGCCCTTTAAGAATAAAGCTTTAGAAAACATTGTAGAAAATGAAGAAATTGCTTGTATCAAGCAATTTCTTCATTATCCACAATGTTTCTATCCCAAAAGACAAAAGAATTTAAAATTCAACCAACTTCAAATTGTCGTCTGCAGCTTCTTTCAATTTGGACCAGTCTAAAATTTTGCTGTGTTGGATTGGGTTAACTTGTAAAGAATTAGGGCTAGTCCCGTGTAACAAGACACTTAAAAGGTTGGTTGGCGCCCTAAACTGCGTACCTTAAACTTACTGAAGCTGTAGTTACGACGTTTAATTTGAAAGAAAAAATGCTTTACATGTTCGAGTTGAAACTTTACTTTCGGCCTAAATGGATGATTTGGTTGGTCGTTTGATTTTATTATTTCCATCTCGATCCGACAATTATTCAAATTTTGGTCCGAAAACAGCAGAAACTGCAAAACTGAACCAATATTGCAGTAGAAAATGAGTAAACCTTGTATCGAGTAAACGAGTATCCTAGGTTTGTAACCAGACAATCATAAATCAAATACAATGACCTGTCTTGACAAATTACTCAAGCCACAAGTTAAAAATATTCGGAAAATTCTCCCTCAGTCCTGCCAGTCGAATCTCGGAGGAACAATCTAGGTTCTCTTATACAGGGAATTACGTCCCTTTTCAAAGATCGACACCTTTAGGTGATTAAAGTCGCTTAAAGACTTACTTTGCCTCTCCGTTGCTTTTATAATGACGAAGCGACCTCTAAACAACATTCTTAAGATCCCAGGCAAATTAATTATTTTCGATAAATCTAGTTTTGTGATATTGAAAGCCACTAACAATCAGTAATCAAAGGATTTTTTCTTCTTTCGAAACTTTTAAAAAAGTGTAAGATCCTCTTTGATCGCGAGTTCGATCTCAGCTCAAGGAAGATGGTATAACAATTCACCAATCGCGGATGTCAGTTAAGGAATAAACCGACCAATCAAATAATTTATTCAGCCTGGACCTGAGTTTATCAACTCCCGTCATCGGCCGCCATTTTTGTTTACCTTTATTGTTGGTTTGGCGACTTAAACGTCGTATCTACAGCTTATTTAAGCTGTAGTGACGACGTTTAGGTCACCAATCAACCATTTTACTTTTTGTGACATGCAACTTGACAAAGATTTTGCAAACTAATGTTGTTTAAAATCGAAGCAGAACTTCCTGTCGGAGTTAATGGGAGACGCCTAGGAAGTCAGTGGGCGGGGTCATCGATTGTTCAATTGACCAATCGCTGGCCCCACCTTCTCACTCCCTGGGCCCCGACCATCTATCCTGACATGAAGTTCTGCTTCTATTCTAAACGCAGTTATTTTGCAAAATTTATGGACAGTAATATGTAATAAAAAAAGTAGAATAGTTGGTTGGCGACCTAAACGTCGTAATTAGCTGTAGTTACGATTTTTAAGTCGCCAAACAAACAAAAATGTTTCATACAAACGGCGGCCAATGTCGTTGTTCGAAGCTCAATTCGGGACTGAATAAATGATTTGATAGGTCAATTGATTCCTTGATTGGCATCCGCGACTGAGCAAATTCCTTTTAGGTTTGCTTTATTTTGTTCTCTGATTCGCCGAACCTGGTTCAAATTGATTAAACTATGCGTACAGTTATTAAACTGAATTCTGTTATAATTATTACACTAGACTAGATAGCAGAGAAAAAGAGACCCTGCTGATACTTTTTACACCCTCCAAAAAGATCTTTTTTCTACTCAAACATCTTAAAAAATGCCTAAAATGGTACAAATTATTCCAGACAGTCCATCAAAGACATCTGAAAAGGAGTCTTTTTAAAAATTTTAGTAAAACATGTTTTATGTTGATAGCTTGGTGTTGTTGTTGCTTTTATTAGGAAATCTGAAGTATTTCTTGGGCTTTGTGTTGTAACTGTCGGCGTCGTTGTTTGATATTTCGTGACATATCGTCGGTAGACGAGCAAATGTCGTAAATACATCCTTAATAAAGCTGTATTTGCGTTATTACTCCACCACTGACCGTATGTAGTACTGGGCATGTTATGGAATAAATATACATCGACAAAATAGCAATAAGAACAATCAAGGTAGGTAAATCTTAATTATCATACATTTCTACTTAATTTTCATTTCGCCGTCTAGTGCACTTTGTCAGTTCCACTGAGGAAATGAACGAAATTTTGTAAAATATGTGATCTTGGACATATAATAAAAATGAAATCGTTGGTCGGTGACCTAAACGTAGTAACTACAGATTGAATAAGTTGTAGTTACAACGTTTAATTCATTAAACCAACAAAATATTTTACAAAAGTGTCGAAGTTCAAAGTTCACTTCCGATCTAGAGGAATGATTCGATAATCCCTGTTTTTTTTAAGTCTCACTGGCGATTCGTCAGTTACCATGTTACCAGTCTATTGGCAAACTTGTTAAAATTTTTGTAGGCATTTGTGAATCAAGATGGCATTTTTACGTTGTCAACGGCAAAGATTAGACGAAAAGATTCGAAATGTTGTTCATAACTACCTTTGATTGGTTATGTAAGGAAATAATGCTTACACTTAAGCCATTCCCACACAAGCCCTCCTCTTTACGCCCCTCAAGAAAAAAGCTTTGGAAAACATTGTGGAAAATGAAGAAATTGCTTGTATCAAGCAATTTCTTCATTTTTCACCATGTTTTCTATACCGAAGGACGAAAAATTACACAATTCCATCAACTTGAAATTGTCGTCTGCAGCTTGTTTGATTTGGAACGCTCTAAAATCCCACTATGTTGGAATGGGTTAAAGTGAAAGAAGCTTATAACTACTTTTGAGCTGTAGCATTAACGATGAAATCTGAAATGTTGATAAAAGGAAATAAAGCTTATTAATAAATTTGAATTGTTATAAAAGGAAAAAATCTTATATCTTACAAATTAACTTGATAGGTTTTATGATAGAATGTAGCCTATAATTACCCTGAGATGACTTTATGTTTGTATGAGGGAATACAGGCAATTTCTTAATTTTCTTTAATGTTTTCCAAAGCTTTTTCTAGGGGGCGTAAAAAGGAGGGATTGTATGGGAATGGGTTAAACAACATTCTCTTGAAATATTTACGGCCTAGTTGACAACCTAGACACGGTATCTACAGCTTATTCAATCTCTAGTAATGATGTTGAATTGGACACTGAAACCAACTAAAATGTTTCAAAAAAATGTTAGCCAATGTCTGAGTAAAGAATTCACTTCCAGCCTTAATCAATGATTTAAAAATTCTCTTATAACTACTACGGACTGTTTATATCAGGGGATATACCTTATAACTACTATCTCAGGGGATATAGCTTATAACTTGGAATGGTTATATCAGTCGATATAGCTTGTAAAAATTACCGAGCAGTTATATCAAGGGGCGTAGCTTATGATTAATATCGAATTGTTATTCAAGACAATAAAGCTACGAATTAATCTTAAATATCTATTTCAGGGAATATCTTATATTACCCTCGAGTACTTATATAATTGAACATGGATGATAGTTACTCTTGAAAAGTTCCATAAGGAAATATAACTGACCGGAAACCTCGTTTATGCAAAGGGGTTATATAACATGTAGTTACTTCAGTATGATTAAGGCAATATCCCATTTCCTTTATTCATTTGATGTTATTTCACGAGACGGATTCCCTGAGTCTTTGTCCCAATTGACGAATCGCCACTGTCGATTACAAGCTGTTTGACCAATTAGATTATATCATATCAAATCATATGCATTTTGATTGAAGTGAATGACCTCCGACATTTATGTAGAGCATTTGTGGACGACTTTAACGTCATATCGGTCTCTTACGTAAGCCATAGTTTGACGTTTAGATAACCTACCACCGATATATCTCTTGCTTTTTGTTCTCCAAACAAACAAAGCCCGACTTCACAGTCCGACTTCCATTTTAGAGTTCAGTTAGATGGCGTTTTCAGAGGGAAAAAAATCGAACGGGAATATAAAATAATCGACCAGGAAAATAAGATAATCGACCGGGATCCTTTGATTACTGATGGTTATTGCAAAAAAAAAGTTAAAACCAGAACAATGTCTATGATAGTTTTTATCATTATCATTTAACCCATTACAAGATCACAAAACTTTAAACTTGTCAAAATTGAAAAAATGTAGCAGCTGACCTTTTTTATTTGATAGAATTTAAAAACCCTTTGTCTTTTAGGGGTAGAAATTATTTTGGATATTGAATAATTGAATTTGTTTGTTACAAGCAATTTCTTCATTTTCCGCAATGATTTTCCAAAGTGTTTATTTTTCTTTATCTTTTGTGAGGCGCGTCAAAAAGCGGAATTGTGTGGTAATGGATTAAACAAAATTTATAGATCTTCAAAATTTAGTAATTGTCCAATGATTAACTTTTACATTTATTATTAATATCATTATTTATTCATTCATTTTTACCATTGCTCACGCCCTAGAGCTTACACGTATATAATAAACATCAGTCCGTTTAACTTCGTTTAAAGTTTTACTTACTTCAAATCTGTGGATCGGACGATTGCCTCTTCGGTCTCTACTTGTCTGTATACCACAATAATTTGTTCAAAAAAGGGAATAAATAAAAAGTTATTCTCTCTGTTATATTACGAAAAACTCTCGCAATGTTTTGAGAATAAGAAATTACACCAAATCTTCCTTTTAGAATACGCAGTTACCAATTAACAACAAAAGAGTTTCCATGGAAATCTGTGAATAAGTATTTATCGTATCATTCGATCCTAAATATCTTGAACTATTCGTGCCCCATAGCGAGATAAACATGCATAGTCAATCTTGCATAAGAGACCTCCTCTACTAAACGATCAATTTTATTAGGCGAACTGTATTGATTGATTGATTGAATGGGGTTTAACACCACTTTTAACAGTATTTCAGTCGCGGTACCAACTACGTTGTTACATTGTTATAAGCAATTTCTTCATTTTACACAATGTTTTCTACCAAGAAAGTTAAAAAAAAACTAAAAATTCAGAATGTTCAAATTGTCGTCTACAAGTCAAAAGATTAGCCGTCTGGTATTGGGTTAACATGATGTACCCTGATATTTGTGATTACCGAACTATAATCTATAGCGTAGATAGCCAGTTCTATAATCAGTAATCATCAAAAGGAGTAGCTTTAAAATCCTTTTTGGCACGCGAATGTCATATAGAGGTCTCTCTCTCTCTCTCTCTCTCTCTCTCTCTCTCTCTCTCTCTCTCTCTCTCTCTCTCTCTCTCTCTCTTCTCTCTCTCTCTCTCTCTCTCTCTCTCTCTCTCTCTCTCTCTCTCTCTCTCTCTGGCACACACTCTCTCTCTCTGGCATTCTCTCTCTCTTGCTACCCCGCTCTCTCTCTCTCTCTTTCTCTCTCTCTCTGGCCCTCCCTTTTTCTCTCTCCTTCCCCCCTCACTCTCTCTCTCTCTCTTTCTCCCCCCTCTCTCTCTCTCTCTCACTCTCTTTTCTCCCCTCTCTCTCACTCTCTTTCTCTCTCTCTCTTCTCTCTCTCGCTCTCTCTCTCTTTCACCCCCCCCTCTGTCTCCCTGCTAGGTACCTTGTTACATACATAGATGTTTTTATCGTGAAGAGGCTATCAAAATGTCCTCACTTCACCCTCAAGAAGCTGAACCAACGACGATATAAGATTATGAATAATTATTGATGAAGGATCATAATATTTGGCATGCTGTGAAGAAGGGTTAGTCATAAAAGCTTACAGAAGCTCTAAAAGCTCTAGAAATCACGACGGTAGCTTTGTCCCAAATATTATATCCAATATTCCAGTAATCTTCTAATGGACACCATAATATATATCACCCACCAAGGACACTAGGTGTAACAATTATCCAGTACAGCTTATACAATACCATTACTATATCATCGCAGATATAATTGTTGATAACTTGTCTTGTTCGTGGTAGAGCAAACATAAATATTTTATTATTGACAACATAATTGGAATCCAGATGCGATACACAAAAAGTCTATTTCATCCCAACACATAAATTCCCTTCCGGGCCTCACAGATTAAGGACGCAGCAGACAGCGGCCAGGTACATCATAACGAGGCAATTAGCGGTCAGGCAAAGATGGGAAAATTTGTTTCTTTGTATAGTTCCCATAATTATTTAGAAAGATGACAATAACACTGAGTGATAATTGTGCTTTGTAAAGTGAAGTAACAATGTGTCAAATGTGTGTGTGTATTTCCGTTTATTTATCGTCGCTACCGTAGCACATGCCCATATGAGCGACGCCCCCAGAAGACGGTTAGTTGTTACGGGGGATAGTGCAAGGATACAGGACGAAACTACTGAGAGTCCCGCCTGGTTCTTTAACGTGCTCGATGGATAGCATCGTCACACGGGACCTCGGTTTAACGTCTCATCCGAAAGACAATTAGTAAGTTAGTTGATATGGTCAGCCCAGGGCTCGAACCCGTGATCTTGAGGTTTGAAGTAAAGTGCTCTACCAACTGAGCTAATCGGGCTGACAATGTGTCAAAGGATTACCGTATGCTTTATATATGGGCGTGATTGTAGGATTAGGTCCGTCCGTGTTTTTGCATATTTGGTGTGAGTGTATTTCCGTTTATTTATCGTCGCTACCGTAGCAAATGCCAATGTGAGCGTTGCCCTCAGAACACGTTTAGTTGTTGCGGGGGATAGTGTAAGGATACTGGACAAACTACTGAGAGCTATGCCTAGTTCTTTAACGTGCTCGATGGATAGCACAATCACACGGGGCCTCAGTTTTACGTCTCATCCGAAAGACAACTAGTTTATTAGGTGATATGACCAGCCAAGGCTCGAACTCGTGATTTTTAGGTTTGAAGTCAAGAGCTCTACAAATTGAGTTAACCGGGTTGCATATTTGGTATTGACCAACGGACTTTATCGACTGATTGGATGGGGTTTAAAGTGCTTTATATTAAGATTTCAATTGAAGTATAGAGCGTTGTTAGTCGAAAATTAACAAATCGCTTTTGGCAATCAAAACACGATTGATATATAAAACCGTCTAATTAGTCCAGGGCTTGTGATTTTATATGCCCCATGTTAGCTTTGGGATTGTGCTACCCTTATTTTGTATGCATCCTTGCGAAATATCATTGTTTCGCCGTCCAAGCAAAGAAATCACCCGTTTATGTTTACAAAACCATTAGTAAAGTATTGGTAGAGTGCTATACTGTTTTAACCACCATATGAAGTAATAGCATTTAGCGAGTTTTTTTACGCCGTCAATTTAAAACACCCGTTCTTAGTAATGAAATAGTGTGAATTAATCGTTCCGTGTTAACTTTTTTCAAATTTTTGCAAGAGATACGATTCATATTTAGATATTGATATTGCATTTCATGTCTTTCTAATATCAGAATGAGGCATGTTTCACAAATTTTATATTGCATTTCATGTCTTTCTAATATCAGAATGAGTCATGTTTCACAAATTTTATGTTGCATTTCATGTCTTTCTAATATCAGAATGAGTCATGTTTCACAAATTTTATATTGCATTTCATGTCTATCTAATATCAGAATGAGTCATGTTTCACAAATTTTATATTGCATTTCATGTCTTTCTAATATCAGAATGAGTCATGTTTCACAAATTTTATATTGCATTTCATGTCTTTCTAATATCAGAATGAGTCATGTTTCACAAATTTTATATTGCATTTCATGTCTTTCTAATATCAGAATGAGTCACGTTTCACAAATTTTATATTGGATTTCTTGTCTTTCTAATATCAGAATGAGTCATGTTTCACAAATTTTATATTGCATTTCATAATTAATAAAAAAATGATTTCTGTAATTAAATTAGTTGCATGATAGGAAAAGATTCAGCAGAAATATTAAGGTTCGCTTGTATCTCAATCCGTCTGTATTCACGTTAAAGATTGCGTTGATTTATGAATTAAAGATAAAATATCTTATTGTTTGAAAGGGAATCGCAGGAGGTGTAGACTAAGATCAGATTTCAATTATCTGCAGGCTGATCTTTGTGTTTGCCTCTTGCCAAAACCGGAATATTCCGGGTTCAGTAAGACAAGAGTTAAGATACGAAGCTAAAAAGTAATCACGCTGTATGAATACGCGAAGACGAGTTCTAACAACATAGGGTTTTGTTACAGATATTGAGTTTGGAAAGAAAATTTTGATCATGATCGCTTAATGAAATTGGTCGCTTGAGCAAGATAGACTGTGTTTTTATTTAAAAGGACCATGGAGATTAAAAACACAGAAAATGTAGTTTGAGCCAAATGACAACAATTCAAAAGATAACCTTGTCAGTTTTTGTATGTTTATAATTTAATGTTAGTTTGGTCTATCAAGATTCAAGCGGATTTATTGGCTGCAATTTTCTTTTCATACTTCCACGAAAAATATTTTGAGCAACTAACGGTTTTGTATACTTATGCTCAAACCGAATTAATAGAATTTAATCATTCTATAGCAAAATCTTTGCACTGTTTTCGGTGGCATTAGATTGTGAGAAATTAAGAGAAAGTTTTCTTTTGTCATTTTATTTTGTTTTCAACGAGGTATGAACTTAACAAACGAAATCAAACTCACATATTCATTAAGTGCTGTTAAATCTTTTCGTTCATACCTCAATGTAAAAAATAGTCATTTCTTAAATTAAAATGGAGAAGTCATGTAAATAGTTTTTGATTAGTAAAGGGTGCTTTTAACAAAATATGTAAATGGGATGTCTTCATATTGGAAACTTGTAACTTTATATCTCTGTCATTTAAAATCGACTCTTAGGTAAATATTTGATCAATTGTTAATTCAATAAGTCATGAAATATTCAAGGGAAATAGATCTAACTGTTTGACCTATTTCTATAATGAAGGTCGAGATATCTTGTAAACATTTTTTATTAGACCATCATTTCGAAAAATAACATTCTTTAACCTTAGATTGAATCTGTCTTTTTTTGGGGGGGGGATTTTTGGTCTCTTTTTTGGTATATGAAAATAATGTAAGGTGAGTATGAAATGGATAAATGAAATGAGGTGTCTAAAGCGTCTCTTGAACAGATTTTCGTGAAAATTTGAGATGGGAAATTTATTTCCCTTTCCAATTGTTATTAATGTCCTTTTCACGATAAATATTCTTTCTTCATGTTAAATCTACAAAATTCAATATAAATTGGATTCAATGTGACAAATTCCCTTTATTCTACTTTGAAAGATCGGAATTTATCGGGCAAGGTCATTAGTTTTCAGGAGATGTCGATAACGGCTGTATTGCTAGCGGATGCCAATGAGGTAGCTGATACGTCATGGTAATAATGAATAATGCAATTTTCAGTGCAACCAACATATAACGTATTTCCTCAATTACTCCCGGTTCTATTCAGGATGTACTTCATTGACTTATTTTGCGTCTCGTAAAGCGAAATATTTTTGCTTGTTTTCTTTATGTTACAGTCATTTTCATTAAAAAATAGCTTTATTATCTTCTTACAAATGTCTGAAAACATTACAGTTAGAAGTTTGAAAATTGGAGCCATTTTTCTTTTTCCAATAATCCGTGCATGAGCCGCTTTAACCCTTTCCCGTTTTTCAAAATTTTAGACCAGTCCAAATTGAATGGCTTTACAGACGAAAATTTAAAGTGGGTTTGATTTGAAAATTACCATTTACTAGGGTAGAAAATATTGTTGAAAAAGAAGAAATTGTCACAAGAAATTTCTTCTTTTCCCACAATATATTCTAAAAATTATAAAATCACAGGGACGCAAAAACAAGTAATTGTACAAAGGGTTAACACGAAGAGGGCTCGATCGGAGATTTTTTGTCTCTTTCGTGGCATATGAAAATATTGCTTGGAAAGTATGAAATTAGTAAATGAAAGTTAGAAAGAAATCTCACCTTTTTGTAACTTTATAATTTTGTCATTTAAGTCGACACTTAGTTAAATTTTTGATAAATTGTCAATTCAATAATTCATTAAATATTCAAAAGAAATACAGTTGACCGTTTATGTTAGGAGCTAAACAATCGAATTGGAAACTGCCGGAGCTCAAGCTATTAGCCCATTCGCACACAATGGCGCTATTTGGTGCCCCTCATGAAAATATATTGTAAAATAAAGACAGTGCTTGCAACATGCAATTTCTCATCTTGTATCAAGAAAGTTGAAAAGTCTAGAATTTCTTGAAATTTGATTTGTCGTCTGCAACTCCTTTCCGTTTGTAACCAGTCTAGATTTTTGCAGCCGTGCTGGTCTTGTATACCAGCCCTGTTTATCAGTCATCGCAAATTGTATGAATAAACTGATCTTCTCAATAGTCATCATGCTTTCTCTTATTTCAAACAGAGCTAAATTGCGTGATAAATGCGACAGACTTGTAATCTGGGAAATATTGAGGGTTACGGTTCGAGTTCCGGTCGTACCGACCGTCACCTGTTTATGAAATATGGTAAATCTTTCAGAGTCTCAGTCTGGTTACACTGAAGTAAACCATTTAGAGTCCCTCGTTGGTACTGGTTACACTGAGGAATTTAGAGTCCCTGGTTGGTACTGGTTACACTGAGGAATTTAGAGTCCCTTGTTGGTACTGGTTACACTGAGGAATTTAGAGTCCCTGGTTGGTACTGGTTACACTGAGGAATTTAGAGTCCCTGGTTGGTACTGGTTACACTGAGGAATTCAGAGTCCCTATTTGGTCCTGGTTACACTGAGGAATTTAGAGTCCCTGGTTGGTACTGGTTATACTGAGGAATTTAGAGTCCCTGGTTGGTACTGGTTACACTGAGGAATTTAGAGTCCCTGGTTGGTACTGGTTACACTGAGGAATTCAGAGTCCCTATTTGGTCCTGGTATCACTGAGGTAAATCACCCAGAGACCCTGTCTGGTACTGTCTTCACTGAGGTATATCATTCAGAGCCCCTGTGTGGTATTGGTTACACTTAGGTAAACCATTCAGAGTCCCTGTGTGATACTGGTTACACTTAGGTAAACGATTCAGAGTCCCTATCTAGTACTAGGTACACTGATGTAAAACATTCAGAGACCCTGTCTTGTACTGGTTACACTATGGTTAACTATTCAGAGACCTCGTCTAGTACTTGTTACACGGAGGCAAGACATTCATTGTCCCAGTCTGGTACTGGTTACACTGAGGTATATCTTTTAGAGTTCATGTCTGGTACTGGTAACACTGCCTTTAATCTTTTAGAGTTCCTGTCTGGTACTGGCTTCACTGAGGTGAACAATTCAGAGTTCCTGTCTAGTACTGGTTACACTGAGGTAAACCATCCATAGTCCCTGTCTAGTACTGGTAACACTGAGGTAAACCATCCATAGTCCCTGTCTAGTACTGGTTACACTGAGGTAAACCATTCAGAGTCCCTGTCTAGTACTGGTTACACAAAGGTAAATCATCCAGAGTCCTTACCTAGGACTAGTTACACTAAGGTATCCATTCAGAGTCCCTGTGTTGTACTGGTTACACTGAGATAAACCATTCAGAGTCCAAGTCTTTAGCTGGTTATACTGTGGTAAATCAATCAGATTCCCTTTGTGGTACTTGTTACACCTAGGTAAATAATTAAGAGTCCTTGTATAGTATTGGTTACACTGAGGTTAATCATCCAGAGTCCTTGCCTTGTAACACTGAAGTATATCTTCTAGAGTCCCTGTGTGGTACTGGTTTCGGTAAGGAAAATAATTCAGAGTCCCTGTGTGGTACTGGTTACACCTAGGTAAATTATTCAGGGTTCCTGTCTGGTACTTAATTAGTACGCAAATAAAAAACCCAGTTTTAGTTTTATCTAAAATTTATTTTGATTGGCCGAATTAAGTTTTAAATACTTCCATTAACACAATGTTGAGCGCGCAGAGCGTTTACAAAGCAATGAAGAATGGTTATTCATAAAAGCTTAACGAAGCTCTTAAATCTCTAGAAATGACCTAAAAATGTGATGACACAACGGTATCTTTGTCCCAAATATTATATCCAATATTCCAGTAATCTTATAATGGACACCATAATATATATCACCCACCAAGGACACTAGGGGTAACAATTATCCAGTACAGCTTATACAATACCTTTACTATATCATCGCAGATATAATTGTTGATAACTTGTCTTGTTCATGGTAGAGCAAACATAAATATTTTATTATTGACAACATAATTCGAATTAGTCATGTGATCAGTCAATAGTTTGTGCACGTTTCTTTTAGTGTTGAGTATATTTATGTTTGGATGTGTAAATGATCAACTAGTGGGTCAATATACAATGATACAATCGTATGCAAATATAAAGCTAGAATCTCTTACAAGATAAATATGCGCTTGAAAGGTTCAAAGCATAACATGATGAATTGAGATTTTAATCCATTCACAGTGACACTTTTAGACGCCCCCCAAGAAAAACAATAAGGAAAACCTTGTGTAAAATGAAGAAATTTCTTGTTACAATGTTTTCTACCGAGAGAGTTGAAAAAACTCTAAATTAAATTTAAACTATCGTCTGCAACTTCTTTAAATTTGGACCAGTCTAAAATTTTGGCTTGCTGGAATTGGTCTATAGATACACGCTATAGGAAATCGATCAGATTAGAGTTTAAGACGGTTTCGGCGACATTTAATATTTTAACAAGAAATTTCATTCTTCTTATTAAAGCTAGAATTGTTAATTCATTTAATACAGGCAGTCATCTCACAGTACAATAAAAACATGTGTTTGACATTTTCAACAATTTGAAATGTGTTCCAAGTAAAAACTTGGATAAGTCTGTGACGCCGCACAGTCTTATCACAGTCCTTACAATGTACTCTAGGTAGCTAGAGAAAGAAAGATTATTGTGACAAATAGTTCCTTGTCTGTCCTTATTCACTGAAAGTAAATACAGGACAGTTTCATGATAGATATGTCCAATTTTTGTAAGCTTTTCGTTATTGTTGTTGCAGGTTGTGTGTGTTTGTTATAATTATTATTTTAACCCATTCCCCTACAATGTTGCTCTTTGAAGCCGCTCAAGATATACAATTGGGAAAACATTTGTAAAATGAAGAAATTGCTTGTAATTAGCGGTTTCCATGTTGTTGTTTTTTATCCCAAAAGTCGGAAAAAAGGGGGAAAAATTCACGAAGTTTAAATTGTCATCTGCAACTTTATTTTTCGATTTGGTTCAATCTAAAATTGTCTTGTGTGTTAATAGGTTAAAATAATTTATAGAAAATGAAAAGTAGAAACAGATATGTGATTAAATTATTTTTTGTTCATACGTCAATGAAAATGAAAACATATTTCCTTCATCTTCAAAGTGAAATTGTTGTAAACGTCCCAATCAGACTCATAAGGTTTTCTAGAGTTCCAGATAAAATACGATTGATTTCGATTGTCATACTGTGCTATCTTAGAATAAGAATACAGAGTTTTGATGGTTGATCTTGATCTGTACTCACCATAAAATAGATTAATTTCCAATGATTGTGTGCTCACGAGAATAAATTGTGTTTTATTACAGACGTTGTTGTGGATTTTAGGGGCGATTAGAAACAGGGGTTAAACGAACGGAGAAGCATGTATTCGCATTTACAATTACATTTAGCGCTTTTCGTAGTAACAAATTTTACTACACAAGACGAAGCCACATGACGTTGTGACTTACGGATATGATTAATCTTATTCATTTATTATGATTATCGTCGGTGAACGAGTAATATGTCGTAACTACAGCTTTATCAAAGCTGTAGTTACGACATTTTGCTCGCACATCGACGTTATTATAATTATCGTTATTGTTAATGATTAAGATTTTTTTAATTGCGTTCACTGTTGTGATAGTTGTTGTTGTTCCCATTCCTTTATATCAGAATAAAACCATATATAAATGAAATTATTTAATATCGCCATATTGACTATCTCAGTTTTCGTTAACTGCTCAAGCTTTCCTCGTTTGAATAACAGTATTAGCCAGACTGTTAATTTAGTTGTTGTTTTCAAAATTGATAGATTCTTTAGTTCTCAACAATTTACGCAATGGTATTTCGCAATACTTAATAGGAATGCATTTCTACCATAAAAAAAAAAAAAAAAACCAACGCCACATAATCACCTACACCCCCACCCCACCCACCAAAGAAATCCTTTAAAATTTTAAAATATAGAACATTTTTAAGTAATTTCATACCTTCTTTTACTAATTATCCAATGAATATTATGCCATGTAATTTATCCAACATTTAAGAAATTACTCACGGTATAGATATATGTACATGTACAGTCAATAGGAGTAACGATAGATCTACAAACTTCTAGGCAAATTTAGCCATGCCCTACACAATCAAACACATTCTGACCATGATAAATCATTCCCAATTTTCCCTGCGACGCAACAATTGTCTTGCATTATACATGACATTATTAGGTCTAGTAATTGTCATCGAAATACAAGAAATATATCGTCGGTGTGAGAACAAAATGTCATAACTACAGCTTAAATAAAGCTGTGGTTATGACATTTTGCTCGCGCTACGATGGAAGATTTAGATTTAATATTTATTAAAGTCTCATTCACATATACGCATTTTTACAAATATACAAACAAATAAAACTATAAACTAACAAGGTGCCAAATTGTCACAAGATACGCCCGTCACACTGCTTAATATTAACTGGGGGTTTGAATAGAACTGAGGTTATTTTGAATGAATTTTTTTTGTCAAACAAAGTATGAAAAACAACAAAGGGCAATAACTCAAAATAAACGCTAGGTAGAGTTATGGTTCTTGTACACTGCACTCCCACTTGGTGAGCTCTATCCATCCATGAAGTTTCATGATTCTAGCTATAATACTTTTAGAGATATACTCCAGACAAGATTCAAGTATGAAAAACAACAAAGGGCAATAACTCAAAGAATAGGCTAGGTAGAGTTATGGTTTTTGTGCACTGCACTCCCCCTTGGTAAGCTCTATCCATCCATGAAATTTCATGATTCTAGCTAATATACAATTAGGGATATACTCTGGACTAGATTCAAGTATGAAAAACAACAAAGGGCAATAACTCAAAAAATAGGCCAGGTAGATTTATGGTTCTTAAGCACTGCACTCTTCCTTGGTGAGATCTATACACCCATGAAGTTTCATAATCCTAGCTAAAATACTTTAAGAGATATACTCTGGACAAGATTCAAGTATGAAAAACAACAAAGGGCTTTAACTCAAAAAATAGGCTAGGTAGAGTTATGGTTCTTGTACACTGCACCCCAACTTGGTGAGCTCTATCCATCCATAAAATTTCATGCTTCTAGCTATTATAATTTTAGAGATATACTCAGGACAAGATTCATGTATGAAAAACAACAAAGGGCAATAACTAAAAAAATAGGCTAGGTAGATTTATGGTTCTTGTGCACTGCACTCCCCCTTGGTAAGATCTATCCATCCATAAAATTTCATGATTCTAGCAATAATACTTTAAGAGATATACTCCGGACAAGATTCAATTATGAAAAACAACAAAGGGCAATAACTCAAAAAATAGGCCAGGTAGAGTTATGGCTCTTGTACACTGCACTTCCACTTGGTGAGCTCTTTCCATCCATGAAGATTCATGATTCTAGCTATTATACTTTTAGAGATATACTCCGGACAAGATTCAAGTATGAAAAACAACAAAGGGCAATAACTCAAAAAATAGGCTAGGTAGAGTTATGGTTCTTGTACACTGCACTCCCACTTGGTGAGCTCTATCAATCCATGAAATTTCATGGTTCTAGCTAGTATACTTTTAGAGATACACTCTGGACAAGATTCAAGTATGAAAAACAACAAAGGGCAATAACTCAAAAAAAAGGTCAGGTAGAGTTATGGTTCTTGTGCACTGCACTCCCCCTTGGTGAGATCTATACACCCATAAAGTTTCATGATCCTAGCTATAATACTTTCAGAGATATACTCCGGACAAGATTTAAGTATGAAAAATAACAAAGGGCAATAACTCAAAAAATAGGCCAGGTAGAGTTATGGTTATTGTGCACTGCATTCCCCCTTGGTGAGATCTATACACCCATGAAGTTTCATGATCCTAGCTATAATACTTTCAGAGATATACTCCGGACAAGATTCAAGTATGAAAAACAACAAAGGGCAATAACTCAAAAAATAGGCCAGGTAGAGTTATGGTTATTGTGCACTGCACTCCCCCTTGGTGAGATCTATACACCCATGAAGTTTCATGATCCTAGCTATAATACTTTCAGAGATATACTCCGGACAAGATTCAAGTATGAAAAACAACAAAGGGCAATAACTCAAAAAATAGGCCAGGTAGAGTTATGGTTATTGCGCACTGCACTCCGTATTGATGAGAAGAATATAACTGCCAAGTTTAAAGTCAGTCGGACTTACGGTGTCAGAGTTATGCTCCGGACAAAGAAGTGGACACCGCCCGGACAACCGGACGCCCGGACGACCGGACGCCCGGACGCCCGGACGACCGGACGCCCGGACGCCCGGACACCACGGGTGATCCCATAATACGTCCCGTCTTCGACGGGCGTATAAAAAGTATATATATGTGACCATTCTCGTAGAGAATTAAAAGAGACTAGTTCATTGCAAAACCTTAAAAAAAGACAAATTCTTTCTCTATATACTATCAACTCTCTTCGCTCCCCCCCTCACTCATTCCCTCTTTCACTCAAGCAATTTCTTGTATAGTTATTTGCCAAAAGGCAATAAATGTTCATCTAAAAACATTTTTTATATTAAAAGGTAAGAAGCATATAAGCATAAAAAAGCCGCTAATCGATTCTAAAAATAATAATAATAATATTAATAATTTTGAAAAATAAAGCATGTACGTTCACGTTATAAATAGACGTTTAAGACATCTATATCCTCTTTAATAAAATTAAAGAAGGCTCGATTAGAGACATCTATATATTACAAATTGGTAATATATTATTTAAAAAGCAACTTTGTAATATAAACAGTTTTAACACAATGTGATAATCATTTACAAAGAAATAAATTACGACGCTTTAAAACATCATGATAGGTTTTGGCAAAAGTTCTTGTCAGACGTGGGTGACAAAATAACATTTTAAGTTTATCCTCGTTTGATTTATTCTCAAAAAAAGAATCAATGAGTTTTGCACTTTCAATTAAGTTCTTTCTTAGGTCAAACTAGGATTACATGAATTTCGTCTTCAATATTCAAACAGAATGGACACAGACGTTCAGCAACAGGCAACCTTTCGTAACGACCAGTCTCTATTTTCAAAGGTGTCACACCACATCTAAATTTTGTCTTGTTGGTAAAATAACTTTACAATAATTTTTAGCACCAAAATCATTTTTAAACATTCTAGAAGTGCGTAGTTTGTTTAAGCCATTACCTGTTACACTAGTTTCTCGAAGTATAGATTGTTTCCAATCTGTTATGAAAATTGATTTTAACTCATTTTCAATATTATTCCTAAGCTGATGTTTTGACAATGGTACGTTTATGTCTAAAAAATCATTCAAATTACAGGAGCTTATCGTCTTAGAAACATGGAAAAAACAATTTTTGAAGGAAACGCCGGCAACGGAATAACACCATTGTGCGAGACGTTTATTAAGACGGGCATTAGACATACAGGATAGCCTTGACCAATATAGACTTACAGATTTCCACTGCCTAACAGATGAAGGAGTCCAACCCATATCTCCAATGACTGCTGCATTTGGCGTGTATTTTCCTACTGTAGGTAGAAACGCATAGCACGATTTTGGACAGCATTTATACACGAAAATGATTTGTAGCCCCAAATAGCTGCTCCATACGATATTATTGGCCAAACTACAGTATCGTATAGTCTAGTAAACACATCACACGGCATACTGCCCATTGATTTAGATTGAACAAAAAGTAAGCCAAGCACTCGACTTGCACTTTGAGCGACTGCTTTGGCGGTCACCTCTAAATCTAGATGCTCGTTTAAAACTAGCCCGAGATATGTATATCAATCAATAGTTTCAATTCGATTTTCACCGAAAAAAGAGACATTATTAGATCTCGGCATTGATGCAGGATGAAAGTGAACTGTATCGAGGTTAATTGTCATGAAGTTCGAAACGCACCAACCATGTAATATATTTAAAAGATTTTGTAGGTCCTCCTCGTTTTCTGTCAGCAGAACAATGTCGTCTGCATACAGAAGGATAGATACTTTAGTGTCACCACATGACATTCCGATATCTAGAGACTTTAAAAGTAACGCTAAGTCATTGATAAAAAAAATGAAAAGCAGGGTGGATAACCCACAGCCTTGACGTAACCCACTCTTGATTTCGAACCAGTCAGTAAAAAGGGAATTAACTCTGATGCAAGGCGACACTGAGGCATATAAAGATTGTACCGCAGTAAGCATTTTGCCTTTAACCCAATAGTCAAATAACTTTTTCAACAGTAAACTTCGATTAATGTTATCATAGGCTTTTTTAAAATTAATGAAAGCACAAAATGTTGATATTTTTAGCTTTTTTCGTGTGTCAATAATACTTGTCAGGGTTAATAAATGATCAACTGTACTTTTATGTTTACGAAAACCGTTTTGTTCGTCAACGATTATCTCATTATCCTCAGCCCAAAAACTGATTCGTTTATTCAAAATAAAACAGTACATCTTATACATAGACGAAGCAAGAGAAATGCCCCTATACGATAGAGGATTTCTAGGATCTAACTTAGAAGATTTCGGTATTGGGTTTATTATTCATTTACCCCATTGTGAAGGAATCCTACCATTATTTAAACAAACATTAAAAAGAGCATGTAAAAAGAGGACGCTTGTGTCGTTTTTAAGTGATTCAGAGGGTATTCCATCTAAACCACGAGCTTTTCGGGACTTTTCCCAATCAAAGGCTTCTCTAACCTCTATTAAAGTAATAGGTGAATTGGCAACTAATGACGTATCATCAGTATTTAAAAAATGAAAAGATTTGTCATTAGGATTTTCAGGGTTACTGAACAAACTACGGAAATCTGATTTCCATATTTCTAAAATAACATTTGTACAAGAAGAGGTACTACCGTCGGTTAAAATAACTTCATTAGGAATAGATAACTTCTTATTAGACCTTATTCCTACTTTACCGATTGATTTCCAAAATTCATTCTGATCTATATTACAAGATTCAACTAATTTCTCTTGGCTTTTGTACCAATGACGCCGCTTTGCACGCTGAACTTCTCTGTCAAAATGTTTTCTGTTTTTGACTAATAGGTTTTTTAAACGTATTATTTCGGACCTAGATTTCTTTTGCAACCATGCACGTTCTGAACGAACTAGCTCTGACCAAATGTTAGACAGAATATCATTCCACCACTTTTTACCTGTGCGGTGTTTTTTACTACATTTACCAGAATCTATATGAACCAATGAACCAACACTAGGAATTACCGCAACAACGACGTAAGTACCTCATGAATATATACATGTAGACCCTCGTTTCACTGCATCAACTTCTCGCATAATACAACGATACTACACACTTTTGTGTCAAAAGGATTCGTTAAGTCTAGGGAATACGAAAAAATAACCTAAACATGATTTGAAAAAGGTTGATATGTAATCCGGTGGGTTTTTTGTTTTGTTGTTTTTTGGGAGTGTGTGTGTGTTGTTGTTGTTTATTTTTTTACTTGCCCCTATTTAATTGACGTGAAAAAAAGTCCTTAGAAACATCTGTTTTGGCTTTCTAAACTGCAAGACTAATATCTCGTCATCATAGCCAGGTTAATTTCGTTTGTTTGTTTGAATGGGGTTTAACGCCGCTTTCAACAATCTTTCAGTTATATCTCGGCGGCTGGAGCACCTTACAATGGATTACTGGTATTTCTCACACCAGTCCCGCCATCACGCCTTTCCTAGCCTCCAGCTGCTATCCCACATAGGTCTACGATTATCGATCCGTTGGTGGGAGACAAATAGTCGGAAAGGATGAGTGCCGCTGTCGGGGATCGAATCCGGGAGGTTAATTTCGTACAATAAGGGATACGTGAAACAGATTGTTTTTAAACGACACACTGACAACTAACGAATTCCTTGTAAATAATGCAGTTAAACAAATTTGACAACCCTTGAAAATAAGGTGCTATGCTTTAAATCTGAATATAGAAAATTCATATTTATCTTTTATATCCAAATAATTGACGGGTCGCTGGTCACGCCTACTTGCCTCCGACAGGAAATTCGACTGAAATATTAAACGGCGTTATTTGGCAAAAAATTATGGTCGGTAACATGTAACAAAATGAAATAGTTTGTTGGCGACCTAAACGTCGGAACTACAGCTTGAATAATGACGCTTTTTAATGACCCCGAGAATAAAAAAAAATGCTTGTTACAAGCAAATTGTTCATTCGACGCAATGTTTTTACCCCCAAAAGGCAAAGATTTTTTAAATAAAAATTCATGAACTTACAATCGTTATTTACATCTCCTTTTAATTAGGACCAGTATAAACTTTTAAAATCTGGTAATAGTATAAATACTTTGTGATATATAGAGAAAAATAATGTTTATTTTACATCTAATTTTCTGAAAATATTCTATGGACCTTATACCATTAGTTGACCCTCCCTTTCCTATCAACTCTTTAAGCGCCTCTTGAACATGAAAATTTGACAAAGGAAAATTATCTTCTTTTCAAATACATGTAGTTATTAATGTCGTTTTCACGATAAATGTTCTTCCTTCGTGGTTATTCTACTAAATTCACAATAAATTTAATTCAATGTGATATATTCCCTATGCCCTAGTTTGATATAGCGGAATTTATTGGGTTAATTAGGTCGTTAGTCTTCGGTCGATATCAAATGAATTACTAGCGGATGCCAAAGACGTCATTAATACGTCATGGAACCTAAGAATATGGCAATGTTTCGGTGAAATTGAAATAAATAGAGGATAATCAACTGGTTATTTTTTATATGAAAAATCTCTCACGAAAATGCGTTGGCAGGCGTGGAAAAACGAGTCCGAAGGACGAGTTTTTCTTACGCATAACAACGTATTCGAGTGAGAGATTTTTCATATCAAAAATAACCAGTTGATTATTCTATTTGTTATATTCGAAACAGTTTTATTTTTCAATAGTTGCTGATTTATTTCAATCATATTCGACATCATCGGCCCTAGAAACCGTGCGCATTAATATCAAATGATTTTGTAATTCAATAATTTCTGTTCGCCACCTTGGATTTTCTTTCCATGCGGGCGAGGTTTTCAAAGGAATTTTTGAGGAAAGTCCGTATTTTTAGACACTTTAAGATTTGCAGTGTCTGGCACAAAAATAATTTGGACGAAAAATATACTGTATCTAAGGGTCACAATCTGATCGCCGATCTAAAGGCCCCGGGATATTTCGAACATCGATCGACGATTCATGACTTGGACTTGGACAGAATTATAGGATAGGCAGTCTGTGATCACTTAGTCTCCTGACTTTTGAGTACAAAACAAGCTCAGGCGGGTTAGGTTTTGCAATATCATCAGTATTCGAGGGATAATTTTGGACGTTACGGAAAATTATGCATTTGTTTGAGTCATCTGGGATAACAGAAACATCAAGGTTCGTTATTGTTTCAAACCAGTTGTTAACAAAACGGTTATTTTGGTGTTGTAGTTATGTTCGTTAATTTCTTCTTATTCTACTGTTTTTTAATTGATTTTTAGCCTAAGAAATTGAATGTAAGGTCACCGAGCGAGCCGGCCCTTTGAAAATAAAAGTAGTTCCAAATTTTCGGAGTGAAAATTGATATCATCACTAGTGATGATATCAAAATTTATACTGGGAAATCCCAAGATTTCACAGCTACGAATATAATAAAACGTATTTACCCGATAAAGTTCGGTTCCATTCAGGTTTTAGTTCTTTGATTAAATTGGCATCTCGTAATGAAATATATTTTTGCTTCTTTTCTTTCTTTCTTTAAGATTATGCACATTCATTTTCATTACAAAATCCTTTTAATCACAATCTTTCAAATACTTGAAAGCAATGAAAGCCAATGTTTTTTCTTTCATAATATGTGCACGAGACGAATTATGACAATCAACGAAAACAACTCGATTTCGGTTAAAATGATAATGAAATACTCTTTGACTATTACCGAAATAAAAAGACATAATTCTTGAAAATGAACCGACAAAGAAAATTTCATTTTTTATGTAAGTATATAAAAGATAACTGGAATTTTACTTGCATTTTGAAAGAATAGGATACTGATTAATATTCATCGAAACTTACCGAAATATAATTTTACAAAACTTACATTTTAAAACTCCTTTGCAGAAAATCAAACCTCGTATCAAATACTATATTTCCACGACTGTCATTTTTGCATAGAAAACCAAATCTAGGCTTTATTAATTACTTTCCGTTTAATGTCGATTAATATCCACATTCTCATAATTTCTACCCTTCAGTTTAATCACTGTAAAAGTAAATATCACGACAGTATAATCTGGCTGTCTGTTGACTGCTACAGTACAATGTACCAGTAGTATTGGAAATCCCCCTCTTTATATTCGCAGTGGTTCTTTTAGGATTTTGTAAAATACGACACTAGATAACTCGTCGGTGCGATAGCAAAATGTCGTAATTATAGCTTTACTAATAATTCTGAATGAGTATTGCTATATATAGAGGATAATCAACTGGTTATTTTTGATATGAAAAATCTCTCACGAGAATGCGTTGTTAGGCGTTGAAAAACGAGTCCGAAGGACGAGATTTTCTTACGCATAACAGCGTATTCGAGTGAAAGATTTTTCATATCAAAAATAACCATTTGATTATTCTATTTATTATATTCGAAACAGTTTTATTTTTCAATAGTTGCTGATTTATTTCAATCATACTCGACATCATCGGCCCTAGAAACCGTGCGCAATAAAATCAAATGATTTTGTAATTCACTAATTTATGTTCGCCATCTTGGATTTTCTTTCCAAGCGGGCGAGTTTTTCAAATGAATTTTTGAGGAAAAGTCCGTATTTTAAGACACTTTGAGATTTGCAGTGTCAGGCACAAAAATAATTTGGGCGAAACATATACATGTACTGTATCTAAAGACGACAATCAGATCGCCGATCTAGAGGCCCCGGGATATTTCGAACATCGATCGACGATTCATGACTTGGACTTCGACAGATTCATAGGATAGGCAGTCTGTGATCACTTAGTCTCCTGACTTTGGAGTACGAAACAAGCTCATGCGGGTTAGGTTTGAGTGTCTATCACTGATAGACTGCAATATCATCATTTTTCGAGGGATAATTTTGGACGTTACGGAAAATTATGCATTTGTTTGAGTCATCTGTGATAACACAAACATCAAGGTTCGTTATTGTTTCAAACCAGTTAACAAAACGGTTATTTTGGTGTTATAGTTATGTTCGTTAATTTCTTCTATTTTATATGTTTTTTAATTGATTTTTAGCCTAAGAAATTGAATGTAAGGTAACCGAGCGAGTTGGCCCTTTGAAAATAAAAGTAGTTCCAAATTTTCGGAGTGAAAATTGATATCATCACTAGTGATGATATCAAAATTTATTACACTGGGAAATCCCAAGATTTCACAGCTTGGAATATAATAAAATGTTGTCTTAGTTTCTTAACTGATATCTTAATCCGCGTGTGACAATGTCTTTTTTTCCGAACTTGTGATCGTGCTCAGAACTCTAGGATAGAGAAGTCCTGCATTATATGTACCTATTAAACATAGTAGGCTATGTGAGAGGTTATGCTTTAAACGATTATCTATATGAAAATTGCCAGTTTGTACACCAAGACGGGCATATCTCTCTATGCACAATGCAACACACACACAGTATTCAGAAATCTGGTTAATACTGAAATAATTTAATTGTAAGTTTCGACTATAAAAAAAAATAGCATTCTGATTGGTCGAAAAATTTAATTCATAACTCCATGAACAAAATTTTGAGCACGCAACGATTCTGTATGCTTCCGCACAAAATAGTTCCACACAAAAAGTATCAAAAGTTGTAAAGTTTTGCTTTGTTCGCTCCATGCTATTAAATTATAAGAAATGAAGGGAATATTTTTTGTTATCATAGAGGTATGAACCGAGAAACTAATCACACTTATGTATGAATCCGCTTCGCGTATTCAAACAGTGTGATTAGTTTTTTGGGTCATACCTGCATGAAAACAAAAAATATTCTCTTCATCTCTTAAATAAAATAATGCTGACCCGCCAAATGTTTCCATTGGCCACGCCCACTTAGTCCGCCGGTCACGCCCACTTACTCCGCTGGTCTTGCACACTGACGTCGTAGGAAATTCCAATTCGATATAAAAGGGCGTTGTTTGCAGAATTTATGGCCAGTACGATGTACACAAAAAGTAAATGGTTGGTTGGCGACATCATCGTCTTAACTACAGCTGTAGTTACAATGTTTTAGTCGCCAAACAAAAAATGCGGCTTGTATTTTGGTTCAAGTTTCAATTTCAAAGACAGAAAAGAGTTTTTACTATTTTTGTATATAAACCATTTGCCAGACAATAGAATTTTAGACAGGTATAAATTTGAAGAAGTATCAGACGACAATTTTCAGTTAATGATTTTTAATTGGTCGTAGACCAATTTATATAACCATAAATTCGAGATTGTGTCGCTGCAATTTACCAAAACTGCCTTTAGCCCAACTGGACATATATTCTGACGGGAATACAGAAAAAAATCATTTCATTTTAAAAGTTAAGAATTATCAAAAGGAGTAAAGGAAAACTGGACGGTCATGAATGCTTCAAGGATTTTCCGCTAGTGATGAACGCGTCTAACCAACCCTTTCTTTCAATCATATCGAGGTGTAAACAAAGATGATATTGCCACTCAATTATTTTACAGCCATAAGTTAATTAAAGTACTGAAAGTTCTTCTTGGGAGCAAATTTGATTATTATGCTTCCAAGTTGTCTAGTGAATTCGCCCAAAGAATAGTATCAATTGTTTTTCCTTTGTTTATAATCAGCGCTGTTTAGGATCTTGTTAATTTCTGCCCAGAAAAAGAGAGGGTTTTGAAATTTCATGAACCTGCTGTCAGCATTTGCTCTTAAACTTAAGTTATCATATTGCCATATTTTTTCTATTTTTGCTTTATGAAAAAAGCTTGCAGGGATGATCTAACCATGACTATTTAACAATCGAGAATTTTTAAAAATTTAGTTTTCACAAAAAGTTGCTTTTTTGTCGGTACCATGTTGCATCAAGGTCTTACGCTCGTGTAAAATGATATTAGTCTTAATTAACATTCACGGAAATATCATACACTAGGATAGAACCTACGTGTTGCGAAAGTAATAGAAATTAAAGTTGTTTTACCCTAATTCTAAAGTCGGAATGCAACGATACGTCCAATTTCTCAGTGACGACCAATTACAGTGCGTACGGCACTTTGATTTGAAATTATAATTTGGGATAGGAAACACCTAGGATAATGAAGGAAGTGTACCAATTAATTTTCTTTATTTTTAATAATGTTTTATAAATCACTCTTAAGATGTTATGTTTTAATTCTACAAACATACAGTCAAGTATGACGTCACTGGCGGTTCTAGGTAATTATCCCGTCTGTTGAAAATCCCTTAAAACAAACAAGAATGCGAATAGGCGAAATAGATAGCATTGAACGGAGATTGTGTGATAATGTTTGCTGCACGCAAATGTCTCCAGACTTTTGTTATGATCTTCAAACAGACTTTTGTTATTGTTCAAAATAGATTCAACCAGCAGAACTAACCGAGTCATGACAAAATCTAATTGTGATCTGAATTTATCAAATATAAAAACTGCATATTGAGGTTACACGTTTAATTTTCAACTGTGGAAAATTGGAGAGTGAACACTGTCCTTTTGCAGTCGAATTCATTCGTTTCAAATATATTGAACGTCACTATTAAGTCAAAATCCTCTGTTGTTTTGAAATAGATATTTATTATTAACAAAAATAATCTTAGAACAGATTTGCTTTTAAATCCGAGCTCACATGTATTCCTATTTTTAAATGATTTTCATTTCAGGTTTAAACAATCTGTGACCACAGCAGTTTATGGATGTTTTTGTCTGGGGAGAGTCATGTTCAAAGTAAGGATATCATAACTCAACAATGATATTTCTCTAATATTTTGTTAATAAAAACAGACGAAATGCAGGAAAACCTGTGAAATTGAATCATTATTCTTAAATTATTCTTTCTAACATAATTAAGAAAAACGAGGTTCCAACAAAATGATCATTTTACATACCAAGTACAAAAACAATAAATTAAGGCCATTATTTTCTTCTTCGTTCCTCTTTTCAATGTATAATAATGGGTCCGCAATCACCAACTAGTAAAAATGACTGGTCCATCAAGAATTGAATAACGAGGGATCTGATTGGACAAGACATATTCAACAACCAGTCAGAACATGCAATATGCAATTGAAAGAGGACAAGACAAAGCAAACCTTATGTACTTGTCCCGAATTTCGACCGTTCGAATAATGCCGTAAAACATATTTTAATCCGTGTCATGCTGAACCCGGAATATTCCGGTTTTAGCAGGAGGTATAGACAAAGATCAGACTGCACATAAGTGCAGTCTGATCTTTTTCTATACCTCCTGTTTGTCCTTTTGAAACTAGAGTTGTTTATAGATTTAATTTTCAAAAGAAGTATGGATAACTGATAACAAGTACTACAAGTGCTTTCAGCCCTGCGATTTTTTAAACAATTCCGAAAAGCATTTTATTCAACATGACAAGGGTTAAAGTTTTAATGAGCGGTGAACAATAAGTTTATATATTTATTGTCTCAAAACACTAACTGCAAAACTATACTCATGTTTGATCTTGCACTGCAATTAAGGACGATATGAGCGAAAATCAGTAGAGTATCTGCAAACAGTCATAAATGGGCCACAATTTTGGGCACACAGCGATTTTGTATGCTTCCGCACAAAATAGTCCTATTCAAAAAGGTATGAAAATTTGTAGTAAGCTTTTTGGCTTTTTCGCTCGATGTTATTAAATCATTGGAGAAAATTAGATTTTTTTTTGTTTTCATGGAGATATAAACCGAAAAACCTAATCACACGTTTGTATGAATCCACTCAGCGTATTCACACAGTATGATTAGGTTTCATACCTCCATAAAAACAAGAAAAGATATTCTCTTCATCTGTTAAGTAAATAAGGCTTTCTTTTAAAACGCTGCTGATACTTTATGGCTTTAAGTTTGATTAACTTGTAACCATGTAGTAGAATTTAGTTTTTATTTCTCCTAACCCAATAATCAGATAATTGAAAGAGATAGTTAGAGGTAGTAAATTGTCACATACTGCAACAATTTTTGAGAGACCATTTAACTTAGAACTAGTTATTATTTAAACTATTTCTAATTGCGTAGATTGCAATTGAATTCTATGAATAAATGAAGAAATAAAACGTTTAAATAGATAAAGGCTGATTTTGTTCTTTTGGTTTTGCTTGAAAGGGGCGGGCAAAAGTGTAGTTTGTTTTAGAAATTCAGGAAGTGTTTTAAAATAGAATATATGTATTTCTTAGAAAGGTTTGTTTAATTTCTTTTGTCATTGCATGTATTCTTTGAAAACCTTATCAAGAGACAGTCTTTCGTCTAAGGATATCCCAACTGCTTTTCAAAATCCCTTAAGCTGGATTTTATCTAACCTCTAGTTGCCTCGAGTTTTAAAGGTAAAATATTGCCACTTTAACATTCCAAGGGATAGATTTCCTTTAGAATTTTTGAATTGTCATCGTATGCTCAGATTCAAATATTTTGTAATTATGTGCATCCATTTTGCCCTTTAAGGCAGATCGGATCCAGCACGATCAATCGAATTATACATTTAAAACTGAGTCTTAAATAAAGTATGCATTAACGCACAGAAAATATGTCATATTGGTATGATCCATCACCTCAGCAGGATCGTTACACTTCGATATTACAAGACGTTCCCTTTTTGAGTGTCAACCATTTTCATTTGGATCTGTGGATGAAACTTCAAAACATTTCAAATGAGCTCCAAATGAAGACTCAGGTCAGACTGTGTTGATACACAGGCTGATCTGAGTCTTCACTTGGAGCTCATATGAAATTTGTGTATCAAAACAGTCTGATCAGAGCCTTCTCTATGCGCTCTATAGATAGATGCAGCATCAGCATTCCCGTAGACCACCAGCAAATATTCAATATGAAATGTGTGGCTTTCTGAGTCGACCGAAGTGTGCCCAATATGTGCTTAATGTGTGCCCATTGCATGACAAATATTTGCCTAATGTCTGTCGAATGTGTGCACATGTTAAATGGGTTTGAAATGCTGCTACGAGCTCACTTTTGGTTGTGAAGCCAACAGTTTAATGACTAGATAATGACAACAGGATTTTTTTACTGTTTGCGATCCGCCCAACAAATGGTTAACTTCCGTGGATAAAGCTATATAGTTACGACAATTTGCTCGCCTTACGGCGATATCATTGTCTCTAATTGGCTCAAAGAAAGTGTTAATCCAATATTTCAATCTATCATATAAATTTAAAATTTAAATAGGTTAGTGTCGGTTAATTATTTTGATCGAACTTTTTTCCGGCTCTATATGGCAGCCACCGCTCCAATTTTTTGCATGCGTGTAGGGACCCTAAATGCCTACCTCAGTACCAAGTTTGAGCTCAATCGGAGCCATGGCGATGGAGCAAGGTCCAAACCCAACCTACTCTTTACGTATATGCATTTGACCAAATTCTAGGATCGAACATTTATTTTGTTCAAATGATGCAAATGGGACAAACTGTGTTTTTTTCCATTATGTACGCTGACAGTGATGACACGTCATTAGTGTTCGTCCGAGAATTTTCAACATGGCAGAAAATGAATATCAATGCAAGAAAGTCAGTGTAGTAAACTTGAGTCATCTTTCTGGTACGCGTTATCACACATTGACGCTTTTTGACGCCCTCTAGCAATGTGATCTTAGAAAACTGTGGGAAAAGGAGGAATTACTTGATACAAGCAAATTCCATTTTCTCTCATTGATTTCTATCTCATTTAAAAACTATTTTCAAAATTTACCAAAATTTGAAACTCCCTTCTATTTGGACCAGTACAAAATGTCACCGTTTGGTATAATGGTTTAAGTGAAATAATATAATGAGATGTAGAAGGATATTCAACATTCAGGAATTCTGCCACAAGCTAAAGAGAAATCATTTCCGTCCGCCTTCAAAGTCTTACCAATAATAAAAAAAGCAATATTTCCCTTCCTTCGAAATGATTCAAATAATTATACATGTTGTTATTAGAAGTAGAATAAGATAAAATAAAAAACAACAACAACAACAACAAAAACCCTGCTGATACGTACATGCGTAGAATCTGAGATTGATATTTTTTACATTATTGAAACATGAAACTGACAACGGTCGGAGAACATTAGAAATTGACCCTGTTTTAACCTTAGGCTATTAACACTTTTATTACAAACATTAACCGAAATATTCCATGTTTTGATGTTCTGCTTGTTCGACATTTATATCAGAATTTCGTGCATATTGAGCGAATGCTGATTTCCGTTGTTCGGTCCAAACCGCATTAAATGTCACAATTAACGCTTTCTTTCAAAGCAAGACCATGTCATTTAGTTTGATTTATAATTCTCTTTTATCAATTATGCGTGCTTAATTAAAAGCTTTTAAAAAAGAATCTGGAACTTTGTTGTGTTACGACATTAAACAGAATAATGATTGCAATGTTCAAAGACAAAAATTTCCTTCACTTTTACTTGAGTGATCTCTTCCTGTTTTGGATTAAAATCATTGAAGAAGCCTTGAAACTGATAAAAGGTCAAGGACAGATGAGAAAGGTATTTTGTGAAATATCATTTTTTTAAAACATAGATCATGGTACATCATCTAAAAATATAATAGATAATATAGAATCACAGGCACGTGATTCTAAACCTGTTCTATTTACTAGTATGAAAAGTTCTTTAGGTGTTTTCTTGCTCCATTTTTAGCTCGGCTGTCTTGGAAGAAAATCTGAGGTATTGCGATAGTCTTGGTGTCGTCGTCGTCCGCAGCGTGCGAAAACTTTGACATTTTGTGATATCTCTGGTTCTACTAAAGTCATTCACTTGAAACTTGGCACACTTATTCACTTACAAAAGAGCAACCTTAACTATCAAGGGGGGTAACTCTAGATGCATTTTGTCCACTTTCCATCAGCCGAGCGTAGGCAGCCGTAGGCGGTGCTCTTGTTATAATACATTTATACATTCACAACATTTCTAACACAATATGTTAAATCTTTAGAGTGCAAATGGTTATCCCTGAATAGATAATTTTTGTAAATATCTTTTTAGGTATAACATGCTTTTATCAAAGTCGATGACGTGAAAATTTGAGTACATTGATTTGTGTTTTGCGGTGTTTACAGTTATTGTAAGTTGTAAAATACCAGATTGTGATACAAAAGACTGTATACTAAATGGAGAGTAGTAGCATTATACAGCGAACCCTTTTTGTTGACCTGTTCTTTCATTTCATTACTTGACGATTCCATGTTTTGACGCTACCCGAAGAAAGAATAAAACATTGTGAGAAAAAGCCTTTCTCATTTAACGAATAATCTACAAAAACAATGAAATAAACAGTCTTTTATTTCGGATAAATTATGCAATGCTATCAATGGGATTTTCCATCGCACCAAATAACCGGGGTCAAATGGAGATAGGATCTCATTCTAATGTCTCATCCGATACACTGGAGGAGCGGAGGGTCTCCTGACTCTGAAGTACATTGTATCTTCAATAGACAATACACCCCTGGTAAGAACAGATCCACAAGTGCTCATCATCCTCAAAGGATACGAGAGAGAAATATCTACCTTGGAGGAGCACCTGTCGCTTAGTTTGCATGTTTGCATTGTATCGCATTAAAGTGCTTTTTAAGCAGCCACTATAACGAATAGCGCATTTTGTGTAAAGGTTTATATTAACTGATATAGCCGCATCTGATTTCAACAGGTTCAAAATTTCGAATTATAAAGTCGTAGACTTGTTTATTATTTCATCCCTGCAAATCTATATCTGTTAACAATTCCTGTTACCAAGGTAACATACCGTCACATATAACTGTTTGTGGACCATTAAAGACGTATCTAAATTGTTCCGTGCACGAAACACTTCGAAAATTGTTGTAAGTATTCACCCTGGTTAGATCGCTCGAACTGCGGAGACCAATTTGACTAAACTCGTTTTGATTGTTTGATTGATGAAGCTATTCTTTTTCTTTGTGGAATGAAAATAATAACATTATCACAACTTGAGAAAGTTCGACAACAAAGGTGACCAAGACATTATACACTCCTTTTCCAATGTATTTATACGAAATAGTTTTTGCGCGGAATATGACAGCATCAGAAAAGTTCGTTTAATACAGTTGGATACTTGTTGCATTTTTTATGAAATTAATGCAATTTTGAGAGTTTTAGAGCTAAGCACAATAATATTTCAATGCATTTTTTTCCAACGAAAAAAGGTGTTTTTGATTATTTGATTGATTTAATGAATGGCGTCCAACGCCACATTTAACAGTATTTCAGTCATATCGCAGCGGTTGGAGCACCTAACAATGGATTCCTGGTATTTCTCACACCAGTACTACCACTTCACCCTATCCTAGCCTCCAGCTGCTATCCCACTTAGGATTACGATTATCCACCCATTGGTGAGAGACAAATGTCGGAAAAGATATGTGCTTCCGCCGGGGATCGAACCCATGACATCCCATGGTTGAAGTCTGACGCTCTATCGACTGCGCTATGACGGCGGCAGATATTTTTGGACATACTTTTTTCCTAAAACATTGACAGCAACTAAATACGGTAGGTCATAAGCACAACAAGCATTCTGAAGTATTGCATGGCAATACCGGGTCCCCTACCGGCTTTATATATATCCCTAGAGCAGTATATTTTTTTGGTGTTAAAGGGATTACTACCCCTCCAAAATATTACAGTTGTATCAGATTTTATGAGCAATTCTTAAACACAAACACGTACACACAAACATAAAAAATAGGCGTATCCTTTTGTTGTTAGCTGAATTATTCTTCATAAGGTCATCTGTTCCAAGCGAATTAAGAATTAATACCCTAAAGCCCAAGTAAACTTTGAACAAAAGCTTTCAAAAATCTGTCTTGGATTATGAATGTTTTTCGATTATCAAAATATTTTGCCTTGATCACTTCATGCAACCACTTTTAACAATTTGTTCAGTGAATATAACAGTGGCTGGAGCACCTTAAAATGTATTCCTGGTATCTCTCTCACCAATACCACCCTAACATCCTTTACAAGCCTTGGAAAGGCAATGGACTGCGATTAAACTCAATTTTATTAATATGTAACTTATTTTGCAAAAACATCCATATCTTGCTAAAAAAAATCAATGGACTGGAACAGAACTTGAACTCATTCTGTAACTCATCAATGCTGACTCACTTATCAAAAATCAGTTCAATACCTACAAAAGTTAAGAAAAAAGTCCGGAAAACTGAAATTTCCTGCTAATTTCTAAGTCAAGCATCCGTATCTTCCACAAAAATCAATGGACCTGAACCAAACTTAAACTTGTCCCGTAACTCATTAATGCGGACTCACATACCAAAAATCAGCTCAATATCTCTGAGGGTTTAGGAAAAAAAAGTCCGGAAAACTGAAATTTCTTTGTAATTTCTAAGTCCAGCATCCGCATCTTCCACAAAAAGCAATGGACCAGAGCCAAACTCGAACTTGTTCTGTAACTCATTGGTGCGGACTCACATACCAAATATCAGCTCAATATCTCCCAGGGTTAAGAAAAGATGCCGGAAAACTGATATGTCCGGACTGACAGACGGACGGACAGACGGACGGGGCGCAAACCTATAGTCCCCTTCGGCTTTCGCCGGTAGGGGACTAATTATTTGAAAGCTTATAGACATGTTTCAATAAATACAGGAATCAAAATTCTTTACCATAAAATACATAAAATGATAAAATACGAGAATATATGAAATATGTATACATGTATATATTATTAATTATACGTTTTCTTGGCGGGGTATATGACGATTTATTCCTAGCTGTAGAAAACAATTTCACCCGAGCGACATAAATCCCAACAAGAAACCGCATAACGAATTTATAATATATACCATAATGTTTGAAACTAAATGTATATATGCGATAAATGTATAAATAGGGCTTCCTTACGTATCAATTTAAACAAAAACAACCATTCACCCTAAAGCGCCTCTTAAGAGTTTGTGACGTCATCTATTCCACGAAATATGTTGACTGTTTCGGAAATGGAGAAAACGTGGACTAACATGACATGTAATCATTTTTATTTGTGTTAAAAAGTTGCGTGTACTTCTGGAATGATTTAAATTAGGTTAGCTGAAGCGTTTGTATACATTTGATGAATGAAAATGTGGAGCCACATTTGAGAACATCATTATTTGAAGTTCGTGGGCGAACACTCAATGCTCTAGTTCGAGGCCTGGTTCAAATCCTAGCAGAGACGGTCTTACAAGTGCGACGATCAGCTTGAGATATTTCAGATTTTAAAACGGTTTGGCGTAATTGTGTAAGCGATCTTCTGTAATCTGCAAATTCCTTCTGTAAACCAAATACGTTCCTTGTGACATTAGACCTACAATTACGACACGTATACCACATTCATGTAAAACGCACATAAAAAAAATACAACACAAGTTGTGTCCCTTATTTCAAAAGACTTTGTTTATACAGGATTCAATTGACATATCAAAGATTACTCGCCTTACTGTGGAAAAACTCAGTTTTGAAACTGACGAAGCGTGAGTCGAATGGCGGCTATTAAGATTTGTGTTCTTATCCTGCTGGCATTTAAATTGAGTCGAGTGATTATCGACCAATCAAATTCTTTGTAGGGTAATGAATACATAAACATAGGGCGGGGGCTCATCCCAATCTCTGTACCTCGAGATAGTAAGGTCAAGATAAGATGTATGAATCCAATCTGTCTGTTCAATGATGTATTCAAAGCAAATACTCCATTTCCATCATATCCATGAGAGGCTCTACGTCTCTCTCGCAGGGACAAAAATTCTCATCAACAGGAATCCTAAAATTGTGTACAAACCTTCTCTCAACAATTTCAGGATAGGTCACATTCCCGCTATGAAAAGCTTTGGAAATGTTGATTGTAGCTAGTTTCTTCTTTGCCTTTTATATTGTGTCTACCTTGCTCGCCCTTGCGCCCCATAGCCAAATTTGGTAAATATGTGTACCTCGGTATTAAGAACCTTGAACATTATTCAAATTATCTGTTCGGGATTATATTTTGGAAAGTTGAAAATGAGATATTACTTATGAACTTCTAAGTCTTCTTTACCGACAGGTTTTTCATAAAAGGAAAATTTGAAGCGCTAAAGAAATTATTAAATTTCCTTCAACCCTTACCATGCTGAATTATGACATCTACAGTATCGAAATTATTTTGAATCTCTATCTTAATAACAACTATGGCTAAAAACTTAATTAGGCACAATCAGGTGATGTAGACTAAGATCAGCCAGGATATATGTGCAGGCTGATCTTTGTCTATACCTCCTGTCAAAGTAAGATTGTTCCGGGTTCAGCATGATAAAGGATAATTGTCATTCTACTAGTAGACTGGATCAGTAATACTGATGTCATATGATATAAGTTATATAAAGAAATTCTTTAATAGAAATTATATATCTTTTTGTTTTGTCTATCAAAAACGAGAGTTCTGATTGCCCGAAAAAAAATAGTCATACCTCTATGAACAAAATTATTAGCAGGCACCTATTGTGAATGATTGCACACGAAATAGTTCCATTAAAAAATATGAAATTTTCTAAAATATTTTTGTTTGCCTGTTTTTTTTGTTTTTTGTTGTGGTTGTTGTTTCGCTCGATGTCATTAAATCATAAGAAATGAAAAGATTTTTTTAAGTGTGTTTTAAGGTGGTATGAAACGAATTATGTATGTATCCGCTTGGCTTATTGATATTTTTTTCGTTAAAACAAAAATATTCTCCTCATTTGTTAAGTAGTTTTTTCTTTACCATTTTCTCTCTATGAAGAGTAAACATTTTCACTTGAATTTGACTTTCTCAGCGGAATTTCTTATCATTGTTATTGGCTATATTCGGTTGCATATGGAGCCTTGAGATATACACTGCTTGTCGTAAGACGAAATCCGATTTGAGGAATCGAACAAGACAATAAAATCCTCAAAATTTCGTCGCTATCGAATTAATATTTTGGTATCAACCAAGAGTTTACCGAAGTGCCGTCGTCACAAAATATATCTGCACATTTTGGACTTTAGTTTTCTTTTTATGTGTAATGTTGTTATTTGTTTGTTTGTTTTAATTAGCCATAGACATTACAATATAAGGGATTCTAGCGAACATTATCTGAAAGTTTTAGACAGAATTTCAAAGACAATTTTGCAGTAAGTCATATTTTTCCATTTCACAGCGGTAAATAACGAAACATAATATAGTTAATGCACTAGGTCACATGGTAAATAACCGTCTATAAAAGTTTCAATCAATTTCACCAAGGAATGTAGGTAGAGTCGCATTCACAAGGAATATTTATTAAAGGTCATTTTTCTCCGACACCTTATACTAATCCATTATTCAAACCCGTCACGAAATTTAGGAGGAGTTGTATCGACAAGAACTTTTACACGAATCCAGCTTTTACTTTTACTTTCACTTTACTTTTACTTTTACTTTAGTGCGACAAAATATAACATTAACACAAACAGACAATTTAGTTTTAAATTCGTCAAGAAATTAAGAATTCGCATTTACACGAGCTGACCGTGCGTACGGAAGAATAAACATGCAGGCATGACTCGAGTATAGATCTGTCTTCGGCTGTGATGCCTCGCGAGTTTACATTAGTCTGTAGTTTACATGTGTGCTTTATTGGCAAATTTAATGTAAGACCTTATTTTGAACGATCCTAACTTCGTGGAATCAAAACATTTCTCGAAAGATGTCAATAAAGATGAACTCTTTCATAAAATAGGGGAACGTGGATGACATTTAAAGTCTCCTTTAGAACCATCAATAAGAATCTTAATTAATCTAGTATTGGTGTTACTTCAAAGGGCTCACTTTTCTGTTTTTGCCATAGAAAGACTTTTTAGCGTTATCTACGGAATATAGTTAGGAAAATGAAGTTGGGGCAGGGGGACTCAGAGTGGGACGATGATAACACGAGATTAAACACGAGATCAGGACAACGAGAACATGAGAGTAAAACAACAAGGACAGGAGACTACGAGCGAATGACGGCAAGAGATAACCCTATCTTGGTATTTTCGTCGTTGTTGTCGTTGTAATCTCGTTTTCTCGCAGTCGCGTCCTTTTATTCTCGCCGTCTTAATCTCGTATTTTCAACGTCGTGATCTCGTATTCTCGATATATTCTCACCGGGGTATCCTCGCGATCTCATGTATTAGTCTCCCTTTCCTGTTATAGAACTCATGTATTTCCACCAGCGTATTTTCTTGTTCTCTTGTTTCTCTTTATCATATTCTCGTATTGTTACCGTCGTACTCTCCTTGTCGAAACGTAGTATATTCACAATTCTTGTTTGTCGTATTTTCCAAATTTCATTGTCATACTCTAGCTACCGTACCCTCGCGTTCTTTTGTCCATAACAAATAAATATCTTTTAAAAACAGAGGAAACTGGTGATAGGTGATGTGATTATAATAGACCTTATAAATCTGTTTTCCGCCGATTCCATTATCATCTGTTCATGGCTTACGTCCTAACATTATCAACTAACGGATCCTAGGTCACGCCCACTGATGTCCGACAGGAAGTTCCTCTTAGATCTTTAACGCAATTATTTTGCAAATATCACGACCATGTAACAAAAAGGTAATGTAGTCGCTTTGTGACCCAATCGTCGTAACTTGAATAAGCTATATTTTCGACCTTTAAGTCACCATATCAACAAAATGCTTCACATAAATGTCGGCCAATGTTGGAGATCAAAGCTCTTTTCAGGTCTAAGTAAATAATTTGGTTGGTCGACTGATTCTTTGATTGACACACGCGATCAGTCAGTTTCACAATATTCGTGTTGTAAACTTTATGCACTGAAAGAAGGGTTAGGTTGGATGCACTAAATTTGTATTTGACACTACTAATCGTACTGGTGGAGTATAGGCATGTGTTACTATTCTTACAGTTGGTGTCGACAGGGTGTTTACGGTCAGAGGGTGATGGCTTGAATATCATTATATCTGCTGACAAATGGAGTACAAAGTCATCGATGAAATGAATAGGGGATATTTTATATCATGTATGAAAGAATGAATTTATAGAAAGGGTGTTTGATCATATCCATTCGTGGTAAGGTATCCATATCAGTAGAAAAAATCGAAATAAACTCCCGATTGGTTGATAAAAAGCCTTTTTCAAGACGGGGTAAAAACATATCTGAATTTCTATTTAATTCCGAAATCTTTCATGTTGTTCTTATTAATATAGCTAAGAAACTGTGTTTTTTAAGCGAACTAATAAATGCATGCTCACACCCTTTATCCAACGATATTATAGCATTTTGATACCTTCTCTGAGCGTCATCAGGTTGTTTGACGACGTCATTAGTGCGAAATGGGCGTTTTCTAAGTTATATTTACATTTTTAGGATAAGGTAAGAGTCAATATGCCTGAACAGCAACCCCGGCAACAGTGCTGGAGTATTGTCCTTATACCTCCAAATATTGGAGAGACTTTTTTCAGTATAATCAAATAGCAGTACTTCTTTTGCAGCCAAGTAATAATAAGCTGTTGTAACGACGTTTAAGTCGCCAAGCAATAAAAATGTTTCACACAAATGGTGGCCAATGTCGGAGTTAAAATTTCATTTTCGGACTGAATGAAGAATTTGATTGGTCGATATATTCCTTGATTGGCAGCCGCGATTGGGCAATCGGTCCACCTACCATAATCATATCATATAAGCTACTGATAATGTCCGGTGACAGTTGGTGGTCTGCTATAACGGGGTAGAACAGAGAGAAAAGAAAACCTATTGACACTGCAAAGTGATTATGATACTTTATCTATATAGCCCTCCTTTGACCAATTGCGGCTGTTAATTAAATAACCAGTCGATTTGTTTGTTTTGTTTGAATGGGGTTTTATGTCGCTTTCAACAATCTTTCAGTTATATCGTGGCGGCTGGAGCACCTAACAATGGAATCTACCATTACATCCTTTCCTAGCCTCCAGCTGCTATCCCACATAGGTCTACGATTATCGACCCATTGGTGAGAGACAAATAGTCGGAAAGGATGAGTGCCACCGTCGGGGATCGAACCCGGGACCTGTAGATTGACAGTCCGACGCGCTACCAATTGCGCCATGACGGCGGCTCAAATAACCAGTAGACCGATGAAATCATTCATTTAGATCTAAGGTGAGTTTTGAACTCCAACGTTGGCCGCCATTTTTGTTAACCTTATTTGTTGGTTAGACGAATTAATGTCGTAGCTACAGCTGTTTCAACCTGTAGTTACGACGTTTATGTCGCCAACCAACTACTTGTATTATACCTACTTGCCATAAATTTCGCAATACAATTAGGATAAAAAAGGGATTTCCTGTCGGATTCGATGGGCTTGGCAAGTGGAGTAAGTGGTCGGGGCCAGCAATTGGTCTAATAAATTGGTAAAAGAAGTATGTTTCTCCTTAGAACTTTTCAATCGACCCTTTTAAATAGGAGTCGAAAATATTTGATTTCTGATATTTCGCCTGCTGTATAATTTCGAATTCGAAACAATATAAAGAATACTTTTAGCATGGCTCGGTGCATTTGCAACAAAGCTATATTATAAGCCATGCTCGGCTATCTCTCTCTCAATAGTTTGTACTAATGGTTCAGGGACATGACATTTCGCTGATTAAAATTATACTCGAGAGATCGTTAGATAATTGTTACTGCGATACGATGAGACTTTTTGGCGGGATATTTATCTCCGATGAATATTTACATTTTTGTTTATTGAGCTTACCGTATCATTTAAACTCTTTTGTAAGATAAAATTTATTTTTATTTTCAAATTCTGTTATATCGGTCAAATAATGTCTGCTTCACTTTGTCGCGAAAATCAATAACATGCGAAATATTGTTGTAATTAGCTATCGTATAAAATAATTGATGGATATTTCCAATTACATAGATTTAAACTGATAAACTTTTATTTCAGAGATCGAAAAATGTTGAAATCAGGTATTGACTAGTTTTAAATTACCAAGCTCTTTAACTGATTCCCACACAAAGACGCTTTCTGACGCCCCCCCCCCCAAAAAAAAGAATAACAAATGGAAATAACATTGTGGAAAATGAAGAATAAGCAATTTCTTCGTTTTCTACAATGTTTTCTTCCCAGAAAGTTGAAAAAATCTAAGATTTTATAAACATTAAATTTTCGTCTGCAACTTCCTACAATTTTGACCAGTCTAAAACTTTACATCTGGTAATAGGCTAAACATTTAAATAAGTAACTAAGCACAAATGATGGCCAACATTAGAGTTCAAAGTTCACTTCTGGTCTAGATGTATAATTTAATTGGTCGATTGATTCTATGATTTGTATATTTAATTTGAAATTTCCCTAGTGATGTTTAGACAGCTGAATAAATATGCGAGAATTCAATTTTTTTTATCTAACTAAACCCATCTTTAAATCCACTGATTAGGAAACGAGTTCTTCGAATTTTGATCAATCCTTCTCGGTTATTCTTCCTGGAGAATACAACAGTACGCGCACCGATTGTGTTGACCAATAAATGTACCAAGATCGATCTTAGAAATCAAACTTTGGACTGTTTGAGCGTAAAGCCGACCCTCTTCCTGTCGACAACGGACAACAGAGACTATCGATAGAACCAATCAAAATCAAGCAAAAACAATGCTGAAATTAAGAAATTATTAATACAGAGACTTGCAGCAACTAAGTTCGCCACTGAAAGGACAAAGATCGATAGCCACAGTGGCATTGAACCCGGGACCTCTTGATTGTTCTACCCTAAAACATGGACACCGTACCTGACGTTTAGATCGCTATCCAACAATTTACTTTTTTTACATGTTACTGGTCTTGAATTTTGAAAAAAATAACGTCGTTAAATATCGAAGTGAAACTTCCTGTCGGAGCTCAGTGGCTACATTATATGTTGTTTTTTGTTCTTCCGGCTTCATACTATCATGCATGACGAGGTCAACATCGAGTAGGTCGACCTCTTTTTCTCTCGGTCTGGCATACTTGGAATCTTCCCGCGGTCTAGCAGATCTTGTAGCCAGCAATTCGTTAATTCATTAATCGCTGGCCCCCGCAAACTGACTCCTTTGGCCCCGCCTATTGACTCCAAACAGGATGTTCCGCTTCGATTTTTAACGGCGTTATTTTGCAAAATTTGTGGCCAGAAGCATGTTACAAATAAATAGAATGGTTGGTTGGCGACCTTAAAGCCGTAACTACAGCTTGAATAAGAAATGAAGAAAATATTTTGAGTTTTCATTGGGGTATCGACCTAAAACTTAATTACTCTGTATGAATACGCAAAGCGGATAACTACATTAATGGGATTAAGTTTTTGAGGTTCATGCCTCAATAAAAACGGACAAATATTCTCTCCGTTTCTCGTAATTTAATGCCACCAACAAAACCGAAGCAACTATTTTACTAGTTTCTATGGACTTACTTTGTGTGCAAACATACAAAATAAGTGCCTGCTCCAAACTTTGTTCATGGAAGTATGAAAAGAAATTTTCAGCCAATCAAAAATTCTTGACGAAACTAAAATTGAATTATCACAATTCTCGTTTCCTATGTCAAAATTGCCGCATTCTGATCTTCCTTCTTATCTCCATAAAAAATAATTTTAGTCCACAGCTACTTTGTTTTCCTGGATAAAATGTTGTCTTAGCCAATTCCTCTCAATGACGCTTTTAGACGCCCCTAACGCAAAAAGCTTCGTAAAACATTGTGTAAAATGAAGAAATTGCTTGTTACAAGCAATTTCTTCATTTTCCACAATGTTTCCACCCAGAAAGTTGAAAAAAATCCAAATTGAATAAACTTTGAATTGTCATTTGCAGCTTCTTTCAGTTTGGACCAGTCAAATATTTTGTTATTTGGCAATGGGTAAGTAAACATTACTTTATGTATGCAAGCAAAATAGTCCAGAATAATCAAATCGCAAACATGTATCAAGCGAATCGGAATAGGCCCATCACGTTTATGTTGGTGACATATTCGAGATAAGCTAGTTCGATATAACAAGAAATATTTTTACTCGTACATCCGGGTCTTGGACTCTCATCTCAACAATAGGTATTAGAGAATTCTAATTGCGAAGTAATATTCTTATCAAAGTTTTCTAAATTTTATAAAAAGACATTTGAACTTAGAGCAAATCTAAATTGAATGCATTAAAAGTGCAAATCTTCCCTCACAAGGCAGTAGGCGGTATCCTGATATGGGAGATAATCAAATGATTCACTATTTTAACCTTTTTTTATCAGTTATCTCTCTTTGAAAATTTATGCGAGGAAAAAATATACACTTGTATGGACGCTACTGATTGAGCTGAGATTGGATATACATTTAGAACTTTAGACGCAATCCAAACAGCATCTTAAAGCTGAATAGAGTTTTTGAGTTAGTTATCAAATATTTGTAACTTGTAGACCTTACAGAGTATTTCGATTCTTCTTCATTTTGAAATCCGCGAGGTGGATTCAGAGGGGGGGTCGGGGGTTAGTTTGACCCTCCCCCCCCCCTCTGTAGCCTTATCATTTTATATTCATAGGGAAATTCAACATGAATTTGATAATCTAGTTGATCTTGCTCGAAAGACCACTTCTATTAAACGACCGCTTCCATTAAGAGACCATAATCGAATACCATTTTGAAAGCAAAAGCTCTTAAGGAGTGAAGGCATTTTACTTAAAAATAAAATCACAACTAAATCCTTTGTTGTTGGAACTCAAAGAGACGATTCTAATGAGTCCAAACAACATAGGATTAAGCGAGATTCCTTTGATAATTTATGTATGCAATCGAATCGATCCTTCATATCTTTGTCAAAAGTATACTAGGGGACCATTTTCCTAAGCGACCACTTTTGGTCGTCTCTTGATGTAATTTACTGCAGTAGGAAACAGCCTTCTTCATTGGTAAATTTGAACCCACTTAGATCCGCCATTAGGTTATCCGCCATGTCAAATGGGGTCACCTGTAAACAACAAACAATACATTAGCCGAAATTCAGATTTACAAATCTTTAATTGATCCACACAAATTTTACCAAGGTCGCCAGTGTCCTGGAATATCAGGAGCGTTCTGGCTCCCTGCAGTTATTTCCGGAAAGGCTGGGTCCCGGTCTGTTGCGTCTGCCGTGTTAAAATCACTGTCACTTTTATTCGATGTATTGCCTTCAGAATCCTTGTTAGTTGGTATATATGTAGTGTATGAAGGTGGGATAATTAACGAAGGAATAGATTGTATACGGTTATTAATCAACGTCGATGACAAGGAACTATTTTGTGACGTCAAACTTTGCGTAAAATGTTGTTGTGAGGTGAAAGAAGTTGGGACTTGCACAAGTAGCATAATTTGTCCTCCACACAATAACCCAAACGGCATCTGCGGGTTTTGATTGGATATCGCACTACTTCCGGTGGGATCCTGCGTATGTAGTTCCCCAGTCTTTGATAAATCCAGTGGTTGTTTTTGATTGGTTACTTGTTCGGCATTCACTGATAAATCCATCACTTCCTGTTCTTTATGTGACGTCACTTCAAACGTTCTTTTCTTGGTCAGTGTGATTGGAATTTTCTCTGACGCTGTTGTTTGACGTTCTGCTACGATACTCTGTTGTTTTTGGTTCCCCAACTTTTTAGAAATGTGAGATACGACATCTTGTTTTGTACTCTCGTTTATATTTTGTGTTTTCTCGAGAAACACCGAGATTTCCTGTAAACACTTAGAATATCCAGCAGTAAATTCGTCCAATGAATCGATAGTTACTGTGGTAGACATGTCCTTTTCTGAAAAGAGAAATTGTTGTATGACATACTTTTATTTTTAGATTACATAATTTGGAATGAAAAGGAAGAGTTTGAGAAATACCCGCCCTCAAAAAAAAAAAAAAAAAAAAAAAAGTTGTCTTCTATATTTTAAGGGTGATAAAGTTTTCTCCATACAGACTTCCGTTACCGGCTTTTTTACGCCTACACCATAATAATAGGATGATGACAATATTTACCCAGCAATGGACCAATCGCTGGCTCCAACCACTGACTTTCTAGACACCGCCCACAACTCCAACAGGAAATACCGCTACGATTTTTAACGGCGTTGCTTTACAAAATTTATGACCATTAGCATGTAACAAAAAGTAAAATGGTTGTTTGGTGACCTGAAAACCGTAACTATAGCTTGAATTTGCTGTAGTTACGACCTTTAGGGCGCTAAACTAACAACAAAAATTAACAAAATGGCGGCCAATGTCAGAATTAAAAGTTCAAGTCCGAGCTGAATAAATTATTTGATTGGTCGGTTGATTCCTTGATTGACAGCTGGGACTGGTCAATTGTAACTAAATCTTTAAATTTCATCTGTTGATTTCAATTTGAATAAAAATTATTTTCATATAGCTATTGACTGTTTCACTATGCCATAATTGATCGTTTAATCAATTAAGTCATTTACACCAGAAAGCAACTTTGAACACCAACATTGGCCAACAGTTTTGTGAGATTTAAACATCGCAAATAGTTTTTTAAGACATTAGGTCGCCAAATAACAATTCAACTTTTGTGTTGCATGTTATTGGCCATATTATTTTTTCAAAAGACCTCCGTTTGATATTGAATTGACTGCCTCGATGGTCGAGTAGTATAGGTACTTCACTTTTGATATGAAGGTCATGGGTTCGAGCGCCATCGTCGCCGGGAGTATTCATTGGCAAGACACAATAAAGCCAGCCCCAGTTTACCCTGCTGTAGAATTAAGGGACGTGAAAATATCTGAATTGTGGGTTTGAAGAGCGACTCTATAAGCTTAAAGTTTTCGTCACAATCGAAGTAAAGCAAATTAATATAAACTAATATCAAATTGGAACTTCCTGACGGAGTCAATAGGCGGGATGTGATACTCGATATCTCGACATCGCTTATCTTGAATAACTGTTAGTGTAGTCATGAAGTTCTGGACGCGTTATAATTGACAATCGCGGCTGTCAATCAAGGAATCAACCAACCAATCAAATAATTAATTCAGCCCGAAGTTAAGCTTTTAACTTGTATTGGACATTGTACGCAATTTTTTGTTGGTTTGGTGACTTAAACTTGTTCAAGCATTAGTGACGATGTTTTGATCGCCAACTTACCATATCAGTATTTTGTTACATGCTTCTGGCTATGAATGTTTGCAAAATAACGCCGTTTAAAATCGAAACGGGACTTCCTTTTTGAAGTCAGTGGGCGTGGCTAAAGGAGTAAGTGGGCGGTGCCAGGGATTGGTCAGTTGCATTGTGAGTCAATATCAACATAGAGACCTCCTCTCAATAGGGGCCCGTTACCTTGTTACCCTTTAAATAACTAAACAGATGACAAGCACATACACTGTTGAAATGTCTAGGTAACTATGTGCACAAACTTTTCAAATAGAAGTCATACAGACAGATTATAAAAACGTATATTAGTCCCCTCTGTCACAAACAAAAAATATTTAGGGATTTTAAAACGCCGCGCACAACCTGTAGATATCTAACGCGACTTTTGTTGGTGCGATTTCATTCTCGTTCACATTCCTACCTTTTCCTACTCGTTCTTTCTTGTATTGTGTTGTGGGTACCCGTCTCTTTATAAAATCCACTGTCATCTCTAATATATCTGCTTTCTCTAATTTCGATGGTCTGGGAGTCTGTAAATATAAAGATAAAAACAAATAGAAAACAGGAATTAGACCTACCATATAAACGTAAGGGCATCCATTAAAACTTGTTCAACAGATAAAATTGACGGATCGCTGACCACGCCCACTGACCCCGACAATAATGTTTCACTTCGACATAAAACGGCGTTTTTTTACAAAATCAATAGCCAGACCCATGTAAATGGCGACCAAGACGTTTTAACTACATAAGCTGTCGTTACGAATTATAGGTTGCCGAACCAACAAACATTTCTTAGCCTAAATGTAGTCCAAAATCCGGGTTCAAAGTTCCCGGTCGGTTAAAAAAAAAATATTTGAAATTCGATTGACAACTTCGATCCGCAAATTTCTTGTTATGTACCAGTTCTCCTTTCCTCACACCTTTTCGAAGTACATTTCATTCGGCGAGTCAAAACTTTTGCCTCGATGATCGGGTGATATCAGTGCTTGTCTCGTGATCTGAAGATCACGGGTACAAGCCCCATCGTCAAAGGGGTGTTTTCATGGGTAAGACACTTATTGGCCAGCCCCAGTCTACCAGCTGTAAATTAGGTAGCAGTGGGTTAAAGCCACTGCCTCTCTTTCGTGAAAGTGAAAACAACTAGATTGTGAGTGTCCTAGACTACTCTAAAAGCTTATAGATTTCGTCGCAATCGAACTGAAATAAATTCATATAAACTAAAATTGTGGTAAAGGGTAACATCCATACAACAATTGACCAATCGTTTGCCCCGCCCCCTTACTCTATAGGCTCCGCCCCCTTACTTTATTGGCCCCGCCCGTAGACTCTAACAGCAAGTTCCGCTTCAATATTTTACGGCGTTATTTTTCTACATTTACGGCGAGTAGCATGTAAAAAAAAGGAAGAATGGTTGGTTGGTGACCTAAACGTCGTAACTACAGCTTGAATAAGCTGTAGTTACCACGTTTAAGTCACCAAACCAACAAAAAAAGCTTAATAAAATGGCGGCCTATGTTCGAGTTCAAAGCTCACTTCTGGTCAAAGAGCCGCAATCCGTAAATTGTTGTCAGAAGACCGTAAAGTTGTTGAAAAGAAAGACATTCATCTTGTGAATTTTCCTTGAGAGTACAGACGAAATAGCGAATTATTGATCATGCTTGAAATAAATCGGTATTTTTATCGATGAATTAAATTGGACCCCGCGGTGAATAATGAACCTTTATCTCGCTGAGAGGCAAAACTCGAATCTTCGTAACGATGTACAAAAAAGTAATAAATAAATAAATAAATAAATAAAATCTACGATTATATTTGGAATGCATCGCTGGCCACGCCCACTTAACTCCGACAGGAAGTTCGACTTCGATATTAATCAACATCATTTTGCAAAAATTATTGTAATTTTCATGTAGCAAAATAATAATAAGGTTGATTGGTCACTGAAATGTCATGACTACAGCTTGAATGATCTTTAGTTATGTAGTTTAAATCATCAAACCAAAAAAAAAGTGTTTAACATAAATGTTGGTCTATGTCGGAGTTCAAACTTCACTTCCGGTCTAAATTTGATTGATCTATCGACTCTTCTTTTTTTTTTTTTTTTGAAATCGCGGCCCGTCAAACGTATCCCTCTGTGACAATTTCTTTTAACCCTTGTCATGCTGAGTTAAAATCCCATATAGAATTGCTTTAAAATCAAAAGACTGAGAGCACTGGAAGGTCTTAATGAGGGTTAGTATTTCTTTAGAAAATTGATTATATAAACAACTCTGACTGAAAGAGGACAAGCAGGAGATATAGACCAAGATCAGACTGCACGTATGTGCAGTCTGATCTTGGTATATATCACCTGCCATATTACGGGATCAGCATGACAAGGTGTAAAGCTTAGTTGTGTGTTACTAGCTTAATACTGACAAAACCGCTTCCTTTTAGTACGCCCTATTTCTTTCACCACATGACAAAATTTTTGATCGGTCCTAATTGTAAGAAGATGCAGGCGATAATTTCAAATCGGTTTGATTTAGAAAATATTTGACTTTAAATGGTAGCAAAGATTGTGGGATGTGGAGAAATTACCCGCTTCAACTGTCCACATTTCCCTCCAAAACCTCCATCTTCAGGTGTGTAAAAAAGCGGGATTGAGTGGAAATAGGCTGAACGTTTATTCAATGAGGGAAATCGCTATTTCGGCTGTTTTTATCGTGCTTTACAAATTGAATAATAAATCGACGTGAATTAATTGGCTTACAATTGAGTTAACCGAGACATAGACTTAGTAAGTGGAATGAAAATTTGCTTTTGAGGTCGTGAGAAATATTTTGCACCCATTCACTAATTGGATATAAATCGACGGGATACGAAATTAACTCTTTTGATATAAATTTTCAAAGATTTTCATTCAGAAGAAACAAAAAAAAAAAGTATTCCTCTTTAATACTACTTTACGACGGATTCTCATTGCAAATGGTTTAAATGAAACTACACTGTATCAGCTTTTTTTCCGTTTGTAAAGGAAAACCTTAAGGACTTTTGCAGACAAACCTGATTATTTTAACCTATTTCAAGACACCAAAATTTAAGAATGGTCCAAATCGGAAGAGTGTACGATGAAAATAACGCGAGAGTACGGAGATTATTGTAATACCATGGCAGTACGATGACGAAAACGCGAGAGTACGGAATTATGATAGTTATACCTCGACAGTACGATGACTATAGTTAGAAAGTTAGAAACTACGATGTTGTTATAATACAATTATACGATTTGGGGTTCTTGTCCTCGTACTCTCGTGTAATCGTGATCGTACTCTCCCGATCTTACCTTATTAACTAGCGCATTATCGCTACCGCAGTCTCAATTCACGTGTTATAAAGGCCCTAATGGTAGTCCGTAGTTTTATTACTGTGTGAATGCCCAAAGATCTGCCAAAGCCATTAACATTATATGAAGTAGTATAACGTAAGGAAGCTCGACTTTTTTTTTTAACTTAAACTCTTGTGATAACGGTGCAAAAACATATCCTTTTCTATTATTTTAGACCTGAATTGACAAAAATAAAATGGATAACTCATTAGTAAATAAATGTCTTAAGTTTTTAGTAGCCGTTTATTTGTGAGTTATCATAGAATCCCGCATTTGACACCGTGAAGAAATGTAGCAATGGAAAGTTTATGTAAAATGAGAAACTGCTAGTACAATAGTGTTTTCTACATTATTTGGCTCTTAATTCTGGTTTAAAATAATATCAGCATGTAACGGGTTGAAACAACAAAGAAGACGGGGGGAAGGAGATAGACGATCAGTAATTTTGAAAGGGGGAGGGTCGGGCGGATAATTTGATGTCTTAAATCTTTTTAACCCATTACCACAAAATAAAGTTTTAGACTAGTCAGAATATTGAAAGATGTTGCAGACAACAATTTCAAATTAATGAAAATTCAAAAACGTTGTCTTTTAGGGTAGAAGGCATTGAGGACATTGAAGAAATTGCTTGTTTCAAGCAATATCTTAAATGTCCATAATGTTTATGAAACATTTTTAATGGATTCAAATTATTAATTAATTTGTGAAAATTAATCTCAACAACAACACTGATATGAATTTGAAAACTCGCCGCTGTCAAAATAAATAAGAAAAGTTTCCTTATTGGATATTCTCTAATCTAAGGGTGTGGGCAAACTTGAATGTGTTATTTCGGATCAAGTTTCGATTACATACCGGGCCGATTGATTTTTATTGACAATCACGATTTCGGGCCGCATGGGATCACGTGTCCCATTAAATACGCGCGTGCCGTGGCATGTTCGTCTGCCGTCACAAAACTTTCGTCTGGAGATCGGAATTTTATCTCCCACTTATTTACATATCTGTCGAAAAAAACAGACGAAATCTATACCCCGCTATTGCCCAGGTGTCAAAAGAAATGAAATGAAATCCCAATTCACGTTTTTCTCCATATACCCGTTTTCATAATAAAGTGGTGACAAAAATTTAGGCTTCGAAATTCATCGAAGTATTTGTATCTGTATGAATATTGAAAAAGGTGAAAACGCGCAGTCGATTTTGAATCGAGTAACTACGTACCGAGATAAAAATCGCTTTGATTACCAGAAAATTATTGTTTAGCTCATTCCCACACAATCCCGTTTTACGTCCCTCAATTAAAAGGGTTAGATAACATTATGGAAAACGAAGATATTTTCCACTATCGCTCATACCCGAAAAGACAAAAAGAAATCTACTTTAAATTCCTGTCTGCAAAGTCTTTCAGTTTGGACCAGTCTAAACGTTTGTCTGCTGTAAAGAACATTCCACTGCTTCTATGGGATGCATTATCAACCTCTATCGACCTTTCGTCGCCAGCGTGAAAACAGCTAGAATGAGAGGAAAATATGACAATATCTTCAGAAAAGGACAAATGGTATACCAGCGATTTCTGCTATTTTCACAATATTTTCTATCCTAAGATATCTCAATTTGAAATAACTGTTTAATATCGCCTGCACCTATTTCAATTTGGACTAGTCAAAAACTTCATCGTCTGGTAATGGTTTAAACTACGGGTAGAGTTCGTGTAAAAATGGTCATTGTTAGGTTTGGTCCTTTGTGCAAAAACGTGAAGCGTTCCTCTTTAATATCGATCAATTGAAAAGAATCCCATAAAATTTGAGATGTGAACCAAAATTTGGCACGAAACCAAACGATTTTCTTTCTACATTTTACCCGTCTTTTTCAATTCTATTAAAACTATTTTTGGCGCCTTTAGAAATATAATCATTGAAATCTTGGTGGGTAAAGGAAAAATTGTTTGTGACTAGCAATTTCCGCTTTTCTATCAATGTTTTTTACCCATTTTTAGTACAACTTGTTATTTAAATTTGGACAATTGAAAAATATTGTCATCTGATAATGGGTTAATAGATGAGGGCAGTTAACCCTTTCCCGTTTTTATTTTATTTTTTTTTTTTTTTGTTTTGTTTTTTATTTTAATTTTATTTTAGACTGGTCTAAATTGAAGGAGGTTGCAGATGACAGTGAAAATTGGATGCAGTTTGAAAAGAAACTATTATATGAGGTAGAAAATATTGTGGAAAAAGGAGAAATTGCTCGTCACGAGCAATTTCTTCTTTTTCCACAATGTTTTCTCAAGTATAAAATAACAGGGACGTAAAATCCCGTGTTTGTACAGGAAAGGGTTAAACGAAAAGGGACCGTCTTGGAAAGCAAACGATATCGACCTCTGTCTGAGTCACACTGCTCAGTTTGCCAGGAGCAAACTTTTCCGCTTTTACCAGATTTTTTTTAACCGATTATATCCTTTCTATCCTACTTGCTCGATGGTGGGGACTGTTTCGTGGTCTGAGATAAGTCCAGGGTTGAAAGTTCGAGTCCCGGCTGCGCCGCGAGTCAGATGAATGTATCCTTGGCCAAGGTATCAGGAGTCTCTGTCTAGTACTGATGGTAACGTAGGAGCCCATGAATAAATTTACTTAAAAATGAAAGATTAGTTAAAAAGGGCGTGAAATCATTTCCAATCAATTAACCATACTATCGATAAGTATTAGTTTTTGAAATTCTGGTAATGATTTAATATTTACTGGTTCTTGACCCCCCCCCCATTTATTGTTTTCCTTTTTGCATTTAATTATGACCCGTCAAGCAATAAAGGACCTTCCTTATAGTGCGAAAAGTATCGACATTGGCAAGTGTGCAAGGAATGTGTGTACGGAATGTGTGTACGGAATGTGTGTACGGAATGTGTGCACGGAATGTGTGTACGGAATGTGTGTACGGAATGTGTGCACGGAATGTGTGTACGGAATGTGTGTACGGAGTGTGCACGGAATGTGTGCACGGAATGTGTGTACGGAATGTGTGTACGGAATGTGTGTACGTAATGTGTGTACGGAATGTGTGCACGGAATGTGTGCATGGAATGTGTGTACGGAATGTGTGTACGGAATGTGTGTACGGAATGTGTGCACGGAATGTGTGCACGGAATGTGTGCACGGAATGTGTGTACGGAATGTGTGTACGGAATGTGTGCACGGTATGTGTGCACGGAATGTGTGCACGGAATGTGTGCACGGAATGTGTGCACGGAATGTGTGCACGGAATGTGTGCACGGAATGTGTGCACGGAATGTGTGCACGGAATGTGTGCACGGCATGTGTGTACGGAATGTGTGTACGGAATGTGTGTACGGAATGTGTGTACGGAATGTGTGTACGGAATGTTTGCACGGAATGTGTGTACGGAATGTGTGCACGGAATGTGTGCACGGAATGTGTGCACGGAATGTGTGCACGGAATGTGTGCACGGAATGTGTGCACGGAATGTGTGTACGGAATGTGTGTACGGAATGTGTGTACGGAATGTGTGTACGGAATGTGTGTACGGAATGTGTGCACGGAATGTGTGCACGGAATGTGTGTACGGAATGTGTGTACGGTATGTGTGTACGGAATGTGTGCACGGAATGTGTGTACGGAATGTGTGTACGGAATGTGTGCACGGAATGTGTGTACGGAATGTGTACCCGGAATGTGTGTACAGAATGTGTGCACGGAATGTGTGCACGGAATGTGTGTACGGAATGTGTGTACGGAATGTGTGTACGGAATGTGTGCACAGAATGTGTGTACGGAATGTGTACCCGGAATGTGTGTACAGAATGTGTGCACGGAATGTGTGCACGGAATGTGTGTACAGAATGTGTGCACGGAATGTGTGTACGGAATGTGTGTACGGAATGTTTGCACGGAATGTGTGTACGGAATGTGTGCACGGAATGTTTGCACGGAATGTGTGCACTGAATATGTGCACGAAGTGTGCGCCCGGAACGTGTGCACGGAATGTGCGCCTGGAATGTGTGCACGGAATGTGCAGACTGTCCAAGTTCGCAACTTTTTGCTCTGTGACGATTATCTGAAACTTGGACTTACAAAATAATTGACTAATCGCTAGCCCTGTCCATTTACTTTCTTGGCCACGCCTATCGATTCCGACAGGAAGTTATGCTTGGATTTTTAACGGCGATGTTTTGAAAATACGGTGGCCAGCAGCACATAACAAAAAAGTTGAATATTTGGTTGGCGACCTATATGTCGTAGCTACAGCTCAAACCAACGAAAAATGTTAACAAACATGGCGGTCAATGTCAGAGTTGAAAGATCAGGTCCGGGCTGAAAAAATGATTTTATTGGTCGCTTGATTCCTTGATTGACTGACGCGATTGGTCAATTTGAATTTAGAATTCGACCTCTGGTTTACCTGTCATTTTCGCCGAACATCTCGGAATTCTATTTGTTGGATACGCGTAAACTAAATATATCACTATGATTTGCATTTTTCTCATTGTTCCGTTAAATTCCTTTTATCCCTTTTTAATCCCTTTGAAGAGAACCGCAAGTGTAAACACACTGGATTTAAGGAGAGGCGATTTTCAGTGCAGTGTGAAATTTAATTAAGTTTAGATCTATTAAAACCACATTAAATGGTCCAAATATGTCTCAATAAGGGTACAGAAAAAATACTTAACTTTCCACTGTACAAAACGGGACATCTTGAAGTAACAAATTTTACCAACACCTGTCATATTGATCGAATTGCGCTTTCTGACCAAGATTGAATTGAAACTTGTAAATGGTAATTCTACCATATAACGAATATTTTTTAAATTCTAACCAATACGACATGAAAATTCGGCTCCATATTGATGGTTTTCCGCTATCAATCACAGAATGACTAGACCAATCAAATCAGTCATTTAGACCGGAAGTAAATTTTGAACTCAAATATTGACCGGAGTTCACGTGAAGCTAATAGAATGGACTTTGAATTAAGGGTCGTAACTACAGATTATTCAAAGTCGTAGCTACGACATTTATGTCGCCAAACCAACCATTTTACTTTTGAGTTTCATATAAACTTTGCTCTGTCAATTGCCCTTGAGTCATTAGTAATACATGCTCCTCCTTGATTCTTTTACTTTTACTATTCTTTTAATTCCTTTACATGGACTAGAAATAGGGGGTCATTTCGATTCCGTTACTCGGCATCGAAAAAAGTTGGTTCTTTCGATTCCTTTACTTGGCATAGAAAAGTCGGGTTCTTTCGATTCCTTTACTTGGAGTGGAAAAAAGGAGATTCTTTCGATTTCTTTACTTGAACTAGAAAAAAAGGGGGTCAATACGATTCCTTTTTTGGGGGACTGGAAAAGGGGGGTTCATTACGATTCCTTTACTTGGACTGTAAAAAAGGGGGTCATTTCGATTCCTTTACTTGGACTGGGAAAAACGGGGTCATTTCGATTCCTTTACATGGAATGGAAAAAAGGGGGTCATCGCGAGTCTTGAAAAAAGGGGTCATTGCGATCCCTCTACTACGACTGGAAAGAGGAGGGGGTATTATGATAAGTTTACTCTGACTGGAAAAGGGGGTCATTTCTATTTGTTTACATAGACTGGAAAAAAGGGGATGGGTTATTATGATTCCTTTGCTTAGTTTTGTAATGCCGAAGCTTCATGAAGTGACTTGTGACCTTCTATTCCCTGACGACAAATTATAGACTAGTCCAAATTCGGGACAGTTGCAGACAACAATTTCAAGTCAGTGAAATTTTAGAAATATTTGTTCTATGGGGTAGAATACATTGTGAATAATGAAGAAACTGCTTGTAACAAGCAATTTCTTCATTGTCCACTGTTTTCCAAAACCTTTTCTTGGGTGGGATTAAAAGTGGAATTGTGTGGAAATGGCTTAAACACTTTCTATTTTACAGTCAAGGGTCATATTCATAATGATTGAATCATTTTAGAATTAATTTTCGGAGTTTTGGAGATTTTTTTGTCATGGACGGGAAGAGCGAACAGTTATAAAAGTTTGCTATTCGTCACATTTCCTTCAGAGACAAATAGCTGTATCCACGCCCTTGTAAGTCTTTTGTTTTGGTGATGATTGCTTGTCTGTCTGTCTGTCTGTCTGTCTGTCTGTCTGTCTGTCTGTCTGTCTGTCTGTCTATTTGTTTGTTTGTTAACCTCTGACAGGATATATAATGTAACCTAGTATGATGATTTATTTTTCAACCTTTTTATTTACTCTATCTATTAGGACTCTTTCTTCTTCATTATTTCCACATTTATTCCTTATTTAATGGTTAAAGATATGTCCGTACGCATGCGTGTGATTTATTATGTTTGTATTTTGACGATGAACTAGATCAACATGTGTTCAAGTCACAATGTTAAATATTCTGTTAGAAAAAAAAAGAATTGATCAAAATTGCAATGAAACAAAGGACTGAAAGCGATGCACGGTCCTATTTGTAGGCCTATATATTTTTGATGATTACCTTTAAATGCAACTCAAGCCTAAAATGCAAAAGAAGTGGTACAGACTAAGATCAGACTGCACATATGTTCAGACTGATCTTAGACTCTTCCCACTATACCTCCTGACTAAATAGGGATATTCTATGTCCGGAATAACAAAGGTGGGTAGACTGTTGGTTTTTGCGTGTGATAGTGAGTTTAAATTCTTGTTACCGCACTACTGATCGTCTTTAACCCATTCCCACACAACAAATTTTTAGACTGGTCCAAACTGAAAGAAGTTGCAGACGACAATTTCAAGTTGATGGAATTTTATTTTTTTTACCTTTTTAGGAAGAAAACATTGTGGATAATGAAGAAATTGCTTGATATAAGCAATTTCTTCATTTTCCACAATGTTTTCCAAAGCTCTATAATTGAGGCGCGTAAAAAGGAGGGCTTGAGTGGGAATGGGTTAAGCCATTACTAGACGACAAAATTTTACACTGGTCCAAATTGAAAGGAGTTGCAGACGAAAATTTTAAGTTTATGGAATTTTAGATGTTTTCAATTTCTGGTCCGAAATCTCTGAAATAGTCTGAAATAATGCTGTGTGGTAATGGATTAAGAAACAATTTGTCTAAATGGTATTACCGATAACCTCATTCCAATAACGAAAAATGTGAAAAAAAAACAACAACAAAACAGTCAATAACCATTGCACATCAGCAATGAAATATACACTCCACATACGACATTAGCAGATTTATTGTCGACAGGCAACCAAAACCTTGTAACTGCAGCTTCAAAAATACTAAAGTTATAATCGAAGTATAAACATTGGTGCAGTGAGTATTTCATTTGCGAATAAATGAGATTTTATTTTATCTACGAGAGATCGGATTTCCTATTTGACACGTGGCGTTTCCGACTTCAGTTTCATATCACACCTGGGCTGATAAGACGGCTTTTGAACCCATTCCCACTGACAAACTTTTTAAACTGGTTCAAACTCAAAGAAGTTGCAGTCGACAATTTTAAGTTTGTGGAATTTTAGATATTTTCGTGTTTTTGTATATAAAACATTGTGGATAATGAAGAAATGGCGTGTTAGAAGCATTTTTTTTTTTCATTTTTCACAATGTTTTCCAAAGTTTTTTTCTTGAGGGGCGTAAAAATGCCTCATTGTCTTGGAATGGGATAAGTTCGATGGGTCGCTAAAGCAAAACACTTGAAACTTTGTGTCAATAGGAGAAATTGCTTTAAACGGGCATGTTTTCCATTAGATACTTTTCCCCTTCCTATTTTACAATTTTTTTAATAAATCTTAAACATTTATCAGATGACAATTTTTCAGTTTGGTCCTAATTGAAAGGAGTTCCAGACGACAAATTAAAGTTTAAGATATTTGTCAACCTTCTTGATGGAAAACATTTCAACAAATTTAAATGGTCCCCGAGTAACTCCACAGATTATGTAGAGTTTTCAATACCGTGTGTTCTGTAGGTAGGTTGGACTTCAGGTTGTTTTAACCCATTCCAATGCAATCGTGCATTTTTACTCCCCTAATAAAAGCAGTTTGGGTCCTAACCCTACAAGCCATTTCTTCGTTACATACAATGTTTCTTACCCAACAAGAAAAAAAAATTAAAGTTCACCCACTTAATAAGTCGTCCGAAAATTCTTTTAAATTGGACAAGTATAAAACTGGTCGCAATGTCATCCGCCGATTCATTATGTATTTGAAATGTTTGAAATGTAGTTGGGTAAAAAAAATTAATTCAAAAGCGTTCATTTTATATTGTCAAAAATGGAGTAAATGAAACGATTCTAATGATTCCGTCAACATAGAATGAAGCAAGTCCTGCATTCAGTTAAACCGAACCTTCATTTATGTATCAATTAACCCTTTCTTGTTCAATCCCTTATTTTTACGTCCCTGTAATTTTATAATTGAGAAAGCATTGTTTAAAAAAGAAGCAAGAAGCAATTTCTTCTTTTTCTACAATATTTTCTACCCTACTAAATGGTTATTTTTCAAATGAAATCCACTTTAAATTTTCGTCTGCAAAACCTTTGAATGTGGGCAGGTCTTAAATTTTGCAAAAAAGGAAAGAGTTAAACGACTGCCCCATTTTACAACCACATTTTGGCCGTCTCTTGGGTGGTTGCTTAATACAAGTGTACATATACATGTGATATGAACAGTGATTAAAGTTTTCATTTGTTTTTTAAGTATTTTGTCATTATTTGTTTGTTTATATTTTTGTCAATAAACTATTTTTGGTTATGTTCATACATGTCGGAGTTGAACATTAACTTCCGTTCTACATGAACTGTTTGATTGGCCAATTAACTTTTGATTAACAACAGCGACCCGTCTGATCGCTTCGATTCTTAATGCAATACTTTGTGAAACTGTTGTCTACGTGATGTTCTCTTATTGTTGGGAAATAGTTTCTACACTCATACACAGAAAGACAAACGCATGTCAACAAACCTGTGTACTATCGCTGGCCTCCAATACGATCGTCTTTAACTGGGCCAGACAGTCATTGATACGGGCTCGCCGTCGTTTTTCTATCAGAGGTTTGTTGATCTGAAAAAGATGATTTCGTTTCGTTTGAAATGGGTTTTTATGCCGCTTTCAACAATCTTTCAGTTACATCGCGGCGGCTGGAGCACCTAACAACGGATTTTCCTGGTATTTCTCACACCAGTACCGCCATCACATCCTATCCTAGCCTCCAGCTGCTATCCCATATAGGTCTACGATTATCGACCCATTGGTGAGAGACAAATAGTCGGAAAGGATGGGTGCTGTCGTCGGGGATCGAACCCGGGATCTTTAGATTGACAGTTCGACGCGCTACCAACTGCGCCGAAAATGATGAAACTGTATTTTGTAAATTCTGATTGACCAATCGCTGGCCCCACTAACTTAAACGGCGTTATTTTGCAAAATTTATGGCCATTAAAATGTCACAAAAAAGTAGAATGGTTAGTTGGCGATCAAAACGTCGTAACTACAGCTTCAATTAGTGAAGTGAAGATTTAAGTGAAGAGAATAGTTTTGTTTCGGTTGAGATATGGACCTAAAACCTTGAAAACACAAACTATTCTCTTCATTTCTTCATAATGTAATGCCACGAATCAACACAAAGTAAATATTTTACTGATGTGGAATAAAAAATTATGGGTCTATTTTTGTGCACAAGCATACAAAATAGCTGCCAGCCCAAAATTTTGACATCGAAGTATGAAAAAATCAGCCAAGTAAAATCGAAATCTTGATAAAAGATACTAATATTTAGATAAAAACCGCTGAGAAGAGCTAAAGAGTTTATTGAATGGGACTACATTTCAATTATAAATACACAGAGGAGAAATAAGCAATAATTTTATTGGTACTATTTAGATGGCGACATGGGGCAGACGTTGTTAAGTGTAAATTACTACTATGCAATATTTAAGACTCGTCCTAATGCAAAGAAGATACAGACAACAATTTCAATCAGACAAAATGTTCCGTCTTTGGGAGTAGATAACAAGAATTAAAATAAGGAAATTGCTTTCCACCATGTTTTCTGAAATGTCTTTATCACGGTCGTAAAAAGGAGAAATGGCGTAGGAATTGGTTAAACTGAATCGAGATTTAATATATAGACCAAATATTTACGTATCATAACAATGTTCTTTCTGTCTCAAACACGAATACACTTTAAGAGGATTTAAACCTATTACCAGACGGCAAAATTTCAGACAGGTTCAAGTTGAATGGAGTCACAGACGACAATTCAAATTTAATAAAATCTTAGATTTTTTTCATTTTTCTGGGTAGAAAAAAAACATTGTGGAAAATGAAGAAATTGCTTGTGCAAGCAATTTCTTCATTTTCAAAAATGTATTTCCTATGGGTTTCCTCTGGGGTGTCATCATGTAGGAATGGGTATAAATCTACTTCGACGTTGTAAAATGAAATGAGATTTAATTCTATTTATCAATACGTATATAGATAAAATATTTTCGTATCAGAACATGTTCGTACAATCTCCGACACGAAGACCACTTCAAGAGGACATTAAAGCGTTCTGATCCAACATCAAGAAGTTAAGATAAATTGAAGATTGACTGAAGTATCCTAAATAAACAAACCAAGTCAATACACAAAAACGGTTTTTGATACACGAATTAGACAAGTCATAAGAAAATTACCAAATAATGCGAACTTTCATTTTTATTTTTTTCTGTGGTGGTAAATAATACATTATTTCCAATATATCTATAAAATTGTCTAGATTTGTTTCTTTCTTTTTTTTTTTTTCCACATCAGATTAATTGGTTGATAATACTGTCCATTTCGCGTCCTAATTTGGGACCAGAGATCACTCTGGGGTGTCTTCATGCTGTATATCGGTATAACCAAGCATAGTATAGTTAGATGGAATGTGCTTTGATTTCTCCGCGGCATCCGGTTGACTAAAATATGTTCAGTCAAATATTATTTTTCGAAAGAATTTATTTTATACAAGTTATGTACATGCCCCGCCTACTGACTCCGCTGGCCACGCCCACTCAGCTCCACTTCGATTTTGAACGCCGATTCGATTCTAAACAGATAAAACGTTACAAGTTTTTGTTTTAATTTTGACTGATATCATATGTCGTGCTGGACTATTAGTGTATAACCCGATACTTAACCCTTTCCTGTTCAATCCCTGTTTTTTACGCCCCTATGAATTTAAACTCGAGAAAACATTGTGGGAACAGAAGAAATTGCTTGTTACAAGCAATTTCTTCTATTCCCACAATATTTTCTACCCTGTAAGTTGGTTACTTTTCAAATTACACTCACTTATATTTGTCGTCTGCAACTTCTTTCAAATTGGACTAGTCCAAAGTTTTGAAAAACAGGAACAGGGTATATTTTTTTGTTTAAATATGCACTCAATTATGAAGTTTTATGTGGTCATTTCCATTGGATTAACCTTTTCCCACACAGTGACGCTTTTCAATGACCATCATTTTTTTTATTGGGAAAACATTGTGTAAAATGAAGAAGTTGCTTGTGACAATTTTTTCTATCCAAAAAGTTAAAAAAAACTCTAAAATTTCATAGACTTTGAATTTTCGTCTGCAACTCTTTCAAATTTGAACCAGTCTAAAATTTTGCCGTCTAGAAATGGATTAAAGACTATAAAATTCCTAAGGTATAGAAACCTAAACATTTAGCCGTTTGAAAAGTGAAACCCTTGTTCATTTGGAAGTTTTCATAGACATTTCCACCTGCTTTAGAAAAATACAGAATAAACATGTATAATACACACATTAATAGTCAAAAGCCTTGCTGGTTCGTGACATGGAATGAAAAATGTTCCACTGGTATTAAATTTTGGTCATTTTATTGATACAAAATAAGCGGAAAGAATGAATACCAACTCTTGAAAATCGAGCATATAGCACTCATTGGATATAAAAATATTCTCATTTCCTACAATTTATAACGATTGTTCATTCGCGGGAGTGTTTCTTCATAGAATAGAAATAGATTTCAAGCGTAGCTTCTAATTTCGAATTAGAATTTCGACAGTGATATCTAAAAAATTATCCGAACTACAGCCTACGCCCTAGTCATCCTTTTTCGTCGCTGACCGTTAAAGACACGTTATCTAATCTATTTATACATGTTACATGAGCAGGTCTTAAGCAATATCCTGGTTCGATTAGGATCATTCTTAAAAACAAGAGTACTATGATGGTTAGAAAAAGAGAGATTGTGTGCTAATGAGATTATCTCGCATTCATCTTATCTTAAACTTACGTTATGGCAATCGTACTCTGGTTTTATCGTCACCATTCTCTCATTATCTCAGCATCGTACTCTGTCTATCTCAACATCGTACTCTCTCTTTCTTAGCATCGTGCCCTCTCCATATTAGCATCGTACTCTCTCTATCTTGACATCGTACTCTCTCTACCTTAGCATCGTACTCTCTCTATCTTAGCATCGTACTCCCTCAATCTTACCATCGTACTTTCTCTATCTTGACATCGTACTCTCTCTATCTTAGTATCGTATTCTCTCTATCTTAGTATCGTAAACTCTCTTTCTATGCATCGTACTCTCTCTATCTTAGCATCGTACTCTCACTATCTTAGCATCTTACTCTACCTATCTTAGCATCGAACTCTTACATATCTCATCATCGTACCCTCTCTATCTTAGCATCATAATCTCACTATCTTAGCACCGTGCATCGTAGTCTTGAATATCTCAGGATTGTACCCTCCCTATCACAGAACCGTTTTCTCACTATCTCAGCATCGTACTCTCAATAACTGAGCATCAGACTCTCAATGGTTCAGCATCGTTCTCTCAATATCTCAGCATCGTACTCTAAGAATCTAAGAATCGTACGCTCGCATATCTCCATTGAACAATCGGCCCTCGGGATAAAATCCATTGAGTTCGAATAATCGAATCAATTAAACCCTTGTTCTAGGGTTTCGTTTTTGATGGTGCCTTCATTTGGAGAGGGAATGTTTGAATTGGTGGATCGCGTCTGTAATTCAAAACATCGACAGACCAATCAAAGCTTAAAATAACACAGTAAATGAAATTTGACCTCCATCATTGGTCGATATTTATATGGAGCATGTTTGTTGCTTTGGCGACTTGAGCATCGTAACTACGCCTTATTTAAGCTGTAGTTAGGTCCTTTAGGTCGGCCACCAAGAATTTTAAATGCTTGTTACATAGTTCTGGCCATAATCTTTGCAGAATATCTTCATTTGATATCCAAGTCGGACTTTCTGTCGGAGATAGTGGGCGTGCCCAGCGATCTGGCACTATATTAGTGACGTCACTTCAGACATTCTTATACATTTACACTTTTTAACGCTCCAAAGAGATAAAAACTCTGGAAAACATTGTGGAAAAGGAAGAAATTGCTTGAAACACGCATTTTCTTCATTATCTCCAATGTTTTCTACCCAAAAAGTTTCAAAAAATCCAAAATTCCATTAACTGAAATTTGTCGTTTTACAAAAAAAAAAAAAAAAAAAAAAAAAATCTCAATTTTGACTAGTCTAAAATTTTGTCGTGCGGTAAAGGTTTAAGACGAAGATTGTTCTTTACTGAAATGAAGGACGGTTACTAATTCCTTCGAATACAGTATCTATCCTATATTACCCGTACAGTTTGATGTTGGATTATTCTAAATACGTGGCTATACAATATAATCTCTGTATAGCGTTGGTATTCTCTCGTTGGTAGGGTCTTTTAGATTTTTACCTTTATTGAACAGTGGAAGGGAAATTCAATTTCTCTTAACTTGTCCTCAGACAAGCAAGGCGTGATTTTGTACTTGTCCAGAATTAAAATGATCAACCCCCACCCCACCCACCCCCATCCCAAAATAAGAAAAAAAATGATAAGATTAATTTTGAGAAAATACTGTTGTAATCTAAGAAAATTCTGAAACCCAGCATTTTCTTCTTCAACTACAACATTTTCTACCCTTCTATATAAAGATTATGATAATTTCCTGTATACAAGTAATCCTCCTTGAGATCCATTTTGTACCATTCCAAGATTTTTCCTGTGTGTACTTGTCCCCGGATAAATGTACTTGTCCGAAAGTAGAAAAGCCCATGTCGGACAAGTCAGAAGATTTCCAAACCCCTGTTGAAGAATAGAAACCGGGGAATTTTTGTACGAACTATAGGAGTGATTTTGATTTATTAAAAATTTCACACGATCCTTTGTAATTAAGAACTATTCCGTCGTCGCCCCCCCCCCCCAAAAAAATAATCGTACTTGAGATGTGAAAGTAAGATGAAGAAAAGAACCTGAATAATTCATTGATGCTGGAGGTAAGATACATACGAACAAGGTAATGACTGAAGCTTGGCTTGTTTAACCTGTCTGACTGGTCTGTAAAACCTTATTGTAATAAACCGCTGTTAGGGGACCAAAATATTACAAATACAGTTTAACTGACGGATTGATGGCTCCGCCCACTGACCACGCTGGCAACGCCCTCTAATCACGCTGGCCACGCCCACTGACTCCTATTAGAAGTTCGACTTCGATATTAAATGGCGTTATTTTGCGAATTTTTTGCCCAGTTACGTGCAACAAAAATAAGGAAACTGTTAGTTTGCGACCTAAATGTCGTAACTACACCTTGAATAAACTGTAGTTACGACGATTAAGAAGTCAAAGAAACAGAAAATGCTTTGCATAACTCCGGTGCATGTTAGAGCTCAAAATTTACTTCCCGTCTAGGACGATTATTTACTTCGATTGATTCTTTGAATGATAGCCGTGGTCGTTCAATTCATGTTGTATATAAGACATTTCCCACTGACGAAGAGAAAAAGAACCAACTAGAAAGATAAAAAACTATCGACCCTAATCAGACTGTGCACACTATGCGAGCTGATCAGACTGATAAGTTTCGCTATTGGTAAATAATGTGAATGTAGAATGGTAATTCTACCTTACTATACGCTTATTATTATTTGGAGGTTTTATATCATTTTGACCTCTGGTAAATACAAACCCTTTTTTAGATATTTCATGGAGTGTCAAGAAGGTTATATGTCGTGTGACGGTTCACAAGTAAAACAAATCTTAATTCTGGCTGGTAATAAGAACCATATACCTTGAATACGTATGTTTCAACATACAACATTTGACACATAGAATAAATAAATAAGTACGGAAAGGCTATTTTAAATTTCGTTACAAAAAAGGGAACAAATACATGTAATCCATAAGCCTTACGTTCACGATATTACAATTTAATTTTGACCATTTTGTAGATAAATGTTAAGTCAGTCTTGTATTAAGAGACCACTCGAATGACGACCAAAAAGTGGTCGCTTAAAAGAAGAGTCGCTTAATACAATTTCTGGCGAAAGATATGAAGGATTGGTTAGATTACATTCATAATCTTTTCCAGAATTCTCGCTTAATCCTATGTTGTTGGAACTCATTAGAATCGTCTCATCGAGACGATTCTAATGAGTTTCAACAACATAGGATTTAGTTATTTCTACTTATGGCGAAATGCCCTCACTTCTTAAGAGATTTTTTTTATAAAATAGATTTAGGTTATGGTCGCTTAATAGAGATGGCCGCTTGAACAGGATCGACTATAGTTCAACATTCTATACAAACGTATTTTACCTAAACATACATAGTATCTTCGCTGAAATGCCAAACAGTTTTACAATGTACTTTTTCTTAGAGGATTAGGCTTGTGTGATTTTTTTTAAATATCTAATTGATACACGCCATGTATACAGACTCTAATACATGTTATTTTTTATTTGTTTGTTTTGTTTGGTTGGTTTATAAAAAACATGAATATGCTTTATGAAGATATAAAAAATCCCTTTTATTTCGTTATCAAAAATGTCCAATTTATTCATATTTTCGCGTGAGAAAATATATTTATCTACGTATTGGGCGTCTATTGTACCCGAATTTCGGAACTTTTTTCTTAATTCTTCCATCTCTTTTTCAATGTCAATCAAAGAATCAATGGACCAATCAAATCATTCATGTAGACCATAAGTGAACTTTGAACTCCAACATTGATCGATATTTAAGTGGAGCCTTATTGTTGGTTTGGCGACATAAACGTCGTAACTACAGCTGAAATAAGCTTGACTTGTTTGCTTGTTACTACGTTAAGGTCGTCAAACAACAATCTTAGTTTTTATTACGTGTTACTCGCCATACATTTTGCAAATAACGCCATTGAAAATGCTGTTAGAGTGAGTGGGCGGGACCGGCGATCGGTTTAACCCATTCCAACTCAATCCCTCCTTTTAACGCCCCTCAAGAAAAAAAACTTTGGAAAACATTGTGGATAATGAAGAAATTGCTTGTATCAAGCAATTTCTTCATTATCCACAATGTTTTCTATCCATAAAGACGAAAAAATTCAAAATTCCATCAACTCGAAAGTGTCGTCTGCAGCTTTTTTTCAATTTGGACCAGTCTGAAATTTTACTGTGTTGGAATGGGTTAATTAATCTAATATCAGTAGAGCAGTAATAACACAGCTCTCTAGAGTTTTCATAGTCTGGTGGATTCTTCCAAGTCTATCAAAGTAAACAACCTACCCGTCTCTGGGCCAGCTTCTTCTCCGTTTTCTCCACATCTTTAGTTGAATCTGCCACTGGAGGCGACATCCCTGATTCACTGCGATGATCGATGTTACAGAATATCCAACGCAGAACCTTATAAAGACTTTTTTTTATTTTTTGTTCCTTTTTATCAGTTATTATTTATTATTACCATTATTGTATGATATACTTGTTTTTAAGATTTGATAAAGAGAGAGTCACTCTTGATATGAAAGGCTAAACCTTTGCTATTTTCGTCTCTCTAAGCACTCGTATATCCACTTATAAACACATTTACTTCTCTCACATATCAAAACCATTTAATAAACCTGACTATAGCTAAATTACCGTTATATCAAGAATGAGACATCAAACTCGACCGTCCCCTCTGTCTATTGTAACACACAAAAACTCCCAAATTGACTGACCGTAAAACCAAAGTTGCGACATGTTATAGAATGATAAATCGAGCGACTTTATCAACCATGAAATACCTCTCAAATGTCTTCCCTTAAGATATTTTCCTTCGGTCTAACAAATCACCGAACTACATTTATCTTAAACTGGTAAGTTTAACGGACGGTTAAGATTGGGGTTCCCACGTATATGAACACTTTACCTTTCACAGATCGAGTCGCCTTAATTAAATTCCCACTCAATCCCTTTTTTAACGCTCCTAAAGAAAAAATGCTCTGGAAAACATTGTGGAAAATTAAGAAATTGCTTGTTACAAGCAATTTCTTCATTATCCACAATGCTTTTCTATCCTAAAAGACGAACAAATTTAAAATTCAATCAAAATGAAATTGTTGTCTGCACTTTCTTTCAATTCAGACCAGTCTAAAACAATTGTCTGGTAATGTGTTAAAAAAATGAAATAATTTGCAGGCAATAAAGGCATTCTTGATTTTAAGTGACGTTGACTACTGTCAATCAAAGAAACAATTCACCAATCAAATCGTTCATTTGAACCGGAAGTGAACTCTGAACTCCTTCATTGGCTATCATTTTTTGAACCATTTTGTTGTTTTGATGACTTGAAAGTTGTAACTGCTGTCTAACCAAGCTGTAGTTACGATGTTAGGGTCGCCGACCAACCATTTTACTTTCTTGTAACATGATACTGGCAATAAATTACATGGACAAAAATACGGTCGTAAATAATCTGTATTGACAGATTGCCAGCCCTGCCTTCTGACTCCGCTGGCCACGCCCATTGACCTCCAACAGGAAGTTCGTTTAATTTTTGGCCAGTATCGTGTAACAAGAAGGCAAAATAGTTTGTTGGCGCTTTAACCCTTTCCTGTTTTGCAAACTTTTAGACCTGTCAAAATTCAAAGGTTTTAGCAGACGAACATTTTAAGTGTATTTTATTTTAAAAAAAAGCCATTCAGTTGGATAGAAAAGTGTATTTTATTTTAAAAAAAAAGCCATTCAGTTGGATAGAAAATATTTAAGATAAAGAAGAAATTCCTTGTTACAGGCAGTTTCTTCTTTTCTCAATTACAAAAAAAGAGGGACGTAAAAACATGATTTGAACAGGAAAGTGTTCAACGTCCTATCAAATGGTTGAACAAGCTGTAGTTACGACGTGTAAGTCGTAAAAAACGACCAAAAACAACAACAACAACACATAATTGTCGACAAATGTGAGAGTTCAAAATGTCCCTCCGGTCGAAAGATACCTTCATGAACAATCGCTATCTGTCAACTGACGGTTGCTCGAAATAATTTTCACCGACTTTCAGTTCATCACTTACCATATATTGCCACTAGCCCTGCCTATAAGAGCTTTGATCTTTAACCAAACAAAAATCTTGGAAGGAATCTGCTTAGGAGTCACCAAAAGATCATTCTTCTGAAATTTGGTTCAAATCTACCGATTGGTTTCTGAGATAATTTTTCAAAAGTCTCATCGTATATGAGAAGTAGCCCCGCCAAATAAAAGCATTTTTTTATCTGGTTTTATCTGATCAAAAGTGTTTGAAGGAATCTGAAAAAGGGTCACCCAAGGATCATTCCTTCGATATGTTGCCGGAATCAATCAACTTATTTCTGAGAAGTTTTTTTTTAAAGTTTTCATCATATTTAGAAATTAGCTCTGCCAATTTATGGATCACCAAATTACCGGCCCTTTGAAATTTGGCTGGAATCCATCGATTTGTTTCTGAGATGAAGATTTATCAAGCTCTCATCATATATGTAAATTAGCTACACCTAATAAAGCTATTTTTTATCCTTTCGAATTCTTTGGATGAATCTGATAAATGATTTTTCCTGTAAAATTTGTTGAGTTCTGTTCTGTACTTTCTGAGGAGAAGAATACTTAAGTTAACGTTTACGGACGGACGCACGACGGACATTTTGCCATGGCAATTGTCTGCTGGCTTTCAGCGTATAGAGCAAACCTATTCTGAACATTTTGTCCTTATTCCGGTGAAATCACAAGTTGAATAACAGTAATAGCTTTACAAATCTCTTTCACTTTAACCCATTCCCAAACAATCCCTCCTTTTTACGCCGCCCAAGAAAAAACTTTCGAAAACATTGTGGAAAATGAAGAAAATATTTGTACCGAGCAATTTCTACATTAACCCCGGCACAATGTTTACTATCAAAAAAGAAGAAAAATCTAAAATTCTATCAACGTGTAATTGCCATCTGCAGCTTCTTTTAATTTCGACCAATCTAAAATTTTGTTGTGTGGAATTGGGTTAAAATGTGGTTTGGTCATACTTTATATTTCGGTTCTATATCGGCTGTACCCAATTTTGGAGCTTTGAATCGATTCAACCAGTGGCGTAATTAAAAATACAGAAAAAAATACAAGGTAATCGATATTTCAACGGAACGGAATAATTGCATTATGTAGTAAAAGCTTCCAAAAGCTGTATTTACGAGGTTTGGGTATGGTGTTTGATGGATCGCTGGCTAACTGACCTTCTACAAGACACTCCCACCGAGATCTCGAGCAAAACTGGTTTGCAATATATACAAGTACATAAAACAATCTGAACATCGTAACTACAGCTTGAGTAAATACGATGTTTGCCGCATTACAACACAATCCCGCATTTTTACGCGCCGAAGAAATATGGATTTGGAAAACATCAGGAGAAAGTCTTCTCCCAAGGTTTTCTATCTCATATGACCCTTGTTTTTCAGTTATAATCTATTTTGTCACCTGCAACCTCTTTCAATTAAGACCAGTCTAAAATGTTGTCGATTGGGAATGAATTAACCCTTGTCATGCTGAATTAAATTTTTTTCCAGAATTGCTTTGAAAGTTTTAATAAGGGTGAATATTTCTTTTGAAAATTGAGAATATAAACAACTCTGGCTTAAAAAGGACAAACAAGAGGTGTAGACCAAGATCAGACTACTCTTATGTGCAGGCTGATCTTTGTCTATACCTCCTGTCAAAAACATGAATTTTCCGGGTTCAGCACGACATGGATTAAAATGTTGATTTTTTTTTTTTTCGATCGTAAAATTTTTCTGAGAGCCTGAAAATGCTTTAAAGTTGTCGTGCGAAGGGGTGCAAATCCATTTTCAGGTCTCTGCAATAGGACCACCCCATGATGCCACATACAAAATATGAAACCGCTATGCCTTATTGTTTGTCAAGCGACTTTTTATAATATTTCCGTCTTTGTTTCAGTATACAATAGTTTCAAATCTTTCTGTTGTCATGGCAACTAGAGCTATCTAGGATAGTTAACTAATAAATTTAGTAGAGCTTTGCACAAGGAACAATCCTGTCATGTTTTATCATAATTGGCTAAGTCGTTTAGGTAAAGATTTTTATAGAAATTTTGGACGGGCGAAACACAGTGAGTGACCACAATGGCTCACCTTGACCATGTTGTGCTCAGGTGAACTAAAAGAAATTGCTAGCTTCAGCAAATTCCTACATTTCTGACAAAATTTCTAGTCACAGTTTTGTTCAGGTAAAAATTCACTTTAAATTTCATTCAGGACATTCCAACATCGTGTTGCTGAACAAGAAAAAATATCAAAGGTAAGCTAAAGAGAGTTAGCCAGTAAAAATGGCACAATTTTTATTTCATCAAATTACATTGGCGAGTTAAACAAATACATATCTGATTGCAAACAAATTCAAAACATAGATCAAACTTCTCTTGAACCGTTTCCAAATGCATAGCATATTTAACATAAGGAATTCAAAAAGAAGAATTCAACAAGAATATATCTTAACAAGAGGACCTTGATGGCTGATAGGTACCCAACTACCTCACAGAGGAATAGAAAAACAGACTGGTGAATCTAACATAATCTTATATCTGAGAATAACATAAAGTAAACTGAATTGACCAATCGCCGCTGTCAATCCAATAATCAGTCAACCAATGAAAGAGTTCATTAAGTCTTGAACTTCAGTTTGAACACCGACATGGGCTGTCATTTTTGTTGGTTTGGCGACTTAACAGTTATAACTATAACTTATTCAAGCTGTACATATGTCGCCAACCAACTATTCTACCTTTTTTGTAACATGCTAACTGCCATATACTTTGCAAAATAACGCAGTTTAAAATCAAAGCTGGACTTCATGTCGAGTCGATGGGCGTGGCAAATGGAGTAAGTGGGCGGGGCCAGCAATTGGTCAATTATCAGTCTACATGGATGGTTCAGCACAAAACAATTGTAACTGCTTATATGTTTATAGGCAGTTACAATTATTTTGTGCTGAACCATTCACATGCAAACCCAATTTGAAATGAATAACCAGAAACCAAATGTCTTCCAAGATAATTTCAAAATACATTTATCATCGCAGTTTAAAAAAAATATATATATTGCCCATAAAACCAATAGTTTTCACAAGCCTTTGATGTTTCATTATGAAAATATTTTGGGAAACAGAAACTGATTGTCAAAAGCAATTTCTCATATTCCCACTAAGTTATGTTTTTAAAACTTTAAAGTAAATGCTTTGTTGAAACTCTGACATTCCTCTACAAATACATTGAATTTGACAGGTACATGTATATGATTCTGTAGACTAGGAGAGATCTGACTTACTTGAGAAAATATTAATTTATGAATTTGGGCATACTATTATTTTCAAATATTCATCACAAAGAAATTCACAATAAAACCCTGCATTTTGACTCATTGAAGATGAATAACTGAGAAAACTAGCATTTACCAGCATTTATCCTTTTCCCTCAATATTTTTTTTATCTTATTCGATACTTATTTTCCAATTTAACCCTTTCCTGTTTTACAATTTTTTAGACTTGTAAAATTTGAAAGTTGTTTCAGACCACAATTAAAGTGAGTGCAATTTGAAAACTAACCAACCTACAGGGTAGAAAACATTGTTGGAAAAGAAGAAATTGCTTGTTACAAGCAATTTCTCCTTTTCCCACAATATTTTCTCATACATAAAATCATGGGGACGTAAAAACCAGGGATTGAACAGAAAAGGGTTTAACATGGGCTGAATAGTCTTCAGCAATGTCTTTGGACTGGGCTCAAAACATTGTAATCTGGTAAGGGATTACGGGCAACAAAATATGCCACAAGATACATAGAAATGATCTCCGAAATGGTTTCCCAGGTGGGCTCAAATATCTTCTTAACCCTTTCCTGTACAAACCTGGGATTTTATATCACTGTGATTTCATACTCGAGAAAACACCTTAGGAGAAGAAATTACTTGTAACTAGCAATTTCTCCTTTTTTCAGAATATTTTCTACCACATAGGATGGTTTTATTTCAAATTTGCATCCAAAATTTATTATCGACTGCAACCTTTTTCAATTTGAACCTGTCTAAAGTTTCAAAAAAATGCACAAAAGGTTTAACATAATCCCTACTTTATAATGACCCTGAAGAAAAAAACTTTGAGAATATTGTTGAAAATTAAACAATGATGAAACTTAAATTACATCAACTTGAAATTGTCATCTGCATCTTTCCCTCAAATTTGGACCAGTCTAAAATTTGTGCCATTCCCACACAGTGACGCTTTTAAACACCCCTAAATATGAGAGCTTTGAAGAACATTATGGAAAATGAAGAAATTGCTTGTTACAAGCAGTTTCTTCATTATCTACAATGTTTTCTGTCCCAAAAGACAAATATTTTAAAGATTCAATCCACTTAAAATTGTCTTTGCAACTTCTTTGAATTTGGACTGGTCTTAAATTTTATGGTGTGGGAATGAGTTAAGTATATACACGAGTAATGAAATGTGGAGATTCTTTTTATTTTCTGAATTTAAAATCTAAAACTAAATGTAAAGTAATAATTACTCCCAGTATAAAATTGTGCCAAGGACCTGTAAAACTCTTCAATATAACTGAAGGACATTCTCATTTAATCCATTCCCAAACACATTCCCACTTATTGACACCCTCAAGAAAAGAGAGGTAAGAAAACATTGTGGAAAATGAAGAAATTGCTTGTAATAAGTTATTTATTCATTGCCCATAATGCTATCTACCCAAAAAGACAAAAGGTTATAAGATTTCATTAACTTTGAATAATCGTCTGCAACTCTTTCAATTTGGACCAGTCTACAATTTTGTAATCTGTTAAAGGGTTAAAGACCTCAATAAGACCCTGACATTAACTCCCCAGCATCCCAATTAACCCTCGATATAAGATTATTATTTCATGGATTTCTCAGAAGATCTAGATATTTCAGGCAAAGTCAACTGTTGAACAGTTTATTGATGATTCTAATAAATATAATGTGATAGTAAATAAAAACATTCTCACATAAAATGTTATCATTTATAATTTTCCAAAAGTAACTGTCACAGTCGTGTCCATCACTGTATCTTCTGATCACACATCTTTTAACCGATACAATTACGCTTTTTTAAGCTGCTAAAGAAAAATGTTTCCAAAACATTTTGGAAAATGCAGAAATTGCTTGTATCAAGCAATTTCTTCATTATCCACCATGTTTTCTATCCAAAAAGATGAAAAAAATTAAAATTCCAATAACTTGAAATTGTCCTCAGCAGCTTCGTTGGATTTGGACCAGTCTAAAACTTGGGTTGTCTCTCTAAAATGAAACCAATGTTTGTTGCTGAGAAGACATTTTCTTATAAGACCACCATTATAAGCTGTATCAATAAACATTTCCTCCTTATCCCAGAATATTCCAGCAGTGATTTTAATGGGTAGCACAGACAGAGATCAACTGGCTAATATATGTGAGCTACTCTTAGTCCACACTATCTGATCAACTAGTCACATTTAGGTTGATACAATTTTATAACTATTCAAAAAGATATGTCTGTCTTGCAAATAGATTGAAAGCACTTCTTTCAGAATAGCTTTAATGATGTTGTTAATCTTCAGAAAGAGGTACGCCGTATACTTTTGTTCTATGAACAATGCTATAATAAAAATTCAATATTTCACAGGTTATTTTTTCCCCCACCCTTTGACATACTACAGTTCCCTAAAACAAGAAGTTTGTAGAATTCATACATCTGTTCTATGAACGTTGTACACAAATTTTTTTACTCTATATTGGGTAAGCAATAAAAATCTCACTATCTTACATTATTCTATAATCCCCCACCCCCTGATGTATTAGAGTCCCCTAACACAAGTCGTTTGTAGTATTTATTCATCTGTTCGAGGAAGATAAAAGTGAGGACTGTATGTGGACCAAGACGAGCGTAGTACGGAGTAAAACCTTTCCACAAACTAAATATACCCTCTCTACTTGTGACTTTAACTAGGACATCCTGAAATAAAAATTTCCCTCGTAATTTCACATACAGTGTGAAAGTGAAATAACTACAGTAAATCTTGTATAAACCCATTCCCACACAATTTTTACGCCCCTCTAGAAAATAGTTCTGGAAAACAATGTGGAAAATGAAGAAATTGCTTGTTACATGCAATTTCTGCATTTTCCAAACTGTTTTCTACCTAGATAGACAAAGATATTTAAAAATTGAACAATTTGAAATTGTTGTCTGCAATAGTGAAGCCTTTGGACGCTCTTCCAAGAAAAGCAATCAAGAAAGCATTGTGTAAAATGAAGTAATTGCTTGTAACAAGCAATTACTTCATTTTACACAATGTTTTCTATCAAGAAAGTTGAAAAATCTTAAATTTCATAAACTTTAAATTGTCGTCTGAAATGCCTTTCAATTTGGATCAGTCGACACTTTTTCTGTCTGGTAATGGGTTTATAGAGGTGGTTACTCACAAAAGATTGACTGTAGACTATTTATTGTATTACTTAGTCCAATAATAAACTACTGTTGCAGCTACGCACATAAACTGAAGCCTTTCAAATCAGCAAATTGAAAGTGTAATGTAATTGTCAAAACATGATAGCCCTAGAAAAACTGATAAATAATCCCTTCATGAAGCAACTTGCTCTGTCAAACTTGTTTCCTTTCATCCATTACCAGATGACAAAATTTTAGACCGATTCAAATTGTTGCAGACGACAATTTATACTTGAAGAAATTTTAATACACTTTGCCTTTGGGGGTAGAAAACACGGAATTTCTTCATATTACACATTGCTTTCCATACATTTTTTCTTTGGGTCATCAAAAGGCGTGATTGGGATAAAAAGACAGTTTCTAGCCAATAAAATCCTTTCTTATCAGTAAAACCCATCTCTAACATTTCTTTAAAGTTTCAAAGTTCTAGGTCAAATGGATTATCAGCTAGAGCACTGAAATGTTTTTAACCCTTTCCCGTTCAAACATGGGATTTTACGTTCCTTTGATTTTATACTTGAAAAAAATTGTGGAAAAAGAAGAAATTGCTTGTAACAGGCAATTTCTCCTTTTTCCACAATATTTTCTACCACATGGGATGATTTCCTTTCAAATGACATTATGTTTTCATTGTCGTCTGCAACCTCTTTGAATTTGGACTAGTATAAAATTTCCTAAAACAGGAAAGGGTTAAATCAAAGACCAATTGTAACCTTGACCTTTGACCTATGTGAACCCAAAACAATAAGCACTTCCTTGGATCATTAGCAACAACTGTATGAGCTCTCTCTGTTGCAGGCCAATTGGATCTAGAGTAAAAGCACAGAAACAAAAACATCCATTGGACAGATGAATTGACAGACAGACATACATGGTGAAGCCAGTATATCCCTTTCTTCTTCATAGGTGGGGAGACAAAACAAATGTTTTTCTGGACTTTATAGTCAAATTAAAGAAAGACAATATAAGAAAAACTGTCATTGCTATGTAATATAATTCCATTATAAAGGCCCCCTATCAATGTCTAACAAAGATCCTCATAATGTTTAACCCTTTCCCACTCAATTAAACTTTTTTTAACCCTCAAAAGAAAAACTTCGGGGCAAAAATGTGGCAAATGAAGAAAATGCTTGTTGACAGCATTTTTTTTCATAATCCCCGTTGTATTCTTCACCAAGACACATAAAACAAGAATTGTTGCAAAGCTGACTAATAACATCCCCCCCCCCAAACAGCAGTGCTTTGTCACTCCAGTAGAACAAATGACCTTAGACCATCATTACCCGAAAATGGATACAGTTTTCAATCAAAGTTCAACTGTAATCTTGACCTTTGACCTTTTCTACATAAAAATGATAGGGCATCTCCTTGGCTAATGGACAACATGTGTAAAAAGTCATAAGTTAAAGTAGGGAAATGCTTTTCAATCAAAGTTCAATTGTGACCTTGACCTTGGACCTATGTGACCTAAAATGGCTACACAAGATGTCTATGACCCAAAGAGGTGCCATGTAGTGTATGAGCCCATAAACTGTATTCTATGAAAGTTCAAATGTGACCTTGACATTTGACCTCCATGACCCCAAAACATTAGAGTCATTTGCGAAAATTGAATAAAGTTACAAGATTGTAGGTCTAATGGTTCTTGAGTTAAAGCCTGGAAACAGTTTCAATAAAAGATCAATTGTGACCTCGACCTTTAACCTCTGTCACACTAAAACAATAGGGCACTTCCTTGGGTCATTAGCAACAATTTTATGAAGTTACAAGGATGAAGGTCTATTGGTTCTTGAGTTAGAGCAAAATTATGAAAAATTTACAAACGGACAGACAGACATACATCTTGAAACCAATATATCCCTTCTACTTCGTAGGTTGGGGGTATAACTAAACAGTAAGAACTTCAAATGAAAAGTTTTACCTAAAAGTCTTTTCAATTTTGACCAATCTAAAATTTGGCATGTGGGAATGGATTAATTATGAGAAATACTTACTATTGCTCCTTTATACTCTGGTTTACCATCGATAATTTTCATATTTTGGATTCTGTGAAAATAAACAAGAAATGAGTTTAGAGATCCGAAAATGGCTAATTCTTCAGAGTACGGTAATTCTTTGAAAGTATTTTGGTAGACGGACGATGGATGATGATTAAATATCAAAGCTCTAGGTCTCACTGTTTTGGAGAAGATTTTCAAAGATTTTCAAAGATTTCCTTCTTTATTCCTTATAAAATCAGGCTTCACTCGGAAAAATGGCCTATTTTTAGAGTACGGTATTTTGGTAGAGGGTCAATAGATGATGATTTATATCAAATATCAAAGCTGTAGGCCTTACGGTTTTTGAGAAGAAGATTCTCAAAGATTTCCTCCTTCTTTCCTATCTAACATGAGGGATCGCTCAGAAAATACTAATTTTCAGAGTATGTTAAATTCTTTGAAGTATTTTGGTTGAGGGTCAATAGATAATGATTTATATAAATATTACTTATCAGAGCTCTAGGCCTTATGATTTGGAGAAGATTTCAAAGATTTCTTTCTTTATTCCTTTGTTAAATCAGGGATCGCAAAAAAAAGGGATAATTTTCAGTAAGTTAATTCTGTAAAGTATTTTGGTAGAGACTATAGATGATAATTTATACCAAATATCAAATCTTTAGGCCTAATGATTTGGGAGAAGAATTTTTTCAAAGATTTCCATCTTTATCCTATGTAAAATCAGAAATTACACAGAAAAGGGCTAATTTTCAGAGTATGGTAATTCTTTTAAGTATGTTAAGTATTTTGGTAGAGGGTCAATAGACATTGGTACAAACAAAATAGTAAGGCTATAGGCCTTATGGTTTAGAAGAAGATCTTCAAAGATTTTCTCCTTTAATTCTATGTAAAATCTGAGATTGTACAGAAAAGGGCTAATTTTCAGAGTATGGTAATCCTTTGAAGTATTTATGTAGAGGGTCAATAGATGATGATATATACCAAATATCAAAGCTCTAGGCCTTATGATTTTGGAAATGAAAATTTTCAAAGATATCCCTTTTTGTTCCCAAGTATTTTGGTAGAGGCTAGGGTCAATATATGGTGATATATACGAATCATCAAAGCTATAGGCTTTATAGTTTGGGAGGAGAAGATTTTTTAAGTTTTTTCCCTTGGTTGCCATGGCAGCCAAAGTTCTTAATTGATTTAAATTCTTGAAAGTATTTTGAAAGAGCATGACCCAAGGATCATTTCTGTGAATTTTGTCAAAATTGTCAAGTGAGCTAATAAATTACAAGTTATTCAAATACAGGCCAGTATACAGTTTAGCCTCTGGTTGACTGAGTTGAGAGATATAAACCAAGAATAACAAAAAACAAACCTTGTTTTAGCTATATCAACAGGCATGGAGAAAAATGTTGTTACAAGACCGCTTATCATACTGGCAACAAAATGTAACAATAATCCTTCCTGAAAATACCCTGTAAATATAGAAAATGTTATTAGGAGACCATTTAGTATACAAGCTACGAAATGTTATAATAATCTTTCTTGAAAGTACCCCTTGAATATAGAAACAGCTAGAAGACCATTAATCATATGGGCTACAAAATAAATAATAATTCTTCATGAGAGTACCCTGTAATAGAAATATGTTGCAATAAGACCATTTATCATACTGGCTGCAAAATGTAACAACAACCCTTCCTAAGAGCATCCTGTAAATACAGTTAGGAGATCATTTATCTTACAGGCTACAAAGTATAACAATACACTTGCAAGTATCCTGTAAATAAAAGAAAATATTATGAGACTTCTTATAACAGTGGCTGCAAAATTTGTCAATTACTTTCCCCAGAGTTAACAAGATATGTCTGTGAAACAATCCTTTGCCAGAATGAAAATTTTTCACGAGTTTATCCTTGATAGATGACCTTAGCTATTTCAGATTGCCTTTACCTTGGTATCAGCTGATTAATGTTATTGAAAAATGAGGATTGTATTTTGATTGAGTGAATCGGTTTATCGCCATTTATAATAGTATTTCAGTTGTACTGCAGCAGCTGGAGCACCTAACCATGGATACTTTCCAAAGCTAGGAACCGTCTGATACTTCTCACAACAGTACTATCACTACATTCTTTCCAAGCCTCTAGCTGCTCATTCCAATTAGGTTTAAGATAATCCACCCACAGCTTGTAGAAAAATGTCAGAAACCGGATCAAACCTAGGATCCCAAGATAACGAGTCCTACATGATATCAACTACACTATGGCCGTGACAAATTGTATTTTAGAAATGCTCAACAAAAAACTCTAAATAACTCAATACCACAGAATGACGCTTTCAGACATCCCTCAAGAAAAGGTTTTGGAAATATTGTGGAAAATAAAGAAATTGCTTGTTACAAGCAAATTCTTCATTATTCACAATGTTTTCTGCACCATTAGATAAAAATTTTCAAATTTTCATAAACTTGAAATTGTCTGCAACTTCTTTCAATTTGGACAAGTCTAAACTTTTCTTGTCTGGTTACAGGTTAGGGATCAAAATAATTTTGTCTGAAACACAACTAGACATCACACTGATTCATTGTCACAAGTCTCAGTTCATTCAAACACACAAAAATATTAATGGATAGATGGACATCTGTCTATTCTAATATTGTTTTCTCTAATAACTTTGCTTCAGTACATCAAAATATCTAAGTAAGTGGGCCCCACCAGGGGTTGGTCAATTCTTTCTTATATATAGAAGTTTTCTGTGATATAATGACACAGAATAATATTCTTAACCCTTGCCATGCTAAATTATTAATTCTATACAAAATTGAATGTAATTCAAAGGACTGAAAATGGAGAGCCTGATAGTTAGTCAATATTCCTTCTAAAATTGACTTTATGAATGACTGTTGTTTAGAAAAGATCAGACTACACGTATGTGCCAGCTGATGTTAGTCTATATCTGATGCAAAAACTAAAGTCAGCATGATAAATACAAAGATTCTTCAGCAGTAATGGATTCAGTAGGGGTTCAGTGCATTCATTAACCGAGGTCATAAAACCAGCAAGAATTCAAATCCAAATAGGGTAGAAAAAATGTGAGAAAGGAGAAATTGCTTGTTACAAGGTTTTCCATAATTGTTTTTGGAGTGTAAGAGAGTGTCATTGTGTGGTAATGGTTTAGATATACACTCACATATAAGACATAGTAGTAACCAAAAAACAATAACTTTGAACATGAAATAATCCAAACTTATTTCAAACAAGTATTCTTCTAAAGAAACAATGATTATGAATAAAACAAGTTGACATCCCTGCGGTAAAGGATGAAATTGTGTCTACAAAGAACTTACAAGCTCTTACAATATTAAACTCCTCAAACATTCCTACTTTTTACCCACCTACCTCAAGGAAAAAGCTTTGAAAAATATTATGGAAAATGAAGAAACTGCTTGTAACAATCAATTTCTTCATAAATTGCACAAAAAGAGAAAGATTTTTAAAGTGTATTCAAACAAAAATTGTTGTCTGCAAATTCTTTCAACTTGGACAATCTAAATTTGGTAATCCTGTAATTGATTAAGCTTCGGACTATAACTAGATGGTTGTCCCCGGTCAACTGCTGTATACCCTGCAAATTTTTTACCGTCAACTTGACCTTGACCATCAATTTTAGTGTAAGACCTTAAGTTTTGACCTTGAACTTGAAGCTATCAAAAAAATTCTTTCAAATGGCACATCTACTCATAATAGAGAATAAATGTGCCAATTCATTTTGAAATCCATCCATAATTGTAGGAACAATGCTCTTGACAATAACAATTTAAGCGTATCTTGAGCTGTGACCTTGACATTAGAACTATCGCAAAAATTCTATCAAATGGCACATCTACTCATGATGGAGAATAATTGTGCCAAATAACTTTTAAATCTATCCATAAATGTAGAAGTAATTATCCGGACAAATTCAGATAGACAGACGGACTAACAGACTAACGCACATACACCGTCTTGTCATAGTGTCAACTTTGTCTTGCTCACCGAAATGTGGGCTCGACAAAAATTAGATATATATATAACAAGTTTGAACAAGAAAAGATGTTCATGTAACTCAAACAAAACATGTTTGGTCTGGAAGCTGCTAACATTTATTTCTCAAAAGAACAGTACCCTACCTTCCTCGTGACCTTTAGGCCCTTATAAAGAAAAAACTTTATCAACAGTAACATATATCATCATGATTAGTAAAAAGACTAAAATTGTCTCAAAGTGAACTAATATCCCTCCCCCCATCAGTGCTTTGTCATTCAAGTAGAACAGTTGACCATTGACCTTTATTATCCCAAAACAGAAATGGTTTTCAATCAAAGTTTAACCCTTTCCTGTACAATCACTGGTTTTAACGACCTTGTGGTTTTATACTTGAGAAAACATTGTTGGAAAAGAAGAAATTGCTTGATACAAGCAATTTCTTCTTTCCCAACAATGATTTCTACCCTACTGAATGGTTATTTTTCAAATAAAATCCACTTTGAATTTTCGTCTGCAAAACCTTTGAATTTGGTCAGGTGTACAAAATTTTGAAACAGGAAAGGGTTAAGTGAGACCTTCACCTTTGACCTATTTGACCAAAAATGGTTGGGCAACTCATTTGGTCATGGACAACATGTGTGTGTATAAAGTTTCATGGTCCTAGGTCACATGGCTTATGAGTTAGAGCCTTGTAACTGTTTTGAATAAAAGGTCAATTGTGACCTTGACCTTAGGCCTCTGTGACTCCAAAACAATAGGGCACTTCCTTTGGTCTATATCAACAATTGTATGAAGTTATATTGGTTGAACATATATTGATTCTTTAGTTAGAGCCCGGACATGGTTTTCAATTAAAGGTCAATTGTGACCTTGACCTTTACCCTCAGTGGCCCAAAAATGCAAGGGCACTTCCTTGGGTCTACAGCAACAATTGTTTGAAGTAATATTGGTTGAATGGATATTGGTTCTTTAGTTAGAGCCCGGAAATGGTTTTCAATCAAAGGTCAATTGTGACCTCGACCTTAGGCCTCAGTGCCCTAAAAATGCAAGGGCATGTCCCTGGGTCACAATTGTATGAAGTTTCAAGGTAGAAGGTATATTGATTCTTGAGTTAGAGTATGGAAACAAAAAAGTCTACGGACAGACAGATGGATGGACTGACTGACAGACAGGCACGGTGAAATTAATTTTTACTCCCCTCTATTTCATAGGTTGGGGTAGGGGGTATAAAAATACTCAGATAAAAGCCAGATCTAATCAAATGAACACTCATCTAAATTGCCAATATTTAGGTTTTAGGCATTATCATACACATGGGAGTGAGTAACAACATATCATTAATTTCAGGTGTTAAATACCATGTTAGGAACGATATTATTGTAATTGAACTTATGTGCAGTTCACATTTCTTACCCTAAAAAGATTCATCTAACCCACTCCAACACAATATCGCTTTCTTACATCCCTTAAGTAAACAATTGAGGAATACAAGGTTGAAAATGAAGAAATTTCCGATTACAAGCAATTTTCAACTTTGTTATTTACCAATATTCAAAAATCACTCAATTTGTAATTGTTTTGTGCAACTTCTTTGAATTTAGACAAGTCTAAAATTTTGTCATAAGGTAAAGGGTTAAAGGTATTTTTGATAACAAAATGTCTCATTTGTTTTCATTGTTTTAATTTTGATAACTTTTATCTAACTCCTCAGAATAAAAGAGATTTATAAGCCTAGTTTTTATCCCTTTTATTAGGACTTGTAAGATAAAACTAAAACAAGAGCACTGCCTACGGATGCCTACGCTTGGCCGTTGGGTGCTGGATAGTGGATAAAAATCTAAGTCGAAAAACGGGCATTTTTTGCACAAAAATGCATCTAGAATGATCCCCCTTGATAGTATAGGTTCCTCTTTTGAAAGTGAATATGTGTGCCAAGTTTCAAGTGAATGCCTTCTATAGAACCAGAGATAACACATAATGTCCAAGATTTCGTAAAAGAATTAAGTCGAAAAAGGGGCATAATTTGCACAAAATTCATCTAGAGTTATCCCCCTTGAAAGTATAGGTTCCTCTTTTGATAGTGAACATGTGTGCACAGTTTCAATTGAATGCCTTGAGTAGAACAAGAGATATCATAAAATGTCAAAGTTTTTGCACGACAACGACAACAATGACATGGAGGCTATCACAATACCTCGGGTTTTCTCCAAAAACAGTCGAGCTAATCAAATGAATAATCATGCAAAATCCTATACATGTTTTCTGAATTGAACATAAATAATATATATACTTATAATATACCTATAAATATTTCTAGTAAAATATGTATATTCCACATAGAGGAAAATGGACACATCAGAAGTATTTGATAATGTCAAATACAGTTCAATATAAGACAGTCTAAAATGATGTCACTTCATTCTCTAGATGACGTAAACATAATCAATAAGAGCGCCTCCTATGTTTGCCTACGCTCGGCTTTTGGGTGCTGAATAGTGGACAAAATGCATCTACAGTTATCCCCCTTGATAGTATCGGTTGCTCTTTTGATAGTGAACAAGTGTGCCAAGTTTCAAGTGAATGCCTTTAGTAGAACCAGAGATATCACAGAATGTCGAGCCACAGACGACGACACCAAGGCTATCGCAATACCTCGGGTTTTCTCCGAAAACAGCCGAGCTAAAAAATTAAAGGAGATGGAAAATACTTATAGAAATAAAGTTTTTTTTCATTATTTCATCATTTCATTATTACTCAAGGCATTCATATTGCTCACCTGGATATAAGGGTCAAGGCTTTATGATATATACAATACAATACAATACAATAACTGCATTAAACATTTAATACAAAATACAAAATTACAAAAGCTCTACGCCTAACTGACCTGCAGAAGAAAAGTTTTATAGATTTTCTCCTTTAATCATAGGTATATCAAAGATTCCTCAACATAGGGCTAATTTTCAGAATACGGTAATTCTTTGAAGCATTTTGGTAGAGGGTCAATAGATGATGATATGTACCAAATATCACAGCTCTAGGCCTGATGGTTTGTGAGGAGAAGATTTTCAAAGATTTCCTTCTTTATTCCTATGTAAAATCAGGGATCTCAGAGTAATGGGCTAATTTTCAGATAATGGTTATTGTTTGAAGTATTTTGGTAGAGGATTAATTGACTTTGGTACATAAGCTCTAGGCCTTATGGTTTGGAAGGAGAAGATTTTTTTTTATTTTTTCACTTAATTGCCATGGCAACCAAAGTTCTTCATGAATTTCAATTCTGTGAAATATTTTGAAAAAGCATGACCTCAGGATAATTTTTGTGAAGTTTGGTTGAAATGTCATAGTTAGTTTAGGAAGAGAAAAAAAACTTTTGCAACTGTGAACAGAGGGACAGACAGTTGGACTGTGGGACGCCATACTATGGTTGATCACAAAAGCTCACCCAGAGAAATTCAAGCTCATGTGAGATAAGAATCGTCTGACAAATAAAATCACTCCATTAGACTGGAAGTGAGTGCTGACATATGATATTTATGTAACATATTTTTAGATTTGGCAACTTAAATATCCTAACTACAGCTTATTCACGCTGTACTTATGGTGTGTAAGATCCCTAACCTTCCTTTTTGTTCCATGACCCTGACAATCTATATTACAGAAGAATATTGTTTATAACCACAGTCAACTAATTAACCTTTCACATTTTTGAAATTTTAGACTAGTCCAAATTGAAAGAGGTTGCAGACAACAATGAAAACTGGATGCCATTAGAAATGAAACCATCCTATGTGGTAGAAAATATTGTTGAAAAAGGAGAAATTGCTTGTTACAAGCAATTTCTTCTTTTTCCACAATGTTTTCTCAAGTATAAAATCACAGGAATGTAAAATCCCGTGATTAACAGGAAAGAGTTAAGGCCTAATTACCTGTCTTTTTGAGTCCCTCCTTTGCTTGTGAGTAGGACGCTAACTGGGCAGCATTTACAACCATAGCTCTAGCCACTGTTGGACCACAACCCTGTAATGATATACCAGTAAATCAAGATACTTTGTAAAATATTTTTTGCACATCAAGGTACAGTACTCCTTATATGAACATGTCTCTCCTGACTTTTGACCATGTACAGAAATGTTTAACCAATTCCCACACAATCCCTCCTTTTTACGCCCCTCAAATCAAAAGCTTTGGAAAACATCGTGGATAATGAAGAAATTGCTTGTTACAAGAAATTTCTTCATTATCCACAATGTTTTCTACCCCTCATGACAAAGATCTTAAAGATTTCATCAACGTAAAATTGCTGTCTGCAACTTCTTTGAATTTGGACTGGTCTAAAATTTTATCATTTGGGAATGGGTTAAAGAAATCAAATTTACATAGCATTTATCTTAGACACAGAATGACAGTTTCTGTAAATATTCTTAGAAACAAGCTGAAAAACTTAGTTATTGCCATATCTTAAGAATAGGACCTTCATAAATGACCAATCGGGGCTGTCAATCAAAGACTAGATCAACCAATCAAATCATTGATTAAGGCTGGGAATAAATTTTTTACTCAGACATTGGCTAACATTTTTATGAAACATTTTAGTTGGTTTGTCAAATTCAACATCATTACTAGAGATTGAATAAGCTGTAGATACCATGTCTAGGTTGCCAAACAGGCTGTAAATATTTCAAGAGAATGTTGTTTAAAATCAAAATGGAACTTCCAGACAGTGTCAGTGGGCAGAGCCAGTAATCCAACTATTGTCTTAGCATTTGTCTAATGACCTGGACATCAATAGTACTGTTACTGTATTGATATACGGCACCACTACATCCAATATGAACATTGTAGATTTGAGAAAAAGAAAAGAATTCAGTTTTAGGTTATATTTTGGACAAACAGACAGAAAGACAGACCTACAGTGATTAACCCTTTCCTGTTCAAATACAGGATTTTACGTTCCTGTGATTTCATACTCAAGAAAACATTGTGGATAAAGAAGAAATTGCTTGTAACAAGCAATTTCTTCTTTTTCCACAATATTTTCTACCACATAGGTTGGTTTTATTTCAAATGGCATCCAGTTTTCACTGTCGTCTGCAACCTCTTTCAATTTGGACTAGTCTAAAATTTCCAAAAACGGGAAAGGGTTAACCTATTCCCACTCAATGACACTTTTCCACGCTCATCAATTTTTTAATTGGGAAAACATTGTGTAAAATGAAGAAATTGCTTGCGTTTCGGTATAGAAAATTGAAAAATCTAAATTTTCATAGACTTAAATTTGTCTGACATCAGACAGTAAGGTATACACATACAGAGGGGATCCAGGTTTATAGAGATAACTCCACTTGCCAAAATAACCCCCAAAAATATTGCTGCATATCTACTGCTTGTCTTGTCACTACATTTACTTACTCGATATTTATTTTCAGGGCTCTAAAATAGTGGCTGGTTTTGTTACAAATTAAAATATATATATATATACCCTCCATAGAGTGACTAAACCCTCCTCTCTGGTTATTCTGACGAGAGCATTAAATACACCAGAGTAATTCCGTCTCTGTTCAGGTGGTAGTCTGGAATAGAATAATAACAAGTACAACAAAAGTCAACTATTAATACTGTTGACAGTGGAATAGAACCCCTAAAAATCAAACCAATGTTTGAAGAAACCATTGCAACCATTAACCCATTACCAGACAGCAAAAAATTAGACTGACCCAAATTCAAAGGAGTTTGAGACAAAAGTTTAAAGTTTATGAAATTCTAGATTTTTTTCAACTCTCTGGGTAAGAAAAATATTGTGGAAAATGAAGAAATTGCTTGTTACAAGCAATTTCTTCATTTTCACAATACGTTCCAACACTTTTTTCTTAGAAAGGTGTCAAAATGCTGCATTGTGTGGGAATGGGTTAATATGTCATGAAGATTTTATTAAGAACAACACAATATGGTGTTAGATTGTTAATTGTAATCAAAGTAGATTTATAAATGTCATCATCAAATCAATACACTACCTTCCGTCTGATGTAATGAAGATTTTACTACCAACAACACAACATGGTGTTAGATTACCTACTGTCATCAAAATAGATTTATAAATATCCTCATCAAATCCATACACTACCTTCCGTCTGATGTCATTCTGATGAGAGATATTTCTGCAGGAGTTCCAACAAAAGCTGCTAAACCACCAGCTGTCAGACCGAGTCCTAGCTTTGTTACAAAACTAGGATTCTTACCGTCTCTGAAATAAGAAAACAAATCTTTTATCTTATTTTGCTTAACCTATAACCAGATCAAGTCCTAACTGTTCCAAATTGAAAGAGGTATCAAATAATATTGCAAGGAATGTTGACATTTGAAAAAAGGTGTCATATAGGGTAGATTGATTGCTTGATAGAATGGGTTTAACGCCACTTTTAACAGTATTTCAGTCATATTGTGGCATCTGGAGCACCTAACAATGGAATCCTGGTATTTTTCACACCAGTACTACCACTACATCCTTAAGTTGCCTCCAGCTACTATCCCACTTAGGTTTATGATTATCAATATCAACCCATTGGTGAGCAACTAATGTTAGACAGGATATGTGCCGCTGCCGGGGATCAAACCCTTGACATCCCATGATTGAAGATTTGGAGTCTGATTTACCAACTACGCTATGACAGCGGCTCATATAAGGTAGAAAACATAGAGATCAAAGGAAAAGAACTGTGCTGTACTATATAGAAATCTTCCCACATTTATAGGGAATATGGTACAAATAAAAATTTGACCATCAAGTATGCCGGTGACATTTGACCTACCTGAACAAATATCTCATTCAGTGAATGTTCACGATATTGAGAACAAATGTGCCAAACTAGACAGAAATCTTCCCATAAACAGTGACAGTTCAGATAAGCTCAGAGAGATTTATTGATTGAATGCGTTTAAAACCATTTTTAACAGTATTTCAGTCAGATCGTGGATTCCTGGTACATGTATTTCTCACACCAGTACTACCACTACATCATTTCTTAGCCTTCAGCTACTAATCCTACTTAGCTTTTAGATTATCCACCCATTGGTGGGAGACAAAGGTCAGAAAGGGTATTCGCTGCGGCCAGGGATGGAACCCTGGACCTCATGACTAGGAGTTCTACACGCTGCCAATGTGCTGCGGCAAGCTCAAAGAGACTTGCACACTCACCTACAAACACATGCGAATACAATGAACAGCTATTTCTTCCACACTATAGGATAAAGGGAGGGGGCTTAACCCATTACCAGATGGCAAAATTTTAGAATGGTCCAAATTGAAATGAGTTACAGATGACAATTTCAAGTTTATGAAATCTAGATTTTCTACTCTCTGGGTAGAAAACAAGCAATTTCTTCTTTTTCCACCATGTTTATTCAAATATAAAGACACAGTGACGTAAAATTCGAGGTTTGTACAGGAAAGGGTTAAGATATATTAAATGTACTGTCAATATAAACTGATAGTTTAACTTACTTTGATGCATATTCAAATAGTGTTGTGTAGATTCCCAGTCTTGTGGTTGTGTATGTAGCTTGTCTTAACAAACCAGCACTCAATCTGGAAACAAAAAACACATGTTTTTTTTTTTACCGAAATATCATCCCCTAGGCAAAGATTCATTTCTCTGACATTCACTTTAGATGAATTATGACCTTTTTGATTTAGAAATTGTATTTTCTCTTCAGTGCATTAAAATAGAGGATTATGTGTTATAGGGTCAAAGATGGCATTGAGCAATAGATGAAAAAAAGGTTTAATAAAAGCTATGATATTGAGAACCAAACATTCAAACTCTGAGATGCCCTATTCTCATCCCTTTTTTAATGAAATCTTAACCCTTTTCATGCTGAGCCTGAAATATTCCTTTTTTGGCAGGAGGTATAGACAAGGATTAGCAATCACAAATGTGCAGTCTGATCCTAGTCTACACCGCCTTTTTGGAAGCTTTAAAACAGAGTATTTATAGAATTGATTCACAAAAGATATAATGACCAAGAATGAGGGTCTTCCAGTGCTTTCAGCCCTTTGATTTTAACCCTTGTCATGCTGTATAAATAATCTTGCTGAATTGCTGTAAAATCAAGGGGCTGAAAGCACTGATAAAACTTGTTGTTCAAAAATAAATATTCCTTGTAGAAATCAATTTCATAAACAACTCTGACAGGAAAAGTACAAGCAGGTGGTGTAGACAAAGATCAGACTGCACTTATACACCTCCTGCCAATACCGGAATATTCCGGGTTCAGCATGACAAGAGTTAATGCAATTCTGTAGATGCTGTAGATTCTTATAATTCAGCATGACAATGGTTGATTTACTATTCAGCTCTGTGCATTGCAATCTACTGACAGCCCTTTTATTAATACACTAGAATAGGTCATGTGTATATAAGGTAGGTTAGCAGAAATACCTTTTCATTCTGAAACAGTTAAGCTACAACTTCAGACTTACCCAGTATACACTGCAAACAGCCCTTCATTTTGTATCACAGAGCGTAAAGCATGAAAACTGGTCTTGTGTGCCCTCTGAGCCCCACCTTCACCTGTCAATCAATTGTTTATATCTTTTATCAATTAGATATAAATAAAGTGGGATTAGGTCATTCATTGGGTAAAACATTTATATAAACAGAGATTGCATAGACATAGAAACAAAAACTGAAATAACATTATATAAGCAAGATGATGAAATTTTCCCACACAATTCTTTTATCCAATAAGACGAAAAAAAATCAAATTCCATGAACTTGTAATTGTCGTTTGCAGCTTCTTTTAATTTGGACTAGTCTAAAATTTTGTCATGTGGGAAAGGAAAATTAACCCATTACTAGACAACAATTAATTAGACAGGTCTAGTTAGAAATTAGACAATAATTTCAACTTGATGAAATATGAAAACAAGATGTGTTTGTGAAACACTATGCCCGAAACAGGAAAATGTTTAGTTGACAGGTTAAGTTTTGCAGACAGACGGACAGACAGACAGACGGACATTGGTAAAACAATATGCCCCCGATCTTATCGATTCCGGGGCATAAAAAAACTTTGTCTTCCTGGAAATAAAATATTGTATCAAATGCATAAAATTTTTTCAAGGAATCTGATAAAGGGTCACCCAATGATCTTTTCTTTAAAATTCAATTGAAATCCATCCACTGATTTCTGAGAAGAAGAATTTTAAAGGTTTCACCATATATGGAAATTAGCCCGGCCTATTAAAGCCATGGTTTTCATCCGATCAAAATTCTTTGAAGGAATCTGATAAAGGGTCACCCAAGGATCATTTCTGTGAAATTTAATTGAATATTGTTCAGTACTTTCTGAGAAGAAGATCTTTAAATGTTTAACTATATAATATATGGAAATTAGCCCCTTCTATCTAAGCCATGTTTATCATCTGATCAAAATTCTTTCAAGGAATCTTATAAAGGGTCACACAAGGATCATTTCTGTGAAATTTAATTGAATTCTGTTCAGTTTTTAAAAGTTTACAGACGGATGGACAGACAGACTTACGGATGGACGCACAACTGACACAATGCCATGACAATAGCTTGCTGGCTTTCAGCCAGTGGAGACAAAAACCATGATGGCACGACAGCAAAAGTTTGTCCTTATATTCAATTCAATTATCAGGTCTGTCAATCAAAGAATCAATCAACCAAGCAAATCATTCTTTAGACCTAAAGAATAGTTCTAACTCTGACCTTGACTAATGTTTATGTTAACCTTTTACTACACAAGAAAATATTAGACTAGCCCAAACTGCAAGATGTTGGAATTTAAAGGTTATAAAATTTTTAAAAATCTTTGACTTTTGGTGCAGAAAACATAGTGGATAATGAAGAAATTACTTGTAAGAAGCAATTTCTTCATTTTCCACAATGATTTCCATATTTTTTTTTCTTGTTGTTGTCAAAAAGCGTCACTGTCAGGGTATGACTTAACCCATTCCTACACAGTGGCGCCTTCAAATGCGTCTCAATATGAAAGCTGACAGAAAAGGAGGAAAAATGCAATAACTTTCATCTTCCCATTTATGGAAATGTGATAAATTCAGAAAGTTACTTACCACTCATTTGCATTCTGTTCTTGACCAAGTCAAGTGGTTGGACAAACAGAGTGGCTGCCATCCTGTAAAACAAAATCTAATTTTCAATTATATATTATACAGGGTTATATATATCAGTAGTTGGACAAACAGGGTGGCTGCCATCCTGTAAAGCAATGTCTAATTTTCAATAATGTATTATACAGGCTTGTGTATATCCAGTGGTTGGACAAATAGGGTGGCTGCCACCCTGTAAATCAATGTCTAATTTTCAATCATATATTATACAGGGTTGTGTATATCCAGTGGTTGGACAAACAGGTTGGCTGCCATCCTGTAAAACAAAATCTAATATTCAATTATATGATATTATAAAGGGTTATATATATCCAGTGATTGGAAAAACAGGATGGCAGCAATCCTGTAAAAAACATACTTAATTGATTTGTCAAGACTCAACAGTTCAATGATTGACATGGCAACACTTAAAGATATTTTGACATTCTCTGCTATTTGTTTCTCTTGTTCAAAAAAATATATCTAAAATGTTTATTAAGGTTGGTTTGTTAGAGCTATATATGTATCAAAAATTTCCACTACATTTTATGACCTACCATAATTCACTATCAATATATATACATAATTGCTGATTGATTGATTGTTACCAAACTTTCAACACTATTCGAGTCTCAGTCACAATTAGATCACCAGGGTTCCCATTCGCGTACTTGAGTAAGTAATTCACATACTATTGCATTGGCTCACATACAATGTTTATGCCAAGACATGCATAAATATACATAAAAATAGAAGAATGTAGAAAAAAATGCCATCACATGTGTGTACATTTAAAATTATAAGCATATAAAACAAGAAACTCTATGTGCATATTTTTTTTCCCAAAAACCCATATGATTGTAAGCAAAATGGAACAAAATCGCTTTGTGAGTGATTTCCCTTTTCTATGATGGGAGCCATCAGCTCTTTATGTTCTGTTTTCATCTATATACAGAAAGGGGTTAGGTCAGTTGTTTTGAAGTTTTGTATAATGCAGATCCTGATGGCGTCGCCAGTTCATTTTTAAATAAGTCCAAAGTTCCGGTATTTTTTCAAACAAAAACCTCCATACATGAAAAAAAAAATACCATAGCATTTATTTTTGTTATTAATTTCTCTTGGGTGTGACAAAATGAAGCCATTTTCTTAACATTGTACTTCTGATTTAGCTACATAATTTGCTGTCTGCAAAATGTCAAAACAAATCCCATTCCATTTCTTAATAAAAAATGACTTTTGGGCAGTAATACGGCCATTTGGTATTTTCTGAACCAAAATCATTATCCGAGTTAGAGCTCACATTGAGATGACCTGTCTGATATGGCCTGCTCTAAAATGCCAGCCCCACCCTCGTAATCAACTTGTTAAAGTTGGTAAGCCATACATCTCACGTTCCCCTTAACCAATCCAAAAACTTATAATTAGGGGGGAAGTGCTTTTGTCAAAAATTAGCTTTTCGAAAAAAGGTTTGCTATTCCTTCACTCTAATTTATTTGAAAACTTACATATGGCATGTGGCACTTATTTATAGATTATTAACAAAGAATACTACTAAAAAATGTTCGTTTGGTAAAGGATTCAGACTCAATAGGGTGTAACCTTAACTCTGAAAGTAAGGGTACACTGCACCTCAAGATTTTTCTTTGTATCCTAATTTCAAAATCTAAGGGATACATGTACCCCTAGCTGCGATATCGTAGCCCTCTTTCTGATAATCTGCTGGCGAGGGCTACGACTCCCACCTTCTTTGCTCTTTGTTGCAAGTCCTAATATTGTATGTTTTGTGATAAGCGACTCTCTATGGATGAATTCCTTACATACGTTAATATTATGGACAAATTCTATCAAAATAATAAGAATATCGATTGTATCAATCGTTTAATACCGGTTTCTTTCCAGTTTATAAGATATTTCCTTAGTTTGACGGCCATGACATTTGGCTGGTCATGTGATCTATTATTACGTCACATTGTTTACTATTGTCATGCTGTGAAAACAGGTGCTCGTAAAAATTACAGCATCCGTTTTTACCTACCATTGATAAAATTTTATCTTTAAGATACTGAATTTTCAATATCTTTATTTTATCTATCAAATTCAATTAACTCTTGAATTACTTTCATACAACTTTTTTCTTATTTTCTATCAGAACTGTCCTGTTTTCAAAAAATACTATGTGTTCCAAATATGGTGACCTGAATTTTCATTTGCTATTGTTTTGGCGGGAAACCCGAGATCTCAAGAGATCTCGCTGTCAAACAGCAAAACAATGACATTTGGTTCAAAATGGCCGAAAAACTTCGAGTTTCCGACGGTGCAGCGAATTGAGACTTAAATACATAAATTATCCGACTTTCTTTAGAATTACATTGATTTAATTGGGTAGATAAATGGTTATGGTCCATTTTGGTATTAAACTTGTGTTTGTACTATTTACGCAACTTACAATAATCGACCTCAAAGTGCCCGGAGTGAATCACTCCGGGCACTGCAACAAAGAGCAAAGAAGGGGAGTGTCGTAGCCCTCGCCAGCAGATTATATGAAAGAGGGCTACGATATCGCAGCTAATGTACCCCCAAAATGAAAAACCTTTGGGCAGCTGGCAATTAACAGGTTAGGGAAAAGCAAGAATCAAGGTATGTGCCTTTTTGATTTAGGTACACTACCTTGATGGAAACTGTGATAGAAACATGTAAGTTGAAAAGATAATTAAATTTTTTCAGGTAGCACTTAGTTGAAAGATCTACTTAGTATCAAATGCATGTTTCCGTTAAAGTTTTGGCTCAAGCAATCTTTTTCTAGAATACCCTTGAATTTAAGTCAATTTTTGCAAGATATGCTTTGGTGGATTTTACTGTAAATTTCACAAATTAAATATGGACAACATATTTGCTCAGGAACAGATTTTCAATACTGTCTGGACTTTAGTCACTAACATAAATATACATATTTTATATACCTCCACCTAGGTATAGTACCTCAATTCTGGTTTTCCCTTACCTTATAAATTTTGCAAATTAAGTTTACAATCAAAGTTGAACGTCCAGTCAGAGTCAAAAGGTGGGGACAAAGGATTAAGTGAGAGGTGCCAGCAATTGGTCAATTGACGTATAAGTTAAAAGGAAATAATGTCATTAAACATAGAGTCTATGTGGATGAGAACTATCCACTGCAGTACATAAAGTGGGTGGGGTACAAGGTTAAACTGACATAAAGAGATGATTTGCATGAAATTGAAAGGCTAATCAATAAACATAAGTCTCTTTTAAATTCAAACTTAATTCAATGACTTCGAATTGACCTACCCAGCTGAGCCACCAAACAAAAACCGAACAGATTTCGGTATGGAAGCCGGTTTTGACGTTTCTGGTTTACCGGAGGCAGCCATCTTGATTTTTATCTGCTATTGACCTTGACCTTGAGGAACACTATTCGACTACATGACTAGAATCGAAAGGGGGGGGTCTAAACTGAAACTGGTGGAATAGTTTAGAAACAATTCACCTTTTTTAAATCGTGAATGTACGAAAAGGTAAAGAAGATAAGAAAAAGAAATAAAAAGACAGAGAGAGAGAAAGAAAAAGAGAAATTCTTGTTCACACTAAATTTATAGGGTTGATTGGTTTGAATATCATTGCAGCCGTATCTGATTTCATCTCAGAGACAAAAAATGTGTAACCGAAACACCTGTGACCAATTTCTTAAAAGAAGGATTTTTTCGGAAATCAAGTATTCTAATTTCAAGTACTTGAACATGATAGGGCCCCCCTTAATCCAACTGAAGGATCGCTGACAACGCTCTCTGACTTTCGACATGGCTGTTCGGCTGAAATATCAACTGACCAATAGTTGGACACTTACTTAGTTAACCCTTAGTAACAATTTACTTCGATTATAAACGGAGTTAATTTGAAAAAAAATGGCCAATAGCATCTGGCAAATAAGTTGTATAGCTGCAGTTACGACTTTTAAGTCGTAAAAACAACATAAAGGTTAACAAAAATGGCGACCAATGTTGAAGATCTCATTTCTGGTCCCATGAACGATTTCATTGGTCGACTGGCTAGTTGATTGACAATCGCGATTGGTCAATTAAGGTTTAATAGCAAAGACATCAATATCGCACAAGAACGATTTAACAAAAAAGCGAATCGTTCGTGCGGCAAGCTAAAAGTTCAATGGTAACTGTCTTCCGCGAATAAGCTGTGGCAACGAATGGCGATTTGTTACAAGGAATTTCTTTTTTTCTCACAATATTTCCCTTTTTTTCTTCGGTGTATGAAAATGCATGATTGCGTGATAATGGGTTAATGTAGGGTAGGCCTAACTATTTGCATTCACCCGCTACTCCAGTCAAAACGTGAAAATAATTTTGCATTGCCTTTGTAGCCTGCTTATAACTTCGGATCAAGGACTAGTATTGGCGGCGGATGGTTCCTTTTTGTGGCATAGCTAGGTGACATAGACCATCTATCCATACTCTGGTAGAGCTTTTCCAATATCTAGCACCTACAGAACAGCGCATCATGTCTCTTATACACGGCCCTCTCCGTTTCAACTCTGGTAGTCTAGATTCAGCTCCCCTGAGCACGTAGTAGTGCTCAATGTCTAGTATTTCGGTCGGACAAGGTCTGTCCGTTTACCATTCAATTACAATTAATCCCGAAAAACAGCCTATGGATTTTAAACAAGCTTCATAGCTGTCAGGTTTGAGTCATGCTCTTTTAAAATACTTCAAAGAATTGGAATCCGAAAAGAAAAAAATGAGGTAGGCATGATAACCGGTCAAAAAATGTTCAAAATCTTCTTCGAATTCCTACGACCTGTTCAGAACTGCATGCACCAACCAAAATATTTTAAACTGATATTCTTTGATAGATCAACACACGAACTGGGGCTGTGATGTGGTATCACGGATTTTACATAGACACTAAATACAGAATTATTAGAAAAATAATTCCCCCAAACCGAGATAAAGAGTGTTCAAATTTTACATGAAGCACTTCTAATGAAGTACCTCAAGTAATAAATCTTAGATCCGCATTAACCCATTCCCACTCAAGCCCTCCCGTTTTTACGCCCCTCAAGAAAAAAGCTTTGGAAACATTGTGGAAAATGAAGAAATTGCTTGTATCAAGCAATTTCTTCATTATCCACAATGTTTTCTATCAAAAAAGACAAAGAAAATTTAAATTCCACCAACATGAAAATATCGTCTGCAGCTTCTTTCAATTTGGACCAGACTAAAATTTTGATGAGTTGGAATGGGTTAAACCTTATGTTTTGGGATCCCGGATTTTACAAAGAGATCATGCTGTAATTTACAAATAGCAGTTGTCAATCAAACAATCAATCGACATGTAACCCATTTAAACCGGAAGAGAACTTTGAAAGAAGACATTTATGTGAAGCCTCTTGTTCGTTTGGCGACTTAAACGTCGCGACTACAGCTTATTCAAGTAATGTTGCAATAGCCCCCCCCCCTATGCATGCAGCATCGTCTAATATTACTTAACAAAATACTATACATAATTCCTCCTTGGTGAACTTAAGCCCTATATGTTGTTAGATCCCGGATATTACACGGAGATACGGTAAGAAAATCTTCTGTTCCCTAGCATTCGATGTTCTTTGTGGAACATTCAGATTGTGCATTTGCAATTCGATTACTGATCTTTTTTTAAGAATACATCATTACTTTTAGATTAAAAATAACCATTTGTTGTGGGGACCAAAATTAAGCATAAAACCATAGAAAACTATTAGAAATATTCACCGTAGAAAACTATTAGAAATATTCACATCCAAAACAATATCTCGAGGTTTCATATTGTTCATGTAGCAATACACCATGGTCCTGTCCTCCAGACAGTTAGGCAAAATGCTATCATTTTTTTAAGTAAAACATATCATTCTGTTCCATTTATCAAACTACTTCACATCACCAGTCATAACCCATTATCACACAGCACAATTTTAGACTGGTCCGAACTGAAAGTTTTTTTTTTCATATTATAATTTCAAGTTGGGGAAATTTTGAAATAATTTGTCTTTCTTGGTAGAAATCATTGTGGACTTTGTAGGAATTGCTTGTTACAATTAATTTCTTTATTGTCTAGAATGTTTCGAAAGATTTTTTCATGTGGGGCGAACAATCGGGAAATCAGGGAAATGGGTAAAATCAACTTCTCTTCTCCTCACAAAAAGTAAGACCTAGTGTTTGAAAAAATGGCTTGCAGTATTCTTCTGTAGTCTATTAATACAAATCAAGCTTTTACCCACAATTGTAAAATTCAATACTGTACCAATAACTTCGACAACAATTCCAGATTTCAACTCCACGATGAAGGCTATCGATCATGGGCCGTTTAATGGGCCAACTATTAGCTCACGGAAGAATCGGGTAGAAATGAGCTGATCCCACACAATCCAGGTTATCAAAATTTCTTATTCATAAGTCATTTTTAATCGCGACCTTTTGGGAGGGATTAGTGTCCGCGTTTTCGAAATTCAGTCGGTGACCCTATTTCCCAAATGTTCCTTTCACTCAACTGGACGCATACAATACTGAACATCCTTTTTAATAAGCAGTTCTTATAGCTGTCAATAAAGGAGCACCTGGATTTCTTCGAATTTTGAGTATGGAATATTTTTTTCCAAGCATGCCATAATGCTTTAAACACTAGATTCCTTCAAAGTTACGGTGAATAAGCAGAATTACAAGTTAAGAAATTTCCAACGTAGAGTTAAAGGACAATGGAGGTCCAGAGTTTGGAAAAACCGTTATAAGCTAAATATGAAGACGATTGGATTATCTACTTTAATACGCGTAACTGTTCGGGAACTTTGAAAATCTTAGAGAATTATGTAACAAATAGGTACATTATGCTAGTGGTAAATTAGAACGAGGGGCTCCTCTATTGGTTTGACAAATGAATTCAAGCAGAATTTAACGACATCGATTTTGCTTAAAATTAATGCGGCTCAATTATAGAGGAAAAACAGGGAATACAACGAATTTATCATACCCCCCCCTTTCTCTCTCACACACACAACAACATTTTTTTAGAACAGTCCGAATTGAAAGATGTTGTAAACAATTTTAAGTTGATGGAATATATCGGTTTGTTGGTGTTGAAAGCATCGGGATTGATATAACCAATTTCTCCCTTTTCACAATGTTTACAAAGCTTTTTCAAGAGGTGCGTAAAAAAGCGGGATTGTGTAGGCAAAGATGAAGGTCCATTATTTTGAGCATTATATATCTTTACAAATATATTGTCTATTGGGATTGAAATACAAGCAATTTCTTCATTTTCCACAATGTCGTTCAAAGATTTTTTCAAGAGGTGCGTAAACACTGGTAAAGCGGGATTGTGTAGGCATAGATTGAGATACCTTATATTGACTCACTTTAATCCATAGCGTTTTACTAACATCTTTGTTCAACAATAGTGTCTTCAAAAAAGCTGAAAATAATAGATTGAATATTGTCTGGTAAAATATTGATTTGATAAATTCTGATAGAATGTTTTTCTAGGGCTGACTCGCATTGTGCTAGCCTAAAAGAAGCGTATCTATTTTTTTTTTTCAAAGAAATATACAACGCTTAAAGTCACAACAACATCTATCAATTATTCAGTGGCGAGCGATTACGGTTCTGACAGCTCTTTGATTCCAACTCTCACCAGATCATTTAACCCTTTACCAAATGACAAAATTTCGGATAGGTCCAATTTGAGAGAAGTTTCAGACGACAATTTGAAGTTGGTGGAATTTTAAATTCTTTGTCTTTTGGGGCATAAAATATTGCGGACAATGAAGAAATTACCTGAGGTGCGCTCTTTTCGTCCAGATTCTTGAAATCCTTTTTTTAGATTTTCAAGATACAGCGTTCTTTAGATTAAGTTTTTAGCCCATTCCTGCACGATCAAAATTTAGGCCAGACCAAATCAAAGAAGTTGCAGACGAAAATTTAAAGTTTATGAAATTTTTGATTTTTTCAACTTTCTGTGTTGAAAACATTGCATACAACGAAGAAATTGCTTGTGACAAGCAATTTCTTCATTTTACACAATGTTTTCTCAATTGTTTTTTAAAAGGAGCGTCAAAAGGCGTCACTGTGTTGGAATGGGTTAAGCCGCAAATTAAGAAACCAAAGAATTGGTAATAAGGAAGTTAAGAATACCCGGCATTGGCGTAAACTAGTGTAGCCTTGACGACGTCGAATTTTTTCATTCAAAATAATAAACATCGTTCTTGGTGATATCTCAAAAATCTAATTTAGCGGGATTTTTTACCTTGACGGAAAGAACGCACCTCTGTTACATGCAATTTCTTCACTTTACATAATGGTTTCCAGAGATTTCTCTTGAAGTGTGTGAGAGCGTGATTAGGGTTAGCTAATCGTTAAAAAAAGATTTGTTTGATTGGGGTTTTACGCCGCTTTTAACAATCTTTCAGTCATATCGCGGCGGCTGGAGCACCTAACAATGGATTCCTGGTATTTCTCACACCAGTACTACCATTACATCCTTTCCTAGCCTCCAGCTGCTATCCCACATAGGTCTACGATTATCGACCCATTGGTGAGAGACAAATAGTCGGAAAGGATGAGTGCCGCCGTCGGGAAGTTACAAAAAGAACAGGAGCCATGTCGTACATGGCCATTCCCCGCCATAAAACCTTGATAGTAAACAGAAGCAATAACTCCAAAAATATGCAAGCAAGAGTTATGGTTCTTGTGCACTGCACTTCTCCACAATGAGATCTATCGACCTATGAAGTTTCAAATTGATAAATTATGCTTTCAGAGATATGCTCCGGACAAAATGTAAGGGTTTAAAACATCAAAAGGCAATAACTCAAAAATTATGCAAGCAAGAGTTGTGGTTCTTGTGCACTGTACTTCTCAATGAGATCTATCGACCTATGAAGTTTCAAGTTGATAGCAATTATACTTTCAGAGATATGATCCGGACAAGTTTAGTGACGGAATGACGGACGGAGACCATTACTAGATCCCCTTCGTCGAAAGGAGGGGGATAAAAAAATATCCAAAGACAATGGACTTTATGAGGAAATATTGTTGTCCATGTCATTTGTCCTTCATCATTTTCCACTAATAAAAGAGTTGACGGATCAACCACAAAGCATGTTACGTAAATTTTTGGTTCGCCCGGGACAAGTCTCCGAAAATAGAATTGTCATACCCTTAGAAGTGGGCGTCGGCGTTGGTGTCGGCATCCGCATTTGATTACGGTGGGGGCGCGAAGGGGGTGGTTATGTTGTCCGTGAATAACTCTTGATGTGAAATCATGTTGGCTGACCTAGGGACCTTACTCATGCTCCGAGAAATGAAAACAAAATACACACGGTTTATGAACAATTGTTGTTTTAAAAACAGATCTTAAACTACAGTACCTAAAAGATTTGAAATAAGTGAAAAGAATCCGGTGGATTTCAACAAAATTTTATTCAAAATAATTCAACTAAATCCGAATGGCAGTCATAAAAAGAAAGATAAAAAACTGTGAAACAATTTGATCATGAAATCAATAAATGAGACAAAACATGTTTGCGAAACAAATAAAATTATGGCTGTAAAGCAACAAGAGAATATTTTTTTATCTTCTTCGAGATATCATAATAAAAACCTTAGCACAAAGTGGTTATTTAGAAATCCACTTTTGTTGCCATGGTAACTGGAGTTTTCAAAAGATTTCAATTATTTTAGCAATTTTAAAACAGCGCCACCTAAGGATCATTTCTACCAAATATATTTTCTGATGTTTGGTCCATTTATTTGAGAGGAGATGTTGTTTAAAGAAATTGTTGACGGACGATGCACAACGGACGATGGACGGACAAAAGATGATCACAATACCTTACTCGAGCACTTCGTGCTCAGGTGAGCTAAAAATGAATGAATTTGTCAAAATTGATAAATACAACACAATAATAGGAAAGGAAATTCAATACTGGTCCGATTCAAAGAGTCCAAATTCGAAGAATTTGCAGACAGCAATTTTCAGTTGATGAAATTTAAAAAAATATGTATTGGGTGGGAAACATTATAAATAATGAAGAAATTGCTTGTATCAAGCAATTTCTTCATTATACACGATGTTTTGAAAATCTTTTTTAATGAGGAAATATAACAGCCAGATGATGTGGGGATTAGCTGAATTAAATTATTAGAGCCTTTAAAACAATAGGACTCATAAATTTGTTACCCATCATGCCTCTCCAGGAAGTCTGTCAAACAAAGATATAACTCATAATAAGTACATGCAGTTTTAGGTTCCTTTGTAAAAGATATGTCAGTACTGAAAAAATAATCTACTTTTAATCTATCAGCTTGACCTTTGACCTGTGTGACGTTAACCATTCCCACAGTGACGCTTTTGGACGCCCCTCAAGAATAACAATGAGGAAAACATTGTGTAAAATGAAGAAACAGAGAGTTGAGAAATGCTAAAATTTAACATTACATTGTCGTCTGCAACTCCTTTCAACTTGGACTAGTCTAAAGATTAGCCGTCTGGGAATTGGTTAGGGAAGATTTTCGTGTTAATATAAGGGTCCAACATCAATTGATTTCAGTTTCAGCAATTAATCAAAAGTAAAGCAGAAATTACAAAGTTCCAGGGGAGATAACTGATACTAGGACTGATCACAAGTGTCATTATGATTCAAATGAAAATTTCCTATGGAAAGAAACATTTTGAGTAAATATCAGGATCCTTTAACAGCTGTCAGTCATGGATTAAGCTCCCCAAATATAGCCCTGTCACAAAAAGTATAAAATGAACAGGGAAAAGGGTTTGGACAGACCAACAGACGCAGATGCGGGTATATGCTCTCTATATTCCAGACATGCTAAATTCTAAGTACATTCTTAAGCTGTGACCTTGAGCTTGGAGCTATCTGAAAATATATTTCAGATACCACATCTACCCGCAATAGAGAACAATTGTGGAAATTTATTTTGAAATCGATTAATAATTTTGAGGTTATGCAGCAGACATGCTAAATTTTAATGTTTGACCTTAAGCTGTGACCTTTTCCTATGAGCTATTGGAGTTTTTTTTTGTTTTTTTTTCAATTTGCACATCAACTTATGACTGAAAACAATCGTGACAAGTTATATTGAAATCCATCTATAATTGATGGAGCTATGCTCCGGAAAAGCTTATTCTTAATTTTTTACCTTGAGCTGTGACCTTGACCTTGGAACTATATGAATAAATTTTTCAAATGGCACATGTACTCATGATGGACAACAATTGTGTTGAATGGTCAAGTTATTTTGAAATCAATCTATAATGGAAGGAGCTATTCACTGTTAATGCTTAAAGCCATATCTTCCCTCCAAACATACTATTAAATTAATACAAGAGGACCATGAATATCCTATATCGTTCCCCTGAGTATGATGATTCATGGCTTAATGATATATACAAAATAGCAAAGCCCTCTGTCTTATTATTTAGGAGATGATGTTTAAGGATTTTCTCCTTCAGTCCTAGGTATATTGATGATCCAACTATATAGCACTAATTTTCTGAGTATGGTATTATTTGAATTATATTGTTAGGTCAATGGACATCAATACATATCAAATATTAAAGCTCTAGGCCTAATGTTTAAGGAGGAAAGTTTTTCAAAGATGTCCTCCTTAGTTCCTATCTAAAATCAGCAATTGCACGGAAAGGGCTAATTTTCAGAGTACAATAACTCTATGAAGTATTAAAGTAAATGGTCAAAAGAGGATGAGTTATTCCAAACATCAAAGCTCTTGGCCATATGGTTTGGATGATGAAGATTTTCAAAGATTGCCTTCATTATTCCTATGTACAATCAGGGATCACACAGAAAAGGGTTAATTTCCAGAGTCCAGTAAATCATTGAAGTATTTTGGTAGAGGGTCAATAGGTAATGATACATACCAAACAGGGGTTGACACTTACATTGCTTCAATGGGATCCCACAGGAACCCCTAATTTTTACCTCAGGGTTTCCTCCAGATAATCAGGGATCCCTCCTTGATACACATTAACTCATTCATACATAATCCTGCCCTTCTAAACCCAACTTAAAAAAAAGGCTTGGGAAATCATTGTGGAAAATGAAGAAATTACTTGTTACAAGCAATTTCTTCATTTTCCACAATGTTATCTACAAAAACAAAACAAAAAAAAATCAGAAGCATTAATTGATACATTAAGATCTAATGTACTGGAGAAATATTGAAGGATCCTGACAGAATCCATAGCCTGGGATTGCTGGGGTCCGTTCTGATTTTAAGGGATCTTCAGGATCCCGGGATACCGTTAACGTCAACCCCTGCCAAATATCAAAGCAATAGTCCTTATGGTTGGGAGGAGATTTTCAAAGATTTCCTTCTTATTCCTTTGAAAAATCAGTGATTGCACAGATAAGGGATAATTTTTAGAATAGGGATATTCTTTGAAGTGTTTTGGTAGAGGGTCAATAGGTGTTGATACATACCAAATATCAAAGCACTAGACCTTATGGTTTGGGAGGAGATTTTCAAAGATTTCCTTCTTATTCCTTTGTAAAATCAGGGACTGCACAGAAAATGGCTAATTTTCAGAATACGATAATTCTTTGAAGTATATTGGTAGAGGGACAATAGGTGATGATACATACCAAATGTCAAAGCACTTTGCCTTATGGTTTGGGAGAAGATTTTCAAAGATTTCCTTTGTAAAAACGGAATTTCACATGAAAGGGCTAATTTTCAGAATACGGTAATTCTTTGAAGTGTTTTGATAGAGGGTCAATAGGTGATGATATGTACCAATCTTCAAAGGTCTAGACCTTATGGTTTAGGAGGAGATTTTTTAATAATTGTTTTCAATCAGACAAACAGATGGACAGACGGTCAGATGGCTGCCGGACATTTACCGATCACAATAGCTCATCTTCAGCACGTAGTGCTCAGGTGAGCTAAAAAACATACTCCAGGCTTAAAAGCCTAAATTAATATGACAATTGAAATGATAAGATCAAAAATAATTCTGAGCAGTAAGCCTACAATTCAGGAAAGAAAAAATGTGACCCACCACAATTTAAGGTTTGTTTACATTAACATATGACGTCAGTGATTGACAAGAAAAACACAAAATATTCTTTCTAGAGAACATCACTCATACCCTGCTTTTGCATATTGATATTAAGAAAGCACGTGTTTGCTTTAGTGACCAAATGAGCGATAGATTATTCCCAAGTATTTTTCCCTTCCTTGGAGTGCAGATATGGCTTTTATATTGACATTTTACCATAACCTGTGACCTTGGAGCTATCCGAATTTTTTTTCAAATGGCACATTCATTCATGATATTGAAAAATTGTGCCAAGTTATTTTGAAATCTATCCATAATTGAAGGAGCTATGCTGTAGACAAGGTCAATTTTGACCTTTGACCTTGAACTGTGACCTTGACCTTTGAGCTTTCCCATAACTCGGAAAAGTACCTCCGTGCACCATCATAAGGAATTCAAATGTGAAGTTTCATCTAATTGGGCCAACTGACAGATAGACGAATGGATGGATGGAAAAGTTAAGAATGGATGGACAGACAAATGAAGCAGCAGCTAAATGCTCCTTTTTGGGAGCATAAAAATACCATTACCAGATGAAAAAATATTAGACTGGTCCAAAGTGAAAAAATTGCAGACAATGATTTCAAGTTGATAGAATTTCAAATAATTTTGGGGTATTTTTTGGTAGAAAACGCAGTCAAAAATTCAGAAATTGCTCATAACAAGCAATTTCTACATTTTCTACAGAGTTTTCTTGAACCTTTAAATTGTTGGCTGTCAAAAAGCAGGATTGTATGGATAATAGTTTAAATGTTATTAACAAGTAAATTAGAAACACAAATAGATTAATGACAACACATGTAGCAAACAATTTGTCCTCTTTCACAAAGTTTGCAACCTTGCTTCCCACTTATTTTCAGCAATTTTGCTCATTTTGAAAAATTGTCTGAAACTTCCTTCAGTTTGGACAAGTCATCTAGAAATGGGTTAAAATATATGTAGATATAAACAAAGTATCTTATGGGTATGGGAAAAAGAGAAATTCCTTAAGTAAGCATTACTCCTTTTCATTGAAATTATTCTTCAGTGGCTTCAAAAGATGTTAATAGATATGGATTAACGCATTACCAGAGGGCAAAATTTTAGACTGGTCCAAATTGAAAGAAGTTGCAGATAACAATTTAAAGTTTATTACATTTGACATTTTTCAAGTATCTGGATAGAAAATATGTAAAATGAAGTAATTGTTTGTCACAAGCAATTTCTTTATTTTACACAATGTTTTCCTAATTGCTTTTCTTGAGGGGCATCGAAATGCATCACTTTGTGGGAAGGGTTAACCTTTCCTGTACAAAACCTAGATTTTAGGTCGCTATGATTTTATACTTGAGAAAACATTGTGGAACAAGAGGCCCAGTGGGCCTTAACGGTCACCTGAGTAAAAGAGCATCAAGACAAGTGATTTTGTTTGATGATGCTTCCGACCAAGTTTGGTTGAAATCCCCTCAGTACATTGTAGTTCTTGAGAAGAAGATGAAAATGTTTAAAAGTTACCAAAAATGACCCCACTTTTGGTCCCCATTTTAGGGCCCCCTGACCTCCAGCCTTTTAATTTTCACAAATCTGTATAATCAGTACCAAATGATGCTTTTCACCAAGTTAGTTTGAAATTGGCTTAGTACTTCATCAGAAGAAGATGAAAATGTGAATTTTTTAACATGATGAACTTTGACCTCTGGGTGTGGCCCCATACATGACCCCAGGGACATGAATTTCACAATTTATAATATACCTGTCCTAGTTGTTATGCACACAGAATATTTAAGCTCTGGCATTAACGGTTTATTAGAAGAAGATTTTTAAAGAAGAACCAAAAATTACCCCTTTTTGCCCCCTATTTGGGCCCCTTTGACCCCCAGAACCCCTATTTTCACAAACTTGAATTTGCATCCCCCAATGATGCTTTCTACCAAGTTTGGTTGAAATCCCCTCAGTAGTTCTTGAGAAGAAGATGAAATATTTAAAAGTTACCAAAAATTTCCCCCTTTTGGTCCCCATTGACCCCCCCCCCAAGCCTTTTAATTTTCACAAATCCGAATAACCATTACCAAATGATGCTTTTCACCAAGTTTGTTTGAAATTGGCTTTGTACTTCATCAGAAGAAGATGAAAATGTGAATTTTTTAACATGATGAACTTTGACCTCTGGGTGTGGCCCCATACATGACCCCAGGGGCATGAATTTCACAATTTATAATATACCTGTCCTAGTTGTCATGCACACAAAATATTTAAGCTCTGGCATTAACGGTTTATTAGAAGAATATTTTTAAAGAAGAACCAAAAATTATCCCTTTTTGCCCCTGATTGGGCCCCCATGACCCCCAGAACCCCTATTTTCACAAACTTGAATTGGCGTCCCCCAACGATGCTTTCTACCAAGTTTGGTTGAAATCCGCCCAGTAGTTCTTGAGAAGAAGATGAAAATGTTTAAAAGTTAACAGACAACGCACGAAGGACGACGACGGACAAACGATGATTGCAATAGGTCACCATGACCATTCGGTCAGGTGACCTAAAAAGGAGAAACTGCTTGTGACAAGCAATTTGGACCAGTCTAAAATTTCAAAAAATAGGAAAGGGTTAATAGATTGCTGTGTGATGGTGATAAAATTAACAAACAGAATCGCCCCTAGAAGTACAAGAAGCTAAAACTTTCATTACTTTTACCAGAGACATCACTTCAATTTGGCCTCTGGACAATTTCTTCCCCTAACCTGTTCCCTCATGATTAAGTTTTAGACCAGGCCAAATTCAGCGAAGTTGCAGATGACAATATTAAGAAGAGGAGATATCCATAATCTTTGTCTTTTGGAGTAAAAAAAAAAATTGTGGATCTTGTTACAAGCAATTTCTTCATTTTCCACAATGTTTTCCAAAGCTTTCATATTGAGGGGAATTTAAGTGTCATTGTGGTCATCATGTGGGCATGGATTAATTCTGCTAATAAACAGTACCTCCACATTGTATTAGCTTTCAGGGGGGGGTTATTTTGAGAAATGAGATAACTTTTCTTTATCTATTTCAATAACTCAGGAACATTGACCGATATAATAATATTGAAACTTGAAACATTCTCTATGAAACAGTAAACATAAACTAAAGCAAACCATTAACAAAATGAAAATTCATCAAATACATTCATTATCTGTAAATACCGGTAACATTTTTTAATATCTAGAAATAAATTGCAATTAATGAGAAACATGCACCATGAAATATTCACCAATCAGAGAGGTATGAGTAACAGAATGACTAGATTAAAATACAAAATAGCTGCATTCAAAGGAAAGTAACAAATTTATGCATACCTTGCATATATTATTATTCAAACAAATAAAACAAAACAACATGGAACAATAGAAAATTTCAAAAATGTAAAATAACTTACATGCAACATTACAAATTTATAACATTCAATTGAAAAAATAAAATTTATTAAAATTATATGTGCAATAGAAATAAAACGTGCTCTTACAAACTAAAAACAGATTTAATCCTAATATTTTTGTGAAATCAAACCAGGAGGCTTTCTTTTTCTCATGAACAAAAACATAATAACATGTTAAACATAATAAGCGAAGCCATAACAAAATGCGCACCAGACATACTGCCAAGAATAAACAGGATCCATCTTTTAGCTTTTAAGGACTATTCGTAAATGCATTCAGTAAAGCTTTAGGTCTTTTATAGCTTAATTTCGAAAATAAGCGCCAAATAAGGAAAAAACATGTCAAAAGAGGGGATAAAATTCTTTCAAATAGCAAATCTACTCATGATGGAGAATAATTGTGCCAAGTTATTTTGAAATCCATCTATAAATGTAGGAGTAATTGTCCGGACAAATTCGGATGGACGGACTGACTAACAGACTAGCTAACGCACAAACACCGACTTCTCATAGTGACAACTATGTCTCGCTCACCGCAAGTGGGCTCGACAAAAAGTAATACTGACTAACTTATGCTTTATCTAATCCCCTTTTCAAGCATTAGATTATTAACAATACCCTAATGGCCTCCTTTCATGCAACAATTAATATTTCAAAAATTCCAAGAAAATTTTCATGAGGGCAAAGAAAGCAAGTTATTGCATTGGTAGTAAGAATAACTCCTAATTTGGCCTGTTTAACCCATTACCACACAGCAAAATTTTAGACTGGACCAAATTAAAAATTGGTGAAATTTTAGATTTTTACAGCTTTCTGGGTAGAAAACATTGTGTAAAATGAAGAAATCGCTTGTTGCAAGCAAACTTGCTGCCAGTTGGTATCAATTTAGACAAGACAATAATAAGAATTTACTGTAATAGTTTATTTACAATTATCGGTCCTTCTAGACTTATATGGCAAAGATTTGAGGTTAATTACATAATCCTCACACCATGAAGCTTTTTGATGCCTCCAAGAAAAAAAGCTTTAGAAAACTTTGTGGAAAATGAAGAAGTGGCTTGTTTCAAGCAATTTCCTCATTATTCACAAAGTTTTCTGTCCCAAACAACAAAGATCTTTCGAATTTTATCAATTGAAAATTTTCGTCTACAACTTGTTTCAAATTTCTCCAGTCTACAATTTTGTTGTCTGGTAATGGGTTCAAGGATGACCTTGACTATACACCTAATCAAACAAATATTTCAGCTGTCCACTTGTCATGCAGAACAATTGTGTCTATTTTAAAATCTATCTATAAATATATGAGCCTTGACAAAAATTTGACCTTCCACTGTGACCTTGCACAATGATACATTCTATTAACCCATTCCCACTCAGTGACACTTTTGGACGCTCCCAAGGAAAAGAATTATGGAAAACATTGTAGAAAATAAAGAAATTGTTTACAACAAGCAGTTTCTTCATTTTCCACAATGTTTTCTACCAAGAAAGTTGAAAAATCCAAAATTTCATAAACTTGTTGTCTGCAAGTCCTTTCAATTTGGATAGTCTAAAATTTTGTCGTTTGGTAATGGGTCAATTTACAGATGCTTCAGACTTGAATTTTACAAACAGGTTGTGTTAATTTAGGTCAAACTGACATTTTCAAGCTGATCTTTGCCACCTACAAAACAAGAACATTACAGGTTAAAGACGACAACCATTAAGGAATATTCGTTTCTTTGAAGTTCATGAGTGTCCTTTGGAAGAAATAGAATGTATCCTCAAGAATTTGTTGGGTTGGGCGTGGGTCTAACTGGGCTTCTGTAGTATTGGAATCTGTGACTGGGCTTTGACCTTTAAACTTAATTGTGTCAAAATCAAGCCTTGGGTAGAAATTTCTGACCCATTCTCTGAACTTCTTGCTAGGAAACTGTCCCTTACGTTTAAGAGAGTCCATAAAATCCATGTCTTCTGTCACATAAATATCTTCAGGGGCACCTGGTGATTGAGAAATATCCGTGATCTGCTCATTCTCCACAATTAGAAAGTCAATATACTTGGTGATTAGTGTTTTTGGAGATATTTCTTTTACATTGGAAGGATTTACAATATATTTATGTCTGGCACCATGAGCTTGAGCCTCACGAGGAAGAGGGTATTTAGAGATCATATCATCAGCCGGTAGCATGGTTGGACCTCGAAATGGTAACTGATCGTACTTCGAGGGTCTGTAACGCTTTTTCAGAGGCTTTGGTCTGACTGTATGGATAGTGTCAGCGTTTTCTGATGTCATAGTAAATGGGTGGTCTATGTATTCTTTTGGAGGGTATATTGAGGAGAACTCTGCTCTAGGGATGGTACTCTGTGGGACAGTCTTGGTATTACGATGTACTGGATTGTTACTACTTAAATGAGATTCCATCATTTCTTTAGGTGTATATGTCATCTGCGTGACCTCATGAGAGGGGCGAGGACAAGTTCCAACCATCCCTACAAGACCAAGGGGATCCGGGGACAGGGGGTATGCACACTCCATCCGGTAATTAGAATGACCTTTTGAGTAAACAGGTGGTGGTGATTGAAGCTTGTGTAGGTGTGTGTCCAAGTTAAACTGTCTGTAATCATATGTTGTGGGTACTTTAGCTCTGGATGGCGTACTAGATGGATCCGTTCCTTCCTGCATGGGAAATCTATTGATGTAAGCTGATGGTGATTCATTCACTGAGTAATGTAGCTGTCGTGGATATGGGTTCTCACTACAGCTTTCCATATATCCCTGAGTTCCCTGAGGTCGAACTTTAGCTGACCATTTACTACCGTATACCTGTATGTCATTGTACATCATCTTGCCTTGAAATTGTGTTGCACAAACGGCGCTTTCATTATGACGGAATGATTCTGGTGTTGAGAGGGAATTGGAATGGGGGTAGTTATTATCTTGATAATCATTCCCCTGGATATAACACTGGTTACTGGGAGACTCTTGATCTACTGGTGTAAGCTATAAAAAATAACAACATACAGGCTAAGGGTCATCTGAATTTCACAAGGACTTGGTCACTACTTGTGTCTTGATATTTAACCCATTACTAGAGGGCAAAACTTTAGACAGATCCAAATTTATAGGAGTTAAAGACAACATTTCAAAGTTTATGATATTTTAGATTTTTTCAACTGGTCTGGGTAGAAAACATTTTGTAAAATGAAGAAATTGCTTGTCACAAGTAATTTCTTTATGTTAGACAATTTTTTTCTTGAAAGGCGTCAAAAAGTGTCATTGTGTGGGAATTGGTTACATGTGACCTTGACCATTATGACACAAATATGTCAAACGGCTAATAATCTCATGATGGAGAATACTGAGGAAATTCAAAATGAAATTCATCTTTGCCCTTCAGCTGTAAACATTGAACCAATCTGTGCAAATATTTCAAAATCCACTCATACCAGAGAACAACAGTGCATATCCATATCAAAATCTATCCATAAATATAGGAGTAACTAGACCTATCATTGCAGGTGATCAATACCTCCAAACCCCATGTAACACGCAAGAAAGTTTACAACTTTAACAAGAGCACCGCCTACGGATGCCTACTCTTGGCTGTTGGGTGCTGGATAGTGAAGAAAAAATCTAAGTCGAAATAGGGGCATAATTCGCACAAAATGCATCTAGAGTTATCCCCCTTGATAGTATAGGCTCCTCTTTTGATAGTGAACATGTGTGCCATGTTTCAACTTAATGCCTTCTGTAGAACCAGAGATATCACAACATGTTAAAATTTTTGCATGACGACAACAACAACGACACCAAGGTTATCGCAATACCTCGTGTTTTCTTCCGAAACAGCCAAGCTTAAAATGCTCTTCTTGATACCAAGTCTGTAAAGTTTGTAAAATTGGAATATAATGATATAATTAAGGCAATGTTTGGTATGATAAAGAGTAGTATGCAAAAATTTTGATAATTCATGCTACTCAGTTCAGCAAGGGTACTATTACAATGAAAGCTGGAAACTATAAGCAAAAAATATTCATCTTTTCAGTGTAACTGATACATTCATTAATTAATGAGTCAAGAGATTTCATCAAAGGGTAATATATGTCAAATATCAATGCACTGTCTAAAAAGTAGAATATAGACATCTCTGCCTAATACCAAATGTACCAGAGGAGTTTGAATCAAATCAATCAAATAGGTCCCGAGATAATGAGCTGACACGAGTTTTCAACAAAGGGCCATAACTCTGTGAAAAGAAAACGTATTGTATATTAGAGAGGAGAGACACAACTCACAATCAACCATTACAAGACAATTCCTTATAATCAACCATTCCCATACAAATCCTTACAATCAACCATCCCAAACAAATCCTCCTTTTTACATCCCTCATGAAAAAAAGTTTGGGAAAATATTCTGGACTATAAAGAAATTGCTAAAATATTGTGGTCTTCTACATCATCTTTCAATTTGGACCAGTCTAAGATTTTGTCCCTTGGTAATGGGTTAAACTTATTATGCCAAAGATGTGAAGGACAAATTGATTCAGATTTTAACAGGTCAAACTTGATGATCAAAGATCCTAGATCTATGTTCAATCTTGAGACATAGAGAACTAGATATCCCATGCGAAAATATTACGCAGCTCTTGGTGAAAGCTGGATAAAAGCCGGTTTTACCCAGCTTTTCTGCGTTTATATAGAAAAACAGCAGAAAAGCTGCGTATTTTCTAAAAATCTGCAGAAAAGCTGCGTATTTTTTAAAAAACTGCAGAAAAGCTGCGTATTTTAAAAAAAACTGCATTAATGCTGCGTATTTAGGTCTGGAGCTGTACAAAAGCTGCGTCTTTAATGAAAGAGCTGCAGAAAACCTGCGTTTTTTTCTTTTCAAGCTGCGTATTCCCTTTGTAGATTCTCATCGACTCTCAATAATGAAATACGCAGCTTCCACCAAGCTGCGTATTTGTCTAAAGTAAATTCTGACATGATGAAAATTAAATACGCAGCTAAAACGCAGCTTTCTCAAGGCTAGGTATTTGTTTTTATCAAATATTGCATTATACATTATATCTTAGCCCATTACCAGACGGCAAAATTTTAGACTAGTCCAAATTGAAAGAAGTTGCAGACAACAATTTAAAGTTTGAATTATTATAGATTTTTTTTTATCTTTCTGGGTAGAAAACATAGTGGGAAATGAAGAAATTGCTTGTCACAAGCAATTTCTCCATTTTTCACAATGTTTTCCAAATTGTTTTTCTTACGGGGCGTCAAAAGTTGTCACTGAGTGGGAAAGGGTTAAATTGGGATCAAAGGTAAATTTCTATTCAATAAAACTTAACCTTTGATTAACACTCCTCAAGAAAAAAACTTTGAAAATATTGTGGAAAATGAAGAAATTGCTTATAGGAAGCACTTTCTTCATCATCATCAAAGTTTTCTCTAATTTCATTAACTTAAAATTGTCCTCAAAGTTTTCTCTAATTTCATTTACTTAAAATTGTCATCTATAACTTCTTAGAACAGTCTAAAATTTTGTCATCTGGTAATAAGTTAAGCAATTCATCCATCCATCCATTCAATCAACATATCAGTCTTTCAAACCATCCACCAATCAATTAACCTATTTATCAACTCATCAATCCTTTGATTTGTCATATGGGTATTAACAATATATGTCTCAACATATTTATCTGTCTCTCTATCATCCCATGAATAATTCCATTAATCAACCAATCCATCAATCAAATCATTCTCAAAACCTACAATTAATCAATCTATCGATTAATCAGTCAATCAATTCATCTATCTTAGAATCTTTCCATCCATCCATTGACCTATCTATCCATCCATCCATCAATCCATTCATCCATCTATCTATCCAAATTTCCACAAGTATCTACACTCTCTCTATCTATCTATCTATTCATTCATCCATCCATCCATTAATCCATCCGTCCATCCATGCATCCATCCATGCATCTATCTATCTATCTATCTATCTATCTATCTATCTATCTATCTATCTATCTATCTATCTATCTATCTATCTATCTATCTATCCATCTTCCCATCCATCCATCCATCCATCCATCCATCTATCTATCTATCTATCTATCTATCTATCTATCTATCTATCTATCTATCTATCTATCTATCTATCTATCTATCTATCTATCTATCTATCTATCTATCTTTCTATCTATCCATTCATCTATCTATATCTCTTATCTATCTTTCCACCAAAACTATCTTTCCACCAATATCTATCTATCTATCTATCTATCTTTCTATCTATCTGTCTGTTTGTCTGTCTATCAATCCATCCATCCATCCATCAATCCATCCAACCATCCAACCATCCAACTTTTCACCAATATAAATCTTTCTATCTATCCAGCAATCCATCCATCCATCCAACTTTTCACCAATATCTATCTATCTATCTATCTATCTATCTATCTATCTATCTATCTATCTATCTATCTATCTATCTATCTATCTATCCATCCAACTATCTTTCTATCTATCTATCTATCAATCTATTCTCTATCTATCTATCATTCTATCTCTCTAGCTATCCATCAATCTATTCATCAGTCTATAAATCATCTATCAATCTGATATATGTATCTCTTTGTCTCTAAAAACTTTCTGAGTAGATATGAATGGCATTTTGAACTAAAATTGAAATTAATTTTTGATTCTAGTTAAAAAGAGATTACTAGATAATCTTAAATTTACAAATCACAAATTTAAGAGAAAATTTGGACAATAAAAAACTATCTATTACTAATTATCAAAAGTTTACTTTTGATTAAGAAAGGATTATGGTAAAGGGTTTAGCTAGTTGGCAATTCTAACATCCCTCTAGGGGTATATTACAAAATGGGGACTTGATTTAATATTAACCAATCAGACTTTGAACTTCCCACAAGCCCCCAAAAAATATTTTAAATAAATGATTGAAATTGACAAAACATTTCAAATGGATATCAAATGAAAGAAAATCATCAGTAAATTGAATTATGTAAAAAAATAGACAGAAATAATATTAGGATTTCTGTTGTTGTTGTTGTTGTTGTTGTTAAAAGAGGCTGGATGTTTGCATAATTGGTGTATGGCAGCCATTTTGAACTTTTAGCACAACATGAAAATGTGGACAGATTAGACATCTCAAAGGTAATTCTTGTTTCTTTTCTTTATCAAACATTACAAGTAAGTTCATTTTATCACTGTATTTCAATAAAAGATATGTATTATGTAATTGGGGGAGATTTCAATTAAGTTATGTAAGTCAATTAAGTTGTGTAAGTGATTGTCTGGTCCAATACACAAACACTGGTTTTAAATGGTGTGAACAACTTGATAACCAGTTATACTGTAAAAGGTGTTTAATTTCTTAGTAGTTTTTTATTTAATTGTGTTTTTTTATTATTATTTACTTTTCTGTTGCAAGGGAAACTGGTGTAAAGCCTCACTTTGGCATATTATTGTATAATTATTTTCTCAAGGGTGATTTGTTAATATCAAAAAAGTAAATAATTTCAATTTAAGGTAAATGATGTCTTGATTTCAGGTGCTAAATGCTAAGTAGAAGTGTGATTGTATATTGCCAGCTGATGGAATGTGGTTAAAGCTGAAGAGTTACTCCACCCTTCACTCACTAAAGGAATAATCTGAACTAAAACTTCTGAAATGATAGAACTTAAACAGTAAGTTGCTTTGTTGATTTTTTTAGAATAAAAGTTGTATGCTTATGTTCAACTAAAAAGTATACAAATAAAAATTTGCTAGCTATGATGAACATTTTTGAATGTGTGTGCAATTGGTACAATGCAAAAATACATGAAAAATTTAATAGGAAAAATATGACATAAGAGAGAAATTGATTGATTGAATGTGGTTTAATGCCACTTTAAACAGTATTTCAGTCATATTGCAGCCAGTGGAGCACCTAACAATGGATTCCTGGTATTTCTCACACCAGTACTGCCACTACATTCTTTCCTAGCCTCCAGCTGCTATCCCACTTAGGTTTATGGTTTTACACCCATTGATGAGAGACAAATGTCGGAAAGAATATGTGCAGCCGCCGGGGATCAAACCCATGACATTGGCTATTGACTGCGCTAAGACAGCAAACGATATAAGAGAGAGACAAACTGTCCTAGAATTATGTTTATAAAAAGAAAGTTTTTGAAATTTCTTTTTGATTTTGTTTAGATGATATTTTCAGAAACAACTGACATTAACCAATTCTTTTTGTTCCCCCCCCCCCTCAAGAGGATAACACGATAAAGGGTCGAAAGACTCTTATTTCCATCGTGGTCCTAACTCATACAAGATCTTATCATGCACATATAGAGAGAGGCAATGGATTCTAACCAATGCTACCCACTTTTACAGCTAGGTGGACTGGGGCTCTGTTTGTAAAGTGTCCTGCCCAAATACACTACCCACCTTTGGTGGGGCTCGAACCCGCAACCACCAGATTACGAGTCGACCACGCTAACCTCCCGGCCAACTAGCCAGACAACTAGCCATCTTTATTAACCACAATGATTTATCTCAAAATCAAAAAATTATCAAACTTTCACTAAACATGAATGTAATCTATAACATCTTCCAATATGGACCAGTTTAAAATTTTGGTGTTTGGTTTGGGTCAAGAGGTTAAGGCTTTAACCATTAACCCCAAAAGAAAATTTATACTGGTCCAAATTGAAAGGAGTTGCAGAGGACATTTTAAAATTTGAAATTTTTTTAGATTTCTTCAAATTTTGGTAGAAAACATTGTGTAAAAGAGAGAAATTACTTGTACTAAGCAATTTCTTCATTTAACACAATGTTTTCTCAGTTGTTTTGTCCTGAGGAGCGTCCAAAAGCGTCACTGTGTCAGAATGGGTTCATTAAAGCCATTTTTCAAGTCTATCCAGATAAACTCCTATCATGTCTGTGTTGGTAATTAATTAATATCAAACATCAATTATACCCCTGCTTCGAAGAAGAGGGGGGTTATACTGGTTTACCTTTGTCCATCCTTCCATCCGTCTGCCCGTGTCCAATAGCTTTTGTCACATTTTCAGACATAAGGTGGTATAATGGTATATTTTCATCAAATTTTTCTCAGCAACTGTTGAAAGCATCAACTTGAAACTTGATGTGAATGTTCAGATGGTGCTTACCAATTATAGGTCTGCACAATATCACATGTTTAAAGATTCAGTTTATTTTTCGGAAATTTATTGGGATAGCGGTAAATTTTTATTGTTTATTGTATTTCAGTCATAGTGTGGCGGCTTGATCATGTAACCAAGGATTCCTGGTATTTCTCACACCAGTACTACCACTACATCCTTTCTGAGCACCAGCTATCCCACTTAGGTTTACGATTATCCATCCTTTTGCAGGTGACACATATTTGCTGCAACCTGCAATTTAACCCAGGACCTCATGATTGAGTCTTATGGGCTATCAACTGTGCTATAGCTGTGGCCTTGTCAGATGCAAAAAATAGACAGTGATATTTGTTTCATAAATTTAGGTATTGATATGAAACTTAGAATATATGTTTTGTTAAAATATCAATTTATAGCATTAAAGCCATATCTTCCCTCAAAACACACTATTAACCCTTGTCATGCTGTATAAACTACCTTACTGAATTGCTGTAAAATCAAAGGGCTGAAATCACTAATAGAACTTGTTGGTGAAAAATCAATATTTCTTTTAGAAATCAATTTCAAAAACAAATCTGGCAGAAAAAAAATGAGCAGGAGGTGTACACCAAGATAAGACTGCACTTACATGCAGGCTGATCTTGGTCTACACCTCCTGTCAAAAACTGAATATTCTGGGTTCAGCATGACAAGGGTTAAATTAATTAAAAAAATATATACACCAGGCTTAAAAGCATAAATAAATATGAAAATTGAAATTATAAGATCAACATAATTCTACGCAGTAAGCCTACAATTCATGAAAGAAGTTACAATATTTTAAAATGTGACCCACCAAAATTTAAGGTTTGTTTACAATAAAATATGACGTCAGTGATGACGTTTTATCTTTTGCTAGTCATTCAAACTACTAGCTGGGTCATGAAGATTAATGAAATCATCTATAAAGTTCATTCATCAGCGCCTGCGCATATAACAGTCAATGCCGAAGATTAGCGAAGATTTCTGGTGAAGTGTCTGGTGCATTCGTCTCGATTTCAAAATGTAAACAAACACTAATTGAAATCGACAAGAAAAACACAAAATACTCTTTCTAGAGAACATCACTTAAAACCTGCTTTTGCATTTTGATATTAAGAAAGCTTGTGTTTGCTTTAGTGATCAAATAAGCGATAAATTATTTCAACTATTTTTTTCTTCCTTGGAGAGCAGATATGGCTCTAAGTAGGATAATTCTGAACTCATGTTTAGCTCTGCTATTTTTTTAGTTGTGATGCTGGGCAATAACAGTTTAGAAATCTTGAGTAAAAAGATGCATAATACTTTCAATCTCAAAAGAGCAATCTATACTATCAAGCAGTGCTCCAGATAATTTCAAGAGGCATCAGTACTGTACTGATCAAAATAATTTTAAATCAGTACTAGATATGAGGATCAGTACCAGCTTACTTTTAGTATCAAATAAACAGAAGGAATATCAAATTTCGTTTCTTTCGTTTATTAAGTAACGTTTTAATCAAAACTGAGCTCTTTAACCCAACACAGAGATGGTAAACATTTACACCATACTGTTAGAATATAGCAAGAACGCTAGAACTTTTCTATGTAGCCAGTTGATCGCTATCAAAGCAATTGTCCTGATTATATTACACTAAAAGTAATTTATATAAACAGTTCAATTGCTCACCAAACATTGAATTACAGTCAGTAACTCAAAATCTGAGCTATAGCTATAGCTCTGTTTGAAGAAAATTAGACAAAATGACATTTTATAAACACGAGTATCTACCGTAGTAGACACCCAAACTCTTCCTTAACTTCTATGAATCGTCCGGAATCGATTTTACATTCTACCCAGCAACAAAACTTTTAATTAATTTTCATTTCGTTTTTGTATCACAAAGTCTATTGAATTAAACAAGAAACCATTTCTATTAAGAATCATCACTGATTTCTTATTTCAAACAGATGTCCAAACCGGCGAGAACGAAACAGTTGTAAGGATTTGTCCGTAGACAGCTGTAAAAACTCGTCAAAGTTTTCTGTCTCGACATTTTGCGATTTAGTCAGTCGGAACGCCTGATTTCACATTGCTCACAACATTTAATCAGAAAGAGATTCAATGCCGGGTACCGTCCTTGTTGACAAGAATTTTCCCACGGTCTGCATTCCAATGTCACGGAAAGAGACGGAAAATCGATCAGTAAAATTTAGGGTAGGCAATAACAATGTAACGGGGATTTTCGGCCATATCGGAAATAGCCGAGTGATTACATGAAATGCTACACGAGTAAGTTTCCTTTTGTTTACGCGTTCGTACCTAATAATGTCCGTACACATAATTTACGGTCCGTAACTTGTACGGCAATTCGCTGAAAAATATGCGTAACCAGCCAATTACAGAAAATTACAGAAAAATGGACCTTATCTGGAGCACTGCTATCAAGAGAGGCAACTCTAAATGCATAATATCTATTTTGACTTATTGATTAATTATTTAGGGTTTTACATCCCCTGAACAAAAGAGATCACATGAAGACAGGGCCTCCATAAGGTAAAGTCTGATCAGAATATCTGCAGAAGTTGCAATCCATTATTTTTTAAGATATTTTGTGAAACTTGGTATATATGTTTACTATTATCAATATCTGAGAAGTTCATGCCATTAATTGAGGTAACACTAAGAAATTTGGTAAAAAATATGTCCCCTTTTCAATTAGGAATATTATCAGATGAGCCTGGCACCCACACATGAGGCTTTTGCTGAAATTAATAAGAAGATATACTGACAAAATCAATATTGAATATAAATCCAATAATTGATAATTGAAAGTATCAATTGCATTAATATTTGGAGTTTCAGAGAAATGTTTTTGTTATATTGTAGTGACTGGTGACCTAAACACAGCTCCTTGTGGTTTCTCCCGCTAGAACAATCAAAACATTACTTCAAAGCCATCAGCAGCTCATCCCTATTAAACTGGCAGCTTAGTGTGAGACAAATGAAGCCAGCCACATTGATATTTATCAAATGTAGGAGAGAGTGTTTGTTGAGCCTGGTTTGGAAATAACAACCCAAGTATAGAGAGCACAGGGTGTTACAGAATGATCAAACTGATACAATCCACTAAAAACTTTACAGGCTTATTGTTGTTTCTTATATATTTTGTGTGTTTTTTTTAACTAAAATTGTGATTTCAATAAGTGCTTCTTAACCCATTCCCACACAATGATGCTTTTAGAAGCACCAAATGAAAAACAATTTGGAAAACATTGTGGAAAATCAAGGAATTGCATGCAACAAGCAATTTCTTCATTTTTCACAATGTTTTCTACACAGAAAGTTTAAAAAATCTTAAATTTCAAAGACATCAAATTGTTGTCTGCAACTCCTTTGAATTTGGACCTGTCAAAAATTTTGATTCATCATCATATATTCACCATATATTGTAGCTCCTGTTAATTAAATGATTGCTTTTCCAACTGTTTTATGCTGTTTAATTGCTGTATCAACACAGCTGTGGTAATAAGATTTTAACCCTAGTCCTACTGTATATTTATCTTTTTTCCATTATATTTTAAAACTTTGACATAATTTGATCAATGTTGGGTTTAAAGATTTTCTCAACACTATGACAGCAAGCAGGTAGTGTAAGCTAAGATCAGATTCATTTGTGCAGTCTGATCTTAGTCATCACACTTGCCAAAGCCCGCATTAAAGCAGCAATATTCCAGGATCAACATGACAAGAGTTAAAATAATCTTTTTGCATTCTAGAAATTTGCAGCTTATTGGCAGCTTAACCCTTTCCTGTTTTTGGAAATTTTGGACCAGTCAAAATTGAAAGAGGTTGCAGACGACAATGAAAACTGGATGCCATTGGAAATGAAACCATCCTATGTGGTAGAAAATATTGTGAAAAAAGGAGAAATTGCTTGTTACAAGCAATTTCTTCTTTTTCCACAATTTTTTCTTGAGTAAAAAATCACAGGAACATAAAATCCCGTATTTGAACGGGAAAGGGTTAACTGCAGCTTCCTCAAAACCCAGCTCCCTGTTATCATAAAACGCAGCTCTGCGCTTTTAAAACTCAGCCCTGCATTTTGATGCGCAGCTCTGCGTATAAAAAACGCAGCAACCATATATTTACGCAGCTCTGCGTTTTTCATCCATCAAGCTGGATAAAAGCTGCGTAAAAGCCGGCTAAAAGCCGGCTTTTACGCAGCGTAAAAGCTGGCTTTTAGCTGGATATTTTTCGCATGGGATATTTAAAAGTTGTCTGCATATATTTCATGAGAGACATAAAACAAACTATAAGATGGAGCAAGCAATTTCTTCCTGTCCCACAATTACCAGCTTGGGTTCTGTGGACTGGTGATGGTAATGACCTTGAGAGTTGAGTTGTTACAGGATAATAATGACCATTTTGAATAAACTCCTAAATGCAAATAAAAATATATATTATCTTCCATTCACAGAAGAGGATAAACATTTTCTTACCCTGATATAACTAGAACATTGTTCACCTGAGTCATTAGCAACAAATGGCCAAAAAAGCACAAGTGACCTAATTTTCAATGGTAGGCAAGACTGTATCAATTTTCTGTCTTGGATATATCCTCGGAAAATATCTTTTCAGTCAAGCTTTCAGATTTTAAACCAGAAACATAGCAATAACCAAATATTGAACTTGTCTTAAAAATCAGCGACAATCATTTTGATTAAATGTAAAGGCATTCGAGTCTCAGATAAAGCTTCTTGAGTTCTTGACCAAGTGACCTACTATTTGACCCACAGGACCCAGTATCTAGTCTGAAATATCAATCACACAAACATTTTGATTAAACATCGAGACATTTTGGTAAAAATTGAGACGTCTTAAGTGTAAACAAGGTATTCATTAGATATGGCCATGTTACCTTTTTTATGACCCTACATAACCAAATGTCAGATGCAACTGAGATTCAGATATTATAGACAAACATTCTGATCAAATATCACGACATTTGAGGCAAAAAAGTGCCCTCTCGAGTGCACACATGAAAGTTTTAAGATTTAACCTAGTGACCTAGCAGACAAATATTCTGACCAATTTTGATTACATTTAACCTTAAATTTTGACCTCTAGATTGCACACAAGATTTTTGAAACATAACAGACAATGGTCACAGCTAAATCACTTAAGCTCACCTTGAAAACTTTGACCTCAGATGATCTAAAAATTTGTTTTACTTGTTCAAATTGCTATGCAGGCCATGGTAGCCTATGCAGGCATATGGGGTTTAATGCAACTTTTAACAATCTTTCTGTCATACCACGTGGCTGGAACACGTAACATTGGATTCCTGGTATATCTCGCACCAGTACTACCATTACATCCTTTCCTAGCCTCCAGCTTCTATCCCACTTAGGTTTATGATTATCCAACCATTGGTGAGAGACATATGTCTGAAAGGATATATGCAACTATCCAGGATCAAACCCTTGACATCCAATGTTTGAAGATTAGGAGTCTGATGTGCTACCAACTGAGCTATGACAGCGGCCCTTTTTGAGGGGTGTTCAATTAGCCCATAACAGATATGTTATCTGTTGTTGGGGTGTTAAATAGCCCCATGTTAACTGTGTAACCTGTTGAGGGGGTATTCAAAAACCCCATATTATCTATGTTACCTGTTGAGGGGTGTTCAAATGGCCATAATATCTATGTTACCTGTTGAGGGGTGTTCAGTTAGCCCATGACATGTATGTTCCCTGTTGAGGGTGTAGCCCATAAAATCTATGTTACCTGTTGAGGGGTGTTCAATTAGCCTATAACATGTATGTTACCTGTTGAGGGGTGTTCAATAAGCCATATTATCTATTCACCTATTGAGGGCTGTTCAATAGGCCAATAACAACTATGTTACCTGTTGAGTCATGTTCAAAAAGCCCATAACATATATGTTACCTGTTGAGGGGCATTCAATAAGCCATATATCCATTCACCTGTTGAGGGGTGTTCAATTAGCCCATAACAACTATCTTACCTGTTGAGTTGTGTTAAATAAGCCATATTCTCTGTGTTACCTGTTGAGGGGCGCTCAAATAGCCCATAACATTTATGTTACCTGTTTAGGACTGTTAAATGAGGCATATAAACTATGTTACCTGTTGATGGGGTGTTCATTTAGCCCATAACATCTATATTACCTGTTGTGGGGTGTTAATAACTCAATATTATCTGTTACCTGTTGAGGGGTGATCAATTGGCCCATACCATCTATTTTACCTGTTGAGGGGTGTTCAATTAGCCCATAACATCTATGTTACCTGTTGAGGGGTGTTCAGTAAGTCAACATCATGTAGGACAGTCTGTGTAGCAGCCAAGTCTTCATACTGTCTCTGATCAGCTGCAGTAAGGTTGTACTGGCTCCCTGTTTTTCTTTCTAATATGTCTGTAATCCTGCATACAAAATTATGGACATTATCTTCCCCTTAAAAACAGCTTTTTGAATTACATAGAAACCTTCATTATTACAGCCCTGATTTTAGCAACTTCATTTGCAACAAAAATATTGACAAATGGATGTTATTACTATAAATGATTACACTGTATTTTTAAAATGAATCCCATGATTCCAAGTGCTGTATTTTAATGACAATTTCAGACTTTTTTTCTCAGGCTTGTTTTACTCATGAACAAATTACTTTAATGCAACTGGCATCTTTGTGCTAGTAAATAGAAATTTCATATAGATTCCAACTTGTCCTCTCAGTGTGCATTAAGTTTCAAATTCAATGTTTTCTTTTAAACTTGTTAAATAATCAAAACTAAAACAAGCTGTTAGAGACGAGTTATGCTCCCTGAACAAATGCATGTCATTAAATGTATGAAGCTTGACAAATGTGGAAAAAAATATTACTAATTAAGTCCCCTTTTCCCAGAACACCTTTTTCATATATTTTTTTTAACTATAGATTGCTTAGTCAGTTATTTTGGATGAATGAGATTTTACCAATAGTTTAAAAGATATCAGATAAAACAAGAGGCCCAGTGGGCCTTAACGGTCACCTGAGTAAAAGAGCATCAAGACAAGTGATTTAGGGTTTATTAGAAAAAGATTTTTTAAGAAGTACAAAAATTTACCCCTTTCTGCCCCCGACTGGGGCCCCTTTTACCCCAAGCCCCCCAATCCTCTTTTCACAAAGTGGAATTGGCATCCCCCAATGATGCTTCTGACCAAGTTTGGTTGAAATCCCCTCAGTAGTTCTTGAGAAGATGAAAATGTTTAAAAGTTACCAAAAATGACCCCCTTTTGGTCCCCATTTTAGACCCCCCTGACCTCCAGCCTTTTAATTTTCACAAATCTGTATAATCAGTACCCAATGTTGCTTTTAACCAAGTTAGTTTGAAATTGGCTTAGTACTTCATCAGAAGAAGATGAAAATGTGAATTTTTTAACATGATGAACTTTGACCTCTGGGTGTGGCCCCATACATGACCCCAGGGACATGAATTTCACAATTTATAATATACCTGTCCTAGTTGTCATGCACACAGAATATTATAGCTCTGGCATTAACGGTTTATTAGAAGAAGATTTTTAAAGAAGTACCAAAAATTACCCCTTTTTGCCCCCTATTTGGGCCCCTAAGACCCCCCAGAACCCCTATTTTCACAAACTTGAATTGGCATCCCCGAATGATGCTTTCTACCAAGTTTGGTTGAAATCCGCCCAGTAGTTCTTGAGAAGAATATGAAATATTTAAAAGTTACCAGAAATTACCCCCTTTTGGTCCCCATTTTAGGGCCCCCTGACCCCCCAGCCTTTTAATTTTCACAAATCAGAAATAACCATTACCAAATGATGCTTTTCACCAAGTTTGTTTGAAATTTGCTTTGTACTTCATCATCAGAAGATGAAAATGTGAATTTTTTAACATGATGAACTTTGACCTCTGGGTGTGGCCCCAAACATGACCCCAGGGGCATGAATTTCACAATTTATAATATACCTGTCCTAGTTGTCATGCACATAAAATATTTAAGCTCTGGCATTAACGGTTCATTAGAAGAAGATTTTTAAAGAAGAACCAAAAAATACCCTTTTTTGCCCCCGATTGGGGCCCCTAAGACCCCGAGAACCCCTATTTTCACAAACTTGAATTGGCATCCCCCAATGATGCTTTCTACCAAGTTTAGTTGAAATCCGCCCAGTAGTTCTTGAGAAGAAGATGAAAATGTTTAAAAGTTGACGGACGACGGACGACACATGACGACGGACAAACGATGATTGCAATAGGTCACCATGACCATTCGGTCAGGTGACCTAAAAAAACACAATTTTCCATGAAGCAAGGCTACAATAAACAAAGCCTCCTTACCTGTGACAAAGTCAAAATTTGTGAACATGTTTAGAAAAGGGTCACCCATAAAACATATTTGTGAAGTCTCTATTGGTTACAGAAGAGAATTTTTTAAAGAACTAGTTCATGGTTTCTCCAAGTCTGATAAGCCAGTGCCTGCCATGTCCCAATATTAAAATTTCATTAATAAGTTTTGAAAAGGGTAACCCATGAAACATTTCTGCCAAGTGTGGTTGAAATTAGATATTGGTTACAGAGAAGATCTTGAAAGAATTGTCAATGACTGCCAAAGCACGGCGCACAATGGAAACAGGGTGATCATAAAAGCCCACCTTGAGCACATTGCATAAAATGCATTACAAGTGCCATAATGTTGAACATATCTTTGCAAGAGGAACGGCAGTAGTCAGTGGTTAGGGTTTTTTGTAGTGATTAGCTCCAGATTTTTTTTCTCATAGATTTTGATACCGATATGTAAAACACTCCAATGAAATGACCTCTTAGCCTATTACAACACGCTGCCGTTTTTTGATGTCCTGCGAAAATATAATCATGGAAAACTGTGGGAAAAGTAGAAATAATCTGCAACAAGCAATGCATTACAAATTAAATAGCGTTGAGTTCAAAGGTGTAAGGACCAGTTGGTTTTAACTCTTACAGGCCCTTCTCTGTGAATGAGGGTCCCTGACTATGGTCATTTTATGAAATATGAAATTACATGAATTATGAACAAAATATTGTGTAGAGCATATGATTGAAAGCAAAATATTGGTTTGAAAACAGTATGGGAAACTTTTTAAAAGAAGAAATTACTTGCTGCAAGCAATTTCTTCTTTTCTATCTTTGTTTACCCTATTTGAATACTGTAAATTGGGCTTTATTAGCAAGGGGTTTATTTTTTTATAATTTTCCCGAGACAATGAGCTTGCGAATACAAGAATCTCGCTTAAATTCGACAATTTGTACAGAAAACTAGAGAGGTCCGAAAGAAGCCAGCAACCAACGACGATTAAATGACAAAATATTTACCTATTACAGCATCATTCCACTTTTTTTCATTTATATTGAAATTATCATCTTCTCAGTGTAAAAAAAAACAAGGAATAAATCATTTTTAAGAATAGGACTAATCTTTAGCAGACAACAAAATTTTAAAACCTGCCAAATTAGTCCACTTGGTGTATTGAATACAGCTATACAAACATGACAATGGAAAGCAGACCAGGTGATAAAATTCTAGGCAATGGCAATTAGATAACCAAGAGCTAAAAAGTTGTAGCCGACTCTTTATGGCATAGCTTTTGAGAACCTTTCAAAAAAATGAAAGCAGACAATGCCAAATAAATCAATTAACACAGACCCTTGCACCTGTTTTGACACAGGATATAACAATTTCATCTTATAACAGTTTGGTAAGACTATCATTATATTGATAATTCAATGCATCAGTGCTATAAGCTATAAATATTACTACCATAAACTTCTTTTCCAGCTCTTTCCAAAAAAAAATTTTACTTAAACTTTAAGGCATAATTTGCAATCTAAGAAGAGAAATCATTATACTATGCAGGGTTTCCCCTCGACTTTCAAAACAGGGGGTCATTTTACCACATTATGACCCCATCAAATAAGATAAAGAAGGGGGTCCAAATTCAAAGAAGGGGAGGGTCAGGGAAAACCCTGTACTATGAGAGTAGAGAATAGGTAAATGTTCTAAGATGAATTACCAATAATTATTCTATTCATAGGTAGGTATTGAATTGGGCTGTAATTGTATAAATATTTTTTCTTCACCCTTGTTTTCCGGAGATACTTACAGAAATTACCAAAGTACCATACAGCAACTCGCAAATTCATGACCTTGCTAATTATTCTTCAGGTCCCGCTCACGCAAAATATGATGCCGTGAAAATTACCCAATTTACAGTATATCTCTGTCTCGTAAAAACCAATAATTGACTGGGTATGGACTAAAAGGAAAGATTTGTCTTAATTGGATGTGAATAAAAAAAACTACAGGCCCAAAGGACCCAAAAATAAAGCGTTCTACCAATCCTCCCTTTATTTCACAGGCCTCCGATCTGAGGACGGGTGTTAGTGTATTACATCTATAACTTACATGTGTGAATTTTTCCCACTGTAGGTCTGTACCAACTCTGTAGCAATCTGTTCTGCAGCCATATTTTCATCAACATTTAGTTGTGATGTCATGACACTTGATCTGGGTGCTACACCAAATCTTGGTGATAGAAGGTTAGGAGTGCTGACTTTACAGTAATGATCACTTTGTAATGTCATTGTTCTAGATTTCGACGCCTCACTAAAACGTGGCACTAGTAGGTTTGAAGAGCTAACTTTATTGTACTGGTCATTTCGTAATGTCATTAAACTTGATCTGGAAGCCACAGGAAAACATGTTGACTTAACATTTTGAGTAGTAACTTTATTGAACTGATCATTCTGTGCATGTTGGTAGCAGCTACCATAGGACTGACCAATAACAGTTGGTGTAGTTCTTTTTGGAGTGTCTTCAGCCAATGCTTCTCTAAGTGCTTCAGCTATACTCTTTGAAAAGGGAGGATCATGTTCTTTCTCTCTATAACCTACACTTACAGTGGAAATTTTCTCCTGACCATATCTGCCCTGTAACTCCTTGTTTAGAATTGGCTGAGTTGCTGGAGCCTGGTCAGTTCTACTGTTTTCAGTCTCATAAATAATGCACTGTGACTCTAGAGCTCGCCTAGTTGACCCATCTACAGTATTGCTACGTTCATCTTGCATCCCCGCTACGATAGATACTTGTTTGGACGGCTCTATCTGGCCAAAGCTTGTTAGTTGATGGCTTGTCATTGAACAGACTGGTTGATTGTTGTTTAAATCTGGATATTTATTTGGTGGAACAATAAAACTCTCGCCCTCATCTCTTGTTGAATCCTCATCAAAGTCTGTTCCTGTTGGGGTTAAAATCACTTGATTAAGCTGTAGTTACGACGTTTAAGCTGCCAGACCAATGTTAAAGGTTAACAAAAAATTGCGACCAATGTCGGAGTTGATATGCTCAGGTTCGGGCCAAATAAATAATTTGATTGGTCAGTTTATTCCTTGATTGACAGACATGATTGGTCAATTTTTGCATTGGACCCCAGCAATCTCTGGCTAGGGATTCTGTCAGGATCCTTCAATATTTCTCCAGTACAATAGATCTTAATGTATAAACTTTTGTTCCTGATTTTTTGTTTTCTTGCTTTTGTAGAAAAAATTGTGCATAATGAAGAAATTGCTTGTAACAAGCAATTTCCTCAGTTTCCACAATGTTTCCAAAGCTTTTTTTAACAAGTTGGGCTTAGAAGGACAGATTCCGTGTGAATGAAGTTATATATCAAAGAAGAATCCCTGGTTATCTGGAGGAAACCCTGAAGTAATAAATAGGGATTCCCGTGGGATCCCACTGAAGCAAAGTTAGAGTCAACCAGTTTTCTCAACCTTTCCTTATTCATCTATGAATATGTCATTTAGTATAAATCCAAACAATTCCAAAATGACAAAATTTTAGACTGGTCCAAACTGAAGGAGGTTTCAAATGACAAAACAAAGGGGGTTTAAATTAAAAAGAGCACTGCCCATGGGTGCCAACGCTCAGCTGCAGGTGCTGGATAAAGCAAAAATTCTAAGTCAAAAAAAGGGCATAACTCTTACAAAAAACGCTTTTAGAGTTATCCCCCTTGATAGCCTAGATAGCTCATGTGATGGTCAATACACGTGCCAAGTTTCATGAGGATATCTTCAATAACAATAGAGATATGACCAAAGTTAAAGTTTGTCCCGCCTACGCCAAGGCGAACGCTGCTCAGGCAATGACAATACCTCGGGTTTTCTCCGAAAACAGCCAAGTTAAAAAAAAAGGGCCGGCCATATGAGAATGAATTTGTTGTCTTCAATAGCTGTATTTAAGTCAAATGAATTTATACTAATAGTATCTAAAATGAAGGCACTTCTTTGCAAGTTAAACTTTCAGTTTTGACATGTCATTGAGAGATGGAAACTTTAAATCGTAGAATAAATCAACCAATCAAAATAATCATTTAGACTGGAAGAGAACTCAAAACTTTGCTATTCATTTGTTAGTTTGGCTACTTAAATTTCATTATTACAGCCTAATCAAGCTTAATTTCAACTTTTGGGTGGCTAAGCCACCATTTTACCTTTTTGTCACATGTAATTGGCCATGAATTTTGCATAATAATGGCATTTAATCCACAAAGTCCCTGTTTTTTACGCCACTCATTTAAAGAGCTTTGGAAAAAATTGTGAAAAATGAAGAAATTGCTTATTACAAGAAATTTTTTCATAATCCTTTATGTTTTCTATCTAAAAAGCCCAAAGAAATTTGATTTACTTGAAATTGTCGTAATCAACTCCTTTAATTTTGACCCGTCTAAAATTTTATTGTGTAAGAAAGGGTTTACCCTCGTCATGCTGAACCCGGAATATTCCAGTTTTGGCAGGAGGTGTAGACCAAGATCAGCCTGCACATAAGTGCAGTCTGATCTTGGTCTACATCTCCTGCTTATAAATACCTTTCCTGTCAGAGTTGTATACGAAATTTATTTCTAAAAGAAAAATTGACTTTTGAACAAGTTATATCAGTGCTTTCAGTCCTTTGATTTTACAGCAATTCTGTAAGGTAATTTATACAGCATGACAAGAGTTAATATCCAAGTGGAACTTACTGTCAGAGTTCAGATCGATCAACTGGTCCAAGAAAAGAGGTCATACTGTCAGAGTTCAGTAAGTGGGGCAAGCTATCCATCAACTGGTCCAAGAAAAGAGGTACTAATGTCAGAGTTCAGTAAGTGGGGCAAGCTATCCATCAACTGGTCAAAGAAAAGAGGTCATAATGTCAGAGTTCAGTACGTGGGGCAAGCTATCCATCAACTGGTCCAAGAAAAGAGGTCATAATGTCACAGTTCAGTAAGTGGGGCAATGGATCCATCAACTGGTCTAAGAATAGAGGTTATACTGTCAGAGTTCAGTAAGTTGGGCAAGTTATCCATCAACTGGTCCAAGAAAAGAAGTCATAATGTCAGAGTTCAGTAAGTGGGGCAAGCTATCCATCAACTGGTCAAAGAAAAGAGGTCATAATGTCAGAGTTCAGTAAGTGGGGCAAGCTATCCACCAACTGATCCAAGAATAGAGGTCTTACTGTCAGAGCTCAGTAAGTGGGGCAATGGATCCATCAACTGGTCTTAGAATAAAGGTCATACTGTCAGAGTTCAGTAAGTGGGGCAAGCTATCCATCAACTGGTCTTAGAATAGAGGTCATACTGTCAGAGTTCAGTAAGTTGGGCAAGCTATCCATCAACTGGTCCAAGAAAAGAGGTCATGCTGTCAGAGTTCAGAATGTGGGGCAAGCTATCCATCAACTGGTCCAAAAATAGAGGCCTTACTGTCAGAGTTCAGTAAGTGGGGCAAGCTATCCATCAACTGGTCCAAGAAAAGAGGTCATACTGTCAGAGTTCAGTAAGTGGGGCAAGCTATCCATCAACTGGTCCAAGAATAGAGGTCATAATGTCAGAGTTCAGTACGTGGGGCAAGCTATCCATCAACTGGTCCAAGAATAGAGGTCTTACTGTCAGAGTTCAGTAAGTGGGGCAAGCTATCCATCAACAGGTCCAAGAATAGAGGTCTTACCGTCAAAGTTCAGTAAGTGGGGCAAGCTATCTATCAACTGGTCCAAGAATATAGGTCTTACTGTCAGAGTTCAGTAAGTGGGGCAAGCTATCCATCAACTGGCCCAGAATAGAGGTCTTACTGTCAGAGTTCAGTAAGTGGGGAAAACTATCCATCAACTGGTCCAAGAATAGAGGTCATACTGTCAAAGTTTAGTAAGTGGGGCAAGCAATCCATCAACTGGTCCAAGAAAAGAGGTTATACTGTCAGAGTTCAGTGAGTGGGGCAAGCCATCCATCAACTGGTCAAAGAATAGGAGTCTTACTGTCAGAGTTCAGTTAGTGGGGCAAGCTATCCATCAACTGGTCCAAGAATAGAGGTCATATTGTCAGAGCTCAGTAAGTGGGGCAATGGATCCATCAACTGGTCCAAGAAAAGAAGTCATAATGTCAGAGTTCAGTAAGTGGGGCAAGCTATCCATCAACTGGTCAAAGAAAAGAGGTCATAATGTCAGAGTTCAGTACGTGGGGCAAGCTATCCATCAACTGCTCCAAGAAAAGAGGTCATAATGTCAGAGTTCAGTAAGTGGGGCAATGGATCCATCAACTGGTCCAAGAAAAGAAGTCATACTGTCAGAGTTCAGTAAGTGGGGCAAGCTATCCATCAACTGGTCTTAGAATAGAGGTCATACTGTCAGAGTTCAGTAAGTTGGGCAAGCTATCCATCAACTGGTCCAAGAAAAGAGGTCATGCTGTCAGAGTTCAGAATGTGGGGCAAGCTATCCATCAACTGGTCCAAAAATAGAGGCCTTACTGTCAGAGTTCAGTAAGTGGGGCAAGCTATCCATCAACTGGTCCAAGAAAAGAGGTCATACTGTCAGAGTTCAGTAAGTGGGGCAAGCTATCCATCAACTGGTCCAAGAATAGAGGTCATAATGTCAGAGTTCAGTACGTGGGGCAAGCTATCCATCAACTGGTCCAAGAATAGAGGTCTTACTGTCAGAGTTCAGTAAGTGGGGCAAGCTATCCATCAACAGGTCCAAGAATAGAGGTCTTACCGTCAAAGTTCAGTAAGTGGGGCAAGCTATCTATCAACTGGTCCAAGAATATAGGTCTTACTGTCAGAGTTCAGTAAGTGGGGCAAGCTATCCATCAACTGGCCCAGAATAGAGGTCTTACTGTCAGAGTTCAGTAAGTGGGGAAAACTATCCATCAACTGGTCCAAGAATAGAGGTCATACTGTCAAAGTTTAGTAAGTGGGGCAAGCAATCCATCAACTGGTCCAAGAAAAGAGGTTATACTGTCAGAGTTCAGTGAGTGGGGCAAGCCATCCATCAACTGGTCAAAGAATAGGAGTCTTACTGTCAGAGTTCAGTTAGTGGGGCAAGCTATCCATCAACTGGTCCAAGAATAGAGGTCATATTGTCAGAGCTCAGTAAGTGGGGCAATGGATCCATCAACTGGTCCAAGAAAAGAAGTCATAATGTCAGAGTTCAGTAAGTGGGGCAAGCTATCCATCAACTGGTCAAAGAAAAGAGGTCATAATGTCAGAGTTCAGTACGTGGGGCAAGCTATCCATCAACTGCTCCAAGAAAAGAGGTCATAATGTCAGAGTTCAGTAAGTGGGGCAATGGATCCATCAACTGGTCCAAGAAAAGAAGTCATAATGTCAGAGTTCAGTAAGTGGGGCAAGCTATCCATCAACTTGTCCAAGAATAGAGGTCTTACTGTCAGAGCTCAGTAAGTTGGGCAATGGATCCATCAACTGGTCTAAGAATAAAGGTCATACTGTCAGAGTTCAGTAAGTGGGGCAAGCTATCCATCAACTGGTCAAAGAAAAGAGGTCATACGGTCAGAGTTCAGTAAGTGGGGCAAGCTATCCATCAACTGGTCTAAGAAAAGAGGTCATACTGTCAGAGTTTCAGTAAGTGGGGCAAGCTATCCATCAACTGGTCCAAGAAAAGAGGTCATGATGTCGGAGTTCAGTGTGTGGGGCAAGCTATCCATCAACTGGTCCAAAAATAGAGGTCTTACTGTCAGAGTTCAGTAAGTGGGGCAAGCTATCCATCAACTGGTCCAAGAATAGAGGTCTTACTGTCAGAGTTCAGTAAGTGGGGCAAGCTATCCATCAACAGGTCCAAGAATAGAGGTCTTACTGTCAAAGTTCAGTAAGTGGGACAAGCTATCTATCAACTGGTCCAAGAATATAGGTCTTACTGTCAGAGTTCAGTAAGTGGGGCAAGCTATCCATCAACTGGTCCAAGAATAGAGGTCTTACTGTCAAAGTTCAGTAAGTGGGGCACACATTCCATCAACTTGTCCAAGAATATAGGTCTTACTGTCAGACTTCAGTAAGTGGGGAAAACTATCCATCAACTGGTCCAAGAATAGAGGTCATACTGTCAAAGTTTAGTAGGTGGGGCAAGCAATCCATCAACTGGTCCAAGAATAGGAGTCTTACTGTCAGAGTTCAGTTAGTGGGGCAAGCTATCCATCAACTGGTCCAAGAATAGAGGTCATATTGTCAGAGTTCAGTTAGTGGGGCAAGCGATCCATCAACTGGTCCAAGAATAGAGGTCATAATGATTATGATGAATGGCTTTGAACCGAATCTTGAAAGGAAAGACTGACACAGGGACTTTCCTTACAGTACACAAATAATTATTTTAGCAAATTATAATTATTTAACCCTTGTCACGCGTTATTGAATTCTTAGGCAGAATAGCACAGAATTGCAATAGACATGGATGACCCCACATAATTGGTTTTTTGGATTTGACAAGGTCAATTTTGTTACATGGCCTTCAGTTGTGACCTTGAACTTGGGAGTATCCAACAACTTTAACCAAGACACTAGTACTTTTCAAGGGTAACATATGTGCCAGGTTATTTAGAAATCTATCAATTAATGTAGTAGATACGCTCCAGAGCCGCCGTCATAGCGCAGTTGGTAGCGCGTCGGACTGTCAATCTAGAGGTCCCGGGTTCGATCCCCGACGGCGGCACTCATCCTTTCCGACTATTTGTCTCTTACCAATGGGTCGATAATCGTAGACCTATGTGGGATAGCAGCTGGAGGCTAGGAAAGGATGTAATGGCAGTACTGGTGTGAGAAATACCAGGATTCCATTGTTAGGTGCTCCAGCCGCCGCGATATAACTGAAAGATTGTTGAAAGCGGCGTAAAAACCCAATTCAAACAAACAAACAAAGATACGCTCCAGACAAGAATTGAACACACACAGTAATGCTTATACAAACACATCCACCTACACACAATGGAGCCAAGGTATTTCTATAGGCCTGTTTCCATAACATGGTGGGGCAATATTTGTTCTTGATATGGGGGGGGGGGTGTCAGTGCCTCCTATGAAGGGGAACATCTTGCAGAAAAGATTCAAAAGGGAAAAAGTGATTTTTACATTTATAGACATTTTCTTGTATCTTAATTTGAAATATAGAACGAAAATATAATATATTTCTTTAGGAAGAGAGTCATTTCCTTTTAATTTGTCCAGTTTTACAAAGAATAATTCAATAGAAAAATTCATCTAGGAGGGATAATTTTCAACTAAAAGAAAGGAGAATATATATTCCAGAAGGGGGGAATGGGAAGGATATTCTCTGTTTATTTTTATAAGAGAAAACATTGTGGAGTATAATCAAAGGGTTGATAGCACCAGAGGCACTAATTGAGGATAATCATTTCTTTAGAAAATGAATTCTATAAACAATTCTGGCTTGAAAGGGACAACCAGGTATTGTAGATTAAGATCAGACGACACGTAATAGAAATACATGTATTTCAGGTTCAGGAAGACTATGTTTAACCAAAGTCCTCAAGAAAAACGTTTTCAAAAAGATTATGTAAAATGAAGAAATTGTGTAAAATGAAGAAATTGTGTGTAATAAGCAATTTTTTGTTGTCTTTTTGGATAGAAAACATTGATACAAGCAATTTCTTCATTATCCACAATGTTTTCCAAAGCTCTTTAAATGAGGGCCCTAAAAAGGAGGAATTTTGAGGGGATGGATTATATTGTCATCTGCAACTCCTTTTGATTTGGACTAGTCTAGTTTTGCCGTCTGGCAAAGGGTTAATAAGTGTGAGGATGAACCAAACATCTTACCATATAAACCAACATTAATTCTATAACTTTTGTCCCCAGGATCTGACTCGGAACATCTTGACTCATTATCTTTAGAGCATTCTTCATCAGTATCTGTTAAAGCATGGAAAATTATATATCCAATGAGTCCTTAACACTATGTTTAAAAAAACTAGAAATTGTTTCAAAGCAGACTAATACCCCCCAACAGTGCTTGTCCATATACAAGTGCTATCCGCCAAAGGGCCGTAACAAAAAATGGACTTTTTAATTAAAGGACAATAAATCACTCAAAAATAAACCGACCATAACCAAAATAGGATATGCACATGTCTGACTTATACCAAGTCTTTCTGTGAAATTTGAATCAAATCTGTTCAATGGTTTTTGAGAAATTGAGCAGACACGATTTTTCTCCAAAGGGCCATAACTCCGTCAAAAATCTATGGACCGTAATCAAAATAGAATATGCACATCTTTGCTTGATACTGATTGTTTCAATGAAGTTTAAATAAAATCCGCCCAATAGTTACCGAGAAATTGAACGGACACAAAAAGCTACAGACAGACAAAAAGTTTCAGACAGCTTTACATAAGTGGCTCGACAATGAACTTTTACAAATGAATTAACCCTTTCTTGTTTATCAAAATTTTAGACTTGTCCAATTTGAAAGAAGTTGCAGATGACAATTGAAAGTGAGTGCAATTTGAAAAGTAACCAACCTACAGGGTAGAAAATATATTAAGTATAAGATCACACGGATGTAACAGGGTTTTCAATTGGCATGAGAATTTGGGGGTCATTGTGACCCCTATGCCTTCAGAACTGGGGGTCTTTTCTCCAATTTAGGCGGTCAAATCTGAAAGACTGCTAGAGACTACAAGAATTTAAAAAATAACAAAGGAGACATGAAAGACAAAAATTCGTACAGCCAGTAGTGAAAGGATTAGTTTTTTTCGTTTTAATACACGGGTCACACAGCATTTTACCATTGGCAAATTTAAGCCAACTGAAGGCTTTTTACCATTTCTGACTCAAAGACCTCCGGGTCTTTTTTGAAGACGGGTTTCATCATCAGACTCGCTACCAGAGCTCTCTTTGGAAGTCTGATTGCCATGACTGCCCGATGCAGACGAGAGGAATTTCGACATCTTTGATGCAACATTTTTACATTTTCTAGTAGTCGGGTAAACGATATGTTTTACGGATCATTTGTTTTGAAATTGCGACATTGACGCACAATTTTTGCGTCATGGAAAATCCTGATTTAAAAACCAGGGATTGAACAGGAAAGAGTTAAGAAAGGCAGAAATGGTAGTAAAAGGCTACTAACTTCTCGTTTTCACAAATTTTTAGTTGATGGAATTTTCAGATTCTTTACCTTTTGGGGGGAGAAAACATGTAGGATTATGAAGGAATTGATGGTAAAAGGCAACTTCTTCGTTTTCCATAGTATTTTCCAAAACTTTATTTCTCAGATGTCAAAAAGCACTATTGTATGGGAATGAGTTAATGCTTTCCAGTAGACTATTCAGATTTCTCTGTGGATTAGTGTTCCATAAATTCATCAACAAACCAATGAAATTATCAAAATGATAAACTCCCTATTTTGGTAGATTAGCCCCACTTAATCATCTAATTAACCCTTTCCTGTTTTTTGAAATTTTAAACTTGTCGAAATTGAAAAAAGTTGCAGACAACAATAAAAGTTGTATGCAATGTGAAATGAAACCATCCTATGTGGTAGAAAGCATTGTGGAAAAGAAGAGATTGCTTGTTACAAGTAATTTCTTCCTTTTCTGCAATGTTTTCTCAAGTATAAAATTGCAGCAACATAAAATCACAGGTTTGTACGGGAAAAAAATTTTAACATGTAATACATATATATGCACAAAATGACAAGCTTTTGATTTTTTTTCTGTAAACGATGGTATTTTGTCTCTTTTTGCATAAAATGAATAGAATGGAGGTGCCAGTTGTAGTTGTTGACTCGATGAAAATAAATCAATCTTACAATGATACAAATAATATTAGCCTATATATTGTACATACCCATACTACTTTGAAAATTCTCTTTTTCATTATCACAGTTTTCTACCGATCTTATTTCTGAACCATCATTATCTTTACCACTCTCCTCATCCAATATTACTGGGTTTACAGCCACCCTGTTTCCAGACAATTCATTCCGAGTGATATTCCCATCAGTTTCATCATTTGTCTCAGTTTGATCTGTAGACATTACAGCCTCTGGACCCTCGCAGCTCTCTGAACTCTCAATGAGTGTTCCTGGATGTGAATTTCTGGAAGTCAATGGGGTTTTTGATTGACTAGGATCATCTTCAAGACTTCCTGAATCACATCTATTTCTAAATTTACGTTTTGGGTTGTGCAATATCTCTTCATTTGATCCTTTTGTTCTCTTCATCTTGTCGTTGATGCTGCATGAAAGATGGACAGTGCCTTAACCCAATACCATACAGCAAATTTCAGACTGGTCCCAATTAAAGAGTTGAAGACAACAATTTAAAGTTTATGAAATTATTATCTTTTTCCTATTCTGAGTACAAAACATTATGTAAAACAAAGAAATTGCTTGTTACAAACAATTTCTTCATTTAAATAAATGTTTTCCCCAATCATTTTTCTGAAGGGCGTCAAAATGTGTTACTATGTGGAAATGGGTTAATAAATAAAATTTTAATGTAAAAAGGCAGGAAAACCAAACCTATATAAATTGTACAATGATATAATCATGTATTCTTTCAAAATATATCAGAGATCCATGTGCTTTACTATGGTAAACTAACTTAAGTATTCTATTCAACAGCCTAAAAAGATCCATGCCCTCTCTAGGGATTACAAGGAAAATGGTCAAATATTGCTCACCTGAGTATGATAGCTCTAACTTAGAATTATCTATTTCTAATGGTATATCAAAATTGATAGGTTATAATAGCAATCTAGTTACCAAGGCTTTGAAAACTTGGGACTTTAACCCATTCCAACACAGGGACGCTTTTTAACGCCTTTCAAGAAAAACAATTGGGAAATCATGGTGTAAAATGAAGAAATTGCTTGTGTCAAGCAATTTCTTCATTTTACACCATGTTTTCTACCCAGAAAGTTGAAAATGTAAAATTTCATGAACTTTGAATTGTCATCTGCAACTCCTTTGATTTTGGACCAGTCTAAAATTTTGCCATCTGGGAAAAGGTAAATGTTTATTTGGGGACAATGTTGTAAAAACAGAGCCTTGGTAATTCACTGTAAATATCATGACATAGTTCACAATATAACTTGGCATCACAAATACTAGGCCATGGCTCTAAATTCTTGCCCCAAGACATATTCTTATGACCAGCTGGGATTCAAACCCTCAACCAGTGACTCCTCTCCTATGGAATACCCGACTAGCACATAAGAAAATATTAGACTGGTCTATATTGAAAGAAGTTTATAAAGTTTCTGATTTTTTTAACATTCTTTAGAGAAAACATTGTGGACAAATTAGAAATGCTTGCTACATGCAATTTCTTTATCTTTCACAATGTTTTCCCAATTGGTGTTCAAAAAGGGTATCTAAAAGTGTCATTGTGTGGGAATGGGTTCAAAAACATGTTGCCCTAATCAATAAGGTCTTGGATGCCACAACATGCGGCTTATTGTATCTCTAAGATAAGGATTACATGGGGCTTTAATTCATCTTGGAAAACTCCATAACTTTAAGTTTTTGGTAAACAGTCATTATGTAATGTTTCATGCAAAATGACTAATCACTGGCCCAGCCCATTGTCACTCCCCTACCAATGAGAGGCTGTGCTAGTACTTCAGGATCGTGGATTCGCAATTTCAAGTCCCTTGCCCCTATGTCAGAATATTTTTTCTACATTTAATATTTGAAAAGTTTGTGGAAATGAGTTTTGTAAAATATGCATAGTTTATATTTCATTTGTGCTAAACTTTTACTACTAGGGCGCGAAAAGACCGCCGCGAAAACTAGTGACAATGACTTTTACCGATAAGTAGAAGAATTTTAAGATTATTTGGAAACGGTGGATATCATATCAAATTCAGTTAATATGTGGAAACTTATTAAAATAGTGATCGGATAAGATAATGATACACGTACATTAATCAAACAAGATTATTTGTCTACGAAGAAGCGTCTGCATCTGGGTTGCATGATGGGAAGGAATAACCACATAGACTGGGTCTTCCATCAAAATATAGCGGAAAGAAATTTTTGAACGATTTTGTTCCACCAAGCGTGCATCAATTAATTGTCATAAGATATAAAAAATGATATTCAGGAATTTTTTTACAATGAATTTCTCAAACGTTTTTGACGAACAAGCAAAAGTCCAGACCTTTCCCTTAAGTTACTTTAAATAGTATTGGTTTTTCATTAAGTTTTAAATCACAATAAGGCATCAATGCCATTACAAAAGGCCATCGTGGCGATTTTTTGAATATTCGTTCATTCACTTTTCGCTGCAATGAAAACTCAGGACAAAGAATCAAAGGACTGAAAGTCCTGAGCGCTGTTTTGCTGGCTTATCAGTAACCGCGCTCTATAATAATATGTCTAGCCTACATGTATGCCAACATGTATCATCAAGAGGAGTCAGGAAAGAGACACACATTTTTTCACAATGAACATAGATTTTCTGCATAACTAGTCACCAATACTGCAACAAAGTATCACAAGCAGTGGGATTCAAATCAAAGATGAAACCGTAGCAACAGAGCATTGAAACAGAAACAGGACCACCAACGTAATTCAAACAAAAATGCATATAGGGTTACATGCCTTTGTAGTGTAGTTATCTCTTTACACATGGAATATACATGTTTATTCAAAATAACAACAAAAAAAACCTTTAGTATTTCCCGTTATATTACAAGATATGGAAGGTTTTGCAACGCGATACGCACGGCGAGAGGAATGAGTTCATGGTATTAACAAGGACAACATAAGAAAGATAAACCAAATTTGAAACGTCGAAATGGCATTAAGTGGCAAATAAAATACTGAATTGGGGGCTATTTCTACACCACCTTCTGCTATTTTCCCCACGATGTTTTATGATGTGCTTGAATCTACGTTTTGAATTCAATATATGTTAAAACATCCAAAGGACATATCATATGCTGAATTCAGAAACAAACCAAACGTCTATGTTAAAATAAAAATGTTAATGTAATTTGTATTTGCTGTCTGTTAATATGCTGTATTGTGAGCCGGAGGCCTGATATACTTTACAAGAAATAAATGAAATTTCAAAAAACTGTTAATAAATGTTCCTCTTGAAGAATATAGAGCTTTTTTTATATAAAGGAAAACCCCTTTAAGACCCTTTTACTTTTTAACCCGAAGTCGCTATGTTACCTCAATCACAATAATTTCTTAAATATTATGTCATTAGTGGGTAAAAACTTGTGGTCGTGTGATAATGGGTTAAATAATAAAGGAAAAGAAAATCGAAACTAACATTCCATTCTTTTTGCGTTGATGGTTGAATAAACTTGGGAAAAGGGTGTTTTGTTCGGAGGAATTGCTAATCAGTGTTATATATGTGCTTGAATCTCGAATTTAGCAGGGCTGTAACTGACAATGTGTAAACTGGGTGTAAATTTGCTCGGCGCTACCAGGTCAGAACTTACAGACAATATTAGGAGTTTGTGTACATGTCATCTGACCACTGACCTAGCTTCTATCTTAAAATTCGAGTAAATTATCTCTCTCATTCTCAGTTATTTGACCAATCATCGTGAATATATCAAGCCGAAGTTTTAAACCACTTTCCTTGTTATTCACGACAAAAAAGAGGCTTTTGGCATTCAGCACGTAAGTAATTTTCTTCGTCGGCGATGAAACAAGATGGGGGTGATCACATAGATTTTCACTCCAAGTTTATAAGCATGCGTGGAGATGCGTGGAAACTTGTTTCCGGTTGATCGATTTGAAATACCAGTTTTGAACATTCAAAACCGCTAAAAAAGCTACAAATGTAATGCCATTAAAATTTTCACAGGTTTCAAATAATTTCAATATATAGAAGTGTTAACTGAATTTCGAACGAATTGATAAACTTGTTATTTTTTCAAAGGTATGTTCGAATAACTGGGGGATAACGTAGGGGATGTTCCGACTTGACGGCTTTTTATAGCCATCATCCAGAAACCAAAACCAATTTGAATTGAGAAGAACCATTTTCCTGACCTTAGGGAATCCCAAAGTTTTTGGGGTTTTATTTATAAGGGTAATACTTTAATTAGAGTAGCCCATGCAAAGATTTTGAAAAAAAAAATGGTTATCAATTTTCGAATTTCTAACTGCCATGCTTTCAGACATTTGTTAGAATGCGATAAAGCTGATTTTGTAATCGAAATGGCTAAAAAAAGAGAAAAGAAGCCAAATGTTTTCGCGTTACGAGACGCCTAAAAAGTCTCGAGGTACAACCCGAATGAAACCAGAATTCATCGAGGAAAAACGTTATCTGTCGATAGCACCGAAAAAATGCCAAATTTGTAATTTCCAAGACGTATCAATTGCGTAAATGACTTTGTGATCGACATCATCAGAAGACTAGCGACCTCCACCGATATATTCCGACGTTTAGGGCATAGGTAATATATCGTACTTGATTCAAGTTCGAGTGAAATTAGTATATTTAACAGGAAGAAAGAATATGTATCTTGTGAAAGATATTATTAACTATTTGAATAGCAGACAATTTTCCTATGTCCAAATTTTAACGAAAATCTGTCCAAGAGCCGCTTTTATCATTAATTTTGTAAACTTTACCCAGAAACATTTTCACCATATTGTTTTTGTGACCCATCAGAGTGAGTATGCAAAAATGTATTTTACGGAACATAGAGATGATATCGTGGTCTTGGTTGCAAGAGCAAACCTGATCATCTAATAAGGAAAATGAAACGAACGCTTACCGTTTTGTCGCAGAAACAGAAAAGTGTTTTAAGGGTGTTTTATTCTTAGTTACCCGCCGTCATTGTGCAGTCGGTAGCGCATCAGACTCCTAATCTTCAATAATGGGATGTCATGGATCCGATCCCGGCGGCGGCACATATTCTTTCCGACATTTGTCTCTCACCAGTGGGTGGATAATCGTGAACCTAAGTGGGATAGCAGCTGGAGACTGGGAAAGGATGTAGCACTGGTGTAAGAAATACCAGGAATCCATTGTTAAGTGCTCCAGCCGCTGCGATATGACTAAAATACTGTTAAAAGTGGTGTTAAACCCCAATCATTCAATCAATCAATTTTCTTAAGTTCGTCGAGTATCAATAGCCAAAATCGAATAATTGAAATGTATAGCTTTGTCACGTATGTTAATGCTCGTTTAATTTCTTACAAAAGATTTATATTGTCTAATACTATTTTAAATGTTATCTGTGTTATTTTTTTTTTTTTTTTTTTTTTGACCAAAGAAAGTAAAAAAAAAATGAGGTTAGCATTCTGAATGGCTGAAACAATGAATATTAAACATTTGGGTATTTCGTTACGGAGCATACGCACATTTTCTTGATACAAACTATTGATAACAAGCAAAACTACTTGCTTGTTTTATAAAATCTTAACCATTACATGTAGTTATCCTGACTTTTCTTCAATTGCTTTAACCCTTTATTTCAACAACATTGACAAATAATACAGGCGAAATGTCACAATTTCAATTTATTTATTTATTTATTTATTTATTTATTTTTGCAATTGACGAACAGAAAATAAGTTAAGATGTCAATATGGTTGGAGAATCTTTCATTGAAATATTTATTAAGATATAGATAAACAACGAATTTGATATTTGATTCCATTGTAAACTCAAGTTGACCTTCAAATACGACCTTGACCGTTACCCTACGGAAATATCTAGTTCAGTTCGTACTTCTACTGTTTTAGTTGAAGATCTATGTCAAATTATTTTGAAATCCATTCTGTAATGTAGAAATTAAAACTCAGAAAATATGATCATAACCTTGACTGTGACCTTGAACTTTGGGATACAGAAAGAAACATTCAAGTGGCACATCTAATCATTGAGGGAAACAGTGGTGTGAAATTAGTCTGAAATCCATAACTAAATGTTAAAGATAAGGTAGGGACCAAATCGGAAGGACTGTCGGACGTACAGAATGACGGACTGACGACCGTACCAATGCATTAACTTACCAACATCAAAATGTAGAAGTAGATATATCCAAAAGTAAAAATATATAAAATATATATATATAAAAATATTCCAAAAGTATCTACTTCTTTGAAAACTATGTTCCATAACGCTATGTTCTATAACGAAGAAAACATCGGAGAAAACATCATTTACAATTTAATTTCCCTTCCAAACGTTGATTGTGTCAAAAACTTCAGTTTCATAGGTATGCAGTTGGATTTAAAATACAATTAACTTAAAAATTTCAAACTTAAGACTATGACATACCAAAAACACTTGTGTTCCCATGCTTATGTTACAGTTTTTACTCTTTTTTTAATCTTTCTTTTACAACAAGTCTTGAGTTCAGGAATCACAAAGACACAAGTACATTTACCTCTTTGTACATTTATTTTCAAAAAGAACATTAATTTCATTTTTACGGATATGTCTTTGTTCCATAACAGAATGATTGTTGTGGGGGATTTTTCTAGTCGACGCAATGACGTTTTCTAGATCAAAGGATAAATAGAAATACATATTCTCGAACGCTTTTGCTTTGGCATAAAATCCCCATGGTCTTTTAACATTTACTGATTTTTCCTTAACTTTGACCTGTCAAATGAATCGAAAATCGTAAAAATACGCGTGTATTTGTCTACGTCACTTTCTTTAACTGAATGCAAATGTCTTGACAAGTAAGATAAGTGTTCCTAGTTAATATTTATCGTCAAATTCACGCAAAATCAAATAATGCAATAGTTACGGAGCAAAGGTATTACGGATGAATAGCCACCCGAGAACAACAAAAAAATGCTTGCACACTGAATCTTCATTAAATGCTCCATAAAATAGCAATAGAAACCTTGATTCACATTACTCTATCATGTTCTAATTCTATTACGAACAGTCCATTATATCAGATATCGACATTACGGAACGTTAAGTCTGCTTTGCACGTTTCTCTGAAAAATAAGAGAGGAATTAAAATCGTTATGGGATAGGTCATAGGTTCTCATGGCGATACGTGTATTTAAATATACGAAGGAGAAAATGGATACGAAAAAGCATAATTCTCTTTATCATGCATACTGCTCCTTCATGATTATTCAGTCTTGAAATGCTGTATTTTGGAGAATTACGCATTTCGCATATCGTAATGCTATCAATCTATGTAATTATGCAGTTAAATGAAAAAGCTTCAATTTCTATATGCTCCGTATATTGAAATAAAAAAGTCAATTTTTCTGTTTCTCTATATAGGATTGCAAATTGTGAAATGGTAAATGCTTTAAGCTACCAAGTCCTTTTTGTCAGTCTATAAGAAAAGACATGCGTTTCTTTTCTTTCTTTTATTTTTTTTCTATATAAGACACGGAGAACAATCGGATATAAAACAGTCTCATTTTATATATAAAAAAAAAATTACCATCGTCGTATTTCCGTCTGTTATGATAATCATTACGGATTCTTTTATTATCTATTAAAACTATCATTATTTAGGACCCAGCTGGTGGAGGATAGAACTCGCTGGCAGCCGTCAAGTTGAGTGGTAGGATCCCACAGAATGGGCCCGCTTATTTGCCGCGGGTGAAACTATTAAAGCCAGAAAAGAGGGTCCCGGTAGTTAAGGGTAGCCAAGGGATCTCCAGCTTTTCAACATGCTGCTTTGGTCTCGGCTTCGATGTAAACGTGGACCTGGATGGGCCCAGTCTAGGTAATCGATTGGCAGTTTTAGACAGGGGCATTTACTACTGTTATAATATTGCAAAACACAAATAAATAATTCGACTCTTTCGGGATTCGAATATGAGCGCGAGTGAAGAATGTTGCAAAAAATTCATAGAAAACATAATTTTTGATCAATTTGTTTGAAATATAGATATAGATGTAGTATAGTTATAGATATTGTAGATATACCCATTAAAACGTGTCTAGAATTTATGCAAAATTTAGAAGAATCACATTTATTCTTTTCTCTTTATTCGAGATTTTTCAATGCTGCACAAAGTGAATGCACGAAACATTGATTAAAAAATCAAAAAGAATAAATCTTATGATATACCTATAACTTGTAAGCCACATTCAACACTTAATCCTTATCATTCTGAATCAGAAACTCTCTGTAGACTTGTATTAAAGTCAAAGGGCTGAAAGCGATTGAATAACCAATTGTTGGTTAACATTTTTTTTTTTTTTTTTTTTTTTTTTTTGAAGAAGAAGAAGAAGTATACCTTTAAAATAATTCTGGCTTAAACGGGACAAGTATGTGGAGTGGACTAAGGCAGAAATATTCCGAGTTCAGCATGACAAGGGTTAAAACGTCAAGAGGAGAAATCAGATCCGAGGATTCGGAAGTTACAACTGAAAATGAGATGCTTGAAGAAACAAAAGATCAAAACGAAATTGTTGAAGTCATTTCTGTGTACCGAGATGGGAAAAAACACGAAACGGAATACATTTATTCTAACTCTCAACTCTGCCATTTTGCCAAAAACAATAGAGGTAGAAATGGTAAAATCAATAGAGGTAGGATACTGGAGACTTATTGGTGACTTTTACATCCCGAACCCATATGAATGTGAAAGGTGCTTTAACATTAGACACCATGGTAAATGTAGGAAAGGAGATGGAGATTTGTGCCGTTGGCAGTTGGAAGATCCCCGGACTTCAGTGACATGCTTCAACGAAAACTTCCTAGTATGGTAAAAAGAAAGAGATAGTTATCATCAAATCTAAAGAATGTTTGTTTTTTCCGGGAGCTAGAAAGGTGATTGAAAATAGAGTCTACTTGTATAATTCCTATGCGAATGCTGTCTTGAAAACGAAAAATAACACAAATGAAAATTTGAAAAAAAAACAACAACAAAAAAACAAAAACACAACAGTTATTGTGGAAACTGCAAAGATCTTTTGATGAATTCTAAACGTCATGTGATTAGTTAATAAATAGATCTTTGATATGTTCATTATTCCATCAAGAGTTTCATGAACAATCTAACGTTTTGTTAATTCTGAGATATTAACATTCTAAAAGTGTACATCGACTCATGGTTTGTTTGTCTGTTTGTTTTTCTTTATTTGGTTGTTTGGTTGGTTTCTTTGATTGTTTGTTGGTTGGCTGGTTGATGGTTGGGTTGGTTGGTTAGTTGTATTTAGTTTATTACCGTTTTGCTATTCTTGTATCACTACTAAATTCAATTCAAAGACGGCGAAGTTTTAGACTGGTCCAAACTGAAAGGTGATGCAGAAGATAATTTCCTGTTAGTGGAATTTAAAGAAATATCTTCCTTGAAGGATAGAAACCATTGTGGACACTGAAGAAATTCTTGGTTACAAGAAATTTCTTCATTGTACACAATGTTTTCCAAGGTTTTTTATTAGGGGGCGTAAAACGAGGGATTATGTGGGAATGGGACTGACCACGTGGTTCCCGAGTATCACCAGGACTATAGGCGGGACAAATGACATAACCGCTTGACAAGCGGCGTTGTCGGAATTTGAACCTCAAATTGTCCTCTTCTATTAGATTACGAGCTGAGCAGAACATTTTCTTTTTTAACTAGGTATGATTACTTGGAAAAAAAAACAACATATGAACACATCGTTATATTACTACATATATGACAAGCAATTTGTAATGATAAAGGAAACGGTTGTCTGGTGACCTAAACGTTGTAAGTTCAGATTGAATACTCTGTAGTTACGATGTTTAAGTTGCTAAATCAAAAATGTTTCACATAAATGTCGGAGTTTAAAGATCACTTCCAGTCTAAACACATGATTTGATTGGTCGATTGATTCTTCATTGACAGTCGCTATCTATCAACTGTCAAAGAAGAAAAGATTGTTGAAAACGAAAAATATAACAAGTAGATACACATGTATATAGATATATCTTTTCTTCAATTGATTGTGTGATTGCCATGTCAATATTGTTACATAAAACAAAAATTTACGCATGCAATTTTGATATAATTTACGTTAGCCCTTTCCTGTCCAATCCCTGGATTTGACGTCCCTGCAAATTTATACTTGAGAAAATATTGAAGAAAATGCAGAAATTGCTGGTCACAAGCAATTTCTTCTTTTTTCTAAACCATTTTTTACCATACTGAATGGTTATTTTTACAAATTAAATCTACTTTAAATTTTCGTCTGCAAAGCCTTTGAATTTGGAAAGGTCTAAGATTTTGCAAAACAGGAACGGGTTAAGTTGTGTCAATCAGAAATCCCTGCATTCCGACTGGCTGAAAAAAATAGTTCCATGCTTAAAAACTGAGCACTGAACTATTTATATGCTTGCGGACAAAGTAGGTCCATTAAAAATTGTCGTAAAACGGTATTTTTTAATGGTTTTATAAATAATTTGTTAAGAAATAAAGAATAATTGTTGGTGGTGGTAGTAATGATGTTGGTCTTATTTTTGTTATTGTTGTTGTTGTTTTCCCTCGTTGCATTATACATTATTCTATTTAGTATTTCACAAACAGAAATTTTCAAAACTACAGATCATGGTACTAACCTCCCGCTCAATCGTTACAAGTATGACAGTTCAAAATCGACTTTATTCATCTTACTTTGGCTTCCGACCGAAGCGCGTATTAGTTTAAACAGAATTCTAGTCTCTCGTGATGTCAAAACGAACATTTAGGTCTTCTGAATCATCTAAGGAATTTTTACTTATCTTTGTAATGAATTTTTGCCCAGACAATAATGTGATCATCACACACGCATGTGCAAAATGTCAAAGTATAAGTAGAAAGAGAGTTATTACAGATATATAATGACAGTTTACACGTAAGGTTTAACCAAGAATTTCTAAGTCCGAAAAGGGTAAACTCCACTAAAATGAATGTAAGAGTAATAAATCTGTGTCCAGAGGCTGATATTATTACCACAAAAACATGTGCAAAGTTTCAGAGCAATAGCATTAGTAGAAAGTGGGATATGATATTTGCACCAAACTATCTTTAGTTCCATAAATAAGTGTGCACTTAATTTTGTTTTCATATTTCACTGAAAATAATAATGTTTGTATCAAATTGTAGCGTAAAGTTTAAGAAAACATCTGGCTTATCAGATTTTGACAAAAGGAGGTGTTTTTTTCTTAATTTTACACTACAATTTGATACCAAATATTATTCAGTGAAATATGAAAAAAGAAATAAAACAAAATTAAGTGCACACCTATTTTGGGAACTGAGTATATTACGCCGACGCCCGGGTTACCGGAATAGCCCCGTATTCATCGAATAGTCGAGCTAAAAAGTAATTTACAAGCAATATCCTTAGATCCTTTTGGCTGACGTTTGACATTAAAATCATCGTTAACCCACTCTGGATTCAGGATGAGAAAGCGCTCGTTATTGCTTAAAAAAGGTGCCCCGCTTTGTCCGGGTTTTTATGTCATCACAGGCGGATTTCCGCATCCCAAACACAGTCCTTTTAAAGTAAAAATAAAAGTACGTGTTGTTTGCCTTCGATTTTCGAGAAATTTCGAATTGCCCGAACATAGCCGCGCCTACGTGAATGTTGTACAAATGAAACCAAACTAGACGAATACAAACATTAAGACTCGTAGAATACGTAGGCGTAATACGACCATAAGTCCCATACCACCTGAATACAGTAATAAAAGCACTGAAAGTACTGATGATTGACGTCCCTGTTTCATAGTAAGGTGATATTCCCATTTTTGGTTCAGAAAATAACATTTGTCATATAGATAATCCGTTTAAAGTAAAACGTCTCGCCTAGCTTGGCTGGCGTAATAGGTAACACAGGATGTTTCTACGACCTACACGCAGTAAGTAACAAGAGACCTATGAAAAGAAAGTTACATCAGACCTTCACACAGTAAGTAACATATGATCTATACACAGTAACATACGATCGCAGTAAGAAACATACGGACTACACACATTAAGTAACATACGAACTTCACACAATAAGTAACATACGAACTACACACATTCAGTAACATACGAACTTCACACAGTAAGTAACATACGAACTACACACATTAAGTTACATACTAACTACACAGTAAGTAACATACGAACTACACACATTAAGTAACATACGAACTACACACATTTAGTAAAATACGAACTACACATTAAGTAACATACGAACTACACAGTAAGTAACATACGAACTACACAGTAAGTAACATACGAACTACACAGTAAGTAACATACGAACTTCACACAGTAAGTAACATACGAACTACACAGTACGTAACATACGAACTTCACACAGTAAGTAACATACGAACTACACACATCAAGTGCCGCCGTCATAACGCAGTCGGTAGCGCGCCAGACTCCTAATGTTCAATCATGGGTGTCATGGGTTCGATCCCCGGCGGCGGCAAATATTCTTTCCGACAATTGTCTCTCACCAATGGGTGGATAATCGTAAACCTAAGTGGGATAGCAGCTGGAGGCTAGGAAAAGATGTAGTGGTAGTACTGGTGTGAGAAATACCAGGAATCCATTGTTAGGTGCTCAAGCCGCCGCGATATGACTGAAATACTGTTAAAAGCGGCTTTAAACCCCATTCAATCAATCAACCAATACACACATCAAGTAACATACGAACTACACACAGTCACATACGAACTACACATATTAAGTAACGTACGACCTACATAAAGTAAGTAAGAAACGATCATCACACAGTAACTTACTACCTACACACAGTAAATAACATACTACCTACAAGCAGTAATTAACATGGATTTCTGGTATTTATCACACCCGCACTACCATTACATCCTACGAGACTATCGACCCATTGGTTGGTTACAAATGTCGAAGGGATATTTGCCAAGGCCGGGGATCGAACCCTAGACCTCATAATTGAGGAAGCCGTCATAGCGTAGTCGGTAGCGCATTTGGCGCCAAATATTCAATCATTGGAGGTCACGTGTTGGATCCCCGGCGGCGGCGGCACATATATTTTAAGACATTTGTCTCTCACCATTGGGTGAAAAATCCTAAGTTTAAGTGGGATAGCAGCTCGAGGCTAGGAAAGGATGTACTGGTTGTACTGGTTTCAGAAATACCGGGAATACATTGTTAGGTGCTCAAGCCGCCGCGATATGAGTGAAATACTGTTAAAAGTGACGTTAAAAAAAATTCAATCAATCAATCATAACTGAGAGTGCGACGTACTACCAAATGCGCTATGATTTATGTAACATTTTCTAATTCAATCTCCCGCAGCTATCATTGTCCAGCATGGAACGACACAGGTCCGTGGGGCTAGAGAAGAAGGCTCCACTTATTCCATCACATTGACGCTTTTTGACGCCCCAAAGAAAGACGATTGGGAAATCATTGTGTAAAATGAAGGAATTGCTTGTCACAAAGCAGTTTCTTCATTTTCCTTAAAGTTTTCTACTCAGAAAATCTAAAACTTTACAAATTTTAAATTGTCGTCTGCATTTTCTTTCGATTTGGACTAGATTAAAACTTTCTCGTGTGGTAATGGGTTAAGATTAAGCTGCTACATCAACATTTAAATTACTCCAAACGAAGTATCTGGCCTCGTATAATGGTATATCTGAAAAGATTAAAACAAGAAGTCTTTAGGGGCATAGGACACGTTACTGGCTCCTTAAACTCCTAAGGACCTCTTTTTCTGTGACAGACTTAATCACCAGGGAACTCTGTATGAAAAATTTCTAATATTTTCTCATCATACCGTATAACGCTTTTTCCTGTTGGGACTTATTTTCTGCAGTCATTGGCGAATTGTGCACGGTTTTGTCTGACTATGAAAAGTGACATCGATTTGCTCGACAATCCCGTATGTTTAATCTAAAATAATCACACTACAGATAGAGGGATTTTCGGCCCCAAGTCTCTGTATTAATAGTAATCATTGGAATCGCCTCATGCAGATGATATATAAGGAATATCATTTATAGAAGTGATACAAGGGCTGGTATTAGATTCTGGCCGTGTAGGAAAATTTGGCTTTTTCACGAGACCGCAGGTAATTCTCCTACGCAAGGATTTGAATACAGAATTCTATTTATTTCATGCCACCAACTTCTGCCTTAAATAGAAGCTCACAACACTTGTCTATTCTCGGCCCGACAGCATTTTGCCGAGTTATATGAGAAACAAGCGCAGCACTGGCTCTGGTGTGCTCACCTCGGATGAAGGCCCTGGGCCAAGGGGAGGGGGGGGGGGGGCAGGTAAAAACCTTTAAAAATCTTCTTTTCTTAAACCGGTGACTGGATTTCAACCAAATTTCACAGAAATGATCCTTTGGCACCCTCTATAAGATTCCTTCAAAGAATTTTGAAAAAAATTTGTAAAAGCTATGAAATTCTTCTCAGAAACCAGTCGCTGGATTTCAACCAAATTTGACCGGATCGATCCTTGGGTGACCTTTTATCAGATGATAAAATGAATTATGATCGGATGAAAAACATGGCTTTAATGGAAGGGGCTAATTTCCATATATGGTGAAAGCTTTAAAAAAATCTTCTTTTCAGAAACCGATGATTGGATTTCAATCAAATTTCTCAAAATTGATCCATGGTGGATCTTCTATAAGATTCCTTCAAACAATTTTGATCGAATGAAAAACATGGCTTTAATTGAACGGGCTAATTTCCATATACGGTGAGAACTTCTTCTCATAAACCGGTGAATGGATTTCGAACAAATTTCAAAGAAATGATTCTTTGGTGACCCTCAATAAGATTCCTTCAAAGAATTTTGATTCGATGAATGACATGGCCTTAATGGGTGGGGCTAAATTCCATATATGGTAAAAGCTTTGAAAATCTTCTTCTTAGAATCTAGTGGGTGGATTTCAATCAAATTTTACAGAAATGATCCTATGGTGAACCTCTATCAGATTCCGTCAGAGAATTTTGATCGGATGAAAAACATGGCCTTAATGTGCGGGGCTTATTTCCATATATGGTAAAAGCTATGAAATTCTTCTCAGAAACCAGTCGCTGGATTTCAACCAAATTTGACCGGATCGATCCTTGGGTGACCTTTTATCAGATGATAAAATGAATTATGATCGGATGAAAAACATGGCTTTAATGGAAGGGGCTAATTATCTTATATGGTGAAAGCTTTAAAAAAAATCTTCTTTTCAGAAACCGATGATTGGATTTCAATCAAATTTCTCAGAAATGATCCTTGGTGGACCTTCTATAAGATTCCTTCAAACAATTTTGATCGAATGAAAAACATGGCTTTAATTGAACGGGCTAATTTCCATATACGGTGAGAACTTCTTCTCATAAACCGGTGAATGGATTTCGAACAAATTTCAAAGAAATGATTCTTTGGTGACCCTCAATAAGATTCCTTCAAAGAATTTTGATTCGATGAATGACATGGCCTTAATGGGTGGAGCTAACTTCCATATATGGTAAAAGCTTTGAAAATCTTCTTCTTAGAATCTAGTGGGTGGATTTCAACCAAATTTTACAGAAATGATCCTATGGTGAACCTCTATCAGATTCCGTCAGAGAATTTTGATCGGATGAAAAACATGGCCTCAATGTGCGGGGCTTATTTCCATATATGGTAAAAGCTATGAAATTCTTCTCAGAAACCAGTCGCTGGATTTCAACCAAATTTGACCGGATCGATCCTTGGGTGACCTTTTATCAGATGATAAAATGAATTATGATTGGATGAAAAATATGGCTTTAATGGGCAGGGCTAATTATCTTATATGGTATATACTGAAAACATTGTAAATTTCTAAGAAACCTGTACATGGATTTCAATAAAATACCACAGGAATGATTTTCAGATGACTGTTTTTCAGATTCCTTCATATAATTTTGTTTGGTTGAAAAACGTGCCTATTATGGTAGTGGGTTATGTCCATATGATGGTATACAGTGAAAATTTTACGTAATGAATTTTACATAACTTGACTTATGTAAAAACAATGAAAAGTTTGAAATGGTTCTCTAGAACTATTTCAAACATTATTTCAATGACTTGGATTTGTTTTCCTTATATTCAATTTGTATTGAATTCTTGTAACAAAAAATGCTTAATCAGTACCATCATGCCTGTGGAGCGATACAGGCGCTCAAGCGCCTTAAGATTTAACACTAGAGGCGCCTACGGCCTGATTTTACTTACTATTCCTGAAAAATTTGGTTGAAAACCATCCTGCAGTTTGCAAGAATAAGATTTTCGAAATTTCACAATATACGATATATGGACATAAGCCCCCCCTAAAAGCCATAATTTTCATCTGAGTCATATTCTATGAAGGAATTTGACAAAGAGTCACCAAAGGATCATTTCGCGAAATTTATTGCAAATTTACAATCTTTTGCAATCTAAGAATATTTTAGGTTTTCACTGTTTACAATATATATAGAAATTACCCCAATCCATCAAAGCAATGTTTTCAGCCTATCAATTCTTTTTTAGCAATCTAATAAGGGGTCACCAAAGGATCATTCCATTGACATTTAGTTGAAATTCAGCAAACGGTTTCTGAAAAGAAGATTTTCAAAGTTTTCACCATATATGGTAATTCGCTCCGCACATTTAAGCCATATTTTCTGTCCTGTCTTATCAAAATCAAGGAATCGGATAAAGGGTCATCCAAGGATCATTCCAGTGAAATTTGGTTGAAATCTATTCATTGGTTTCTGGGAAGAAGATTTTCGAAGTTTTCACCATATATGAAAATTAGCCACACCCATGTTTTGCATCTGATCTTAATCTTTTGAAAGATTCTGATGAAGGGTCATCCAATGATCATTCCTCTAAAATTTGGTTGAAATCCATCAATTGCCTTTTTAGAAGAAGATTTTTAAATGTTTCATCATATATGGAAATTAGGCACGCCCATTTAAGCCATGTTTTTCGTCCGGTCAAAATTCTTTGAAGGAATCTGATAAAGGGACACCTAATGGTCATTCCTCTAAAATTTGGTTGAAATCCATCCACTGGTTTCTGAGAAGAAGATTTTTTAAGGTTTCACCATAAATGGAAATAAGCAACGCTCATTGAAGACATGTTTTTCATCCGATCAAAATCCTTTGAAGGAATCTTATAAAGGGTCACCCAAGGATCAGTTCTGTAAAATTTGGCTGAATTCTTTTTCGTATTTTCTGAAGAAAACATTTTTAAAGTAAAAGTTTACGGACGGACGCACGACGGACACAACGCCATGACAATAGCTCGCTTGCTTTCAGTCAGTGGAGCCAAAAACTGCCTAAGGAAAGTTTCAGCCAAATTTGGTTGAAACTTGCCTTGTAGTTTGGGATATGTCGTTTTAAAAAACCTTCTTCCTTTCCCTTAGCCCTATGGACTTCGCGCTTTGGGACCCGAGAGAAATGATAGCAATTTTCATGCAAAACACCGATGCTCTACACCTTCTTGGTCAGGAGGACAAGGATTTGATTTAGATATATCTTTAAATTTTCACTTTCGCTGCCATGGCAACCAGAGATTTCGAAGAATTTCAATTCTTTTAATTTGTTTGCAAAAGGACCACCTTAAGAACAATTCTGTCGAATTTAGCTGAACTTGACTCTGTAGTTTAGGAGAAGTTGTGGGTTTAAAATCCTTCTTTTCATCTATATAGTCCCAATTCCCCTGGGTCTCGGCCATTTTGACCAAAGGATGGTCAGTAAAGTACTAGCACATGGGTTACTAAATGGAACTGATGTTGAGACTGGCCGATATCTTTGCTAAAAAGGGAGTTTTCTAAAAGGAAACCCTAGATCAAAAGGTTCTCCACCCTCCTACCTCGTGATCTCGAATGCACTCATCACATTTGCAACAAGTTAAGACATTTATTAGCCAATCGCGATTTTCCATTGTAGAATAAATCGACCAATCAAACCACTCATTTAGAAGTGAACTTTGAAATCCTACTTTGTCCAACATTTACATAAAGCGTGTTTGTTGGCTTCGTGACTTAAACGTCGTAACTGCGGCTTTTTTAAAGCTGCAGTTACGATGGTTAGGTCGCCGACCAAAGATTTTCCTTTTTGTTATATTTACTGGCCATAAATTTTGCAATAAAACCTGTCGGGTAATATCGAAGTGGAACTTGATGTGGAAGTCAGAGGGTATGGCCAATAGTTTATTGATAAATGTAAATTTGGTGGTGATGTAACTGAAAAATTGTTCAAAGCAGCGTTATACACGATAGAAAGTTCTGTTATATAGGGAATATTACCACAGTGTCTTTTTCTATGCGTTGTTATCGTGTTCGAGAATCGTGTGTAGGTATTTTTTATTGGATGAGACCGAAGGTCGAATCCAATAAAAATACCTACACACGATTCGAGAACACGGTAACAACAAATAGAAAAACACACTGTTGTAATATTCCTTTTATTATATACCTTTTAGGAAATGACATTTAAATGCCTAAGAAATAACCAACTTTCCGAATCAAAGTGCTGTAAGCACTGCAATCGCTCTCCACTGAGAAATGTTGTTGTTGTCGTGACTTTTGTAGTTGTATATTTCTTTGAAAAAAATAAAATATACATTTGATTTGGGCTAGCACAATGCGAGTCAGTCCTAGAAACAATTTCTTAAAGCAATATGTATTTGATTGGATAAGATTGCTTTTATCAGAATTTGTCAAATCAATATTTTATCATACAATAGACAATCCGTTGTTTATAGCCCCTAAAAAGTATAATTTTTGAAGACCATATTGTTGAACAAAGATGTTATTTAAACGCCGTGGCCTCAGAAGAGTCAATATAAGGTACGATGCCCATAGTAATGTACCTTAATCTATGCTCACATACGCAACTCTTGAAAACAATTGTGGAAAACATTGTGGAAAAAGAAGAATTTGCTTGTTTTAAGCAAATTCTTCATTGTCCATAATGCTCTAAATCCAAAAGACAAATGTATTCCATCAACTTGAAATTGTTGTCTGCAACACCTTTCATGTCGAACTGGTCTAAAAACCTACCTTTTGAGTGGGAATGGGTTAAACTTGTCATCAGCAGGTGCACGTGTACCTAAGTTACCTACATACTAGATATGATCAAAGTATCGTTGAGCAATATTGAATGTGTCTATGAGTTCAGTTTTTAATAGACGGACTGTTGAACAATATGTCCCGATCCTTTAAGAGGGTGTATGGAAAGAAGGAACTGTCATTGTCTTTGCTTTATCTTCTGTAAATTCAGACATTAGGAGGGCCTTCTTCAATCAGAAATACCCACAGCTAAAATTGTTGATTGATAAATACGAAAGTTATCGATTCTTTCTCGTTATATAAACTTTAACATATCTATTGTACTAAAATCGTAGCTTTAAAAAACGTTGTTACGAGATTATTAGTAGCTCCAGAAGGAAACATGGATTTAACCTTTTCCAAGTAGCTAATAGTTTACTGATTTTATTGTACATATTCGTGAGAGAAAAATTAAATAGTGAGTGAGGGAGAGAGAGAGAAAGCGGAAAAAAGAGAAAGGGATAGCGAGAAAAGGAGACAGAGCGCAGAGAGATGGAGAGAAAGAAAGAGAATACAATTTAAGTCGCATTTATAGAAGTTGTCAAATTCTGTGTCTTACCAGAAGTACCTTTAGCATATTACGTAATTCTCAGTCCTTCACGACCAGTTACTGTCAAACCAGTCCAATCGTTGCGCGCGTAAAGTAGACAATCCAATCAAAGCGACTTTATATTTAGCTTACAACGGAGTTTCCAAAAGTCTGGACCTCCATTTTCCCTTTACTCTACGTTGGAAATTTCTTAACTTATAATTCCAATTATTCAACGTAACTTTAAAGGAATATAGTGTTTACAGCATTATGGCATTAACTGGAAAGATATTCCAGACTCATGATTCAAAGAAGTACAGGTGATCCTTTACTGACAGCTATTCTAACTGTTAAATACTCGGAATGTTCTGTATTGTATGCGTCCAGTTGAGTTAAAGGAACATTTGGGAAATAGGGTCACCGACTGAATTTCGAAAATGCCGTCATAAATCGCTCCCAAGAGGTCGCGATTAAAAACCCGGATTGTCAATACACAAAAAAAGAAGTCGGTGTTTAACGGTACTCGACGAATACGGTTTTTTGCTACACGCCGAATATTGATTTTTTTTCTTTCGAGTTGTATTTGACAGCCAGGTTTTACTCCATATCGTTTATAGGTATATAATAAATGTATATATGTAGGTTTGTAGTTCTTCCCGCGTCCTCACGATCACAAAGATCATTTCGATTGTTGCCATCTAAATGTTCCGGTAGAATACTGACGAATACTTAACTCATTACCAGACAAAAACAATGACAGATCCAAATTGAAAGAAGATGTAGACGACAACTTAAAATTTTCGGGGTTTTCAACGTTCTGGGTAGAAAACATTGTTGAAAATTAAGAAATTGCTTGTAAAAAGCGATTTCTCCATTTTATACAATATTTCTCTAGAGTAAATTCACCTATTACCGACACCGTCTATTTATCGGCACATCCGCGATTTTATCGTAAATTCGATATCGGCTTCACTCGTGATATGACAAAATAATTATTTGCCATGTCTTCATTGTGTGACGTATTTTTGAAGTTCGAAAGGCGCGTTCTTTTTTCAAATGTTTGGATCAACACAAACTTTGGTCAAGCTTATCTTCCGAGATAAGGTTGGTTGAATCTTTTTATGCAAACTTTTATTACTTCTTTCGCTTATCTTTTAAATATGTACAAAATTTTTAGCTTAAAGCATGCTATTTCTATCTTTATAAACTATTAAAAACGTATTTCTTCCCAGTTTATGTTTAAAAACAAAATGTGTCGATAATTAGGAAATATTAACCACAGTCTCCCAAATATCGACACCGTCTGAAAAATAGTGCTTTGCTCTTTTAAGAAAAAAGAAAACCCAATACTTGAGTTTCTTTTCGGACTATCTTAAATATAGATATAGATATACCAATGTTAAGTCCGCAAATGGTAAAAGAAATGAACAAATTCAACTAGCAGAAAAGAAATTAACAAAAATCTGCATATGACAATATTTGTATACATTATTCCACAGATAATTGCTTGCTGAAAATGTCGAACCAATTAAAAGTGAAGAAAAGGGTAAAAGTATGCAACAGAGCAAATGACACGTGCTATTAAGGCCGTAAAATCTGGAGCATCAAGTAAAAAGGCTGCGGCAAAGGCTTTTGCTGTTCCACGCACCACACTATTAGATAAGCTGGCAGGAGGAGTACCGGAAACTGCAACACCCACCAGGGAAGAAGCCCGTTCTAACTAATGCTTAAGAGGCTACTTTGGTGAATTATAGTAAAATAATGTTTGAAATCGGTTACCCTGTTACCAAAACGGGAGTTCCTGAAAGAAGTAAAGAAAGTACTTGATATTGATGGCAGGGAAACCCCGTTTAAGGATAACTTACCTGGATACCACTGGTTTAACCTTTTCTGTAAACGTAATCCCCAGATGACAATGCGCACTCCGATGGGTCTTTGACAGGAAAGAGCCAGTATTAATTTGTTGCCGAATGCTACACATGTTTTATTCTTGAAATATTGTTCAAGAAATCGATCCCGAAGTTGGAACCGTTTCATTATCAAAAAACACAGAAAGCAAAAGTCAGACTGTCAAACAAGTTGCTTGTATTCAATCTACATCATTTGACATGAATCAGGATAATGTAGCCCCTGCATTTTTCAAATTGAATGTTCCTGAACCTATTCAGAAAAAGAAGAGGAATCAATTAAGAGATAAACTGTCAAAAGCAATTTCTGGAACTGAGGCTATACAAATGCTAAGAGAGATAGAAGAAAAACGGAAAGCCAAGGAGGAAGCTAAATTTTAACGCAAAGAAGAGCGTACAATGAAAAAGGCAAAGAAAGAAGAAGAAAAAATCTTTAAGAAGGAGGAAAGGGAAAGAAAAAGGAAGGAAAAAGAACAGATGAAAAAAGATAAAAGATGCAAGGGAAGCAAAAAGGCGAAAAAACAAGTAACTAAGGAGTCTGAATCTGACTCTGATGACAACAATGTCAGCATGAACCTAGTGCTAGAGATAGTAGTGACTTTGAGGAGGAGTTTGAAATGTGCCCTGTGTGCAACAAGGATGGCAAACATCCATCTCTGTGGGGAAGGTGTTTGGATTGCGCCACACGATGGCATTACAGCTGTGCAAATCGTCCTGAATTTGAGCTTCTCGAAGAAGACGAGCGACAAAAGATCGAATTTATTTGTCCTCTCCGTTTATAAATAAAATCATATACAGGTTGAAAAAGGACATACAACATTCCCCGCATAATCCCCAGTTTTTCTCTCACAATATTTTTCCATGAGAAAACATTATGAAGAAAGAACAAGCAATTTGATACTTTTCAGATATGTTGTCTTACATATTAGATTATCATAATTTTAATTATTGCAATTTCATTGTCATCCCATTGTCAGCTTACCTCAATTTGAAGTGATCTAAAATTTTGAAAAACAGGAAAGGATTTAAATGGCCCCGCTATGAGAAAACCTACCATTAGCTTTCTGACCATTTTCAACAGAAAACGCGGCTGTCTATCAAATAATCAATTGACCACTCAAATCATGTATTTGAACCGGAAGTGAACTTTGAACACCGTTATTAGCTGACATTTTTAGGATTCACTTTTGTTGGTTGGCGACTTGAATATTACGGCTACAGCTTATTCATGTTGTATTTACGATAATTGGGTCGTTAACCAACAATTTTACTTTTTGTTAGTTATGTTATTGGTTATAAAATATGCAAAATAACGCCATTTGATATTGGAGTGGGCGGGGCCAGGGATCTGTCAATTATGCTTTACAGCCACAGGAGATGGTGTTGATTGGTATCTTTTGCCAAGCTGATCAGTGTCTTTTTCAGGTTGATTTTCTCATAACTCTGCTACATTCTTTATTTGCAAAGAGAATCACTAGATCTATTTCAACCAACGAAGTATTAGTTGTTATTTTTTAAAAAACAAATTAGGTGTCGATAATTTTGAAGAGGGTGTCGATAAATGGACAATGTTGCTATTTTGGGGTTTTCATGGTCCCTTTTGTAAACCCGTATTTGATTGGTTTAAAAGTGATGTATGTTTATTCAATTCGAAATATTGACCAATGAAAAGTGTTATAACATAGTGTTGAAAGTGCTGAAATGACGATTCCTCCAAAGCATAAAAATGTACACGAAAGCTTAAGGTGTCGATAATCGGCGAATTTACTCTATTGTTTTCCTTGAGGGGCGCCAAAAAAGCGCCATTATGTGGGATTGGGTTAAAATAGCTCTCTTTTACCAAGTCTAGACTGGACTTAAAGTAATGACCTAACAAGAAACAATTTCCTGGATTCTATTTATTCTGGATTATTTACTTAAAAGGCACAAAATGTAATTTCATCTAAATACATTGCTGAAGTATTGTTATAGCTATAACTTTTCATTAAGTTCCTAATTGACGAGTCGATGACCACGCCTACAGGCTTCGCTGGCCCGCCCATTCAGCTCCGAAAGAAAGTTCCACCTCGATAATAAACGGTGGAATGCATGTCCAGTAACATTTAACAAAATAGAAGGTCGTAATGGCCCTAAATCACTCACCTGAGAATGATTTCTCTAATTCTGATAAGGCCAGCACTGCGATGCCCATAATTGTTGCGAATCAAAATTTCATGATCATATTTTGAAATGGGTCACCAAAGGAATATCCCTGTCAAGTTTAATCTAAATTGGCCATATGGTTTTAGAGGAGAAGATAATTAAAGAATTATTTCATGATTTTTCTAAGCCAAGTCCTGCAATGTCCACATCTTTTTGCAAATCAAAATTTCATGAACAAGTTTTGAAAAGGGTAACCCAAGTTACATTCCTGTCAAGTTCAGTCCAATTGGCCCAATCGTTTAGGAGGAGAAGATATTTAACCCATTCCAAACACAACAAAATTTTAGACCGGTCCAATTTGAAAGAAGCTGCAGACAACAATTTTAGGTTGATGATATTTTAATTTTTTCATCTTTTTGGATTGAAAACATTGTGGATAATGAAGAAATTGCTTGTATGAAGCAATTTCTTCATTTTCCACAATGTTTTCCAAAGCTTTTTCCTTTAGGGGCGTAAAAAGGAGGGATTGAGTTGGAAAGGGTTAAATAATCATTTCATGGTTTCTCTCACGTCTGATAAGGCCGCCATGTCACGCCCGATCTTTTTAAAAATCTAAATTTTATCAACAAATTTGGTAAATAATCATCTGAGGAAAATTCTTTCCATACGTTATTTAAATTGACCGAATGGTTAAGGAGTAGAAGATATTTAAAAGAATTATTTCATGATTTCTCTGAGTCTAGTTAGCCCGGCCCTACCACGCTCCCTTTTTTGCAAACCAAAATTTCCCGAAGAAGTTTTGAAAATTGTCACCAATGAAACATTCCAACAAAGTTTGGTTGGAATTGGCCTTGTGGTTTAGAAGGAGAAGATTTTTAAAGAATTATTTAATTTTTTCTCTTAAGTCTGATAAGCCCTATCTGCCACGCTCCCATCTTTTCACTAATCAAAAATTTCATGTGATTATATCATATTACAGATTTACATCCGCTAATATAATTCTTCGTATGATAGGATACATTAACCCTTTCCTACACAATCCATTCTTGTTTACGTCTAAGTGATTGTATATTTGAGAAAATATCGTGGGAAATTGCTTGTAACAAGCAATTTCTTCTTGTCACACAATATTTTCTTAACCGTAGGTTGGTTATTTCTACATTTCACTCACTTTTAATTGTCGTCTGCAGCTTCTTTCAAATTGCACAAGTCCAAAATTTAAAAACAAGAGGACCATGATGGTCCTAAATCGCTCCCCTGAGTATGATGGTTCATGGCTTTATGATATAAATAAAATAGCAAAGCCCTCTGTCTAATTATTTTGGAGAAGATGTTTACAGATTTCTCTTTTAATCCTAGGTATATTGATGATCCATATAGCACTAATTTCCTGAATATGGTTTTTTGTTTGAATGGGGTTTTACGCCGCTTTCAACAATATTTCAGTTATATCGCGGGGTCTGGAGCACCTAACAATGGAATCCTGGTATTTCTCACACCAGTACTACCATTACATCCTTTCCTAGCCTCCTGCTGCTATCCCACATAGGTTTACGATTATCGACCCGACAAATTGTCGAAAAATATGAGTGCCGCCGTCGGGGATCGAACCCGGGACCTCTAGATTGACAGTCCGACGCGCTACCAACTGCGCTATGACGGCGGCCCTGAATATGGTAATGCTTTGAAGTATAGACATCAATACACACCAAGTATAAGAGCTGTAAGCCTAATGGTTTAGGAGAAGAAGGTTTTCAAAGATATCATTATTTATTCCTAACTAAAATTAGGGATTGCACAGAAAAGGGCTAATTTTTTTAGTAATTTGGTAGGGGGGCAATGGCTGATAATATGTACCAAAAATCAAAGCTCTAATCTTTATGGTTTGGGAGAAGAAGATTTTCAAAGATTTCCTTCTTTATTCCTTTGTAAAATCAGGAATCGCACAGAAAAGTGCTAATTTTCAGAGTATGATATTGCTTTGAAGTATTTTGGTAGACGGTAAATATATTATGATATGTGCAAAATATAAAAGCTCTAGGCCTTATGGTTTGGGAGAAGAAGATTTTTTAAGTTTTCCTTCTTTAATTCTATGTTAAATAAGGGATTGCCAAGAAAAGGGCTAATTTTCAGAATAGGGTAATTCTTTGAAGTATTTTGGTAGAGGGTCAATAGATGATGATTTGTACTAAATATCAAAGCTCTAGGCCTTATGGTTTGGGAGAAGAAGATTTTTAAAGATTTCCTTCTTTATTTCTATGTTAAATCAGGGATTGCCAAGAAGCGGGCTAATTTTCAGAATAGGGTAATTCTTTGAAGTATTTTGGTAGAGGGTCAATAGATGATGATGTATACCAAATATCAAAGCTCTAGGCCTTATGGTTTGGGAGAAGAAGATTTTTAAAGATTACCTTCTTTATTTCTATGTAAAATCAGGGATCATTAAGAAAAGGGCTAATTTTCAGAATACGGTAATTCTTTGAAGTATTTTGGTAGAGGGCCAATAGATGATGATATATACCAAATATCAAAGCTCTAGGCCTTATGGTTTGGGAGGAGAAGATTTTTTAAGTTTTTTCACTCTGTTGCCATAGCAACCAAAGTTCTTCATGGATTTCAATTCTTTGAAGTATTTTGAAAGAGCATGACCTAAGGATCATTTCTGTGAAGTTTTGTTGAAATTCCATGGTTAGTTTAGGAGAAGAAGTTTTTTTGTAATTGTGAACGGACGGACGAACGGACAGACGGACGGACGGACGACGGACGATGACCGATCACAATAGCTCCTCCAGAGCAAATAGGGTCGTTGGCCCTGGGGCGCTCACCTGAGATGAAGGCTCTTTTTCTTTCAACAGTCTTATTTCATGTAAAGGTTAGGATTATGAAACAAGTGGGCCACAATTACATATAAAGACTTTGAACCTGGGAATCCAAAAGTCTAAATTACAATTTCCAAGGCTTTAGTGCTGATTTGAAAGAAGGAAAAAACTTTTTCCTCCCTCTGGATCCATGGGTTATAATTTCAGATATAAGAAAGAAGTCTGTGAACTGATGCTTATGCCCCCCCCCCCTGCCAAATTTGGTTCAAATCGGCCCAGTGGTTTAGGAGGAGATGTCATTTAAAAAATCGTTCTTTAATTCTATATAACCCCCCCCCGGGACCCGAGGATCATGTTTTTAGCTATTTTGTAAGAGATCAATATACTGATACTTCATGCAAAATATTAAGGTTCTACGCCTTCTGGGTCAGGAGGAGAAGATTCTTTAAGATTATTTTGAAATTTCATTTTTGTTGCCATGGCAACCAGAGTTTTTTAACGAATTTCAATTCTTTAAGCTATTTTTAAAGGGGACCACCTAAGGAACATTTCTGCCAAATTTGGTTCAAATCGGCTCACGGGTTTGGGAGGAGATGTCATTTAAAAAATCGTTCTTAATTTCTATATAAATCCCACCCCCTGGAGCTCCGCCCCTGCGGCCCCGAGGATCATGATTTTAACGATTCTGAATGAGGTCATTATACTGATGTTTCATGCAAAATATTAAGGTTCTACGCCCTCTGGGTCAGGAGGCGAAGATTTTTAAAGATTATTAAAAAAAATACATTTTTGTTGCCATGGCAACCAGAGTTTTTAACGGATTTCAATTCTGTTAGCTATTTTAAAGGGGACCACCTAAGGAACATTTCTGCCAAATTTGGTTCAAATCGGCCTAGTGGTTGGGGAGGATATGTCATTTAAAAAATCGTCCTTTAATTCTATTTACCCCCCCCCCCCTTGGAGCTCCGCCCCTGCGGCCCCGAGGATCATGATTTTAGCTAATATGAAAGAGGTCAATATACTGATACTTCATGCAAAATATCAAGGCTCTACGTCTTCTGGGTCAGGAGGAGAAGATTTTAAAAGATTATTTTAAAATTTCAATTTTGTTGCCATGGCAACCAGGAATTGCAACCAGGATTTTTAACGGATTTCAATTCTTTTAGCTATTTTTGAAGGGACCACCTATGGAACATTTCTGCCAAATTTGGTTCAAATCGGCCCAGTGGTTTGGGAGGAGATGTCATTTAAAAAATCGTTCTTTATTTCTATATAAACCCCACCCCCCTGGGACTCCGCCCCTAGGGACCCGAGGATCATGATTTTAGCTATTTTGAAAGAGGTCAATATACTGATGCTTCATGCAAAATATCAAGGCCCTACGCCTTCTGAGTCAGGAGGAGAAGATCTTCAATTCTTTTAGCCATATTTGAAGGGGACCACCTAAGGAACATTTCTGCCAAATTTGGTTCAATTTGGCTCAGTGGTTTGGGAGGAGATGTCGTTTAAAGAAATTGTTGACGGACGACGCATGACGGACGACGGACGGATGCCGGACGAAAGGTGATCACAAAAGCTCACTTCAGCACTTCGTGCTCAGGTGAGCTAAAAACAGTAAAAGATTAAAGTCAAATAGCCAAACAATAAGGACCCCTTGCATAAAATTTCAAACCATTTCTTTTTCGTGAAGTACAGACACTTTGTAGACTTGAAAGCCGCTCCTGGTTTTCAGAATATTATCGAACATGTCAAGATGATTTAGGCCAGTATCTCTCTCAAGGACACATTGCAACGATTAAGATCAGACTGTATTGGTTCACAGGATGATCTGGATCTTTACTTGGTGAACATTGGTAACGGTTGGAAATGTTACGCACGGGCTTTGAGTTAAATACCACCCGTATAATAGGGAATACTTATAGTTTATCGTTCATGTCTACAGACATTAGATATATGTATCTCTCATGTTCCGTTTATAAGGATTTCCTTGACCCTGGTGGTTGATCTCAAGGTCATTATGGCTGCCCTGGTTTTCTTTTTCTTCCTGTTCAGGTGCAAAATGGTGCTCTAATACTTCAAATGTCACTACACCCATTGCTATAATGTTTTTAAGAGTGAATATAGAAATACCCTGTGAAAGACCGTGCCACGTGATCATCCGTATAATAAACAATGGTAAATTGATCAAGAAAGCTATACATAACTTGTGTAAAAGCTCGAGTCTCTCCGGTAATTTCCGTAACCCGAATTTCATTTTCGCTAAGGTAAAAAGTGGCACTGTGGGGAGTAGAAGATTTATACAGAAAAATGCGATTGAAGCGTTTGCTAATCCCGGTGGGAAAGAATCTCTGACATCCTTTTCGAACAAACTTTCAAGAATGTCGACACCATCTAGGATGTCAAACAATACAGTACTCGTTAACTCTATCATCAACAGTTTACGTTGGCCGTGACGTAAATCATGCTGTGTTGCTAAGAACGTCAGAAAAACGATCCCCGAAAGCGCAATGGTCGTTTTTAGAGTGTTTGGACCGAAGAAATAAACTTCGTCAAGTTCTGTCGAGAACGTAGTAAAAATCACGATCACTTTAAAATCCAGCACGACGGCGTACACAAACCACGCTACGTACGTAAACGGCATATGACGTACGTCCCTAAACTCTGGATCATGTAGACGCTTCTCTGTATGGATGATGTTTGTAGAGAGAACCATGGCGATGATAAAGAGTGAGACGACAACGCCGTCTGCCCCGTAAATGGCGGCCCAGGTGTAACTAAGCTCTGACATGAGATACCAGTTGATGGTGACGGCCTGTAACACGATGATGAACGGACACAGGATCCTGGTGGGCCAATGGTGTAGACACCGTACAGCTGGATGACGGTCAGACATCTTAGTGACCTTCGCACTCGGGGTTAAACTGCACAGGGGACAATCTCAAACTATGTCACTTCTTCGACTATTGTTGACGATCGTTATAACTTTGGTTCAAAGATTCGAGGCATCTTCGATCAACTTCATGTTCAACCTGCAATAAGGAAACGTGCTTATTAGTGTCAAGGTTTGAATGGAGTACTTTTCTAACTTTGACAATAGTGTATCTATAATGGTAGACTGTATATTCAGGGTTTGGATATTGAATATTAACATAAAAATATGATCTATTTCTCGTGAAGGAATACTCAAAACTTCCTAAAGTAAAAATTGAATCAGGTACAATGTTTTTTCTTTTTCAATGAATTAATCGTACGAGAAAAAGACCTTATTTGGGTCGCCTGATTGAGTGGGCAATGCCCGAATCGACGACGGGATAGCTGTCTACCTAAGGAGACTTTACAGTTTATGCTATAACAAGTTAAAAGCTGAATGAATAATACGTGGTTTTACGCTTTAGAGCATCTGTCTATACGGTGGCTTACATGTTTGGTTAGATGGGTGTCAAAAACCTTAGTCACTGTGTCTAATCATTGATAAACCTCTTGAATAATCTAAAACCTTCGTCGCTTGCTCAGATGTCTCGAAACTTGGTCAGAATATTACGGGTCTTCAATACCACGGATATATTGACATTGAATCACTTAGATTAAAAAAGCAAGGTCACTATATCAGATCTTATTTTAAAGCCCAAATGTACTCTACCGGTAGCATTTTAGTGACGTATTAATGTCTCGAAATTTGGTTTAAATGTTTGTCTTCTTGAAATCCCGGACAGTAAAATTTTAAAATTATTTATCTTCTGGGGTATAGAACAATGAGGATAATCAAGAAATTGCTTGCAGCAAGCAATTTTTTCATTTTCCACAATGTTTTCCAAATCCTTTTTTACTAAAGGGGCGCCAAAGCGTAATTAAGTGGAAACGGGTTAACCCATTCCAACTCAATCCCTCCTTTTTACGCCCCTCGAGAAAAAAGCTTTGGAAAACATTATGGAAAATGAAGAAATTGCTTGTATCAAGCAATTTCTTCATTATCCACAATGTTTTCTATCCAAAAAGAGGAAAAAATTCAAAATTCCATCAACTTGAAATTGTCGTCTGCAGCTTCTTTCAATTTGGACCAGTCTAAAATTTTGCTATGTTGGAACGGGTTAAAGTGATGCCAATGTTTCCCCGATGAGCCATTGTCTCTTTTCAAACTTCTGTTACCGTCAATTGTTCCATGACAAGACACATAAAAAATAAATGAAGGACTTTAAGTAATCTATGATTTACTGAGATAAAAAGCAAGCATATCAAGGAATTCATTTCAATTAAAGTGTTTCGAGTATAATACCACTGTTAACAGTATTTAACTCTTTGCTGAGCAATCCCTGGATTTTAAGTCCCTGTGATTTTATACTTGAGAACAAATTGCGGAAAAAATCAGGAATTGCTTGTAACAAGCTATTTCTTCTGTCTCCACAATATTTTCTTCCCCTTCTAAATGGTTATTTTTCGAATAAATCGACAGTAAATTTTCTTCTGTCTTTTAACTTGGACAGGTTTAAGATTTTGCAAAATAAGAAAGGGTTTAGCTGTATTGTAGCGGATGATGAACGTAACTGTGACTTGCAATAGCTCCTCCCACAACCACATCCGAACAACCATCTGCCTACCCAACAAAGGAGAACAATTAAACATTCACCCAATGCTAAAGAAACAAGCGATGCGATTTGTGATAAGCCTTTGTGTCGATCTGGCGACTTAAACGTCTTAGTTACAGGTTATTCGTTGACCAATCACTGGCCTCGCCCAGTGACTCCGTTGGCATTGCCTATTGACCCCAACAGAATTTCCTTTCCGATATTTAAGTGGCGCCATTTTGTAGAATTTATGGCTAGTATCGTGTGACAAAAAGGTAGAAAAGTTGTACGCGACCTACACGTTTAGCAAGCTGTAGATACGACGTTGAAGTCGCCAAACAAGCAAAATAGCTTCACTTTAATGGCGGCCAATGACAGACTTCAGAGTTATCTTTAAATCTGAATGAATAAATAATCTCATTTGTCAACGTAGCTGTAGTTACGACGTTTAAATCGCCAAATCAACAAAAATGCTTCACACAATTATCGGCCACTGTTTGAGTTCAAAGTTCTCCCCAGATCAAAATGAATAATTTGATTGGTCGATTAATACTTTGATTGACAGCCGCGATCCCTCAATTGACTGTCTATAGTATAGGGATGAGTGTATTTTTCACTGCGTTTATTGGAGTATAAAGTGCAATTGCCTTAGCACATGGCAAATAACGCCCGTAGGGCGTTATGTTTAAGCCATGTGCTAAGGCAATTGCACTTTATACTCCAATAAACGCAGTGAAAAATACACTCAGCCCATATAATTGCAATACGTCTATTTTCAAATCCGAAACGGATAGAGAGATGAAAATAAAAACAAATAAACGAACTGTGGGCGGAGTTACTTTTCTTTGACATGCGTATGGATACATTGACACAGTTTATCGCTCGAGTCGTTGTAACGGCGGACATTTTATTTCGTCGCTTGGGTTTTTTGAAATGGAAATTCGAACATTCGTTGGATTTATTTGGAATTATTATGAGGAAATACTAACTTTAAACTCTGTAAATTATGATATCTGGGTCAATAACAGTTAGAATTATGAATAGATGCTTTGTAATAGACAAGAAATATAAACCTACCACATGGACACGATGCATGCTGATGTGGCGAAGCCGTTTCGACATCTCGGATTTACGGCTAATAAAGGTGAGTTTTTCGAAATCTTCATGTTTAAAACGAACATTATAATTGTTATAAGGACACTATTTGTTTATTGAAAATCCATGGAAGTATAAAGGAATTCGAGGAAATCGAAATTCAAAAGGTGATGACTATAAATAGTAACAAAACAAGTTTGGTATTTCTTGGAAGCGAATTCCCAATATCGGAAATCCCTGACCTTGTTTGTTTCTATTTTTGTCGAAAATAGTTCTGCCTTTTATCGAGGTATAAAGTGCAATTGATTTGATCACGTGATACGATTTGGGCCAATGAAAATACTCTATTTTGAAGTATTGCAATTATATATTTGTGGACAACACGACCGATATTCGAGAAGGTTATAACCAATGACATAGTAAGTTATCCCAAGGGAGAATATTAGTCTAATTTGGCGATGTTATAATGTAATATTATGTCTCGTCATGCATTAACCGTTCAGCCGGCTTATCATTGAAAAAAATAGAGGCGCTTAAGCGCCTGTATCGCTCCACAGGCCTTAATGTACGGATTGAGCAAGGGGTGTTTTCAGAAATTCAATATAAACTGAAACATCTTTGCCATCTTTGGCAAATAAATCTAGTCACTGAAATCCTTGAAATAGTTCTAGAGAAGCATTTCAAACTTTTCACCGTTTTTTGATTAAAATCCATCTACTGGAATATTTCCCAAGATTTCAGAGTTTTCATATATGGAAATTAAAGCCCTCTCAAGATAATATTTCTTATCCAAACAAATTCATTGAAGAAATCTGAGAAAGGGTTTCCAAAGAATAATTTAAATTAATCTACTCGATTCTGAAAAAAATATTTTCAAAGTTTTTACCATATACCATATAAAAAAAAGCCCCTCCTATTTAAGACATGTTTTTCACCCAATCGAAATTCTTTTACATAATCTATAAATAAAAAAGTCATCACTGGATCATACAGCAGAATTTGACTGAAATAGATGGAATATTTTCTGAGGAAAATATTTGAAAGCTTTTACCAAATCGATGAATCAGCGAGAAACAGTTGTAACTGCCGAGATGTTTATATGCAGATACAACTGTTTGGCACTGAACCATCGGTATATGGTTATTAGCACAGCCCATTAAAGTCATTTTTTCATCCGGTCAAAATTCTTAGAAAAATCTGATAAAGGGTCAACCAATGGTCATTCGGTAGAATCTGGTTGAAATCCATCAGTTGGTTTCTGAGAAGAAGATTTTCAAAGCTTTTGACCATATTTGGAAAAGTTCTGTCCACTAGGCCATGTTTTTAATCTGATCATTTTTCTTTGAAGGAAACTGATAAAAGTTCATACAAGGATCATTCCTGTGAAATTTGGCTGGAATACATTAACTGCTGTCTGAGAGGAATATGTGGAATTGACCCCACTGATTAAAGCCATGTTCAAAATTATTAGAAGGAGTCTGATTAAGGGTCACCAAAGGATAATTTCTGTTAAAATTAGTTGTATTTTTTTTTTCAGTATTTCCTGAGAAGATTTTTTTAAATTAAAAAATACGGACGGACGATGAACACCACGTCATGACAATAGCCTCATGGCTTCCAGCCAGTGGAGCTAAAAACCATTGATTTCAAAGATTGCTACAGCTTGAATCTTATCGGATATTTTGTTTCTATTATATTTTTATTTGATATCATGAAACATTACCTCAATACAAGCATATCTATTGTACCCCTGATTTCACTACAAATTTATTTGATGGCGTATTCATCTTTGTTTGAATCGGTAAAATTAATGGATCGCTCGCCACGCCCACTGTCTCCAACAGGAAGTTCGACCTGAATATCTGATTTTGCTAGTAACATGAAACAAAAAAGTAAAATAGTTAGCTGGCGACTTAGACGCCGTAACTACAGCTTGAACAAAAATTCTTCACAAAAACATTGAACAATATCGGAGTTCAAAATATCGCTTCCGGTCTAAAAGAATGATTTGATTAGCCCGTCGATATTATTACTGACCACGGCGATTTGTTAACTGGTCATTACAAATTGTAATCAGAAAAAAAAAAGTCGCTGGAGATTTTTAGGGAAAATCCACAAGGAAGGGCTGGACATAATACCTTTTGAGCAATTTATGCATCTGTTTAAAACTTTTGGCGGATTTATGTTGTTGTTGTTGTTGTTGTTGTTGTTTTGTTCTTTTCACGAAAAAAAAAAATAAATCCGATTATATAATGTAACGACTTTACTAATTCCGAAGCATTTCCATAATTTTCTGACCATGCGATATGAATCTAGCAAAACAAAAGACATTGCGAAAAAAAAATGTATTAATCTTTTCCTACAATGCTTCTTTTTGTTTAATGCAGGCCTCAAGATGCAGATCGTTTCAAGAGTTTTGTAACTGTTTTACTTGCTCTGTTCTTATCAACTGTTGTTCTATTTCTATAACTTGTTTTAATGACTTTCTTTTAAATCCTTTAAATTCTCCGACCGTATGCAGACGGATACCAATTCCTTTTGCGTCGTTTAGTACGGAATGACAAGGGTCGAAATATTTTCAAAAATTCTTGTAGAAGAGCAAAAAACTTTAGCCTGTTTAACCCTCCCCGTCGTTGTTGTTGTTGAATTTTAGACTAGTCCAATTTCAAAGAAGTTTTAGACGACAATTAAAAGTGGGTGCGCCTCGAAAAGTACCACTCAAAGGTTTGAAAATATTGTGTAAAGGAAAATATTTCCTCACACCTTAGTATAAAATCACATTAACGTACAAATAAGGGGTTGTGAAGGAAAGGTTTAACCCGAGCAATCTGACTTGAAGCACTACACGGATGTTCCCTGAATTATGAATCACTCTTAGTTGGTCACTCTTATTGACTCAATGATTCTAGCAATAATTTTATCCCATTAACACACAATGATTACGACTTATGACGCCCTGAAGCATGCAATCATGGAAAACATCGTGAGAAAAGAAGAACTTGCTTGTAATAAGAAAATTCTCTATTTCTCACTAGTTCTAGCTTATTTGGCACTTATGAACAATTTGAAATGTCGTCTGCAACTTCTTTCAACTTAAACCAGTCTTGTGTGTTGTCGTCTGGTATGGGTTAACACTCTGATTCAATCCACTCTTCACGAACAAGTATCCATCCTAGCTTTAAGTTTATATCAGACAGTTTCTGTTCAAAGGGTAGATCGAATTTTAAAGTTAAGGTAAACCTTCCTTAAACTGTTAAAATAACATCGATTACTTAACATCTATGATTGAATATTTCCAAAACAATCTCCCCTGTAATGTGGTCAACAAGTGAAGTGTTCGGTTACTGTAAAGCCGATAGTGCACGCGTTAATGAATGACGTAACTCTATTATCCTCACAGCAGAACCCAGAAGATAAACAGATAACTCGTTATAGGAAACTATTGATGTTGTTGATTGAACATTACCAGAGCTTTCATTAATTATATGTTGTTGTTGTTGTCGTCGTTTCTGAATATATAATCATTTTTTCGTTCTTGCTTAACGCCGCTTTTAACACGTTTCGGTCATATCACCTATAAATGGATTCCTGGTATATCCCGTACCAGCACTACCAATACATCCTTTCCTAGCCTCCAGCTGCTATCCCACTTAGGTTTACAATTATCCACCCATTGGTGAGAGACAAATGTCGGAAAGGATATGTGCCGCCGCCGAGGATCGAACCCATGACTGAAGCTGAATTTATTTTACTGGAAGGTTGATTATAGATGTGTCTTTGTTCATTTTTACTGAGTTCACCGCCGCTTTCACCAAAATACGATTCGATTACATATAGGGATAGTTCACCTATTCCTGTGTTTTCTGGCCCCCACGTGACTTGTGGTCCCTAGTGCCCTGTGGATCTACGTCTGCGGCAAAGGGTGAGGTACTCATCATTATCAGTGATCGGGATTTGATCTTATAATCTACGACCCGAGACTACAATGTAACCACTTCACCACATAGGACACAAAGGTTTGATTCGGTGGACGTTTGACCCATTACGAGACGACAACATTTTAGACTGACCCAAAATTCAAAGAAGTTGCCAAAAAATAGTTTCAGTCGGTGAAATTTTGAAAATCCTTTCATATTGGATAGAAAACTATGTGTATAATAAAATGAATTGCTCATAACAAGCAATTTCTTCACTTCCCACAATGCTTTCTTAAGCTTTCTTAGGTGCGTAAAAGCGGGGTTGAGTGTAAACTTGTTAACCTACCTTTATGAAAACATTATTTTCACGCGCCTACTCTTGTTGTCTCAAATGGCGTTATTTGGTCGCATAAACATTCGTGCTATTAAGTCTTTTCTACTGATCAAAAGAATGCTTTTGAAGGTTAAATGTGAGAGAAATTATCCAGTTTTTTTTTTTCCCGATTAACTTTGTGACATGCTAGTCCTATCTTTTTATAGCAAAAGAAAATTTATTGAGTTACCCAAGGCCCATTTAACCAATTACCAGCGACAAAATGTTCAAACGGGTTTATATACAAAGAAGTTGCAGATAACAATTTATAGTTGATGTAGGCCCTAATTTTTAAAAGTATTTGTCGTTTTGGAAAGAAAACATTTTGGAAAATGAAGAAAATGCTTGTGACAAGCACATTCTTCATTTTCCACTATGTTTCCAAAGCTTTTTCTCGGGAGGGCGGGGGGAGGGAACATATTGCATGATTGGTTTGGAATGGGTCTATTCCAGTCTCGGTAAATGTCAAGCTTGTATTAAAGAATGCCTTACGACCGACCCAGTCAAAAACTTAAATATTTTAGTGCTCTGTGATATTTAACAGATCTTTGAGTCTTAAATCTTACTCAGAAATAATCGTTTCTGTCAGTATACCCAACCTGTCACGCTAAAAGGGGCAATGTTGGTTATGCAAAATGTGTCGACCTAGCTCAAATTTTGCGAGTTAGGTAGGGTTAAACTGTTCGCTTTTGTTCATTTTCCTACCGTAAGGTAGAAATTCTAACCAACTGTATTCAATATAGCCATTTCAATATAGATATATGTTCTTAGACCAGTCTCTTTTCCAGATAAAATCTGTTATAAACTATATGAGCCTGTGCGCGACATTTCCAACCATTTCGCATGTGCGTGACTCGCACACATTGGGCACCCTGGAAAGCCATTCGGGGCAATTAGAATATTCGCTGATTGTTTAAAGAAGCTTTGGGTCAGTATCTATCTTCAGAGCGCAGAGTGAAGACTCTGATCAGACTGTGCGAATGCACAGGCTGATCTGAGTCTTTACTTGGCGCACATGTGTAATGGTTGAAAATATCACGCATGGGCTCATTTGTTATCTAACTCATTCAATCATTACCGCACCATTTTTGGGTGCCCTGAAAAATATGATCATGTAGAACATTACCCTGTGGGAAAGGAGAACTTGCTTAAGACAGGCAATTTCTCCTTTTCTCACAAAGTTTTCTACCTTATTTGGTACTCTAACACTTTAGAAAACATTGAGAGAATAAAGAAATTGAATGTAACGAACAATTTCTTTACTGTGCACGATGTTTTCTACAAAAGAATAAAGGATTTTCAAACTTTTATCATCTACAAATTGTCCTCAGCAATCTCTTTCAATTTGGACCAGTCTGAAATTGTGTCATCTAGTAATGGGTTAATGGAAATGACATTAAACATCAGTTATTATTCCCACTGGCTCAATACTGACTAAATCAACGTCACAATATCCCCAACAGAGAATCCCTCATAGACATATTATCAACCGCAGTCTAACTGTTAGGACCTGTCACGCAACAAAAGACCACCTTAACCAATATTCCCACACAGTGACACTTATGGGCGCCCCTCAAGAAAAACAATAGGGAAAACACTGAGTAAAGTGAAGAAGTTGCTTGTAACAAGCAATTTCTTCATTTTACATACTGTTTTCTATCCAGAAAGTTGAAAATAACTAAAATTTCAGAAACTTTAAATTGTCGTTTGCAAATCCTTTCAATTCGCACCAGTCTAAAATTTTGCCGTCTGACAAAAAAGTGACAAGAATCTGGCTAGACTATGATGACTTAACAGACTGACCTGGGTCTGAAATGTTCTGTCTAAAATGTTCTGTCTGAAATGTTCTGTCTGAAATGTTCTGACTGAAATATTCTATTGCTATAAAGATCGTTCCACCAGACTACATTTCTATTTGTGAAAAACCGACTTATTTTCATAATGGCTGAATCACATCTTTCCGAGATAGTTATTTTTCTTACGATGGGTATTTTTTTAAACTTTGCACCGAATTCACGAATCGCGATGTTAATCAAAGAATCCAAACAAATCATTCATATAGACTGGAAATGACATTCTAACTCAAACATTGGCCAATATTTATGTGAAACGTTTTGTTAGTTTGCTGACTTAAACGTCGTAACTACAACTTGATCAATCTTAAGTTACGACGTTTAGGTTGCCAAACAACCATTTTACTTTTCTTTATATATGCTTCTGGACATAAACTTTGGAAAATAACATCGTTTAATATCGAAAGATTTGTTTGTTTTGTTTGAATGTGGTTTAACGCCGCTTTTTACAATTTTTCAGTCATATGGCGACGGCTGGAGAACCTACCAGTAGATTCATGGTATATATCGCACAATTACCACCATTACATCCTTTCCAAGCCTCCAGCTGCTATCCAACTAAGGTTTATGGTTATCCACCCATTGGTGAGAAACTAATATCGGAAAGGAGATGAGCCGCCCTGAATCTTATAATCGAACAGGAACTTTCTGTCGGAGCAAAGAGAGCGTCAATTGATTGGTGCTATCACTCAAAAACCGATTACCCAACCAATAGACAGAACATGACACGTTGAACTGTGTAGGCGACTTAAAGGTCGTAACTTAGGTTTTATTCAAGATGTAGATTAGGCCACAAATCAACGATTTGCTTTCGTTTTATTTGCAGGACATATCGATGGGTCAGCGCGAAACAGTTGTAACTGCCTATATGTTTATAGGCAGTTACAACTGTTCCGCGCGGACCCATCGATATATATTGCATACAAACGCCGTTTTATATCTAAGTCAAACTGTTGATTCGGAGGTCAGTGGGCGTGGCCAGCGATCCGTCTATTGCCAAATATGGAATTACGAGAAGAGAAATCTGCTAATGGTTCAAGAATCGTGAAATATAGGAATATCTCATCTTCGATAACAATTATGAAATTGATCCTCTATTAACGAATTTATTTATTGTTATAGAACATCGAAGCTCAGTTAATGCATGGGTATCGTGGTTCTTCCGTTTCAACTCGGGCTTTAATGAGACTTGAATGTGGTGGAATAAGCAAAAATGTTCGGCTTAGAATCCAAAATCATTTCTTTTTTTGAATTACAGTCAGTAGTTTAACAGGAATCATTCAAGTTCTGCCTACTACGATCTTAGCAGGGGAGCACCTGGAATTAAGCCTTTGGTAAGAAAAAGTGAAAGAACGGTATGAAGACAGAAATAATGTAAAATATATTTTACTTCAAATGCGAGGCCGCATTAGAAATAAAACATATTTTGACTTGAACTCTGTACACCTATAGATGGATATTTGACACTTTCCTGTCTTCTTAATTTCAAGACTGGTCTAAATTGATTGATTAATTTATTGAATGGGCTTTAACGCCATTTTGAACAGTATTTCAGTCATATCGTGGCTGCTGGAGCACCAAACAGTGGATTCCTGGTTTTTCTCGCACCAGTACTACCACTACATCCTTTTCTAGCCTCCAGCTGCTATCCCACATAGGTTTACGATTACCCACCCATTGGTGAGAGACAAATGTCAGAAAGGATATGTGCCGCCGCCGAGGATCGAACCCATGACACCCCATGATTGAAGATTAGGAGTCTGACGCGCTACCTACTGCGCTATGACGGCTGCTGGTCCAAATTGAAAGAGGTTGCAGATCATAATTAAAATTGAATTGAAACATCCTATATGGTAGAAAATATTGTGGAAAAAGGGAGTTATTTCTTGCTATAAGCAATTTTGTCTTTTTGCACAATGTTTTCTCAAGTATAAATCACAGTAACGTAAAATACTGTTTTTGTACAGAAAAGGGTTAAAACATTGAACTCATTCAACTAAATTTTAGGAGAAAAGTAGTGATAGTCACTCCAACCGAAATACCTGATTCTAAGAGTTAGAATGAAAAATGACCAAGATATCTTAAGTAAGAGCTTTGGATTAAAGATTTCTGTAAAGTTTAAAGGTAAAGGTCACAAGAACAAAGTCGTTGTCGCAAATAAAAGCCAATCTTCTGAAGAATGCATGTGTGAAATTTATGCACCATGAAATGAAAAATGACAAAGAGAGAAAATGTTGAAAGTTTCTGGCAAAGATTTTGATAAGGAGTTAAAGGTCAAAGGGCCAAGGTCATTGTCACAAATGAAAGCCTATCTCCTGATAAGTACATGTGTAAGATATGAGCCAAATAGCACTGGTTAAAAAAGAGATACAGAATAAGTTCTGTCCAATATATTGTATGTTGTTTGCACAGATAGGATACAATTAGAGATAATTGTTTGTACACTACACCTCTCTTAACTGAGATCTTTCCACTAGAATATCTGATGTTGGCACTTATAGGATACTTTTAGAGATAGAGGATACATGTTGTACACTAGACCTCTCCTAACTGAGATCTTTCTACTAGAATATCTGATGTTGGCACTTATAGGATACTTTTAGAGATAGAGGATACTTGTTTGTACACTACACCTCTCCTAACTGAGATCTTTCGACTAAAATATCTGATGCCGGCACTGATTGTAAACATTTAGAGATAGAAGATACTTTTTTGGACACTACACCTCTCCTAACTGAGATCTTTCCACTGAAATGTCTGATGCTGGGACTGATAGAATACTTTTAGAGATAGAAGATACTTGTTTGTTTTAGTGTGAGTCTGGGTGAACAATAAAGGTCGAATTTTCATGACTGGTTGAGCCACAAATGATAATAAAGCTTTTGTTGTTCACGAAATGAGATATTATCGATCTTATAGGGAAAAACACAATTCAGTTATTCTATATCATTAGAACGACAAATAGACAAATAATCTTTTTTGCGAAGCATCATGTTTACAGTTAATATAATTTCTGCGGTGGTCCACTATATATTAATCACAAACCATTACCGATCAGTGACCGACTGAATTCCTTCGGTCGTTCTAGAGGTATACAGTCGAATGCGGTATTTCGTGGTAGGGTGTGCAAAGTGTCGTAGCTACAGCTTATTTCAAGCTGTAGTTACGACATTTGGAACGCCAAACGACGTTATGTTCCCGTCTGAATCATCAATAAATGATCTGGTATTTGAGACAATTAAATCGGGCCGTCAATTAGTAGATTATATCAATACAATAAATGTCCTTTTCAACTAACGGGATTATTTGATAGATATTGTTAGTCCCTGGACGCATAGCTACTCTAAACTAACTAAGGTCAGAAGAACAAGAGGCAAATTTGGGCCTGAGACACTCTACTGGCAAACACGATTCCCCTTCATTGAATCTAACATTTAAGAAACATAATTGCTTAAAGAATAATGCAGAAATGAAAACAGGAAATTGAACTTTATCCCATAGTTTAATTAACAACCCTTACGGCACCTTAACCTGTGATTTTACTCCATAAGGAGGAACCATCCTTATGACTCTACAAGAAACTGTAAAAATTCAAAAGATGATTGAATGATAATTGTGGAATTTATCACATAATCAAGAATATTATGAGTGAAGAAAAGATAGACCCGTTTTCCCGAATTTTCAGCCAATTGATTTCAGAGAAGAACCTTCCTTGTGACCCTACAATCACCATGTAAAAGTTCTAAGAGAATAAAATACTCATTATGGACTTTATTATGGCTTAATCGAGAATTGTTTGAGTGAAATCCAAAAGGCCCCCTTTTCTCGTGCTTTCAGATGGGGCCAATTGATTTCAAAGAGGAACCTTCCTTATGGCTCTTCAATCGAACTGTGAAAGTTCTAAGAGAATAAAATACTCATTATGGACTTTATTATGGCTTAATCGAGAATAGTTTGAGTGAAATCCAAAAGGCCCCCTTTTCTCGTGCTTTCAGACAGATCCAACTGATTTCGGAGAGGAACCTTCCTAAAGACCCTACTATCATCCTGTGAAATTTTAAAAAGGATCTGATAATAATTGTTGTGTTAACAAGAATTTTGTTATAAAATTTTCATGGGGCTTCTTTGCCCATGAAACTTAACAGATCAGACCCAATTTCGAAACGATCCTAATGATGGTACATCATTCTGTAAAAGTTAGAAAGAATCAGATAAAAACCGAGGACTTTATTTTGTTAGCCGCCAAGATACATGGCTAGTAATGACGTAGGGGTTAAAAAAAATGGTATGGGTGAATGGAACTTCCGGTTTTCCGATTAAATTAAACATACCATATCATATTCTAAGGAAAGCTTATTGTCTGGTTTTGAGGTAAGGAATTCCTCGTAAACTAACTCGTGAAAAGCAAGAGTTAAGAACAAGAGGGGTGAACTGCATTGCCATTATTTGATGTTACTTCTGTTTTTCATGATCTTCCTTAATAATACCTAATTCAAAAGTGAAACACGTTCGATAATAAAATTGTAGGAAAACAATCCCGAAATTGGTCGACAGCCGTAATAACAAGAGCACCGTAGGTGGAAGCCACGCTCGTCTGCAGGTGCTTCCTAAAAGAAAATCTCAGCAGAAAAGAGGTCTGATTAATAAACTGTTGGTTGTACCGGCTTGATATACTTATCATACAATAAATTATTTTTCTTAAACACAGAAGGCAGCTAATTCAAGAAAGAACTTTTTATATCCGTAACTTACAACACTATGTGATCTCGAACTGAAATTCGATCAATCCTGCAAAGCAATATTGTTAAACATATGAAAGTTTTTCAAAACTAGAGGCGATTGAGCGCCTGATTCGCTCCACTGGCCTGAATTTACTTATCATTCCTGATATATTTGGTTGAAAACCAGCTTTTCACTGTTTACCATATTTGGAAGTAAGCACAATCCATTAAAGCAATGTTAACAGCCGATCAATTCCTTTTTTGGCAATCTAAAAAGGGGTCACCAAAGAATAATTCCGAAGAATTTTTTTGAAATACATCTAATGGTTTCTTAAAAGAAGGTTTTCAAAGCTTTCACCATATATGGAAATTAGCCCCGCCCACTAAGGCCATGTTTTTCATCCGATCAAAATTCTTTGAAGGAATCTGATAGAGGGCCATCCAAGAATCATTCCTGTGACATTTGGTTGAAATCCATCCATTGGTTTCTGAGAAGAAGATTTTTAACGCTTTAACTATATATGGAAATTAGCCCCGCCCACTAAGGCCATGTTTTTCATCCGATCAAAATTCTTTGAAGGAATCTAATAAAGGGTCACCAAAGGATCATTTCTGTGATATTTGGTTGAAATCAATTCATTGGTTTCTGAGAAGAAGATTTTCAAAGCTTTCGCCATATATGGAAATAAGCACAATCCATTAAAGCCATATTTTTCACCCGATCAAAATTCTTTGAAGGAATCTAATAGAGGGTCACCCAAGGATCATTTCTGTGAGATTTGTTTGAAATTCATCCATTGGTTTCTGAGAAGATGATTTTAAAGCTTTAACCATATAGGGAAATTAGCCCCGTCCTTTTAAGCCATGTTTTTCATCCGATCAAAATTCTTTGAAGGAATCTGATAAAAGGTCACTCAAGGATCATTTCTGTGAAATTTGGTTGAATTCTGTTCAGTTCCGAGGGGAATATTTTTTAAGTAAAAGTTTCCGGACGGACGCACATGCGCACGGACGGACGCACGACGGACACAACGCCATGACAATAGCTCGCTGGCTTTCAGCCAGTAGAACCAAAAACTGGTTGAGGGTCACCACAACATCCATCCCGTGAAATTTGCGAATTTCGGAAAGCATACTTGCCGCAACCGAGGATCGAACCCTGGACCATTTGATTGAGAATACGGTGGGCTTCCAACAAAAATGCGCTAAAGCCGCGACCCTGAAGTTTTAGGACCCCGAGGCTGCATTAGTAAAATTGTGCTATAACGAGATACAGTGAAATAGAAAATAGCGAAATTCATGGTCGGAAGAATGTCATCTAAAATTTCTCATTTAATGAAATTTTCAAACAAAAAACTAACAAATCGGACACCTTTCAGACTCAATTTAAGTCTAGTATCATTCCCTGTCTCGGAAAGCAAATAAGGATTTAACCCATTCCCTCCTTTTACGCCCCCCCCCCCCCAAAAAGCTTTGGAAATCAATGTTGAAAATGAAGAAGTTTCTTCATTATCCACAATGTTTTCTATCCCGAACGACAAGAGAAAAATAAAATTTCATCTACTTGCAGCTTCTTTTAATTTGGACTAGTTTAAAATGTTGTTGTGTGAGAATGGGTTAAGCGATGATATCAAACTTGCCTACTTACTTTTGCACATTACTTTTTCTAATGGCGCACTGTTTTTGAATTCAGATTGCGTCAAGATTCGGAGAAATTGCAGTCAAGCGAAACATAAATATTTGTCTCTTGTGGTGGATAATTGAGAGTTTACCTGTAACAAACATTTTTTCCAGTTCACATTGTTTCCAAACGTTTTTGCTTGAGAGGCGTACAAAGCGGGCCTTTTTGAGAATGTGTTAACGATTTTGCCTAATTGTTGATATAAAATCTAATTTCATTTCAAAGCACCCAAGACCAAGTAAAGAATCGTAAGTGAAAGTCGTTTATTACCTCAGAAGGGTCAACTGCTTTGTAAGTGTTATCTGATTTAGTAAGGTTGACAAATGTCGGTTATTCGCGCCGATAGACAGATCGCAGATTTTAATCAAAGAATCCATCGACCAATCAAATCATTCATTTAAACTGAAATGAACTTCGAACAGCAACGTTGTCTGACATTTATGTGAAGCATTTTGTTGGTTGGGAGACAATTAAATGTCGGAGCTACAGCTTGAATAACTACAGGTTATTCAAGCTGTAGTTACGACGTTAAGGTCTCCAACCAATCATTAACCTTTTATCTATCTATCTATCTATATATATATATATATATATATATATATATATACTGCCCAACTCCCCTTTCTGGTATTACTGGCGTTTTTGTTACATATTACTGGCCATGCGTTTTGCAAATAAAATACGGTTTAATATTGAATTGACAATTCATCTCGGAGCTAAAATATGGTTTAATATTGAATTGACAATTCATCTCGGAGCTAAAATATGGTTTAATATTGAATTGACAATTCATCTCGGAGCTAAAATATGGTTTAATATCGAATTGACAATTCATCTCGGAGCTAAAATATGGTTTAATATTGAATTGGCAATTCATCTCGGAGCTAAAATATGGTTTAATATTGAATTGACAATTCATCTCGGAGCTAAAATATGGTTTAATATTGAATTGACAATTCATCTCGGAGCTAAAATATGGTTTAATATTGAATTGACAATTCATCTCGGAGTGGGATGGCTAGCAATTAGTTAATTTGAAAAAGTGAATAATTGACTGGTGTTTAACGCCACTTTTAACAGTATTTCAGTCATATCAGGACGGCTGGAGCATCTAACAATGGATTCCTGGTATTTCTCGCACCGGTACAACCACTATTTCCTTTCCTAGCCTCAAGCTTCTATCCCTCTTACGTTTACGATTATCCACCCATTGATGAGAGACAAATGTCGGAAAGGCTATGTGCCGCCGCCGGGGATCGAATCCATGACATCCCCTGTTTGAAGATTAGGAGCCTGACGCGCCCGACTGCGCTATGACGGCGGTAGTAAATGCGAAAACATGATGGTCTAAGAAATAATACCACCATACCTAGAGGGGAAATCTTAAATGTTTTTATCCGATGATAAATCCTTTAAAAAGATTTTTTAAATACATGTCACCGAGTCATTGTGTACAATTGAATGAAGAGGTTCTGTTACGTGGGAATACAGGTAGAATCAAATAAAATCCTTTCAAATGTATTTATAAAGATTTGATCTAGTTAATCCTTATCATGCTGATCCCGGAATTTTCCGCTTTGACAATGACTTTGGCAGGTGTGAAGACTTAGATCAGCCTGCACAGATGTGCAGTCTGATCTTAGCCTACACAACCTGCTTGTTCTTATTATACTGAGAAAATCTTTGAACGCACCATCGATCTATAACTATTTCAGGTTTTAAAATAGAATGAAAAAGAGTTAAGGACAGGGTTAATAGCCTTTCATTTAGAGTAATACACGTGTTATCATAACATAATATATAGTTTATTCACTTAAATGACTTGAACAATAATGTTCATCATCATTACATAATATTTTAATCAAGTACTTAATAATCATCGATGCTTAGTCCTCTAGGCACCCAAACCTTTGAAATAGGTAACTCGTAGTTTGATCAATATTGTAGCTGATTATAAAGATTGGATCGAGTTATTAGCCTTTCATCTAAGGCAATCCGCACATTATCACTGTAATATCTAGCTGCTTAGTCTTTTGAGCTATGAAAACCTTTTAAAGTAGTTAACCCTATCCTATTCAATCCCTGTTTTCTACGGCCCTGTGATTTTATAATTGAGAAAGCATTTTTGAACAAGAAGAAAGTGTCTGTAAAAAGCAATTTCTTCTTTTTCCATAATATTTTGTACCAAACTTACTGGTTATGTTGCAAATTTAATCCACTTTAAATTCTTGTCTGCAAATTCTTTGAGGGTTTTTTTAAGGGGGGGCATGTTTAACATTTTGGAAAAACGGAATGGGTTGATTGGCATTTAGTATCTGTATTCATTAATATACTTAACGATATTTCTGAATTAATCCGCTGATTTAAATTGTTTATTTAGAAATAAAAGAGCAAACAATTAAAAACAGTAACAGCTAAGACTATATATAGTTTTCATTTTGAATACATTGAAAAGAGCTTTATAAGCGCGAGCCTTCGTCCAAATCCATTTTGTATCTGATCTTTCAGTGTATACAGTCTTTGTAACTTCTTTGAAAATGATATGAATAAAATAGGTTTATACCAATGTATTAGTATTTTTGCTGTTATATATACCCGTGTATACTTTGTATAATGTTTTGTATATCGACGATGAACCATACGTGTTCAAGTCGTTATCTTGTTCTGTTCTGTTCTATATTATCAATGAACAAATTTAAACTCAGAATATCAGTCTATAGTTGTAACAAGTACGAATGTTTAAGGACAGTGTTAAAATCTTAGAGTATGTTATTGTTAGAATTGTTTGTGCGAGCAAAAAGAAAACAAAAGGCTGTGAAAGATATCACCGTTCGAGAGGAAGGTAGTTTATCTCATTAACAACTGCCATCGTGGCTAACCTTGTTCTTATTTACTGAATAAAAAAGGTATAGAATGGCCTAAAAAATATACGTATGTACCAACGACTCCGAGATAAAGAACGAATTGTTGTTTGATGTTGGGATTATGAGAATAATAAAATATTACAGCATGTCAAGCTTTAATAACAAAGAAGACCTCTATACAAGCAACCTGTGGTTATCCTGACTTGCCCGACTTTAGTAGTTTATTGTTTTGTCATTATGGAATTTCGTCCGGAGCATTTCTCTGAAATTCTTTACTTTAAACTTCAATGATGGATAGGTTACACTACGGAACATACAGGCGGCATAAGAATGTACGCAGAGAATCGCACATTGCTTGTTGCTGAAACCGCAATACTTTGAATTTTATTTTACATTTAAATCCTCTCAAATTCCGTGCTCACAAAACCGATGAATAAAAAATGCATAATGAATATGATACGATTCTTATGATTTCAAATTCAAAACAATATCTTAGTGCTGGTGCAGTTAGAGAATCATACCTGTGATTACCAAAATTGAGACAGTAGTTCCATAGAGTTAACTTATCTATTTCAAAAGATACTTGAAGCTTATTTGTATTTAATTGCTGTTTGATCATACATATTTCAGAAATTCATAACAAATTTACTTTGGTTGCCATAGGAACAGAGTTATTCATGGATTCCTATTGTCTTAAGTTTTTTTGTAAAGAACGTGATCCAAGGATCTTTTGTGTAAAGTTCTGTTGAAATCAGATGATTAGTTTAGGTGATGATTTTCTTTTTAAAGTCACACGTACCCACAACATAGGGCTTAAATAAATCGCATAACCAAAACCTGAAGTGTTTGGTAAAGGACCATGAGATGATGCCACATACAAAATTTGAAAGCTCTAGGCCTAAAGTTTAGAAGAGTTTTAAAGAATTACTTAGGATTTCTTTACTTAGGATTTCGTTCCGTTTGCCATAGCAACCATTGCAATTATCAACCGATTATGATTCCTAGGATTATTTTAGAAGGTCATCACCCAAGGATCGTCACTGTGAAATTTCATTAAAATCAGAAGTGAAGTATAAGAGGAGAAGGTTTTTAAAGAATTTGTTCTGAGTTTCTTTGTAAATTCCGAGTATTGACAATTGAAAGGCCATCATCTAAGGATAATTTCTGTAGAATTTCTTTGAAATCTGAAGGTTCGTCTAGGAGGAGAATTTTTTTAAATGATAAGTTCTTAATATCTTTGAAAATTCGAAGTACCTACAATATATGGCTTAAATGTATAACCATCATTACCCCAAGTATTTTGGTAGAGGACTATGAGACAATGCTTCATCATGACTAAATTTGAAAGCTCTAGGCCTTACAGTTTAGGAGGAGAAGATTTTTAAAGCATCCCCCCCGGTTGCCATAGCAAGCAGAGTTATCAACCGATTACAATTCCTCGAAGCAATTCGGGAGGCTCTCACCCAAGGATCATTTCTGTAAAATTCCATTGAAATCTGCTAGGTAGTTTAGGAGGAGATGATTTTTTGAAGATTTGTTCACAGATGAACGGACGGACGACGGGCACCACCGATCACCATAGCTCCCGAGAGCACTTCGTACTCTGGTGGGCTAAAAAAGTTGTAAAAGCGTCGCTCAATGCTCGATTCTCTGTGGTCACCGTATATATTCATCGGATAATTCCTTTGAATAGGATTGTTCTGAAAATAGTGCTTTTTTGGTTTAAAAGTTTTTAAAAATCTATAGATTTTGAACATTTTTTCATCTTCTTGCACGTTTCCTTGGAAAGAAGACGGAATATAATTATTCGCTTACACCATCTTTTGCGCGCTATGAATTTGTTCAAACTTACATTGAATTTGTTCAAACTTACATTTTCGGACTCGACGCACGTCCATGTGTAAGCTAGTCGACTTTCTTTACATAGAAGTTCAGAAAAGATGCTCAGATAAATTCATTTTTTTATTATCCATCTAATAATTAATGTAAATTTTGTGAAACAAGTTAATGAGAAGGAAAGTTATTAAAGGTTGTAAAAGAAGGAAAGTTATTAAAGGTTGTAAAATAGAAGGGAATTACAAATCCTGCTTTTCAGGGACGGGCTATGTCCGATTCTTTGTGTAAACCTCTCGTGTTTATTCAAAAATACTGGGAACGTGAATACTTGGTTTTGTTATACATCTTGTTGAAAAGGTTTTAATAAAGATTAATTTGATTTACAGCATTTCTTCATTTTTCATGCATCGGGAGACAAAATATGGTTATCTGAGTACAATACCTTTCGCACGCTTTAGAGCTAGCGAAGCGTCAGCTTTGATAGCTTAAGTTAGCAGACAAAATTTTGAGGTCTTCTCAAAGTTCAATGAGTTCAAACTGTCACTGGAGGCTTAAACACTAAATCCATTGAATGCCTACGCCATAAAAAGTAGTTTTTATATTTTTCAGGAATATTGCAAACTATATTCAAATTGCAGGGAACTCTTTCAAAAGAATGCTTTTAACCAATTCCCACTCCATTGCGCTTTTTAAGCATCTCATGAAAAAAAACTTTGGCCAACAAGAGAAAGATTTTCTAAATTCAACCAACTTGAAATTGACGTCTGCAATTTCTTTCAATTTGAACAAGTTTAAGATTTTTTCATGTTTTGATTTGTTAACTCCTGAGTTCCTATAACCTCGTTTATTTATATTGATAACCTTTAGCAAAGAAGATAACTTAGCAAAGCTATACATTGCTAGCTTGCAGTACTTTCGGTACTTTGATTTTGGTATTCTAGTTTAAAGTCGGCTTTTTGAGGCGATCCTGGTCTATTTGTGTTATCATCAGAAAATTACGGTGAAAGATGGCCTTGTCCATGTGTCCGAGTGGGTCAAGATAATGATTTACGCCACGCCAAGCTTTAGAAAACTATTCAGATTCCTCCAAGATAAATTCCTCTAGCTTTCTGAAGGGGGGGGGGGGGGGGCTCATGAGTTGACTCGCAAAAGTTGCAGAAGATGCAGGAAACATTTTTCAGTTGCTGAAACTGTAAAAATGTTCGTATTTTAGGGGTAGAAAACATTGTGGATTATGAAGAAATTACCCGGCCTTCGACCTAACTTTGATTTTATCCATCGTAGACTACCACATCCACGCCCGTGTAAAGAAAGTGTTATCGTTCACAAAGATTGTATGTCTACGGACGATAAGAGGTCGGCCAATAAAGAGATGTGGGAGAAAGCGAGAGGCTGAGAGAGAGAGAGAGAGAGAGAGAGAGAGGGGGGAGAGAGAGGGGGGAGAGGGGGCGGCTGAGTGAGAGACTGAGACCTAACTTTGATTTTATCCATCGTAGACTACCACATCCACGCCCGTGTAAAGAAAGTGTTATCGTTCACAAAGATTGTATGTCTACGGACGATAAGAGGTCGGCCAATAAAGAGATGTGGGAGAAAGCGAGAGGCTGAGAGAGAGAGAGAGAGAGGGGGGGAGAGAGAGAGGGGGGGAGAGGGGGCGGCTGAGTGAGAGACTGAGACCTAACTTTGATTTTATCCATCGTAGACTACCACATCCACGCCCGTGTAAAGAAAGTGTTATCGTTCACAAAGATTGTATGTCTACGGACGATAAGAGGTCGGCCAATAAAGAGATGTGGGAGAAAGCGAGAGGCTGAGAGAGAGAGAGAGAGAGAGAGAGAGAGAGAGAGAGAGAGAGAGAGAGAGAGAGAGAGAGAGAGGGGGAGAGAGAGAGGGGGGAGAGGGGGCGGCTGAGTGAGAGACAGAGAAAGAAAGAGCGAGAGATTGAGAGAGAGAGAGGGGGAGAGAGACGGAAAGCGGCTGAGCGAGAGATTGAGAGAGAGAAAGAGAGAGGGGAGAAAGAGAGAATGGAGAGGAAGAGAGCGAGAGATAGAGGGGGAAGAAGGGAAAATAACTAATTTAACTTACTTCTCATGTAGAAATCCAGAGATACGCCCAGCCAAGTATATTAATTAGGCGTTTATGAGCAGCACCACATGTGAATTAATATAGAAAGTTTTCCATGTATAATCACAAACCTGTCTAACTAACTAACTTACAACACTGTAGAATCGATCGCGTGGAAAAATCACCCCGTTCTATTTAACCTCAGGTGAACCCCTTTAACCCGAAAATAATTACCACCCCATTAGTAATCGACAAGACTTTACACTGGTTCAGATTGAAAGAGGTTGTAGACGAAAAATCAAGCTGTAAGTGAGCAGAGAAATATCTAGCTTATAGGACAGGAAATTATATTGTAGAAGGGGAAGAAACAATTTCTTATTTTCCCCCTATTTTCCGTTGTATAAAAATCTCATAAAGCTGTGAAAACAAGTGATTATATGGGAAAGGGTTAACACGTGAATTAAATCCTATGTTTGTATAGGTATGATCGTGACAGCGTTTTTTCCGAAGATCTCGGTATATTTCAAACAATCATTGCACCTTAACCCATTCCCATACAGTGACACCTCAGGAAAAACAATTGGGATAAAAGAACAAAGCAATTTCTTCATTCCACACAATGTTTTCTACCTAGAAAAGCGAAAGAATCTTTAAAAAAAAAACATAAGTTTTAAATTGTCGTCTGCAACTTCTTTCATTTTGGACCAGTCTAAATTTTTTCCGACTGTTAATGGGTTAATTCATTGAGAAATAACTAAGACTACATTTAAAGATAAGTTGTTCAGGGACTTCAAATTTGAAGCTTACATTATACAGAGTGTATACGCTCATTCCTTTATCACTATCAGAATTATTCACCGACCTACAGCGTTTGGTAGTTCATTGCTCATAAATTACTATATGATATCGCACTTTTCGACACCGTTCTGCTCTATTTAATACCACCCGTTCTACATCTTTTGAGAGCAGGGACGGGAATTTTGAAAGCAAGATAAATAAACCAAACGTTTGAGCTTTAAAGTGACACCAACTATATGATATTCAAGATATCCGCCTTTTGTCATTCGTCGGTAATGTGTTTTAGTATCTCGCGTAATTTCAACTTTTTACCATATGAAAGCGGCGAAAACATTGAATAATGTGTCTCTGGGTGTACTTAACCCATTCCTGTTTTCAAAATTTTAGACCTGTCCAAATTCAAAAGTTTTGCAGACAAAAATTTAAAGTGGATTTAATTTGAAAATAACCATTCAATAGGGTAGAAAATATTGTGGATAAAGAATAAATTGTTTTTTACAAGCAATTTCTTCTTTTTCTACAGCGATTTCTCATTTAGTAAATCACGGGGACGTATAAGCCAAGGATTGAACAGGAAAAGGTTAATGAATTAAAGGATATTTATATGTCACTCGCCTGTTTATACGGCATAGTCCATGGAATCTTAAAATATTTATTTTTTTACAAACCGTGATTTACACAGAGATTCAGACCAAATACTGTGGTTGTACTATTTGGAGAAACGACATGGAGCTATGGTTAGGTACACCAGTAGACGCGATGTAATTGAAATATTGGTGTTCAAAATGGTCCTTTTTTGTCTGATGGGTCAAAGATCAAAGTACTGAGATCTAATTATAAAACACCGTAACTACAGCTTAAACATAACGGAGTTGGCGTGTTCTACCAATACAGTGCTGACGCCTCACCATCGAAATAAGATCAGTCACTAAGTGTTTTCGATTTTTTTTCTGAGTAAACAAACTTAATCACTGACACAACTTTTACATCATGCACCCTTGACACGTTTCAATATTTAAAGGCCAACACTCAGAAGGGGTATCGATAGTCAGCCCGATGGTAAAGCAGTTCACTTCAAACCTCAAGATCACGGGTTCGAGCCCTCGGCTGACCATAGCTACTAACAACTAACCGTCTTCTGGGGGCGTCGCTCATATGGGCATGTGCTACGGTAGCGACGATAGATAAACGGAAATACACACACACACACACACAGGGGTATCGACAATGTAAAACCTCTTAACCCTTTTCTGTACAACCCTTTATTTATACGTCTCTGCGATTTTATACTTCAGAAAATATTGCGAAAAAAGAGATTGCTTGTAACAAGCAATTTCTTCTTTTTCCACTATATTTTTACCATATATGTTTGATACCTTTCAAATTGCAGTCGCTTTCAATTGTTTTATGCAACTTGGAAAACATCTTCAATTTCGGAAAACGGTAAAGGGTTAACAACAGCTTTGTTTGAGTCTGAGTTCGCTCGATTGATCTGTATTACCAGAGTTAGGTCGATTTATCTTTATTTCTAGAGTTTGGTCGATTTATCTTTATTTCCAGAGTGAGGTCGGTTTATCTTTATTTCCAGAGTTAGGTCGACTTTATCTTTATTTCAAGAGTAATGTCGATTTATGGTGAACATCAGAAGTTACAACAATTTTCGAGCTGATCTGTCTTCTGAAGAGCCGGTATTTTTACCGTCCTTGTCTCTTGTTTGAGCTAGAAAGTAACGAATCGCTGCCCATGCCAACCTAGCTACAACTTGAAGTTCCACTTCGATATTTTTACCGTATTTACGGCCAGTAATATGTAACAAAAGGGTAAAATGGTTGGTTTGAAACCAAAACGGTGTAGCAAAAGCTTTAATAATCTGTATACAGTTACATTATTGGGTCGACAAAACAACACTGAACGATGCTGAAAAATGTCGGCGACCAATGTCGGAGTTCAAAGTTTACTTTCCTCGAAATGTAGGATTTTATTGGTGTGTCGGTTTTTTGTTTGACATCATGAACCGTCAATAAAACCATTGATACCCAAAGAACCTAGCCTGCCCGAAACAGTGATACAAAAGTTAATTGGAATTATAGTAGTTCACAAGCAACTTCTTCATGCGTTTTATTCTGTACCTTTCACCATCTCGCATTTTGTGTCAATTGACCAATCACGGTTGTCAATTATATAATCAGTCCAACAATGAAATCATTCACTTAGGCTTGAAGTTAACTTAGAACTCCGACTTTTGCCGCCGTTTTTGTGAAGAATATTTGCTGGTTTGGTGTAATTATAGCTTATTAAAGCTGTAGTGACGACGTTTAGGTCGCCAACCGACCATTCTACTTTTTTGTTAGTAGTTACATTATACTTTATATAAATTCTTCAAAATAACGCCTTTAAATATCGAAGCAAAACTTCCTGTCGGAGTCAATGGGTGGGCCTTACGGTGTAAGTGGTCGAGGCCACCGATTGGTCACTATTATACCTTGTACTTGCGATCTTGACTCAGATTTCTCGAATAGTCTACAAACACAAAGTCAAAAAAGCTCATCGACTTTTTACGTCGTCTGCTAACTTTCGAGTCACAACGTTTATAGCGTCGAAGGACGTCAAAATGTCTTAATTGCAGCTAAAAGGATCCGTAGTTACGAGGTTACAGTAGCCAGCAAACGACGTGATAGCCTTATTCATAAAGACTTCTTTTTCTACGTGATTCGATGGCTCGTTAGTTTCTATTCAAAGAAAAGGGTTTAACCCTGAAAGCAGATACACTGCAGAGATTAAAGTGTCCTAAGGAAATCTGTTGAACTTTGACAAGTTTGACAGTTTCCTAAGAGGTATATCGTCGTTTGGCGTGCAGAACGTCGTAACTACAGCTTTATTCAAGCTGTAATTTTACGGCATTTTGCACAACAAACGACGATATAGCCCAGTGCTGATAGTTTTTTCGGCGTAGATGTTTGTGCCGTATTAATTGTGAGTCTTGTTTAAGTAGTGTATGAATTGTTCTCGGTTGATTTGTTTAACCCAATCTCACCCAATTCCGCTTTCTTAGATAACCCCTCCCCCCCACCCCCAAAGAAAAAACAACAACTTTTGACAACATAGTGGAAAATGAAAAAAATGCTTGTCACATTTGTATCACCCCATAAGACCATTTTTTTAAAGCAATCATCAGATAGGAAAATTGATATCGTCTACAAGATCTTTCATTTTGAACCAGTCTAGAATTTTGTCCAGTGGGAATGGGTTAAGTCACAGGGACTTGTCACAATTGAGTCTATATTTACATATATATAGTGTAAAACAATCAGTTGTGACAAGTCCCTGTGGGTTAAGTTATAGACCAGAAAGTGGAGAGTTCACCATTTTGAGTCTTCTTACCTCATGTCCGTATATTGATTTCTACTGACTAAACTCACACCAATCTACTTTTTACCAGATTGTAACTTGTAGCCTCCCCCCCCCCCTTTTTTTTTAAAGCGGCTCTTGCAAATAATCTTTGCACAGATTATGAAAAAAAATGGCCCTCAATTTTCAAACTTCTAATTGTAATGCTTTCAGACATTTGTTAATCTGATTTTGTTATGAAAATGACAAAATGAATGAAAAGACGCTGAATCGAAAAGATAAAACACAAAATACTCTTTCTAGAGAACATCACTCAAACCCTGCTTTTAAATATCGATATAAATAAGGCCCTTGTTTGCATTAGTGACAAAATAAGCGATAGATTTTCCTCGGATCGCAGATATGGCATTAATGTTAAAACATTCAATGCAATTGAAATAATCTTCTGCCTTTTGAAAAGTAGATCGGATCAGATAACACGACGAGCATTTATTAACCCTTTCCTGTACAAACCCTTGTTTTCACGTCCCTGTAAATTTATATTTGAGAAAACATTGTGGGAAAAGAAGAAATTGCTTGTCACAAGCAATTTCTTCTTTTTCCACAATATTTTCTAACCTGTAAGTTACGTTACTTTTCAAATTGCACCCACTTTTGATTGTTGTCTGCAACTGCTTTTAAATTGGACGGGTCTAAAAATTTTAAAAAGAGGAAAGGGTTAATACGCCCAATTGGAGATTACGTCTGCATGCAAGCCCTGATATCGGGATGAAAATTCGACTTTTTGTGGGCAGGTTGTGTCAATAAGAGCATAAATGGGCAGATCTGTGCATAAGCCATTGTAGATGTGGGTAGAAAGTGACACCTACGATAGTTCGAATATTAACCTTTTTCTGTCCAGCTTATATATATATCGTGTGTATATATCGATGGCTTAGAGCAAAAACATAGTATGGCTCTATGCATTGTATAGAGCCATACTTAGTTTTTGCTCTAAGCCCTCTATATCTCAGGCATTCAGCACTTTGATTTCGTTATTGTTTTTAGAGACCTTATCGAATATTTATTATCGTGTATACAAGTGTTAATAATTACAATCGGGCTCACAGTCAAAATAGCGTATTTATATTTATTTATCGTCGCCACCGTAGCCCATGCCCGTATGAGCGAATCCCCAAGAGAGAAAGGATACAGGACGAATCTGCTGAGAGCTACGCCTGGTTCTTTAACGAACTCCGTGGTAGCATCGCCACGCGGGGCCTCGGTTTAACGCCTCATTCGAAAAACAGTGTGTTAGTTTGGTCAGCCTAGGTCTCGAACCCGTAATCACGTGGTGTGAAGTCAAGTGCTCTACCAGCAGAGCTTATCGGGTTGACATAAAGACAGTTTTCAACTTTATGTGACTATTTTGAATTTAATACTAGCTCGAGATTAGACACTGTCCTGTGTTTCAGGCGGCAAATTCAAAAGAGATGGTCTGTAAAGAGTCTTATGATAAAAGGGGATAACAGTTATTTCACTTATTTTTCAATTGACCAATCGCTGGTTCTCCTTTGGCCACGCCCACTGGCTCCAATAGGAAGTCCCGCTTAGATTTTTAAAGGCCTTATTTTGCAAAATTTATGACCATTAGCATGTCGGCAATAAAAAATGAGAATAATTGGTTAGCAACCTAAACTTCGTAACCTCAGCTTGAGTAAGCTGTTTAATTACGACGCTCAAAGTGCCAAACCATTATAATAGGTTAAAAACAATGGCGGCCAATTTCTGGTCTAAATGAATGATTTCATTGGTCGATTGGTTATTTGATTGACAGACGTGATTGGTCAATTGAGCGTTTACATAGATATTTTGTTTTTCTTCAACAACACAAATATAGTAGGTCTGAAAATGGTCTGTGTTTATTTTGAAAGAGACATAAATTTAACCCATTTCCAAAGAGTGACATCTTTTTACACCCCTCAAGAAAAACAAATAGGAAAACATTGTATAAAAGGAATAGATTGCTTGCAACAAGTAATTTATTAATTTTACACATTTTTTTCTACCTAAAAAGTCGAAAAAAACTAAAGTTTCACTTACTTTATATTGTCATCTGCATCTCCTTTCAATTTGGACTGGTCTAAAATGTTGTCGTCTGGTCATGGGTTACACAACCTGATTATATAGTATCAAATCAACTTCATTTAAACACTTAGCCTTAACGAATGGGCGGTTCGCGACTTTCAATCAAAGAATCAATCGACCAATCAAAATCACTCGTTTAGACCGGAGGTGAACTTTTAACCCCGGCATTGCCGAGCGTTTATGTTGAGCGTTTTCATTGGTTTGGCACTTAAACGTCGTAACTACAGTTGAGTTACGACATTTAGGCCGCCAGCGACTTTCCTACATTTTTAGCTGGCAAATCGTCAGCTTTGACAGCTTAAGTTAACAGACAAACTTTTGAGGTCGTCTCAGAGTTCATTGAGTGCAAACTGCCACTGGATGCTTAATCACTCAATCCACTGAATGTCTACGCAAAAAAAGTAGTTCTTGTGTTTTTCAAATTGTAGTGAACTCCTTCAAAAAGGTATGCTATACAACCCTTTCCCATTCAATCCCGCTTTTTAAGGCTTTCGAAAACATTGTGCACAATGAAGAAAGTGCTTGTAACAAGCAATTTCTTCAGTGTCCACAATGGTTTCTACTCTAAAAAAGGCAAAGGATATTACTTAACAGAACAATACTTCTCTAGCTTACAGTATTTTCAGTACTTTGATTGTTACATATTACTGACCACTATTCTTGTGAAACAACTCTGTTTTACATGTAAGTGGAACTTCCTAACGGAGTTCACTGACCCTTTCCAACACATTAACCAATTACCACACAATACCGCATTTTTACGCACTGAAGAAATATAGCATTTAAAACTTTGTGAGAAAAAAACTTTGCTTTGTCTTTTCTCACAATATTTTCTACCTCATTTGTTCCTGTTTTTCAATTCAAACCAGCTTTGTCTTGATGTGTACAACCTCTTTCAATTTGGACCAGTCTAAAATTTTGTCATTTGGATTAAAGGGGTTAAAGGATTATCATATTTTGGAGTGCTTTGAAAAGTAATGAGCAATGATAAAGTTAAAAGACAAGCAGACAAAGGTCAAGGTTAGGATGATAGGCAGGTCAACGAATACCATGTGAAAAATCAGTTACCATTTCGTCGGCCCACTGTCCTAGATGGCGAAAAATATCAGTTTCGTCTAGCAAACAACTCCTCCGTATTTTCAGCAGAACTTAAGGCGATTGATCTTGCGCTAGATCACATGATCGAAGATGGTTATTGGCGTTATATTGTTTTCACTGATTCAATGTCCAGTATGCAAGCGCTTGAACACGAGAAAACAGACAATCCCCTTATAGTTAAATTACTGAATAAGATTTCAAATCTTGATAGTGATGTTGATCTTGTTTTCTGTTGGCTCCCTAGCCACATTGGTATTCGTGGTAATGAGGAGGCAGATAAGGCTGCCAAGGAGGCATTATCACTAGACATTTTACCCTTCGATGTTCCTTTTAGTGATTTTAAACCTTTAATACATCATTTTATTCAGGATGTCTGGCAGAATTGTTGGGACGATCCCGCAAACCAAGATAATAAACTTTATACCATTAAACAGAGTCTTGGTGAATGGCTACCTGGCTATAGATCAAATCGCCGAGAAGAAATCATTTTGGCCCGTTTGCGCATTGGTCACACTTACTTGACGCATTCATTTCTTCTTAAGGGAGAAGAGGCTCCAATGTGCATTCCATGTGACACTCCTCTTACTGTCAAACATATTTGTATTGACTGCATTGATTTTTTCGATGTCAGAGAAAGATATTTCAAAGCTGACAGTATGAGGCAGCTATTTGAAAGCGTCAGAATCGAAATTATTTTTGATTTTCTGAAAGCCATCAATTTGTATAGCAAAATATGATTTTAAGTTTTTGTAAGCAACTTATATACCTTTTTATGATTGTCTAGGTTTTTACTGTTCGTATCGATCGGTTTTAGTGATTCATTGTTAGTTATAATTCTACTATTTTTATTTGATTCTGCATTTTACTGTTTAAATCCATCTCAGTTTTTGCTCAAAGGCACCTTTTCATTTGCTTGTAATGCGCCCAACATGACCTTGGTTGTCGACGGGCCATAAAACTCCATTCATTCATTCATTCAGTCGGCCCGCAAGCAAAATGTCATAACTACAGCTTTAATGAAGCGACATTTTGCTCGCAAACCGACGATTTACCAATGTATTTGGCACCCAAAAAAGAGCCCTCACGTTAATATTCTAAAATTTCAGAAAGTATTTTAATTGAAAAGATTTAAAATGATTCCATAGGAAGGGTTTTATATCTACAACAATGTATTTTATATATATCAGTAATGTCCTTAACCAATTATTAGAAGGCCATAATTTGAGACAGGTCCAAATTGAAAGGAGTTACAGACAACAATTTTAAGTTTAGGAAATTTTAGATTTTTTAAACTATTTGAGTAGAAAACATTTTGTAAAATGAAGAAATTGCTTGTTGCCAGTAATTTCTTTATTTTCCACAATTTTTCTTAATTGACCAATCCCGGCTGTCATTCAAGGAATAAACCGACCAATCAAATAATTTATTCAGCCAGAACCTGAGCTTTTCAACTCCAACATCGGCTGCCATTCTTGTGAACCTTTATTGTTGGTTTGGCGACTTGAACGTCGTAACTACAGCTTATTCAAGCTGTAGTTACGACGTGTATGTCACCAACCAACCATTCTACTTTTTTGTTACATTCTACCGGCCAAAAATTGGGCAAAATAATTCCGAGGCGGAACTTCATGTCGGAGTTAATGGGCGGGGCCAAGGGACGGTCAGCGGGTGGGGCCAGCGATTGGTCGATTGCTTTTCTTGAGGGGAGTCAAAAGGCGTCTTTGAGTGGTAATAGGTTGAATCATTAGTTTACAGAAAGGAGGTCAAAGGTCGAGATCAAGATCAAGGGTTCAACATGAGGATACTGGCTTTCAAAAAATACTTTTGGCTAAACACTCCAAGATTTTATAGTTCAACATGAAGTCAGATGAAAGGTAATGTATTTCTATAAAGTAATTTTGACATGATAATACAGCCCTACCCTTAACCCTTGTCATGTTGAATAATTATTTGGTTCAGAATCGCATTAAAAACACAGGGCTGAAAGCACTGAAAGACCCCAATTGCGTGTCAATATTTGTTTTGATAAATGATTTTATAAACAACTTTGACTTAAATAAGTCAAACTGATGGTGATCTTGGTCTACACCTCCAGCCACATCAGGAATATTCCGGGCTCAGCATGACAAGGGTTGATAAGTAAATCTCAGAAAGTCGGTCAATGTCAAGTTCAGAGGTGACAAACAGCACGGTGAAACTTTTGTCCGTCATCTCCGTTCTAGTTCTTGGCATCATAAACTTTGCTCTTGGCATCATAAACCTTAGCAAAGCACGTTTATGAAATCCTATTATTTAAGGGTTGAAGAGAATATTTTTGTTTCGCTTCGCGGATTCATACTTTGTGTGATTAGATTTTCGGTTCATACCTCCATGAAAACAAAAAAAAATTCTCTTAATTTCGTATAATTTAATAGCATCGAGCGAAAAAAAACACAAACGCTTTACAAATTTTGATACCTTTTTGTAAGGGACTATTTTGTGCGGAAGCATACAAAATCGCTGAGTGGTCAAAATTTTGTTCATGGAGTTATGAATATTTTTTTCGACCAACCAGAACGCTCGATTTTGATTGACGAAACTAAAAATTAATCATTTCAGTATTATTGATGCTTTTGGTTTGATTTAATTCATTAGAAAAAGACCTGTGATTGCTTCTCCTTTTTATTTTGTTGTGGTTGTTGTTCCCTCTTAGACTGACGAACCTTGAATATTCTTAAATCATTACTTTGCCTTCACTCTCAAAACTTCTTAGGTTCATCTTTCTGTATATGTCTATCTGTGGACTGTCTCATGCTCCTATGTGGGCCGAACATTCGTAATAAAGATCTTGCATTCTTGTATTCTTGTCTACGTCTATCGGACATAGTTTCGCTTTCCGTTAAAAAATAAAACTACACGCAAGACATTAATTGGTTGATTGAATGTGGTTTAACGTCGCTTTTAATAATATTTCAGTCATATTGTGACGGCTTGAGCACCTAACAATGGATTCCTGGTATTTCTCACATCAGTTCTACCACAGCTCCGTTTCCTAGCCTCCAGCTGCTATCCCACTAAGGCTTACCATTATCCACCCATTTGTGAGATATTACGAAGTGGGTTTCGTCTGTCAGTAACCCAGGGATTTCGGTAGTTGTTGTTGTAATTCATGATGCTGTTTTCTTAGGTGGAAGGCTTAAGTCGGAAGGATGAATGTCAAAGGAAAAGATGTCAATTTATTGATATTTAATTAAACATATGATATAGATTCACACAGAATAACATAAAACGTTCAACGATTCACAAAGACAGATTTGAATAATTTTAGAAACACAAAGTCCAAATGTTCACCAAGAAGATTCTTGTTTCATTTAAAACACAAGAGTTATACAGTTCTAGATTTAGTTGTTTACGTTATCTAACACAAAGTCATTCTACACAAAGTAATTCTAAATCTCGTTACCTAACACAAAGTCATTCTAAGTATGCTCTCATGTTCCTGTGCGCCTATTTATATGTTCTTGCAAGGAAATGAGTCCAAATGACTAAGCCTTAATAAAAACATATTATAGGAAATATAGATTATTTGACTACTAAACCATCAGGATTATAACACATGCTACGTATGTGTGTTACCACAGCTGATTGCTATAATCCGTTGGCTTGCCTGTCAAACACCTAATATGCACAAAACACAAAAGAAGGTTTTAACACTTTTCTTTATACAGATTAATTCTGCTTCTCAAGAAATGAAATACATATTTGGTAATTAATAAAAATTCAACCCTTAACTAGTTGCACAATAACTTCCCTGGTCTTCAAAGACTTTGGACCCCAAAGTTATGTTTTTGGTTGTTTTGCAGTCCATTTTATACATCGATAGTCATATGTCACACCAGTTTTGTCCTCAAGATTTTTAAGTATATCATTTGTTTTTCTACAAGGTTCTGGAAAATAACCTTGAACGGGGGTTCTGCAGTTTAAAGTCAAATGGTTATTTTTCTTGCACAACTGACATTTACGATCGTTCGCTTAACACCTATTTTTATCTGCATGGGAAGCCAATCCACAACGATAGCATAATTTACGAGGTCCCTTTTTGTTCACTTCTTTAAGGATTAAATCAAACTCTTGTGTAGCTTCACACATAATCGTGAATAATTTCTGTCGACCATCACCAACAAGCATCAAGTATTCATACAGCTTAGTCAGCTGTTCATTAAGGCTGTCAATGGTTTCTTCAGCATTTACACTGGCCAATTCCAATGATTCTTTCTCTGAAGACAGGTCTTTGAGTTTGTCACTAAGTGTGGAATTTCCATGCTTTAATGTTTCATTCTCAACCTGCAACTGCTTGATGGTCGAATTTGACTCATTCACGCATTCAGTTAGTGAATTAACTTTCGATTCAAGAGTCTCAATTTCAACTTTTAAATGTTCATTGTTGGGGATTAATTGATTTCTGTCTTCATTCAGGGATTTTGATGAAAGCTTATCAAATTTGTCTTCAACACAAGATAGTTTGTTAGAAAGATTTTCAATACATTTTGCAAGGTCTGCGCTAGCACTACTAATTTTTGTATCTGTTTGGGCTTTTGAATTTGAGAAGCGACAGAATGAAGCGTAATGTCCATACCTTTTACAGGAGTAGCACTTCCTACCTTCAGCTGGGCATACATGAAGTTCCATGAAAGAGTTTCCACACTTAAAGCAACTCCGAAATCCATTTAAGTCCTTATTATTCACATAGTTCCAAAAAGTCGTAGGGGAAAAGTAATTTAACTCGCTTGGGTATTGCTGCGGAGGTAACCGGGGGAACGGTACCGCGGAATTCTGCACCATTTTATTACGAAGTGGGTTTCGTCTGTCAGTAACCCAGGGATTTCGGTAGTTGTTGTTGTAATTCATGATGCTGTTTTCTTAGGTGGAAGGCTTAAGTCGGAAGGATGAATGTCAAAGGAAAAGATGTCAATTTATTGATATTTAATTAAACATATGATATAGATTCACACAGAATAACATAAAACGTTCAACGATTCACAAAGACAGATTTGAATAATTTTAGAAACACAAAGTCCAAATGTTCACCAAGAAGATTCTTGTTTCATTTAAAACACAAGAGTTATACAGTTCTAGATTTAGTTGTTTACGTTATCTAACACAAAGTCATTCTAAGTATGCTCTCATGTTCCTGTGCGCCTATTTATATGTTCTTGCAAGGAAATGAGTCCAAATGACTAAGCCTTAATAAAAACATATTATAGGAAATATAGATTATTTGACTACTAAACCATCAGGATTATAACACATGCTACGTATGTGTGTTACCACAGCTGATTGCTATAATCCGTTGGCTTGCCTGTCAAACACCTAATATGCACAAAACACAAAAGAAGGTTTTAACACTTTTCTTTATACAGATTAATTCTGCTTCTCAAGAAATGAAATACATATTTGGTAATTAATAAAAATTCAACCCTTAACTAGTTGCACAATAGAGAGACAAAAGTCGGAAAGGATGTGTGCCCCTCCGCCGGAGATCGAACCCATGACATCCCATGATTTAAGATTGAGAAACTAATGCTCTACCGACTGCGCATTGACGGCAGCATGCAAGGCATTAACAAGGAAATCTTTAAAAGAGTCCTAGTAATAAAACACTTTAAAATACTGGGATCATATAACCAGTATTTGCGTCATAGCACCATCTAGACCACTTTTTCTTCAGATAAAAACCGAAAGAAAAAGAAAGTCATTCGAACACAATCATTAGAATGACCAGCTATTTTAAATCCTATTCACAAGCTGTACTCTACCTGTGTGTATTTTCGAGCGTAATTTTCTAGTAATGGACCACTTTTTTTTAATTTGATTTTTATTTAAAAATATTATTATGATGGTTTCAAGGATATAAAGATATCCAAATTAGGAATTTGTAGTGATATCAAAATAAGGAGACCCCCATCCCCTCGAGACATGTGACTATTTCAGGGTTATTATATAGACATTCGACCCATTTAGTGTTGAGGAGTCCTTTTCTCTGAATGGATTAACCCATTCCCACACAACAAAATTTTAGACTAGTCCAAATCAAAAGGAGTTGCAGACGTGATTTCAAAGTTGATAAAATTGTAGATTTTTCAACTTTCTTGGTAGAAAACATTGTGTAAAATGAAGAAATTGCTTTAACAATCAATTTCTTCGTTGTTCTTTCGTTGTTTTTTGAGGGGCGTCTGTATGGGAATGGGTTAACCTTGTCAATGACCTCTGCACGTTGCATTATATTGCCCAATAAAGTGGGGACTATATAAAACGAGTTTTAGTAAATATTCCTTCCTTGTTATAATTTCACACCAGAAAGACATACCTAATGATTCGCCTAGTAGAGATTTTGTTTCCGAGGTAATTTCAGATCTGATAACATTCAGATATGGGCCCCTTGTCAGGATATGTAGAGTGTTGTCAAAGTTTGATTTACATAGAGGACATTTTGTTTTGTCTTCACCATGTAGATGTTTTACCACATAGCAGATATGATCCGATTTAGCAGCCTTGCCTTGATAATGTCTTTTTCAGTAATATCTGAGGTTACAGTGAGGTACCGGTTTCTAACGAGTCTCATAGAGGAAGGGGTGGTTTTTGGCCTGAGATTGCGTAAGCAATCTGAGGCTAAAGTTACAATGCTAAAAATTCAAACCCATGCAGAGTTTAATGTGAAAACATAATGTAAAAACATCTAACGCAATCAATGTGATATTCTGTCGCATGAAAAGTAGATCGGATCTGACCATAAATTAATTCGCCCGATTGAGGCGAGAAGGACGAAGGCGAGATATGACTCATTGAAAACTGTCGGCCTGGTGTACAGTACTTTCGTGTGAATTTGACAAAATTATCAAAACTTGACGAGTGAATGGAAAGAAAGAAATGAAATATTTGATATATTGGAAATCATTAAACATATATAATCATAACATATTGTTAAGAAAAAATAAGGTGTTTGTTTCATACCAAAATAATATTACTTATTCTAGAGTAACACTATTAAAACGGTCCGGTTAAACGAAGTTGCTGTATAAAGCTGATAAGCGAAGCTGACGGTTTTACACACGATTGGAATGTTTTGTTTAACAACTTAATTGGTCATTCATAGGATCATATTCGCACTGTCTGAAAACAGTTTGGTCGTGCTCGGACTTTGTGTCTATATATATTTTACCTCCGAATTCTACCCAAAGGATGCAACGTCTACATACCGCTTTTGAGAGGTGTACATTATCATGTTAACCTAGTAAACGACCGCCCGCCCTCTCTCGCTCTCTTTATCTGGAGATTATAAAGCGCATATTTACATAACGAAATTGGTCTGTGTGATAGAATACTCACATTGCACGCAAGAGCCTCCTAGTTCGAACCTGGCTACACGCTCCATTCCCCCATCTCTCTAACTCTCTAGCTCTCTCTCGCTAGCTCCACTGGCTGAAAGCCAACGAGCTGTTGTCATGATGTGGTGTCCGTCGTCCGTCCGTCCGTCAACTTTTACTTTAAAATCTTCTCAGAAAGTACTGAACATAATTCAACCAAACTCAACCAAAAATCACAGGAAGGATCCTTGGGTGGCCTTTATCAGATCCCTTCAAAGCATCTTGATCGGGTGAAAAATATGTAACGATAAATACATGTAAATACATCGTTACAATACCACAACGGGATGAAAATTATTGCGGGCTGGCTGTGTCCCCTAGCGCACAAATTGGCAGATTTGTGCATAATCGACAGTAGATTTGGGTAAAAAGTGGCACCTCCGATAATTCGACCATCAAACTTTTTCTTCCCAGATAATAAATCTCCTGTAAACATATCTCAAGCTTTCAGCGCTTTGATTTTTAATGTTGGAATATCTTTGTTACACTATACCAGCTTGCTCTTTGCTGTTAGCTCAGTTTTGAGTACTGGCATTGGTCCAATTTTCTGCCACTACTGATTTACCAATTTTCCCTATTTTTCCTTTTTGTGGAATGGTTGGTTTGATGATAAAAAATTCTGGTAGGTAAAAATTCTTCAGAATATCTTTAATTTATTTGAAGCTGAATGCATATGGTTTGTCTGCTGGTGATTTAGTGGATTGTAGTGTATTGTTACTTACTATTCAAAAGGGAATGCTGGATAAAAACTTGGTTTTCCCTTATCAAGTTCTACCTGTAATGGCTCTCACCAATGGGTCGATAATCGTAGACCTAAGTGGGATAGCAGCTGGAGGCTAGAAAAGGGTGTAATGGTAGTACTGGTGTTAGAAATACCAGGATTCCATTGTTAGGTGCTCCAGCCGCCGCGATATAACTGAAAGAATTTGAAAGTGGCGTAAAACCCCATTCAAACAAACAAACCACCTGTAATGGTAAAATCCTAGTAATAGGTATACAGTAGCCGATTGTGAAAGGGATTGTAACCTACGCAAGGTTATTCTATGTAAGACTTCCAGTTCTTGAAGATTCGATTTACTTAATGGTAAGACTTCTAAACCTAAGACTAAGCTTGGTTTACCGTGTGCCTATTAGATTTTACAAACAACCTTGGGGTTAATCCTATTTCTACCATGGCAGCCTACATTTACCACTGAATATAGAGTTCTCTTTTAACAAAAAAATTCTATTTGTCATATGGACGAGTGGTATAGGGGCTTGACTCGTGATCTGAAGGTTACGGGTTCGAGCCCCAACGTCACCGGGGTGTGTTCACGGGCAAGACACTTAATAGCCAGCCCCAGTCTACCCAGCTGTAAAAGTGGGTAGCAGTGGGGTTCAGCCACTGCCGCCTCTCTTTCAGGGACGTGAAAATATCAGTCTGGATTGTGAGTGTATCAACTGCCAGTAATACCCGAAAGGGGAGTTAGGCAGTATAAATAGATAGATAGATAGATAGATAGATAGATAGATAGATAGATAGATAGATAGATAGATAGATAGATAGATAGATAGATAGATAGAGAGATAGAGAGATAGATAGATAGATAGATAGATAGATAGATAGAGAGAGAGATAGATAGATAGATAGATAGATAGATAGATAGATGAATAGATAGATAGATAGATAGACAGACAGATAGATAGATAGATAGATAGATAGATAGATAGATAGATAGATAGATAGATAGATAGATAGATAGATAGATAGATAGATAGATAGATAGACAGACAGACAGACAGACAGACAGACAGACAGACAGACAGATAGATAGATAGATAGATAGATAGATAGATAGATAGATAGATAGATAGATAGATAGATAGATAGATAGATAGATAGATAGATAGATAGATAGATAGATGGATAGATAGATAGATAGGTATCTAGATAGATAGATAGATAGATAGATGGATAGATGGATAGATAGATAGATATATAGATAGATAGATAGATAGATAGATAGATAGATAGATAGATAGATAGATAGATAGATAGATAGATAGATAGATAGATAGATAGATAGATAGATAGCCGCCACTACTAAGAAAAATGTGACGGCCGTTAATCATCATAATTATTGGAATTATGAAGGGTTTAGACACTTTGTAAAGCCTTGATATTCAGAAAAAAAAGTACATTACGGCATTTTGTGCAGGTATATTCTGGCTATGAATTTCATGCCGCTGTTATCCTTAGGACGATGTGCTTATAGTTTTTTAAGGCATTTTCTAAATACCTTTTAAAAAACGTTGATCATTGTTTCAGCCGATATATCATATCTCAGTGACAATGCAATAACGCATTTTTATAAATTGAGATTCCAGTTCATGTCATAAGTATCTTGGGGTTCCTCGGGGTAAATAGCAAGACCCTAAGCTTCATGATTGCGTCTAAAGAAATACAACAGGAGATGAAATCCATTTTTTTTGGAAAAAACACATTGTTACGATTTAACGTCACAATAGTGCTCAGCTAACCGAAAGGTACACTGAATTGCTCTCCCCTGTCAATTGCCTCCCTTGACTACTCTTGCACTTGTGCAAATGGAGGTGCGTGTAAGCTTTTTATTGGTTGAACTAAAAGTAGAAAGAGTTCTGGTACACTCAACCGTATTATACTCTAAAGAGTTTCAAAACGTTTCATTAAATGCTTCGATGATCATGTTTGATTCAATAAAGCAAATTATCATAACTTATAAAGTATAGGATTGTGCTTGTTTTAAAAAAACTCGCCAAAAGAATTAAAAAATATAACATAAATTGATGAACTACTTTAACTAATTTTGCATATCATTGCGCTAAAGTCCGGGACCTTCCGGACAGGTAATAAAACAACAGAATAATGCAGATCATATTTTCTCGATGCAGCGTATATCTATTATTCAGAACTAATGTTTTAACCCGTTCCCACACAAGCCCCCCTTTTTACACCGCTCAAGAGTTTTTAATAACATTGTGGAAAGTGAAAACTTGCTTGTTTCAATGCATACTTCATAGTTAACAATGTTTTCTATCACAAAAGTCGGAAAAAACCAACAACTAACAATTCCATCAACTTGAAATTGTCGTCTGCAGGTCCATTTGATTTGGACCAGTCTAAATTTTGTTGTGTGGGAATGTGTTAGAAAGTATTTCACCCTTCCTAATCAACATGAACAATTTATGAATACCTAAGACTCTAAAGATCTTTGGTACAGATTAAAAGGAAGTATTTTATGTACTCGCTATTGTTTGAGAACATTAATTTAATCAAACTAGAACACTAAAGAGTAATGGTACATAGCTAAAATAAATATAGATAATTGAATTAGTACTATAAAGAGTTATATTGCAGGTTAAGTTTGTTTGTTTGAATGGGGTTTTACGCCGCTTTCAACAATCTTTCAGTTATATCGCGGCGGCTGAAGCACCTAACAATGGGATCCTGGTATTTCTTACACCAGTACTACCATTACATCCTTTCCTAGCCTCCAGCTGCTATCCCACATAGGTCTACGATTATCGACCCATTGGTGAGAGACAAATAGTCGGAAAGGATGAGTGCCGCCGTCGGGGATCGATGCAGGTTAAGAGAGGCATTTTCTGGACTACAAATTATCTATTAACATTGAAATAATCAAAATCGTACTTCAAAGAGTTACGGCACAAGTCGAAAAAAAAAAAAAAAAACCCCAAAAAAACCAATATTGTATGGACAAATTGTTAAGGATCATTACAATAATGAAATTTGTTCTCAACATGTACTAAAAGGTTAAATAACGGATTTAAAGAGAATTTACTGGACTAACATACGTTTAGTTACATTCTAATTTTTCAAATTATAACTGGATTCTGATCTGTTTAGGAAGATTGATATAATCAAATAAGCATTCTTAAGAGTTATGGAACAGATTGAAAGAAGTATTTAATGGGCTCCAAATTGTTAAGGAACAATGAAACAATCAAATAATTACTCTAAAGAGTTTTGGTCTAATTTGAAAGAAGTATTTAATGGACTCCAAATTGATTGAGAACATTGAAATGCTCAAATTTGTACTCTAAAGAGTTATGGTACAGATTTAAAGAAGTGTTTAATGGACTCCAAGTTGTTAAAGAACATTGAAACAATCAAATAAGCACTCTAGAGAGTTACGGTACAGATTGAAAGAAGTATTTAAAGGACTCCAAATTGTTAAAGAACATTGAAATGATCAAATTTGTACTCTAAAAAGTTATGGTACAGTTTGAAAGAAGTGTTAGATGGACTCCAAATTGTTAAGGAACATTGAAACAATCAAATTTGTACTCTTAAGAGTTCTGTTACAGATTTAAAGAAGTATTAAATAGATTCCAAATTGTAAGGAACATTGAAACAATCATATTTGTACGCTTAAGAGTTTTAATACAGATTGAAAGAAGTATTTAAAGGACTTCAAATTGTAAAGGAACATTGAAACAATCAAATTTGTATTCTAAATAATTATGGTACAGATTTACAGAAGTATTCAATGGACTCAAAATTGTTAAGGAACAATGAAACAATAAAATAAGTACACTAAAGAGTTATGGTCCAATTTGAAAGAATTATTTAATGGACTCCAAATTGATTAAAAACATTAAAATAATCAAATTTGTACTCTAAAGAGATATGGTACAGATTTAAAGAAGTGTTTAATGGACTCCAAGTTGTTAAAGAACATTGGAATAATCAAATAAGCACTCTAGAGAGTTATGGTACAGACTGAAAAAAGTATTTAAAGGACTCCAAATTGTTACAGAACATTGAAATAATTAAATTTGTACTCTAAAGAGTTATGATACAGTTTGAAAGAAGTATTAAATGGACTCCAAATTGTTAAGGAACATCGAAGCAATCAAATTTGTAATCTTAAGAGTTCTGTTACACATTTAAAGAAGTATTAAATAGATTCCAAGTTGTTAAGGAACATTGAAACAATCCAAAAAACACTCCAAAGAGTTATGGTACAGTTTGACAGAATAATTAAATGGACTCCAAAATGTTAAAGAAAATTGAAATAAACAAATTTGTACTCTTAAGAGTTCTGTTACAGATTTAAAGTAGTATTAAATAGACTCAAAGTTGTTAAGGAACATTGAAACAATCAAATGTGTATTCTAAGTAATTATGGTACAGGTTTAAAGAAGTATTTAATTGACTCCAAGTTGTTTGAGAACATTGAAATAATAAAATAAGAACTCTAAAGAGTTATGGTACAGTTTGATAGAAGTATTTATTAGACTCCAATTTGTTAAAGAAATTGAATTTATCAAATTGGTACTCTTAAGAGTTCTGGTAATTTAATGAAGTATTAAATAGACTCCTAATTGTTAAAGAACATTGAAACAATCAAATTTGTACTCTAAAGAGTTATGGTACAGTTTGAAAGAAGTATTAAACAGACTCCAAATTGTTAAGGAACATTGAAACTCAATTTACACTCTAAAGAGTTATGGTACAGTTTGAATGAAGAATGAAATGGACTCCAAATTGTTAAAGAAAATTGAAACAATCAAATTTGTACTCTTAAGAGTTATAATACAGATTGAAAATTTGTATTCTAAATAATTATGGTACAGATTTACAGAAGTATTCAATGGACTCTAAATTGTTAAGGAACAATGAAACAATAAAATAAGTACTCCAAAGAGTTATGGTCCAATTTGAAAGAAGTATTTAATGGACTCTAAATTGATAAAAAAAACATTGAAATAATCCAATTTGTACTCTAAAGAGATATGGTACAGATTTAAAGAAGTGTTTAACGGACTACAAGTTGTTAAAACACATTGAAATAATCAAATAAGCACTCTAGAGAGTTATAGTACTGTTTGAAAGAAGTATTTAAAGGACTCTAAATTGTTAAAGATCATTGAAATAATCAAATTTGTACTCTAAAGAGTTATGGTTCAGTTTGAAAGAAGTGTTAGATGGACTCCAAATTGTCAAGGAACATTGAAACAATAAAATTTGTACTCTTAAGAGTTCTGTTAAAGATTTAAAGAAGTATTAAATAGACTCCAAATTAATAAGGAACATTGAAACAATCAAATAAACTCTCTAAAGAGTTATGGTACAGTTTGAAAGAAGTATGAAATGGACTCCAAATTGTTAAAGAAAATTGAAACAATCAAATTTGTACTCTTAAGAGTTATAACACAGATTGAAAGAAGTATTTAAAGGGCTTCAAATTGTAAAGGAACATTGAAACAATCAAATTTGTATTCTAAATAATTATGGTACAGATTTACAGAAGTATTCAATGGACTCAAAATTGCTAAAGAACATTGAATTAATGAAATAAACACTCTAAAGATTTATGGTCCAATTTGAAAGAATTATTTAATGGACTCCAAATTGATTAAAAACATTGAAATAATCAAATTTGTTCTCTAAAGAGATATGGTACAGATTTAAAGAAGTATTTAATGGACTCCAAGTTGTTCAAGAACATTGAAAGAATCAAATAAGAACTCTAAAGAGTTATGGTAAAGACTGAAAGAAGTATTAAATCGACTCTAAGTTGTTACAGAACATTGAAATAATTAAATGTGTACTCTTAAGAGTTATGGTACAGTTTGAAAGAAGTATTAAATGGACTCCAAATTGTTAAGGAACATCGAAGCAATCAAATTCGTACTCTTAAGAGTTTTGTTACAAATTTAAAGATGTATTTAATTAACTCCAAGTTGCTAAAGGACATTGAATTAATGAAATAAACACTCTAAAAAGTTATGGTACATTTTGAAAGAATTATTAAATGGACTCCAAAATGTTTAAGAAAATTAAAATAATCAAATTTGTACACTTAAGAGTTCTGTTACAGATTTAAAGAAGTATGAAATATACTCAAAGTTGTTAAAGAACATTGAAACGATCAAATTTGTATTCTAAGCAATTATGGTACAGGTTTAAAGAAGTATTTAATTGACTCCAAGTTGTTAAAGAACATTGAATTAATGACTTAAATAGACTCCTAATTGTTAAAGAACATTGAAACAATCAAATTTGTACTCTTAAGAGTTCTGGTACAGTTTGAAAGAAGTATTAAATAGACTGCAAATTGTTAAGGAACATTGAAACAATCAAATTACACTCTAAAGAGTTATGGTACAGTTTGAATGAAGTATGAAATGGACTCCAAATTGTTAAAGAAAATTGAAACAATCAAATTTGTACTCTTAAGAGTCATAATACAGATTGAAAGAAGTATTTAAAGGACTTCAAATTGTAAAGGAACATTTTAACAATCAAATTTGTATTCTAAGTAATTATGGTACAGGTTTAAAGAAGTATTTAATTGACTCCAAGTTGTTTATGAACATTGAATTAATGAAATAAACACTCTAAAGAGTTATGGTACAGGTTGAAAGAAGTATTTAATGGACTCAAAATTGTTAAAGAAATTGAATTCATCAATTTGGTACTCTTAAGAGTTCTGGTAATTTAATGAAGTATTAAATAGACTCCTAATTGTTAAAGAACATTGAAACAATCAAATTTGTACTCTAAAGAGTTATGGTACAGTTTGAAAGAAGTATTTAAAAGACTCCAAATTAATAAGGAACATTGAAACATCAAATAACACTCTAAAGAGTTATAGTACAGTTTGAATGAAGTATGAAATGGAATCCAAATCGTTAAAGAAAATTGAAACAATCAAATTTGTACTCTTAAGAGTTATAATACAGATTGAAAGAAGTTTTTAAAGGACTTCAAATTGTAAAGGAACATTTAAACAATCAAATTTGTATTCTAAATAATTATGGTACAGATTTACAGAAGTATTCAATGGACTCAAAATTGTTAAGGAACAATGAAACAATCAAATAAGTACTCTAAAGAGTTTTGGTCCAATTTGTAAGAAGTTTTAAATGGACTCCAAATTAATTAAAAACATTGAAATAATCCAATTTGTACTCTAAAGAGATATGGTACAGATTTAAAGAAGTGTTAATAGACTCCAAGTTGTTAAAGAACATTGAAATAATAAAATAAGCACTCTAAAGAGTTATAGTACAGACTGAAAGAAGTATTTAAAGGACTCCAAATTGTTACAGAACATTGAAATAATTAAATTTGTACTCTAAAGAGTTATGGTACAGTTTGAAAGAAGTATTAAATGGACTCCAAATTGTTAAGGAACATCGAAACAATCAAATTTGTACTCTAAAGAGTTCTGTTACAAATTTAAAGAAGTATTAAATAGACTCCAAATTGTTAAGGAACATTGAAACAATCAAATAAACACTCTAAAGAGTTATGGTACAGTTTGAATGAAGTATTTAATCGACTCTAAATTGTTAACAAAAATTGAAACAATCAAATTTCAACTCTTAAGAGATATGTTACAGGTTAAAAGAAGTATAAAATAGACTCAAAATTGTTAAGGAACATTGAAACAATCAAATTTGAATTCTGAATAATTTTGGTACGGATTTAAAGAGGTATTTAATGTACTCCAAGTTGCTAAAGAACATTGAATTAATGAAATAAACACTCTAAAGATTTATGGTACAGTTTGAAAGAATTATTAAATGGACTCCAAAATGTTAAAGAAAATTGAAATAAACAAATTTGTACTCTTAAAAGTTCTGTTACAGATTTAAAGTAGTATTAAATAGACTCAAAATTGTTAAGGAACATTGAAACAATCAAATTTGTATTCTAAGTATTTATGGTACATTTTTAAAGAAGTATTTAATTGACTCAAAGTTCTTAAAGAACATTGAAACAATCAAATAAACACTCTGAAGAGTTATGGTTTAGATTGAAAGAAGTATGTAATGGACTCAAAAATATTAAAGAACATTAAAAGTACTCTAAAGAGTTATTGTACAGTTTGAAAGAATTATTAAATGGACTCCAAATTGATAAAGATCATTGAAATAATCAAATAAGCACTCTAAAGAGTTACTGTACAGATTGAAAGAAATATTTAATGGACTCCAAATTGTTAAGGATTGATGAAATTATAAAATTAGTACTCTAAAGATTTCCGGTCCAGTTTGAAAGAAGTATTTAATTGACTCCAAATTGATTAAGAACATTGTCATAATCACATTTGTACTCTAAAGAGTTACGGTACAGATTGACAGAAATATCAAATGGACTCCAAATTGTTTAGGATTGTTGAAATTATCAAATAAGTACTCTAAAGATTTCCGGTTCAGTTTGAAAGAAGTATTAAATTGACCCCAAATTGATTAAAACATTGTAATAATTAAATGTGTACTCTCAAGAGTAATGCAACAATTTTTAGAATTGTTAAATGGAATCGAAGTTGTGAAAGATCATTGAAAAAATCAAATAAGCACCTTAAAGAGTAATCGTACAGATTTAAGGAAGTATTGAAATAGACTCCAAATTGTTAAAGAACAATTGAAAAAATCTAATAAGTACTCTAAAGAGTTTTGGTACAGTTTAAAAGAAGTATTTAACGGACTCCAAATTGTTAAAAAACATAGAAATAATCAAATATGTACTCTGAAGAGTTAAGGTACAGTTTGAAAGAAGTATTAAATGGACTTCAAATTGTTAAGGAACATTGAAACAATCAAATTAGTACTCAAAAGAGTTATTGTACATTTAGAAAGAAGTATTTAATGGACTCTAAGTCGTAAAAGATCTTTGAAGAAACCAAATAAGCACTCTAAAGAGTAATCGTACAGTTTGAAAGAAGAATTGAAATAGACAAATTGTTGAGGAACAATTGAAAAAATCTAATAAGTACTCTAAAGAGTTTTGGTACAGTTTGAAAGAAGTATGTAAAGAACTCCAATTTGTTAAAAAAACATAGAAATAATCAAATTTGTACTCTAAAGAGTTAACGAACCGTTTGAAAGAAGTATTAAATGGACTCCAAATTGTTAAGGAACATTGAAACAATCAAATTAGTATTCAAAAGAGTTATTGTAAATTTTGAAAGACGTATTTAATGGACTCCAAGTTGTTTAAGAACATTGAAATAATCAAATAAGCACTCTAAAGAGTTATGGTAGAGATTAATAGAAGTATCAAATAGACTCCAAATTGGTAAGAAACATTGAAACAATCAAATTTGTATTTTAAATAATTATTGTACAGTTTGAAAAAAGTATTTAATCGACTCCAAATATATTAAGTTCATTGAAATAATCAAATTTGTACTCAAAGAAGTAATGGTACAGTTTGAAAGAAGTATTTGATGGACTCCAAGTTGTCAAAGAACATTGAAATAATCAAATAAGCACTCTAAAAAGTTATCGTACATTTTGAAAGAAGTATTTAATGGACTCCAAGTTGTAAAAGAACATTGAAATAATCAAATAAGCACTCTTAAGAGTTATCGTACAGATTGAAGGAAGTATTGAAATAGACTCCAAATTGTTAAACAACAATTGAAAAAATCTAATTAGTACTCTAAAGAGTTATGGAACAGTTTGAAAGAAGTATTAAATGGACTCCAAATTGTTAAGGAACATTGAAACAATCAAATTAGTACTCAAAATAGTTATTGTACATTTTGAAAGAAGTATTTAATGGACTCCAAGTTGTTAAAGAACATTGAAATAATCAAATTAGCACATCTAAAGAGTTATGGTACAGATTGGAAGAAGTATTTAATGGACTCCAAATTGTTCAAGAACTTCGAAATAATCAAATTAGTACTCTAAAGAGTAATGGTACAGATTAGGAGGAAGAATTTTATGGTCTGCAAATGGTGAAAGAACTTTAGAATTATAATATAAGTATTCTTAAGATTTACTTACAGATTAAAGAGAAGCGTAAACTTGATTCCAAATTGTTTAGGATCATTAAATTAATCAAAGAAGTACTCCAAAGGGTTTAAGTACAGATAATGAAGAAGCATTTACCGGACTCCCAAGTCGTTTGGTGACATTAAAATAATCAAATTCATACCAGTAAGAGTTATAGTTCAGATTAAACAGAAGCATTCATTGGACTCCAAATCCTTAAGGTACATCAAAATAATTAACTAGTGCTCTGAGTGTTTAAATACAGATAAAAAAGAAGTATTTTTCTGACTCCAAATTGTTAAGGAAATTAAGAAAAAATCAAATGAGAACTCCAAAGAATTTACAACAGATTTCAAATAAGTATTAACTGTACTCCAAAACGTTAAGTGACATTTCAGTACTCTAAAGAGATTAGGTACACATTAAAGAATGTATTTAGTGGACTCACAATAGTTTTGGAACGCTTATTTATTCAAACATGTATTTTCAAGTGTTTTTATACAGATAAAAAAGAAATATTTACTAAGACTCTATATTGTTAGTTATGGTGTAGTATAAAAAGAATAATTTACTGGATACCAAATCGTTACGGAGTATTAAAATTATCCAAATAGTACCCTAAAGAGTTTCAATAGAAATAAAAAAGAAACGTTAAAACAATCGAATAAG